>JBBMRM010000088.1:3847155-5129540 GCA_037962945.1 Sarcoramphus papa
GTCCTTCTCTTTCCGTCTCGTAGACACGAGCTGAGAAATTGCAAACGTCGAGCAATTGCTCAGAGATGAAAAGTGCCAGCACTGAAAGCTCTTGCTAGCCAGCACCCTTCCTTGGAAGCGCTTTCACAGGCGCAGCAACACTGGGGCTTTGCGCTTCTATACGCACCAAACGTCACGGTCATTCTCTTTCCGTCTCGTAGACACGAGCTGAGAAATTGCAAACGTCGAGCAATTGCTCAGAGATGAAAAGTGCAAGCACTGAAAGCTGTTGCTAGCCAGCACCCTTCCTTGGAAGCGCTTTTGTAGGCCTAAGAACACTGGGGCTCTGGGCTTCTCTAGCCACCTCATCTTCTGCTCATCCTCTCGCGCACTCTAAAGAGAGCTCAGGTGAGAAATTGCAAACGTCCAGCAATTGCTCAGAGATGAAAAGTGCCAGCACTGAAAGCTCTTGCTAGCCAGCACCCTTCCTTGGAAGCGCTTTCACAGGCGCAGCAACACTGGGGCTTTGCGCTTCTCTACCCACCAAACGTCACGGTCCTTCTCTTTCCGTCTCGTACACACGAGCTGAAAAATTGCAAACGTCGAGCAATTGCTCAGAGATGAAAAGTGCCAGCACTGAAAGCTGTTGCTAGCCAGCACCCTTCCTTCGAAGCGCTTTCACAGGCGCAGCAACACTGGGGCTTTGCGCTTCTCTACTCACGAAACGTCACGGTCATTCTCTTTCCGTCTCGTAGACACGAGCTGAGAAATTGCAAACGTCCAGCAATTGCTCCGAGATGAAAAGTGCCAGCACTGAAAGCTCTTGCTAGCCAGCACCCTTCCTTGGAAGCGCTTTTGTAGGCCTAAGAACACTGGGGCTCTGGGCTTCTCTAGCCACCTCATCTTCTGCTCATCCTCTCGGGCACTCTAAAGAGAGCTCGGGTGAGAAATTGCAAAGGTCGAGCAATTGCTCAGAGATGAAAAGTGCCAGCACTGAAAGCTGTTGCTAGCCAGCACCCTTCCTTGGAAGCGCTTTCACAGGCGCAGCAACACTGGGGCTTTGCGCTTCTATACGCACCAAACGTCACGGTCCTTCTCTTTCCGTCTCGTAGACACGAGCTGAGAAATTGCAAACGTCGAGCAATTGCTCAGAGATGAAAAGTGCCAGCACTGAAAGCTCTTGCTAGCCAGCACCCTTCCTTGGAAGCGCTTTCACAGGCGCAGCAACACTGGGGCTTTGCGCTTCTCTACCCACCAAACGTCACGGTCCTTCTCTTTCCGTCGGTAGACACGAGCTGAGAAATTGCAAACGTCGAGCAATTGCTCAGAGATGAAAAGTGCCAGCACTGAAAGCTGTTGCTAGCCAGCACCCTTCCTTGGAAGCGCTTTTGTAGGCCTAAGAACACTGGGGCTCTGGGCTTCTCTAGCCACCTCATCTTCTGCTCATCCTCTCGCGCACTCTAAAGAGAGCTCAGGTGAGAAATTGCAAACGTCGAGCAATTGCTCAGAGATGAAAAGTGCCAGCACTGAAAGCTGTTGCTAGCCAGCACCCTTCCTTGGAAGCGCTTTCACAGGCGCAGCAACACTGGGGCTTTGCGCTTCTCTAGCCACCAAACGTCACGGTCCTTCTCTTTCCGTCGGTAGACACGAGCTGAGAAATTGCAAACGTCGAGCAATTGCTCCGAGATGAAAAGTGCCAGCCCTGAAAGCTGTTGCTAGCCAGCTCCCTTCCTTGGAAGCGCTTTTGTAGGCCTAAGAACACTGGGGCTCTGGGCTTCTTTAGCCACCTCATCTTCTGCTCATCCTCTCGCGCACTCTAAAGAGAGCTCAGGTGAGAAATTGCAAACGTCGAGCAATTGCTCAGAGATGAAAAGTGCCAGCACTGAAAGCTCTTGCTAGCCAGCACCCTTCCTTGGAAGCGCTTTCACAGGCGCAGCAACACTGGGGCTTTGCGCTTCTCTACCCAACAAACGTCACGGTCCTTCTCTTTCCGTCGGTAGACACGAGCTGAAAAATTGCAAACGTCGAGCAATTGCTCAGAGATGAAAAGTGCCAGCACTGAAAGCTCTTGCTAGCCAGCACCCTTCCTTGGAAGCGCTTTCACAGGCGCAGCAACACTGGGGCTTTGCGCTTCTCTAGCCACCAAACGTCACGGTCCTTCTCTTTCCGTCTCGTAGACACGAGCTGAGAAATTGCAAACGTCCAGCAATTGCTCAGAGATGAAAAGTGCCAGCACTGAATGCTGTTGCTAGCCAGCACCCTTCCTTGGAAGCGCTTTCACAGGCGCAGCAACACTGGGGCTTTGCGCTTCTATACGCACCAAACGTCACGGTCCTTCTCTTTCCGTCTCCTAGACACGAGCTGAGAAATTGCAAACGTCGAGCAATTGCTCAGAGATGAAAAGTGCCAGCACTGAAAGCTCTTGCTAGCCAGCACCCTTCCTTGGAAGCGCTTTCACAGGCGCAGCAACACTGGGGCTTTGCGCTTCTCTACCCACCAAACGTCACGGTCCTTCTCTTTCCGTCTCGTAGACACGAGCTGAGAAATTGCAAACGTCGAGCAATTGCTCAGAGATGAAAAGTGCCAGCACTGAAAGCTGTTGCTAGCCAGCACCCTTCCTTGGAAGCGCTTTCACAGGCGCAGCAACACTGGGCTTTGCGCTTCTATACGCACCAAACGTCACGGTCATTCTCTTTCCGTCTCGTAGACACGAGCTGAGAAATTGCAAACGTCGAGCAATTGCTCAGAGATGAAAAGTGCAAGCACTGAAAGCTGTTGCTAGCCAGCACCCTTCCTTGGAAGCGCTTTTGTAGGCCTAAGAACACTGGGGCTCTGGGCTTCTCTAGCCACCTCATCTTCTGCTCATCCTCTCGCGCACTCTAAAGAGAGCTCAGGTGAGAAATTGCAAACGTCCAGCAATTGCTCAGAGATGAAAAGTGCCAGCACTGAAAGCTCTTGCTAGCCAGCACCCTTCCTTGGAAGCGCTTTCACAGGCGCAGCAACACTGGGGCTTTGCGCTTCTCTACCCACCAAACGTCACGGTCCTTCTCTTTCCGTCTCGTAGACACGAGCTGAAAAATTGCAAACGTCCAGCAATTGCTCAGAGATGAAAAGTGCCAGCACTGAAAGCTGTTGCTAGCCAGCACCCTTCCTTCGAAGCGCTTTCACAGGCGCAGCAACACTGGGGCTTTGCGCTTCTCTACTCACGAAACGTCACGGTCATTCTCTTTCCGTCTCGTAGACACGAGCTGAGAAATTGCAAACGTCCAGCAATTGCTCCGAGATGAAAAGTGCCAGCACTGAAAGCTCTTGCTAGCCAGCACCCTTCCTTGGAAGCGCTTTTGTAGGCCTAAGAACACTGGGGCTCTGGGCTTCTCTAGCCACCTCATCTTCTGCTCATCCTCTCGGGCACTCTAAAGAGAGCTCAGGTGAGAAATTGCAAAGGTCGAGCAATTGCTCAGAGATGAAAAGTGCCAGCACTGAAAGCTCTTGCTAGCCAGCACCCTTCCTTGGAAGCGCTTTCACAGGCGCAGCAACACTGGGGCTTTGCGCTTCTATACGCACCAAACGTCACGGTCCTTCTCTTTCCGTCTCGTAGACACGAGCTGAGAAATTGCAAACGTCCAGCAATTGCTCAGAGATGAAAAGTGCCAGCACTGAAAGCTCTTGCTAGCCAGCACCCTTCCTTGGAAGCGCTTTCACAGGCGCAGCAACACTGGGGCTTTGCGCTTCTCTACCCACCAAACGTCACGGTCATTCTCTTTCCGTCGGTAGACACGAGCTGAGAAATTGCAAACGTCGAGCAATTGCTCCGAGATGAAAAGTGCCAGCACTGAAAGCTGTTGCTAGCCAGCACCCTTCCTTGGAAGCGCTTTTGTAGGCCTAAGAACACTGGGGCTCTGGGCTTCTCTAGCCACCTCATCTTCTGCTCATCCTCTCGCGCACTCTAAAGAGAGCTCAGGTGAGAAATTGCAAACGTCGAGCAATTGCTCAGAGATGAAAAGTGCCAGCACTGAAAGCTGTTGCTAGCCAGCACCCTTCCTTGGAAGCGCTTTCACAGGCGCAGCAACACTGGGGCTTTGCGCTTCTCTAGCCACCAAACGTCACGGTCCTTCTCTTTCCGTCGGTAGACACGAGCTGAGAAATTGCAAACGTCGAGCAATTGCTCCGAGATGAAAAGTGCCAGCCCTGAAAGCTGTTGCTAGCCAGCTCCCTTCCTTGGAAGCGCTTTTGTAGGCCTAAGAACACTGGGGCTCTGGGCTTCTCTAGCCACCTCATCTTCTGCTCATCCTCTCGCGCACTCTAAAGAGAGCTCAGGTGAGAAATTGCAAACGTCGAGCAATTGCTCAGAGATGAAAAGTGCCAGCACTGAAAGCTCTTGCTAGCCAGCACCCTTCCTTGGAAGCGCTTTCACAGGCGCAGCAACACTGGGGCTTTGCGCTTCTCTACCCAACAAACGTCACGGTCCTTCTCTTTCCGTCGGTAGACACGAGCTGAAAAATTGCAAACGTCGAGCAATTGCTCAGAGATGAAAAGTGCCAGCACTGAAAGCTCTTGCTAGCCAGCACCCTTCCTTGGAAGCGCTTTCACAGGCGCATCAACACTGGGGCTTTGCGCTTCTATACGCACCAAACGTCACGGTCCTTCTCTTTCCGTCTCGTAGACACGAGCTGAGAAATTGCAAACGTCCAGCAATTGCTCCGAGATGAAAAGTGCCAGCACTGAAAGCTCTTGCTAGCCAGCACCCTTCCTTGGAAGCGCTTTTGTAGGCCTAAGAACACTGGGGCTCTGGGCTTCTCTAGCCACCTCATCTTCTGCTCATCCTCTCGGGCACTCTAAAGAGAGCTCAGGTGAGAAATTGCAAAGGTCGAGCAATTGCTCAGAGATGAAAAGTGCCAGCACTGAAAGCTCTTGCTAGCCAGCACCCTTCCTTGGAAGCGCTTTCACAGGCGCAGCAACACTGGGGCTTTGCGCTTCTATACGCACCAAACGTCACGGTCCTTCTCTTTCCGTCTCGTAGACACGAGCTGAGAAATTGCAAACGTCCAGCAATTGCTCAGAGATGAAAAGTGCCAGCACTGAAAGCTCTTGCTAGCCAGCACCCTTCCTTGGAAGCGCTTTCACAGGCGCAGCAACACTGGGGCTTTGCGCTTCTCTACCCACCAAACGTCACGGTCCTTCTCTTTCCGTCGGTAGACACGAGCTGAGAAATTGCAAACGTCGAGCAATTGCTCAGAGATGAAAAGTGCCAGCACTGAAAGCTGTTGCTAGCCAGCACCCTTCCTTGGAAGCGCTTTTGTAGGCCTAAGAACACTGGGGCTCTGGGCTTCTCTAGCCACCTCATCTTCTGCTCATCCTCTCGCGCACTCTAAAGAGAGCTCAGGTGAGAAATTGCAAACGTCGAGCAATTGCTCAGAGATGAAAAGTGCCAGCACTGAAAGCTGTTGCTAGCCAGCACCCTTCCTTGGAAGCGCTTTCACAGGCGCAGCAACACTGGGGCTTTGCGCTTCTCTAGCCACCAAACGTCACGGTCCTTCTCTTTCCGTCGGTAGACACGAGCTGAGAAATTGCAAACGTCGAGCAATTGCTCCGAGATGAAAAGTGCCAGCCCTGAAAGCTGTTGCTAGCCAGCTCCCTTCCTTGGAAGCGCTTTTGTAGGCCTAAGAACACTGGGGCTCTGGGCTTCTCTAGCCACCTCATCTTCTGCTCATCCTCTCGCGCACTCTAAAGAGAGCTCAGGTGAGAAATTGCAAACGTCGAGCAATTGCTCAGAGATGAAAAGTGCCAGCACTGAAAGCTCTTGCTAGCCAGCACCCTTCCTTGGAAGCGCTTTCACAGGCGCAGCAACACTGGGGCTTTGCGCTTCTCTACCCAACAAACGTCACGGTCCTTCTCTTTCCGTCGGTAGACACGAGCTGAAAAATTGCAAACGTCGAGCAATTGCTCAGAGATGAAAAGTGCCAGCACTGAAAGCTCTTGCTAGCCAGCACCCTTCCTTGGAAGCGCTTTCACAGGCGCATCAACACTGGGGCTTTGCGCTTCTATACTCACCAAACGTCACGGTCCTTCTCTTTCCGTCTCGTAGACACGAGCTGAGAAATTGCAAACGTCCAGCAATTGCTCCGAGATGAAAAGTGCCAGCACTGAAAGCTCTTGCTAGCCAGTACCCTTCCTTGGAAGCGCTTTTGTAGGCCTAAGAACACTGGGGCTCTGGGCTTCTCTAGCCACCTCATCTTCTGCTCATCCTCTCGCGCACTCTAAAGAGAGCTCAGGTGAGAAATTGCAAAGGTCGAGCAATTGCTCAGAGATGAAAAGTGCCAGCACTGAAAGCTCTTGCTAGCCAGCACCCTTCCTTGGAAGCGCTTTCACAGGCGCAGCAACACTGGGGCTTTGCGCTTCTCTAGCCACCAAACGTCACGGTCCTTCTCTTTCCGTCTCGTAGACACGAGCTGAGAAATTGCAAACGTCGAGCAATTGCTCCGAGATGAAAAGTGCCAGCCCTGAAAGCTGTTGCTAGCCAGCACCCTTCCTTGGAAGCGCTTTTGTAGGCCTAAGAACACTGGGGCTCTGGGCTTCTCTAGCCACCTCATCTTCTGCTCATCCTCTCGCGCACTCTAAAGAGAGCTCAGGTGAGAAATTGCAAACGTCGAGCAATTGCTCAGAGATGAAAAGTGCCAGCACTGAAAGCTCTTGCTAGCCAGCACCCTTCCTTGGAAGCGCTTTCACAGGCGCAGCAACACTGGGGCTTTGCCCTTCTCTACCCACCAAACGTCACGGTCCTTCTCTTTCCGTCGGTAGACACGAGCTGAAAAATTGCAAACGTCGAGCAATTGCTCAGAGATGAAAAGTGCCAGCACTGAAAGCTCTTGCTAGCCAGCACCCTTCCTTGGAAGCGCTTTCACAGGCGCATCAACACTGGGGCTTTGCGCTTCTATACGCACCAAACGTCACGGTCCTTCTCTTTCCGTCTCGTAGACACGAGCTGAGAAATTGCAAACGTCCAGCAATTGCTCCGAGATGAAAAGTGCCAGCACTGAAAGCTCTTGCTAGCCAGTACCCTTCCTTGGAAGCGCTTTTGTAGGCCTAAGAACACTGGGGCTCTGGGCTTCTCTAGCCACCTCATCTTCTGCTCATCCTCTCGCGCACTCTAAAGAGAGCTCAGGTGAGAAATTGCAAAGGTCGAGCAATTGCTCAGAGATGAAAAGTGCCAGCACTGAAAGCTCTTGCTAGCCAGCACCCTTCCTTGGAAGCGCTTTCACAGGAGCAACAACACTGGGGCTTTGCGCTTCTCTACCCACCAAACGTCACGGTCCTTCTCTTTCCGTCTCGTAGACACGAGCTGAGAAATTGCAAACGTCGAGCAATTGCTCAGAGATGAAAAGTGCCAGCACTGAAAGCTGTTGCTAGCCAGCACCCTTCCTTGGAAGCGCTTTTGTAGGCCTAAGAACACTGGGGCTCTGGGCTTCTCTAGCCACCTCATCTTCTGCTCATCCTCTCGCGCACTCTAAAGAGAGCTCAGGTGAGAAATTGCAAACGTCGAGCAATTGCTCAGAGATGAAAAGTGCCAGCACTGAAAGCTGTTGCTAGCCAGCACCCTTCCTTGGAAGCGCTTTTGTAGGCCTAAGAACACTGGGGCTCTGGGCTTCTCTAGCCACCTCATCTTCTGCTCATCCTCTCGCGCACTCTAAAGAGAGCTCAGGTGAGAAATTGCAAACGTCGAGCAATTGCTCAGAGATGAAAAGTGCCAGCACTGAAAGCTCTTGCTAGCCAGCACCCTTCCTTGGAAGCGCTTTCACAGGCGCAGTAACACTGGGGCTTTGCGCTTCTCTAGCCACCAAACGTCACGGTCCTTCTCTTTCCGTCTCCTAGACACGAGCTGAGAAATTGCAAACGTCGAGCAATTGCTCCGAGATGAAAAGTGCCAGCACTGAAAGCTCTTGCTAGCCAGCACCCTTCCTTGGAAGCGCTTTTGTAGGCCTAAGAACACTGGGGCTCTGGGCTTCTCTAGCCACCTCATCTTCTGCTCATCCTCTCGGGCACTCTAAAGAGAGCTCAGGTGAGAAATTGCAAAGGTCGAGCAATTGCTCAGAGATGAAAAGTGCCAGCACTGAAAGCTGTTGCTAGCCAGCACCCTTCCTTGGAAGCGCTTTCACAGGCGCAGCAACACTGGGGCTTTGCGCTTCTATACGCACCAAACGTCACGGTCCTTCTCTTTCCGTCTCGTAGACACGAGCTGAGAAATTGCAAACGTCGAGCAATTGCTCAGAGATGAAAAGTGCCAGCACTGAAAGCTGTTGCTAGCCAGCACCCTTCCTTGGAAGCGCTTTCACAGGCGCAGCAACACTGGGGCTTTGCGCTTCTCTACTCACGAAACGTCACGGTCATTCTCTTTCCGTCTCGTAGACACGAGCTGAGAAATTGCAAACGTCCAGCAATTGCTCAGAGATGAAAAGTGCCAGCACTGAAAGCTCTTGCTAGCCAGCACCCTTCCTTGGAAGCGCTTTTGTAGGCCTAAGAACAGTGGGGCTCTGGGCTTCTCTAGCCACCTCATCTTCTGCTCATCCTCTCGCGCACTCTAAAGAGAGCTCAGGTGAGAAATTGCAAAGGTCGAGCAATTGCTCAGAGATGAAAAGTGCCAGCACTGAAAGCTCTTGCTAGCCAGCACCCTTCCTTGGAAGCGCTTTCACAGGCGCAGCAACACTGGGGCTTTGCGTTTCTCTACCCACCAAACGTCACGGTCCTTCTCTTTCCGTCTCGTAGACACGAGCTGAGAAATTGCAAACGTTGAGCAATTGCTCAGAGATGAAAAGTGCCAGCACTGAAAGCTGTTGCTAGCCAGCACCCTTCCTTGGAAGCGCTTTCACAGGCGCAGTAACACTGGGGCTTTGCGCTTCTCTAGCCACCAAGCGTCACGGTCCTTCTCTTTCCGTCTCGTAGACATGAGCTGAGAAATTGCAAACGTCGAGCAATTGCTCAGAGATGAAAAGTGCCAGCACTGAAAGCTGTTGCTAGCCAGCACCCTTCCTTGGAAGCGCTTTTGTAGGCCTAAGAACACTGGGGCTCTGGGCTTCTCTAGCCACCTCATCTTCTGCTCATCCTCTCGCGCACTCTAAAGAGAGCTCAGGTGAGAAATTGCAAACGTCGAGCAATTGCTCAGAGATGAAAAGTGCCAGCACTGAAAGCTGTTGCTAGCCAGCACCCTTCCTTGGAAGCGCTTTCACAGGCGCAGCAACACTGGGGCTTTGCGCTTCTCTACCCACCAAACGTCACGGTCCTTCTCTTTCCGTCTCGTAGACACGAGCTGAGAAATTGCAAACGTCGAGCAATTGCTCAGAGATGAAAAGTGCCAGCACTGAAAGCTCTTGCTAGCCAGCACCCTTCCTTGGAAGCGCTTTCACAGGCGCAGCAACACTGGGGCTTTGCGCTTCTCTAGCCACCAAACGTCACGGTCCTTCTCTTTCCGTCTCGTAGACACGAGCTGAGAAATTGCAAACGTCCAGCAATTGCTCCGAGATGAAAAGTGCCAGCACTGAAAGCTGTTGCTAGCCAGCACCCTTCCTTGGAAGCGCTTTTGTAGGCCTAAGAACACTGAGGCTCTGGGCTTCTCTAGCCACCTCATCTTCTGCTCATCCTCTCGCGCACTCTAAAGAGAGCTCAGGTGAGAAATTGCAAACGTCCAGCAATTGCTCAGAGATGAAAAGTGCCAGCACTGAAAGCTGTTGCTAGCCAGCACCCTTCCTTGGAAGCGCTTTCACAGGCGCAGTAACACTGGGGCTTTGCGCTTCTCTAGCCACCAAACGTCACGGTCCTTCTCTTTCCGTCGGTAGACACGAGCTGAGAAATTGCAAACGTCGAGCAATTGCTCCGAGATGAAAAGTGCCAGCACTGAAAGCTCTTGCTAGCCAGCTCCCTTCCTTGGAAGCGCTTTTGTAGGCCTAAGAACACTGGGGCTCTGGGCTTCTCTAGCCACCTCATCGTCTGCTCTTCCTCTCGCGCACTCTAAAGAGAGCTCAGGTGAGAAATTGCAAAGGTCGAGCAATTGCTCAGAGATGAAAAGTGCCAGCACTGAAAGCTGTTGCTAGCCAGCACCCTTCCTTGGAAGCGCTTTCACAGGCGCAGCAACACTGGGGCTTTGCGCTTCTCTAGCCACCAAACGTCACGGTCCTTCTCTTTCCGTCGGTAGACACGAGCTGAGAAATTGCAAACGTCGAGCAATTGCTCCGAGATGAAAAGTGCCAGCACTGAAAGCTGTTGCTAGCCAGCTCCCTTCCTTGGAAGCGCTTTTGTAGGCCTAAGAACACTGGGGCTCTGGGCTTCTCTAGCCACCTCATCTTCTGCTCATCCTCTCGCGCACTCTAAAGAGAGCTCAGGTGAGAAATTGCAAACGTCGAGCAATTGCTCAGAGATGAAAAGTGCCAGCACTGAAAGCTCTTGCTAGCCAGCACCCTTCCTTGGAAGCGCTTTCACAGGCGCAGCAACACTGGGGCTTTGCGCTTCTCTACCCACCAAACGTCACGGTCCTTCTCTTTCCGTCTCGTAGACACGAGCTGAGAAATTGCAAACGTCGAGCAATTGCTCCGAGATGAAAAGTGCCAGCACTGAAAGCTCTTGCTAGCCAGCACCCTTCCTTGGAAGCGCTTTCACAGGCGCAGCAACACTGGGGCTTTGCGCTTCTCTAGCCACCAAACGTCACGGTCCTTCTCTTTCCGTCTCGTAGACACGAGCTGAAAAATTGCAAACGTCGAGCAATTGCTCAGAGATGAAAAGTGCCAGCACTGAAAGCTCTTGCTAGCCAGCACCCTTCCTTGGAAGCGCTTTCACAGGCGCAGCAACACTGGGGCTTTGCGCTTCTATACGCACCAAACGTCACGGTCATTCTCTTTCCGTCTCGTAGACACGAGCTGAGAAATTGCAAACGTCGAGCAATTGCTCAGAGATGAAAAGTGCCAGCACTGAAAGCTGTTGCTAGCCAGCACCCTTCCTTGGAAGCGCTTTTGTAGGCCTAAGAACACTGGGGCTCTGGGCTTCTCTAGCCACCTCATCTTCTGCTCATCCTCTCGCGCACTCTAAAGAGAGCTCAGGTGAGAAATTGCAAACGTCCAGCAATTGCTCAGAGATGAAAAGTGCCAGCACTGAAAGCTGTTGCTAGCCAGCACCCTTCCTTGGAAGCGCTTTCACAGGCGCAGCAACACTGGGGCTTTGCGCTTCTCTACCCACCAAACGTCACGGTCCTTCTCTTTCCGTCTCGTAGACACGAGCTGAAAAATTGCAAACGTCGAGCAATTGCTCAGAGATGAAAAGTGCCAGCACTGAAAGCTGTTGCTAGCCAGCACCCTTCCTTGGAAGCGCTTTCACAGGCGCAGCAACACTGGGGCTTTGCGCTTCTCTAGCCACCAAACGTCACGGTCATTCTCTTTCCGTCTCGTAGACACGAGCTGAGAAATTGCAAACGTCCAGCAATTGCTCCGAGATGAAAAGTGCCAGCACTGAAAGCTGTTGCTAGCCAGCACCCTTCCTTGGAAGCGCTTTTGTAGGCCTAAGAACACTGGGGCTCTGGGCTTCTCTAGCCACCTCATCTTCTGCTCATCCTCTCGGGCACTCTAAAGACAGCTCAGGTGAGAAATTGCAAAGGTCGAGCAATTGCTCAGAGATGAAAAGTGCCAGCACTGAAAGCTCTTGCTAGCCAGCACCCTTCCTTGGAAGCGCTTTCACAGGCGCAGCAACACTGGGGCTTTGCGCTTCTATACGCACCAAACGTCACGGTCCTTCTCTTTCCGTCTCGTAGACACGAGCTGAGAAATTGCAAACGTCCAGCAATTGCTCCGAGATGAAAAGTGCCAGCACTGAAAGCTCTTGCTAGCCAGCACCCTTCCTTGGAAGCGCTTTCACAGGCGCAGCAACACTGGGGCTTTGCGCTTCTCTACCCACCAAACGTCACGGTCCTTCTCTTTCCGTCTCGTAGACACGAGCTGAGAAATTGCAAACGTCGAGCAATTGCTCAGAGATGAAAAATGCCAGCACTGAAAGCTGTTGCTAGCCAGCACCCTTCCTTGGAAGCGCTTTCACAGGCGCAGCAACACTGGGGCTTTGCGCTTCTATACGCACCAAACGTCACGGTCCTTCTCTTTCCGTCTCGTAGACACGAGCTGAGAAATTGCAAACGTCCAGCAATTGCTCCGAGATGAAAAGTGCCAGCACTGAAAGCTGTTGCTAGCCAGCACCCTTCCTTGGAAGCGCTTTTGTAGGCCTAAGAACACTGGGGCTCTGGGCTTCTCTAGCCACCTCATCTTCTGCTCATCCTCTCGCGCACTCTAAAGAGAGCTCAGGTGAGAAATTGCAAACGTCGAGCAATTGCTCAGAGATGAAAAGTGCCAGCACTGAAAGCTGTTGCTAGCCAGCACCCTTCCTTGGAAGCGCTTTCACAGGCGCAGCAACACTGGGGCTTTGCGCTTCTCTACCCACCAAACGTCACGGTCCTTCTCTTTCCGTCTCGTAGACACGAGCTGAGAAATTGCAAACGTTGAGCAATTGCTCAGAGATGAAAAGTGCCAGCACTGAAAGCTCTTGCTAGCCAGCACCCTTCCTTGGAAGCGCTTTCACAGGCGCAGTAACACTGGGGCTTTGCGCTTCTCTAGCCACCAAACGTCACGGTCCTTCTCTTTCCATCTCGTAGACACGAGCTGAGAAATTGCAAACGTCGAGCAATTGCTCAGAGATGAAAAGTGCCAGCACTGAAAGCTCTTGCTAGCCAGCACCCTTCCTTGGAAGCGCTTTTGTAGGCGTAAGAACACTGGGGCTCTGGGCTTCTCTAGCCACCTCATCTTCTGCTCATCCTCTCGCGCACTCTAAAGAGAGCTCAGGTGAGAAATTGCAAAGGTCGAGCAATTGCTCAGAGATGAAAAGTGCCAGCACTGAAAGCTGTTGCTAGCCAGCACCCTTCCTTGGAAGCGCTTTCACAGGCGCAGCAACACTGGGGCTTTGCGCTTCTATACGCACCAAACGTCATGGTCACTAACTCTCCGTCTCGTAGACACGAGCTGAAAATTGCAAACGTCCAGCAATTGCTCAGAGATGAAAAGCGCCAGCACTGAAAGCTGTTGCTAGCCAGCACCCTTCCTTGGAAGCGCTTTCACAGGCGCAGCAACACTGGGGCTTTGCGCTTCTCTAGCCACCAAGCGTCACGGTCCTTCTCTTTCCGTCTCGTAGACACGAGCTGAGAAATTGCAAACGTCGAGCAATTGCTCCGAGATGAAAAGTGACAGCACTGAAAGCTCTTGCTAGCCAGCACCCTTCCTTGGAAGCGCTTTCACAGGCGCAGCAACACTGGGGCTTTGCGCTTCTATACGCACCAAACGTCACAGTCATTCTCTTTCCATCTCGTAGACACGAGCTGAGAAATTGCAAACGTCGAGCAATTGCTCAGAGATGAAAAGTGCCAGCACTGAAAGCTCTTGCTAGCCAGCACCCTTCCTTGGAAGCGCTTTTGTAGGCCTAAGAACACTGGGGCTCTGGGCTTCTCTAGCCACCTCATCTTCTGCTCATCCTCTCGCGCACTCTAAAGAGAGCTCAGGTGAGAAATTGCAAACGTCCAGCAATTGCTCAGAGATGAAAAGTGCCAGCACTGAAAGCTCTTGCTAGCCAGCACCCTTCCTTGGAAGCGCTTTCACAGGCGCAGCAACACTGGGGCTTTGCGCTTCTCTACCCACCAAACGTCACGGTCCTTCTCTTTCCGTCGGTAGACACGAGCTGAGAAATTGCAAACGTCGAGCAATTGCTCAGAGATGAAAAGTGCCAGCACTGAAAGCTCTTGCTAGCCAGCACCCTTCCTTGGAAGCGCTTTCACAGGCGCAGCAACACTGGGGCTTTGCGCTTCTCTAGCCACCAAACGTCACGGTCCTTCTCTTTCCGTCTCGTAGACACGAGCTGAGAAATTGCAAACGTCCAGCAATTGCTCAGAGATGAAAAGTGCCAGCACTGAAAGCTCTTGCTAGCCAGCCCCCTTCCTTGGAAGCGCTTTTGTAGGCCTAAGAACACTGGGGCTCTGGGCTTCTCTAGCCACCTCATCTTCTGCTCATCCTCTCGCGCACTCTAAAGAGAGCTCAGGTGAGAAATTGCAAACGTCCAGCAATTGCTCAGAGATGAAAAGTGCCAGCACTGAAAGCTCTTGCTAGCCAGCACCCTTCCTTGGAAGCGCTTTCACAGGCGCAGTAACACTGGGGCTTTGCGCTTCTCTAGCCACCAAACGTCACGGTCCTTCTCTTTCCGTCGGTAGACACGAGCTGAGAAATTGCAAACGTCGAGCAATTGCTCCGAGATGAAAAGTGCCAGCACTGAAAGCTGTTGCTAGCCAGCACCCTTCCTTGGAAGCGCTTTTGTAGGCCTAAGAACACTGGGGCTCTGGGCTTCTCTAGCCACCTCATCGTCTGCTCATCCTCTCGCGCACTCTAAAGAGAGCTCAGGTGAGAAATTGCAAACGTCGAGCAATTGCTCAGAGATGAAAAGCGCCAGCACTGAAAGCTGTTGCTAGCCAGCACCCTTCCTTGGAAGCGCTTTCACAGGCGCAGCAACACTGGGGCTTTGCGCTTCTCTAGCCACCAAACGTCACGGTCCTTCTCTTTCCGTCGGTAGACACGAGCTGAGAAATTGCAAACGTCGAGCAATTGCTCAGAGATGAAAAGTGCCAGCACTGAAAGCTGTTGCTAGCCAGCACCCTTCCTTGGAAGCGCTTTTGTAGGCCTAAGAACACTGGGGCTCTGGGCTTCTCTAGCCACCTCATCTTCTGCTCATCCTCTCGCGCACTCTAAAGAGAGCTCAGGTGAGAAATTGCAAACGTCCAGCAATTGCTCAGAGATGAAAAGTGCCAGCACTGAAAGCTCTTGCTAGCCAGCACCCTTCCTTGGAAGCGCTTTCACAGGCGCAGCAACACTGGGGCTTTGCGCTTCTCTACCCACCAAACGTCACGGTCCTTCTCTTTCCGTCTCGTAGACACGAGCTGAAAAATTGCAAACGTCGAGCAATTGCTCAGAGATGAAAAGTGCCAGCACTGAAAGCTCTTGCTAGCCAGCACCCTTCCTTGGAAGCGCTTTCACAGGCGCAGCAACACTGGGGCTTTGCGCTTCTATACGCACCAAACGTCACGGTCATTCTCTTTCCGTCTCGTAGACACGAGCTGAGAAATTGCAAACGTCGAGCAATTGCTCAGAGATGAAAAGTGCCAGCACTGAAAGCTGTTGCTAGCCAGCACCCTTCCTTGGAAGCGCTTTTGTAGGCCTAAGAACACTGGGGCTCTGGGCTTCTCTAGCCACCTCATCTTCTGCTCATCCTCTCGCGCACTCTAAAGAGAGCTCAGGTGAGAAATTGCAAACGTCCAGCAATTGCTCAGAGATGAAAAGTGCCAGCACTGAAAGCTCTTGCTAGCCAGCACCCTTCCTTGGAAGCGCTTTCACAGGCGCAGCAACACTGGGGCTTTGCGCTTCTCTACCCACCAAACGTCACGGTCCTTCTCTTTCCGTCTCGTAGACACGAGCTGAAAAATTGCAAACGTCGAGCAATTGCTCAGAGATGAAAAGTGCCAGCACTGAAAGCTGTTGCTAGCCAGCACCCTTCCTTGGAAGCGCTTTTGTAGGCCTAAGAACACTGGGGCTCTGGGCTTCTCTAGCCACCTCATCTTCTGCTCATCCTCTCGCGCACTCTAAAGAGAGCTCAGGTGAGAAATTGCAAAGGACGAGCAATTGCTCAGAGATGAAAAGTGCCAGCACTGAAAGCTGTTGCTAGCCAGCACCCTTCCTTGGAAGCGCTTTCACAGGCGCAGCAACACTGGGGCTTTGCGCTTCTATACGCACCAAACGTCACGGTCCTTCTCTTTCCGTCTCCTAGACACGAGCTGAGAAATTGCAAACGTCGAGCAATTGCTCCGAGATGAAAAGTGCCAGCACTGAAAGCTCTTGCTAGCCAGCACCCTTCCTTGGAAGCGCTTTCACAGGCGCAGCAACACTGGGGCTTTGCGCTTCTCTAGCCACCAAACGTCACGGTCCTTCTCTTTCCGTCTCGTAGACACGAGCTGAAAAATTGCAAACGTCGAGCAATTGCTCAGAGATGAAAAGTGCCAGCACTGAAAGCTCTTGCTAGCCAGCACCCTTCCTTGGAAGCGCTTTCACAGGCGCAGCAACACTGGGGCTTTGCGCTTCTATACGCACCAAACGTCACGGTCATTCTCTTTCCGTCTCGTAGACACGAGCTGAGAAATTGCAAACGTCGAGCAATTGCTCAGAGATGAAAAGTGCCAGCACTGAAAGCTGTTGCTAGCCAGCACCCTTCCTTGGAAGCGCTTTTGTAGGCCTAAGAACACTGGGGCTCTGGGCTTCTCTAGCCACCTCATCTTCTGCTCATCCTCTCGCGCACTCTAAAGAGAGCTCAGGTGAGAAATTGCAAACGTCCAGCAATTGCTCAGAGATGAAAAGTGCCAGCACTGAAAGCTGTTGCTAGCCAGCACCCTTCCTTGGAAGCGCTTTCACAGGCGCAGCAACACTGGGGCTTTGCGCTTCTATACGCACCAAACGTCACGGTCCTTCTCTTTCCGTCTCGTAGACACGAGCTGAGAAATTGCAAACGTCCAGCAATTGCTCCGAGATGAAAAGTGCCAGCACTGAAAGCTGTTGCTAGCCAGCACCCTTCCTTGGAAGCGCTTTTGTAGGCCTAAGAACACTGGGGCTCTGGGCTTCTCTAGCCACCTCATCTTCTGCTCATCCTCTCGCGCACTCTAAAGAGAGCTCAGGTGAGAAATTGCAAACGTCGAGCAATTGCTCAGAGATGAAAAGTGCCAGCACTGAAAGCTGTTGCTAGCCAGCACCCTTCCTTGGAAGCGCTTTCACAGGCGCAGCAACACTGGGGCTTTGCGCTTCTCTACCCACCAAACGTCACGGTCCTTCTCTTTCCGTCTCGTAGACACGAGCTGAGAAATTGCAAACGTTGAGCAATTGCTCAGAGATGAAAAGTGCCAGCACTGAAAGCTCTTGCTAGCCAGCACCCTTCCTTGGAAGCGCTTTCACAGGCGCAGTAACACTGGGGCTTTGCGCTTCTCTAGCCACCAAACGTCACGGTCCTTCTCTTTCCATCTCGTAGACACGAGCTGAGAAATTGCAAACGTCGAGCAATTGCTCAGAGATGAAAAGTGCCAGCACTGAAAGCTCTTGCTAGCCAGCACCCTTCCTTGGAAGCGCTTTTGTAGGCGTAAGAACACTGGGGCTCTGGGCTTCTCTAGCCACCTCATCTTCTGCTCATCCTCTCGCGCACTCTAAAGAGAGCTCAGGTGAGAAATTGCAAAGGTCGAGCAATTGCTCAGAGATGAAAAGTGCCAGCACTGAAAGCTGTTGCTAGCCAGCACCCTTCCTTGGAAGCGCTTTCACAGGCGCAGCAACACTGGGGCTTTGCGCTTCTATACGCACCAAACGTCATGGTCACTAACTCTCCGTCTCGTAGACACGAGCTGAAAATTGCAAACGTCCAGCAATTGCTCAGAGATGAAAAGCGCCAGCACTGAAAGCTGTTGCTAGCCAGCACCCTTCCTTGGAAGCGCTTTCACAGGCGCAGCAACACTGGGGCTTTGCGCTTCTCTAGCCACCAAGCGTCACGGTCCTTCTCTTTCCGTCTCGTAGACACGAGCTGAGAAATTGCAAACGTCGAGCAATTGCTCCGAGATGAAAAGTGACAGCACTGAAAGCTCTTGCTAGCCAGCACCCTTCCTTGGAAGCGCTTTCACAGGCGCAGCAACACTGGGGCTTTGCGCTTCTATACGCACCAAACGTCACAGTCATTCTCTTTCCATCTCGTAGACACGAGCTGAGAAATTGCAAACGTCGAGCAATTGCTCAGAGATGAAAAGTGCCAGCACTGAAAGCTCTTGCTAGCCAGCACCCTTCCTTGGAAGCGCTTTTGTAGGCCTAAGAACACTGGGGCTCTGGGCTTCTCTAGCCACCTCATCTTCTGCTCATCCTCTCGCGCACTCTAAAGAGAGCTCAGGTGAGAAATTGCAAACGTCCAGCAATTGCTCAGAGATGAAAAGTGCCAGCACTGAAAGCTCTTGCTAGCCAGCACCCTTCCTTGGAAGCGCTTTCACAGGCGCAGCAACACTGGGGCTTTGCGCTTCTCTACCCACCAAACGTCACGGTCCTTCTCTTTCCGTCGGTAGACACGAGCTGAGAAATTGCAAACGTCGAGCAATTGCTCAGAGATGAAAAGTGCCAGCACTGAAAGCTCTTGCTAGCCAGCACCCTTCCTTGGAAGCGCTTTCACAGGCGCAGCAACACTGGGGCTTTGCGCTTCTCTAGCCACCAAACGTCACGGTCCTTCTCTTTCCGTCTCGTAGACACGAGCTGAGAAATTGCAAACGTCCAGCAATTGCTCAGAGATGAAAAGTGCCAGCACTGAAAGCTCTTGCTAGCCAGCCCCCTTCCTTGGAAGCGCTTTTGTAGGCCTAAGAACACTGGGGCTCTGGGCTTCTCTAGCCACCTCATCTTCTGCTCATCCTCTCGCGCACTCTAAAGAGAGCTCAGGTGAGAAATTGCAAACGTCCAGCAATTGCTCAGAGATGAAAAGTGCCAGCACTGAAAGCTCTTGCTAGCCAGCACCCTTCCTTGGAAGCGCTTTCACAGGCGCAGTAACACTGGGGCTTTGCGCTTCTCTAGCCACCAAACGTCACGGTCCTTCTCTTTCCGTCGGTAGACACGAGCTGAGAAATTGCAAACGTCGAGCAATTGCTCCGAGATGAAAAGTGCCAGCACTGAAAGCTGTTGCTAGCCAGCACCCTTCCTTGGAAGCGCTTTTGTAGGCCTAAGAACACTGGGGCTCTGGGCTTCTCTAGCCACCTCATCGTCTGCTCATCCTCTCGCGCACTCTAAAGAGAGCTCAGGTGAGAAATTGCAAACGTCGAGCAATTGCTCAGAGATGAAAAGCGCCAGCACTGAAAGCTGTTGCTAGCCAGCACCCTTCCTTGGAAGCGCTTTCACAGGCGCAGCAACACTGGGGCTTTGCGCTTCTCTAGCCACCAAACGTCACGGTCCTTCTCTTTCCGTCGGTAGACACGAGCTGAGAAATTGCAAACGTCGAGCAATTGCTCAGAGATGAAAAGTGCCAGCACTGAAAGCTGTTGCTAGCCAGCACCCTTCCTTGGAAGCGCTTTTGTAGGCCTAAGAACACTGGGGCTCTGGGCTTCTCTAGCCACCTCATCTTCTGCTCATCCTCTCGCGCACTCTAAAGAGAGCTCAGGTGAGAAATTGCAAACGTCCAGCAATTGCTCAGAGATGAAAAGTGCCAGCACTGAAAGCTCTTGCTAGCCAGCACCCTTCCTTGGAAGCGCTTTCACAGGCGCAGCAACACTGGGGCTTTGCGCTTCTCTACCCACCAAACGTCACGGTCCTTCTCTTTCCGTCTCGTAGACACGAGCTGAAAAATTGCAAACGTCGAGCAATTGCTCAGAGATGAAAAGTGCCAGCACTGAAAGCTCTTGCTAGCCAGCACCCTTCCTTGGAAGCGCTTTCACAGGCGCAGCAACACTGGGGCTTTGCGCTTCTATACGCACCAAACGTCACGGTCATTCTCTTTCCGTCTCGTAGACACGAGCTGAGAAATTGCAAACGTCGAGCAATTGCTCAGAGATGAAAAGTGCCAGCACTGAAAGCTGTTGCTAGCCAGCACCCTTCCTTGGAAGCGCTTTTGTAGGCCTAAGAACACTGGGGCTCTGGGCTTCTCTAGCCACCTCATCTTCTGCTCATCCTCTCGCGCACTCTAAAGAGAGCTCAGGTGAGAAATTGCAAACGTCCAGCAATTGCTCAGAGATGAAAAGTGCCAGCACTGAAAGCTCTTGCTAGCCAGCACCCTTCCTTGGAAGCGCTTTCACAGGCGCAGCAACACTGGGGCTTTGCGCTTCTCTACCCACCAAACGTCACGGTCCTTCTCTTTCCGTCTCGTAGACACGAGCTGAAAAATTGCAAACGTCGAGCAATTGCTCAGAGATGAAAAGTGCCAGCACTGAAAGCTGTTGCTAGCCAGCACCCTTCCTTGGAAGCGCTTTTGTAGGCCTAAGAACACTGGGGCTCTGGGCTTCTCTAGCCACCTCATCTTCTGCTCATCCTCTCGCGCACTCTAAAGAGAGCTCAGGTGAGAAATTGCAAAGGACGAGCAATTGCTCAGAGATGAAAAGTGCCAGCACTGAAAGCTGTTGCTAGCCAGCACCCTTCCTTGGAAGCGCTTTCACAGGCGCAGCAACACTGGGGCTTTGCGCTTCTATACGCACCAAACGTCACGGTCCTTCTCTTTCCGTCTCCTAGACACGAGCTGAGAAATTGCAAACGTCGAGCAATTGCTCCGAGATGAAAAGTGCCAGCACTGAAAGCTCTTGCTAGCCAGCACCCTTCCTTGGAAGCGCTTTCACAGGCGCAGCAACACTGGGGCTTTGCGCTTCTCTAGCCACCAAACGTCACGGTCCTTCTCTTTCCGTCTCGTAGACACGAGCTGAAAAATTGCAAACGTCGAGCAATTGCTCAGAGATGAAAAGTGCCAGCACTGAAAGCTCTTGCTAGCCAGCACCCTTCCTTGGAAGCGCTTTCACAGGCGCAGCAACACTGGGGCTTTGCGCTTCTATACGCACCAAACGTCACGGTCATTCTCTTTCCGTCTCGTAGACACGAGCTGAGAAATTGCAAACGTCGAGCAATTGCTCAGAGATGAAAAGTGCCAGCACTGAAAGCTGTTGCTAGCCAGCACCCTTCCTTGGAAGCGCTTTTGTAGGCCTAAGAACACTGGGGCTCTGGGCTTCTCTAGCCACCTCATCTTCTGCTCATCCTCTCGCGCACTCTAAAGAGAGCTCAGGTGAGAAATTGCAAACGTCCAGCAATTGCTCAGAGATGAAAAGTGCCAGCACTGAAAGCTGTTGCTAGCCAGCACCCTTCCTTGGAAGCGCTTTCACAGGCGCAGCAACACTGGGGCTTTGCGCTTCTCTAGCCACCAAACGTCACGGTCCTTCTCTTTCCGTCTCGTAGACACGAGCTGAAAAATTGCAAACGTCGAGCAATTGCTCAGAGATGAAAAGTGCCAGCACTGAAAGCTGTTGCTAGCCAGCACCCTTCCTTGGAAGCGCTTTCACAGGCGCAGCAACACTGGGGCTTTGCGCTTCTCTAGCCACCAAACGTCACGGTCATTCTCTTTCCGTCTCGTAGACACGAGCTGAGAAATTGCAAACGTCCAGCAATTGCTCCGAGATGAAAAGTGCCAGCACTGAAAGCTGTTGCTAGCCAGCACCCTTCCTTGGAAGCGCTTTTGTAGGCCTAAGAACACTGGGGCTCTGGGCTTCTCTAGCCACCTCATCTTCTGCTCATCCTCTCGGGCACTCTAAAGACAGCTCAGGTGAGAAATTGCAAAGGTCGAGCAATTGCTCAGAGATGAAAAGTGCCAGCACTGAAAGCTCTTGCTAGCCAGCACCCTTCCTTGGAAGCGCTTTCACAGGCGCAGCAACACTGGGGCTTTGCGCTTCTATACGCACCAAACGTCACGGTCCTTCTCTTTCCGTCTCGTAGACACGAGCTGAGAAATTGCAAACGTCCAGCAATTGCTCAGAGATGAAAAGTGCCAGCACTGAAAGCTCTTGCTAGCCAGCACCCTTCCTTGGAAGCGCTTTCACAGGCGCAGCAACACTGGGGCTTTGCGCTTCTATACGCACCAAACGTCACGGTCCTTCTCTTTCCGTCTCGTAGACACGAGCTGAGAAATTGCAAACGTCGAGCAATTGCTCAGAGATGAAAAATGCCAGCACTGAAAGCTGTTGCTAGCCAGCACCCTTCCTTGGAAGCGCTTTCACAGGCGCAGCAACACTGGGGCTTTGCGCTTCTATACGCACCAAACGTCACGGTCCTTCTCTTTCCGTCTCGTAGACACGAGCTGAGAAATTGCAAACGTCCAGCAATTGCTCCGAGATGAAAAGTGCCAGCACTGAAAGCTGTTGCTAGCCAGCACCCTTCCTTGGAAGCGCTTTTGTAGGCCTAAGAACACTGGGGCTCTGGGCTTCTCTAGCCACCTAATCTTCTGCTCATCCTCTCGCGCACTCTAAAGAGAGCTCAGGTGAGAAATTGCAAACGTGGAGCAATTGCTCAGAGATGAAAAGTGCCAGCACTGAAAGCTGTTGCTAGCCAGCACCCTTCCTTGGAAGCGCTTTCACAGGCGCAGCAACACTGGGGCTTTGCGCTTCTCTACCCACCAAACGTCACGGTCCTTCTCTTTCCGTCTCGTAGACACGAGCTGAGAAATTGCAAACGTTGAGCAATTGCTCAGAGATGAAAAGTGCCAGCACTGAAAGCTCTTGCTAGCCAGCACCCTTCCTTGGAAGCGCTTTCACAGGCGCAGTAACACTGGGGCTTTGCGCTTCTCTAGCCACCAAACGTCACGGTCCTTCTCTTTCCATCTCGTAGACATGAGCTGAGAAATTGCAAACGTCGAGCAATTGCTCAGAGATGAAAAGTGCCAGCACTGAAAGCTGTTGCTAGCCAGCACCCTTCCTTGGAAGCGCTTTTGTAGGCGTAAGAACACTGGGGCTCTGGGCTTCTCTAGCCACCTCATCTTCTGCTCATCCTCTCGGGCACTCTAAAGAGAGCTCAGGTGAGAAATTGCAAAGGTCGAGCAATTGCTCAGAGATGAAAAGTGCCAGCACTGAAAGCTGTTGCTAGCCAGCACCCTTCCTTGGAAGCGCTTTCACAGGCGCAGCAACACTGGGGCTTTGCGCTTCTATACGCACCAAACGTCATGGTCACTAACTCTCCGTCTCGTAGACACGAGCTGAAAATTGCAAACGTCCAGCAATTGCTCAGAGATGAAAAGCGCCAGCACTGAAAGCTGTTGCTAGCCAGCACCCTTCCTTGGAAGCGCTTTCACAGGCGCAGCAACACTGGGGCTTTGCGCTTCTCTAGCCACCAAGCGTCACGGTCCTTCTCTTTCCGTCTCGTAGACACGAGCTGAGAAATTGCAAACGTCGAGCAATTGCTCCGAGATGAAAAGTGACAGCACTGAAAGCTCTTGCTAGCCAGCACCCTTCCTTGGAAGCGCTTTCACAGGCGCAGCAACACTGGGGCTTTGCGCTTCTATACGCACCAAACGTCACAGTCATTCTCTTTCCGTCTCGTAGACACGAGCTGAGAAATTGCAAACGTCGAGCAATTGCTCAGAGATGAAAAGTGCCAGCACTGAAAGCTCTTGCTAGCCAGCACCCTTCCTTGGAAGCGCTTTTGTAGGCCTAAGAACACTGGGGCTCTGGGCTTCTCTAGCCACCTCATCTTCTGCTCATCCTCTCGCGCACTCTAAAGAGAGCTCAGGTGAGAAATTGCAAACGTCCAGCAATTGCTCAGAGATGAAAAGTGCCAGCACTGAAAGCTCTTGCTAGCCAGCACCCTTCCTTGGAAGCGCTTTCACAGGCGCAGCAACACTGGGGCTTTGCGCTTCTCTACCCACCAAACGTCACGGTCCTTCTCTTTCCGTCGGTAGACACGAGCTGAGAAATTGCAAACGTCGAGCAATTGCTCAGAGATGAAAAGTGCCAGCACTGAAAGCTCTTGCTAGCCAGCACCCTTCCTTGGAAGCGCTTTCACAGGCGCAGCAACACTGGGGCTTTGCGCTTCTCTAGCCACCAAACGTCACGGTCCTTCTCTTTCCGTCTCGTAGACACGAGCTGAGAAATTGCAAACGTCCAGCAATTGCTCCGAGATGAAAAGTGCCAGCACTGAAAGCTCTTGCTAGCCAGCCCCCTTCCTTGGAAGCGCTTTTGTAGGCCTAAGAACACTGGGGCTCTGGGCTTCTCTAGCCACCTCATCTTCTGCTCATCCTCTCGCGCACTCTAAAGAGAGCTCAGGTGAGAAATTGCAAACGTCGAGCAATTGCTCAGAGATGAAAAGTGCCAGCACTGAAAGCTCTTGCTAGCCAGCACCCTTCCTTGGAAGCGCTTTCACAGGCGCAGTAACACTGGGGCTTTGCGCTTCTCTAGCCACCAAACGTCACGGTCCTTCTCTTTCCGTCGGTAGACACGAGCTGAGAAATTGCAAACGTCGAGCAATTGCTCCGAGATGAAAAGTGCCAGCACTGAAAGCTGTTGCTAGCCAGCACCCTTCCTTGGAAGCGCTTTTGTAGGCCTAAGAACACTGGGGCTCTGGGCTTCTCTAGCCACCTCATCGTCTGCTCATCCTCTCGCGCACTCTAAAGAGAGCTCAGGTGAGAAATTGCAAACGTCGAGCAATTGCTCAGAGATGAAAAGTGCCAGCACTGAAAGCTGTTGCTAGCCAGCACCCTTCCTTGGAAGCGCTTTCACAGGCGCAGCAACACTGGGGCTTTGCGCTTCTCTAGCCACCAAACGTCACGGTCCTTCTCTTTCCGTCGGTAGACACGAGCTGAGAAATTGCAAACGTCGAGCAATTGCTCAGAGATGAAAAGTGCCAGCACTGAAAGCTGTTGCTAGCCAGCACCCTTCCTTGGAAGCGCTTTTGTAGGCCTAAGAACACTGGGGCTCTGGGCTTCTCTAGCCACCTCATCTTCTGCTCATCCTCTCGCGCACTCTAAAGAGAGCTCAGGTGAGAAATTGCAAACGTCCAGCAATTGCTCAGAGATGAAAAGTGCCAGCACTGAAAGCTCTTGCTAGCCAGCACCCTTCCTTGGAAGCGCTTTCACAGGCGCAGCAACACTGGGGCTTTGCGCTTCTCTACCCACCAAACGTCACGGTCCTTCTCTTTCCGTCGGTAGACACGAGCTGAGAAATTGCAAACGTCGAGCAATTGCTCAGAGATGAAAAGTGCCAGCACTGAAAGCTCTTGCTAGCCAGCACCCTTCCTTGGAAGCGCTTTCACAGGCGCAGCAACACTGGGGCTTTGCGCTTCTATACGCACCAAACGTCACGGTCCTTCTCTTTCCGTCTCGTAGACACGAGCTGAGAAATTGCAAACGTCCAGCAATTGCTCCGAGATGAAAAGTGCCAGCACTGAAAGCTGTTGCTAGCCAGCACCCTTCCTTGGAAGCGCTTTTGTAGGCCTAAGAACACTGGGGCTCTGGGCTTCTCTAGCCACCTCATCTTCTGCTCATCCTCTCGCGCAATCTAAAGAGAGCTCAGGTGAGAAATTGCAAAGGTCGAGCAATTGCTCAGAGATGAAAAGTGCCAGCACTGAAAGCTGTTGCTAGCCAGCACCCTTCCTTGGAAGCGCTTTCACAGGCGCAGCAACACTGGGGCTTTGCGCTTCTATACGCACCAAACGTCACGGTCCTTCTCTTTCCGTCTCCTAGACACGAGCTGAGAAATTGCAAACGTCGAGCAATTGCTCCGAGATGAAAAGTGCCAGCACTGAAAGCTCTTGCTAGCCAGCACCCTTCCTTGGAAGCGCTTTCACAGGCGCAGCAACACTGGGGCTTTGCGCTTCTCTACCCACCAAACGTCACGGTCCTTCTCTTTCCGTCTCGTAGACACGAGCTGAAAAATTGCAAACGTCGAGCAATTGCTCAGAGATGAAAAGTGCCAGCACTGAAAGCTCTTGCTAGCCAGCACCCTTCCTTGGAAGCGCTTTCACAGGCGCAGCAACACTGGGGCTTTGCGCTTCTATACGCACCAAACGTCACGGTCATTCTCTTTCCGTCTCGTAGACACGAGCTGAGAAATTGCAAACGTCGAGCAATTGCTCCGAGATGAAAAGTGCAAGCACTGAAAGCTGTTGCTAGCCAGCACCCTTACTTGGAAGCGCTTTTGTAGGCCTAAGAACACTGGGGCTCTGGGCTTCTCTAGCCACCTCATCTTCTGCTCATCCTCTCGCGCACTCTAAAGAGAGCTCAGGTGAGAAATTGCAAACGTCGAGCAATTGCTCAGAGATGAAAAGTGCCAGCACTGAAAGCTGTTGCTAGCCAGCACCCTTCCTTGGAAGCGCTTTAGTAGGCCTAAGAACACTGGGGCTCTGGGCTTCTCTAGCCACCTCATCTTCTGCTCATCCTCTCGCGCACTCTAAAGAGAGCTCAGGTGAGAAATTGCAAACGTCGAGCAATTGCTCAGAGATGAAAAGTGCCAGCACTGAAAGCTCTTGCTAGCCAGCACCCTTCCTTGGAAGCGCTTTCACAGGCGCAGCAACACTGGGGCTTTGCGCTTCTCTACCCACCAAACGTCACGGTCCTTCTCTTTCCGTCTCGTAGACACGAGCTGAAAAATTGCAAACGTCGAGCAATTGCTCAGAGATGAAAAGTGCCAGCACTGAAAGCTGTTGCTAGCCAGCACCCTTCCTTGGAAGCGCTTTCACAGGCGCAGCAACACGGGCTTTGCGCTTCTCTACTCACGAAACGTCACGGTCATTCTCTTTCCGTCTCGTAGACACGAGCTGAGAAATTGCAAACGTCCAGCAATTGCTCCGAGATGAAAAGTGCCAGCACTGAAAGCTCTTGCTAGCCAGCACCCTTCCTTGGAAGCGCTTTTGTAGGCCTAAGAACACTGGGGCTCTGGGCTTCTCTAGCCACCTAATCTTCTGCTCATCCACTCGCGCACTCTAAAGAGAGCTCAGGTGAGAAATTGCAAACGTGGAGCAATTGCTCAGAGATGAAAAGTGCCAGCACTGAAAGCTGTTGCTAGCCAGCACCCTTCCTTGGAAGCGCTTTCACAGGCGCAGCAACACTGGGGCTTTGCGCTTCTCTAGCCACCAAGCGTCACGGTCCTTCTCTTTCCGTCTCGTAGACACGAGCTGAGAAATTGCAAACGTCGAGCAATTGCTCCGAGATGAAAAGTGACAGCACTGAAAGCTCTTGCTAGCCAGCACCCTTCCTTGGAAGCGCTTTCACAGGCGCAGCAACACTGGGGCTTTGCGCTTCTATACGCACCAAACGTCACAGTCATTCTCTTTCCGTCTCGTAGACACGAGCTGAGAAATTGCAAACGTCGAGCAATTGCTCAGAGATGAAAAGTGCCAGCACTGAAAGCTCTTGCTAGCCAGCACCCTTCCTTGGAAGCGCTTTTGTAGGCCTAAGAACACTGGGGCTCTGGGCTTCTCTAGCCACCTCATCTTCTGCTCATCCTCTCGCGCACTCTAAAGAGAGCTCAGGTGAGAAATTGCAAACGTCCAGCAATTGCTCAGAGATGAAAAGTGCCAGCACTGAAAGCTCTTGCTAGCCAGCACCCTTCCTTGGAAGCGCTTTCACAGGCGCAGCAACACTGGGGCTTTGCGCTTCTCTAGCCACCAAACGTCACGGTCCTTCTCTTTCCGTCGGTAGACACGAGCTGAGAAATTGCAAACGTCGAGCAATTGCTCAGAGATGAAAAGTGCCAGCACTGAAAGCTCTTGCTAGCCAGCACCCTTCCTTGGAAGCGCTTTCACAGGCGCAGCAACACTGGGGCTTTGTGCTTCTCTAGCCACCAAACGTCACGGTCCTTCTCTTTCCGTCTCGTAGACACGAGCTGAGAAATTGCAAAGGTCGAGCAATTGCTCAGAGATGAAAAGTGCCAGCACTGAAAGCTCTTGCTAGCCAGCCCCCTTCCTTGGAAGCGCTTTTGTAGGCCTAAGAACACTGGGGCTCTGGGCTTCTCTAGCCACCTCATCTTCTGCTCATCCTCTCGCGCACTCTAAAGAGAGCTCAGGTGAGAAATTGCAAACGTCCAGCAATTGCTCAGAGATGAAAAGTGCCAGCACTGAAAGCTGTTGCTAGCCAGCACCCTTCCTTGGAAGCGCTTTCACAGGCGCAGCAACACTGGGGCTTTGCGCTTCTCTAGCCACCAAACGTCACGGTCCTTCTCTTTCCGTCTCGTAGACACGAGCTGAGAAATTGCAAACGTCGAGCAATTGCTCAGAGATGAAAAGTGCCAGCACTGAAAGCTGTTGCTAGCCAGCACCCTTCCTTGGAAGCGCTTTTGTAGGCCTAAGAACACTGGGGCTCTGGGCTTCTCTAGCCACCTCATCTTCTGCTCATCCTCTCGCGCACTCTAAAGAGAGCTCAGGTGAGAAATTGCAAACGTCCAGCAATTGCTCAGAGATGAAAAGTGCCAGCACTGAAAGCTCTTGCTAGCCAGCACCCTTCCTTGGAAGCGCTTTCACAGGCGCAGCAACACTGGGGCTTTGCGCTTCTCTACCCACCAAACGTCACGGTCCTTCTCTTTCCGTCGGTAGACACGAGCTGAGAAATTGCAAACGTCGAGCAATTGCTCAGAGATGAAAAGTGCCAGCACTGAAAGCTCTTGCTAGCCAGCACCCTTCCTTGGAAGCGCTTTCACAGGCGCAGCAACACTGGGGCTTTGCGCTTCTATACGCACCAAACGTCACGGTCCTTCTCTTTCCGTCTCGTAGACACGAGCTGAGAAATTGCAAACGTCCAGCAATTGCTCCGAGATGAAAAGTGCCAGCACTGAAAGCTGTTGCTAGCCAGCACCCTTCCTTGGAAGCGCTTTTGTAGGCCTAAGAACACTGGGGCTCTGGGCTTCTCTAGCCACCTCATCTTCTGCTCATCCTCTCGCGCACTCTAAAGAGAGCTCAGGTGAGAAATTGCAAACGTCCAGCAATTGCTCAGAGATGAAAAGTGCCAGCACTGAAAGCTCTTGCTAGCCAGCACCCTTCCTTGGAAGCGCTTTCACAGGCGCAGCAACACTGGGGCTTTGCGCTTCTATACGCACCAAACGTCACGGTCCTTCTCTTTCCATCTCCTAGACACGAGCTGAGAAATTGCAAACGTCGAGCAATTGCTCAGAGATGAAAAGTGCCAGCACTGAAAGCTCTTGCTAGCCAGCACCCTTCCTTGGAAGCGCTTTCACAGGCGCAGCAACACTGGGGCTTTGCGCTTCTCTAGCCACCAAGCGTCACGGTCCTTCTCTTTCCGTCTCCTAGACACGAGCTGAGAAATTGCAAACGTCGAGCAATTGCTCAGAGATGAAAAGTGCCAGCACTGAAAGCTCTTGCTAGCCAGCACCCTTCCTTGGAAGCGCTTTCACAGGCGCAGCAACACTGGGGCTTTGCGCTTCTATACGCACCAAACGTCACGGTCATTCTCTTTCCGTCTCGTAGACACGAGCTGAGAAATTGCAAACGTCGAGCAATTGCTCCGAGATGAAAAGTGCAAGCACTGAAAGCTGTTGCTAGCCAGCACCCTTCCTTGGAAGCGCTTTTGTAGGCCTAAGAACACTGGGGCTCTGGGCTTCTCTAGCCACCTCATCTTCTGCTCATCCTCTCGCGCACTCTAAAGAGAGCTCAGGTGAGAAATTGCAAACGTCGAGCAATTGCTCAGAGATGAAAAGTGCCAGCACTGAAAGCTGTTGCTAGCCAGCACCCTTCCTTGGAAGCGCTTTAGTAGGCCTAAGAACACTGGGGCTCTGGGCTTCTCTAGCCACCTCATCTTCTGCTCATCCTCTCGCGCACTCTAAAGAGAGCTCAGGTGAGAAATTGCAAACGTCCAGCAATTGCTCAGAGATGAAAAGTGCCAGCACTGAAAGCTCTTGCTAGCCAGCACCCTTCCTTGGAAGCGCTTTCACAGGCGCAGCAACACTGGGGCTTTGCGCTTCTCTACCCACCAAACGTCACGGTCCTTCTCTTTCCGTCTCGTAGACACGAGCTGAAAAATTGCAAACGTCGAGCAATTGCTCAGAGATGAAAAGTGCCAGCACTGAAAGCTGTTGCTAGCCAGCACCCTTCCTTCGAAGCGCTTTCACAGGCGCAGCAACACTGGGGCTTTGCGCTTCTCTACTCACGAAACGTCACGGTCATTCTCTTTCCGTCTCGTAGACACGAGCTGAGAAATTGCAAACGTCCAGCAATTGCTCCGAGATGAAAAGTGCCAGCACTGAAAGCTGTTGCTAGCCAGCACCCTTCCTTGGAAGCGCTTTTGTAGGCCTAAGAACACTGGGGCTCTGGGCTTCTCTAGCCACCTCATCTTCTGCTCATCCTCTCGCGCACTCTAAAGAGAGCTCAGGTGAGAAATTGCAAAGGTCGAGCAATTGCTCAGAGATGAAAAGTGCCAGCACTGAAAGCTCTTGCTAGCCAGCACCCTTCCTTGGAAGCGCTTTCACAGGCGCAGCAACACTGGGGCTTTGCGCTTCTATACGCACCAAACGTCACGGTCCTTCTCTTTCCGTCTCGTAGACACGAGCTGAGAAATTGCAAACGTCCAGCAATTGCTCAGAGATGAAAAGTGCCAGCACTGAAAGCTCTTGCTAGCCAGCACCCTTCCTTGGAAGCGCTTTCACAGGCGCAGCAACACTGGGGCTTTGCGCTTCTATACGCACCAAACGTCACGGTCCTTCTCTTTCCGTCTCGTAGACACGAGCTGAGAAATTGCAAACGTCGAGCAATTGCTCAGAGATGAAAAGTGCCAGCACTGAAAGCTCTTGCTAGCCAGCACCCTTCCTTGGAAGCGCTTTCACAGGCGCAGCAACACTGGGGCTTTGCGCTTCTCTACCCACCAAACGTCACGGTCATTCTCTTTCCGTCTCGTAGACACGAGCTGAGAAATTGCAAACGTCGAGCAATTGCTCAGAGATGAAAAGTGCCAGCACTGAAAGCTCTTGCTAGCCAGCCCCCTTCCTTGGAAGCGCTTTTGTAGGCCTAAGAACACTGGGGCTCTGGGCTTCTCTAGCCACCTCATCTTCTGCTCATCCTCTCGCGCACTCTAAAGAGAGCTCAGGTGAGAAATTGCAAACGTCCAGCAATTGCTCAGAGATGAAAAGTGCCAGCACTGAAAGCTCTTGCTAGCCAGCTCCCTTCCTTGGAAGCGCTTTTGTAGGCCTAAGAACACTGGGGCTCTGGGCTTCTCTAGCCACCTCATCTTCTGCTCATCCTCTCGCGCACTCTAAAGAGAGCTCAGGTGAGAAATTGCAAACGTCCAGCAATTGCTCAGAGATGAAAAGTGCCAGCACTGAAAGCTCTTGCTAGCCAGCACCCTTCCTTGGAAGCGCTTTCACAGGCGCAGCAACACTGGGGCTTTGCGCTTCTATACGCACCAAACGTCACGGTCCTTCTCTTTCCGTCTCGTAGACACGAGCTGAGAAATTGCAAACGTCGAGCAATTGCTCAGAGATGAAAAGTGCCAGCACTGAAAGCTGTTGCTAGCCAGCACCCTTCCTTGGAAGCGCTTTCACAGGCGCAGCAACACTGGGGCTTTGCGCTTCTCTAGCCACCAAGCGTCACGGTCCTTCTCTTTCCGTCTCGTAGACACGAGCTGAGAAATTGCAAACGTCGAGCAATTGCTCCGAGATGAAAAGTGCCAGCACTGAAAGCTGTTGCTAGCCAGCACCCTTCCTTGGAAGCGCTTTTGTAGGCCTAAGAACACTGGGGCTCTGGGCTTCTCTAGCCACCTCATCTTCTGCTCATCCTCTCGCGCACTCTAAAGAGAGCTCAGGTGAGAAATTGCAAACGTCGAGCAATTGCTCAGAGATGAAAAGTGCCAGCACTGAAAGCTCTTGCTAGCCAGCACCCTTCCTTGGAAGCGCTTTCACAGGCGCAGTAACACTGGGGCTTTGCGCTTCTCTAGCCACCAAACATCACGGTCCTTCTCTTTCCATCTCGTAGACACGAGCTGAGAAATTGCAAACGTCGAGCAATTGCTCAGAGATGAAAAGTGCCAGCACTGAAAGCTGTTGCTAGCCAGCACCCTTCCTTGGAAGCGCTTTTGTAGGCCTAAGAACACTGGGGCTCTGGGCTTCTCTAGCCACCTCATCTTCTGCTCATCCTCTCGCGCACTCTAAAGAGAGCTCACGTGAGAAATTGCAAACGTCGAGCAATTGCTCAGAGATGAAAAATGCCAGCACTGAAAGCTGTTGCTAGCCAGCACCCTTCCTTGGAAGCGCTTTCACAGGCACAGTAACACTGGGGCTTTGCGCTTCTCTACCCACCAAACGTCACGGTCCTTCTCTTTCCGTCTCGTAGACACGAGCTGAGAAATTGCAAACGTCCAGCAATTGCTCAGAGATGAAAAGCGCCAGCACTGAAAGCTGTTGCTAGCCAGCACCCTTCCTTGGAAGCGCTTTCACAGGCGCAGCAACACTGGGGCTTTGCGCTTCTCTACCCACCAAACGTCACGGTCCTTCTCTTTCCGTCTCGTAGACACGAGCTGAGAAATTGCAAACGTTGAGCAATTGCTCCGAGATGAAAAGTGCCAGCACTGAAAGCTCTTGCTAGCCAGCACCCTTCCTTGGAAGCGCTTTCACAGGCGCAGCAACACTGGGGCTTTGCGCTTCTCTAGCCACCAAACGTCACGGTCCTTCTCTTTCCGTCTCGTAGACACGAGCTGAGAAATTGCAAACGTCGAGCAATTGCTCAGAGATGAAAAGTGCCAGCACTGAAAGCTGTTGCTAGCCAGCACCCTTCCTTGGAAGCGCTTTCACAGGCGCAGCAACACTGGGGCTTTGCGCTTCTATACGCACCAAACGTCACAGTCATTCTCTTTCCGTCTCGTAGACACGAGCTGAGAAATTGCAAACGTCGAGCAATTGCTCAGAGATGAAAAGTGCCAGCACTGAAAGCTCTTGCTAGCCAGCACCCTTCCTTGGAAGCGCTTTTGTAGGCCTAAGAACACTGGGGCTCTGGGCTTCTCTAGCCACCTCATCTTCTGCTCATCCTCTCGCGCACTCTGAAGAGAGCTCACGTGAGAAATTGCAAACGTCGAGCAATTGCTCAGAGATGAAAAGTGCCAGCACTGAAAGCTCTTGCTAGCCAGCACCCTTCCTTGGAAGCGCTTTCACAGGCGCAGCAACACTGGGGCTTTGCGCTTCTCTAGCCACCAAACGTCACTGTCATTCTCTTTCCGTCGGTAGACACGAGCTGAGAAATTGCAAACGTCGAGCAATTGCTCAGAGATGAAAAGTGCCAGCACTGAAAGCTCTTGCTAGCCAGCACCCTTCCTTGGAAGCGCTTTCACAGGCGCAGCAACACTGGGGCTTTGCGCTTCTCTAGCCACCAAACGTCACGGTCCTTCTCTTTCCGTCTCGTAGACACGAGCTGAGAAATTGCAAACGTCGAGCAATTGCTCAGAGATGAAAAGTGCCAGCACTGAAAGCTGTTGCTAGCCAGCACCCTTCCTTGGAAGCGCTTTTGTAGGCCTAAGAACACTGGGGCTCTGGGCTTCTCTAGCCACCTCATCTTCTGCTCATCCTCTCGCGCACTCTAAAGAGAGCTCAGGTGAGAAATTGCAAACGTCCAGCAATTGCTCAGAGATGAAAAGTGCCAGCACTGAAAGCTGTTGCTAGCCAGCACCCTTCCTTGGAAGCGCTTTCACAGGCGCAGTAACACTGGGGCTTTGCGCTTCTCTAGCCACCAAACGTCACAGTCCTTCTCTTTCCGTCGGTAGACACGAGCTGAGAAATTGCAAACGTCGAGCAATTGCTCCGAGATGAAAAGTGCCAGCACTGAAAGCTCTTGCTAGCCAGCTCCCTTCCTTGGAAGCGCTTTTGTAGGCCTAAGAACACTGGGGCTCTGGGCTTCTCTAGCCACCTCATCTTCTGCTCATCCTCTCGCGCACTCTAAAGAGAGCTCAGGTGAGAAATTGCAAACGTCGAGCAATTGCTCAGAGATGAAAAGTGCCAGCACTGAAAGCTGTTGCTAGCCAGCACCCTTCCTTGGAAGCGCTTTCACAGGCGCAGCAACACTGGGGCTTTGCGCTTCTATACGCACCAAATGTCACGGTCCTTCTCTTTCCGTCTCGTAGACACGAGCTGAGAAATTGCAAAGGTCGAGCAATTGCTCAGAGATGAAAAGTGCCAGCACTGAAAGCTGTTGCTAGCCAGCTCCCTTCCTTGGAAGCGCTTTTGTAGGCCTAAGAACACTGGGGCTCTGGGCTTCTCTAGCCACCTCATCTTCTGCTCATCCTCTCGCGCACTCTAAAGAGAGCTCAGGTGAGAAATTGCAAACGTCGAGCAATTGCTCAGAGATGAAAAGTGCCAGCACTGAAAGCTCTTGCTAGCCAGCACCCTTCCTTGGAAGCGCTTTCACAGGCGCAGCAACACTGGGGCTTTGCGCTTCTCTACCCACCAAACGTCACAGTCATTCTCTTTCCGTCTCGTAGACATGAGCTGAGAAATTGCAAACGTCCAGCAATTGCTCAGAGAGGAAAAGTGCCAGCACTGAAAGCTCTTGCTAGCCAGCACCCTTCCTTGGAAGCGCTTTTGTAGGCCTAAGAACACTGGGGCTCTGGGCTTCTCTAGCCACCTCATCTTCTGCTCATCCTCTCGGGCACTCTAAAGAGAGCTCAGGTGAGAAATTGCAAAGGTCGAGCAATTGCTCAGAGATGAAAAGTGCCAGCACTGAAAGATCTTGCTAGCCAGCACCCTTCCTTGGAAGCGCTTTCACAGGCGCAGCAACACTGGGGCTTTGCGCTTCTATACGCACCAAACGTCACGGTCCTTCTCTTTCCGTCTCGGAGACACGAGCTGAGAAATTGCAAACGTCGAGCAATTGCTCAGAGATGAAAAGTGCCAGCACTGAAAGCTCTTGCTAGCCAGCACCCTTCCTTGGAAGCGCTTTCACAGGCGCAGCAACACTGGGGCTTTGCGCTTCTATACGCACCAAACGTCACGGTCATTCTCTTTCCGTCTCCTAGACACGAGCTGAGAAATTGCAAACGTCCAGCAATTGCTCCGAGATGAAAAGTGCCAGCACTGAAAGCTCTTGCTAGCCAGCACCCTTCCTTGGAAGCGCTTTTGTAGGCCTAAGAACACTGGGGCTCTGGGCTTCTCTAGCCACCTCATCTTCTGCTCATCCTCTCGCGCACTCTAAAGAGAGCTCAGGTGAGAAATTGCAAACGTCCAGCAATTGCTCAGAGATGAAAAGTGCCAGCACTGAAAGATCTTGCTAGCCAGCACCCTTCCTTGGAAGCGCTTTCACAGGCGCAGCAACACTGGGGCTTTGCGCTTCTCTAGCCACCAAACGTCACGGTCCTTCTCTTTCCGTCTCGTAGACACGAGCTGAGAAATTGCAAACGTTGAGCAATTGCTCAGAGATGAAAAGTGCCAGCACTGAAAGCTGTTGCTAGCCAGCACCCTTCCTTGGAAGCGCTTTCACAGGCGCAGTAACACTGGGGCTTTGCGCTTCTATACGCACCAAGCGTCACGGTCCTTCTCTTTCCGTCTCGTAGACACGAGCTGAGAAATTGCAAACGTCGAGCAATTGCTCAGAGATGAAAAGTGCCAGCACTGAAAGCTGTTGCTAGCCAGCACCCTTCCTTGGAAGCGCTTTCACAGGCGCTGCAACACTGGGGCTTTGCGCTTCTATACGCACCAAACGTCACGGTCATTCTCTTTCCGTCTCGTAGACACGAGCTGAGAAATTGCAAAGGTCGAGCAATTGCTCAGAGATGAAAAGTGCAAGCACTGAAAGCTGTTGCTAGCCAGCACCCTTCCTTGGAAGCGCTTTTGTAGGCCTAAGAACACTGGTGCTCTGGGCTTCTCTAGCCATCTCATCTTCTGCTCATCCTCTCGCGCACTCTAAAGAGAGCTCAGGTGAGAAATTGCAAACGTCGAGCAATTGCTCAGAGATGAAAAGTGCCAGCACTGAAAGCTCTTGCTAGCCAGCACCCTTCCTTGGAAGCGCTTTCACAGGCGCAGCAACACTGGGGCTTTGCGCTTCTCTAGCCACCAAACGTCACGGTCCTTCTCTTTCCGTCTCGTAGACACGAGCTGAGAAATTGCAAACGTCGAGCAATTGCTCAGAGATGAAAAGTGCCAGCACTGAAAGCTCTTGCTAGCCAGCACCCTTCCTTGGAAGCGCTTTCACAGGCGCAGCAACACTGGGGCTTTGCGCTTCTCTACCCACCAAACGTCACGGTCCTTCTCTTTCCGTCTCGTAGACACGAGGTGAGAAATTGCAAACGTCGAGCAATTGCTCAGAGATGAAAAGTGCCAGCACTGAAAGCTCTTGCTAGCCAGCACCCTTCCTTGGAAGCGCTTTCACAGGCGCAGCAACACTGGGGCTTTGCGCTTCTCTAGCCACCAAACGTCACGGTCCTTCTCTTTCCGTCTCGTAGACACGAGCTGAGAAATTGCAAACGTCCAGCAATTGCTCAGAGATGAAAAGTGCCAGCACTGAAAGCTGTTGCTAGCCAGCACCCTTCCTTGGAAGCGCTTTTGTAGGCCTAAGAACACTGGGGCTCTGGGCTTCTCTAGCCACCTCATCTTCTGCTCATCCTCTCGCGCACTCTAAAGAGAGCTCAGGTGAGAAATTGCAAACGTCCAGCAATTGCTCAGAGATGAAAAGTGCCAGCACTGAAAGCTGTTGCTAGCCAGCACCGTTCCTTGGAAGCGCTTTCACAGGCGCAGCAACACTGGGGCTTTGCGCTTCTCTACCCACCAAACGTCACGGTCCTTCTCTTTCCGTCTCGTAGACATGAGCTGAGAAATTGCAAACGTCCAGCAATTGCTCCGAGATGAAAAGTGCCAGCACTGAAAGCTCTTGCTAGCCAGCACCCTTCCTTGGAAGCGCTTTTGTAGGCCTAAGAACACTGGGGCTCTGGGCTTCTCTAGCCACCTCATCTTCTGCTCATCCTCTCGGGCACTCTAAAGAGAGCTCAGGTGAGAAATTGCAAAGGTCGAGCAATTGCTCTGAGATGAAAAGTGCCAGCACTGAAAGCTCTTGCTAGCCAGCACCCTTCCTTGGAAGCGCTTTCACAGGCGCAGCAACACTGGGGCTTTGCGCTTCTATACGCACCAAACGTCACGGTCCTTCTCTTTCCGTCTCGTAGACACGAGCTGAGAAATTGCAAACGTCGAGCAATTGCTCAGAGATGAAAAGTGCCAGCACTGAAAGCTGTTGCTAGCCAGCACCCTTCCTTGGAAGCGCTTTCACAGGCGCAGCAACACTGGGGCTTTGCGCTTCTGTAGCCACCAAACGTCACGGTCATTCTCTTTCCGTCTCGTAGACACGAGCTGAGAAATTGCAAACGTCCAGCAATTGCTCCGAGATGAAAAGTGCCAGCACTGAAAGCTCTTGCTAGCCAGCACCCTTCCTTGGAAGCGCTTTTGTAGGCCTAAGAACACTGGGGCTCTGGGCTTCTCTAGCCACCTCATCTTCTGCTCATCCTCTCGCGCACTCTAAAGAGAGCTCAGGTGAGAAATTGCAAACGTCGAGCAATTGCTCAGAGATGAAAAGTGCCAGCACTGAAAGCTCTTGCTAGCCAGCACCCTTCCTTGGAAGCGCTTTCACAGGCGCAGCAACACTGGGGCTTTGCGCTTCTATACGCACCAAACGTCACGGTCCTTCTCTTTCCGTCGGTAGACACGAGCTGAGAAATTGCAAACGTCGAGCAATTGCTCCGAGATGAAAAGTGCCAGCACTGAAAGCTCTTGCTAGCCAGCACCCTTCCTTGGAAGCGCTTTCACAGGCGCAGCAACACTGGGGCTTTGCGCTTCTCTAGCCACCAAACGTCACGGTCCTTCTCTTTCCGTCTCGTAGACACGAGCTGAGAAATTGCACACGTCGAGCAATTGCTCAGAGATGAAAAGTGCCAGCACTGAAAGCTCTTGCTAGCCAGCCCCCTTCCTTGGAAGCGCTTTTGTAGGCCTAAGAAGACTGGGGCTCTGGGCTTCTCTAGCCACCTCATCTTCTGCTCATCCTCTCGCGCACTCTAAAGAGAGCTCAGGTGAGAAATTGCAAACGTCCAGCAATTGCTCAGAGATGAAAAGTGCCAGCACTGAAAGCTGTTGCTAGCCAGCACCCTTCCTTGGAAGCGCTTTCACAGGCGCAGTAACACTGGGGCTTTGTGCTTCTCTACCCACCAAACGTCACGGTCCTTCTCTTTCCGTCGGTAGACACGAGCTGAGAAATTGCAAACGTCGAGCAATTGCTCCGAGATGAAAAGTGCCAGCACTGAAAGCTCTTGCTAGCCAGCTCCCTTCCTTGGAAGCGCTTTTGTAGGCCTAAGAACACTGGGGCTCTGGGCTTCTCTAGCCACCTCATCTTCTGCTCATCCTCTCGCGCACTCTAAAGAGAGCTCAGGTGAGAAATTGCAAACGTCCAGCAATTGCTCAGAGATGAAAAGTGCCAGCACTGAAAGCTGTTGCTAGCCAGCACCCTTCCTTGGAAGCGCTTTCACAGGCGCAGCAACACTGGGGCTTTGCGCTTCTATACGCACCAAACGTCACGGTCCTTCTCTTTCCGTCTCGTAGACACGAGCTGAGAAATTGCAAACGTCGAGCAATTGCTCAGAGATGAAAAGTGCCAGCACTGAAAGCTCTTGCTAGCCAGCTCCCTTCCTTGGAAGCGCTTTTGTAGGCCTAAGAACACTGGGGCTCTGGGCTTCTCTAGACACCTCATCTTCTGCTCATCCTCTCGCGCACTCTAAAGAGAGCTCAGGTGAGAAATTGCAAACGTCCAGCAATTGCTCAGAGATGAAAAGTGCCAGCACTGAAAGCTCTTGCTAGCCAGCACCCTTCCTTGGAAGCGCTTTCACAGGCGCAGCAACACTGGGGCTTTGCGCTTCTCTAGCCACCAAACGTCACGGTCCTTCTCTTTCCGTCTCCTAGACACGAGCTGAGAAATTGCAAACGTCGAGCAATTGCTCAGAGATGAAAAGTGCCAGCACTGAAAGCTGTTGCTATCCAGCTCCCTTCCTTGGAAGCGCTTTTGTAGGCCTAAGAACACTGGGGCTCTGGGCTTCTCTAGCCACCTAATCTTCTGCTCATCCTCTCGCGCACTCTAAAGAGAGCTCAGGTGAGAAATTGCAAACGTCGAGCAATTGCTCAGAGATGAAAAGTGCCAGCACTGAAAGCTGTTGCTAGCCAGCACCCTTCCTTGGAAGCGCTTTCACAGGCGCAGCAACACTGGGGCTTTGCGCTTCTCTACCCACCAAACGTCACGGTCCTTCTCTTTCCGTCGGTAGACACGAGCTGAGAAATTGCAAACGTCGAGCAATTGCTCAGAGATGAAAAGTGCCAGCACTGAAAGCTGTTGCTAGCCAGCACCCTTCCTTGGAAGCGCTTTCACAGGCGCAGCAACACTGGGGCTTTGCGCTTCTCTACCCACCAAACGTCACGGTCCTTCTCTTTCCGTCTCGTAGACACGAGCTGAGAAATTGCAAACGTCGAGCAATTGCTCAGAGATGAAAAGTGCCAGCACTGAAAGCTGTTGCTAGCCAGCACCCTTCCTTGGAAGCGCTTTTGTAGGCCTAAGAACACTGGGGCTCTGGGCTTCTCTAGCCACCTAATCTTCTGCTCATCCTCTCGCGCACTCTAAAGAGAGCTCAGGTGAGAAATTGCAAACGTGGAGCAATTGCTCAGAGATGAAAAGTGCCAGCACTGAAAGCTGTTGCTAGCCAGCACCCTTCCTTGGAAGCGCTTTCACAGGCGCAGCAACACTGGGGCTTTGCGCTTCTATACGCACCAAACGTCACGGTCCTTCTCTTTCCGTCTCCTAGACACGAGCTGAGAAATTGCAAACGTCGAGCAATTGCTCAGAGATGAAAAGTGCCAGCACTGAAAGCTCTTGCTAGCCAGCTCCCTTCCTTGGAAGCGCTTTTGTAGGCCTAAGAACACTGGGGCTCTGGGCTTCTCTAGCCACCTAATCTTCTGCTCATCCTCTCGCGCACTCTAAAGAGAGCTCAGGTGAGAAATTGCAAACGTCCAGCAATTGCTCAGAGATGAAAAGTGCCAGCACTGAAAGCTGTTGCTAGCCAGCACCCTTCCTTGGAAGCGCTTTCACAGGCGCAGCAACACTGGGGCTTTGCGCTTCTCTACCCACCAAACGTCACGGTCCTTCTCTTTCCGTCTCCTAGACACGAGCTGAGAAATTGCAAACGTCGAGCAATTGCTCAGAGATGAAAAGTGCCAGCACTGAAAGCTGTTGCTAGCCAGCACCCTTCCTTGGAAGCGCTTTTGTAGGCCTAAGAACACTGGGGCTCTGGGCTTCTCTAGCCACCTCATCTTCTGCTCATCCTCTCGCGCACTCTAAAGAGAGCTCAGGTGAGAAATTGCAAAGGTCGAGCAATTGCTCAGAGATGAAAAGTGCAAGCACTGAAAGCTGTTGCTAGCCAGCACCCTTCCTTGGAAGCGCTTTTGTAGGCCTAAAAACACTGGGGCTCTGGGCTTCTCTAGCCACCTCATCTTCTGCTCATCCTCTCGCGCACTCTAAAGAGAGCTCAGGTGAGAAATTGCAAACGTCGAGCAATTGCTCAGAGATGAAAAGTGCCAGCACTGAAAGCTCTTGCTAGCCAGCACCCTTCCTTGGAAGCGCTTTCACAGGCGCAGCAACACTGGGGCTTTGCGCTTCTCTAGCCACCAAACGTCACGGTCCTTCTCTTTCCATCTCGTAGACACGAGCTGAGAAATTGCAAACGTCGAGCAATTGCTCCGAGATGAAAAGTGCCAGCACTGAAAGCTCTTGCTAGCCAGCACCCTTCCTTGGAAGCGCTTTTGTAGGCCTAAGAACACTGGGGCTCTGGGCTTCTCTAGCCACCTCATCTTCTGCTCATCCTCTCGCGCACTCTAAAGAGAGCTCAGGTGAGAAATTGCAAACGTCGAGCAATTGCTCAGAGATGAAAAGTGCCAGCACTGAAAGCTCTTGCTAGCCAGCACCCTTCCTTGGAAGCGCTTTCACAGGCGCAGCAACACTGGGGCTTTGCCCTTCTCTACCCACCAAACGTCACGGTCCTTCTCTTTCCGTCTCGTAGACACGAGCTGAGAAATTGCAAACGTCGAGCAATTGCTCAGAGATGAAAAGTGCAAGCACTGAAAGCTGTTGCTAGCCAGCTCCCTTCCTTGGAAGCGCTTTTGTAGGCCTAAGAACACTGGGGCTCTGGGCTTCTCTAGCCACCTCATCTTCTGCTCATCCTCTCGCGCACTCTAAAGAGAGCTCAGGTGAGAAATTGCAAACGTCGAGCAATTGCTCAGAGAGGAAAAGTGCCAGCACTGAAAGCTCTTGCTAGCCAGCACCCTTCCTTGGAAGCGCTTTCACAGGCGCAGCAACACTGGGGCTTTGCGCTTCTATACGCACCAAACGTCACGGTCCTTCTCTTTCCGTCTCGTAGACACGAGCTGAGAAATTGCAAACGTCGAGCAATTGCTCAGAGATGAAAAGTGCCAGCACTGAAAGCTCTTGCTAGCCAGCACCCTTCCTTGGAAGCGCTTTCACAGGCGCAGCAACACTGGGGCTTTGCGCTTCTCTAGCCACCAAACGTCACAGTCATTCTCTTTCCGTCTCGTAGACACGAGCTGAGAAATTGCAAACGTCGAGCAATTGCTCAGAGATGAAAAGTGCCAGCACTGAAAGCTGTTGCTAGCCAGCTCCCTTCCTTGGAAGCGCTTTTGTAGGCCTAAGAACACTGGGGCTCTGGGCTTCTCTAGCCACCTCATCTTCTGCTCATCCTCTCGCGCACTCTAAAGAGAGCTCAGGTGAGAAATTGCAAACGTCCAGCAATTGCTCAGAGATGAAAAGTGCCAGCACTGAAAGCTCTTGCTAGCCAGCACCCTTCCTTGGAAGCGCTTTCACAGGCGCAGCAACACTGGGGCTTTGCGCTTCTATACGCACCAAACGTCACGGTCCTTCTCTTTCCGTCTCCTAGACACGAGCTGAGAAATTGCAAACGTCGAGCAATTGCTCAGAGATGAAAAGTGCCAGCACTGAAAGCTGTTGCTAGCCAGCACCCTTCCTTGGAAGCGCTTTTGTAGGCCTAAGAACACTGGGGCTCTGGGCTTCTCTAGCCACCTCATCTTCTGCTCATCCTCTCGCGCACTCTAAAGAGAGCTCAGGTGAGAAATTGCAAAGGTCGAGCAATTGCTCAGAGATGAAAAGTGCCAGCACTGAAAGCTGTTGCTAGCCAGCACCCTTCCTTGGAAGCGCTTTCACAGGCGCAGCAACACTGGGGCTTTGCGCTTCTCTACCCACCAAACGTCACGGTCCTTCTCTTTCCGTCTCGTAGACACGAGCTGAGAAATTGCAAACGTCGAGCAATTGCTCAGAGATGAAAAGTGCCAGCACTGAAAGCTCTTGCTAGCCAGCACCCTTCCTTGGAAGCGCTTTTGTAGGCCTAAGAACACTGGGGCTCTGGGCTTCTCTAGCCACCTAATCTTCTGCTCATCCTCTCGCGCACTCTAAAGAGAGCTCAGGTGAGAAATTGCAAACGTCGAGCAATTGCTCAGAGATGAAAAGTGCCAGCACTGAAAGCTCTTGCTAGCCAGCTCCCTTCCTTGGAAGCGCTTTTGTAGGCCTAAGAACACTGGGGCTCTGGGCTTCTCTAGCCACCTCATCTTCTGCTCATCCTCTCGCGCACTCTAAAGAGAGCTCAGGTGAGAAATTGCAAACGTCGAGCAATTGCTCAGAGATGAAAAGTGCCAGCACTGAAAGCTCTTGCTAGCCAGCACCCTTCCTTGGAAGCGCTTTCACAGGCGCAGCAACACTGGGGCTTTGCGCTTCTATACGCACCAAACGTCACGGTCCTTCTCTTTCCGTCTCGTAGACACGAGCTGAGAAATTGCAAACGTCGAGCAATTGCTCAGAGATGAAAAGTGCCAGCACTGAAAGCTGTTGCTAGCCAGCTCCCTTCCTTGGAAGCGCTTTTGTAGGCCTAAGAACACTGGGGCTCTGGGCTTCTCTAGCCACCTCATCTTCTGCTCATCCTCTCGCGCACTCTAAAGAGAGCTCAGGTGAGAAATTGCAAACGTCGAGCAATTGCTCAGAGATGAAAAGTGCCAGCACTGAAAGCTGTTGCTAGCCAGCACCGTTCCTTGGAAGCGCTTTCACAGGCGCAGCAACACTGGGGCTTTGCGCTTCTCTACCCACCAAACGTCACAGTCATTCTCTTTCCGTCTCGTAGACATGAGCTGAGAAATTGCAAACGTCGAGCAATTGCTCCGAGAGGAAAAGTGCCAGCACTGAAAGCTCTTGCTAGCCAGCTCCCTTCCTTGGAAGCGCTTTTGTAGGCCTAAGAACACTGGGGCTCTGGGCTTCTCTAGCCACCTCATCTTCTGCTCATCCTCTCGCGCACTCTAAAGAGAGCTCAGGTGAGAAATTGCAAACGTCCAGCAATTGCTCAGAGATGAAAAGTGCCAGCACTGAAAGCTGTTGCTAGCCAGCACCCTTCCTTGGAAGCGCTTTCACAGGCGCAGCAACACTGGGGCTTTGCGCTTCTATACGCACCAAACGTCACGGTCCTTCTCTTTCCGTCTCGTAGACACGAGCTGAGAAATTGCAAACGTCGAGCAATTGCTCAGAGATGAAAAGTGCCAGCACTGAAAGCTGTTGCTAGCCAGCACCCTTCCTTGGAAGCGCTTTCACAGGCGCAGCAACACTGGGGCTTTGCGCTTCTCTACTCACGAAACGTCACGGTCATTCTCTTTCTGTCTCGTAGACACGAGCTGAGAAATTGCAAACGTCGAGCAATTGCTCAGAGATGAAAAGTGCCAGCACTGAAAGCTCTTGCTAGCCAGCACCCTTCCTTGGAAGCGCTTTTGTAGGCCTAAGAACACTGGGGCTCTGGGCTTCTCTAGCCACCTAATCTTCTGCTCATCCTCTCGCGCACTCTAAAGAGAGCTCAGGTGAGAAATTGCAAACGTCGAGCAATTGCTCAGAGATGAAAAGTGCCAGCACTGAAAGCTCTTGCTAGCCAGCACCCTTCCTTGGAAGCGCTTTCACAGGCGCAGCAACACTGGGGCTTTGCGCTTCTCTACCCACCAAACGTCACGGTCCTTCTCTTTCCGTCTCCTAGACACGAGCTGAGAAATTGCAAACGTTGAGCAATTGCTCAGAGATGAAAAGTGCCAGCACTGAAAGCTCTTGCTAGCCAGCACCCTTCCTTGGAAGCGCTTTTGTAGGCCTAAGAACACTGGGGCTCTGGGCTTCTCTAGCCACCTCATCTTCTGCTCATCCTCTCGCGCACTCTAAAGAGAGCTCAGGTGAGAAATTGCAAACGTCGAGCAATTGCTCAGAGATGAAAAGTGCCAGCACTGAAAGCTCTTGCTAGCCAGCACCCTTCCTTGGAAGCGCTTTCACAGGCGCAGCAACACTGGGGCTTTGCGCTTCTATACGCACCAAACGTCACGGTCCTTCTCTTTCCGTCGGTAGACACGAGCTGAGAAATTGCAAACGTCGAGCAATTGCTCCGAGATGAAAAGTGCCAGCACTGAAAGCTCTTGCTAGCCAGCACCCTTCCTTGGAAGCGCTTTCACAGGCGCAGCAACACTGGGGCTTTGCGCTTCTCTAGCCACCAAACGTCACGGTCCTTCTCTTTCCGTCTCGTAGACACGAGCTGAGAAATTGCACACGTCGAGCAATTGCTCAGAGATGAAAAGTGCCAGCACTGAAAGCTCTTGCTAGCCAGCCCCCTTCCTTGGAAGCGCTTTTGTAGGCCTAAGAACACTGGGGCTCTGGGCTTCTCTAGCCACCTCATCTTCTGCTCATCCTCTCGCGCACTCTAAAGAGAGCTCAGGTGAGAAATTGCAAACGTCCAGCAATTGCTCAGAGATGAAAAGTGCCAGCACTGAAAGCTCTTGCTAGCCAGCACCCTTCCTTGGAAGCGCTTTCACAGGCGCAGTAACACTGGGGCTTTGCGCTTCTCTACCCACCAAACGTCACGGTCCTTCTCTTTCCGTCGGTAGACACGAGCTGAGAAATTGCAAACGTCGAGCAATTGCTCAGAGATGAAAAGTGCCAGCACTGAAAGCTCTTGCTAGCCAGCTCCCTTCCTTGGAAGCGCTTTTGTAGGCCTAAGAACACTGGGGCTCTGGGCTTCTCTAGCCACCTCATCTTCTGCTCATCCTCTCGCGCACTCTAAAGAGAGCTCAGGTGAGAAATTGCAAACGTCCAGCAATTGCTCAGAGATGAAAAGTGCCAGCACTGAAAGCTGTTGCTAGCCAGCACCCTTCCTTGGAAGCGCTTTCACAGGCGCAGCAACACTGGGGCTTTGCGCTTCTATACGCACCAAGTGTCACAGTCCTTCTCTTTCCGTCTCGTAGACACGAGCTGAGAAATTGCAAACGTCGAGCAATTGCTCAGAGATGAAAAGTGCCAGCACTGAAAGCTGTTGCTAGCCAGCTCCCTTCCTTGGAAGCGCTTTTGTAGGCCTAAGAACACTGGGGCTCTGGGCTTCTCTAGCCACCTCATCTTCTGCTCATCCTCTCGCGCACTCTAAAGAGAGCTCAGGTGAGAAATTGCAAACGTCCAGCAATTGCTCAGAGATGAAAAGTGCCAGCACTGAAAGCTGTTGCTAGCCAGCACCCTTCCTTGGAAGCGCTTTCACAGGCGCAGTAACACTGGGGCTTTGCGCTTCTCTAGCCACCAAACGTCACGGTCCTTCTCTTTCCGTCTCCTAGACACGAGCTGAGAAATTGCAAACGTCGAGCAATTGCTCAGAGATGAAAAGTGCCAGCACTGAAAGCTGTTGCTAGCCAGCTCCCTTCCTTGGAAGCGCTTTTGTAGGCCTAAGAACACTGGGGCTCTGGGCTTCTCTAGCCACCTAATCTTCTGCTCATCCTCTCGCGCACTCTAAAGAGAGCTCAGGTGAGAAATTGCAAACGTCGAGCAATTGCTCAGAGATGAAAAGTGCCAGCACTGAAAGCTGTTGCTAGCCAGCTCCCTTCCTTGGAAGCGCTTTTGTAGGCCTAAGAACACTGGGGCTCTGGGCTTCTCTAGCCACCTCATCTTCTGCTCATCCTCTCGCGCACTCTAAAGAGAGCTCAGGTGAGAAATTGCAAACGTCGAGCAATTGCTCAGAGATGAAAAGTGCCAGCACTGAAAGCTGTTGCTAGCCAGCACCCTTCCTTGGAAGCGCTTTCACAGGCGCAGCAACACTGGGGCTTTGCGCTTCTCTAGCCACCAAACGTCACGGTCCTTCTCTTTCCGTCTCGTAGACACGAGCTGAGAAATTGCAAACGTCGAGCAATTGCTCAGAGATGAAAAGTGCCAGCACTGAAAGCTGTTGCTATCCAGCTCCCTTCCTTGGAAGCGCTTTTGTAGGCCTAAGAACACTGGGGCTCTGGGCTTCTCTAGCCACCTAATCTTCTGCTCATCCTCTCGCGCACTCTAAAGAGAGCTCAGGTGAGAAATTGCAAACGTCGAGCAATTGCTCAGAGATGAAAAGTGCCAGCACTGAAAGCTGTTGCTAGCCAGCACCCTTCCTTGGAAGCGCTTTCACAGGCGCAGCAACACTGGGGCTTTGCGCTTCTCTACCCACCAAACGTCACGGTCCTTCTCTTTCCGTCTCCTAGACACGAGCTGAGAAATTGCAAACGTCCAGCAATTGCTCAGAGATGAAAAGTGCCAGCACTGAAAGCTCTTGCTAGCCAGCACCCTTCCTTGGAAGCGCTTTTGTAGGCCTAAGAACACTGGGGCTCTGGGCTTCTCTAGCCACCTAATCTTCTGCTCATCCACTCGCGCACTCTAAAGAGAGCTCAGGTGAGAAATTGCAAACGTGGAGCAATTGCTCAGAGATGAAAAGTGCCAGCACTGAAAGCTGTTGCTAGCCAGCAGCCTTCCTTGGAAGCGCTTTCACAGGCGCAGTAACACTGGGGCTTTGCGCTTCTATACGCACCAAACGTCACGGTCCTTCTCTTTCCGTCTCGTAGACACGAGCTGAGAAATTGCAAACGTCGAGCAATTGCTCAGAGATGAAAAGTGCCAGCACTGAAAGCTCTTGCTAGCCAGCTCCCTTCCTTGGAAGCGCTTTTGTAGGCCTAAGAACACTGGGGCTCTGGGCTTCTCTAGCCACCTAATCTTCTGCTCATCCTCTCGCGCACTCTAAAGAGAGCTCAGGTGAGAAATTGCAAACGTCGAGCAATTGCTCAGAGATGAAAAGTGCCAGCACTGAAAGCTGTTGCTAGCCAGCACCCTTCCTTGGAAGCGCTTTCACAGGCGCAGCAACACTGGGGCTTTGCGCTTCTATACGCACCAAACGTCACGGTCCTTCTCTTTCCGTCTCCTAGACACGAGCTGAGAAATTGCAAACGTCGAGCAATTGCTCAGAGATGAAAAGTGCCAGCACTGAAAGCTCTTGCTAGCCAGCTCCCTTCCTTGGAAGCGCTTTTGTAGGCCTAAGAACACTGGGGCTCTGGGCTTCTCTAGCCACCTCATCTTCTGCTCATCCTCTCGCGCACTCTAAAGAGAGCTCAGGTGAGAAATTGCAAACGTCGAGCAATTGCTCAGAGATGAAAAGTGCCAGCACTGAAAGCTGTTGCTAGCCAGCACCCTTCCTTGGAAGCGCTTTCACAGGCGCAGCAACACTGGGGCTTTGCGCTTCTCTACCCACCAAACGTCACGGTCCTTCTCTTTCCGTCTCCTAGACACGAGCTGAGAAATTGCAAACGTCGAGCAATTGCTCAGAGATGAAAAGTGCCAGCACTGAAAGCTGTTGCTAGCCAGCACCCTTCCTTGGAAGCGCTTTTGTAGGCCTAAGAACACTGGGGCTCTGGGCTTCTCTAGCCACCTCATCTTCTGCTCATCCTCTCGCGCACTCTAAAGAGAGCTCAGGTGAGAAATTGCAAACGTGGAGCAATTGCTCAGAGATGAAAAGTGCAAGCACTGAAAGCTGTTGCTAGCCAGCACCCTTCCTTGGAAGCGCTTTTGTAGGCCTAAGAACACTGGGGCTCTGGGCTTCTCTAGCCACCTCATCTTCTGCTCATCCTCTCGCGCACTCTAAAGAGAGCTCAGGTGAGAAATTGCAAACGTCGAGCAATTGCTCAGAGATGAAAAGTGCCAGCACTGAAAGCTCTTGCTAGCCAGCACCCTTCCTTGGAAGCGCTTTCACAGGCGCAGCAACACTGGGGCTTTGCGCTTCTCTACGCACCAAACGTCACGGTCCTTCTCTTTCCGTCGGTAGACACGAGCTGAGAAATTGCAAACGTCGAGCAATTGCTCAGAGATGAAAAGTGCCAGCACTGAAAGCTCTTGCTAGCCAGCACCCTTCCTTGGAAGCGCTTTCACAGGCGCAGCAACACTGGGGCTTTGCGCTTCTCTACCCACCAAACGTCACGGTCCTTCTCTTTCCGTCTCGTAGACACGAGCTGAGAAATTGCAAACGTCGAGCAATTGCTCAGAGATGAAAAGTGCCAGCACTGAAAGCTCTTGCTAGCCAGCACCCTTCCTTGGAAGCGCTTTTGTAGGCCTAAGAACACTGGGGCTCTGGGCTTCTCTAGCCACCTCATCTTCTGCTCATCCTCTCGCGCACTCTAAAGAGAGCTCAGGTGAGAAATTGCAAACGTCGAGCAATTGCTCAGAGATGAAAAGTGCCAGCACTGAAAGCTGTTGCTAGCCAGCACCCTTCCTTGGAAGCGCTTTTGTAGGCCTAAGAACACTGGGGCTCTGGGCTTCTCTAGCCACCTCATCTTCTGCTCATCCTCTCGCGCACTCTAAAGAGAGCTCAGGTGAGAAATTGCAAACGTCGAGCAATTGCTCAGAGATGAAAAGTGCCAGCACTGAAAGCTCTTGCTAGCCAGCACCCTTCCTTGGAAGCGCTTTCACAGGCGCAGTAACACTGGGGCTTTGCGATTCTCTAGCCACCAAACGTCACGGTCCTTCTCTTTCCATCTCGTAGACACGAGCTGAGAAATTGCAAACGTCGAGCAATTGCTCCGAGATGAAAAGTGCCAGCACTGAAAGCTGTTGCTAGCCAGCACCCTTCCTTGGAAGCGCTTTTGTAGGCCTAAGAACACTGGGGCTCTGGGCTTCTCTAGCCACCTAATCTTCTGCTCATCCTCTCGCGCACTCTAAAGAGAGCTCAGGTGAGAAATTGCAAACGTCGAGCAATTGCTCAGAGATGAAAAGTGCCAGCACTGAAAGCTCTTGCTAGCCAGCACCCTTCCTTGGAAGCGCTTTCACAGGCGCAGCAACACTGGGGCTTTGCCCTTCTCTACCCACCAAACGTCACGGTCCTTCTCTTTCCGTCTCGTAGACACGAGCTGAGAAATTGCAAACGTCGAGCAATTGCTCAGAGATGAAAAGTGCAAGCACTGAAAGCTGTTGCTAGCCAGCTCCCTTCCTTGGAAGCGCTTTTGTAGGCCTAAGAACACTGGGGCTCTGGGCTTCTCTAGCCACCTCATCTTCTGCTCATCCTCTCGCGCACTCTAAAGAGAGCTCAGGTGAGAAATTGCAAACGTCGAGCAATTGCTCAGAGATGAAAAGTGCCAGCACTGAAAGCTGTTGCTAGCCAGCACCCTTCCTTGGAAGCGCTTTCACAGGCGCAGCAACACTGGGGCTTTGCGCTTCTCTAGCCACTAAACGTCACAGTCATTCTCTTTCCGTCTCGTAGACATGAGCTGAGAAATTGCAAACGTCGAGCAATTGCTCAGAGATGAAAAGTGCCAGCACTGAAAGCTGTTGCTAGCCAGCACCCTTCCTTGGAAGCGCTTTTGTAGGCCTAAGAACACTGGGGCTCTGGGCTTCTCTAGCCACCTCATCTTCTGCTCATCCTCTCGCGCACTCTAAAGAGAGCTCAGGTGAGAAATTGCAAACGTCCAGCAATTGCTCAGAGATGAAAAGTGCCAGCACTGAAAGCTCTTGCTAGCCAGCACCCTTCCTTGGAAGCGCTTTCACAGGCGCAGCAACACTGGGGCTTTGCGCTTCTCTAGCCACCAAACGTCACGGTCCTTCTCTTTCCGTCTTGTAGACACGAGCTGAGAAATTGCAAACGTCGAGCAATTGCTCAGAGATGAAAAGTGCCAGCACTGAAAGCTGTTGCTATCCAGCTCCCTTCCTTGGAAGCGCTTTTGTAGGCCTAAGAACACTGGGGCTCTGGGCTTCTCTAGCCACCTCATCTTCTGCTCATCCTCTCGCGCACTCTAAAGAGAGCTCAGGTGAGAAATTGCAAACGTCGAGCAATTGCTCAGAGATGAAAAGTGCCAGCACTGAAAGCTCTTGCTAGCCAGCACCCTTCCTTGGAAGCGCTTTCACAGGCGCAGCAACACTGGGGCTTTGCGCTTCTATACGCACCAAACGTCACGGTCCTTCTCTTTCCGTCTCGTAGACACGAGCTGAGAAATTGCAAACGTCGAGCAATTGCTCAGAGATGAAAAGTGCCAGCACTGAAAGCTCTTGCTAGCCAGCACCCTTCCTTGGAAGCGCTTTCACAGGCGCAGCAACACTGGGGCTTTGCGCTTCTCTAGCCACCAAACGTCACAGTAATTCTCTTTCCGTCTCGTAGACACGAGCTGAGAAATTGCAAACGTCGAGCAATTGCTCAGAGATGAAAAGTGCCAGCACTGAAAGCTGTTGCTAGCCAGCTCCCTTCCTTGGAAGCGCTTTTGTAGGCCTAAGAACACTGGGGCTCTGGGCTTCTCTAGCCACCTCATCTTCTGCTCATCCTCTCGCGCACTCTAAAGAGAGCTCAGGTGAGAAATTGCAAACGTCCAGCAATTGCTCAGAGATGAAAAGTGCCAGCACTGAAAGCTGTTGCTAGCCAGCACCCTTCCTTGGAAGCGCTTTCACAGGAGCAGCAACACTGGGGCTTTGCGCTTCTATACGCACCAAACGTCACGGTCCTTCTCTTTCCGTCTCCTAGACACGAGCTGAGAAATTGCAAACGTCCAGCAATTGCTCCGAGATGAAAAGTGCCAGCACTGAAAGCTGTTGCTAGCCAGCACCCTTCCTTGGAAGCGCTTTTGTAGGCCTAAGAACACTGGGGCTCTGGGCTTCTCTAGCCACCTCATCTTCTGCTCATCCTCTCGCGCACTCTAAAGAGAGCTCAGGTGAGAAATTGCAAACGTCGAGCAATTGCTCAGAGATGAAAAGTGCCAGCACTGAAAGCTGTTGCTAGCCAGCACCCTTCCTTGGAAGCGCTTTCACAGGCGCAGCAACACTGGGGCTTTGCGCTTCTCTAGCCACCAAACGTCACGGTCCTTCTCTTTCCGTCTCGTAGACACGAGCTGAGAAATTGCAAACGTCGAGCAATTGCTCAGAGATGAAAAGTGCCAGCACTGAAAGCTCTTGCTAGCCAGCACCCTTCCTTGGAAGCGCTTTTGTAGGCCTAAGAACACTGGGGCTCTGGGCTTCTCTAGCCACCTCATCTTCTGCTCATCCTCTCGCGCACTCTAAAGAGAGCTCAGGTGAGAAATTGCAAAGGTCGAGCAATTGCTCAGAGATGAAAAGTGCCAGCACTGAAAGCTCTTGCTAGCCAGCTCCCTTCCTTGGAAGCGCTTTTGTAGGCCTAAGAACACTGGGGCTCTGGGCTTCTCTAGCCACCTCATCTTCTGCTCATCCTCTCGCGCACTCTAAAGAGAGCTCAGGTGAGAAATTGCAAACGTCGAGCAATTGCTCAGAGATGAAAAGTGCCAGCACTGAAAGCTCTTGCTAGCCAGCACCCTTCCTTGGAAGCGCTTTCACAGGCGCAGCAACACTGGGGCTTTGCGCTTCTATACGCACCAAACGTCACGGTCCTTCTCTTTCCGTCTCGTAGACACGAGCTGAGAAATTGCAAACGTCGAGCAATTGCTCAGAGATGAAAAGTGCCAGCACTGAAAGCTGTTGCTAGCCAGCTCCCTTCCTTGGAAGCGCTTTTGTAGGCCTAAGAACACTGGGGCTCTGGGCTTCTCTAGCCACCTCATCTTCTGCTCATCCTCTCGCGCACTCTAAAGAGAGCTCAGGTGAGAAATTGCAAACGTCGAGCAATTGCTCAGAGATGAAAAGTGCCAGCACTGAAAGCTGTTGCTAGCCAGCACCCTTCCTTGGAAGCGCTTTCACAGGCGCAGCAACACTGGGGCTTTGCGCTTCTCTACCCACCAAACGTCACAGTCATTCTCTTTCCGTCTCGTAGACATGAGCTGAGAAATTGCAAACGTCCAGCAATTGCTCCGAGAGGAAAAGTGCCAGCACTGAAAGCTCTTGCTAGCCAGCACCCTTCCTTGGAAGCGCTTTTGTAGGCCTAAGAACACTGGGGCTCTGGGCTTCTCTAGCCACCTCATCTTCTGCTCATCCTCTCGCGCACTCTAAAGAGAGCTCAGGTGAGAAATTGCAAAGGTCGAGCAATTGCTCAGAGATGAAAAGTGCAAGCACTGAAAGCTGTTGCTAGCCAGCACCCTTCCTTGGAAGCGCTTTTGTAGGCCTAAGAACACTGGGGCTCTGGGCTTCTCTAGCCACCTCATCTTCTGCTCATCCTCTCGCGCACTCTAAAGAGAGCTCAGGTGAGAAATTGCAAACGTGGAGCAATTGCTCAGAGATGAAAAGTGCCAGCACTGAAAGCTGTTGCTAGCCAGCACCCTTCCTTGGAAGCGCTTTCACAGGCGCAGCAACACTGGGGCTTTGCGCTTCTATACGCACCAAACGTCACGGTCCTTCTCTTTCCGTCTCGTAGACACGAGCTGAGAAATTGCAAACGTCGAGCAATTGCTCAGAGATGAAAAGTGCCAGCACTGAAAGCTGTTGCTAGCCAGCACCCTTCCTTGGAAGCGCTTTCACAGGCGCAGCAACACTGGGGCTTTGCGCTTCTCTACTCACGAAACGTCACGGTCATTCTCTTTCCGTCTCGTAGACACGAGCTGAGAAATTGCAAACGTCGAGCAATTGCTCAGAGATGAAAAGTGCCAGCACTGAAAGCTCTTGCTAGCCAGCACCCTTCCTTGGAAGCGCTTTTGTAGGCCTAAGAACACTGGGGCTCTGGGCTTCTCTAGCCACCTAATCTTCTGCTCATCCTCTCGCGCACTCTAAAGAGAGCTCAGGTGAGAAATTGCAAACGTCGAGCAATTGCTGAGAGATGAAAAGTGCCAGCACTGAAAGCTCTTGCTAGCCAGCACCCTTCCTTGGAAGCGCTTTCACAGGCGCAGCAACACTGGGGCTTTGCGCTTCTCTACCCACCAAACGTCACGGTCCTTCTCTTTCCGTCTCGTAGACACGAGCTGAGAAATTGCAAACGTTGAGCAATTGCTCAGAGATGAAAAGTGCCAGCACTGAAAGCTGTTGCTAGCCAGCACCCTTCCTTGGAAGCGCTTTCACAGGCGCAGTAACACTGGGGCTTTGCGCTTCTCTAGCCACCAAGCGTCACGGTCCTTCTCTTTCCGTCTCGTAGACACGAGCTGAGAAATTGCAAAGGTCGAGCAATTGCTCCGAGATGAAAAGTGCCAGCACTGAAAGCTGTTGCTAGCCAGCACCCTTCCTTGGAAGCGCTTTCACAGGCGCAGCAACACTGGGGCTTTGCGCTTCTATACGCACCAAACGTCACGGTCCTTCTCTTTCCGTCTCCTAGACACGAGCTGAGAAATTGCAAACGTCGAGCAATTGCTCAGAGATGAAAAGTGCAAGCACTGAAAGCTGTTGCTAGCCAGCACCCTTCCTTGGAAGCGCTTTTGTAGGCCTAAGAACACTGGTGCTCTGGGCTTCTCTAGCCACCTCATCTTCTGCTCATCCTCTCGCGCACTCTAAAGAGAGCTCAGGTGAGAAATTGCAAACGTCGAGCAATTGCTCAGAGATGAAAAGTGCCAGCACTGAAAGCTCTTGCTAGCCAGCACCCTTCCTTGGAAGCGCTTTCACAGGCGCAGCAACACTGGGGCTTTGCGCTTCTCTAGCCACCAAACGTCACGGTCCTTCTCTTTCCGTCGGTAGACACGAGCTGAGAAATTGCAAACGTCGAGCAATTGCTCAGAGATGAAAAGTGCCAGCACTGAAAGCTCTTGCTAGCCAGCACCCTTCCTTGGAAGCGCTTTCACAGGCGCAGCAACACTGGGGCTTTGCGCTTCTATACGCACCAAACGTCACGGTCCTTCTCTTTCCGTCTCGTAGACACGAGCTGAGAAATTGCAAACGTCGAGCAATTGCTCCGAGATGAAAAGTGCCAGCACTGAAAGCTCTTGCTAGCCAGCACCCTTCCTTGGAAGCGCTTTTGTAGGCCTAAGAACACTGGGGCTCTGGGCTTCTCTAGCCACCTCATCTTCTGCTCATCCTCTCGCGCACTCTAAAGAGAGCTCAGGTGAGAAATTGCAAAGGTCGAGCAATTGCTCAGAGATGAAAAGTGCCAGCACTGAAAGCTCTTGCTAGCCAGCTCCCTTCCTTGGAAGCGCTTTTGTAGGCCTAAGAACACTGGGGCTCTGGGCTTCTCTAGCCACCTCATCTTCTGCTCATCCTCTCGCGCACTCTAAAGAGAGCTCAGGTGAGAAATTGCAAACGTCGAGCAATTGCTCAGAGATGAAAAGTGCCAGCACTGAAAGCTCTTGCTAGCCAGCACCCTTCCTTGGAAGCGCTTTCACAGGCGCAGCAACACTGGGGCTTTGCGCTTCTATACGCACCAAACGTCACGGTCCTTCTCTTTCCGTCTCGTAGACACGAGCTGAGAAATTGCAAACGTCGAGCAATTGCTCAGAGATGAAAAGTGCCAGCACTGAAAGCTGTTGCTAGTCAGCTCCCTTCCTTGGAAGCGCTTTTGTAGGCCTAAGAACAGTGGGGCTCTGGGCTTCTCTAGCCACCTCATCTTCTGCTCATCCTCTCGCGCACTCTAAAGAGAGCTCAGGTGAGAAATTGCAAACGTCCAGCAATTGCTCAGAGATGAAAAGTGCCAGCACTGAAAGCTGTTGCTAGCCAGCACCCTTCCTTGGAAGCGCTTTCACAGGCGCAGCAACACTGGGGCTTTGCGCTTCTCTACCCACCAAACGTCACAGTCATTCTCTTTCCGTCTCGTAGACATGAGCTGAGAAATTGCAAACGTCCAGCAATTGCTCCGAGAGGAAAAGTGCCAGCACTGAAAGCTCTTGCTAGCCAGCACCCTTCCTTGGAAGCGCTTTTGTAGGCCTAAGAACACTGGGGCTCTGGGCTTCTCTAGCCACCTCATCTTCTGCTCATCCTCTCGCGCACTCTAAAGAGAGCTCAGGTGAGAAATTGCAAAGGTCGAGCAATTGCTCAGAGATGAAAAGTGCAAGCACTGAAAGCTGTTGCTAGCCAGCACCCTTCCTTGGAAGCGCTTTTGTAGGCCTAAGAACACTGGGGCTCTGGGCTTCTCTAGCCACCTCATCTTCTGCTCATCCTCTCGCGCACTCTAAAGAGAGCTCAGGTGAGAAATTGCAAACGTGGAGCAATTGCTCAGAGATGAAAAGTGCCAGCACTGAAAGCTGTTGCTAGCCAGCACCCTTCCTTGGAAGCGCTTTCACAGGCGCAGCAACACTGGGGCTTTGCGCTTCTATACGCACCAAACGTCACGGTCCTTCTCTTTCCGTCTCGTAGACACGAGCTGAGAAATTGCAAACGTCGAGCAATTGCTCAGAGATGAAAAGTGCCAGCACTGAAAGCTGTTGCTAGCCAGCACCCTTCCTTGGAAGCGCTTTCACAGGCGCAGCAACACTGGGGCTTTGCGCTTCTCTACTCACGAAACGTCACGGTCATTCTCTTTCCGTCTCGTAGACACGAGCTGAGAAATTGCAAACGTCGAGCAATTGCTCCGAGATGAAAAGTGCCAGCACTGAAAGCTCTTGCTAGCCAGCACCCTTCCTTGGAAGCGCTTTTGTAGGCCTAAGAACACTGGGGCTCTGGGCTTCTCTAGCCACCTAATCTTCTGCTCATCCTCTCGCGCACTCTAAAGAGAGCTCAGGTGAGAAATTGCAAACGTCGAGCAATTGCTGAGAGATGAAAAGTGCCAGCACTGAAAGCTCTTGCTAGCCAGCACCCTTCCTTGGAAGCGCTTTCACAGGCGCAGCAACACTGGGGCTTTGCGCTTCTCTACCCACCAAACGTCACGGTCCTTCTCTTTCCGTCTCGTAGACACGAGCTGAGAAATTGCAAACGTTGAGCAATTGCTCAGAGATGAAAAGTGCCAGCACTGAAAGCTGTTGCTAGCCAGCACCCTTCCTTGGAAGCGCTTTCACAGGCGCAGTAACACTGGGGCTTTGCGCTTCTCTAGCCACCAAGCGTCACGGTCCTTCTCTTTCCGTCTCGTAGACACGAGCTGAGAAATTGCAAAGGTCGAGCAATTGCTCCGAGATGAAAAGTGCCAGCACTGAAAGCTGTTGCTAGCCAGCACCCTTCCTTGGAAGCGCTTTCACAGGCGCAGCAACACTGGGGCTTTGCGCTTCTATACGCACCAAACGTCACGGTCCTTCTCTTTCCGTCTCCTAGACACGAGCTGAGAAATTGCAAACGTCGAGCAATTGCTCAGAGATGAAAAGTGCAAGCACTGAAAGCTGTTGCTAGCCAGCACCCTTCCTTGGAAGCGCTTTTGTAGGCCTAAGAACACTGGTGCTCTGGGCTTCTCTAGCCACCTCATCTTCTGCTCATCCTCTCGGGCACTCTAAAGAGAGCTCAGGTGAGAAATTGCAAACGTCGAGCAATTGCTCAGAGATGAAAAGTGCCAGCACTGAAAGCTCTTGCTAGCCAGCACCCTTCCTTGGAAGCGCTTTCACAGGCGCAGCAACACTGGGGCTTTGCGCTTCTCTAGCCACCAAACGTCACGGTCCTTCTCTTTCCGTCGGTAGACACGAGCTGAGAAATTGCAAACGTCGAGCAATTGCTCAGAGATGAAAAGTGCCAGCACTGAAAGCTCTTGCTAGCCAGCACCCTTCCTTGGAAGCGCTTTCACAGGCGCAGCAACACTGGGGCTTTGCGCTTCTATACGCACCAAACGTCACGGTCCTTCTCTTTCCGTCTCGTAGACACGAGCTGAGAAATTGCAAACGTCGAGCAATTGCTCCGAGATGAAAAGTGCCAGCACTGAAAGCTCTTGCTAGCCAGCACCCTTCCTTGGAAGCGCTTTTGTAGGCCTAAGAACACTGGGGCTCTGGGCTTCTCTAGCCACCTCATCTTCTGCTCATCCTCTCGCGCACTCTAAAGAGAGCTCAGGTGAGAAATTGCAAACGTCGAGCAATTGCTCAGAGATGAAAAGTGCCAGCACTGAAAGCTGTTGCTAGCCAGCACCCTTCCTTGGAAGCGCTTTCACAGGCGCAGCAACACTGGGGCTTTGCGCTTCTATACGCACCAAACGTCACGGTCCTTCTCTTTCCGTCTCGTAGACACGAGCTGAGAAATTGCAAACGTCGAGCAATTGCTCAGAGATGAAAAGTGCCAGCACTGAAAGCTCTTGCTAGCCAGCACCCTTCCTTGGAAGCGCTTTCACAGGCGCAGCAACACTGGGGCTTTGCGCTTCTCTAGCCACCAAACGTCACAGTCATTCTCTTTCCGTCTCGTAGACATGAGCTGAGAAATTGCAAACGTCGAGCAATTGCTCCGAGATGAAAAGTGCCAGCACTGAAAGCTGTTGCTAGCCAGCACCCTTCCTTGGAAGCGCTTTTGTAGGCCTAAGAACACTGGGGCTCTGGGCTTCTCTAGCCACCTCATCTTCTGCTCATCCTCTCGCGCACTCTAAAGAGAGCTCAGGTGAGAAATTGCAAACGTCGAGCAATTGCTCAGAGATGAAAAGTGCCAGCACTGAAAGCTCTTGCTAGCCAGCACCCTTCCTTGGAAGCGCTTTCACAGGCGCAGCAACACTGGGGCTTTGCGCTTCTATACGCACCAAACGTCACGGTCCTTCTCTTTCCGTCTCCTAGACACGAGCTGAGAAATTGCAAACGTCGAGCAATTGCTCAGAGATGAAAAGTGCCAGCACTGAAAGCTGTTGCTAGCCAGCTCCCTTCCTTGGAAGCGCTTTTGTAGGCCTAAGAACACTGGGGCTCTGGGCTTCTCTAGCCACCTCATCTTCTGCTCATCCTCTCGCGCACTCTAAAGAGAGCTCAGGTGAGAAATTGCAAACGTCCAGCAATTGCTCAGAGATGAAAAGTGCCAGCACTGAAAGCTCTTGCTAGCCAGCAACCTTCCTTGGAAGCGCTTTCACAGGCACAGCAACACTGGGGCTTTGCGCTTCTATACGCACCAAACGTCACGGTCCTTCTCTTTCCGTCTCGTAGACACGAGCTGAGAAATTGCAAACGTCGAGCAATTGCTCCGAGATGAAAAGTGCCAGCACTGAAAGCTGTTGCTAGCCAGCTCCCTTCCTTGGAAGCGCTTTTGTAGGCCTAAGAACACTGGGGCTCTGGGCTTCTCTAGCCACCTCATCTTCTGCTCATCCTCTCGCGCACTCTAAAGAGAGCTCAGGTGAGAAATTGCAAACGTCGAGCAATTGCTCAGAGATGAAAAGTGCCAGCACTGAAAGCTGTTGCTAGCCAGCACCCTTCCTTGGAAGCGCTTTCACAGGCGCAGCAACACTGGGGCTTTGCGCTTCTCTAGCCACCAAACGTCACGGTCCTTCTCTTTCCGTCGGTAGACACGAGCTGAGAAATTGCAAACGTCGAGCAATTGCTCAGAGATGAAAAGTGCCAGCACTGAAAGCTCTTGCTAGCCAGCACCCTTCCTTGGAAGCGCTTTCACAGGCGCAGCAACACTGGGGCTTTGCGCTTCTCTACCCACCAAACGTCACGGTCCTTCTCTTTCCGTCTCGTAGACACGAGCTGAGAAATTGCAAACGTCCAGCAATTGCTCCGAGATGAAAAGTGCCAGCACTGAAAGCTGTTGCTAGCCAGCACCCTTCCTTGGAAGCGCTTTTGTAGGCCTAAGAACAGTGGGGCTCTGGGCTTCTCTAGCCACCTCATCTTCTGCTCATCCACTCGCGCACTCTAAAGAGAGCTCAGGTGAGAAATTGCAAACGTGGAGCAATTGCTCAGAGATGAAAAGTGCCAGCACTGAAAGCTGTTGCTAGCCAGCACCCTTCCTTGGAAGCGCTTTCACAGGCGCAGCAACACTGGGGCTTTGCGCTTCTATACGCACCAAACGTCACGGTCCTTCTCTTTCCGTCTCGTAGACACGAGCTGAGAAATTGCAAACGTCGAGCAATTGCTCAGAGATGAAAAGTGCCAGCACTGAAAGCTCTTGCTAGCCAGCACCCTTCCTTGGAAGCGCTTTCACAGGCGCAGCAACACTGGGGCTTTGCGCTTCTCTACCCACCAAACGTCACGGTCCTTCTCTTTCCGTCTCCTAGACACGAGCTGAGAAATTGCAAACGTCGAGCAATTGCTCAGAGATGAAAAGTGCCAGCACTGAAAGCTGTTGCTAGCCAGCACCCTTCCTTGGAAGCGCTTTTGTAGGCCTAAGAACACTGGGGCTCTGGGCTTCTCTAGCCACCTAATCTTCTGCTCATCCACTCGCGCACTCTAAAGAGAGCTCAGGTGAGAAATTGCAAACGTGGAGCAATTGCTCAGAGATGAAAAGTGCCAGCACTGAAAGCTGTTGCTAGCCAGCACCCTTCCTTGGAAGCGCTTTCACAGGCGCAGCAACACTGGGGCTTTGCGCTTCTCTACCCACCAAACGTCACGGTCCTTCTCTTTCCGTCTCGTAGACACGAGCTGAGAAATTGCAAACGTCGAGCAATTGCTCAGAGATGAAAAGTGCCAGCACTGAAAGCTCTTGCTAGCCAGCTCCCTTCCTTGGAAGCGCTTTTGTAGGCCTAAGAACACTGGGGCTCTGGGCTTCTCTAGCCACCTAATCTTCTGCTCATCCTCTCGCGCACTCTAAAGAGAGCTCAGGTGAGAAATTGCAAACGTCGAGCAATTGCTCAGAGATGAAAAGTGCCAGCACTGAAAGCTGTTGCTAGCCAGCACCCTTCCTTGGAAGCGCTTTCACAGGCGCAGCAACACTGGGGCTTTGCGCTTCTCTAGCCACCAAACGTCACAGTCATTCTCTTTCCGTCTCGTAGACACGAGCTGAGAAATTGCAAACGTCGAGCAATTGCTCAGAGATGAAAAGTGCCAGCACTGAAAGCTCTTGCTAGCCAGCACCCTTCCTTGGAAGCGCTTTTGTAGGCCTAAGAACACTGGGGCTCTGGGCTTCTCTAGCCACCTCATCTTCTGCTCATCCTCTCGCGCACTCTAAAGAGAGCTCAGGTGAGAAATTGCAAACGTCCAGCAATTGCTCAGAGATGAAAAGTGCCAGCACTGAAAGCTCTTGCTAGCCAGCACCCTTCCTTGGAAGCGCTTTCACAGGCGCAGCAACACTGGGGCTTTGCGCTTCTCTAGCCACCAAACGTCACGGTCCTTCTCTTTCCGTCTTGTAGACACGAGCTGAGAAATTGCAAACGTCGAGCAATTGCTCAGAGATGAAAAGTGCCAGCACTGAAAGCTGTTGCTATCCAGCTCCCTTCCTTGGAAGCGCTTTTGTAGGCCTAAGAACACTGGGGCTCTGGGCTTCTCTAGCCACCTCATCTTCTGCTCATCCTCTCGCGCACTCTAAAGAGAGCTCAGGTGAGAAATTGCAAACGTCGAGCAATTGCTCAGAGATGAAAAGTGCCAGCACTGAAAGCTCTTGCTAGCCAGCACCCTTCCTTGGAAGCGCTTTCACAGGCGCAGCAACACTGGGGCTTTGCGCTTCTATACGCACCAAACGTCACGGTCCTTCTCTTTCCGTCTCGTAGACACGAGCTGAGAAATTGCAAACGTCGAGCAATTGCTCAGAGATGAAAAGTGCCAGCACTGAAAGCTCTTGCTAGCCAGCACCCTTCCTTGGAAGCGCTTTCACAGGCGCAGCAACACTGGGGCTTTGCGCTTCTCTAGCCACCAAACGTCACAGTCATTCTCTTTCCGTCTCGTAGACACGAGCTGAGAAATTGCAAACGTCGAGCAATTGCTCAGAGATGAAAAGTGCCAGCACTGAAAGCTGTTGCTAGCCAGCTCCCTTCCTTGGAAGCGCTTTTGTAGGCCTAAGAACACTGGGGCTCTGGGCTTCTCTAGCCACCTCATCTTCTGCTCATCCTCTCGCGCACTCTAAAGAGAGCTCAGGTGAGAAATTGCAAACGTCCAGCAATTGCTCAGAGATGAAAAGTGCCAGCACTGAAAGCTGTTGCTAGCCAGCACCCTTCCTTGGAAGCGCTTTCACAGGAGCAGCAACACTGGGGCTTTGCGCTTCTATACGCACCAAACGTCACGGTCCTTCTCTTTCCGTCTCCTAGACACGAGCTGAGAAATTGCAAACGTTGAGCAATTGCTCAGAGATGAAAAGTGCCAGCACTGAAAGCTGTTGCTAGCCAGCACCCTTCCTTGGAAGCGCTTTTGTAGGCCTAAGAACACTGGGGCTCTGGGCTTCTCTAGCCACCTCATCTTCTGCTCATCCTCTCGCGCACTCTAAAGAGAGCTCAGGTGAGAAATTGCAAACGTCCAGCAATTGCTCAGAGATGAAAAGTGCCAGCACTGAAAGCTGTTGCTAGCCAGCACCCTTCCTTGGAAGCGCTTTCACAGGCGCAGCAACACTGGGGCTTTGCGCTTCTCTAGCCACCAAACGTCACGGTCCTTCTCTTTCCGTCTCGTAGACACGAGCTGAGAAATTGCAAACGTCGAGCAATTGCTCAGAGATGAAAAGTGCCAGCACTGAAAGCTCTTGCTAGCCAGCACCCTTCCTTGGAAGCGCTTTTGTAGGCCTAAGAACACTGGGGCTCTGGGCTTCTCTAGCCACCTCATCTTCTGCTCATCCTCTCGCGCACTCTAAAGAGAGCTCAGGTGAGAAATTGCAAAGGTCGAGCAATTGCTCAGAGATGAAAAGTGCCAGCACTGAAAGCTCTTGCTAGCCAGCTCCCTTCCGTGGAAGCGCTTTTGTAGGCCTAAGAACACTGGGGCTCTGGGCTTCTCTAGCCACCTCATCTTCTGCTCATCCTCTCGCGCACTCTAAAGAGAGCTCAGGTGAGAAATTGCAAACGTCGAGCAATTGCTCAGAGATGAAAAGTGCCAGCACTGAAAGCTGTTGCTAGCCAGCACCCTTCCTTGGAAGCGCTTTCACAGGCGCAGCAACACTGGGGCTTTGCGCTTCTATACGCACCAAACGTCACGGTCCTTCTCTTTCCGTCTCGTAGACACGAGCTGAGAAATTGCAAACGTCGAGCAATTGCTCAGAGATGAAAAGTGCCAGCACTGAAAGCTGTTGCTAGCCAGCTCCCTTCCTTGGAAGCGCTTTTGTAGGCCTAAGAACACTGGGGCTCTGGGCTTCTCTAGCCACCTCATCTTCTGCTCATCCTCTCGCGCACTCTAAAGAGAGCTCAGGTGAGAAATTGCAAACGTCGAGCAATTGCTCAGAGATGAAAAGTGCCAGCACTGAAAGCTGTTGCTAGCCAGCACCCTTCCTTGGAAGCGCTTTCACAGGCGCAGCAACACTGGGGCTTTGCGCTTCTCTACCCACCAAACGTCACAGTCATTCTCTTTCCGTCTCGTAGACATGAGCTGAGAAATTGCAAACGTCCAGCAATTGCTCCGAGAGGAAAAGTGCCAGCACTGAAAGCTGTTGCTAGCCAGCACCCTTCCTTGGAAGCGCTTTTGTAGGCCTAAGAACACTGGGGCTCTGGGCTTCTCTAGCCACCTCATCTTCTGCTCATCCTCTCGCGCACTCTAAAGAGAGCTCAGGTGAGAAATTGCAAACGTCGAGCAATTGCTCAGAGATGAAAAGTGCCAGCACTGAAAGCTGTTGCTAGCCAGCACCCTTCCTTGGAAGCGCTTTCACAGGCGCAGCAACACTGGGGCTTTGCGCTTCTATACGCACCAAACGTCACGGTCCTTCTCTTTCCGTCTCGTAGACACGAGCTGAGAAATTGCAAACGTCGAGCAATTGCTCAGAGATGAAAAGTGCCAGCACTGAAAGCTGTTGCTAGCCAGCACCCTTCCTTGGAAGCGCTTTCACAGGCGCAGCAACACTGGGGCTTTGCGCTTCTCTACTCACGAAACGTCACGGTCATTCTCTTTCCGTCTCGTAGACACGAGCTGAGAAATTGCAAACGTCGAGCAATTGCTCAGAGATGAAAAGTGCCAGCACTGAAAGCTCTTGCTAGCCAGCACCCTTCCTTGGAAGCGCTTTTGTAGGCCTAAGAACACTGGGGCTCTGGGCTTCTCTAGCCACCTAATCTTCTGCTCATCCTCTCGCGCACTCTAAAGAGAGCTCAGGTGAGAAATTGCAAACGTCGAGCAATTGCTGAGAGATGAAAAGTGCCAGCACTGAAAGCTCTTGCTAGCCAGCACCCTTCCTTGGAAGCGCTTTCACAGGCGCAGCAACACTGGGGCTTTGCGCTTCTCTACCCACCAAACGTCACGGTCCTTCTCTTTCCGTCTCGTAGACACGAGCTGAGAAATTGCAAACGTTGAGCAATTGCTCAGAGATGAAAAGTGCCAGCACTGAAAGCTGTTGCTAGCCAGCACCCTTCCTTGGAAGCGCTTTCACAGGCGCAGTAACACTGGGGCTTTGCGCTTCTCTAGCCACCAAGCGTCACGGTCCTTCTCTTTCCGTCTCGTAGACACGAGCTGAGAAATTGCAAACGTCGAGCAATTGCTCCGAGATGAAAAGTGCCAGCACTGAAAGCTGTTGCTAGCCAGCACCCTTCCTTGGAAGCGCTTTCACAGGTGCAGCAACACTGGGGCTTTGCGCTTCTATACGCACCAAACGTCACGGTCCTTCTCTTTCCGTCTCCTAGACACGAGCTGAGAAATTGCAAACGTCGAGCAATTGCTCAGAGATGAAAAGTGCAAGCACTGAAAGCTGTTGCTAGCCAGCACCCTTCCTTGGAAGCGCTTTTGTAGGCCTAAGAACACTGGGGCTCTGGGCTTCTCTAGCCACCTCATCTTCTGCTCATCCTCTCGCGCACTCTAAAGAGAGCTCAGGTGAGAAATTGCAAACGTCGAGCAATTGCTCAGAGATGAAAAGTGCCAGCACTGAAAGCTGTTGCTAGCCAGCACCCTTCCTTGGAAGCGCTTTCACAGGCGCAGCAACACTGGGGCTTTGCGCTTCTATACGCACCAAACGTCACGGTCCTTCTCTTTCCGTCGGTAGACACGAGCTGAGAAATTGCAAACGTCGAGCAATTGCTCAGAGATGAAAAGTGCCAGCACTGAAAGCTCTTGCTAGCCAGCACCCTTCCTTGGAAGCGCTTTCACAGGCGCAGCAACACTGGGGCTTTGCGCTTCTATACGCACCAAACGTCACGGTCCTTCTCTTTCCGTCTCGTAGACACGAGCTGAGAAATTGCAAACGTCGAGCAATTGCTCCGAGATGAAAAGTGCCAGCACTGAAAGCTCTTGCTAGCCAGCACCCTTCCTTGGAAGCGCTTTTGTAGGCCTAAGAACACTGGGGCTCTGGGCTTCTCTAGCCACCTCATCTTCTGCTCATCCTCTCGCGCACTCTAAAGAGAGCTCAGGTGAGAAATTGCAAACGTCGAGCAATTGCTCAGAGATGAAAAGTGCCAGCACTGAAAGCTGTTGCTAGCCAGCACCCTTCCTTGGAAGCGCTTTCACAGGCGCAGCAACACTGGGGCTTTGCGCTTCTATACGCACCAAACGTCACGGTCCTTCTCTTTCCGTCTCGTAGACACGAGCTGAGAAATTGCAAACGTCGAGCAATTGCTCAGAGATGAAAAGTGCCAGCACTGAAAGCTCTTGCTAGCCAGCACCCTTCCTTGGAAGCGCTTTCACAGGCGCAGCAACACTGGGGCTTTGCGCTTCTCTAGCCACCAAACGTCACAGTCATTCTCTTTCCGTCTCGTAGACATGAGCTGAGAAATTGCAAACGTCGAGCAATTGCTCCGAGATGAAAAGTGCCAGCACTGAAAGCTCTTGCTAGCCAGCACCCTTCCTTGGAAGCGCTTTTGTAGGCCTAAGAACACTGGGGCTCTGGGCTTCTCTAGCCACCTCATCTTCTGCTCATCCTCTCGCGCACTCTAAAGAGAGCTCAGGTGAGAAATTGCAAACGTCGAGCAATTGCTCAGAGATGAAAAGTGCCAGCACTGAAAGCTCTTGCTAGCCAGCACCCTTCCTTGGAAGCGCTTTCACAGGCGCAGCAACACTGGGGCTTTGCGCTTCTATACGCACCAAACGTCACGGTCCTTCTCTTTCCGTCTCCTAGACACGAGCTGAGAAATTGCAAACGTCGAGCAATTGCTCAGAGATGAAAAGTGCCAGCACTGAAAGCTGTTGCTAGCCAGCTCCCTTCCTTGGAAGCGCTTTTGTAGGCCTAAGAACACTGGGGCTCTGGGCTTCTCTAGCCACCTAATCTTCTGCTCATCCTCTCGCGCACTCTAAAGAGAGCTCAGGTGAGAAATTGCAAACGTCCAGCAATTGCTCAGAGATGAAAAGTGCCAGCACTGAAAGCTCTTGCTAGCCAGCAACCTTCCTTGGAAGCGCTTTCACAGGCACAGCAACACTGGGGCTTTGCGCTTCTATACGCACCAAACGTCACGGTCCTTCTCTTTCCGTCTCGTAGACACGAGCTGAGAAATTGCAAACGTCGAGCAATTGCTCCGAGATGAAAAGTGCCAGCACTGAAAGCTGTTGCTAGCCAGCTCCCTTCCTTGGAAGCGCTTTTGTAGGCCTAAGAACACTGGGGCTCTGGGCTTCTCTAGCCACCTCATCACCTGCTCATCCTCTCGCGCACTCTAAAGAGAGCTCAGGTGAGAAATTGCAAACGTCCAGCAATTGCTCAGAGATGAAAAGTGCCAGCACTGAAAGCTGTTGCTAGCCAGCACCCTTCCTTGGAAGCGCTTTCACAGGCGCAGCAACACTGGGGCTTTGCGCTTCTCTAGCCACCAAACGTCACGGTCCTTCTCTTTCCGTCGGTAGACACGAGCTGAGAAATTGCAAACGTCGAGCAATTGCTCAGAGATGAAAAGTGCCAGCACTGAAAGCTCTTGCTAGCCAGCACCCTTCCTTGGAAGCGCTTTCACAGGCGCAGCAACACTGGGGCTTTGCGCTTCTCTACCCACCAAACGTCACGGTCCTTCTCTTTCCGTCTCGTAGACACGAGCTGAGAAATTGCAAACGTCCAGCAATTGCTCCGAGATGAAAAGTGCCAGCACTGAAAGCTGTTGCTAGCCAGCACCCTTCCTTGGAAGCGCTTTTGTAGGCCTAAGAACACTGGGGCTCTGGGCTTCTCTAGCCACCTCATCTTCTGCTCATCCACTCGCGCACTCTAAAGAGAGCTCAGGTGAGAAATTGCAAACGTGGAGCAATTGCTCAGAGATGAAAAGTGCCAGCACTGAAAGCTGTTGCTAGCCAGCACCCTTCCTTGGAAGCGCTTTCACAGGCGCAGCAACACTGGGGCTTTGCGCTTCTATACGCACCAAACGTCACGGTCCTTCTCTTTCCGTCTCGTAGACACGAGCTGAGAAATTGCAAACGTCGAGCAATTGCTCAGAGATGAAAAGTGCCAGCACTGAAAGCTCTTGCTAGCCAGCACCCTTCCTTGGAAGCGCTTTCACAGGCGCAGCAACACTGGGGCTTTGCGCTTCTCTACCCACCAAACGTCACGGTCCTTCTCTTTCCGTCTCGTAGACACGAGCTGAGAAATTGCAAACGTCGAGCAATTGCTCAGAGATGAAAAGTGCCAGCACTGAAAGCTGTTGCTAGCCAGCACCCTTCCTTGGAAGCGCTTTTGTAGGCCTAAGAACACTGGGGCTCTGGGCTTCTCTAGCCACCTAATCTTCTGCTCATCCACTCGCGCACTCTAAAGAGAGCTCAGGTGAGAAATTGCAAACGTGGAGCAATTGCTCAGAGATGAAAAGTGCCAGCACTGAAAGCTGTTGCTAGCCAGCACCCTTCCTTGGAAGCGCTTTCACAGGCGCAGCAACACTGGGGCTTTGCGCTTCTCTACCCACCAAACGTCACGGTCCTTCTCTTTCCGTCTCGTAGACACGAGCTGAGAAATTGCAAACGTCGAGCAATTGCTCAGAGATGAAAAGTGCCAGCACTGAAAGCTCTTGCTAGCCAGCTCCCTTCCTTGGAAGCGCTTTTGTAGGCCTAAGAACACTGGGGCTCTGGGCTTCTCTAGCCACCTAATCTTCTGCTCATCCTCTCGCGCACTCTAAAGAGAGCTCAGGTGAGAAATTGCAAACGTCGAGCAATTGCTGAGAGATGAAAAGTGCCAGCACTGAAAGCTCTTGCTAGCCAGCACCCTTCCTTGGAAGCGCTTTCACAGGCGCAGCAACACTGGGGCTTTGCGCTTCTATACGCACCAAACGTCACGGTCCTTCTCTTTCCGTCTCCTAGACACGAGCTGAGAAATTGCAAACGTCGAGCAATTGCTCAGAGATGAAAAGTGCCAGCACTGAAAGCTGTTGCTAGCCAGCTCCCTTCCTTGGAAGCGCTTTTGTAGGCCTAAGAACACTGGGGCTCTGGGCTTCTCTAGCCACCTCATCTTCTGCTCATCCTCTCGCGCACTCTAAAGAGAGCTCAGGTGAGAAATTGCAAACGTGGAGCAATTGCTCAGAGATGAAAAGTGCCAGCACTGAAAGCTGTTGCTAGCCAGCACCCTTCCTTGGAAGCGCTTTCACAGGCGCAGCAACACTGGGGCTTTGCGCTTCTCTACCCACCAAACGTCACGGTCATTCTCTTTCCGTCTCGTAGACACGAGCTGAGAAATTGCAAACGTCGAGCAATTGCTCAGAGATGAAAAGTGCCAGCACTGAAAGCTGTTGCTAGCCAGCACCCTTCCTTGGAAGCGCTTTTGTAGGCCTAAGAACACTGGGGCTCTGGGCTTCTCTAGCCACCTCATCTTCTGCTCATCCTCTCGCGCACTCTAAAGAGAGCTCAGGTGAGAAATTGCAAAGGTCGAGCAATTGCTCAGAGATGAAAAGTGCAAGCACTGAAAGCTGTTGCTAGCCAGCACCCTTCCTTGGAAGCGCTTTTGTAGGCCTAAGAACACTGGGGCTCTGGGCTTCTCTAGCCACCTCATCTTCTGCTCATCCTCTCGCGCACTCTAAAGAGAGCTCAGGTGAGAAATTGCAAACGTCGAGCAATTGCTCAGAGATGAAAAGTGCCAGCACTGAAAGCTGTTGCTAGCCAGCACCCTTCCTTGGAAGCGCTTTCACAGGCGCAGGAACACTGGGGCTTTGCGCTTCTCTACGCACCAAACGTCACGGTCCTTCTCTTTCCGTCGGTAGACACGAGCTGAGAAATTGCAAACGTCGAGCAATTGCTCAGAGATGAAAAGTGCCAGCACTGAAAGCTCTTGCTAGCCAGCTCCCTTCCTTGGAAGCGCTTTCACAGGCGCAGCAACACTGGGGCTTTGCGCTTCTCTAGCCACCAAACGTCACGGTCCTTCTCTTTCCGTCTCGTAGACACGAGCTGAGAAATTACAAACGTCGAGCAATTGCTCAGAGATGAAAAGTGCCAGCACTGAAAGCTCTTGCTAGCCAGCACCCTTCCTTGGAAGCGCTTTTGTAGGCCTAAGAACACTGGGGCTCTGGGCTTCTCTAGCCACCTCATCTTCTGCTCATCCTCTCGCGCACTCTAAAGAGAGCTCAGGTGAGAAATTGCAAAGGTCGAGCAATTGCTCAGAGATGAAAAGTGCCAGCACTGAAAGCTCTTGCTAGCCAGCACCCTTCCTTGGAAGCGCTTTTGTAGGCCTAAGAACACTGGGGCTCTGGGCTTCTCTAGCCACCTCATCTTCTGCTCATCCTCTCGCGCACTCTAAAGAGAGCTCAGGTGAGAAATTGCAAACGTCGAGCAATTGCTCAGAGATGAAAAGTGCCAGCACTGAAAGCTGTTGCTAGCCAGCACCCTTCCTTGGAAGCGCTTTCACAGGCGCAGCAACACTGGGGCTTTGCGCTTCTCTAGCCACCAAACGTCACGGTCCTTCTCTTTCCGTCGGTAGACACGAGCTGAGAAATTGCAAACGTTGAGCAATTGCTCCGAGATGAAAAGTGCCAGCACTGAAAGCTGTTGCTAGCCAGCACCCTTCCTTGGAAGCGCTTTTGTAGGCCTAAGAACACTGGGGCTCTGGGCTTCTCTAGCCACCTCATCTTCTGCTCATCCTCTCGCGCACTCTAAAGAGAGCTCAGGTGAGAAATTGCAAACGTCCAGCAATTGCTCAGAGATGAAAAGTGCCAGCACTGAAAGCTCTTGCTAGCCAGCACCCTTCCTTGGAAGCGCTTTCACAGGCGCAGCAACACTGGGGCTTTGCGCTTCTATACGCACCAAACGTCACGGTCCTTCTCTTTCCGTCTCCTAGACACGAGCTGAGAAATTGCAAATGTCGAGCAATTGCTCAGAGATGAAAAGTGCCAGCACTGAAAGCTGTTGCTAGCCAGCTCCCTTCCTTGGAAGCGCTTTTGTAGGCCTAAGAACACTGGGGCTCTGGGCTTCTCTAGCCACCTCATCTTCTGCTCATCCTCTCGGGCACTCTAAAGAGAGCTCAGGTGAGAAATTGCAAACGTCGAGCAATTGCTCAGAGATGAAAAGTGCCAGCACTGAAAGCTCTTGCTAGCCAGCACCCTTCCTTGGAAGCGCTTTCACAGGCGCAGCAACACTGGGGCTTTGCGCTTCTCTAGCCACCAAACGTCACAGTCATTCTCTTTCCGTCTCGTAGACATGAGCTGAGAAATTGCAAACGTCGAGCAATTGCTCAGAGATGAAAAGTGCCAGCACTGAAAGCTGTTGCTAGCCAGCACCCTTCCTTGGAAGCGCTTTTGTAGGCCTAAGAACACTGGGGCTCTGGGCTTCTCTAGCCACCTCATCTTCTGCTCATCCTCTCGCGCACTCTAAAGAGAGCTCAGGTGAGAAATTGCAAACGTCCAGCAATTGCTCAGAGATGAAAAGTGCCAGCACTGAAAGCTCTTGCTAGCCAGCACCCTTCCTTGGAAGCGCTTTCACAGGCGCAGCAACACTGGGGCTTTGCGCTTCTATACGCACCAAACGTCACGGTCCTTCTCTTTCCGTCTTGTAGACACGAGCTGAGAAATTGCAAACGTCGAGCAATTGCTCCGAGATGAAAAGTGCCAGCACTGAAAGCTGTTGCTAGCCAGCTCCCTTCCTTGGAAGCGCTTTTGTAGGCCTAAGAACACTGGGGCTCTGGGCTTCTCTAGCCACCTCATCTTCTGCTCATCCTCTCGCGCACTCTAAAGAGAGCTCAGGTGAGAAATTGCAAACGTCGAGCAATTGCTCAGAGATGAAAAGTGCCAGCACTGAAAGCTCTTGCTAGCCAGCACCCTTCCTTGGAAGCGCTTTCACAGGCGCAGCAACACTGGGGCTTTGCGCTTCTATACGCACCAAACGTCACGGTCCTTCTCTTTCCGTCTCGTAGACACGAGCTGAGAAATTGCAAACGTCGAGCAATTGCTCAGAGATGAAAAGTGCCAGCACTGAAAGCTGTTGCTAGCCAGCACCCTTCCTTGGAAGCGCTTTTGTAGGCCTAAGAACACTGGGGCTCTGGGCTTCTCTAGCCACCTAATCTTCTGCTCATCCTCTCGCGCACTCTAAAGAGAGCTCAGGTGAGAAATTGCAAAGGTCGAGCAATTGCTCAGAGATGAAAAGTGCCAGCACTGAAAGCTCTTGCTAGCCAGCACCCTTCCTTGGAAGCGCTTTCACAGGCGCAGCAACACTGGGGCTTTGCGCTTCTCTACCCACCAAACGTCACGGTCCTTCTCTTTCCGTCTCGTAGACACGAGCTGAGAAATTGCAAACGTCCAGCAATTGCTCAGAGATGAAAAGTGCCAGCACTGAAAGCTCTTGCTAGCCAGCACCCTTCCTTGGAAGCGCTTTTGTAGGCCTAAGAACACTGGGGCTCTGGGCTTCTCTAGCCACCTCATCTTCTGCTCATCCTCTCGCGCACTCTAAAGAGAGCTCAGGTGAGAAATTGCAAACGTCGAGCAATTGCTCAGAGATGAAAAGTGCCAGCACTGAAAGCTCTTGCTAGCCAGCACCCTTCCTTGGAAGCGCTTTTGTAGGCCTAAGAACACTGGGGCTCTGGGCTTCTCTAGCCACCTCATCTTCTGCTCATCCTCTCGCGCACTCTAAAGAGAGCTCAGGTGAGAAATTGCAAACGTCGAGCAATTGCTCAGAGATGAAAAGTGCCAGCACTGAAAGCTCTTGCTAGCCAGCACCCTTCCTTGGAAGCGCTTTCACAGGCGCAGCAACACTGGGGCTTTGCGCTTCTCTACCCACCAAATGTCACGGTCCTTCTATTTCCGTCGGTAGACACGAGCTGAGAAATTGCAAACGTCGAGCAATTGCTCAGAGATGAAAAGTGCCAGCACTGAAAGCTCTTGCTAGCCAGCACCCTTCCTTGGAAGCGCTTTCACAGGCGCAGCAACACTGGGGCTTTGCGCTTCTATACGCACCAAACGTCATGGTCCTTCTCTTTCCGTCTCGTAGACACGAGCTGAGAAATTGCAAACGTCCAGCAATTGCTCAGAGATGAAAAGTGCCAGCACTGAAAGCTCTTGCTAGCCAGCTCCCTTCCTTGGAAGCGCTTTTGTAGGCCTAAGAACACTGGGGCTCTGGGCTTCTTTAGCCACCTAATCTTCTGCTCATCCTCTCGCGCACTCTAAAGAGAGCTCAGGTGAGAAATTGCAAACGTCGAGCAATTGCTCAGAGATGAAAAGTGCCAGCACTGAAAGCTGTTGCTAGCCAGCACCCTTCCTTGGAAGCGCTTTTGTAGGCCTAAGAACACTGGGGCTCTGGGCTTCTCTAGCCACCTCATCTTCTGCTCATCCTCTCGCGCACTCTAAAGAGAGCTCAGGTGAGAAATTGCAAAGGTCGAGCAATTGCTCAGAGATGAAAAGTGCAAGCACTGAAAGCTGTTGCTAGCCAGCACCCTTCCTTGGAAGCGCTTTTGTAGGCCTAAGAACACTGGGGCTCTGGGCTTCTCTAGCCACCTCATCTTCTGCTCATCCTCTCGCGCACTCTAAAGAGAGCTCAGGTGAGAAATTGCAAACGTCGAGCAATTGCTCAGAGATGAAAAGTGCCAGCACTGAAAGCTCTTGCTAGCCAGCACCCTTCCTTGGAAGCGCTTTCACAGGCGCAGCAACACTGGGGCTTTGCGCTTCTCTACGCACCAAACGTCACGGTCCTTCTCTTTCCGTCGGTAGACACGAGCTGAGAAATTGCAAACGTCGAGCAATTGCTCAGAGATGAAAAGTGCCAGCACTGAAAGCTCTTGCTAGCCAGCTCCCTTCCTTGGAAGCGCTTTCACAGGCGCAGCAACACTGGGGCTTTGCGCTTCTCTAGCCACCAAACGTCACGGTCCTTCTCTTTCCGTCTCGTAGACACGAGCTGAGAAATTGCAAACGTCGAGCAATTGCTCAGAGATGAAAAGTGCCAGCACTGAAAGCTCTTGCTAGCCAGCACCCTTCCTTGGAAGCGCTTTTGTAGGCCTAAGAACACTGGGGCTCTGGGCTTCTCTAGCCACCTAATCTTCTGCTCATCCTCTCGCGCACTCTAAAGAGAGCTCAGGTGAGAAATTGCAAACGTCGAGCAATTGCTGAGAGATGAAAAGTGCCAGCACTGAAAGCTCTTGCTAGCCAGCACCCTTCCTTGGAAGCGCTTTCACAGGCGCAGCAACACTGGGGCTTTGCGCTTCTATACGCACCAAACGTCACGGTCCTTCTCTTTCCGTCTCCTAGACACGAGCTGAGAAATTGCAAACGTCGAGCAATTGCTCAGAGATGAAAAGTGCCAGCACTGAAAGCTGTTGCTAGCCAGCTCCCTTCCTTGGAAGCGCTTTTGTAGGCCTAAGAACACTGGGGCTCTGGGCTTCTCTAGCCACCTCATCTTCTGCTCATCCTCTCGCGCACTCTAAAGAGAGCTCAGGTGAGAAATTGCAAACGTGGAGCAATTGCTCAGAGATGAAAAGTGCCAGCACTGAAAGCTGTTGCTAGCCAGCACCCTTCCTTGGAAGCGCTTTCACAGGCGCAGCAACACTGGGGCTTTGCGCTTCTCTACCCACCAAACGTCACGGTCATTCTCTTTCCGTCTCGTAGACACGAGCTGAGAAATTGCAAACGTCGAGCAATTGCTCAGAGATGAAAAGTGCCAGCACTGAAAGCTGTTGCTAGCCAGCACCCTTCCTTGGAAGCGCTTTTGTAGGCCTAAGAACACTGGGGCTCTGGGCTTCTCTAGCCACCTCATCTTCTGCTCATCCTCTCGCGCACTCTAAAGAGAGCTCAGGTGAGAAATTGCAAAGGTCGAGCAATTGCTCAGAGATGAAAAGTGCAAGCACTGAAAGCTGTTGCTAGCCAGCACCCTTCCTTGGAAGCGCTTTTGTAGGCCTAAGAACACTGGGGCTCTGGGCTTCTCTAGCCACCTCATCTTCTGCTCATCCTCTCGCGCACTCTAAAGAGAGCTCAGGTGAGAAATTGCAAACGTCGAGCAATTGCTCAGAGATGAAAAGTGCCAGCACTGAAAGCTGTTGCTAGCCAGCACCCTTCCTTGGAAGCGCTTTCACAGGCGCAGGAACACTGGGGCTTTGCGCTTCTCTACGCACCAAACGTCACGGTCCTTCTCTTTCCGTCGGTAGACACGAGCTGAGAAATTGCAAACGTCGAGCAATTGCTCAGAGATGAAAAGTGCCAGCACTGAAAGCTCTTGCTAGCCAGCTCCCTTCCTTGGAAGCGCTTTCACAGGCGCAGCAACACTGGGGCTTTGCGCTTCTCTAGCCACCAAACGTCACGGTCCTTCTCTTTCCGTCTCGTAGACACGAGCTGAGAAATTACAAACGTCGAGCAATTGCTCAGAGATGAAAAGTGCCAGCACTGAAAGCTCTTGCTAGCCAGCACCCTTCCTTGGAAGCGCTTTTGTAGGCCTAAGAACACTGGGGCTCTGGGCTTCTCTAGCCACCTCATCTTCTGCTCATCCTCTCGCGCACTCTAAAGAGAGCTCAGGTGAGAAATTGCAAAGGTCGAGCAATTGCTCAGAGATGAAAAGTGCCAGCACTGAAAGCTCTTGCTAGCCAGCACCCTTCCTTGGAAGCGCTTTTGTAGGCCTAAGAACACTGGGGCTCTGGGCTTCTCTAGCCACCTCATCTTCTGCTCATCCTCTCGCGCACTCTAAAGAGAGCTCAGGTGAGAAATTGCAAACGTCGAGCAATTGCTCAGAGATGAAAAGTGCCAGCACTGAAAGCTGTTGCTAGCCAGCACCCTTCCTTGGAAGCGCTTTCACAGGCGCAGCAACACTGGGGCTTTGCGCTTCTCTAGCCACCAAACGTCACGGTCCTTCTCTTTCCGTCGGTAGACACGAGCTGAGAAATTGCAAACGTTGAGCAATTGCTCCGAGATGAAAAGTGCCAGCACTGAAAGCTGTTGCTAGCCAGCACCCTTCCTTGGAAGCGCTTTTGTAGGCCTAAGAACACTGGGGCTCTGGGCTTCTCTAGCCACCTCATCTTCTGCTCATCCTCTCGCGCACTCTAAAGAGAGCTCAGGTGAGAAATTGCAAACGTCCAGCAATTGCTCAGAGATGAAAAGTGCCAGCACTGAAAGCTCTTGCTAGCCAGCACCCTTCCTTGGAAGCGCTTTCACAGGCGCAGCAACACTGGGGCTTTGCGCTTCTATACGCACCAAACGTCACGGTCCTTCTCTTTCCGTCTCCTAGACACGAGCTGAGAAATTGCAAATGTCGAGCAATTGCTCAGAGATGAAAAGTGCCAGCACTGAAAGCTGTTGCTAGCCAGCTCCCTTCCTTGGAAGCGCTTTTGTAGGCCTAAGAACACTGGGGCTCTGGGCTTCTCTAGCCACCTCATCTTCTGCTCATCCTCTCGGGCACTCTAAAGAGAGCTCAGGTGAGAAATTGCAAACGTCGAGCAATTGCTCAGAGATGAAAAGTGCCAGCACTGAAAGCTCTTGCTAGCCAGCACCCTTCCTTGGAAGCGCTTTCACAGGCGCAGCAACACTGGGGCTTTGCGCTTCTCTAGCCACCAAACGTCACAGTCATTCTCTTTCCGTCTCGTAGACATGAGCTGAGAAATTGCAAACGTCGAGCAATTGCTCAGAGATGAAAAGTGCCAGCACTGAAAGCTGTTGCTAGCCAGCACCCTTCCTTGGAAGCGCTTTTGTAGGCCTAAGAACACTGGGGCTCTGGGCTTCTCTAGCCACCTCATCTTCTGCTCATCCTCTCGCGCACTCTAAAGAGAGCTCAGGTGAGAAATTGCAAACGTCCAGCAATTGCTCAGAGATGAAAAGTGCCAGCACTGAAAGCTCTTGCTAGCCAGCACCCTTCCTTGGAAGCGCTTTCACAGGCGCAGCAACACTGGGGCTTTGCGCTTCTATACGCACCAAACGTCACGGTCCTTCTCTTTCCGTCTTGTAGACACGAGCTGAGAAATTGCAAACGTCGAGCAATTGCTCCGAGATGAAAAGTGCCAGCACTGAAAGCTGTTGCTAGCCAGCTCCCTTCCTTGGAAGCGCTTTTGTAGGCCTAAGAACACTGGGGCTCTGGGCTTCTCTAGCCACCTCATCTTCTGCTCATCCTCTCGCGCACTCTAAAGAGAGCTCAGGTGAGAAATTGCAAACGTCGAGCAATTGCTCAGAGATGAAAAGTGCCAGCACTGAAAGCTCTTGCTAGCCAGCACCCTTCCTTGGAAGCGCTTTCACAGGCGCAGCAACACTGGGGCTTTGCGCTTCTATACGCACCAAACGTCACGGTCCTTCTCTTTCCGTCTCGTAGACACGAGCTGAGAAATTGCAAACGTCGAGCAATTGCTCCGAGATGAAAAGTGCCAGCACTGAAAGCTGTTGCTAGCCAGCACCCTTCCTTGGAAGCGCTTTTGTAGGCCTAAGAACACTGGGGCTCTGGGCTTCTCTAGCCACCTAATCTTCTGCTCATCCTCTCGCGCACTCTAAAGAGAGCTCAGGTGAGAAATTGCAAAGGTCGAGCAATTGCTCAGAGATGAAAAGTGCCAGCACTGAAAGCTCTTGCTAGCCAGCACCCTTCCTTGGAAGCGCTTTCACAGGCGCAGCAACACTGGGGCTTTGCGCTTCTCTACCCACCAAACGTCACGGTCCTTCTCTTTCCGTCTCGTAGACACGAGCTGAGAAATTGCAAACGTCCAGCAATTGCTCAGAGATGAAAAGTGCCAGCACTGAAAGCTCTTGCTAGCCAGCACCCTTCCTTGGAAGCGCTTTTGTAGGCCTAAGAACACTGGGGCTCTGGGCTTCTCTAGCCACCTCATCTTCTGCTCATCCTCTCGCGCACTCTAAAGAGAGCTCAGGTGAGAAATTGCAAACGTCGAGCAATTGCTCAGAGATGAAAAGTGCCAGCACTGAAAGCTCTTGCTAGCCAGCACCCTTCCTTGGAAGCGCTTTTGTAGGCCTAAGAACACTGGGGCTCTGGGCTTCTCTAGCCACCTCATCTTCTGCTCATCCTCTCGCGCACTCTAAAGAGAGCTCAGGTGAGAAATTGCAAACGTCGAGCAATTGCTCAGAGATGAAAAGTGCCAGCACTGAAAGCTCTTGCTAGCCAGCACCCTTCCTTGGAAGCGCTTTCACAGGCGCAGCAACACTGGGGCTTTGCGCTTCTCTACCCACCAAATGTCACGGTCCTTCTATTTCCGTCGGTAGACACGAGCTGAGAAATTGCAAACGTCGAGCAATTGCTCAGAGATGAAAAGTGCCAGCACTGAAAGCTCTTGCTAGCCAGCACCCTTCCTTGGAAGCGCTTTCACAGGCGCAGCAACACTGGGGCTTTGCGCTTCTATACGCACCAAACGTCATGGTCCTTCTCTTTCCGTCTCGTAGACACGAGCTGAGAAATTGCAAACGTCCAGCAATTGCTCAGAGATGAAAAGTGCCAGCACTGAAAGCTCTTGCTAGCCAGCTCCCTTCCTTGGAAGCGCTTTTGTAGGCCTAAGAACACTGGGGCTCTGGGCTTCTTTAGCCACCTAATCTTCTGCTCATCCTCTCGCGCACTCTAAAGAGAGCTCAGGTGAGAAATTGCAAACGTCGAGCAATTGCTCAGAGATGAAAAGTGCCAGCACTGAAAGCTGTTGCTAGCCAGCACCCTTCCTTGGAAGCGCTTTTGTAGGCCTAAGAACACTGGGGCTCTGGGCTTCTCTAGCCACCTCATCTTCTGCTCATCCTCTCGCGCACTCTAAAGAGAGCTCAGGTGAGAAATTGCAAAGGTCGAGCAATTGCTCAGAGATGAAAAGTGCAAGCACTGAAAGCTGTTGCTAGCCAGCACCCTTCCTTGGAAGCGCTTTTGTAGGCCTAAGAACACTGGGGCTCTGGGCTTCTCTAGCCACCTCATCTTCTGCTCATCCTCTCGCGCACTCTAAAGAGAGCTCAGGTGAGAAATTGCAAACGTCGAGCAATTGCTCAGAGATGAAAAGTGCCAGCACTGAAAGCTCTTGCTAGCCAGCACCCTTCCTTGGAAGCGCTTTCACAGGCGCAGCAACACTGGGGCTTTGCGCTTCTCTACGCACCAAACGTCACGGTCCTTCTCTTTCCGTCGGTAGACACGAGCTGAGAAATTGCAAACGTCGAGCAATTGCTCAGAGATGAAAAGTGCCAGCACTGAAAGCTCTTGCTAGCCAGCTCCCTTCCTTGGAAGCGCTTTCACAGGCGCAGCAACACTGGGGCTTTGCGCTTCTCTAGCCACCAAACGTCACGGTCCTTCTCTTTCCGTCTCGTAGACACGAGCTGAGAAATTGCAAACGTCGAGCAATTGCTCAGAGATGAAAAGTGCCAGCACTGAAAGCTCTTGCTAGCCAGCACCCTTCCTTGGAAGCGCTTTTGTAGGCCTAAGAACACTGGGGCTCTGGGCTTCTCTAGCCACCTCATCTTCTGCTCATCCTCTCGCGCACTCTAAAGAGAGCTCAGGTGAGAAATTGCAAAGGTCGAGCAATTGCTCAGAGATGAAAAGTGCCAGCACTGAAAGCTCTTGCTAGCCAGCACCCTTCCTTGGAAGCGCTTTTGTAGGCCTAAGAACACTGGGGCTCTGGGCTTCTCTAGCCACCTCATCTTCTGCTCATCCTCTCGCGCACTCTAAAGAGAGCTCAGGTGAGAAATTGCAAACGTCGAGCAATTGCTCAGAGATGAAAAGTGCCAGCACTGAAAGCTGTTGCTAGCCAGCACCCTTCCTTGGAAGCGCTTTCACAGGCGCAGCAACACTGGGGCTTTGCGCTTCTCTAGCCACCAAACGTCACGGTCCTTCTCTTTCCGTCGGTAGACACGAGCTGAGAAATTGCAAACGTCGAGCAATTGCTCCGAGATGAAAAGTGCCAGCACTGAAAGCTGTTGCTAGCCAGCACCCTTCCTTGGAAGCGCTTTTGTAGGCCTAAGAACACTGGGGCTCTGGGCTTCTCTAGCCACCTCATCTTCTGCTCATCCTCTCGCGCACTCTAAAGAGAGCTCAGGTGAGAAATTGCAAACGTCGAGCAATTGCTCAGAGATGAAAAGTGCCAGCACTGAAAGCTCTTGCTAGCCAGCACCCTTCCTTGGAAGCGCTTTCACAGGCGCAGCAACACTGGGGCTTTGCGCTTCTATACGCACCAAACGTCACGGTCCTTCTCTTTCCGTCTCCTAGACACGAGCTGAGAAATTGCAAACGTCGAGCAATTGCTCAGAGATGAAAAGTGCCAGCACTGAAAGCTGTTGCTAGCCAGCTCCCTTCCTTGGAAGCGCTTTTGTAGGCCTAAGAACACTGGGGCTCTGGGCTTCTCTAGCCACCTCATCTTCTGCTCATCCTCTCGGGCACTCTAAAGAGAGCTCAGGTGAGAAATTGCAAAGGTCGAGCAATTGCTCAGAGATGAAAAGTGCCAGCACTGAAAGCTCTTGCTAGCCAGCACCCTTCCTTGGAAGCGCTTTCACAGGCGCAGCAACACTGGGGCTTTGCGCTTCTATACGCACCAAACGTCACAGTCATTCTCTTTCCGTCTCGTAGACACGAGCTGAGAAATTGCAAACGTCCAGCAATTGCTCAGAGATGAAAAGTGCCAGCACTGAAAGCTCTTGCTAGCCAGCACCCTTCCTTGGAAGCGCTTTTGTAGGCCTAAGAACACTGGGGCTCTGGGCTTCTCTAGCCACCTCATCTTCTGCTCATCCTCTCGCGCACTCTAAAGAGAGCTCAGGTGAGAAATTGCAAACGTCCAGCAATTGCTCAGAGATGAAAAGTGCCAGCACTGAAAGCTCTTGCTAGCCAGCACCCTTCCTTGGAAGCGCTTTTGTAGGCCTAAGAACACTGGGGCTCTGGGCTTCTCTAGCCACCTCATCTTCTGCTCATCCTCTCGCGCACTCTAAAGAGAGCTCAGGTGAGAAATTGCAAACGTCCAGCAATTGCTCAGAGATGAAAAGTGCCAGCACTGAAAGCTCTTGCTAGCCAGCACCCTTCCTTGGAAGCGCTTTCACAGGCGCAGCAACACTGGGGCTTTGCGCTTCTCTACCCACCAAATGTCACGGTCCTTCTCTTTCCGTCGGTAGACACGAGCTGAGAAATTGCAAACGTCGAGCAATTGCTCAGAGATGAAAAGTGCCAGCACTGAAAGCTCTTGCTAGCCAGCACCCTTCCTTGGAAGCGCTTTCACAGGCGCAGCAACACTGGGGCTTTGCGCTTCTATACGCACCAAACGTCATGGTCCTTCTCTTTCCGTCTCGTAGACACGAGCTGAGAAATTGCAAACGTCCAGCAATTGCTCCGAGATGAAAAGTGCCAGCACTGAAAGCTCTTGCTAGCCAGCTCCCTTCCTTGGAAGCGCTTTTGTAGGCCTAAGAACACTGGGGCTCTGGGCTTCTTTAGCCACCTCATCTTCTGCTCATCCTCTCGCGCAGTCTAAAGAGAGCTCAGGTGAGAAATTGCAAACGTCGAGCAATTGCTCAGAGATGAAAAGTGCCAGCACTGAAAGCTGTTGCTAGCCAGCACCCTTCCTTGGAAGCGCTTTCACAGGCGCAGCAACACTGGGGCTTTGCGCTTCTATACGCACCAAACGTCACGGTCCTTCTCTTTCCGTCTCGTAGACACGAACTGAGAAATTGCAAACGTCGAGCAATTGCTCAGAGATGAAAAGTGCCAGCACTGAAAGCTGTTGCTAGCCAGCTCCCTTCCTTGGAAGCGCTTTTGTAGGCCTAAGAACACTGGGGCTCTGGGCTTCTCTAGCCACCTAATCTTCTGCTCATCCTCTCACGCACTCTAAAGAGAGCTCAGGTGAGAAATTGCAAACGTCGAGCAATTGCTCAGAGATGAAAAGTGCCAGCACTGAAAGCTCTTGCTAGCCAGCACCCTTCCTTGGAAGCGCTTTCACAGGCGCAGCAACACTGGGGCTTTGCGCTTCTCTAGCCACCAAACGTCACAGTCATTCTCTTTCCGTCTCGTAGACATGAGCTGAGAAATTGCAAACGTCGAGCAATTGCTCAGAGATGAAAAGTGCCAGCACTGAAAGCTGTTGCTAGCCAGCTCCCTTCCTTGGAAGCGCTTTTGTAGGCCTAAGAACACTGGGGCTCTGGGCTTCTCTAGCCACCTCATCTTCTGCTCATCCTCTCGCGCACTCTAAAGAGAGCTCAGGTGAGAAATTGCAAACGTCGAGCAATTGCTCAGAGATGAAAAGTGCCAGCACTGAAAGCTGTTGCTAGCCAGCACCCTTCCTTGGAAGCGCTTTCACAGGCGCAGTAACACTGGGGCTTTGCGCTTCTCTAGCCACCAAACGTCACGGTCCTTCTCTTTCCGTCTCGTAGACACGAGCTGAGAAATTGCAAACGTCGAGCAATTGCTCCGAGATGAAAAGTGCCAGCACTGAAAGCTGTTGCTAGCCAGCACCCTTCCTTGGAAGCGCTTTTGTAGGCCTAAGAACACTGGGGCTCTGGGCTTCTCTAGCCACCTAATCTTCTGCTCATCCTCTCGCGCACTCTAAAGAGAGCTCAGGTGAGAAATTGCAAACGTCCAGCAATTGCTCAGAGATGAAAAGTGCCAGCACTGAAAGCTCTTGCTAGCCAGCACCCTTCCTTGGAAGCGCTTTCACAGGCGCAGCAACACTGGGGCTTTGCGCTTCTATACGCACCAAACGTCACGGTCCTTCTCTTTCCGTCTCCTAGACACGAGCTGAGAAATTGCAAACGTCGAGCAATTGCTCAGAGATGAAAAGTGCCAGCACTGAAAGCTGTTGCTAGCCAGCACCCTTCCTTGGAAGCGTTTTCACAGGCGCAGCAACACTGGGGCTTTGCGCTTCTATACGCACCAAATGTCACGGTCCTTCTCTTTCCGTCTCGTAGACACGAGCTGAGAAATTGCAAACGTCGAGCAATTGCTCCGAGATGAAAAGTGCCAGCACTGAAAGCTCTTGCTAGCCAGCACCCTTCCTTGGAAGCCCTTTCACAGGCGCAGCAACACTGGGGCTTTGCGCTTCTATACGCACCAAACGTCACGGTCATTCTCTTTCCGTCTCGTAGACACGAGCTGAGAAATTGCAAACGTCGAGCAATTGCTCAGAGATGAAAAGTGCCAGCACTGAAAGCTGTTGCTAGCCAGCACCCTTCCTTGGAAGCGCTTTTGTAGGCCTAAGAACAGTGGGGCTCTGGGCTTCTCTAGCCACCTCATCTTCTGCTCATCCTCTCGCGCACTCTAAAGAGAGCTCAGGTGAGAAATTGCAAACGTCCAGCAATTGCTCAGAGATGAAAAGTGCCAGCACTGAAAGCTCTTGCTAGCCAGCACCCTTCCTTGGAAGCGCTTTCACAGGCGCAGCAACACTGGGGCTTTGCGCTTCTCTACCCACCAAACGTCACGGTCCTTCTCTTTCCGTCGGTAGACACGAGCTGAGAAATTGCAAACGTCGAGCAATTGCTCAGAGATGAAAAGTGCCAGCACTGAAAGCTCTTGCTAGCCAGCACCCTTCCTTGGAAGCGCTTTCACAGGCGCAGCAACACTGGGGCTTTGCGCTTCTATACGCACCAAACGTCACGGTCCTTCTCTTTCCGTCTCCTAGACACGAGCTGAGAAATTGCAAACGTCGAGCAATTGCTCAGAGATGAAAAGTGCCAGCACTGAATGCTCTTGCTAGCCAGCACCCTTCCTTGGAAGCGCTTTTGTAGGCCTAAGAACACTGGGGCTCTGGGCTTCTCTAGCCACCTCATCTTCTGCTCATCCTCTCGCGCACTCTAAAGAGAGCTCAGGTGAGAAATTGCAAACGTCCAGCAATTGCTCAGAGATGAAAAGTGCCAGCACTGAAAGCTCTTGCTAGCCAGCACCCTTCCTTGGAAGCGCTTTCACAGGCGCAGTAACACTGGGGCTTTGCGCTTCTCTAGCCATCAAACGTCATGGTCATTCTCTTTCCATCTTGTAGACACGAGCTGAGAAATTGCAAACGTCGAGCAATTGCTCAGAGATGAAAAGTGCCAGCACTGAAAGCTCTTGCTAGCCAGCACCCTTCCTTGGAAGCGCTTTTGTAGGCCTAAGAACACTGGGGCTCTGGGCTTCTCTAGCCACCTACTCTTCTGCTCATCCTCTCGCGCACTCTAAAGAGAGCTCAGGTGAGAAATTGCAAACGTCCAGCAATTGCTCAGAGATGAAAAGTGCCAGCACTGAAAGCTCTTGCTAGCCAGCACCCTTCCTTGGAAGCGCTTTCACAGGCGCAGCAACACTGGGGCTTTGCGCTTCTCTAGCCACCAAACGTCACGGTCCTTCTCTTTCCGTCGGTAGACACGAGCTGAGAAATTGCAAACGTCGAGCAATTGCTCCGAGATGAAAAGTGCCAGCACTGAAAGCTGTTGCTAGCCAGCACCCTTCCTTGGAAGCGGTTTTGTAGGCCTAAGAACACTGGGGCTCTGGGCTTCTCTAGCCACCTCATCTTCTGCTCATCCTCTCGCGCACTCTAAAGAGAGCTCAGGTGAGAAATTGCAAACGTCGAGCAATTGCTCCGAGATGAAAAGTGCCAGCACTGAAAGCTCTTGCTAGCCAGCACCCTTCCTTGGAAGCGCTTTCACAGGCGCAGCAACACTGGGGCTTTGCGCTTCTATACGCACCAAACGTCACGGTCCTTCTCTTTCCGTCTCCTAGACACGAGCTGAGAAATTGCAAACGTCGAGCAATTGCTCCGAGATGAAAAGTGCCAGCACTGAAAGCTGTTGCTAGCCAGCAGCCTTCCTTGGAAGCACTTTTGTAGGCCTAAGAACACTGGGGCTCTGGGCTTCTCTAGCCACCTCATCTTCTGCTCATCCTCTCGGGCACTCTAAAGAGAGCTCAGGTGAGAAATTGCAAACGTCCAGCAATTGCTCAGAGATGAAAAGTGCCAGCACTGAAAGCTCTTGCTAGCCAGCACCCTTCCTTGGAAGCGCTTTCACAGGCGCAGCAACACTGGGGCTTTGCGCTTCTCTAGCCACCAAACGTCACGGTCCTTCTCTTTCCGTCTCGTAGACATGAGCTGAGAAATTGCAAACGTCGAGCAATTGCTCAGAGATGAAAAGTGCCAGCACTGAAAGCTCTTGCTAGCCAGCACCCTTCCTTGGAAGCGCTTTTGTAGGCCTAAGAACACTGGGGCTCTGGGCTTCTCTAGCCACCTCATCTTCTGCTCATCCTCTCGCGCACTCTAAAGAGAGCTCAGGTGAGAAATTGCAAACGTCGAGCAATTGCTCAGAGATGAAAAGTGCCAGCACTGAAAGCTCTTGCTAGCCAGCACCCTTCCTTGGAAGCGCTTTCACAGGCGCAGCAACACTGGGGCTTTGCGCTTCTATACGCACCAAACGTCACGGTCCTTCTCTTTCCGTCTTGTAGACACGAGCTGAGAAATTGCAAACGTCGAGCAATTGCTCAGAGATGAAAAGTGCCAGCACTGAAAGCTGTTGCTAGCCAGCTCCCTTCCTTGGAAGCACTTTTGTAGGCCTAAGAACACTGGGGCTCTGGGCTTCTCTAGCCACCTCATCTTCTGCTCATCCTCTCGCGCACTCTAAAGAGAGCTCAGGTGAGAAATTGCAAACGTCGAGCAATTGCTCCGAGATGAAAAGTGCCAGCACTGAAAGCTGTTGCTAGCCAGCACCCTTCCTTGGAAGCGCTTTCACAGGCGCAGCAACACTGGGGCTTTGCGCTTCTATACGCACCAAACGTCACGGTCCTTCTCTTTCCGTCTCGTAGACACGAGCTGAGAAATTGCAAACGTCGAGCAATTGCTCAGAGATGAAAAGTGCCAGCGCTGAAAGCTGTTGCTAGCCAGCTCCCTTCCTTGGAAGCGCTTTTGTAGGCCTAAGAACACAGGGGCTCTGGGCTTCTCTAGCCACCTAATCTTCTGCTCATCCTCTCGCGCACTCTAAAGAGAGCTCAGGTGAGAAATTGCAAAGGTCGAGCAATTGCTCAGAGATGAAAAGTGCCAGCACTGAAAGCTGTTGCTAGCCAGCACCCTTCCTTGGAAGCGCTTTCACAGGCGCAGCAACACTGGGGCTTTGCGCTTCTCTAGCCACCAAACGTCACGGTCCTTCTCTTTCCGTCTCGTAGACACGAGCTGAGAAATTGCAAACGTCGAGCAATTGCTCAGAGATGAAAAGTGCCAGCACTGAAAGCTCTTGCTAGCCAGCACCCTTCCTTGGAAGCGCTTTTGTAGGCCTAAGAACACTGGGGCTCTGGGCTTCTCTAGCCACCTCATCTTCTGCTCATCCTCTCGCGCACTCTAAAGAGAGCTCAGGTGAGAAATTGCAAAGGTCGAGCAATTGCTCAGAGATGAAAAGTGCCAGCACTGAAAGCTCTTGCTAGCCAGCTCCCTTCCTTGGAAGCGCTTTTGTAGGCCTAAGAACACTGGGGCTCTGGGCTTCTCTAGCCACCTCATCTTCTGCTCATCCTCTCGCGCACTCTAAAGAGAGCTCAGGTGAGAAATTGCAAACGTCGAGCAATTGCTCAGAGATGAAAAGTGCCAGCACTGAAAGCTCTTGCTAGCCAGCACCCTTCCTTGGAAGCGCTTTCACAGGCGCAGCAACACTGGGGCTTTGCGCTTCTCTACCCACCAAACGTCACGGTCCTTCTCTTTCCGTCGGTAGACACGAGCTGAGAAATTGCAAACGTCGAGCAATTGCTCCGAGATGAAAAGTGCCAGCACTGAAAGCTCTTGCTAGCCAGCACCCTTCCTTGGAAGCGCTTTCACAGGCGCAGCAACACTGGGGCTTTGCGCTTCTCTAGCCACCAAACGTCACGGTCCTTCTCTTTCCGTCTCGTAGACACGAGCTGAGAAATTGCAAACGTCAAGCAATTGCTCAGAGATGAAAAGTGCCAGCACTGAAAGCTCTTGCTAGCCAGCACCCTTCCTTGGAAGCGCTTTTGTAGGCCTAAGAACACTGGGGCTCTGGGCTTCTTTAGCCACCTAATCTTCTGCTCATCCTCTCGCGCACTCTAAAGAGAGCTCAGGTGAGAAATTGCAAAGGTCGAGCAATTGCTCAGAGATGAAAAGTGCCAGCACTGAAAGCTCTTGCTAGCCAGCACCCTTCCTTGGAAGCGCTTTTGTAGGCCTAAGAACACTGGGGCTCTGGGCTTCTCTAGCCACCTAATCTTCTGCTCATCCTCTCGCGCACTCTAAAGAGAGCTCAGGTGAGAAATTGCAAACGTCCAGCAATTGCTCAGAGATGAAAAGTGCCAGCACTGAAAGCTGTTGCTAGCCAGCACCCTTCCTTGGAAGCGCTTTCACAGGCGCAGTAACACTGGGGCTTTGCGCTTCTATACGCACCAAACGTCACGGTCCTTCTCTTTCCGTCGGTAGACACGAGCTGAGAAATTGCAAACGTCGAGCAATTGCTCCGAGATGAAAAGTGCCAGCAGTGAAAGCTGTTGCTAGCCAGCTCCCTTCCTTGGAAGCGCTTTTGTAGGCCTAAGAACACTGGGGCTCTGGGCTTCTCTAGCCACCTCATCTTCTGCTCATCCTCTCGCGCACTCTAAAGAGAGCTCAGGTGAGAAATTGCAAACGTCCAGCAATTGCTCAGAGATGAAAAGTGCCAGCACTGAAAGCTGTTGCTAGCCAGCACCCTTCCTTGGAAGCGCTTTCACAGGCGCAGCAACACTGGGGCTTTGCGCTTCTATACGCACCAAACGTCACGGTCCTTCTCTTTCCGTCTCGTAGACACGAGCTGAGAAATTGCAAACGTCGAGCAATTGCTCAGAGATGAAAAGTGCCAGCACTGAAAGCTCTTGCTAGCCAGCTCCCTTCCTTGGAAGCGCTTTTGTAGGCCTAAGAACACTGGGGCTCTGGGCTTCTCTAGCCACCTCATCTTCTGCTCATCCTCTCGCGCACTCTAAAGAGAGCTCAGGTGAGAAATTGCAAACGTCGAGCAATTGCTCAGAGATGAAAAGTGCCAGCACTGAAAGCTCTTGCTAGCCAGCACCCTTCCTTGGAAGCGCTTTCACAGGCGCAGCAACACTGGGGCTTTGCGCTTCTCTAGCCATCAAACGTCATGGTCATTCTCTTTCCATCTCGTAGACACGAGCTGAGAAATTGCAAACGTCGAGCAATTGCTCAGAGATGAAAAGTGCCAGCACTGAAAGCTGTTGCTAGCCAGCACCCTTCCTTGGAAGCGCTTTTGTAGGCCTAAGAACACTGGGGCTCTGGGCTTCTCTAGCCACCTCCTCTTCTGCTCATCCTCTCGCGCACTCTAAAGAGAGCTCAGGTGAGAAATTGCAAACGTCGAGCAATTGCTCAGAGATGAAAAGTGCCAGCACTGAAAGCTCTTGCTAGCCAGCACCCTTCCTTGGAAGCGCTTTCACAGGCGCAGCAACACTGGGGCTTTGCGCTTCTCTAGCCACCAAACGTCACGGTCCTTCTCTTTCCGTCTCGTAGACACGAGCTGAGAAATTGCAAACGTCCAGCAATTGCTCCGAGATGAAAAGTGCCAGCACTGAAAGCTGTTGCTAGCCAGCACCCTTCCTTGGAAGCGCTTTTGTAGGCCTAAGAACACTGGGGCTCTGGGCTTCTCTAGCCACCTAATCTTCTGCTCATCCTCTCGCGCACTCTAAAGAGAGCTCAGGTGAGAAATTGCAAACGTCGAGCAATTGCTCAGAGATGAAAAGTGCCAGCACTGAAAGCTCTTGCTAGCCAGCACCCTTCCTTGGAAGCGCTTTCACAGGCGCAGCAACACTGGGGCTTTGCGCTTCTATACGCACCAAACGTCACGGTCCTTCTCTTTTCGTCTCGTAGACACGAGCTGAGAAATTGCAAACGTCAAGCAATTGCTCAGAGATGAAAAGTGCCAGCACTGAAAGCTGTTGCTAGCCAGCACCCTTCCTTGGAAGCGTTTTCACAGGCGCAGCAACACTGGGGCTTTGCGCTTCTATACGCACCAAATGTCACGGTCCTTCTCTTTCCGTCTTGTAGACACGAGCTGAGAAATTGCAAACGTCGAGCAATTGCTCCGAGATGAAAAGTGCCAGCACTGAAAGCTCTTGCTAGCCAGCACCCTTCCTTGGAAGCGCTTTCACAGGCGCAGCAACACTGGGGCTTTGCGCTTCTATACGCACCAAACGTCACGGTCATTCTCTTTCCGTCTCGTAGACACGAGCTGAGAAATTGCAAACGTCGAGCAATTGCTCAGAGATGAAAAGTGCCAGCACTGAAAGCTCTTGCTAGCCAGCACCCTTCCTTGGAAGCGCTTTTGTAGGCCTAAGAACACTGGGGCTCTGGGCTTCTCTAGCCACCTCATCTTCTGCTCATCCTCTCGCGCACTCTAAAGAGAGCTCAGGTGAGAAATTGCAAACGTCGAGCAATTGCTCAGAGATGAAAAGTGCCAGCACTGAAAGCTCTTGCTAGCCAGCACCCTTCCTTGGAAGCGCTTTCACAGGCGCAGCAACACTGGGGCTTTGCGCTTCTCTACCCACCAAACGTCACGGTCTTTCTCTTTCCGTCGGTACACACGAGCTGAGAAATTGCAAACGTCGAGCAATTGCTCAGAGATGAAAAGTGCCAGCACTGAAAGCTCTTGCTAGCCAGCACCCTTCCTTGGAAGCGCTTTCACAGGCGCAGCAACACTGGGGCTTTGCGCTTCTATACGCACCAAACGTCACGGTCCTTCTCTTTCCGTCTCCTAGACACGAGCTGAGAAATTGCAAACGTCGAGCAATTGCTCCGAGATGAAAAGTGCCAGCACTGAAAGCTCTTGCTAGCCAGCACCCTTCCTTGGAAGCGCTTTTGTAGGCCTAAGAACACTGGGGCTCTGGGCTTCTCTAGCCACCTCATCTTCTGCTCATCCTCTCGCGCACTCTAAAGAGAGCTCAGGTGAGAAATTGCAAAGGTCGAGCAATTGCTCAGAGATGAAAAGTGCCAGCACTGAAAGCTCTTGCTAGCCAGCACCCTTCCTTGGAAGCGCTTTCACAGGCGCAGTAACACTGGGGCTTTGCGCTTCTCTAGCCATCAAACGTCATGGTCATTCTCTTTCCATCTCGTAGACACGAGCTGAGAAATTGCAAACGTCGAGCAATTGCTCAGAGATGAAAAGTGCCAGCACTGAAAGCTGTTGCTAGCCAGCACCCTTCCTTGGAAGCGCTTTTGTAGGCCTAAGAACACTGGGGCTCTGGGCTTCTCTAGCCACCTACTCTTCTGCTCATCCTCTCGCGCACTCTAAAGAGAGCTCAGGTGAGAAATTGCAAACGTCCAGCAATTGCTCAGAGATGAAAAGTGCCAGCACTGAAAGCTCTTGCTAGCCAGCACCCTTCCTTGGAAGCGCTTTCACAGGCGCAGCAACACTGGGGCTTTGCGCTTCTATACGCACCAAACGTCACGGTCCTTCTCTTTCCGTCTCCTAGACACGAGCTGAGAAATTGCAAACGTCGAGCAATTGCTCAGAGATGAAAAGTGCCAGCACTGAAAGCTGTTGCTAGCCAGCACCCTTCCTTGGAAGCGTTTTCACAGGCGCAGCAACACTGGGGCTTTGCGCTTCTATACGCACCAAATGTCACGGTCCTTCTCTTTCCGTCTTGTAGACACGAGCTGAGAAATTGCAAACGTCGAGCAATTGCTCAGAGATGAAAAGTGCCTGCACTGAAAGCTCTTGCTAGCCAGCACCCTTCCTTGGAAGCGCTTTCACAGGCGCAGCAACACTGGGGCTTTGCGCTTCTATACGCACCAAACGTCACGGTCATTCTCTTTCCGTCTCGTAGACACGAGCTGAGAAATTGCAAACGTCGAGCAATTGCTCAGAGATGAAAAGTGCCAGCACTGAAAGCTCTTGCTAGCCAGCACCCTTCCTTGGAAGCGCTTTTGTAGGCCTAAGAACACTGGGGCTCTGGGCTTCTCTAGCCACCTCATCTTCTGCTCATCCTCTCGCGCACTCTAAAGAGAGCTCAGGTGAGAAATTGCAAACGTCCAGCAATTGCTCAGAGATGAAAAGTGCCAGCACTGAAAGCTCTTGCTAGCCAGCACCCTTCCTTGGAAGCGCTTTCACAGGCGCAGCAACACTGGGGCTTTGCGCTTCTCTACCCACCAAACGTCACGGTCTTTCTCTTTCCGTCGGTAGACACGAGCTGAGAAATTGCAAACGTCGAGCAATTGCTCAGAGATGAAAAGTGCCAGCACTGAAAGCTCTTGCTAGCCAGCACCCTTCCTTGGAAGCGCTTTCACAGGCGCAGCAACACTGGGGCTTTGCGCTTCTATACGCACCAAACGTCACGGTCCTTCTCTTTCCGTCTCCTAGACACGAGCTGAGAAATTGCAAACGTCGAGCAATTGCTCCGAGATGAAAAGTGCCAGCACTGAAAGCTCTTGCTAGCCAGCACCCTTCCTTGGAAGCGCTTTTGTAGGCCTAAGAACACTGGGGCTCTGGGCTTCTCTAGCCACCTCATCTTCTGCTCATCCTCTCGCGCACTCTAAAGAGAGCTCAGGTGAGAAATTGCAAACGTCGAGCAATTGCTCAGAGATGAAAAGTGCCAGCACTGAAAGCTCTTGCTAGCCAGCACCCTTCCTTGGAAGCGCTTTCACAGGCGCAGTAACACTGGGGCTTTGCGCTTCTCTAGCCATCAAACGTCATGGTCATTCTCTTTCCATCTCGTAGACACGAGCTGAGAAATTGCAAACGTCGAGCAATTGCTCAGAGATGAAAAGTGCCAGCACTGAAAGCTGTTGCTAGCCAGCACCCTTCCTTGGAAGCGCTTTTGTAGGCCTAAGAACACTGGGGCTCTGGGCTTCTCTAGCCACCTACTCTTCTGCTCATCCTCTCGCGCACTCTAAAGAGAGCTCAGGTGAGAAATTGCAAACGTCCAGCAATTGCTCAGAGATGAAAAGTGCCAGCACTGAAAGCTCTTGCTAGCCAGCACCCTTCCTTGGAAGCGCTTTCACAGGCGCAGCAACATTGGGGCTTTGCGCTTCTCTACCCACCAAACGTCACGGTCCTTCTCTTTCCGTCTCGTAGACACGAGCTGAGAAATTGCAAACGTCCAGCAATTGCTCCGAGATGAAAAGTGCCAGCACTGAAAGCTGTTGCTAGCCAGCACCCTTCCTTGGAAGCGCTTTTGTAGGCCTAAGAATACTGGGGCTCTGGGCTTCTCTAGCCACCTCATCTTCTGCTCATCCTCTCGCGCACTCTAAAGAGAGCTCAGGTGAGAAATTGCAAACGTCCAGCAATTGCTCAGAGATGAAAAGTGCCAGCACTGAAAGCTCTTGCTAGCCAGCACCCTTCCTTGGAAGCGCTTTCACAGGCGCAGCAACACTGGGGCTTTGCGCTTCTATACGCACCAAACGTCACGGTCCTTCTCTTTCCGTCTCCTAGACACTAGCTGAGAAATTGCAAACGTCGAGCAATTGCTCAGAGATGAAAAGTGCCAGCACTGAAAGCTCTTGCTAGCCAGCACCCTTCCTTGGAAGCGCTTTCACAGGCGCAGCAACACTGGGGCTTTGCGCTTCTATACGCACCAAATGTCACGGTCCTTCTCTTTCCGTCTTGTAGACACGAGCTGAGAAATTGCAAACGTCGAGCAATTGCTCAGAGATGAAAAGTGCCAGCACTGAAAGCTCTTGCTAGCCAGCACCCTTCCTTGGAAGCGCTTTCACAGGCGCAGCAACACTGGGGCTTTGCGCTTCTATACGCACCAAACGTCACGGTCCTTCTCTTTCCGTCTCGTAGACACGAGCTGAGAAATTGCAAACGTCCAGCAATTGCTCAGAGATGAAAAGTGCCAGCACTGAAAGCTGTTGCTAGCCAGCACCCTTCCTTGGAAGCGCTTTTGTAGGCCTAAGAACACTGGGGCTCTGGGCTTCTCTAGCCACCTCATCTTCTGCTCATCCTCTCGCGCACTCTAAAGAGAGCTCAGGTGAGAAATTGCAAACGTCCAGCAATTGCTCAGAGATAAAAAGTGCCAGCACTGAAAGCTCTTGCTAGCCAGCACCCTTCCTTGGAAGCGCTTTCACAGGCGCAGCAACACTGGGGCTTTGCGCTTCTCTACCCACCAAACGTCACAGTCATTCTCTTTCCGTCTCGTAGACATGAGCTGAGAAATTGCAAACGTCGAGCAATTGCTCAGAGATGAAAAGTGCCAGCACTGAAAGCTGTTGCTAGCCAGCTCCATTCCTTGGAAGCGCTTTTGTAGGCCTAAGAACACTGGGGCTCTGGGCTTCTCTAGCCACCTCATCTTCTGCTCATCCTCTCGCGCACTCTAAAGAGAGCTCAGGTGAGAAATTGCAAACGTCGAGCAATTGCTCAGAGATGAAAAGTGCCAGCACTGAAAGCTCTTGCTAGCCAGCACCCTTCCTTGGAAGCGCTTTTGTAGGCCTAAGAACACTGGGGCTCTGGGCTTCTCTAGCTACCTACTCTTCTGCTCATCCTCTCGCGCACTCTAAAGAGAGCTCAGGTGAGAAATTGCAAAGGTCGAGCAATTGCTCAGAGATGAAAAGTGCCAGCACTGAAAGCTCTTGCTAGCCAGCACCCTTCCTTGGAAGCGCTTTTGTAGGCCTAAGAACACTGGGGCTCTGGGCTTCTCTAGCCACCTAATCTTCTGCTCATCCTCTCGCGCACTCTAAAGAGAGCTCAGGTGAGAAATTGCAAACGTCGAGCAATTGCTCAGAGATGAAAAGTGCCAGCACTGAAAGCTCTTGCTAGCCAGCACCCTTCCTTGGAAGCGCTTTCACAGGCGCAGCAACACTGGGGCTTTGCGCTTCTCTACCCACCAAACGTCACGGTCCTTCTCTTTCCGTCTCGTAGACACGAGCTGAGAAATTGCAAACGTCGAGCAATTGCTCAGAGATGAAAAGTGCCAGCACTGAAAGCTCTTGCTAGCCAGCACCCTTCCTTGGAAGCGCTTTTGTAGGCCTAAGAACACTGGGGCTCTGGGCTTCTCTAGCCACCTACTCTTCTGCTCATCCTCTCGCGCACTCTAAAGAGAGCTCAGGTGAGAAATTGCAAACGTCGAGCAATTGCTCAGAGATGAAAAGTGCCAGCACTGAAAGCTCTTGCTAGCCAGCACCCTTCCTTGGAAGCGCTTTCACAGGCGCAGCAACACTGGGGCTTTGCGCTTCTATACGCACCAAACGTCACGGTCCTTCTCTTTCCGTCTCGTAGACACGAGCTGAGAAATTGCAAAGGTCGAGCAATTGCTCAGAGATGAAAAGTGCCAGCACTGAAAGCTCTTGCTAGCCAGCACCCTTCCTTGGAAGCGCTTTTGTAGGCCTAAGAACACTGGGGCTCTGGGCTTCTCTAGCCACCTCATCTTCTGCTCATCCTCTCGCGCACTCTAAAGAGAGCTCAGGTGAGAAATTGCAAACGTCGAGCAATTGCTCAGAGATGAAAAGTGCCAGCACTGAAAGCTCTTGCTAGCCAGCACCCTTCCTTGGAAGCGCTTTCACAGGCGCAGCAACACTGGGGCTTTGCGCTTCTCTAGCCACCAAACGTCACTGTCCTTCTCTTTCCGTCTCCTAGACACGAGCTGAGAAATTGCAAACGTCGAGCAATTGCTCAGAGATGAAAAGTGCCAGCACTGAAAGCTCTTGCTAGCCAGCACCCTTCCTTGGAAGCGCTTTCACAGGCGCAGCAACACTGGGGCTTTGCGCTTCTATACGCACCAAACGTCACGGTCCTTCTCTTTCCGTCTCCTAGACACGAGCTGAGAAATTGCAAACGTCGAGCAATTGCTCAGAGATGAAAAGTGCCAGCACTGAAAGCTGTTGCTAGCCAGCACCCTTCCTTGGAAGCGCTTTTGTAGGCCTAAGAACACTGGGGCTCTGGGCTTCTCTAGCCACCTCATCTTCTGCTCATCCTCTCGCGCACTCTAAAGAGAGCTCAGGTGAGAAATTGCAAACGTCCAGCAATTGCTCAGAGATGAAAAGTGCCAGCACTGAAAGCTCTTGCTAGCCAGCACCCTTCCTTGGAAGCGCTTTCACAGGCGCAGCAACACTGGGGCTTTGCGCTTCTCTAGCCACCAAACGTCACGGTCCTTCTCTTTCCGTCTCCTAGACACGAGCTGAGAAATTGCAAACGTCGAGCAATTGCTCAGAGATGAAAAGTGCCAGCACTGAAAGCTCTTGCTAGCCAGCACCCTTCCTTGGAAGCGCTTTTGTAGGCCTAAGAACACTGGGGCTCTGGGCTTCTCTAGCCACCTCATCTTCTGCTCATCCTCTCGCGCACTCTAAAGAGAGCTCAGGTGAGAAATTGCAAACGTCCAGCAATTGCTCAGAGATGAAAAGTGCCAGCACTGAAAGCTCTTGCTAGCCAGCACCCTTCCTTGGAAGCGCTTTCACAGGCGCAGCAACACTGGGGCTTTGCGCTTCTCTAGCCATCAAACGTCATGGTCATTCTCTTTCCATCTCGTAGACACGAGCTGAGAAATTGCAAACGTCGAGCAATTGCTCAGAGATGAAAAGTGCCAGCACTGAAAGCTGTTGCTAGCCAGCACCCTTCCTTGGAAGCGCTTTTGTAGGCCTAAGAACACTGGGGCTCTGGGCTTCTCTAGCCACCTCATCTTCTGCTCATCCTCTCGCGCACTCTAAAGAGAGCTCAGGTGAGAAATTGCAAACGTCGAGCAATTGCTCAGAGATGAAAAGTGCCAGCACTGAAAGCTCTTGCTAGCCAGCACCCTTCCTTGGAAGCGCTTTCACAGGCGCAGCAACACTGGGGCTTTGCGCTTCTCTACCCACCAAACGTCACGGTCCTTCTCTTTCCGTCTCGTAGACACGAGCTGAGAAATTGCAAACGTCCAGCAATTGCTCCGAGATGAAAAGTGCCAGCACTGAAAGCTGTTGCTAGCCAGCACCCTTCCTTGGAAGCGCTTTTGTAGGCCTAAGAACACTGGGGCTCTGGGCTTCTCTAGCCACCTCATCTTCTGCTCATCCTCTCGCGCACTCTAAAGAGAGCTCAGGTGAGAAATTGCAAACGTCCAGCAATTGCTCAGAGATGAAAAGTGCCAGCACTGAAAGCTCTTGCTAGCCAGCACCCTTCCTTGGAAGCGCTTTCACAGGCGCAGCAACACTGGGGCTTTGCGCTTCTATACGCACCAAACGTCACGGTCCTTCTCTTTCCTTCTCGTAGACACGAGCTGAGAAATTGCAAACGTCGAGCAATTGCTCCGAGATGAAAAGTGCCAGCACTGAAAGCTCTTGCTAGCCAGCACCCTTCCTTGGAAGCGCTTTCACTGGCGCAGCAACACTGGGGCTTTGCGCTTCTATACGCACCAAACGTCACGGTCATTCTCTTTCCGTCTCGTAGACACGAGCTGAGAAATTGCAAACGTCGAGCAATTGCTCAGAGATGAAAAGTGCCAGCACTGAAAGCTGTTGCTAGCCAGCACCCTTCCTTGGAAGCGCTTTTGTAGGCCTAAGAACACTGGGGCTCTGGGCTTCTCTAGCCACCTCATCTTCTGCTCATCCTCTCGCGCACTCTAAAGAGAGCTCAGGTGAGAAATTGCAAACGTCCAGCAATTGCTCAGAGATGAAAAGTGCCAGCACTGAAAGCTCTTGCTAGCCAGCACCCTTCCTTGGAAGCGCTTTCACAGGCGCAGCAACACTGGGGCTTTGCGCTTCTCTACCCACCAAACGTCACGGTCATTCTCTTTCCGTCGGTAGACACGAGCTGAGAAATTGCAAACGTCGAGCAATTGCTCAGAGATGAAAAGTGCCAGCACTGAAAGCTCTTGCTAGCCAGCACCCTTCCTTGGAAGCGCTTTCACAGGCGCAGCAACACTGGGGCTTTGCGCTTCTATACGCACCAAACGTCACGGTCCTTCTCTTTCCGTCTCCTAGACACGAGCTGAGAAATTGCAAACGTCCAGCAATTGCTCAGAGATGAAAAGTGCCAGCACTGAAAGCTGTTGCTAGCCAGCACCCTTCCTTGGAAGCGCTTTTGTAGGCCTAAGAACACTGGGGCTCTGGGCTTCTCTAGCCACCTCATCTTCTGCTCATCCTCTCGCGCACTCTAAAGAGAGCTCAGGTGAGAAATTGCAAACGTCCAGCAATTGCTCAGAGATGAAAAGTGCCAGCACTGAAAGCTCTTGCTAGCCAGCACCCTTCCTTGGAAGCGCTTTCACAGGCGCAGCAACACTGGGGCTTTGCGCTTCTCTAGCCACCAAACGTCACGGTCCTTCTCTTTCCGTCTCCTAGACACGAGCTGAGAAATTGCAAACGTCGAGCAATTGCTCAGAGATGAAAAGTGCCAGCACTGAAAGCTGTTGCTAGCCAGCACCCTTCCTTGGAAGCGCTTTTGTAGGCCTAAGAACACTGGGGCTCTGGGCTTCTCTAGCCACCTAATCTTCTGCTCATCCTCTCGCGCACTCTAAAGAGAGCTCAGGTGAGAAATTGCAAACGTCCAGCAATTGCTCCGAGATGAAAAGTGCCAGCACTGAAAGCTCTTGCTAGCCAGCACCCTTCCTTGGAAGCGCTTTCACAGGCGCAGCAACACTGGGGCTTTGCGCTTCTCTAGCCATCAAACGTCATGGTCATTCTCTTTCCATCTCGTAGACACGAGCTGAGAAATTGCAAACGTCGAGCAATTGCTCAGAGATGAAAAGTGCCAGCACTGAAAGCTGTTGCTAGCCAGCACCCTTCCTTGGAAGCGCTTTTGTAGGCCTAAGAACAGTGGGGCTCTGGGCTTCTCTAGCCACCTCATCTTCTGCTCATCCTCTCGCGCACTTTAAAGAGAGCTCAGGTGAGAAATTGCAAACGTCCAGCAATTGCTCAGAGATGAAAAGTGCCAGCACTGAAAGCTCTTGCTAGCCAGCACCCTTCCTTGGAAGCGCTTTCACAGGCGCAGCAACACTGGGGCTTTGCGCTTCTCTAGCCACCAAACGTCACGGTCCTTCTCTTTCCGTCTCGTAGACACGAGCTGAGAAATTGCAAACGTCCAGCAATTGCTCCGAGATGAAAAGTGCCAGCACTGAAAGCTGTTGCTAGCCAGCACCCTTCCTTGGAAGCGCTTTTGTAGGCCTAAGAACACTGGGGCTCTGGGCTTCTCTAGCCACCTCATCTTCTGCTCATCCTCTCGCGCACTCTAAAGAGAGCTCAGGTGAGAAATTGCAAACGTCCAGCAATTGCTCAGAGATGAAAAGTGCCAGCACTGAAAGCTCTTGCTAGCCAGCACCCTTCCTTGGAAGCGCTTTCACAGGCGCAGCAACACTGGGGCTTTGCGCTTCTATACGCACCAAACGTCACGGTCCTTCTCTTTCCGTCTCCTAGACACGAGCTGAGAAATTGCAAACGTTGAGCAATTGCTCAGAGATGAAAAGTGCCAGCACTGAAAGCTCTTGCTAGCCAGCACCCTTCCTTGGAAGCGCTTTCACAGGCGCAGCAACACTGGGGCTTTGCGCTTCTATACGCACCAAACGTCACGGTCATTCTCTTTCCGTCTCGTAGACACGAGCTGAGAAATTGCAAACGTCGAGCAATTGCTCAGAGATGAAAAGTGCCAGCACTGAAAGCTGTTGCTAGCCAGCACCCTTCCTTGGAAGCGCTTTTGTAGGCCTAAGAACACTGGGGCTCTGGGCTTCTCTAGCCACCTACTCTTCTGCTCATCCTCTCGCGCACTCTAAAGAGAGCTCAGGTGAGAAATTGCAAACGTCCAGCAATTGCTCAGAGATGAAAAGTGCCAGCACTGAAAGCTCTTGCTAGCCAGCACCCTTCCTTGGAAGCGCTTTCACAGGCGCAGCAACACTGGGGCTTTGCGCTTCTCTACCCACCAAACGTCACGGTCCTTCTCTTTCCGTCGGTAGACACGAGCTGAGAAATTGCAAACGTCGAGCAATTGCTCAGAGATGAAAAGTGCCAGCACTGAAAGCTGTTGCTAGCCAGCACCCTTCCTTGGAAGCGCTTTCACAGGCGCAGCAACACTGGGGCTTTGCGCTTCTATACGCACCAAACGTCACGGTCCTTCTCTTTCCGTCTCCTAGACACGAGCTGAGAAATTGCAAACGTCCAGCAATTGCTCAGAGATGAAAAGTGCCAGCACTGAAAGCTGTTGCTAGCCAGCACCCTTCCTTGGAAGCGCTTTTGTAGGCCTAAGAACACTGGGGCTCTGGGCTTCTCTAGCCACCTCATCTTCTGCTCATCCTCTCGCGCACTCTAAAGAGAGCTCAGGTGAGAAATTGCAAACGTCGAGCAATTGCTCAGAGATGAAAAGTGCCAGCACTGAAAGCTCTTGCTAGCCAGCACCCTTCCTTGGAAGCGCTTTCACAGGCGCAGTAACACTGGGGCTTTGCGCTTCTCTAGCCATCAAACGTCATGGTCATTCTCTTTCCATCTCGTAGACACGAGCTGAGAAATTGCAAACGTCGAGCAATTGCTCCGAGATGAAAAGTGCCAGCACTGAAAGCTGTTGCTAGCCAGCACCCTTCCTTGGAAGCGCTTTTGTAGGCCTAAGAACACTGGGGCTCTGGGCTTCTCTAGCCACCTCATCTTCTGCTCATCCTCTCGCGCACTCTAAAGAGAGCTCAGGTGAGAAATTGCAAACGTCCAGCAATTGCTCAGAGATGAAAAGTGCCAGCACTGAAAGCTCTTGCTAGCCAGCACCCTTCCTTGGAAGCGCTTTCACAGGCGCAGCAACACTGGGGCTTTGCGCTTCTATACGCACCAAACGTCACGGTCCTTCTCTTTCCGTCTCCTAGACACGAGCTGAGAAATTGCAAACGTCGAGCAATTGCTCAGAGATGAAAAGTGCCAGCACTGAAAGCTCTTGCTAGCCAGCACCCTTCCTTGGAAGCGTTTTCACAGGCGCAGCAACACTGGGGCTTTGCGCTTCTATACGCACCAAACGTCACGGTCCTTCTCTTTCCGTCTTGTAGACACGAGCTGAGAAATTGCAAACGTCGAGCAATTGCTCAGAGATGAAAAGTGCCAGCACTGAAAGCTCTTGCTAGCCAGCACCCTTCCTTGGAAGCGCTTTCACAGGCGCAGCAACACTGGGGCTTTGCGCTTCTCTACGCACCAAACGTCACGGTCCTTCTCTTTCCGTCTCGTAGACACGAGCTGAGAAATTGCAAACGTCGAGCAATTGCTCAGAGATGAAAAGTGCCAGCACTGAAAGCTGTTGCTAGCCAGCACCCTTCCTTGGAAGCGCTTTTGTAGGCCTAAGAACACTGGGGCTCTGGGCTTCTCTAGCCACCTCATCTTCTGCTCATCCTCTCGCGCACTCTAAAGAGAGCTCAGGTGAGAAATTGCAAACGTCCAGCAATTGCTCAGAGATGAAAAGTGCCAGCACTGAAAGCTCTTGCTAGCCAGCACCCTTCCTTGGAAGCGCTTTCACAGGCGCAGCAACACTGGGGCTTTGCACTTCTCTACCCACCAAACGTCACGGTCCTTCTCTTTCCGTCGGTAGACACGAGCTGAGAAATTGCAAACGTCGAGCAATTGCTCCGAGATGAAAAGTGCCAGCACTGAAAGCTCTTGCTAGCCAGCACCCTTCCTTGGAAGCGCTTTCACAGGCGCAGCAACACTGGGGCTTTGCGCTTCTCTAGCCACCAAACGTCACAGTCATTCTCTTTCCGTCTCGTAGACATGAGCTGAGAAATTGCAAACGTCGAGCAATTGCTCAGAGATGAAAAGTGCCAGCACTGAAAGCTGTTGCTAGCCAGCTCCCTTCCTTGGAAGCGCTTTTGTAGGCCTAAGAACACTGGGGCTCTGGGCTTCTCTAGCCACCTCATCTTCTGCTCATCCTCTCGCGCACTCTAAAGAGAGCTCAGGTGAGAAATTGCAAACGTCGAGCAATTGCTCAGAGATGAAAAGTGCCAGCACTGAAAGCTCTTGCTAGCCAGCACCCTTCCTTGGAAGCGCTTTCACAGGCGCAGCAACACTGGGGCTTTGCGCTTCTATACGCACCAAACGTCACGGTCCTTCTCTTTCCGTCTCGTAGACACGAGCTGAGAAATTGCAAACGTCGAGCAATTGCTCAGAGATGAAAAGTGCCAGCACTGAAAGCTGTTGCTAGCCAGCACCCTTCCTTGGAAGCGCTTTTGTAGGCCTAAGAACACTGGGGCTCTGGGCTTCTCTAGCCACCTCATCTTCTGCTCATCCTCTCGCGCACTCTAAAGAGAGCTCAGGTGAGAAATTGCAAACGTCGAGCAATTGCTCAGAGATGAAAAGTGCCAGCACTGAAAGCTCTTGCTAGCCAGCACCCTTCCTTGGAAGCGCTTTCACAGGCGCAGCAACACTGGGGCTTTGCGCTTCTATACGCACCAAACGTCACGGTCCTTCTCTTTCCGTCTCGTAGACACGAGCTGAGAAATTGCAAACGTCGAGCAATTGCTCAGAGATGAAAAGTGCCAGCACTGAAAGCTCTTGCTAGCCAGCACCCTTCCTTGGAAGCGCTTTTGTAGGCCTAAGAACACTGGGGCTCTGGGCTTCTCTAGCCACCTCATCTTCTGCTCATCCTCTCGCGCACTCTAAAGAGAGCTCAGGTGAGAAATTGCAAACGTCCAGCAATTGCTCAGAGATGAAAAGTGCCAGCACTGAAAGCTCTTGCTAGCCAGCACCCTTCCTTGGAAGCGCTTTCACAGGCGCAGCAACACTGGGGCTTTGCGCTTCTCTACCCACCAAACGTCACGGTCCTTCTCTTTCCGTCTCGTAGACACGAGCTGAGAAATTGCAAACGTCGAGCAATTGCTCAGAGATGAAAAGTGCCAGCACTGAAAGCTCTTGCTAGCCAGCACCCTTCCTTGGAAGCGCTTTTGTAGGCCTAAGAACACTGGGGCTCTGGGCTTCTCTAGCCACCTCATCTTCTGCTCATCCTCTCGCGCACTCTAAAGAGAGCTCAGGTGAGAAATTGCAAACGTCGAGCAATTGCTCAGAGATGAAAAGTGCCAGCACTGAAAGCTCTTGCTAGCCAGCACCCTTCCTTGGAAGCGCTTTCACAGGCGCAGCAACACTGGCGCTTTGCGCTTCTATACGCACCAAACGTCACGGTCCTTCTCTTTCTGTCTCGTAGACACGAGCTGAGAAATTGCAAACGTCGAGCAATTGCTCAGAGATGAAAAGTGCCAGCACTGAAAGCTCTTGCTAGCCAGCACCCTTCCTTGGAAGCGCTTTTGTAGGCCTAAGAACACTGGGGCTCTGGGCTTCTCTAGCCACCTAATCTTCTGCTCATCCTCTCGCGCACTCTAAAGAGAGCTCAGGTGAGAAATTGCAAACGTCCAGCAATTGCTCAGAGATGAAAAGTGCCAGCACTGAAAGCTGTTGCTAGCCAGCACCCTTCCTTGGAAGCGCTTTCACAGGCGCAGCAACACTGGGGCTTTGTGCTTCTCTAGCCACCAAACGTCACGGTCATTCTCTTTCCGTCTCGTAGACACGAGCTGAGAAATTGCAAACGTCGAGCAATTGCTCAGAGATGAAAAGTGCCAGCACTGAAAGCTGTTGCTAGCCAGCACCCTTCCTTGGAAGCGCTTTCACAGGCGCAGCAACACTGGGGCTTTGCGCTTCTCTAGCCACCAAACGTCACGGTCCTTCTCTTTCCGTCTCGTAGACATGAGCTGAGAAATTGCAAACGTCGAGCAATTGCTCAGAGATGAAAAGTGCCAGCACTGAAAGCTGTTGCTAGCCAGCTCCCTTATTTGGAAGCGCTTTTGTAGGCCTAAGAACACTGGGGCTCTGGGCTTCTCTAGCCACCTCATCTTCTGCTCATCCTCTCGCGCACTCTAAAGAGAGCTCAGGTGAGAAATTGCAAATGTCGAGCAATTGCTCAGAGATGAAAAGTGCCAGCACTGAAAGCTCTTGCTAGCCAGCACCCTTCCTTGGAAGCGCTTTCACAGGCGCAGCAACACTGGGGCTTTGCGCTTCTCTACGCACCAAACGTCACGGTCCTTCTCTTTCCGTCTCCTAGACACGAGCTGAGAAATTGCAAACGTCCAGCAATTGCTCAGAGATGAAAAGTGCCAGCACTGAAAGCTCTTGCTAGCCAGCACCCTTCCTTGGAAGCGCTTTTGTAGGCCTAAGAACACTGGGGCTCTGGGCTTCTCTAGCCACCTCATCTTCTGCTCATCCTCTCGCGCACTCTAAAGAGAGCTCAGGTGAGAAATTGCAAACGTCCAGCAATTGCTCAGAGATGAAAAGTGCCAGCACTGAAAGCTGTTGCTAGCCAGCACCCTTCCTTGGAAGCGCTTTCACAGGCGCAGCAACACTGGGGCTTTGCGCTTCTCTAGCCACCAAACGTCACGGTCATTCTCTTTCCGTCTCGTAGACACGAGTTGAGAAATTGCAAACGTCGAGCAATTGCTCCGAGATGAAAAGTGCCAGCACTGAAAGCTCTTGCTAGCCAGCTCCCTTCCTTGGAAGCGCTTTTGTAGGCCTAAGAACACTGGGGCTCTGGGCTTCTCTAGCCACCTCATCTTCTGCTCATCCTCTCGCGCACTCTAAAGAGAGCTCAGGTGAGAAATTGCAAACGTCGAGCAATTGCTCAGAGATGAAAAGTGCCAGCACTGAAAGCTCTTGCTAGCCAGCACCCTTCCTTGGAAGCGCTTTCACAGGCGCAGCAACACTGGGGCTTTGCGCTTCTCTAGCCACCAAACGTCACGGTCCTTCTCTTTCCGTCGGTAGACACGAGCTGAGAAATTGCAAACGTCGAGCAATTGCTCCGAGATGAAAAGTGCCAGCACTGAAAGCTGTTGCTAGCCAGCACCCTTCCTTGGAAGCGCTTTTGTAGGCCTAAGAACACTGGGGCTCTGGGCTTCTCTAGCCACCTCATCTTCTGCTCATCCTCTCGCGCACTCTAAAGAGAGCTCAGGTGAGAAATTGCAAACGTCCAGCAATTGCTCAGAGATGAAAAGTGCCAGCACTGAAAGCTCTTGCTAGCCAGCACCCTTCCTTGGAAGCGCTTTCACAGGCGCAGCAACACTGGGGCTTTGCGCTTCTCTACCCACCAAACGTCACGGTCCTTCTCTTTCCGTCGGTAGACACGAGCTGAGAAATTGCAAACGTCGAGCAATTGCTCAGAGATGAAAAGTGCCAGCACTGAAAGCTCTTGCTAGCCAGCACCCTTCCTTGGAAGCGTTTTCACAGGCGCAGCAACACTGGGGCTTTGCGCTTCTATACGCACCAAACGTCACGGTCCTTCTCTTTCCGTCTTGTAGACACGAGCTGAGAAATTGCAAACGTCGAGCAATTGCTCCGAGATGAAAAGTGCCAGCACTGAAAGCTGTTGCTAGCCAGCACCCTTCCTTGGAAGCGCTTTCACAGGCGCAGCAACACTGGGGCTTTGCGCTTCTATACGCACCAAACGTCACGGTCCTTCTCTTTCCGTCTCGTAGACACGAGCTGAGAAATTGCAAACGTCGAGCAATTGCTCAGAGATGAAAAGTGCCAGCACTGAAAGCTCTTGCTAGCCAGCACCCTTCCTTGGAAGCGCTTTTGTAGGCCTAAGAACACTGGGGCTCTGGGCTTCTCTAGCCACCTCATCTTCTGCTCATCCTCTCGCGCACTCTAAAGAGAGCTCAGGTGAGAAATTGCAAACGTCCAGCAATTGCTCAGAGATGAAAAGTGCCAGCACTGAAAGCTCTTGCTAGCCAGCACCCTTCCTTGGAAGCGCTTTCACAGGCGCAGCAACACTGGGGCTTTGCACTTCTCTACCCATCAAACGTCACGGTCCTTCTCTTTCCGTCGGTAGACACGAGCTGAGAAATTGCAAACGTCGAGCAATTGCTCAGAGATGAAAAGTGCCAGCACTGAAAGCTCTTGCTGGCCAGCACCCTTCCTTGGAAGCGCTTTCACAGGCGCAGCAACACTGGGGCTTTGCGCTTCTCTAGCCACCAAACGTCACAGTCATTCTCTTTCCGTCTCCTAGACATGAGCTGAGAAATTGCAAACGTCGAGCAATTGCTCAGAGATGAAAAGTGCCAGCACTGAAAGCTCTTGCTAGCCAGCTCCCTTCCTTGGAAGCGCTTTTGTAGGCCTAAGAACACTGGGGCTCTGGGCTTCTCTAGCCACCTCATCTTCTGCTCATCCTCTCGCGCACTCTAAAGAGAGCTCAGGTGAGAAATTGCAAACGTCGAGCAATTGCTCAGAGATGAAAAGTGCCAGCACTGAAAGCTCTTGCTAGCCAGCACCCTTCCTTGGAAGCGCTTTCACAGGCGCAGCAACACTGGGGCTTTGCGCTTCTATACGCACCAAACGTCACGGTCCTTCTCTTTCCGTCTCATAGACACGAGCTGAGAAATTGCAAACGTCCAGCAATTGCTCAGAGATGAAAAGTGCCAGCACTGAAAGCTCTTGCTAGCCAGCACCCTTCCTTGGAAGCGCTTTTGTAGGCCTAAGAACACTGGGGCTCTGGGCTTCTCTAGCCACCTCATCTTCTGCTCATCCTCTCGCGCACTCTAAAGAGAGCTCAGGTGAGAAATTGCAAACGTCGAGCAATTGCTCAGAGATGAAAAGTGCCAGCACTGAAAGCTGTTGCTAGCCAGCACCCTTCCTTGGAAGCGCTTTCACAGGCGCAGCAACACTGGGGCTTTGCGCTTCTATACGCACCAAACGTCACGGTCCTTCTCTTTCCGTCTCGTAGACACGAGCTGAGAAATTGCAAACGTCGAGCAATTGCTCAGAGATGAAAAGTGCCAGCACTGAAAGCTGTTGCTAGCCAGCTCCCTTCCTTGGAAGCGCTTTTGTAGGCCTAAGAACACTGGGGCTCTGGGCTTCTCTAGCCACCTCATCTTCTGCTCATCCTCTCGCGCACTCTAAAGAGAGCTCAGGTGAGAAATTGCAAACGTCGAGCAATTGCTCAGAGATGAAAAGTGCCAGCACTGAAAGCTGTTGCTAGCCAGCACCCTTCCTTGGAAGCGCTTTCACAGGCGCAGCAACACTGGGGCTTTGCGCTTGTCTAGCCACCAAACGTCAAGGTCATTCTCTTTCCGTCTCGTAGACACAAGTTGAGAAATTGCAAACGTCGAGCAATTGCTCCGAGATGAAAAGTGCCAGCACTGAAAGCTCTTGCTAGCCAGCTCCCTTCCTTGGAAGCGCTTTTGTAGGCCTAAGAACACTGGGGCTCTGGGCTTCTCTAGCCACCTCATCTTCTGCTCATCCTCTCGCGCACTCTAAAGAGAGCTCAGGTGAGAAATTGCAAACGTCGAGCAATTGCTCAGAGATGAAAAGTGCCAGCACTGAAAGCTCTTGCTAGCCAGCACCCTTCCTTGGAAGCGCTTTCACAGGCGCAGCAACACTGGGGCTTTGCGCTTGTCTAGCCACCAAACGTCACGGTCATTCTCTTTCCGTCTCCTAGACACGAGCTGAGAAATTGCAAACGTCCAGCAATTGCTCCGAGATGAAAAGTGCCAGCACTGAAAGCTGTTGCTAGCCAGCACCCTTCCTTGGAAGCGCTTTTGTAGGCCTAAGAACACTGGGGCTCTGGGCTTCTCTAGCCACCTCATCTTCTGCTCATCCTCTCGCGCACTCTAAAGAGAGCTCAGGTGAGAAATTGCAAACGTCCAGCAATTGCTCAGAGATGAAAAGTGCCAGCACTGAAAGCTCTTGCTAGCCAGCACCCTTCCTTGGAAGCGCTTTCACAGGCGCAGCAACACTGGGGCTTTGTGCTTCTCTAGCCACCAAACGTCACGGTCCTTCTCTTTCCGTCTCGTAGACACGAGCTGAGAAATTGCAAACGTCGAGCAATTGCTCAGAGATGAAAAGTGCCAGCACTGAAAGCTGTTGCTAGCCAGCACCCTTCCTTGGAAGCGCTTTTGTAGGCCTAAGAACACTGGGGCTCTGGGCTTCTCTAGCCACCTCATCTTCTGCTCATCCTCTCGCGCACTCTAAAGAGAGCTCAGGTGAGAAATTGCAAACGTCCAGCAATTGCTCAGAGATGAAAAGTGCCAGCACTGAAAGCTCTTGCTAGCCAGCACCCTTCCTTGGAAGCGCTTTCACAGGCGCAGCAACACTGGGGCTTTGCACTTCTCTACCCACCAAACGTCACGGTCCTTCTCTTTCCGTCGGTAGACACGAGCTGAGAAATTGCAAACGTCGAGCAATTGCTCCGAGATGAAAAGTGCCAGCACTGAAAGCTCTTGCTAGCCAGCACCCTTCCTTGGAAGCGCTTTCACAGGCGCAGCAACACTGGGGCTTTGCGCTTCTCTAGCCACCAAGCGTCACAGTCATTCTCTTTCCGTCTCGTAGACATGAGCTGAGAAATTGCAAACGTCGAGCAATTGCTCAGAGATGAAAAGTGCCAGCACTGAAAGCTGTTGTTAGCCAGCTCCCTTCCTTGGAAGCGCTTTTGTAGGCCTAAGAACACTGGGGCTCTGGGCTTCTCTAGCCACCTCATCTTCTGCTCATCCTCTCGCGCACTCTAAAGAGAGCTCAGGTGAGAAATTGCAAACGTCGAGCAATTGCTCAGAGATGAAAAGTGCCAGCACTGAAAGCTGTTGCTAGCCAGCACCCTTCCTTGGAAGCGCTTTCACAGGCGCAGCAACACTGGGGCTTTGCGCTTCTATACGCACCAAACGTCACGGTCCTTCTCTTTCCGTCTCCTAGACACGAGCTGAGAAATTGCAAACGTCGAGCAATTGCTCCGAGACGAAAAGTGCCAGCACTGAAAGCTCTTGCTAGCCAGCACCCTTCCTTGGAAGCGCTTTTGTAGGCCTAAGAACACTGGGGCTCTGGGCTTCTCTAGCCACCTAATCTTCTGCTCATCCTCTCGCGCACTCTAAAGAGAGCTCAGGTGAGAAATTGCAAACGTCGAGCAATTGCTCAGAGATGAAAAGTGCCAGCACTGAAAGCTCTTGCTAGCCAGCACCCTTCCTTGGAAGCGCTTTCACAGGCGCAGCAACACTGGGGCTTTGCGCTTCTCTAGCCACCAAACGTCACGGTCCTTCTCTTTCCGTCGGTAGACACGAGCTGAGAAATTGCAAACGTCGAGCAATTGCTCAGAGATGAAAAGTGCCAGCACTGAAAGCTGTTGCTAGCCAGCACCCTTCCTTGGAAGCGCTTTTGTAGGCCTAAGAACACTGGGGCTCTGGGCTTCTCTAGCCACCTCATCTTCTGCTCATCCTCTCGCGCACTCTAAAGAGAGCTCAGGTGAGAAATTGCAAACGTCCAGCAATTGCTCAGAGATGAAAAGTGCCAGCACTGAAAGCTCTTGCTAGCCAGCACCCTTCCTTGGAAGCGCTTTCACAGGCGCAGCAACACTGGGGCTTTGCGCTTCTATACGCACCAAACGTCACGGTCCTTCTCTTTCCGTCGGTAGACACGAGCTGAGAAATTGCAAACGTCGAGCAATTGCTCCGAGATGAAAAGTGCCAGCACTGAAAGCTGTTGCTAGCCAGCACCCTTCCTTGGAAGCGTTTTCACAGGCGCAGCAACACTGGGGCTTTGCGCTTCTATACGCACCAAATGTCACGGTCCTTCTCTTTCCGTCTCCTAGACACGAGCTGAGAAATTGCAAACGTCGAGCAATTGCTCAGAGATGAAAAGTGCCAGCACTGAAAGCTCTTGCTAGCCAGCACCCTTCCTTGGAAGCGCTTTCACAGGCGCAGCAACACTGGGGCTTTGCGCTTCTATACGCACCAAACGTCACGGTCCTTCTCTTTCCGCCTCGTAGACACGAGCTGAGAAATTGCAAACGTCGAGCAATTGCTCAGAGATGAGAAGTGCCAGCACTGAAAGCTGTTGCTAGCCAGCACCCTTCCTTGGAAGCGCTTTTGTAGGCCTAAGAACACTGGGGCTCTGGGCTTCTCTAGCCACCTAATCTTCTGCTCATCCTCTCGCGCACTCTAAAGAGAGCTCAGGTGAGAAATTGCAAACGTCCAGCAATTGCTCAGAGATGAAAAGTGCCAGCACTGAAAGCTCTTGCTAGCCAGCACCCTTCCTTGGAAGCGCTTTCACAGGCGCAGCAACACTGGGGCTTTGCACTTCTCTACCCACCAAACGTCACGGTCCTTCTCTTTCCGTCGGTAGACACGAGCTGAGAAATTGCAAACGTCGAGCAATTGCTCAGAGATGAAAAGTGCCAGCACTGAAAGCTCTTGCTAGCCAGCACCCTTCCTTGGAAGCGCTTTCACAGGCGCAGCAACACTGGGGCTTTGCGCTTCTCTAGCCACCAAACGTCACAGTCATTCTCTTTCCGTCTCGTAGACATGAGCTGAGAAATTGCAAACGTCGAGCAATTGCTCAGAGATGAAAAGTGCCAGCACTGAAAGCTGTTGCTAGCCAGCTCCCTTCCTTGGAAGCGCTTTTGTAGGCCTAAGAACACTGGGGCTCTGGGCTTCTCTAGCCACCTCATCTTCTGCTCATCCTCTCGCGCACTCTAAAGAGAGCTCAGGTGAGAAATTGCAAACGTCGAGCAATTGCTCAGAGATGAAAAGTGCCAGCACTGAAAGCTGTTGCTAGCCAGCACCCTTCCTTGGAAGCACTTTCACAGGCGCAGCAACACTGGGGCTTTGCGCTTCTATACGCACCAAACGTCACGGTCCTTCTCTTTCCGTCTCCTAGACACGAGCTGAGAAATTGCAAACGTCGAGCAATTGCTCAGAGATGAAAAGTGCCAGCACTGAAAGCTGTTGCTAGCCAGCTCCCTTCCTTGGAAGCGCTTTTGTAGGCCTAAGAACACTGGGGCTCTGGGCTTCTCTAGCCACCTCATCTTCTGCTCATCCTCTCGCGCACTCTAAAGAGAGCTCAGGTGAGAAATTGCAAACGTCCAGCAATTGCTCAGAGATGAAAAGTGCCAGCACTGAAAGCTGTTGCTAGCCAGCACCCTTCCTTGGAAGCGCTTTCACAGGCGCAGCAACACTGGGGCTTTGCGCTTCTCTAGCCACCAAACGTCACGGTCATTCTCTTTCCGTCTCGTAGACACGAGCTGAGAAATTGCAAACGTCGAGCAATTGCTCAGAGATGAAAAGTGCCAGCACTGAAAGCTCTTGCTAGCCAGCTCCCTTCCTTGGAAGCGCTTTTGTAGGCCTAAGAACACTGGGGCTCTGGGCTTCTCTAGCCACCTCATTTCTGCTCATCCTCTCGCGCACTCTAAAGAGAGCTCAGGTGAGAAATTGCAAACGTCGAGCAATTGCTCAGAGATGAAAAGTGCCAGCACTGAAAGCTGTTGCTAGCCAGCACCCTTCCTTGGAAGCGCTTTCACAGGCGCAGCAACACTGGGGCTTTGCGCTTCTCTACCCACCAAACGTCACGGTCCTTCTCTTTCCGTCGGTAGACACGAGCTGAGAAATTGCAAACGTCCAGCAATTGCTCCGAGATGAAAAGTGCCAGCACTGAAAGCTGTTGCTAGCCAGCACCCTTCCTTGGAAGCGCTTTTGTAGGCCTAAGAACACTGGGGCTCTGGGCTTCTCTAGCCACCTCATCTTCTGCTCATCCTCTCGCGCACTCTAAAGAGAGCTCAGGTGAGAAATTGCAAACGTCGAGCAATTGCTCAGAGATGAAAAGTGCCAGCACTGAAAGCTGTTGCTAGCCAGCACCCTTCCTTGGAAGCGCTTTCACAGGCGCAGCAACACTGGGGCTTTGCGCTTCTCTAGCCACCAAACGTCACGGTCCTTCTCTTTCCGTCTCGTAGACACGAGCTGAGAAATTGCAAACGTCGAGCAATTGCTCAGAGATGAAAAGTGCCAGCACTGAAAGCTCTTGCTAGCCAGCACCCTTCCTTGGAAGCGCTTTTGTAGGCCTAAGAACACTGGGGCTCTGGGCTTCTCTAGCCACCTCATCTTCTGCTCATCCTCTCGCGCACTCTAAAGAGAGCTCAGGTGAGAAATTGCAAACGTCCAGCAATTGCTCAGAGATGAAAAGTGCCAGCACTGAAAGCTCTTGCTAGCCAGCACCCTTCCTTGGAAGCGCTTTCACAGGCGCAGCAACACTGGGGCTTTGCACTTCTCTACCCACCAAACGTCACGGTCCTTCTCTTTCCGTCGGTAGACACGAGCTGAGAAATTGCAAACGTCGAGCAATTGCTCAGAGATGAAAAGTGCCAGCACTGAAAGCTCTTGCTAGCCAGCACCCTTCCTTGGAAGCGCTTTCACAGGCGCAGCAACACTGGGGCTTTGCGCTTCTCTAGCCACCAAACGTCACAGTCATTCTCTTTCCGTCTCGTAGACATGAGCTGAGAAATTGCAAACGTCGAGCAATTGCTCAGAGATGAAAAGTGCCAGCACTGAAAGCTGTTGCTAGCCAGCTCCCTTCCTTGGAAGCGCTTTTGTAGGCCTAAGAACACTGGGGCTCTGGGCTTCTCTAGCCACCTCATCTTCTGCTCATCCTCTCGCGCACTCTAAAGAGAGCTCAGGTGAGAAATTGCAAACGTCGAGCAATTGCTCAGAGATGAAAAGTGCCAGCACTGAAAGCTGTTGCTAGCCAGCACCCTTCCTTGGAAGCGCTTTCACAGGCGCAGCAACACTGGGGCTTTGCGCTTCTATACGCACCAAATGTCACGGTCATTCTCTTTCCGTCTCCTAGACACGAGCTGAGAAATTGCAAACGTCGAGCAATTGCTCAGAGATGAAAAGTGCCAGCACTGAAAGCTCTTGCTAGCCAGCACCCTTCCTTGGAAGCGCTTTTGTAGGCCTAAGAACACTGGGGCTCTGGGCTTCTCTAGCCACCTCATCTTCTGCTCATCCTCTCGCGCACTCTAAAGAGAGCTCAGGTGAGAAATTGCAAACGTCGAGCAATTGCTCAGAGATGAAAAGTGCCAGCACTGAAAGCTGTTGCTAGCCAGCACCCTTCCTTGGAAGCGCTTTCACAGGCGCAGCAACACTGGGGCTTTGCGCTTCTATACACACCAAACGTCACGGTCCTTCTCTTTCCGTCTCCTAGACACGAGCTGAGAAATTGCAAACGTCGAGCAATTGCTCAGAGATGAAAAGTGCCAGCACTGAAAGCTCTTGCTAGCCAGCACCCTTCCTTGGAAACGCTTTCACAGGCGCAGCAACACTGGGGCTTTGCGCTTCTATACGCACCAAACGTCACGGTCCTTCTCTTTCCGTCTCCTAGACACGAGCTGAGAAATTGCAAACGTCGAGCAATTGCTCAGAGATGAAAAGTGCCAGCACTGAAAGCTCTTGCTAGCCAGCACCCTTCCTTGGAAGCGCTTTCACAGGCGCAGCAACACTGGGGCTTTGCGCTTCTCTAGCCACCAAACGTCACGGTCATTCTCTTTCCGTCTCGTAGACACGAGTTGAGAAATTGCAAACGTCGAGCAATTGTTCAGAGATGAAAAGTGCCAGCACTGAAAGCTCTTGCTAGCCAGCTCCCTTCCTTGGAAGCGCTTTTGTAGGCCTAAGAACACTGGGGCTCTGGGCTTCTCTAGCCACCTCATCTTCTGCTCATCCTCTCGCGCACTCTAAAGAGAGCTCAGGTGAGAAATTGCAAACGTCGAGCAATTGCTCAGAGATGAAAAGTGCCAGCACTGAAAGCTCTTGCTAGCCAGCACCCTTCCTTGGAAGCGCTTTCACAGGCGCAGCAACACTGGGGCTTTGCGCTTCTATACGCACCAAACGTCACGGTCCTTCTCTTTCCGTCTCGTAGACACGAGCTGAGAAATTGCAAACGTCGAGCAATTGCTCAGAGATGAAAAGTGCCAGCACTGAAAGCTGTTGCTAGCCAGCACCCTTCCTTGGAAGCGCTTTTGTAGGCCTAAGAACACTGGGGCTCTGGGCTTCTCTAGCCACCTCATCTTCTGCTCATCCTCTCGCGCACTCTAAAGAGAGCTCAGGTGAGAAATTGCAAACGTCGAGCAATTGCTCCGAGATGAAAAGTGCCAGCACTGAAAGCTCTTGCTAGCCAGCACCCTTCCTTGGAAGCGCTTTCACAGGCGCAGCAACACTGGGGCTTTGCGCTTCTCTAGCCACCAAACGTCACGGTCATTCTCTTTCCGTCTCGTAGACACGAGTTGAGAAATTGCAAACGTCGAGCAATTGCTCAGAGATGAAAAGTGCCAGCACTGAAAGCTCTTGCTAGCCAGCTCCCTTCCTTGGAAGCGCTTTTGTAGGCCTAAGAACACTGGGGCTCTGGGCTTCTCTAGCCACCTCATCTTCTGCTCATCCTCTCGCGCACTCTAAAGAGAGCTCAGGTGAGAAATTGCAAACGTCGAGCAATTGCTCCGAGATGAAAAGTGCCAGCACTGAAAGCTCTTGCTAGCCAGCACCCTTCCTTGGAAGCGCTTTTGTAGGCCTAAGAACACTGGGGCTCTGGGCTTCTCTAGCCACCTCATCTTCTGCTCATCCTCTCGCGCACTCTAAAGAGAGCTCAGGTGAGAAATTGCAAACGTCGAGCAATTGCTCAGAGATGAAAAGTGCCAGCACTGAAAGCTCTTGCTAGCCAGCACCCTTCCTTGGAAGCGCTTTCACAGGCGCAGCAACACTGGGGGTTTGCGCTTCTATACGCACCAAACGTCACGGTCCTTCTCTTTCCGTCTCGTAGACACGAGCTGAGAAATTGCAAACGTCGAGCAATTGCTCAGAGATGAAAAGTGCCAGCACTGAAAGCTCTTGCTAGCCAGCACCCTTCCTTGGAAGCGCTTTTGTAGGCCTAAGAACACTGGGGCTCTGGGCTTCTCTAGCCACCTCATCTTCTGCTCATCCTCTCGCGCACTCTAAAGAGAGCTCAGGTGAGAAATTGCAAACGTCCAGCAATTGCTCAGAGATGAAAAGTGCCAGCACTGAAAGCTGTTGCTAGCCAGCACCCTTCCTTGGAAGCGCTTTCACAGGCGCAGCAACACTGGGGCTTTGCGCTTCTCTACCCACCAAACGTCACGGTCCTTCTCTTTCCGTCTCGTAGACACGAGCTGAGAAATTGCAAACGTCGAGCAATTGCTCAGAGATGAAAAGTGCCAGCACTGAAAGCTCTTGCTAGCCAGCACCCTTCCTTGGAAGCGCTTTCACAGGCGCAGCAACACTGGGGCTTTGCGCTTCTCTAGCCACCAAACGTCACAGTCATTCTCTTTCCGTCTCGTAGACATGAGCTGAGAAATTGCAAACGTCGAGCAATTGCTCCGAGATGAAAAGTGCCAGCACTGAAAGCTCTTGCTAGCCAGCACCCTTCCTTGGAAGCGCTTTTGTAGGCCTAAGAACACTGGGGCTCTGGGCTTCTCTAGCCACCTCATCTTCTGCTCATCCTCTCGCGCACTCTAAAGAGAGCTCAGGTGAGAAATTGCAAACGTCCAGCAATTGCTCAGAGATGAAAAGTGCCAGCACTGAAAGCTCTTGCTAGCCAGCACCCTTCCTTGGAAGCGCTTTCACAGGCGCAGCAACACTGGGGCTTTGTGCTTCTCTAGCCACCAAACGTCACGGTCCTTCTCTTTCCGTCTCGTAGACACGAGCTGAGAAATTGCAAACGTCGAGCAATTGCTCCGAGATGAAAAGTGCCAGCACTGAAAGCTGTTGCTAGCCAGCACCCTTCCTTGGAAGCGCTTTTGTAGGCCTAAGAACACTGGGGCTCTGGGCTTCTCTAGCCACCTCATCTTCTGCTCATCCTCTCGCGCACTCTAAAGAGAGCTCAGGTGAGAAATTGCAAACGTCGAGCAATTGCTCAGAGATGAAAAGTGCCAGCACTGAAAGCTCTTGCTAGCCAGCACCCTTCCTTGGAAGCGCTTTCACAGGCGCAGCAACACTGGGGCTTTGCGCTTCTATACGCACCAAACGTCACGGTCCTTCTCTTTCCGTCTCGTAGACACGAGCTGAGAAATTGCAAACGTCGAGCAATTGCTCAGAGATGAAAAGTGCCAGCACTGAAAGCTCTTGCTAGCCAGCACCCTTCCTTGGAAGCGCTTTTGTAGGCCTAAGAACACTGGGGCTCTGGGCTTCTCTAGCCACCTCATCTTCTGCTCATCCTCTCGCGCACTCTAAAGAGAGCTCAGGTGAGAAATTGCAAACGTCGAGCAATTGCTCAGAGATGAAAAGTGCCAGCACTGAAAGCTCTTGCTAGCCAGCACCCTTCCTTGGAAGCGCTTTCACAGGCGCAGCAACACTGGGGCTTTGCGCTTCTCTAGCCACCAAAAGTCACGGTCCTTCTCTTTCCGTCTCGTAGACACGAGCTGAGAAATTGCAAACGTCGAGCAATTGCTCAGAGATGAAAAGTGCCAGCACTGAAAGCTGTTGCTAGCCAGCACCCTTCCTTGGAAGCGCTTTCACAGGCACAGCAACACTGGGGCTTTGCGCTTCTGTACCCACCAAACGTCACGGTCCTTCTCTTTCCGTCTCGTAGACACGAGCTGAGAAATTGCAAACGTCGAGCAATTGCTCAGAGATGAAAAGTGCCAGCACTGAAAGCTGTTGCTAGCCAGCACCCTTCCTTGGAAGCGCTTTTGTAGGCCTAAGAACATTGGGGCTCTGGGCTTCTCTAGCCACCTCATCTTCTGCTCATCCTCTCGCGCACTCTAAAGAGAGCTCAGGTGAGAAATTGCAAACGTCCAGCAATTGCTCAGAGATGAAAAGTGCCAGCACTGAAAGCTCTTGCTAGCCAGCACCCTTCCTTGGAAGCGCTTTTGTAGGCCTAAGAACACTGGGGCTCTGGGCTTCTCTAGCCACCTCATCTTCTGCTCATCCTCTCGCGCACTCTAAAGAGAGCTCAGGTGAGAAATTGCAAACGTCCAGCAATTGCTCAGAGATGAAAAGTGCCAGCACTGAAAGCTCTTGCTAGCCAGCACCCTTCCTTGGAAGCGCTTTCACAGGCACAGGAACACTGGGGCTTTGCGCTTCTATACGCACCAAACGTCACGGTCCTTCTCTTTCCGTCTCGTAGACACGAGCTGAGAAATTGCAAACGTCGAGCAATTGCTCAGAGATGAAAAGTGCCAGCACTGAAAGCTGTTGCTAGCCAGCTCCCTTCCTTGGAAGCGCTTTTGTAGGCCTAAGAACACTGGGGCTCTGGGCTTCTCTAGCCACCTAATCTTCTGCTCATCCTCTCGCGCACTCTAAAGAGAGCTCAGGTGAGAAATTGCAAACGTCGAGCAATTGCTCAGAGATGAAAAGTGCCAGCACTGAAAGCTGTTGCTAGCCAGCACCCTTCCTTGGAAGCGCTTTCACAGGCGCAGCAACACTGGGGCTTTGCGCTTCTATACGCACCAAATGTCACGGTCCTTCTCTTTCCATCTCGTAGACACGAGCTGAGAAATTGCAAACGTCGAGCAATTGCTCAGAGATGAAAAGTGCCAGCACTGAAAGCTCTTGCTAGCCAGCTCCCTTCCTTGGAAGCGCTTTTGTAGGCCTAAGAACACTGGGGCTCTGGGCTTCTCTAGCCACCTCATCTTCTGCTCATCCTCTCGCGCACTCTAAAGAGAGCTCAGGTGAGAAATTGCAAACGTCGAGCAATTGCTCAGAGATGAAAAGTGCCAGCACTGAAAGCTCTTGCTAGCCAGCACCCTTCCTTGGAAGCGCTTTCACAGGCGCAGCAACACTGGGGCTTTGCGCTTCTCTAGCCACCAAACGTCACAGTCATTCTCTTTCCGTCTCGTAGACATGAGCTGAGAAATTGCAAACGTCGAGCAATTGCTCAGAGATGAAAAGTGCCAGCACTGAAAGCTGTTGCTAGCCAGCTCCCTTCCTTGGAAGCGCTTTTGTAGGCCTAAGAACACTGGGGCTCTGGGCTTCTCTAGCCACCTCATCTTCTGCTCATCCTCTCGCGCACTCTAAAGAGAGCTCAGGTGAGAAATTGCAAACGTCGAGCAATTGCTCAGAGATGAAAAGTGCCAGCACTGAAAGCTGTTGCTAGCCAGCACCCTTCCTTGGAAGCGCTTTCACAGGCGCAGCAACACTGGGGCTTTGCGCTTCTATACGCACCAATCATCACGGTCCTTCTCTTTCCGTCTCGTAGACACGAGCTGAGAAATTGCAAACGTCGAGCAATTGCTCAGAGATGAAAAGTGCCAGCACTGAAAGCTGTTGCTAGCCAGCACCCTTCCTTGGAAGCGCTTTTGTAGGCCTAAGAACACTGGGGCCCTGGGCTTCTCTAGCCACCTAATCTTCTGCTCATCCTCTCGCGCACTCTAAAGAGAGCTCAGGTGAGAAATTGCAAACGTCGAGCAATTGCTCAGAGATGAAAAGTGCCAGCACTGAAAGCTGTTGCTAGCCAGCACCCTTCCTTGGAAGCGCTTTCACAGGCGCAGCAACACTGGTGCTTTGCGCTTCTCTACCCACCATACGTCACGGTCCTTCTCTTTCCGTCGGTAGACACGAGCTGAGAAATTGCAAACGTCGAGCAATTGCTCAGAGATGAAAAGTGCCAGCACTGAAAGCTGTTGCTAGCCAGCACCCTTCCTTGGAAGCGCTTTCACAGGCGCAGCAACACTGGGGCTTTGCGCTTCTCTAGCCACCAAACGTCACGGTCCTTCTCTTTCCGTCTCGTAGACACGAGGTGAGAAATTGCAAACGTCGAGCAATTGCTCAGAGATGAAAAGTGCCAGCACTGAAAGCTGTTGCTAGCCAGCTCCCTTCCTTGGAAGTGCTTTTGTAGGCCTAAGAACACTGGGGCTCTGGGCTTCTCTAGCCACCTAATCTTCTGCTCATCCTCTCGCGCACTCTAAAGAGAGCTCAGGTGAGAAATTGCAAACGTCGAGCAATTGCTCAGAGATGAAAAGTGCCAGCACTGAAAGCTCTTGCTAGCCAGCACCCTTCCTTGGAAGCGCTTTCACAGGCGCAGCAACACTGGGGCTTTGCGCTTCTCTAGCCACCAAACGTCACGGTCCTTCTCTTTCCGTCGGTAGACACGAGCTGAGAAATTGCAAACGTCGAGCAATTGCTCCGAGATGAAAAGTGCCAGCACTGAAAGCTCTTGCTAGCCAGCTCCCTTCCTTGGAAGCGCTTTTGTAGGCCTAAGAACACTGGGGCTCTGGGCTTCTCTAGCCACCTCATCTTCTGCTCATCCTCTCGCGCACTCTAAAGAGAGCTCAGGTGAGAAATTGCAAACGTCCAGCAATTGCTCAGAGATGAAAAGTGCCAGCACTGAAAGCTCTTGCTAGCCAGCACCCTTCCTTGGAAGCGCTTTCACAGGCGCAGCAACACTGGGGCTTTGCGCTTCTCTAGCCACCAAACGTCACAGTCATTCTCTTTCCGTCTCGTAGCCATGAGCTGAGAAATTGCAAACGTCGAGCAATTGCTCAGAGATGAAAAGTGCCAGCACTGAAAGCTGTTGCTAGCCAGCTCCCTTCCTTGGAAGCGCTTTTGTAGGCCTAAGAACACTGGGGCTCTGGGCTTCTCTAGCCACCTCATCTTCTGCTCATCCTCTCGCGCACTCTAAAGAGAGCTCAGGTGAGAAATTGCAAACGTCCAGCAATTGCTCAGAGATGAAAAGTGCCAGCACTGAAAGCTCTTGCTAGCCAGCACCCTTCCTTGGAAGCGCTTTCACAGGCGCAGCAACACTGGGGCTTTGCGCTTCTATACGCACCAAACGTCACGGTCCTTCTCTTTCCGTCTCCTAGACACGAGCTGAGAAATTGCAAACGTCGAGCAATTGCTCAGAGATGAAAAGTGCCAGCACTGAAAGCTCTTGCTAGCCAGCACCCTTCCTTGGAAGCGCTTTTGTAGGCCTAAGAACACTGGGGCTCTGGGCTTCTCTAGCCACCTCATCTTCTGCTCATCCTCTCGCGCACTCTAAAGAGAGCTCAGGTGAGAAATTGCAAACGTCGAGCAATTGCTCCGAGATGAAAAGTGCCAGCACTGAAAGCTCTTGCTAGCCAGCACCCTTCCTTGGAAGCGCTTTTGTAGGCCTAAGAACACTGGGGCTCTGGGCTTCTCTAGCCACCTAATCTTCTGCTCATCCTCTCGCGCACTCTAAAGAGAGCTCAGGTGAGAAATTGCAAACGTCGAGCAATTGCTCAGAGATGAAAAGTGCCAGCACTGAAAGCTGTTGCTAGCCAGCACCCTTCCTTGGAAGCGCTTTCACAGGCGCAGCAACACTGGGGCTTTGCGCTTCTCTACCCACCAAACGTCACGGTCCTTCTCTTTCCGTCTCCTAGACACGAGCTGAGAAATTGCAAACGTCGAGCAATTGCTCAGAGATGAAAAGTGCCAGCACTGAAAGCTCTTGCTAGCCAGCTCCCTTCCTTGGAAGCGCTTTTGTAGGCCTAAGAACACTGGGGCTCTGGGCTTCTCTAGCCACCTCATCTTCTGCTCATCCTCTCGCGCACTCTAAAGAGAGCTCAGGTGAGAAATTGCAAACGTCGAGCAATTGCTCAGAGATGAAAAGTGCCAGCACTGAAAGCTGTTGCTAGCCAGCACCCTTCCTTGGAAGCGCTTTCACAGGCGCAGCAACACTGGGGCTTTGCGCTTCTATACGCACCAAACGTCACAGTCATTCTCTTTCCGTCTCGTAGACATGAGCTGAGAAATTGCAAACGTCGAGCAATTGCTCAGAGATGAAAAGTGCCAGCACTGAAAGCTGTTGCTAGCCAGCTCCCTTCCTTGGAAGCGCTTTTGTAGGCCTAAGAACACTGGGGCTCTGGGCTTCTCTAGCCACCTAATCTTCTGCTCATCCTCTCGCGCACTCTAAAGAGAGCTCAGGTGAGAAATTGCAAACGTCGAGCAATTGCTCAGAGATGAAAAGTGCCAGCACTGAAAGCTCTTGCTAGCCAGCACCCTTCCTTGGAAGCGCTTTCACAGGCGCAGCAACACTGGGGCTTTGCGCTTCTCTAGCCACCAAACGTCACAGTCATTCTCTTTCCGTCTCGTAGACATGAGCTGAGAAATTGTAAACGTCGAGCAATTGCTCCGAGAAGAAAAGTGCCAGCACTGAAAGCTGTTGCTAGCCAGCTCCCTTCCTTGGAAGCGCTTTTGTAGGCCTAAGAACACTGGGGCTCTGGGCTTCTCTAGCCACCTAATCTTCTGCTCATCCTCTCGCGCACTCTAAAGAGAGCTCAGGTGAGAAATTGCAAACGTCGAGCAATTGCTCAGAGATGAAAAGTGCCAGCACTGAAAGCTGTTGCTAGCCAGCACCCTTCCTTGGAAGCGCTTTCACAGGCGCAGCAACACTGGGGCTTTGCGCTTCTATACGCACCAAAAGTCACGGTCCTTCTCTTTCCGTCTCGTAGACACGAGCTGAGAAATTGCAAACGTCGAGCAATTGCTCAGAGATGAAAAGTGCCAGCACTGAAAGCTCTTGCTAGCCAGCACCCTTCCTTGGAAGCGCTTTCACAGGCACAGCAACACTGGGGCTTTGCGCTTCTCTACCCACCAAACGTCACGGTCCTTCTCTTTCCGTCTCCTAGACACGAGCTGAGAAATTGCAAACGTCGAGCAATTGCTCCGAGATGAAAAGTGCCAGCACTGAAAGCTGTTGCTAGCCAGCTCCCTTCCTTGGAAGTGCTTTTGTAGGCCTAAGAACACTGGGGCTCTGGGCTTCTCTAGCCACCTAATCTTCTGCTCATCCTCTCACGCACTCTAAAGAGAGCTCAGGTGAGAAATTGCAAACGTCGAGCAATTGCTCAGAGATGAAAAGTGCCAGCACTGAAAGCTCTTGCTAGCCAGCACCCTTCCTTGGAAGCGCTTTCACAGGCGCAGCAACACTGGGGCTTTGCGCTTCTCTAGCCACCAAACGTCACGGTCCTTCTCTTTCCCTCGGTAGACACGAGCTGAGAAATTGCAAACGTCGAGCAATTGCTCAGAGATGAAAAGTGCCAGCACTGAAAGCTGTTGCTAGCCAGCTCCCTTCCTTGGAAGCGCTTTTGTAGGCCTAAGAACACTGGGGCTCTGGGCTTCTCTAGCCACCTCATCTTCTGCTCATCCTCTCGCGCACTTTAAAGAGAGCTCAGGTGAGAAATTGCAAACGTCCAGCAATTGCTCAGAGATGAAAAGTGCCAGCACTGAAAGCTGTTGCTAGCCAGCACCCTTCCTTGGAAGCGCTTTCACAGGCGCAGCAACACTGGGGCTTTGCGCTTCTATACGCACCAAACGTCACAGTCATTCTCTTTCCGTCTCGTAGACATGAGCTGAGAAATTGCAAACGTCGAGCAATTGCTCAGAGATGAAAAGTGCCAGCACTGAAAGCTGTTGCTAGCCAGCTCCCTTCCTTGGAAGCGCTTTTGTAGGCCTAAGAACACTGGGGCTCTGGGCTTCTCTAGCCACCTCATCTTCTGCTCATCCTCTCGCGCACTCTAAAGAGAGCTCAGGTGAGAAATTGCAAACGTCGAGCAATTGCTCAGAGATGAAAAGTGCCAGCACTGAAAGCTCTTGCTAGCCAGCACCCTTCCTTGGAAGCGCTTTCACAGGCGCAGCAACACTGGGGCTTTGCGCTTCTATACGCACCAAACGTCACGGTCCTTCTCTTTCCGTCTCCTAGACACGAGCTGAGAAATTGCAAACGTCGAGCAATTGCTCAGAGATGAAAAGTGCCAGCACTGAAAGCTCTTGCTAGCCAGCACCCTTCCTTGGAAGCGCTTTTGTAGGCCTAAGAACACTGGGGCTCTGGGCTTCTCTAGCCACCTCATCTTCTGCTCATCCTCTCGCGCACTCTAAAGAGAGCTCAGGTGAGAAATTGCAAACGTCGAGCAATTGCTCAGAGATGAAAAGTGCCAGCACTGAAAGCTCTTGCTAGCCAGCACCCTTCCTTGGAAGCGCTTTCACAGGCGCAGCAACACTGGGGCTTTGCGCTTCTATACGCACCAAACGTCACGGTCCTTCTCTTTCCGTCTCGTAGACACGAGCTGAGAAATTGCAAACGTCCAGCAATTGCTCAGAGATGAAAAGTGCCAGCACTGAAAGCTCTTGCTAGCCAGCTCCCTTCCTTGGAAGCGCTTTTGTAGGCCTAAGAACACTGGGGCTCTGGGCTTCTCTAGCCACCTCATCTTCTGCTCATCCTCTCGCGCACTCTAAAGAGAGCTCAGGTGAGAAATTGCAAACGTCGAGCAATTGCTCAGAGATGAAAAGTGCCAGCACTGAAAGCTCTTGCTAGCCAGCACCCTTCCTTGGAAGCGCTTTCACAGGCGCAGCAACACTGGGGCTTTGCGCTTCTATACGCACCAAACGTCACGGTCCTTCTCTTTCCGTCTCGTAGACACGAGCTGAGAAATTGCAAACGTCGAGCAATTGCTCCGAGATGAAAAGTGCCAGCACTGAAAGCTGTTGCTAGCCAGCACCCTTCCTTGGAAGCGCTTTTGTAGGCCTAAGAACACTGGGGCTCTGGGCTTCTCTAGCCACCTCATCTTCTGCTCATCCTCTCGCGCACTCTAAAGAGAGCTCAGGTGAGAAATTGCAAACGTCGAGCAATTGCTCCGAGATGAAAAGTGCCAGCACTGAAAGCTGTTGCTAGCCAGCACCCTTCCTTGGAAGCGCTTTTGTAGGCCTAAGAACACTGAGGCTCTGGGCTTCTCTAGCCACCTCATCTTCTGCTCATCCTCTCGCGCACTCTAAAGAGAGCTCAGGTGAGAAATTGCAAACGTCGAGCAATTGCTCAGAGATGAAAAGTGCCAGCACTGAAAGCTGTTGCTAGCCAGCACCCTTCCTTGGAAGCGCTTTCACAGGCGCAGCAACACTGGGGCTTTGCACTTCTCTAGCCACCAAACGTCACGGTCCTTCTCTTTCCGTCGGTAGACACGAGCTGAGAAATTGCAAACGTCGAGCAATTGCTCAGAGATGAAAAGTGCCAGCACTGAAAGCTCTTGCTAGCCAGCTCCCTTCCTTGGAAGCGCTTTTGTAGGCCTAAGAACACTGGGGCTCTGGGCTTCTCTAGCCACCTCATCTTCTGCTCATCCTCTCGCGCACTCTAAAGAGAGCTCAGGTGAGAAATTGCAAACGTCCAGCAATTGCTCAGAGATGAAAAGTGCCAGCACTGAAAGCTGTTGCTAGCCAGCACCCTTCCTTGGAAGCGCTTTCACAGGCGCAGCAACACTGGGGCTTTGCGCTTCTATACGCACCAAACGTCACAGTCATTCTCTTTCCGTCTCGTAGACATGAGCTGAGAAATTGCAAACGTCGAGCAATTGCTCAGAGATGAAAAGTGCCAGCACTGAAAGCTGTTGCTAGCCAGCTCCCTTCCTTGGAAGCGCTTTTGTAGGCCTAAGAACACTGGGGCTCTGGGCTTCTCTAGCCACCTAATCTTCTGCTCATCCTCTCGCGCACTCTAAAGAGAGCTCAGGTGAGAAATTGCAAACGTCGAGCAATTGCTCAGAGATGAAAAGTGCCAGCACTGAAAGCTGTTGCTAGCCAGCACCCTTCCTTGGAAGCGCTTTCACAGGCGCAGCAACACTGGGGCTTTGCGCTTCTCTAGCCACCAAAAGTCACGGTCCTTCTCTTTCCGTCTCGTAGACACGAGCTGAGAAATTGCAAACGTCGAGCAATTGCTCAGAGATGAAAAGTGCCAGCACTGAAAGCTGTTGCTAGCCAGCTCCCTTCCTTGGAAGCGCTTTTGTAGGCCTAAGAACACTGGGGCTCTGGGCTTCTCTAGCCACCTCATCTTCTGCTCATCCTCTCGCGCACTCTAAAGAGAGCTCAGGTGAGAAATTGCAAACGTCGAGCAATTGCTCAGAGATGAAAAGTGCCAGCACTGAAAGCTGTTGCTAGCCAGCACCCTTCCTTGGAAGCGCTTTCACAGGCGCAGCAACACTGGGGCTTTGCGCTTCTATACGCACCAAACGTCACGGTCCTTCTCTTTCCGTCTCCTAGACACGAGCTGAGAAATTGCAAACGTCGAGCAATTGCTCAGAGATGAAAAGTGCCAGCACTGAAAGCTCTTGCTAGCCAGCACCCTTCCTTGGAAGCGCTTTTGTAGGCCTAAGAACACTGGGGCTCTGGGCTTCTCTAGCCACCTCATCTTCTGCTCATCCTCTCGCGCACTCTAAAGAGAGCTCAGGTGAGAAATTGCAAACGTCGAGCAATTGCTCAGAGATGAAAAGTGCCAGCACTGAAAGCTCTTGCTAGCCAGCACCCTTCCTTGGAAGCGCTTTCACAGGCGCAGCAACACTGGGGCTTTGCGCTTCTATACGCACCAAACGTCACGGTCCTTCTCTTTCCGTCTCGTAGACACGAGCTGAGAAATTGCAAACGTCCAGCAATTGCTCAGAGATGAAAAGTGCCAGCACTGAAAGCTCTTGCTAGCCAGCTCCCTTCCTTGGAAGCGCTTTTGTAGGCCTAAGAACACTGGGGCTCTGGGCTTCTCTAGCCACCTCATCTTCTGCTCATCCTCTCGCGCACTCTAAAGAGAGCTCAGGTGAGAAATTGCAAACGTCGAGCAATTGCTCAGAGATGAAAAGTGCCAGCACTGAAAGCTCTTGCTAGCCAGCACCCTTCCTTGGAAGCGCTTTCACAGGCGCAGCAACACTGGGGCTTTGCGCTTCTATACGCACCAAACGTCACGGTCCTTCTCTTTCCGTCTCGTAGACACGAGCTGAGAAATTGCAAACGTCGAGCAATTGCTCCGAGATGAAAAGTGCCAGCACTGAAAGCTGTTGCTAGCCAGCACCCTTCCTTGGAAGCGCTTTTGTAGGCCTAAGAACACTGGGGCTCTGGGCTTCTCTAGCCACCTCATCTTCTGCTCATCCTCTCGCGCACTCTAAAGAGAGCTCAGGTGAGAAATTGCAAACGTCGAGCAATTGCTCCGAGATGAAAAGTGCCAGCACTGAAAGCTCTTGCTAGCCAGCACCCTTCCTTGGAAGCGCTTTTGTAGGCCTAAGAACACTGAGGCTCTGGGCTTCTCTAGCCACCTCATCTTCTGCTCATCCTCTCGCGCACTCTAAAGAGAGCTCAGGTGAGAAATTGCAAACGTCGAGCAATTGCTCAGAGATGAAAAGTGCCAGCACTGAAAGCTGTTGCTAGCCAGCACCCTTCCTTGGAAGCGCTTTCACAGGCGCAGTAACACTGGGGCTTTGCACTTCTCTAGCCACCAAACGTCACGGTCCTTCTCTTTCCGTCGGTAGACACGAGCTGAGAAATTGCAAACGTCGAGCAATTGCTCCGAGATGAAAAGTGCCAGCACTGAAAGCTCTTGCTAGCCAGCTCCCTTCCTTGGAAGCGCTTTTGTAGGCCTAAGAACACTGGGGCTCTGGGCTTCTCTAGCCACCTCATCTTCTGCTCATCCTCTCGCGCACTCTAAAGAGAGCTCAGGTGAGAAATTGCAAACGTCCAGCAATTGCTCAGAGATGAAAAGTGCCAGCACTGAAAGCTGTTGCTAGCCAGCACCCTTCCTTGGAAGCGCTTTCACAGGCGCAGCAACACTGGCGCTTTGCGCTTCTATACGCACCAAACGTCACGGTCATTCTCTTTCCGTCTCGTAGACATGAGCTGAGAAATTGCAAACGTCGAGCAATTGCTCAGAGATGAAAAGTGCCAGCACTGAAAGCTGTTGCTAGCCAGCTCCCTTCCTTGGAAGCGCTTTTGTAGGCCTAAGAACACTGGGGCTCTGGGCTTCTCTAGCCACCTAATCTTCTGCTCATCCTCTCGCGCACTCTAAAGAGAGCTCAGGTGAGAAATTGCAAACGTCGAGCAATTGCTCAGAGATGAAAAGTGCCAGCACTGAAAGCTGTTGCTAGCCAGCACCCTTCCTTGGAAGCGCTTTCACAGGCGCAGCAACACTGGGGCTTTGCGCTTCTCTAGCCACCAAAAGTCACGGTCCTTCTCTTTCCGTCTCGTAGACACGAGCTGAGAAATTGCAAACGTCCAGCAATTGCTCAGAGATGAAAAGTGCCAGCACTGAAAGCTGTTGCTAGCCAGCTCCCTTCCTTGGAAGCGCTTTTGTAGGCCTAAGAACACTGGGGCTCTGGGCTTCTCTAGCCACCTCATCTTCTGCTCATCCTCTCGCGCACTCTAAAGAGAGCTCAGGTGAGAAATTGCAAACGTCCAGCAATTGCTCAGAGATGAAAAGTGCCAGCACTGAAAGCTGTTGCTAGCCAGCACCCTTCCTTGGAAGCGCTTTCACAGGCGCAGCAACACTGGGGCTTTGCGCTTCTATACGCACCAAACGTCACGGTCCTTCTCTTTCCGTCTCCTAGACACGAGCTGAGAAATTGCAAACGTCCAGCAATTGCTCAGAGATGAAAAGTGCCAGCACTGAAAGCTCTTGCTAGCCAGCTCCCTTCCTTGGAAGCGCTTTTGTAGGCCTAAGAACACTGGGGCTCTGGGCTTCTCTAGCCACCTCATCTTCTGCTCATCCTCTCGCGCACTCTAAAGAGAGCTCAGGTGAGAAATTGCAAACGTCGAGCAATTGCTCAGAGATGAAAAGTGCCAGCACTGAAAGCTCTTGCTAGCCAGCACCCTTCCTTGGAAGCGCTTTCACAGGCGCAGCAACACTGGGGCTTTGCGCTTCTATACGCACCAAACATCACGGTCCTTCTCTTTCCGTCTCGTAGACACGAGCTGAGAAATTGCAAACGTCCAGCAATTGCTCAGAGATGAAAAGTGCCAGCACTGAAAGCTGTTGCTAGCCAGCACCCTTCCTTGGAAGCGCTTTTGTACGCCTAAGAACACTGGGGCCCTGGGCTTCTCTAGCCACCTAATCTTCTGCTCATCCTCTCGCGCACTCTAAAGAGAGCTCAGGTGAGAAATTGCAAACGTCCAGCAATTGCTCAGAGATGAAAAGTGCCAGCACTGAAAGCTGTTGCTAGCCAGCACCCTTCCTTGGAAGCGCTTTCACAGGCGCAGCAACACTGGGGCTTTGCGCTTCTCTAGCAACCAAACGTCACAGTCATTCTCTTTCCGTCTCGTAGACACGAGCTGAGAAATTGCAAACGTCGAGCAATTGCTCAGAGATGAAAAGTGCCAGCACTGAAAGCTGTTGCTAGCCAGCACCCTTCCTTGGAAGCGCTTTCACAGGCGCAGTAACACTGGGGCTTTGCACTTCTCTAGCCACCAAACGTCACGGTCCTTCTCTTTCCGTCGGTAGACACGAGCTGAGAAATTGCAAACGTCGAGCAATTGCTCCGAGATGAAAAGTGCCAGCACTGAAAGCTCTTGCTAGCCAGCTCCCTTCCTTGGAAGCGCTTTTGTAGGCCTAAGAACACTGGGGCTCTGGGCTTCTCTAGCCACCTCATCTTCTGCTCATCCTCTCGCGCACTCTAAAGAGAGCTCAGGTGAGAAATTGCAAACGTCCAGCAATTGCTCAGAGATGAAAAGTGCCAGCACTGAAAGCTCTTGCTAGCCAGCACCCTTCCTTGGAAGCGCTTTCACAGGCGCAGCAACACTGGGGCTTTGCGCTTCTCTAGCCACCAAAAGTCACGGTCCTTCTCTTTCCGTCTCGTAGACACGAGCTGAGAAATTGCAAACGTCCAGCAATTGCTCAGAGATGAAAAGTGCCAGCACTGAAAGCTGTTGCTAGCCAGCACCCTTCCTTGGAAGCGCTTTTGTAGGCCTAAGAACACTGGGGCTCTGGGCTTCTCTAGCCACCTCATCTTCTGCTCATCCTCTCGCGCACTCTAAAGAGAGCTCAGGTGAGAAATTGCAAACGTCGAGCAATTGCTCAGAGATGAAAAGTGCCAGCACTGAAAGCTGTTGCTAGCCAGCACCCTTCCTTGGAAGCGCTTTCACAGGCGCAGCAACACTGGGGCTTTGCGCTTGTCTAGCCACCAAACGTCAAGGTCATTCTCTTTCCGTCTCCTAGACACGAGCTGAGAAATTGCAAACGTCCAGCAATTGCTCAGAGATGAAAAGTGCCAGCACTGAAAGCTCTTGCTAGCCAGCCCCCTTCCTTGGAAGCGCTTTTGTAGGCTTAAGAACACTGGGGCTCTGGGCTTCTCTAGCCACCTCATCTTCTGCTCATCCTCTCGCGCACTCTAAAGAGAGCTCAGGTGAGAAATTGCAAACGTCGAGCAATTGCTCAGAGATGAAAAGTGCCAGCACTGAAAGCTCTTGCTAGCCAGCACCCTTCCTTGGAAGCGCTTTCACAGGCGCAGCAACACTGGGGCTTTGCGCTTCTCTAGCCACCAAACGTCACGGTCCTTCTCTTTCCGTCTCGTAGACACGAGCTGAGAAATTGCAAACGTCGAGCAATTGCTCAGAGATGAAAAGTGCCAGCACTGAAAGCTCTTGCTAGCCAGCACCCTTCCTTGGAAGCGCTTTCACAGGCGCAGCAACACTGGGGCTTTGCGCTTCTCTACCCACCAAACGTCACGGTCCTTCTCTTTCCGTCGGTAGACATGAGCTGAGAAATTGCAAACGTCGAGCAATTGCTCCGAGATGAAAAGTGCCAGCACTGAAAGCTGTTGCTAGCCAGCACTTTCCTTGGAAGCGCTTTCACAGGCGCAGCAACACTGGGGCTTTGCGCTTCTCTACCCACCAAACGTCACGGTCCTTCTCTTTCCGTCTCGTAGACACGAGCTGAGAAATTGCAAACGTCGAGCAATTGCTCAGAGATGAAAAGTGCCAGCACTGAAAGCTGTTGCTAGCCAGCTCCCTTCCTTGGAAGCGCTTTTGTAGGCCTAAGAACACTGGGGCTCTGGGCTTCTCTAGCCACCTAATCTTCTGCTCATCCTCTCGCGCACTCTAAAGAGAGCTCAGGTGAGAAATTGCAAACGTCGAGCAATTGCTCAGAGATGAAAAGTGCCAGCACTGAAAGCTGTTGCTAGCCAGCACCCTTCCTTGGAAGCGCTTTCACAGGCGCAGCAACACTGGCGCTTTGCGCTTCTCTAGCCACCAAACGTCACGGTCCTTCTCTTTCCGTCTCGTAGACACGAGCTGAGAAATTGCAAACGTCCAGCAATTGCTCAGAGATGAAAAGTGCCAGCACTGAAAGCTGTTGCTAGCCAGCACCCTTCCTTGGAAGCGCTTTCACAGGTGCAGCAACACTGGGGCTTTGCGCTTCTCTAGCCACCAAACGTCACGGTCCTTCTCTTTCCGTCTCCTAGACACGAGCTGAGAAATTGCAAACGTCGAGCAATTGCTCAGAGATGAAAAGTGCCAGCACTGAAAGCTCTTGCTAGCCAGGACCCTTCCTTGGAAGCGCTTTTGTAGGCCTAAGAACACTGGGGCTCTGGGCTTCTCTAGCCACCTCATCTTCTGCTCATCCTCTCGCGCACTCTAAAGAGAGCTCAGGTGAGAAATTGCAAACGTCGAGCAATTGCTCAGAGATGAAAAGTGCCAGCACTGAAAGCTGTTGCTAGCCAGCACCCTTCCTTGGAAGCGCTTTCACAGGCGCAGCAACACTGGGGCTTTGCGCTTCTATACGCACCAAACGTCACGGTCCTTCTCTTTCCGTCTCCTAGACACGAGCTGAGAAATTGCAAACGTCGAGCAATTGCTCAGAGATGAAAAGTGCCAGCACTGAAAGCTGTTGCTAGCCAGCACCCTTCCTTGGAAGCGCTTTTGTAGGCCTAAGAACACTGGGGCTCTGGGCTTCTCTAGCCACCTCATCTTCTGCTCATCCTCTCGCGCACTCTAAAGAGAGCTCAGGTGAGAAATTGCAAACGTCGAGCAATTGCTCAGAGATGAAAAGTGCCAGCACTGAAAGCTCTTGCTAGCCAGCACCCTTCCTTGGAAGCGCTTTCACAGGCGCAGCAACACTGGGGCTTTGCGCTTCTATACGCACCAAACGTCACGGTCCTTCTCTTTCCGTCTCCTAGACACGAGCTGAGAAATTGCAAACGTCCAGCAATTGCTCAGAGATGAAAAGTGCCAGCACTGAAAGCTCTTGCTAGCCAGCTCCCTTCCTTGGAAGCGCTTTTGTAGGCCTAAGAACACTGGGGCTCTGGGCTTCTCTAGCCACCTCATCTTCTGCTCATCCTCTCGCGCACTCTAAAGAGAGCTCAGGTGAGAAATTGCAAACGTCCAGCAATTGCTCAGAGATGAAAAGTGCCAGCACTGAAAGCTCTTGCTAGCCAGCACCCTTCCTTGGAAGCGCTTTCACAGGCGCAGCAACACTGGGGCTTTGCGCTTCTATACGCACCAAACGTCACGGTCCTTCTCTTTCCGTCTCGTAGACACGAGCTGAGAAATTGCAAACGTCGAGCAATTGCTCCGAGATGAAAAGTGCCAGCACTGAAAGCTGTTGCTAGCCAGCACCCTTCCTTGGAAGCGCTTTTGTAGGCCTAAGAACACTGGGGCTCTGGGCTTCTCTAGCCACCTCATCTTCTGCTCATCCTCTCGCGCACTCTAAAGAGAGCTCAGGTGAGAAATTGCAAACGTCGAGCAATTGCTCCGAGATGAAAAGTGCCAGCACTGAAAGCTGTTGCTAGCCAGCACCCTTCCTTGGAAGCGCTTTTGTAGGCCTAAGAACACTGAGGCTCTGGGCTTCTCTAGCCACCTCATCTTCTGCTCATCCTCTCGCGCACTCTAAAGAGAGCTCAGGTGAGAAATTGCAAACGTGGAGCAATTGCTCAGAGATGAAAAGTGCCAGCACTGAAAGCTGTTGCTAGCCAGCACCCTTCCTTGGAAGCGCTTTCACAGGCGCAGTAACACTGGGGCTTTGCACTTCTCTAGCCACCAAACGTCACGGTCCTTCTCTTTCCGTCGGTAGACACGAGCTGAGAAATTGCAAACGTCGAGCAATTGCTCCGAGATGAAAAGTGCCAGCACTGAAAGCTCTTGCTAGCCAGCTCCCTTCCTTGGAAGCGCTTTTGTAGGCCTAAGAACACTGGGGCTCTGGGCTTCTCTAGCCACCTCATCTTCTGCTCATCCTCTCGCGCACTCTAAAGAGAGCTCAGGTGAGAAATTGCAAACGTCCAGCAATTGCTCAGAGATGAAAAGTGCCAGCACTGAAAGCTGTTGCTAGCCAGCACCCTTCCTTGGAAGCGCTTTCACAGGCGCAGCAACACTGGCGCTTTGCGCTTCTATACGCACCAAACGTCACAGTCATTCTCTTTCCGTCTCGTAGACATGAGCTGAGAAATTGCAAACGTCGAGCAATTGCTCAGAGATGAAAAGTGCCAGCACTGAAAGCTGTTGCTAGCCAGCTCCCTTCCTTGGAAGCGCTTTTGTAGGCCTAAGAACACTGGGGCTCTGGGCTTCTCTAGCCACCTAATCTTCTGCTCATCCTCTCGCGCACTCTAAAGAGAGCTCAGGTGAGAAATTGCAAACGTCGAGCAATTGCTCAGAGATGAAAAGTGCCAGCACTGAAAGCTGTTGCTAGCCAGCACCCTTCCTTGGAAGCGCTTTCACAGGCGCAGCAACACTGGGGCTTTGCGCTTCTCTAGCCACCAAAAGTCACGGTCCTTCTCTTTCCGTCTCGTAGACACGAGCTGAGAAATTGCAAACGTCCAGCAATTGCTCAGAGATGAAAAGTGCCAGCACTGAAAGCTGTTGCTAGCCAGCTCCCTTCCTTGGAAGCGCTTTTGTAGGCCTAAGAACACTGGGGCTCTGGGCTTCTCTAGCCACCTCATCTTCTGCTCATCCTCTCGCGCACTCTAAAGAGAGCTCAGGTGAGAAATTGCAAACGTCCAGCAATTGCTCAGAGATGAAAAGTGCCAGCACTGAAAGCTGTTGCTAGCCAGCACCCTTCCTTGGAAGCGCTTTCACAGGCGCAGCAACACTGGGGCTTTGCGCTTCTATACGCACCAAACGTCACGGTCCTTCTCTTTCCGTCTCCTAGACACGAGCTGAGAAATTGCAAACGTCCAGCAATTGCTCAGAGATGAAAAGTGCCAGCACTGAAAGCTCTTGCTAGCCAGCTCCCTTCCTTGGAAGCGCTTTTGTAGGCCTAAGAACACTGGGGCTCTGGGCTTCTCTAGCCACCTCATCTTCTGCTCATCCTCTCGCGCACTCTAAAGAGAGCTCAGGTGAGAAATTGCAAACGTCGAGCAATTGCTCAGAGATGAAAAGTGCCAGCACTGAAAGCTCTTGCTAGCCAGCACCCTTCCTTGGAAGCGCTTTCACAGGCGCAGCAACACTGGGGCTTTGCGCTTCTATACGCACCAAACATCACGGTCCTTCTCTTTCCGTCTCGTAGACACGAGCTGAGAAATTGCAAACGTCCAGCAATTGCTCAGAGATGAAAAGTGCCAGCACTGAAAGCTGTTGCTAGCCAGCACCCTTCCTTGGAAGCGCTTTTGTACGCCTAAGAACACTGGGGCCCTGGGCTTCTCTAGCCACCTAATCTTCTGCTCATCCTCTCGCGCACTCTAAAGAGAGCTCAGGTGAGAAATTGCAAACGTCCAGCAATTGCTCAGAGATGAAAAGTGCCAGCACTGAAAGCTGTTGCTAGCCAGCACCCTTCCTTGGAAGCGCTTTCACAGGCGCAGCAACACTGGGGCTTTGCGCTTCTCTAGCAACCAAACGTCACAGTCATTCTCTTTCCGTCTCGTAGACACGAGCTGAGAAATTGCAAACGTCGAGCAATTGCTCAGAGATGAAAAGTGCCAGCACTGAAAGCTGTTGCTAGCCAGCACCCTTCCTTGGAAGCGCTTTCACAGGCGCAGTAACACTGGGGCTTTGCACTTCTCTAGCCACCAAACGTCACGGTCCTTCTCTTTCCGTCGGTAGACACGAGCTGAGAAATTGCAAACGTCGAGCAATTGCTCCGAGATGAAAAGTGCCAGCACTGAAAGCTCTTGCTAGCCAGCTCCCTTCCTTGGAAGCGCTTTTGTAGGCCTAAGAACACTGGGGCTCTGGGCTTCTCTAGCCACCTCATCTTCTGCTCATCCTCTCGCGCACTCTAAAGAGAGCTCAGGTGAGAAATTGCAAACGTCCAGCAATTGCTCAGAGATGAAAAGTGCCAGCACTGAAAGCTCTTGCTAGCCAGCACCCTTCCTTGGAAGCGCTTTCACAGGCGCAGCAACACTGGGGCTTTGCGCTTCTCTAGCCACCAAAAGTCACGGTCCTTCTCTTTCCGTCTCGTAGACACGAGCTGAGAAATTGCAAACGTCCAGCAATTGCTCAGAGATGAAAAGTGCCAGCACTGAAAGCTGTTGCTAGCCAGCACCCTTCCTTGGAAGCGCTTTTGTAGGCCTAAGAACACTGGGGCTCTGGGCTTCTCTAGCCACCTCATCTTCTGCTCATCCTCTCGCGCACTCTAAAGAGAGCTCAGGTGAGAAATTGCAAACGTCGAGCAATTGCTCAGAGATGAAAAGTGCCAGCACTGAAAGCTGTTGCTAGCCAGCACCCTTCCTTGGAAGCGCTTTCACAGGCGCAGCAACACTGGGGCTTTGCGCTTGTCTAGCCACCAAACGTCAAGGTCATTCTCTTTCCGTCTCCTAGACACGAGCTGAGAAATTGCAAACGTCCAGCAATTGCTCAGAGATGAAAAGTGCCAGCACTGAAAGCTCTTGCTAGCCAGCCCCCTTCCTTGGAAGCGCTTTTGTAGGCTTAAGAACACTGGGGCTCTGGGCTTCTCTAGCCACCTCATCTTCTGCTCATCCTCTCGCGCACTCTAAAGAGAGCTCAGGTGAGAAATTGCAAACGTCGAGCAATTGCTCAGAGATGAAAAGTGCCAGCACTGAAAGCTCTTGCTAGCCAGCACCCTTCCTTGGAAGCGCTTTCACAGGCGCAGCAACACTGGGGCTTTGCGCTTCTATACGCACCAAACATCACGGTCCTTCTCTTTCCGTCTCGTAGACACGAGCTGAGAAATTGCAAACGTCGAGCAATTGCTCAGAGATGAAAAGTGCCAGCACTGAAAGCTCTTGCTAGCCAGCACCCTTCCTTGGAAGCGCTTTCACAGGCGCAGCAACACTGGTGCTTTGCGCTTCTCTACCCACCAAACGTCACGGTCCTTCTCTTTCCGTCGGTAGACATGAGCTGAGAAATTGCAAACGTCGAGCAATTGCTCCGAGATGAAAAGTGCCAGCACTGAAAGCTGTTGCTAGCCAGCACTTTCCTTGGAAGCGCTTTCACAGGCGCAGCAACACTGGGGCTTTGCGCTTCTCTACCCACCAAACGTCACGGTCCTTCTCTTTCCGTCTCGTAGACACGAGCTGAGAAATTGCAAACGTCGAGCAATTGCTCAGAGATGAAAAGTGCCAGCACTGAAAGCTCTTGCTAGCCAGCTCCCTTCCTTGGAAGCGCTTTTGTAGGCCTAAGAACACTGGGGCTCTGGGCTTCTCTAGCCACCTAATCTTCTGCTCATCCTCTCGCGCACTCTAAAGAGAGCTCAGGTGAGAAATTGCAAACGTCCAGCAATTGCTCAGAGATGAAAAGTGCCAGCACTGAAAGCTCTTGCTAGCCAGCACCCTTCCTTGGAAGCGCTTTCACAGGAGCAGCAACACTGGGGCTTTGCGCTTCTCTACCCACCAAACGTCACGGTCCTTCTCTTTCCGTCGGTAGACACGAGCTGAGAAATTGCAAACGTCGAGCAATTGCTCCGAGATGAAAAGTGCCAGCACTGAAAGCTGTTGCTAGCCAGCTCCCTTCCTTGGAAGCGCTTTTGTAGGCCTAAGAACACTGGGGCTCTGGGCTTCTCTAGCCACCTCATCTTCTGCTCATCCTCTCGCGCACTCTAAAGAGAGCTCAGGTGAGAAATTGCAAACGTCGAGCAATTGCTCAGAGATGAAAAGTGCCAGCACTGAAAGCTCTTGCTAGCCAGCACCCTTCCTTGGAAGCGCTTTCACAGGCGCAGCAACACTGGGGCTTTGCGCTTCTATACGCACCAAACGTCACGGTCCTTCTCTTTCCGTCTCCTAGACACGAGCTGAGAAATTGCAAACGTCCAGCAATTGCTCAGAGATGAAAAGTGCCAGCACTGAAAGCTCTTGCTAGCCAGCACCCTTCCTTGGAAGCGCTTTTGTAGGCCTAAGAACACTGGGGCTCTGGGCTTCTCTAGCCACCTCATCTTCTGCTCATCCTCTCGCGCACTCTAAAGAGAGCTCAGGTGAGAAATTGCAAACGTCGAGCAATTGCTCAGAGATGAAAAGTGCCAGCACTGAAAGCTCTTGCTAGCCAGCACCCTTCCTTGGAAGCGCTTTCACAGGCGCAGCAACACTGGGGCTTTGCGCTTCTATACGCACCAAACGTCACGGTCCTTCTCTTTCCGTCTCGTAGACACGAGCTGAGAAATTGCAAACGTCGAGCAATTGCTCCGAGATGAAAAGTGCCAGCACTGAAAGCTCTTGCTAGCCAGCACCCTTCCTTGGAAGCGCTTTTGTAGGCCTAAGAACACTGGGGCTCTGGGCTTCTCTAGCCACCTCATCTTCTGCTCATCCTCTCGCGCACTCTAAAGAGAGCTCAGGTGAGAAATTGCAAACGTCGAGCAATTGCTCCGAGATGAAAAGTGCCAGCACTGAAAGCTCTTGCTAGCCAGCACCCTTCCTTGGAAGCGCTTTTGTAGGCCTAAGAACACTGGGGCTCTGGGCTTCTCTAGCCACCTAATCTTCTGCTCATCCTCTCGCGCACTCTAAAGAGAGCTCAGGTGAGAAATTGCAAACGTCCAGCAATTGCTCAGAGATGAAAAGTGCCAGCACTGAAAGCTGTTGCTAGCCAGCACCCTTCCTTGGAAGCGCTTTCACAGGCGCAGTAACACTGGGGCTTTGCGCTTCTCTAGCCACCAAACGTCACGGTCCTTCTCTTTCCGTCGGTAGACACGAGCTGAGAAATTGCAAACGTCCAGCAATTGCTCCGAGATGAAAAGTGCCAGCACTGAAAGCTGTTGCTAGCCAGCTCCCTTCCTTGGAAGCGCTTTTGTAGGCCTAAGAACACTGGGGCTCTGGGCTTCTCTAGCCACCTCATCTTCTGCTCATCCTCTCGCGCACTCTAAAGAGAGCTCAGGTGAGAAATTGCAAACGTCCAGCAATTGCTCAGAGATGAAAAGTGCCAGCACTGAAAGCTCTTGCTAGCCAGCACCCTTCCTTGGAAGCGCTTTCACAGGCGCAGCAACACTGGGGCTTTGCGCTTCTATACGCACCAAACGTCACGGTCCTTCTCTTTCCGTCTCGTAGACACGAGCTGAGAAATTGCAAACGTCGAGCAATTGCTCAGAGATGAAAAGTGCCAGCACTGAAAGCTCTTGCTAGCCAGCTCCCTTCCTTGGAAGCGCTTTTGTAGGCCTAAGAACACTGGGGCTCTGGGCTTCTCTAGCCACCTAATCTTCTGCTCATCCTCTCGCGCACTCTAAAGAGAGCTCAGGTGAGAAATTGCAAACGTCGAGCAATTGCTCAGAGATGAAAAGTGCCAGCACTGAAAGCTGTTGCTAGCCAGCACCCTTCCTTGGAAGCGCTTTCACAGGCGCAGCAACACTGGGGCTTTGCGCTTCTCTAGCCACCAAACGTCACGGTCCTTCTCTTTCCGTCTCGTAGACACGAGCTGAGAAATTGCAAACGTCGAGCAATTGCTCAGAGATGAAAAGTGCCAGCACTGAAAGCTCTTGCTAGCCAGCACCCTTCCTTGGAAGCGGTTTTGTAGGCCTAAGAACACTGGGGCTCTGGGCTTCTCTAGCCACCTCATCTTCTGCTCATCCTCTCGCGCACTCTAAACAGAGCTCAGGTGAGAAATTGCAAACGTCGAGCAATTGCTCAGAGATGAAAAGTGCCAGCACTGAAAGCTCTTGCTAGCCAGCACCCTTCCTTGGAAGCGCTTTCACAGGCGCAGCAACACTGGGGCTTTGCGCTTCTATACGCACCAAACTTCACAGTCATTCTCTTTCCGTCTCGTAGACATGAGCTGAGAAATTGCAAACGTCGAGCAATTGCTCAGAGATGAAAAGTGCCAGCACTGAAAGCTCTTGCTAGCCAGCTCCCTTCCTTGGAAGCGCTTTTGTAGGCCTAAGAACACTGGGGCTCTGGGCTTCTCTAGCCACCTAATCTTCTGCTCATCCTCTCGCGCACTCTAAAGAGAGCTCAGGTGAGAAATTGCAAACGTCGAGCAATTGCTCAGAGATGAAAAGTGCCAGCACTGAAAGCTGTTGCTAGCCAGCACCCTTCCTTGGAAGCGCTTTCACAGGCGCAGCAACACTGGGGCTTTGCGCTTCTCTAGCCACCAAACGTCACAGTCATTCTCTTTCCGTCTCGTAGACATGAGCTGAGAAATTGCAAACGTCGAGCAATTGCTCCGAGATGAAAATTGCCAGCACTGAAAGCTGTTGCTAGCCAGCTCCCTTCCTTGGAAGCGCTTTTGTAGGCCTAAGAACACTGGGGCTCTGGGCTTCTCTAGCCACCTCATCTTCTGCTCATCCTCTCGCGCACTCTAAAGAGAGCTCAGGTGAGAAATTGCAAACGTCGAGCAATTGCTCAGAGATGAAAAGTGCCAGCACTGAAAGCTGTTGCTAGCCAGCACCCTTCCTTGGAAGCGCTTTCACAGGCGCAGCAACACTGGGGCTTTGCGCTTCTATACGCACCAAACGTCACGGTCCTTCTCTTTCCGTCTCGTAGACAGGAGCTGAGAAATTGCAAACGTCGAGCAATTGCTCAGAGATGAAAAGTGCCAGCACTGAAAGCTCTTGCTAGCCAGCACCCTTCCTTGGAAGCGCTTTCACAGGCGCAGCAACACTGGGGCTTTGCGCTTCTCTACCCACCAAACGTCACGGTCCTTCTCTTTCCGTCTCGTAGACACGAGCTGAGAAATTGCAAACGTCGAGCAATTGCTCAGAGATGAAAAGTGCCAGCACTGAAAGCTCTTGCTAGCCAGCACCCTTCCTTGGAAGCGCTTTTGTAGGCCTAAGAACACTGGGGCTCTGGGCTTCTCTAGCCACCTCATCTTCTGCTCATCCTCTCGCGCACTCTAAAGAGAGCTCAGGTGAGAAATTGCAAACGTCGAGCAATTGCTCAGAGATGAAAAGTGCCAGCACTGAAAGCTCTTGCTAGCCAGCACCCTTCCTTGGAAGCGCTTTCACAGGCGCAGCAACACTGGGGCTTTGCGCTTCTATACGCACCAAACGTCACGGTCCTTCTCTTTCCGTCTCGTAGACACGAGCTGAGAAATTGCAAATGTCGAGCAATTGCTCAGAGATGAAAAGTGCCAGCACTGAAAGCTCTTGCTAGCCAGCTCCCTTCCTTGGAAGCGCTTTTGTAGGCCTAAGAACACTGGGGCTCTGGGCTTCTCTAGCCACCTCATCTTCTGCTCATCCTCTCGCGCACTCTAAAGAGAGCTCAGGTGAGAAATTGCAAACGTCGAGCAATTGCTCAGAGATGAAAAGTGCCAGCACTGAAAGCTCTTGCTAGCCAGCACCCTTCCTTGGAAGCGCTTTCACAGGCGCAGCAACACTGGGGCTTTGCGCTTCTCTAGCCACCAAACGTCACAGTCATTCTCTTTCCGTCTCGTAGACATGAGCTGAGAAATTGCAAACGTCCAGCAATTGCTCAGAGATGAAAAGTGCCAGCACTGAAAGCTCTTGCTAGCCAGCCCCCTTCCTTGGAAGAGCTTTTGTAGGCCTAAGAACACTGGGGCTCTGGGCTTCTCTAGCCACCTCATCTTCTGCTCATCCTCTCGCGCACTCTAAAGAGAGCTCAGGTGAGAAATTGCAAACGTCCAGCAATTGCTCAGAGATGAAAAGTGCCAGCACTGAAAGCTCTTGCTAGGCAGCACCCTTCCTTGGAAGCGCTTTCACAGGCGCAGCAACACTGGGGCTTTGCGCTTCTCTAGCCACCAAACGTCACGGTCCTTCTCTTTCCGTCTCGTAGACACGAGCTGAGAAATTGCAAACGTCGAGCAATTCCTCAGAGATGAAAAGTGCCAGCACTGAAAGCTGTTGCTAGCCAGCTCCCTTCCTTGGAAGCGCTTTTGTAGGCCTAAGAACACTGGGGCTCTGGGCTTCTCTAGCCACCTCATCTTCTGCTCATCCTCTCGCGCACTCTAAAGAGAGCTCAGGTGAGAAATTGCAAACGTCGAGCAATTGCTCAGAGATGAAAAGTGCCAGCACTGAAAGCTGTTGCTAGCCAGCACCCTTCCTTGGAAGCGCTTTCACAGGCGCAGCAACACTGGGGCTTTGCGCTTCTCTAGCCACCAAACGTCACGGTCCTTCTCTTTCCGTCGGTAGACACGAGCTGAGAAATTGCAAACGTCGAGCAATTGCTCCGAGATGAAAAGTGCCAGCACTGAAAGCTGTTGCTAGCCAGCACCCTTCCTTGGAAGCGCTTTTGTAGGCCTAAGAACACTGGGGCTCTGGGCTTCTCTAGCCACCTCATCTTCTGCTCATCCTCTCGCGCACTCTAAAGAGAGCTCAGGTGAGAAATTGCAAAGGTCGAGCAATTGCTCAGAGATGAAAAGTGCCAGCACTGAAAGCTGTTGCTAGCCAGCACCCTTCCTTGGAAGCGCTTTCACAGGCGCAGCAACACTGGGGCTTTGCGCTTCTCTAGCCACCAAACGTCACGGTCCTTCTCTTTCCTTCTCGTAGACACGAGCTGAGAAATTGCAAACGTCGAGCAATTGCTCAGAGATGAAAAGTGCCAGCACTGAAAGCTGTTGCTAGCCAGCTCCCTTCCTTGGAAGCGCTTTTGTAGGCCTAAGAACACTGGGGCTCTGGGCTTCTCTAGCCACCTCATCTTCTGCTCATCCTCTCGCGCACTCTAAAGAGAGCTCAGGTGAGAAATTGCAAACGTCCAGCAATTGCTCAGAGATGAAAAGTGCCAGCACTGAAAGCTCTTGCTAGCCAGCACCCTTCCTTGGAAGCGCTTTCACAGGCGCAGCAACACTGGGGCTTTGCGCTTCTCTAGCCACCAAACGTCACGGTCCTTCTCTTTCCGTCTCGTAGACACGAGCTGAGAAATTGCAAACGTCGAGCAATTGCTCAGAGATGAAAAGTGCCAGCACTGAAAGCTCTTGCTAGCCAGCACCCTTCCTTGGAAGCGGTTTTGTAGGCCTAAGAACACTGGGGCTCTGGGCTTCTCTAGCCACCTCATCTTCTGCTCATCCTCTCGCGCACTCTAAACAGAGCTCAGGTGAGAAATTGCAAAGGTCGAGCAATTGCTCAGAGATGAAAAGTGCCAGCACTGAAAGCTCTTGCTAGCCAGCACCCTTCCTTGGAAGCGCTTTCACAGGCGCAGTAACACTGGGGCTTTGCACTTCTATACGCACCAAACGTCACGGTCCTTCTCTTTCCGTCTCGTAGACACGAGCTGAGAAATTGCAAACGTCGAGCAATTGCTCAGAGATGAAAAGTGCCAGCACTGAAAGCTCTTGCTAGCCAGCACCCTTCCTTGGAAGCGCTTTCACAGGCGCAGTAACACTGGGGCTTTGCGCTTCTCTACCCACCAAACGTCATGGTCATTCTCTTTCCATCTCGTAGACACGAGCTGAGAAATTGCAAACGTCGAGCAATTGCTCAGAGATGAAAAGTGCCAGCACTGAAAGCTGTTGCTAGCCAGCACCCTTCCTTGGAAGCGCTTTTGTAGGCCTAAGAACACTGGGGCTCTGGGCTTCTCTAGCCACCTCATCTTCTGCTCATCCTCTCGCGCACTCTAAAGAGAGCTCAGGTGAGAAATTGCAAACGTCGAGCAATTGCTCAGAGATGAAAAGTGCCAGCACTGAAAGCTCTTGCTAGCCAGCACCCTTCCTTGGAAGCGCTTTCACAGGCGCAGCAACACTGGGGCTTTGCGCTTCTATACGCACCAAACGTCACGGTCCTTCTCTTTCCGTCTCCTAGACACGAGCTGAGAAATTGCAAACGTCCAGCAATTGCTCAGAGATGAAAAGTGCCAGCACTGAAAGCTGTTGCTAGCCAGCACCCTTCCTTGGAAGCGCTTTCACAGGAGCAGCAACACTGGGGCTTTGCGCTTCTCTAGCCACCAAACGTCACGGTCCTTCTCTTTCCGTCGGTAGACACGAGCTGAGAAATTGCAAACGTCGAGCAATTGCTCCGAGATGAAAAGTGCCAGCACTGAAAGCTCTTGCTAGCCAGCACCCTTCCTTGGAAGCGCTTTTGTAGGCCTAAGAACACTGGGGCTCTGGGCTTCTCTAGCCACCTCATCTTCTGCTCATCCTCTCGCGCACTCTAAAGAGAGCTCAGGTGAGAAATTGCAAACGTCGAGCATTGCTCAGAGATGAAAAGTGCCAGCACTGAAAGCTCTTGCTAGCCAGCACCCTTCCTTGGAAGCGCTTTCACAGGCGCAGCAACACTGGGGCTTTGCGCTTCTATACGCACCAAACGTCACGGTCCTTCTCTTTCCGTCTCGTAGACACGAGCTGAGAAATTGCAAATGTCGAGCAATTGCTCAGAGATGAAAAGTGCCAGCACTGAAAGCTCTTGCTAGCCAGCACCCTTCCTTGGAAGCGCTTTCACAGGCGCAGCAACACTGGGGCTTTGCGCTTCTCTAGCCACCAAACGTCACGGTCCTTCTCTTTCCGTCTCCTAGACACGAGCTGAGAAATTGCAAACGTCGAGCAATTGCTCAGAGATGAAAAGTGCCAGCACTGAAAGCTCTTGCTAGCCAGCACCCTTCCTTGGAAGCGCTTTTGTAGGCCTAAGAACACTGGGGCTCTGGGCTTCTCTAGCCACCTCATCTTCTGCTCATCCTCTCGCGCACTCTAAAGAGAGCTCAGGTGAGAAATTGCAAACGTCGAGCAATTGCTCAGAGATGAAAAGTGCCAGCACTGAAAGCTCTTGCTAGCCAGCACCCTTCCTTGGAAGCGCTTTCACAGGCGCAGCAACACTGGGGCTTTGCGCTTCTATACGCACCAAACGTCACGGTCCTTCTCTTTCCGTCTCGTAGACACGAGCTGAGAAATTGCAAATGTCGAGCAATTGCTCAGAGATGAAAAGTGCCAGCACTGAAAGCTCTTGCTAGCCAGCTCCCTTCCTTGGAAGCGCTTTTGTAGGCCTAAGAACACTGGGGCTCTGGGCTTCTCTAGCCACCTCATCTTCTGCTCATCCTCTCGCGCACTCTAAAGAGAGCTCAGGTGAGAAATTGCAAACGTCGAGCAATTGCTCAGAGATGAAAAGTGCCAGCACTGAAAGCTGTTGCTAGCCAGCACCCTTCCTTGGAAGCGCTTTCACAGGCGCAGCAACACTGGGGCTTTGCGCTTCTCTAGCCACCAAACGTCACAGTCATTCTCTTTCCGTCTCGTAGACATGAGCTGAGAAATTGCAAACGTCCAGCAATTGCTCAGAGATGAAAAGTGCCAGCACTGAAAGCTCTTGCTAGCCAGCCCCCTTCCTTGGAAGAGCTTTTGTAGGCCTAAGAACACTGGGGCTCTGGGCTTCTCTAGCCACCTCATCTTCTGCTCATCCTCTCGCGCACTCTAAAGAGAGCTCAGGTGAGAAATTGCAAACGTCCAGCAATTGCTCAGAGATGAAAAGTGCCAGCACTGAAAGCTCTTGCTAGGCAGCACCCTTCCTTGGAAGCGCTTTCACAGGCGCAGCAACACTGGGGCTTTGCGCTTCTCTAGCCACCAAACGTCACGGTCCTTCTCTTTCCGTCTCGTAGACACGAGCTGAGAAATTGCAAACGTCGAGCAATTCCTCAGAGATGAAAAGTGCCAGCACTGAAAGCTGTTGCTAGCCAGCTCCCTTCCTTGGAAGCGCTTTTGTAGGCCTAAGAACACTGGGGCTCTGGGCTTCTCTAGCCACCTCATCTTCTGCTCATCCTCTCGCGCACTCTAAAGAGAGCTCAGGTGAGAAATTGCAAACGTCCAGCAATTGCTCAGAGATGAAAAGTGCCAGCACTGAAAGCTGTTGCTAGCCAGCACCCTTCCTTGGAAGCGCTTTCACAGGCGCAGCAACACTGGGGCTTTGCGCTTCTCTAGCCACCAAACGTCACGGTCCTTCTCTTTCCGTCTCGTAGACACGAGCTGAGAAATTGCAAACGTCCAGCAATTGCTCCGAGATGAAAAGTGCCAGCACTGAAAGCTCTTGCTAGCCAGCACCCTTCCTTGGAAGCGCTTTTGTAGGCCTAAGAACACTGGGGCTCTGGGCTTCTCTAGCCACCTCATCTTCTGCTCATCCTCTCGCGCACTCTAAAGAGAGCTCAGGTGAGAAATTGCAAAGGTCGAGCAATTGCTCAGAGATGAAAAGTGCCAGCACTGAAAGCTGTTGCTAGCCAGCACCCTTCCTTGGAAGCGCTTTCACAGGCGCAGCAACACTGGGGCTTTGCGCTTCTCTAGCCACCAAACGTCACGGTCCTTCTCTTTCCTTCTCGTAGACACGAGCTGAGAAATTGCAAACGTCGAGCAATTGCTCAGAGATGAAAAGTGCCAGCACTGAAAGCTGTTGCTAGCCAGCTCCCTTCCTTGGAAGCGCTTTTGTAGGCCTAAGAACACTGGGGCTCTGGGCTTCTCTAGCCACCTCATCTTCTGCTCATCCTCTCGCGCACTCTAAAGAGAGCTCAGGTGAGAAATTGCAAACGTCCAGCAATTGCTCAGAGATGAAAAGTGCCAGCACTGAAAGCTGTTGCTAGCCAGCACCCTTCCTTGGAAGCGCTTTCACAGGCGCAGCAACACTGGGGCTTTGCGCTTCTCTAGCCACCAAACGTCACGGTCCTTCTCTTTCCGTCTCGTAGACACGAGCTGAGAAATTGCAAACGTCGAGCAATTGCTCAGAGATGAAAAGTGCCAGCACTGAAAGCTCTTGCTAGCCAGCACCCTTCCTTGGAAGCGGTTTTGTAGGCCTAAGAACACTGGGGCTCTGGGCTTCTCTAGCCACCTCATCTTCTGCTCATCCTCTCGCGCACTCTAAACAGAGCTCAGGTGAGAAATTGCAAAGGTCGAGCAATTGCTCAGAGATGAAAAGTGCCAGCACTGAAAGCTCTTGCTAGCCAGCACCCTTCCTTGGAAGCGCTTTCACAGGCGCAGTAACACTGGGGCTTTGCACTTCTATACGCACCAAACGTCACGGTCCTTCTCTTTCCTTCTCGTAGACACGAGCTGAGAAATTGCAAACGTCGAGCAATTGCTCAGAGATGAAAAGTGCCAGCACTGAAAGCTCTTGCTAGCCAGCACCCTTCCTTGGAAGCGCTTTCACAGGCGCAGCAACACTGGGGCTTTGCGCTTCTCTACCCACCAAACGTCATGGTCATTCTCTTTCCATCTCGTAGACACGAGCTGAGAAATTGCAAACGTCGAGCAATTGCTCAGAGATGAAAAGTGCCAGCACTGAAAGCTGTTGCTAGCCAGCACCCTTCCTTGGAAGCGCTTTTGTAGGCCTAAGAACACTGGGGCTCTGGGCTTCTCTAGCCACCTCATCTTCTGCTCATCCTCTCGCGCACTCTAAAGAGAGCTCAGGTGAGAAATTGCAAACGTCCAGCAATTGCTCAGAGATGAAAAGGGCCAGCACTGAAAGCTCTTGCTAGCCAGCACCCTTCCTTGGAAGCGCTTTCACAGGCGCAGCAACACTGGGGCTTTGCGCTTCTATACGCACCAAACGTCACGGTCCTTCTCTTTCCGTCTCGTAGACACGAGCTGAGAAATTGCAAACGTCGAGCAATTGCTCCGAGATGAAAAGTGCCAGCACTGAAAGCTCTTGCTAGCCAGCCCCCTTCCTTGGAAGAGCTTTTGTAGGCCTAAGAACACTGGGGCTCTGGGCTTCTCTAGCCACCTCATCTTCTGCTCATCCTCTCGCGCACTCTAAAGAGAGCTCAGGTGAGAAATTGCAAATGTCGAGCAATTGCTCAGAGATGAAAAGTGCCAGCACTGAAAGCTCTTGCTAGCCAGCTCCCTTCCTTGGAAGCGCTTTTGTAGGCCTAAGAACACTGGGGCTCTGGGCTTCTCTAGCCACCTCATCTTCTGCTCATCCTCTCGCGCACTCTAAAGAGAGCTCAGGTGAGAAATTGCAAACGTCGAGCAATTGCTCAGAGATGAAAAGTGCCAGCACTGAAAGCTGTTGCTAGCCAGCACCCTTCCTTGGAAGCGCTTTCACAGGCGCAGCAACACTGGGGCTTTGCGCTTCTCTAGCCACCAAACGTCACAGTCATTCTCTTTCCGTCTCGTAGACATGAGCTGAGAAATTGCAAACGTCCAGCAATTGCTCAGAGATGAAAAGTGCCAGCACTGAAAGCTCTTGCTAGCCAGCCCCCTTCCTTGGAAGAGCTTTTGTAGGCCTAAGAACACTGGGGCTCTGGGCTTCTCTAGCCACCTCATCTTCTGCTCATCCTCTCGCGCACTCTAAAGAGAGCTCAGGTGAGAAATTGCAAACGTCCAGCAATTGCTCAGAGATGAAAAGTGCCAGCACTGAAAGCTCTTGCTAGGCAGCACCCTTCCTTGGAAGCGCTTTCACAGGCGCAGCAACACTGGGGCTTTGCGCTTCTCTAGCCACCAAACGTCACGGTCCTTCTCTTTCCGTCTCGTAGACACGAGCTGAGAAATTGCAAACGTCGAGCAATTCCTCAGAGATGAAAAGTGCCAGCACTGAAAGCTGTTGCTAGCCAGCTCCCTTCCTTGGAAGCGCTTTTGTAGGCCTAAGAACACTGGGGCTCTGGGCTTCTCTAGCCACCTCATCTTCTGCTCATCCTCTCGCGCACTCTAAAGAGAGCTCAGGTGAGAAATTGCAAACGTCGAGCAATTGCTCAGAGATGAAAAGTGCCAGCACTGAAAGCTGTTGCTAGCCAGCACCCTTCCTTGGAAGCGCTTTCACAGGCGCAGCAACACTGGGGCTTTGCGCTTCTCTAGCCACCAAACGTCACGGTCCTTCTCTTTCCGTCGGTAGACACGAGCTGAGAAATTGCAAACGTCGAGCAATTGCTCCGAGATGAAAAGTGCCAGCACTGAAAGCTGTTGCTAGCCAGCACCCTTCCTTGGAAGCGCTTTTGTAGGCCTAAGAACACTGGGGCTCTGGGCTTCTCTAGCCACCTCATCTTCTGCTCATCCTCTCGCGCACTCTAAAGAGAGCTCAGGTGAGAAATTGCAAAGGTCGAGCAATTGCTCAGAGATGAAAAGTGCCAGCACTGAAAGCTGTTGCTAGCCAGCACCCTTCCTTGGAAGCGCTTTCACAGGCGCAGCAACACTGGGGCTTTGCGCTTCTCTAGCCACCAAACGTCACGGTCCTTCTCTTTCCTTCTCGTAGACACGAGCTGAGAAATTGCAAACGTCGAGCAATTGCTCAGAGATGAAAAGTGCCAGCACTGAAAGCTGTTGCTAGCCAGCTCCCTTCCTTGGAAGCGCTTTTGTAGGCCTAAGAACACTGGGGCTCTGGGCTTCTCTAGCCACCTCATCTTCTGCTCATCCTCTCGCGCACTCTAAAGAGAGCTCAGGTGAGAAATTGCAAACGTCCAGCAATTGCTCAGAGATGAAAAGTGCCAGCACTGAAAGCTCTTGCTAGCCAGCACCCTTCCTTGGAAGCGCTTTCACAGGCGCAGCAACACTGGGGCTTTGCGCTTCTCTAGCCACCAAACGTCACGGTCCTTCTCTTTCCGTCTCGTAGACACGAGCTGAGAAATTGCAAACGTCGAGCAATTGCTCAGAGATGAAAAGTGCCAGCACTGAAAGCTCTTGCTAGCCAGCACCCTTCCTTGGAAGCGGTTTTGTAGGCCTAAGAACACTGGGGCTCTGGGCTTCTCTAGCCACCTCATCTTCTGCTCATCCTCTCGCGCACTCTAAACAGAGCTCAGGTGAGAAATTGCAAAGGTCGAGCAATTGCTCAGAGATGAAAAGTGCCAGCACTGAAAGCTCTTGCTAGCCAGCACCCTTCCTTGGAAGCGCTTTCACAGGCGCAGTAACACTGGGGCTTTGCACTTCTATACGCACCAAACGTCACGGTCCTTCTCTTTCCGTCTCGTAGACACGAGCTGAGAAATTGCAAACGTCGAGCAATTGCTCAGAGATGAAAAGTGCCAGCACTGAAAGCTCTTGCTAGCCAGCACCCTTCCTTGGAAGCGCTTTCACAGGCGCAGTAACACTGGGGCTTTGCGCTTCTCTACCCACCAAACGTCATGGTCATTCTCTTTCCATCTCGTAGACACGAGCTGAGAAATTGCAAACGTCGAGCAATTGCTCAGAGATGAAAAGTGCCAGCACTGAAAGCTGTTGCTAGCCAGCACCCTTCCTTGGAAGCGCTTTTGTAGGCCTAAGAACACTGGGGCTCTGGGCTTCTCTAGCCACCTCATCTTCTGCTCATCCTCTCGCGCACTCTAAAGAGAGCTCAGGTGAGAAATTGCAAACGTCGAGCAATTGCTCAGAGATGAAAAGTGCCAGCACTGAAAGCTCTTGCTAGCCAGCACCCTTCCTTGGAAGCGCTTTCACAGGCGCAGCAACACTGGGGCTTTGCGCTTCTATACGCACCAAACGTCACGGTCCTTCTCTTTCCGTCTCCTAGACACGAGCTGAGAAATTGCAAACGTCCAGCAATTGCTCAGAGATGAAAAGTGCCAGCACTGAAAGCTGTTGCTAGCCAGCACCCTTCCTTGGAAGCGCTTTCACAGGAGCAGCAACACTGGGGCTTTGCGCTTCTCTAGCCACCAAACGTCACGGTCCTTCTCTTTCCGTCGGTAGACACGAGCTGAGAAATTGCAAACGTCGAGCAATTGCTCCGAGATGAAAAGTGCCAGCACTGAAAGCTCTTGCTAGCCAGCACCCTTCCTTGGAAGCGCTTTTGTAGGCCTAAGAACACTGGGGCTCTGGGCTTCTCTAGCCACCTCATCTTCTGCTCATCCTCTCGCGCACTCTAAAGAGAGCTCAGGTGAGAAATTGCAAACGTCGAGCATTGCTCAGAGATGAAAAGTGCCAGCACTGAAAGCTCTTGCTAGCCAGCACCCTTCCTTGGAAGCGCTTTCACAGGCGCAGCAACACTGGGGCTTTGCGCTTCTATACGCACCAAACGTCACGGTCCTTCTCTTTCCGTCTCGTAGACACGAGCTGAGAAATTGCAAATGTCGAGCAATTGCTCAGAGATGAAAAGTGCCAGCACTGAAAGCTCTTGCTAGCCAGCACCCTTCCTTGGAAGCGCTTTCACAGGCGCAGCAACACTGGGGCTTTGCGCTTCTCTAGCCACCAAACGTCACGGTCCTTCTCTTTCCGTCTCCTAGACACGAGCTGAGAAATTGCAAACGTCGAGCAATTGCTCAGAGATGAAAAGTGCCAGCACTGAAAGCTCTTGCTAGCCAGCACCCTTCCTTGGAAGCGCTTTTGTAGGCCTAAGAACACTGGGGCTCTGGGCTTCTCTAGCCACCTCATCTTCTGCTCATCCTCTCGCGCACTCTAAAGAGAGCTCAGGTGAGAAATTGCAAACGTCGAGCAATTGCTCAGAGATGAAAAGTGCCAGCACTGAAAGCTCTTGCTAGCCAGCACCCTTCCTTGGAAGCGCTTTCACAGGCGCAGCAACACTGGGGCTTTGCGCTTCTATACGCACCAAACGTCACGGTCCTTCTCTTTCCGTCTCGTAGACACGAGCTGAGAAATTGCAAATGTCGAGCAATTGCTCAGAGATGAAAAGTGCCAGCACTGAAAGCTCTTGCTAGCCAGCTCCCTTCCTTGGAAGCGCTTTTGTAGGCCTAAGAACACTGGGGCTCTGGGCTTCTCTAGCCACCTCATCTTCTGCTCATCCTCTCGCGCACTCTAAAGAGAGCTCAGGTGAGAAATTGCAAACGTCGAGCAATTGCTCAGAGATGAAAAGTGCCAGCACTGAAAGCTGTTGCTAGCCAGCACCCTTCCTTGGAAGCGCTTTCACAGGCGCAGCAACACTGGGGCTTTGCGCTTCTCTAGCCACCAAACGTCACAGTCATTCTCTTTCCGTCTCGTAGACATGAGCTGAGAAATTGCAAACGTCCAGCAATTGCTCAGAGATGAAAAGTGCCAGCACTGAAAGCTCTTGCTAGCCAGCCCCCTTCCTTGGAAGCGCTTTTGTAGGCCTAAGAACACTGGGGCTCTGGGCTTCTCTAGCCACCTCATCTTCTGCTCATCCTCTCGCGCACTCTAAAGAGAGCTCAGGTGAGAAATTGCAAACGTCCAGCAATTGCTCAGAGATGAAAAGTGCCAGCACTGAAAGCTCTTGCTAGGCAGCACCCTTCCTTGGAAGCGCTTTCACAGGCGCAGCAACACTGGGGCTTTGCGCTTCTCTAGCCACCAAACGTCACGGTCCTTCTCTTTCCGTCTCGTAGACACGAGCTGAGAAATTGCAAACGTCGAGCAATTGCTCAGAGATGAAAAGTGCCAGCACTGAAAGCTGTTGCTAGCCAGCACCCTTCCTTGGAAGCGCTTTTGTAGGCCTAAGAACACTGGGGCTCTGGGCTTCTCTAGCCACCTCATCTTCTGCTCATCCTCTCGCGCACTCTAAAGAGAGCTCAGGTGAGAAATTGCAAACGTCCAGCAATTGCTCAGAGATGAAAAGTGCCAGCACTGAAAGCTGTTGCTAGCCAGCACCCTTCCTTGGAAGCGCTTTCACAGGCGCAGCAACACTGGGGCTTTGCGCTTCTCTAGCCACCAAACGTCACGGTCCTTCTCTTTCCGTCGGTAGACACGAGCTGAGAAATTGCAAACGTCCAGCAATTGCTCCGAGATGAAAAGTGCCAGCACTGAAAGCTGTTGCTAGCCAGCACCCTTCCTTGGAAGCGCTTTTGTAGGCCTAAGAACACTGGGGCTCTGGGCTTCTCTAGCCACCTCATCTTCTGCTCATCCTCTCGCGCACTCTAAAGAGAGCTCAGGTGAGAAATTGCAAAGGTCGAGCAATTGCTCAGAGATGAAAAGTGCCAGCACTGAAAGCTGTTGCTAGCCAGCACCCTTCCTTGGAAGCGCTTTCACAGGCGCAGCAACACTGGGGCTTTGCGCTTCTCTAGCCACCAAACGTCACGGTCCTTCTCTTTCCTTCTCGTAGACACGAGCTGAGAAATTGCAAACGTCGAGCAATTGCTCAGAGATGAAAAGTGCCAGCACTGAAAGCTGTTGCTAGCCAGCTCCCTTCCTTGGAAGCGCTTTTGTAGGCCTAAGAACACTGGGGCTCTGGGCTTCTCTAGCCACCTCATCTTCTGCTCATCCTCTCGCGCACTCTAAAGAGAGCTCAGGTGAGAAATTGCAAACGTCCAGCAATTGCTCAGAGATGAAAAGTGCCAGCACTGAAAGCTGTTGCTAGCCAGCACCCTTCCTTGGAAGCGCTTTCACAGGCGCAGCAACACTGGGGCTTTGCGCTTCTCTAGCCACCAAACGTCACGGTCCTTCTCTTTCCGTCTCGTAGACACGAGCTGAGAAATTGCAAACGTCGAGCAATTGCTCAGAGATGAAAAGTGCCAGCACTGAAAGCTCTTGCTAGCCAGCACCCTTCCTTGGAAGCGGTTTTGTAGGCCTAAGAACACTGGGGCTCTGGGCTTCTCTAGCCACCTCATCTTCTGCTCATCCTCTCGCGCACTCTAAACAGAGCTCAGGTGAGAAATTGCAAAGGTCGAGCAATTGCTCAGAGATGAAAAGTGCCAGCACTGAAAGCTCTTGCTAGCCAGCACCCTTCCTTGGAAGCGCTTTCACAGGCGCAGTAACACTGGGGCTTTGCACTTCTATACGCACCAAACGTCACGGTCCTTCTCTTTCCTTCTCGTAGACACGAGCTGAGAAATTGCAAACGTCGAGCAATTGCTCAGAGATGAAAAGTGCCAGCACTGAAAGCTCTTGCTAGCCAGCACCCTTCCTTGGAAGCGCTTTCACAGGCGCAGTAACACTGGGGCTTTGCGCTTCTCTACCCACCAAACGTCATGGTCATTCTCTTTCCATCTCGTAGACACGAGCTGAGAAATTGCAAACGTCGAGCAATTGCTCAGAGATGAAAAGTGCCAGCACTGAAAGCTGTTGCTAGCCAGCACCCTTCCTTGGAAGCGCTTTTGTAGGCCTAAGAACACTGGGGCTCTGGGCTTCTCTAGCCACCTCATCTTCTGCTCATCCTCTCGCGCACTCTAAAGAGAGCTCAGGTGAGAAATTGCAAACGTCGAGCAATTGCTCAGAGATGAAAAGTGCCAGCACTGAAAGCTCTTGCTAGCCAGCACCCTTCCTTGGAAGCGCTTTCACAGGCGCAGCAACACTGGGGCTTTGCGCTTCTATACGCACCAAACGTCACGGTCCTTCTCTTTCCGTCTCCTAGACACGAGCTGAGAAATTGCAAACGTCCAGCAATTGCTCAGAGATGAAAAGTGCCAGCACTGAAAGCTGTTGCTAGCCAGCACCCTTCCTTGGAAGCGCTTTCACAGGAGCAGCAACACTGGGGCTTTGCGCTTCTCTAGCCACCAAACGTCACGGTCCTTCTCTTTCCGTCGGTAGACACGAGCTGAGAAATTGCAAACGTCGAGCAATTGCTCCGAGATGAAAAGTGCCAGCACTGAAAGCTGTTGCTAGCCAGCACCCTTCCTTGGAAGCGCTTTTGTAGGCCTAAGAACACTGGGGCTCTGGGCTTCTCTAGCCACCTCATCTTCTGCTCATCCTCTCGCGCACTCTAAAGAGAGCTCAGGTGAGAAATTGCAAACGTCGAGCATTGCTCAGAGATGAAAAGTGCCAGCACTGAAAGCTCTTGCTAGCCAGCACCCTTCCTTGGAAGCGCTTTCACAGGCGCAGCAACACTGGGGCTTTGCGCTTCTATACGCACCAAACGTCACGGTCCTTCTCTTTCCGTCTCGTAGACACGAGCTGAGAAATTGCAAATGTCGAGCAATTGCTCAGAGATGAAAAGTGCCAGCACTGAAAGCTCTTGCTAGCCAGCACCCTTCCTTGGAAGCGCTTTTGTAGGCCTAAGAACACTGGGGCTCTGGGCTTCTCTAGCCACCTCATCTTCTGCTCATCCTCTCGCGCACTCTAAAGAGAGCTCAGGTGAGAAATTGCAAACGTCGAGCAATTGCTCAGAGATGAAAAGTGCCAGCACTGAAAGCTCTTGCTAGCCAGCACCCTTCCTTGGAAGCGCTTTCACAGGCGCAGCAACACTGGGGCTTTGCGCTTCTATACGCACCAAAAGTCACGGTCCTTCTCTTTCCGTCTCGTAGACACGAGCTGAGAAATTGCAAACGTCGAGCAATTGCTCCGAGATGAAAAGTGCCAGCACTGAAAGCTGTTGCTAGCCAGCACCCTTCCTTGGAAGCGCTTTTGTAGGCCTAAGAACACTGGGGCTCTGGGCTTCTCTAGCCACCTCATCTTCTGCTCATCCTCTCGCGCACTCTAAAGAGAGCTCAGGTGAGAAATTGCAAACGTCGAGCAATTGCTCAGAGATGAAAAGTGCCAGCACTGAAAGCTGTTGCTAGCCAGCACCCTTCCTTGGAAGCGCTTTCACAGGCGCAGTAACACTGGGGCTTTGCGCTTCTCTAGCCACCAAACGTCACGGTCCTTCTCTTTCCGTCGGTAGACACGAGCTGAGAAATTGCAAACGTCGAGCAATTGCTCCGAGATGAAAAGTGCCAGCACTGAAAGCTGTTGCTAGCCAGCTCCCTTCCTTGGAAGCGCTTTTGTAGGCCTAAGAACACTGGGGCTCTGGGCTTCTCTAGCCACCTCATCTTCTGCTCATCCTCTCGCGCACTCTAAAGAGAGCTCAGGTGAGAAATTGCAAACGTCGAGCAATTGCTCAGAGATGAAAAGTGCCAGCACTGAAAGCTGTTGCTAGCCAGCACCCTTCCTTGGAAGCGCTTTCACAGGCGCAGCAACACTGGGGCTTTGCGCTTCTATACGCACCAAACGTCACGGTCCTTCTCTTTCCGTCTCGTAGACACGAGCTGAGAAATTGCAAACGTCGAGCAATTGCTCAGAGATGAAAAGTGCCAGCACTGAAAGCTCTTGCTAGCCAGCTCCCTTCCTTGGAAGCGCTTTTGTAGGCCTAAGAACACTGGGGCTCTGGGCTTCTCTAGCCACCTAATCTTCTGCTCATCCTCTCGCGCACTCTAAAGAGAGCTCAGGTGAGAAATTGCAAACGTCGAGCAATTGCTCAGAGATGAAAAGTGCCAGCACTGAAAGCTGTTGCTAGCCAGCACCCTTCCTTGGAAGCGCTTTCACAGGCGCAGCAACACTGGGGCTTTGCGCTTCTCTAGCCACCAAACGTCACAGTCATTCTCTTTCCGTCTCCTAGACATGAGCTGAGAAATTGCAAACGTCGAGCAATTGCTCAGAGATGAAAAGTGCCAGCACTGAAAGCTGTTGCTAGCCAGCTCCCTTCCTTGGAAGCGCTTTTGTAGGCCTAAGAACACTGGGGCTCTGGGCTTCTCTAGCCACCTCATCTTCTGCTCATCCTCTCGCGCACTCTAAAGAGAGCTCAGGTGAGAAATTGCAAACGTCCAGCAATTGCTCAGAGATGAAAAGTGCCAGCACTGAAAGCTCTTGCTAGCCAGCACCCTTCCTTGGAAGCGCTTTCACAGGCGCAGCAACACTGGGGCTTTGCGCTTCTCTAGCCACCAAACGTCACAGTCATTCTCTTTCCGTCTCGTAGACATGAGCTGAGAAATTGCAAACGTCGAGCAATTGCTCAGAGATGAAAAGTGCCAGCACTGAAAGCTGTTGCTAGCCAGCTCCCTTCCTTGGAAGCGCTTTTGTAGGCCTAAGAACACTGGGGCTCTGGGCTTCTCTAGCCACCTAATCTTCTGCTCATCCTCTCGCGCACTCTAAAGAGAGCTCAGGTGAGAAATTGCAAACGTCGAGCAATTGCTCAGAGATGAAAAGTGCCAGCACTGAAAGCTGTTGCTAGCCAGCACCCTTCCTTGGAAGCGCTTTCACAGGCGCAGCAACACTGGGGCTTTGCGCTTCTCTACCCACCAAACGTCACGGTCCTTCTCTTTCCGTCGGTAGACACGAGCTGAGAAATTGCAAACGTCGAGCAATTGCTCAGAGATGAAAAGTGCCAGCACTGAAAGCTCTTGCTAGCCAGCACTTTCCTTGGAAGCGCTTTCACAGGCGCAGCAACACTGGGGCTTTGCGCTTCTCTACCCACCAAACGTCACGGTCCTTCTCTTTCCGTCTCGTAGACACGAGCTGAGAAATTGCAAACGTCGAGCAATTGCTCAGAGATGAAAAGTGCCAGCACTGAAAGCTGTTGCTAGCCAGCACCCTTCCTTGGAAGCGCTTTTGTAGGCCTAAGAACACTGGGGCTCTGGGCTTCTCTAGCCACCTCATCTTCTGCTCATCCTCTCGCGCACTCTAAAGAGAGCTCAGGTGAGAAATTGCAAACGTCGAGCAATTGCTCAGAGATGAAAAGTGCCAGCACTGAAAGCTCTTGCTAGCCAGCACCCTTCCTTGGAAGCGCTTTCACAGGCGCAGCAACACTGGGGCTTTGCGCTTCTATACGCACCAAACGTCACGGTCCTTCTCTTTCCGTCTCGTAGACACGAGCTGAGAAATTGCAAATGTCGAGCAATTGCTCAGAGATGAAAAGTGCCAGCACTGAAAGCTCTTGCTAGCCAGCTCCCTTCCTTGGAAGCGCTTTTGTAGGCCTAAGAACACTGGGGCTCTGGGCTTCTCTAGCCACCTCATCTTCTGCTCATCCTCTCGCGCACTCTAAAGAGAGCTCAGGTGAGAAATTGCAAACGTCGAGCAATTGCTCAGAGATGAAAAGTGCCAGCACTGAAAGCTGTTGCTAGCCAGCACCCTTCCTTGGAAGCGCTTTCACAGGCGCAGCAACACTGGGGCTTTGCGCTTCTCTAGCCACCAAACGTCACAGTCATTCTCTTTCCGTCTCGTAGACATGAGCTGAGAAATTGCAAACGTCGAGCAATTGCTCAGAGATGAAAAGTGCCAGCACTGAAAGCTGTTGCTAGCCAGCTCCCTTCCTTGGAAGCGCTTTTGTAGGCCTAAGAAGAGTGGGGCTCTGGGCTTCTCTAGCCACCTCATCTTCTGCTCATCCTCTCGCGCACTCTAAAGAGAGCTCAGGTGAGAAATTGCAAACGTCGAGCAATTGCTCAGAGATGAAAAGTGCCAGCACTGAAAGCTCTTGCTAGGCAGCACCCTTCCTTGGAAGCGCTTTCACAGGCGCAGTAACATTGGGGCTTTGCGCTTCTCTAGCCACCAAACGTCACGGTCCTTCTCTTTCCGTCTCGTAGACACGAGCTGAGAAATTGCAAACGTCGAGCAATTGCTCAGAGATGAAAAGTGCCAGCACTGAAAGCTCTTGCTAGCCAGCTCCCTTCCTTGGAAGCGCTTTTGTAGGCCTAAGAACACTGGGGCTCTGGGCTTCTCTAGCCACCTAATCTTCTGCTCATCCTCTCGCGCACTCTAAAGAGAGCTCAGGTGAGAAATTGCAAACGTCGAGCAATTGCTCAGAGATGAAAAGTGCCAGCACTGAAAGCTGTTGCTAGCCAGCACCCTTCCTTGGAAGCGCTTTCACAGGCGCAGCAACACTGGGGCTTTGCGCTTCTCTAGCCACCAAACGTCACAGTCATTCTCTTTCCGTCTCCTAGACATGAGCTGAGAAATTGCAAACGTCGAGCAATTGCTCCGAGATGAAAAGTGCCAGCACTGAAAGCTGTTGCTAGCCAGCTCCCTTCCTTGGAAGCGCTTTTGTAGGCCTAAGAACACTGGGGCTCTGGGCTTCTCTAGCCACCTCATCTTCTGCTCATCCTCTCGCGCACTCTAAAGAGAGCTCAGGTGAGAAATTGCAAACGTCCAGCAATTGCTCAGAGATGAAAAGTGCCAGCACTGAAAGCTCTTGCTAGCCAGCACCCTTCCTTGGAAGCGCTTTCACAGGCGCAGCAACACTGGGGCTTTGCGCTTCTATACGCACCAAACTTCACAGTCATTCTCTTTCCGTCTCGTAGACATGAGCTGAGAAATTGCAAACGTCGAGCAATTGCTCAGAGATGAAAAGTGCCAGCACTGAAAGCTGTTGCTAGCCAGCTCCCTTCCTTGGAAGCGCTTTTGTAGGCCTAAGAACACTGGGGCTCTGGGCTTCTCTAGCCACCTCATCTTCTGCTCATCCTCTCGCGCACTCTAAAGAGAGCTCAGGTGAGAAATTGCAAACGTCGAGCAATTGCTCAGAGATGAAAAGTGCCAGCACTGAAAGCTCTTGCTAGCCAGCACCCTTCCTTGGAAGCGCTTTCACAGGCGCAGCAACACTGGGGCTTTGCGCTTCTATACGCACCAAAAGTCACGGTCCTTCTCTTTCCGTCTCGTAGACACGAGCTGAGAAATTGCAAACGTCGAGCAATTGCTCAGAGATGAAAATTGCCAGCACTGAAAGCTGTTGCTAGCCAGCTCCCTTCCTTGGAAGCGCTTTTGTAGGCCTAAGAACACTGGGGCTCTGGGCTTCTCTAGCCACCTCATCTTCTGCTCATCCTCTCGCGCACTCTAAAGAGAGCTCAGGTGAGAAATTGCAAACGTCGAGCAATTGCTCAGAGATGAAAAGTGCCAGCACTGAAAGCTGTTGCTAGCCAGCACCCTTCCTTGGAAGCGCTTTCACAGGCGCAGCAACACTGGGGCTTTGCGCTTCTATACGCACCAAACGTCACGGTCCTTCTCTTTCCGTCTCGTAGACAGGAGCTGAGAAATTGCAAACGTCGAGCAATTGCTCAGAGATGAAAAGTGCCAGCACTGAAAGCTCTTGCTAGCCAGCACCCTTCCTTGGAAGCGCTTTCACAGGCGCAGCAACACTGGGGCTTTGCGCTTCTCTACCCACCAAACGTCACGGTCCTTCTCTTTCCGTCGGTAGACACGAGCTGAGAAATTGCAAACGTCGAGCAATTGCTCAGAGATGAAAAGTGCCAGCACTGAAAGCTCTTGCTAGCCAGCACTTTCCTTGGAAGCGCTTTCACAGGCGCAGCAACACTGGGGCTTTGCGCTTCTCTACCCACCAAACGTCACGGTCCTTCTCTTTCCGTCTCGTAGACACGAGCTGAGAAATTGCAAACGTCGAGCAATTGCTCAGAGATGAAAAGTGCCAGCACTGAAAGCTCTTGCTAGCCAGCACCCTTCCTTGGAAGCGCTTTTGTAGGCCTAAGAACACTGGGGCTCTGGGCTTCTCTAGCCACCTCATCTTCTGCTCATCCTCTCGCGCACTCTAAAGAGAGCTCAGGTGAGAAATTGCAAACGTCGAGCAATTGCTCAGAGATGAAAAGTGCCAGCACTGAAAGCTCTTGCTAGCCAGCACCCTTCCTTGGAAGCGCTTTCACAGGCGCAGCAACACTGGGGCTTTGCGCTTCTATACGCACCAAACGTCACGGTCCTTCTCTTTCCGTCTCGTAGACACGAGCTGAGAAATTGCAAATGTCGAGCAATTGCTCAGAGATGAAAAGTGCCAGCACTGAAAGCTGTTGCTAGCCAGCTCCCTTCCTTGGAAGCGCTTTTGTAGGCCTAAGAACACTGGGGCTCTGGGCTTCTCTAGCCACCTCATCTTCTGCTCATCCTCTCGCGCACTCTAAAGAGAGCTCAGGTGAGAAATTGCAAACGTCGAGCAATTGCTCAGAGATGAAAAGTGCCAGCACTGAAAGCTGTTGCTAGCCAGCACCCTTCCTTGGAAGCGCTTTCACAGGCGCAGCAACACTGGGGCTTTGCGCTTCTCTAGCCACCAAACGTCACAGTCATTCTCTTTCCGTCTCGTAGACATGAGCTGAGAAATTGCAAACGTCCAGCAATTGCTCAGAGATGAAAAGTGCCAGCACTGAAAGCTGTTGCTAGCCAGCTCCCTTCCTTGGAAGCGCTTTTGTAGGCCTAAGAACACTGGGGCTCTGGGCTTCTCTAGCCACCTCATCTTCTGCTCATCCTCTCGCGCACTCTAAAGAGAGCTCAGGTGAGAAATTGCAAACGTCGAGCAATTGCTCAGAGATGAAAAGTGCCAGCACTGAAAGCTGTTGCTAGCCAGCACCCTTCCTTGGAAGCGCTTTCACAGGCGCAGCAACACTGGGGCTTTGCGCTTCTCTAGCCACCAAACGTCACGGTCCTTCTCTTTCCGTCGGTAGACACGAGCTGAGAAATTGCAAACGTCGAGCAATTGCTCAGAGATGAAAAGTGCCAGCACTGAAAGCTGTTGCTAGCCAGCACCCTTCCTTGGAAGCGCTTTTGTAGGCCTAAGAACACTGGGGCTCTGGGCTTCTCTAGCCACCTCATCTTCTGCTCATCCTCTCGCGCACTCTAAAGAGAGCTCAGGTGAGAAATTGCAAACGTCCAGCAATTGCTCAGAGATGAAAAGTGCCAGCACTGAAAGCTGTTGCTAGCCAGCACCCTTCCTTGGAAGCGCTTTCACAGGCGCAGCAACACTGGGGCTTTGCGCTTCTCTAGCCACCAAACGTCACGGTCCTTCTCTTTCCTTCTCGTAGACACGAGCTGAGAAATTGCAAACGTCGAGCAATTGCTCCGAGATGAAAAGTGCCAGCACTGAAAGCTCTTGCTAGCCAGCTCCCTTCCTTGGAAGCGCTTTTGTAGGCCTAAGAACACTGGGGCTCTGGGCTTCTCTAGCCACCTCATCTTCTGCTCATCCTCTCGCGCACTCTAAAGAGAGCTCAGGTGAGAAATTGCAAACGTCGAGCAATTGCTCAGAGATGAAAAGTGCCAGCACTGAAAGCTCTTGCTAGCCAGCACCCTTCCTTGGAAGCGCTTTCACAGGCGCAGCAACACTGGGGCTTTGCGCTTCTCTAGCCACCAAACGTCACGGTCCTTCTCTTTCCGTCTCGTAGACACGAGCTGAGAAATTGCAAACGTCGAGCAATTGCTCAGAGATGAAAAGTGCCAGCACTGAAAGCTCTTGCTAGCCAGCACCCTTCCTTGGAAGCGGTTTTGTAGGCCTAAGAACACTGGGGCTCTGGGCTTCTCTAGCCACCTCATCTTCTGCTCATCCTCTCGCGCACTCTAAACAGAGCTCAGGTGAGAAATTGCAAACGTCGAGCAATTGCTCAGAGATGAAAAGTGCCAGCACTGAAAGCTCTTGCTAGCCAGCACCCTTCCTTGGAAGCGCTTTCACAGGCGCAGTAACACTGGGGCTTTGCACTTCTATACGCACCAAACGTCACGGTCCTTCTCTTTCCTTCTCGTAGACACGAGCTGAGAAATTGCAAACGTCGAGCAATTGCTCAGAGATGAAAAGTGCCAGCACTGAAAGCTCTTGCTAGCCAGCACCCTTCCTTGGAAGCGCTTTCACAGGCGCAGTAACACTGGGGCTTTGCGCTTCTCTACCCACCAAACGTCATGGTCATTCTCTTTCCATCTCGTAGACACGAGCTGAGAAATTGCAAACGTCGAGCAATTGCTCAGAGATGAAAAGTGCCAGCACTGAAAGCTCTTGCTAGCCAGCACCCTTCCTTGGAAGCGCTTTTGTAGGCCTAAGAACACTGGGGCTCTGGGCTTCTCTAGCCACCTAATCTTCTGCTCATCCTCTCGCGCACTCTAAAGAGAGCTCAGGTGAGAAATTGCAAACGTCGAGCAATTGCTCAGAGATGAAAAGTGCCAGCACTGAAAGCTCTTGCTAGGCAGCACCCTTCCTTGGAAGCGCTTTCACAGGCGCAGCAACACTGGGGCTTTGCGCTTCTCTAGCCACCAAACGTCACGGTCCTTCTCTTTCCGTCGGTAGACATGAGCTGAGAAATTGCAAACGTCGAGCAATTGCTCAGAGATGAAAAGTGCCAGCACTGAAAGCTGTTGCTAGCCAGCACCCTTCCTTGGAAGCGCTTTCACAGGCGCAGCAACACTGGGGCTTTGCGCTTCTCTAGCCACCAAACGTCACGGTCCTTCTCTTTCCGTCTCGTAGACACGAGCTGAGAAATTGCAAACGTCGAGCAATTGCTCCGAGATGAAAAGTGCCAGCACTGAAAGCTGTTGCTAGCCAGCCCCCTTCCTTGGAAGCGCTTTTGTAGGCCTAAGAACACTGGGGCTCTGGGCTTCTCTAGCCACCTCATCTTCTGCTCATCCTCTCGCGCACTCTAAAGAGAGCTCAGGTGAGAAATTGCAAACGTCCAGCAATTGCTCAGAGATGAAAAGTGCCAGCACTGAAAGCTCTTGCTAGCCAGCACCCTTCCTTGGAAGCGCTTTCACAGGCGCAGCAACACTGGGGCTTTGCGCTTCTCTAGCCACCAAACGTCACGGTCCTTCTCTTTCCGTCTCGTAGACACGAGCTGAGAAATTGCAAACGTCGAGCAATTGCTCAGAGATGAAAAGTGCCAGCACTGAAAGCTCTTGCTAGCCAGCACCCTTCCTTGGAAGCGCTTTTGTAGGCCTAAGAACACTGGGGCTCTGGGCTTCTCTAGCCACCTCATCTTCTGCTCATCCTCTCGCGCACTCTAAACAGAGCTCAGGTGAGAAATTGCAAACGTCGAGCAATTGCTCAGAGATGAAAAGTGCCAGCACTGAAAGCTGTTGCTAGCCAGCACCCTTCCTTGGAAGCGCTTTCACAGGCGCAGCAACACTGGGGCTTTGCGCTTCTATACGCACCAAACGTCACGGTCATTCTCTTTCCGTCTCCTAGACACGAGCTGAGAAATTGCAAACGTCGAGCAATTGCTCAGAGATGAAAAGTGCCAGCACTGAAAGCTGTTGCTAGCCAGCACCCTTCCTTGGAAGCGCTTTTGTAGGCCTAAGCACACTGGGGCTCTGGGCTTCTCTAGCCACCTCATCTTCTGCTCATCCTCTCGCGCACTCTAAAGAGAGCTCAGGTGAGAAATTGCAAACGTCGAGCAATTGCTCAGAGATGAAAAGTGCCAGCACTGAAAGCTCTTGCTAGCCAGCACCCTTCCTTGGAAGCGCTTTCACAGGCGCAGCAACACTGGGGCTTTGCGCTTCTATACGCACCAAACGTCACGGTCCTTCTCTTTCCGTCTCGTAGACACGAGCTGAGAAATTGCAAATGTCGAGCAATTGCTCAGAGATGAAAAGTGCCAGCACTGAAAGCTGTTGCTAGCCAGCTCCCTTCCTTGGAAGCGCTTTTGTAGGCCTAAGAACACTGGGGCTCTGGGCTTCTCTAGCCACCTCATCTTCTGCTCATCCTCTCGCGCACTCTAAAGAGAGCTCAGGTGAGAAATTGCAAACGTCGAGCAATTGCTCAGAGATGAAAAGTGCCAGCACTGAAAGCTGTTGCTAGCCAGCACCCTTCCTTGGAAGCGCTTTCACAGGCGCAGCAACACTGGGGCTTTGCGCTTCTCCAGCCACCAAACGTCACAGTCATTCTCTTTCCGTCTCGTAGACATGAGCTGAGAAATTGCAAACGTCGAGCAATTGCTCAGAGATGAAAAGTGCCAGCACTGAAAGCTGTTGCTAGCCAGCTCCCTTCCTTGGAAGCGCTTTTGTAGGCCTAAGAACAGTGGGGCTCTGGGCTTCTCTAGCCACCTCATCTTCTGCTCATCCTCTCGCGCACTCTAAAGAGAGCTCAGGTGAGAAATTGCAAACGTCGAGCAATTGCTCAGAGATGAAAAGTGCCAGCACTGAAAGCTGTTGCTAGCCAGCACCCTTCCTTGGAAGCGCTTTCACAGGCGCAGCAACACTGGGGCTTTGCGCTTCTCTAGCCACCAAACGTCACGGTCCTTCTCTTTCCGTCTCGTAGACACGAGCTGAGAAATTGCAAACGTCGAGCAATTGCTCAGAGATGAAAAGTGCCAGCACTGAAAGCTGTTGCTAGCCAGCTCCCTTCCTTGGAAGCGCTTTTGTAGGCCTAAGAACACTGGGGCTCTGGGCTTCTCTAGCCACCTCATCTTCTGCTCATCCTCTCGCGCACTCTAAAGAGAGCTCAGGTGAGAAATTGCAAACGTCGAGCAATTGCTCAGAGATGAAAAGTGCCAGCACTGAAAGCTCTTGCTAGCCAGCACCCTTCCTTGGAAGCGCTTTCACAGGCGCAGTAACACTGGGGCTTTGCGCTTCTCTAGCCACCAAACGTCACGGTCCTTCTCTTTCCGTCGGTAGACACGAGCTGAGAAATTGCAAAAGTCGAGCAATTGCTCCGAGATGAAAAGTGCCAGCACTGAAAGCTGTTGCTAGCCAGCTCCCTTCCTTGGAAGCGCTTTTGTAGGCCTAAGAACACTGGGGCTCTGGGCTTCTCTAGCCACCTCATCTTCTGCTCATCCTCTCGCGCACTCTAAAGAGAGCTCAGGGGAGAAATTGCAAACGTCGAGCAATTGCTCAGAGATGAAAAGTGCCAGCACTGAAAGCTCTTGCTAGCCAGCACCCTTCCTTGGAAGCGCTTTCACAGGCGCAGCAACACTGGGGCTTTGCGCTTCTATACGCACCAAACGTCACGGTCCTTCTCTTTCCTTCTCGTAGACACGAGCTGAGAAATTGCAAACGTCGAGCAATTGCTCAGAGATGAAAAGTGCCAGCACTGAAAGCTGTTGCTAGCCAGCTCCCTTCCTTGGAAGCGCTTTTGTAGGCCTAAGAACACTGGGGCTCTGGGCTTCTCTAGCCACCTCATCTTCTGCTCATCCTCTCGCGCACTCTAAAGAGAGCTCAGGTGAGAAATTGCAAACGTCGAGCAATTGCTCAGAGATGAAAAGTGCCAGCACTGAAAGCTGTTGCTAGCCAGCACCCTTCCTTGGAAGCGCTTTCACAGGCGCAGCAACACTGGGGCTTTGCGCTTCTATACGCACCAAACGTCACGGTCCTTCTCTTTCCGTCTCGTAGACACGAGCTGAGAAATTGCAAACGTCGAGCAATTGCTCAGAGATGAAAAGTGCCAGCACTGAAAGCTGTTGCTAGCCAGCACCCTTCCTTGGAAGCGCTTTTGTAGGCCTAAGAACACTGGGGCTCTGGGCTTCTCTAGCCACCTCATCTTCTGCTCATCCTCTCGCGCACTCTAAACAGAGCTCAGGTGAGAAATTGCAAACGTCCAGCAATTGCTCAGAGATGAAAAGTGCCAGCACTGAAAGCTCTTGCTAGCCAGCACCCTTCCTTGGAAGCGCTTTCACAGGCGCAGTAACACTGGGGCTTTGCACTTCTATACGCACCAAACGTCACGGTCCTTCTCTTTCCGTCTCCTAGACACGAGCTGAGAAATTGCAAACGTCGAGCAATTGCTCAGAGATGAAAAGTGCCAGCACTGAAAGCTCTTGCTAGCCAGCACCCTTCCTTGGAAGCGCTTTCACAGGCGCAGTAACACTGGGGCTTTGCGCTTCTCTACCCACCAAACGTCATGGTCATTCTCTTTCCATCTCGTAGACACGAGCTGAGAAATTGCAAACGTCGAGCAATTGCTCAGAGATGAAAAGTGCCAGCACTGAAAGCTGTTGCTAGCCAGCACCCTTCCTTGGAAGCGCTTTTGTAGGCCTAAGAACACTGGGGCTCTGGGCTTCTCTAGCCACCTCATCTTCTGCTCATCCTCTCGCACAGTCTAAAGAGAGCTCAGGTGAGAAATTGCAAACGTCGAGCAATTGCTCAGAGATGAAAAGTGCCAGCACTGAAAGCTGTTGCTAGCCAGCACCCTTCCTTGGAAGCGCTTTCACAGGCGCAGCAACACTGGGGCTTTGCGCTTCTCTAGCCACCAAACGTCACGGTCCTTCTCTTTCCGTCGGTAGACATGAGCTGAGAAATTGCAAACGTCGAGCAATTGCTCAGAGATGAAAAGTGCCAGCACTGAAAGCTGTTGCTAGCCAGCACCCTTCCTTGGAAGTGCTTTCACAGGCGCAGCAACACTGGGGCTTTGCGCTTCTCTAGCCACCAAACGTCACGGTCATTCTCTTTCCGTCTCGTAGACACGAGCTGAGAAATTGCAAACGTCGAGCAATTGCTCCGAGATGAAAAGTGCCAGCACTGAAAGCTCTTGCTAGCCAGCACCCTTCCTTGGAAGCGCTTTTGTAGGCCTAAGAACACTGGGGCTCTGGGCTTCTCTAGCCACCTCATCTTCTGCTCATCCTCTCGCGCACTCTAAAGAGAGCTCAGGTGAGAAATTGCAAACGTCCAGCAATTGCTCAGAGATGAAAAGTGCCAGCACTGAAAGCTCTTGCTAGCCAGCACCCTTCCTTGGAAGCGCTTTCACAGGCGCAGCAACACTGGGGCTTTGCGCTTCTCTAGCCACCAAACGTCACGGTCCTTCTCTTTCCGTCTCGTAGACACGAGCTGAGAAATTGCAAACGTCCAGCAATTGCTCAGAGATGAAAAGTGCCAGCACTGAAAGCTCTTGCTAGCCAGCACCCTTCCTTGGAAGCGCTTTTGTAGGCCTAAGAACACTGGGGCTCTGGGCTTCTCTAGCCACCTCATCTTCTGCTCATCCTCTCGCGCACTCTAAAGAGAGCTCAGGTGAGAAATTGCAAACGTCGAGCAATTGCTCAGAGATGAAAAGTGCCAGCACTGAAAGCTGTTGCTAGCCAGCACCCTTCCTTGGAAGCGCTTTCACAGGCGCAGTAACACTGGGGCTTTGCACTTCTATACGCACCAAACGTCACGGTCCTTCTCTTTCCGTCTCCTAGACACGAGCTGAGAAATTGCAAACGTCGAGCAATTGCTCAGAGATGAAAAGTGCCAGCACTGAAAGCTCTTGCTAGCCAGCACCCTTCCTTGGAAGCGCTTTCACAGGCGCAGCAACACTGGGGCTTTGCGCTTCTCTAGCCACCAAACGTCACGGTCATTCTCTTTCCGTCTCCTAGACACGAGCTGAGAAATTGCAAACGTCGAGCAATTGCTCAGAGATGAAAAGTGCCAGCACTGAAAGCTGTTGCTAGCCAGCACCCTTCCTTGGAAGCGCTTTTGTAGGCCTAAGAACACTGGGGCTCTGGGCTTCTCTAGCCACCTCATCTTCTGCTCATCCTCTCGCGCACTCTAAAGAGAGCTCAGGAGAGAAATTGCAAACGTCGAGCAATTGCTCAGAGATGAAAAGTGCCAGCACTGAAAGCTCTTGCTAGCCAGCACCCTTCCTTGGAAGCGCTTTCACAGGCGCAGTAACACTGGGGCTTTGCGCTTCTCTAGCCATCAAACGTCATGGTCATTCTCTTTCCATCTCGTAGACACGAGCTGAGAAATTGCAAACGTCGAGCAATTGCTCAGAGATGAAAAGTGCCAGCACTGAAAGCTGTTGCTAGCCAGCACCCTTCCTTGGAAGCGCTTTTGTAGGCCTAAGAACACTGGGGCTCTGGGCTTCTCTAGCCACCTCATCTTCTGCTCATCCTCTCGCGCACTCTAAAGAGAGCTCAGGTGAGAAATTGCAAACGTCGAGCAATTGCTCAGAGATGAAAAGTGCCAGCACTGAAAGCTGTTGCTAGCCAGCACCCTTCCTTGGAAGCGCTTTCACAGGCGCAGCAACACTGGGGCTTTGCGCTTCTCTAGCCACCAAACGTCACGGTCCTTCTCTTTCCGTCGGTAGACATGAGCTGAGAAATTGCAAACGTCGAGCAATTGCTCAGAGATGAAAAGTGCCAGCACTGAAAGCTGTTGCTAGCCAGCACCCTTCCTTGGAAGTGCTTTCACAGGCGCAGCAACACTGGGGCTTTGCGCTTCTCTAGCCACCAAACGTCACGGTCCTTCTCTTTCCGTCTCGTAGACACGAGCTGAGAAATTGCAAACGTCGAGCAATTGCTCCGAGATGAAAAGTGCCAGCACTGAAAGCTCTTGCTAGCCAGCACCCTTCCTTGGAAGCGCTTTTGTAGGCCTAAGAACACTGGGGCTCTGGGCTTCTCTAGCCACCTCATCTTCTGCTCATCCTCTCGCGCACTCTAAAGAGAGCTCAGGTGAGAAATTGCAAACGTCCAGCAATTGCTCAGAGATGAAAAGTGCCAGCACTGAAAGCTCTTGCTAGCCAGCACCCTTCCTTGGAAGCGCTTTCACAGGCGCAGCAACACTGGGGCTTTGCGCTTCTCTAGCCACCAAACGTCACGGTCCTTCTCTTTCCGTCTCGTAGACACGAGCTGAGAAATTGCAAACGTCCAGCAATTGCTCAGAGATGAAAAGTGCCAGCACTGAAAGCTCTTGCTAGCCAGCACCCTTCCTTGGAAGCGCTTTTGTAGGCCTAAGAACACTGGGGCTCTGGGCTTCTCTAGCCACCTCATCTTCTGCTCATCCTCTCGCGCACTCTAAACAGAGCTCAGGTGAGAAATTGCAAACGTCCAGCAATTGCTCAGAGATGAAAAGTGCCAGCACTGAAAGCTGTTGCTAGCCAGCACCCTTCCTTGGAAGCGCTTTCACAGGCGCAGTAACACTGGGGCTTTGCACTTCTATACGCACCAAACGTCACGGTCCTTCTCTTTCCGTCTCCTAGACACGAGCTGAGAAATTGCAAACGTCGAGCAATTGCTCAGAGATGAAAAGTGCCAGCACTGAAAGCTCTTGCTAGCCAGCACCCTTCCTTGGAAGCGCTTTCACAGGCGCAGCAACACTGGGGCTTTGCGCTTCTCTAGCCAACAAACGTCACGGTCATTCTCTTTCCGTCTCCTAGACACGAGCTGAGAAATTGCAAACGTCGAGCAATTGCTCAGAGATGAAAAGTGCCAGCACTGAAAGCTGTTGCTAGCCAGCACCCTTCCTTGGAAGCGCTTTTGTAGGCCTAAGAACACTGGGGCTCTGGGCTTCTCTAGCCACCTCATCTTCTGCTCATCCTCTCGCGCACTCTAAAGAGAGCTCAGGAGAGAAATTGCAAACGCCCAGCAATTGCTCAGAGATGAAAAGGGCCAGCACTGAAAGCTCTTGCTAGCCAGCACCCTTCCTTGGAAGCGCTTTCACAGGCGCAGTAACACTGGGGCTTTGCGCTTCTCTAGCCATCAAACGTCATGGTCATTCTCTTTCCATCTCGTAGACACGAGCTGAGAAATTGCAAACGTCGAGCAATTGCTCAGAGATGAAAAGTGCCAGCACTGAAAGCTGTTGCTAGCCAGCACCCTTCCTTGGAAGCGCTTTCACAGGCGCAGTAACACTGGGGCTTTGCGCTTCTCTAGCCACCAAGCGTCACGGTCCTTCTCTTTCCGTCTCGTAGACACGAGCTGAGAAATTGCAAACGTCCAGCAATTGCTCAGAGATGAAAAGTGCCAGCACTGAAAGCTCTTGCTAGCCAGCACCCTTCCTTGGAAGCGCTTTCACAGGCGCAGCAACACTGGGGCTTTGCGCTTCTATACGCACCAAACGTCACGGTCCTTCTCTTTCCGTCTCGTAGACACGAGCTGAGAAATTGCAAGCGTCGAGCAATTGCTCAGAGATGAAAAGTGCCAGCACTGAAAGCTGTTGCTAGCCAGCACCCTTCCTTGGAAGCGGTTTTGTAGGCCTAAGAACACTGGGGCTCTGGGCTTCTCTAGCCACCTCATCTTCTGCTCATCCTCTCGCGCACTCTAAAGAGAGCTCAGGTGAGAAATTGCAAACGTCCAGCAATTGCTCAGAGATGAAAAGTGCCAGCACTGAAAGCTCTTGCTAGCCAGCACCCTTCCTTGGAAGCGCTTGCACAGGCGCAGCAACACTGGGGCTTTGCACTTCTCTACGCACCAAACGTCACGGTCATTCTCTTTCCGCCTCGTAGACACGAGCTGAGAAATTGCAAACGTCAAGCAATTGCTCAGAGATGAAAAGTGCCAGCACTGAAAGCTGTTGCTAGCCAGCACCCTTCCTTGGAAGCGCTTTCACAGGCGCAGTAACACAGGGGCTTTGCGCTTCTCTAGCCACCAAACGTCACGGTCCTTCTCTTTCCGTCGGTAGACACGAGCTGAGAAATTGCAAACGTCGAGCAATTGCTCAGAGATGAAAAGTGCCAGCACTGAAAGCTCTTGCTAGCCAGCACCCTTCCTTGGAAGCGCTTTCACAGGCGCAGCAACACTGGGGCTTTGCGCTTCTCTACCCACCAAACGTCACGGTCCTTCTCTTTCCGTCTCGTAGACACGAGCTGAGAAATTGCAAACGTCCAGCAATTGCTCCGAGATGAGAAGTGCCAGCACTGAAAGCTGTTGCTAGCCAGCACCCTTCCTTGGAAGCGCTTTTGTAGGCCTAAGAACACTGGGGCTCTGGGCTTCTCTAGCCACCTCATCTTCTGCTCATCCTCTCGCGCACTCTAAAGAGAGCTCAGGTGAGAAATTGCAAACGTCCAGCAATTGCTCAGAGATGAAAAGTGCCAGCACTGAAAGCTCTTGCTAGCCAGCACCCTTCCTTGGAAGCGCTTTCACAGGCGCAGCAACACTGGGGCTTTGCGCTTCTATACGCACCAAACGTCACAGTCCTTCTCTTTCTGTCTTGTAGACACGAGCTGAGAAATTGCAAACGTCGAGCAATTGCTCCGAGATGAAAAGTGCCAGCACTGAAAGCTGTTGCTAGCCAGCACCCTTCCTTGGAAGCGCTTTTGTAGGCCTAAGAACACTGGGGCTCTGGGCTTCTCTAGCCACCTAATCTTCTGCTCATCCTCTCGCGCACTCTAAAGAGAGCTCAGGTGAGAAATTGCAAACGTCCAGCAATTGCTCAGAGATGAAAAGTGCCAGCACTGAAAGCTCTTGCTAGCCAGCACCCTTCCTTGGAAGCGCTTTCACAGGCGCAGCAACACTGGGGCTTTGCGCTTCTATACGCACCAAACGTCACGGTCCTTCTCTTTCCGTCGGTAGACACGAGCTGAGAAATTGCAAACGTCGAGCAATTGCTCAGAGATGAAACGTGCCAGCACTGAAAGCTCTTGCTAGCCAGCACCCTTCCTTGGAAGCGCTTTCACAGGCGCAGCAACACTGGGGCTTTGCGCTTCTCTACCCACCAAACGTCACGGTCATTCTCTTTCCGTCTCGTAGACACGAGCTGAGAAATTGCAAACGTCGAGCAATTGCTCAGAGATGAAAAGTGCCAGCACTGAAAGCTGTTGCTAGCCAGCACCCTTCCTTGGAAGCGCTTTCACAGGTGCAGCAACACTGGGGCTTTGCGCTTCTCTAGCCACCAAACGTCACGGTCCTTCTCTTTCCGTCTCGTAGACACGAGCTGAGAAATTGCAAATGTCGAGCAATTGCTCAGAGATGAAAAGTGCCAGCACTGAAAGCTCTTGCTAGCCAGCACCCTTCCTTGGAAGCGCTTTCACAGGAGCAGCAACACTGGGGCTTTGCGCTTCTCTACCCACCAAACGTCACGGTCCTTCTCTTTCCGTCTCGTAGACACGAGCTGAGAAATTGCAAACGTCGAGCAATTGCTCAGAGATGAAAAGTGCCAGCACTGAAAGCTCTTGCTAGCCAGCACCCTTCCTTGGAAGCGCTTTCACAGGCGCAGCAACACTGGGGCTTTGCGCTTCTCTAGCCACCAAACGTCACAGTCATTCTCTTTCCGTCTCGTAGACACGAGCTGAGAAATTGCAAACGTCGAGCAATTGCTCAGAGATGAAAAGTGCCAGCACTGAAAGCTCTTGCTAGCCAGCACCCTTCCTTGGAAGCGCTTTCACAGGCGCAGCAACACTGGGGCTTTGCGCTTCTCTAGCCACCAAACGTCACGGTCCTTCTCTTTCCGTCTCGTAGACACGAGCTGAGAAATTGCAAACGTCCAGCAATTGCTCCGAGATGAAAAGTGCCAGCACTGAAAGCTGTTGCTAGCCAGCACCCTTCCTTGGAAGCGCTTTTGTAGGCCTAAGAACACTGGGGCTCTGGGCTTCTCTAGCCACCTCATCTTCTGCTCATCCTCTCGCGCACTCTAAAGAGAGCTCAGGTGAGAAATTGCAAACGTCGAGCAACTGCTCAGAGATGAAAAGTGCCAGCACTGAAAGCTGTTGCTAGCCAGCACCCTTCCTTGGAAGCGCTTTCACAGGCGCAGCAACACTGGGGCTTTGCGCTTCTCTAGCCACCAAACGTCACGGTCATTCTCTTTCCATCTCATAGACACGAGCTGAGAAATTGCAAACGTCGAGCAATTGCTCAGAGATGAAAAGTGCCAGCACTGAAAGCTGTTGCTAGCCAGCACCCTTCCTTGGAAGCGCTTTCACAGGAGCAGCAACACTGGGGCTTTGCGCTTCTATACGCACCAAATGTCACGGTCCTTCTCTTTCCGTCTCGTAGACACGAGCTGAGAAATTGCAAACGTCGAGCAATTGCTCAGAGATGAAAAGTGCCAGCACTGAAAGCTGTTGCTAGCCAGCACCCTTCCTTGGAAGCGCTTTTGTAGGCCTAAGAACACTGGGGCTCTGGGCTTCTCTAGCCACCTCATCTTCTGCTCATCCTCTCGCGCACTCTAAAGAGAGCTCAGGTGAGAAATTGCAAACGTCCAGCAATTGCTCAGAGATGAAAAGTGCCAGCACTGAAAGCTCTTGCTAGCCAGCACCCTTCCTTGGAAGCGCTTTCACAGGCGCAGCAACACTGGGGCTTTGCGCTTCTATACGCACCAAACGTCACGGTCCTTCTCTTTCCATCTCGTAGACACGAGCTGAGAAATTGCAAACGTCGAGCAATTGCTCAGAGATGAAAAGTGCCAGCACTGAAAGCTCTTGCTAGCCAGCACCCTTCCTTGGAAGCGCTTTTGTAGGCCTAAGAACACTGGGGCTCTGGGCTTCTCTAGCCACCTCATCTTCTGCTCATCCTCTCGCGCACTCTAAAGAGAGCTCAGGTGAGAAATTGCAAACGTCGAGCAATTGCTCAGAGATGAAAAGTGCCAGCACTGAAAGCTGTTGCTAGCCAGCACCCTTCCTTGGAAGCGCTTTCACAGGCGCAGCAACACTGGCGCTTTGCGATTCTATACGCACCAAACGTCACGGTCATTCTCTTTCCGTCTCGTAGACACGAGCTGAGAAATTGCAAACGTCGAGCAATTGCTCAGAGATGAAAAGTGCCAGCACTGAAAGCTCTTGCTAGCCAGCCCCCTTCCTTGGAAGAGCTTTTGTAGGCCTAAGAACAGTGGGGCTCTGGGCTTCTCTAGCCACCTCATCTTCTGCTCATCCTCTCGCGCACTCTAAAGAGAGCTCAGGTGAGAAATTGCAAACGTCGAGCAATTGCTCAGAGATGAAAAGTGCCAGCACTGAAAGCTCTTGCTAGCCAGCACCCTTCCTTCGAAGCGCTTTCACAGGCGCAGTAACACTGGGGCTTTGCGCTTCTCTAGCCACCAAACGTCACGGTCCTTCTCTTTCCGTCTCCTAGACACGAGCTGAGAAATTGCAAACGTCGAGCAATTCCTCAGAGATGAAAAGTGCCAGCACTGAAAGCTGTTGCTAGCCAGCTCCCTTCCTTGGAAGCGCTTTTGTAGGCCTAAGAACACTGGGGCTCTGGGCTTCTCTAGCCACCTCATCTTCTGCTCATCCTCTCGCGCACTCTAAAGAGAGCTCAGGTGAGAAATTGCAAAGGTCGAGCAATTGCTCAGAGATGAAAAGTGCCAGCACTGAAAGCTCTTGCTAGCCAGCACCCTTCCTTGGAAGCGCTTTCACAGGCGCAGCAACACTGGGGCTTTGCGCTTCTATACGCACCAAACGTCACGGTCCTTCTCTTTCCGTCTCGTAGACACGAGCTGAGAAATTGCAAACGTCGAGCAATTGCTCAGAGATGAAAAGTGCCAGCACTGAAAGCTCTTGCTAGCCAGCACCCTTCCTTGGAAGCGCTTTTGTAGGCCTAAGAACACTGGGGCTCTGGGCTTCTCTAGCCACCTCATCTTCTGCTCATCCTCTCGCGCACTCTAAAGAGAGCTCAGGTGAGAAATTGCAAACGTCGAGCAATTGCTCAGAGATGAAAAGTGCCAGCACTGAAAGCTCTTGCTAGCCAGCACCCTTCCTTGGAAGAGCTTTCACAGGCGCAGTAACGCTGGGGCTTTGCACTTCTATACGCACCAAACGTCACGGTCCTTCTCTTTCCGTCTCGTAGACACGAGCTGAGAAATTGCAAACGTCGAGCAATTGCTCAGAGATGAAAAGTGCCAGCACTGAAAGCTCTTGCTAGCCAGCACCCTTCCTTGGAAGCGCTTTCACAGGCGCAGCAACACTGGGGCTTTGCGCTTCTCTACCCACCAAACGTCACGGTCATTCTCTTTCCGTCTCCTAGACACGAGCTGAGAAATTGCAAACGTCGAGCAATTGCTCAGAGATGAAAAGTGCCAGCACTGAAAGCTGTTGCTAGCCAGCACCCTTCCTTGGAAGCGCTTTTGTAGGCCTAAGAACACTGGGGCTCTGGGCTTCTCTAGCCACCTCATCTTCTGCTCATCCTCTCGCGCACTCTAAAGAGAGCTCAGGTGAGAAATTGCAAACGTCCAGCAATTGCTCAGAGATGAAAAGTGCCAGCACTGAAAGCTCTTGCTAGCCAGCACCCTTCCTTGGAAGCGCTTTCACAGGCGCAGCAACACTGGGGCTTTGCGCTTCTATACGCACCAAACGTCACAGTCCTTCTCTTTCTGTCTTGTAGACACGAGCTGAGAAATTGCAAACGTCGAGCAATTGCTCAGAGATGAAAAGTGCCAGCACTGAAAGCTGTTGCTAGCCAGCACCCTTCCTTGGAAGCGCTTTTGTAGGCCTAAGAACACTGGGGCTCTGGGCTTCTCTAGCCACCTAATCTTCTGCTCATCCTCTCGCGCACTCTAAAGAGAGCTCAGGTGAGAAATTGCAAACGTCCAGCAATTGCTCAGAGATGAAAAGTGCCAGCACTGAAAGCTCTTGCTAGCCAGCACCCTTCCTTGGAAGCGCTTTCACAGGCGCAGCAACACTGGGGCTTTGCGCTTCTATACGCACCAAACGTCACGGTCCTTCTCTTTCCGTCGGTAGACACGAGCTGAGAAATTGCAAACGTCGAGCAATTGCTCAGAGATGAAACGTGCCAGCACTGAAAGCTCTTGCTAGCCAGCACCCTTCCTTGGAAGCGCTTTCACAGGCGCAGCAACACTGGGGCTTTGCGCTTCTCTACCCACCAAACGTCACGGTCATTCTCTTTCCGTCTCGTAGACACGAGCTGAGAAATTGCAAACGTCGAGCAATTGCTCAGAGATGAAAAGTGCCAGCACTGAAAGCTGTTGCTAGCCAGCACCCTTCCTTGGAAGCGCTTTCACAGGTGCAGCAACACTGGGGCTTTGCGCTTCTCTAGCCACCAAACGTCACGGTCCTTCTCTTTCCGTCTCGTAGACACGAGCTGAGAAATTGCAAAGGTCGAGCAATTGCTCAGAGATGAAAAGTGCCAGCACTGAAAGCTCTTGCTAGCCAGCACCCTTCCTTGGAAGCGCTTTCACAGGAGCAGCAACACTGGGGCTTTGCGCTTCTCTAGCCACCAAACGTCACGGTCCTTCTCTTTCCGTCTCGTAGACACGAGCTGAGAAATTGCAAACGTCGAGCAATTGCTCAGAGATGAAAAGTGCCAGCACTGAAAGCTCTTGCTAGCCAGCACCCTTCCTTGGAAGCGCTTTCACAGGCGCAGCAACACTGGGGCTTTGCGCTTCTCTAACCACCAAACGTCACAGTCATTCTCTTTCCGTCTCGTAGACACGAGCTGAGAAATTGCAAACGTCGAGCAATTGCTCAGAGATGAAAAGTGCCAGCACTGAAAGCTCTTGCTAGCCAGCACCCTTCCTTGGAAGCGCTTTCACAGGCGCAGCAACACTGGGGCTTTGCGCTTCTATACGCACCAAACGTCATGGTCCTTCTCTTTCCGTCTCGTAGACACGAGCTGAGAAATTGCAAACGTCCAGCAATTGCTCCGAGATGAAAAGTGCCAGCACTGAAAGCTCTTGCTAGCCAGCACCCTTCCTTGGAAGCGCTTTTGTAGGCCTAAGAACACTGGGGCTCTGGGCTTCTCTAGCCACCTCATCTTCTGCTCATCCTCTCGCGCACTCTAAAGAGAGCTCAGGTGAGAAATTGCAAACGTCGAGCAACTGCTCAGAGATGAAAAGTGCCAGCACTGAAAGCTGTTGCTAGCCAGCACCCTTCCTTGGAAGCGCTTTCACAGGCGCAGCAACACTGGGGCTTTGCGCTTCTCTAGCCACCAAACGTCACGGTCATTCTCTTTCCATCTCATAGACACGAGCTGAGAAATTGCAAACGTCGAGCAATTGCTCAGAGATGAAAAGTGCCAGCACTGAAAGCTGTTGCTAGCCAGCACCCTTCCTTGGAAGCGCTTTCACAGGAGCAGCAACACTGGGGCTTTGCGCTTCTATACGCACCAAATGTCACGGTCCTTCTCTTTCCGTCTCGTAGACACGAGCTGAGAAATTGCAAACGTCGAGCAATTGCTCAGAGATGAAAAGTGCCAGCACTGAAAGCTGTTGCTAGCCAGCACCCTTCCTTGGAAGCGCTTTTGTAGGCCTAAGAACACTGGGGCTCTGGGCTTCTCTAGCCACCTCATCTTCTGCTCATCCTCTCGCGCACTCTAAAGAGAGCTCAGGTGAGAAATTGCAAACGTCCAGCAATTGCTCAGAGATGAAAAGTGCCAGCACTGAAAGCTCTTGCTAGCCAGCACCCTTCCTTGGAAGCGCTTTCACAGGCGCAGCAACACTGGGGCTTTGCGCTTCTATACGCACCAAACGTCACGGTCCTTCTCTTTCCATCTCGTAGACACGAGCTGAGAAATTGCAAACGTCGAGCAATTGCTCAGAGATGAAAAGTGCCAGCACTGAAAGCTCTTGCTAGCCAGCACCCTTCCTTGGAAGCGCTTTTGTAGGCCTAAGAACACTGGGGCTCTGGGCTTCTTTAGCCACCTCATCTTCTGCTCATCCTCTCGCGCACTCTAAAGAGAGCTCAGGTGAGAAATTGCAAAGGTCGAGCAATTGCTCAGAGATGAAAAGTGCCAGCACTGAAAGCTCTTGCTAGCCAGCACCCTTCCTTGGAAGCGCTTTCACAGGCGCAGCAACACTGGGGCTTTGCGCTTCTATACGCACCAAACGTCACGGTCCTTCTCTTTCCGTCTCGTAGACACGAGCTGAGAAATTGCAAACGTCGAGCAATTGCTCAGAGATGAAAAGTGCCAGCACTGAAAGCTCTTGCTAGCCAGCACCCTTCCTTGGAAGCGCTTTTGTAGGCCTAAGAACACTGGGGCTCTGGGCTTCTCTAGCCACCTCATCTTCTGCTCATCCTCTCGCGCACTCTAAAGAGAGCTCAGGTGAGAAATTGCAAACGTCCAGCAATTGCTCAGAGATGAAAAGGGCCAGCACTGAAAGCTCTTGCTAGCCAGCACCCTTCCTTGGAAGCGCTTTCACAGGCGCAGCAACACTGGGGCTTTGCGCTTCTATACGCACCAAACGTCACGGTCCTTCTCTTTCCGTCTCGTAGACACGAGCTGAGAAATTGCAAACGTCGAGCAATTGCTCCGAGATGAAAAGTGCCAGCACTGAAAGCTCTTGCTAGCCAGCCCCCTTCCTTGGAAGAGCTTTTGTAGGCCTAAGAACACTGGGGCTCTGGGCTTCTCTAGCCACCTCATCTTCTGCTCATCCTCTCGCGCACTCTAAAGAGAGCTCAGGTGAGAAATTGCAAACGTCGAGCAATTGCTCAGAGATGAAAAGTGCCAGCACTGAAAGCTCTTGCTAGCCAGCACCCTTCCTTCGAAGCGCTTTCACAGGCGCAGTAACACTGGGGCTTTGCGCTTCTCTAGCCACCAAACGTCACGGTCCTTCTCTTTCCGTCTCCTAGACACGAGCTGAGAAATTGCAAACGTCCAGCAATTGCTCCGAGATGAAAAGTGCCAGCACTGAAAGCTGTTGCTAGCCAGCACCCTTCCTTGGAAGCGCTTTTGTAGGCCTAAGAACACTGGGGCTCTGGGCTTCTCTAGCCACCTCATCTTCTGCTCATCCTCTCGCGCACTCTAAAGAGAGCTCAGGTGAGAAATTGCAAAGGTCGAGCAATTGCTCAGAGATGAAAAGTGCCAGCACTGAAAGCTCTTGCTAGCCAGCACCCTTCCTTGGAAGCGCTTTCACAGGCGCAGCAACACTGGGGCTTTGCGCTTCTATACGCACCAAACGTCACGGTCCTTCTCTTTCCGTCTCGTAGACACGAGCTGAGAAATTGCAAACGTCGAGCAATTGCTCAGAGATGAAAAGTGCCAGCACTGAAAGCTCTTGCTAGCCAGCACCCTTCCTTGGAAGCGCTTTTGTAGGCCTAAGAACACTGGGGCTCTGGGCTTCTCTAGCCACCTCATCTTCTGCTCATCCTCTCGCGCACTCTAAAGAGAGCTCAGGTGAGAAATTGCAAACGTCGAGCAATTGCTCAGAGATGAAAAGTGCCAGCACTGAAAGCTCTTGCTAGCCAGCACCCTTCCTTGGAAGAGCTTTCACAGGCGCAGTAACGCTGGGGCTTTGCACTTCTATACGCACCAAACGTCACGGTCCTTCTCTTTCCGTCTCGTAGACACGAGCTGAGAAATTGCAAACGTCGAGCAATTGCTCAGAGATGAAAAGTGCCAGCACTGAAAGCTCTTGCTAGCCAGCACCCTTCCTTGGAAGCGCTTTCACAGGCGCAGCAACACTGGGGCTTTGCGCTTCTCTACCCACCAAACGTCACGGTCATTCTCTTTCCGTCTCCTAGACACGAGCTGAGAAATTGCAAACGTCGAGCAATTGCTCAGAGATGAAAAGTGCCAGCACTGAAAGCTGTTGCTAGCCAGCACCCTTCCTTGGAAGCGCTTTTGTAGGCCTAAGAACACTGGGGCTCTGGGCTTCTCTAGCCACCTCATCTTCTGCTCATCCTCTCGCGCACTCTAAAGAGAGCTCAGGTGAGAAATTGCAAACGTCCAGCAATTGCTCAGAGATGAAAAGTGCCAGCACTGAAAGCTCTTGCTAGCCAGCACCCTTCCTTGGAAGCGCTTTCACAGGCGCAGCAACACTGGGGCTTTGCGCTTCTATACGCACCAAACGTCACAGTCCTTCTCTTTCTGTCTTGTAGACACGAGCTGAGAAATTGCAAACGTCGAGCAATTGCTCAGAGATGAAACGTGCCAGCACTGAAAGCTCTTGCTAGCCAGCACCCTTCCTTGGAAGCGCTTTCACAGGCGCAGCAACACTGGGGCTTTGCGCTTCTCTACCCACCAAACGTCACGGTCATTCTCTTTCCGTCTCGTAGACACGAGCTGAGAAATTGCAAACGTCGAGCAATTGCTCAGAGATGAAAAGTGCCAGCACTGAAAGCTGTTGCTAGCCAGCACCCTTCCTTGGAAGCGCTTTCACAGGTGCAGCAACACTGGGGCTTTGCGCTTCTCTAGCCACCAAACGTCACGGTCCTTCTCTTTCCGTCTCGTAGACACGAGCTGAGAAATTGCAAAGGTCGAGCAATTGCTCAGAGATGAAAAGTGCCAGCACTGAAAGCTCTTGCTAGCCAGCACCCTTCCTTGGAAGCGCTTTCACAGGAGCAGCAACACTGGGGCTTTGCGCTTCTCTAGCCACCAAACGTCACGGTCCTTCTCTTTCCGTCTCGTAGACACGAGCTGAGAAATTGCAAACGTCGAGCAATTGCTCAGAGATGAAAAGTGCCAGCACTGAAAGCTCTTGCTAGCCAGCACCCTTCCTTGGAAGCGCTTTCACAGGCGCAGCAACACTGGGGCTTTGCGCTTCTCTAGCCACCAAACGTCACAGTCATTCTCTTTCCGTCTCGTAGACACGAGCTGAGAAATTGCAAACGTCGAGCAATTGCTCAGAGATGAAAAGTGCCAGCACTGAAAGCTCTTGCTAGCCAGCACCCTTCCTTGGAAGCGCTTTCACAGGCGCAGCAACACTGGGGCTTTGCGCTTCTATACGCACCAAACGTCACGGTCCTTCTCTTTCCGTCTCGTAGACACGAGCTGAGAAATTGCAAACGTCCAGCAATTGCTCCGAGATGAAAAGTGCCAGCACTGAAAGCTCTTGCTAGCCAGCACCCTTCCTTGGAAGCGCTTTTGTAGGCCTAAGAACACTGGGGCTCTGGGCTTCTCTAGCCACCTCATCTTCTGCTCATCCTCTCGCGCACTCTAAAGAGAGCTCAGGTGAGAAATTGCAAACGTCGAGCAACTGCTCAGAGATGAAAAGTGCCAGCACTGAAAGCTGTTGCTAGCCAGCACCCTTCCTTGGAAGCGCTTTCACAGGCGCAGCAACACTGGGGCTTTGCGCTTCTCTAGCCACCAAACGTCACGGTCATTCTCTTTCCATCTCATAGACACGAGCTGAGAAATTGCAAACGTCGAGCAATTGCTCAGAGATGAAAAGTGCCAGCACTGAAAGCTGTTGCTAGCCAGCACCCTTCCTTGGAAGCGCTTTCACAGGAGCAGCAACACTGGGGCTTTGCGCTTCTATACGCACCAAATGTCACGGTCCTTCTCTTTCCGTCTCGTAGACACGAGCTGAGAAATTGCAAACGTCGAGCAATTGCTCAGAGATGAAAAGTGCCAGCACTGAAAGCTGTTGCTAGCCAGCACCCTTCCTTGGAAGCGCTTTTGTAGGCCTAAGAACACTGGGGCTCTGGGCTTCTCTAGCCACCTCATCTTCTGCTCATCCTCTCGCGCACTCTAAAGAGAGCTCAGGTGAGAAATTGCAAACGTCCAGCAATTGCTCAGAGATGAAAAGTGCCAGCACTGAAAGCTCTTGCTAGCCAGCACCCTTCCTTGGAAGCGCTTTCACAGGCGCAGCAACACTGGGGCTTTGCGCTTCTATACGCACCAAACGTCACGGTCCTTCTCTTTCCATCTCGTAGACACGAGCTGAGAAATTGCAAACGTCGAGCAATTGCTCAGAGATGAAAAGTGCCAGCACTGAAAGCTCTTGCTAGCCAGCACCCTTCCTTGGAAGCGCTTTTGTAGGCCTAAGAACACTGGGGCTCTGGGCTTCTCTAGCCACCTCATCTTCTGCTCATCCTCTCGCGCACTCTAAAGAGAGCTCAGGTGAGAAATTGCAAACGTCGAGCAATTGCTCAGAGATGAAAAGTGCCAGCACTGAAAGCTGTTGCTAGCCAGCACCCTTCCTTGGAAGCGCTTTCACAGGCGCAGCAACACTGGCGCTTTGCGATTCTATACGCACCAAACGTCACGGTCATTCTCTTTCCGTCTCGTAGACACGAGCTGAGAAATTGCAAACGTCGAGCAATTGCTCAGAGATGAAAAGTGCCAGCACTGAAAGCTCTTGCTAGCCAGCCCCCTTCCTTGGAAGAGCTTTTGTAGGCCTAAGAACACTGGGGCTCTGGGCTTCTCTAGCCACCTCATCTTCTGCTCATCCTCTCGCGCACTCTAAAGAGAGCTCAGGTGAGAAATTGCAAACGTCGAGCAATTGCTCAGAGATGAAAAGTGCCAGCACTGAAAGCTCTTGCTAGCCAGCACCCTTCCTTCGAAGCGCTTTCACAGGCGCAGTAACACTGGGGCTTTGCGCTTCTCTAGCCACCAAACGTCACGGTCCTTCTCTTTCCGTCTCCTAGACACGAGCTGAGAAATTGCAAACGTCGAGCAATTCCTCAGAGATGAAAAGTGCCAGCACTGAAAGCTGTTGCTAGCCAGCTCCCTTCCTTGGAAGCGCTTTTGTAGGCCTAAGAACACTGGGGCTCTGGGCTTCTCTAGCCACCTCATCTTCTGCTCATCCTCTCGCGCACTCTAAAGAGAGCTCAGGTGAGAAATTGCAAAGGTCGAGCAATTGCTCAGAGATGAAAAGTGCCAGCACTGAAAGCTCTTGCTAGCCAGCACCCTTCCTTGGAAGCGCTTTCACAGGCGCAGCAACACTGGGGCTTTGCGCTTCTATACGCACCAAACGTCACGGTCATTCTCTTTCCGTCTCGTAGACACGAGCTGAGAAATTGCAAACGTCGAGCAATTGCTCAGAGATGAAAAGTGCCAGCACTGAAAGCTCTTGCTAGCCAGCACCCTTCCTTGGAAGCGCTTTTGTAGGCCTAAGAACACTGGGGCTCTGGGCTTCTCTAGCCACCTCATCTTCTGCTCATCCTCTCGCGCACTCTAAAGAGAGCTCAGGTGAGAAATTGCAAACGTCCAGCAATTGCTCAGAGATGAAAAGGGCCAGCACTGAAAGCTCTTGCTAGCCAGCACCCTTCCTTGGAAGCGCTTTCACAGGCGCAGCAACACTGGGGCTTTGCGCTTCTATACGCACCAAACGTCACGGTCCTTCTCTTTCCGTCTCGTAGACACGAGCTGAGAAATTGCAAACGTCGAGCAATTGCTCCGAGATGAAAAGTGCCAGCACTGAAAGCTCTTGCTAGCCAGCCCCCTTCCTTGGAAGAGCTTTTGTAGGCCTAAGAACACTGGGGCTCTGGGCTTCTCTAGCCACCTCATCTTCTGCTCATCCTCTCGCGCACTCTAAAGAGAGCTCAGGTGAGAAATTGCAAACGTCGAGCAATTGCTCAGAGATGAAAAGTGCCAGCACTGAAAGCTCTTGCTAGCCAGCACCCTTCCTTCGAAGCGCTTTCACAGGCGCAGTAACACTGGGGCTTTGCGCTTCTCTAGCCACCAAACGTCACGGTCCTTCTCTTTCCGTCTCCTAGACACGAGCTGAGAAATTGCAAACGTCCAGCAATTGCTCCGAGATGAAAAGTGCCAGCACTGAAAGCTGTTGCTAGCCAGCACCCTTCCTTGGAAGCGCTTTTGTAGGCCTAAGAACACTGGGGCTCTGGGCTTCTCTAGCCACCTCATCTTCTGCTCATCCTCTCGCGCACTCTAAAGAGAGCTCAGGTGAGAAATTGCAAAGGTCGAGCAATTGCTCAGAGATGAAAAGTGCCAGCACTGAAAGCTCTTGCTAGCCAGCACCCTTCCTTGGAAGCGCTTTCACAGGCGCAGCAACACTGGGGCTTTGCGCTTCTATACGCACCAAACGTCACGGTCCTTCTCTTTCCGTCTCGTAGACACGAGCTGAGAAATTGCAAACGTCGAGCAATTGCTCAGAGATGAAAAGTGCCAGCACTGAAAGCTCTTGCTAGCCAGCACCCTTCCTTGGAAGCGCTTTTGTAGGCCTAAGAACACTGGGGCTCTGGGCTTCTCTAGCCACCTCATCTTCTGCTCATCCTCTCGCGCACTCTAAAGAGAGCTCAGGTGAGAAATTGCAAACGTCGAGCAATTGCTCAGAGATGAAAAGTGCCAGCACTGAAAGCTCTTGCTAGCCAGCACCCTTCCTTGGAAGAGCTTTCACAGGCGCAGTAACGCTGGGGCTTTGCACTTCTATACGCACCAAACGTCACGGTCCTTCTCTTTCCGTCTCGTAGACACGAGCTGAGAAATTGCAAACGTCGAGCAATTGCTCAGAGATGAAAAGTGCCAGCACTGAAAGCTCTTGCTAGCCAGCACCCTTCCTTGGAAGCGCTTTCACAGGCGCAGCAACACTGGGGCTTTGCGCTTCTCTACCCACCAAACGTCACGGTCATTCTCTTTCCGTCTCGTAGACACGAGCTGAGAAATTGCAAACGTCGAGCAATTGCTCAGAGATGAAAAGTGCCAGCACTGAAAGCTGTTGCTAGCCAGCACCCTTCCTTGGAAGCGCTTTTGTAGGCCTAAGAACACTGGGGCTCTGGGCTTCTCTAGCCACCTCATCTTCTGCTCATCCTCTCGCGCACTCTAAAGAGAGCTCAGGTGAGAAATTGCAAACGTCCAGCAATTGCTCAGAGATGAAAAGTGCCAGCACTGAAAGCTCTTGCTAGCCAGCACCCTTCCTTGGAAGCGCTTTCACAGGCGCAGCAACACTGGGGCTTTGCGCTTCTATACGCACCAAACTTCACAGTCATTCTCTTTCCGTCTCGTAGACATGAGCTGAGAAATTGCAAACGTCGAGCAATTGCTCAGAGATGAAAAGTGCCAGCACTGAAAGCTGTTGCTAGCCAGCTCCCTTCCTTGGAAGCGCTTTTGTAGGCCTAAGAACACTGGGGCTCTGGGCTTCTCTAGCCACCTAATCTTCTGCTCATCCTCTCGCGCACTCTAAAGAGAGCTCAGGTGAGAAATTGCAAACGTCGAGCAATTGCTCAGAGATGAAAAGTGCCAGCACTGAAAGCTGTTGCTAGCCAGCACCCTTCCTTGGAAGCGCTTTCACAGGCGCAGCAACACTGGGGCTTTGCGCTTCTCTAGCCACCAAACGTCACAGTCATTCTCTTTCCGTCTCGTAGACATGAGCTGAGAAATTGCAAACGTCGAGCAATTGCTCCGAGATGAAAATTGCCAGCACTGAAAGCTCTTGCTAGCCAGCTCCCTTCCTTGGAAGCGCTTTTGTAGGCCTAAGAACACTGGGGCTCTGGGCTTCTCTAGCCACCTCATCTTCTGCTCATCCTCTCGCGCACTCTAAAGAGAGCTCAGGTGAGAAATTGCAAACGTCGAGCAATTGCTCAGAGATGAAAAGTGCCAGCACTGAAAGCTGTTGCTAGCCAGCACCCTTCCTTGGAAGCGCTTTCACAGGCGCAGCAACACTGGGGCTTTGCGCTTCTATACGCACCAAACGTCACGGTCCTTCTCTTTCCGTCTCGTAGACAGGAGCTGAGAAATTGCAAACGTCGAGCAATTGCTCAGAGATGAAAAGTGCCAGCACTGAAAGCTCTTGCTAGCCAGCACCCTTCCTTGGAAGCGCTTTCACAGGCGCAGCAACACTGGGGCTTTGCGCTTCTCTACCCACCAAACGTCACGGTCATTCTCTTTCCGTCGGTAGACACGAGCTGAGAAATTGCAAACGTCGAGCAATTGCTCAGAGATGAAAAGTGCCAGCACTGAAAGCTCTTGCTAGCCAGCACTTTCCTTGGAAGCGCTTTCACAGGCGCAGCAACACTGGGGCTTTGCGCTTCTCTAGCCACCAAACGTCACGGTCCTTCTCTTTCCGTCTCGTAGACACGAGCTGAGAAATTGCAAACGTCGAGCAATTGCTCAGAGATGAAAAGTGCCAGCACTGAAAGCTCTTGCTAGCCAGCACCCTTCCTTGGAAGCGCTTTTGTAGGCCTAAGAACACTGGGGCTCTGGGCTTCTCTAGCCACCTCATCTTCTGCTCATCCTCTCGCGCACTCTAAAGAGAGCTCAGGTGAGAAATTGCAAACGTCGAGCAATTGCTCAGAGATGAAAAGTGCCAGCACTGAAAGCTCTTGCTAGCCAGCACCCTTCCTTGGAAGCGCTTTCACAGGCGCAGCAACACTGGGGCTTTGCGCTTCTATACGCACCAAACGTCACGGTCCTTCTCTTTCCGTCTCGTAGACACGAGCTGAGAAATTGCAAACGTCGAGCAATTGCTCAGAGATGAAAAGTGCCAGCACTGAAAGCTCTTGCTAGCCAGCTCCCTTCCTTGGAAGCGCTTTTGTAGGCCTAAGAACACTGGGGCTCTGGGCTTCTCTAGCCACCTCATCTTCTGCTCATCCTCTCGCGCACTCTAAAGAGAGCTCAGGTGAGAAATTGCAAACGTCGAGCAATTGCTCAGAGATGAAAAGTGCCAGCACTGAAAGCTGTTGCTAGCCAGCACCCTTCCTTGGAAGCGCTTTCACAGGCGCAGCAACACTGGGGCTTTGCGCTTCTCTAGCCACCAAACGTCACAGTCATTCTCTTTCCGTCTCGTAGACATGAGCTGAGAAATTGCAAACGTCGAGCAATTGCTCCGAGATGAAAAGTGCCAGCACTGAAAGCTGTTGCTAGCCAGCTCCCTTCCTTGGAAGCGCTTTTGTAGGCCTAAGAAGAGTGGGGCTCTGGGCTTCTCTAGCCACCTAATCTTCTGCTCATCCTCTCGCGCACTCTAAAGAGAGCTCAGGTGAGAAATTGCAAACGTCGAGCAATTGCTCAGAGATGAAAAGTGCCAGCACTGAAAGCTCTTGCTAGGCAGCACCCTTCCTTGGAAGCGCTTTCACAGGCGCAGCAACACTGGGGCTTTGCGCTTCTCTAGCCACCAAACGTCACGGTCCTTCTCTTTCCGTCTCGTAGACACGAGCTGAGAAATTGCAAACGTCGAGCAATTCCTCAGAGATGAAAAGTGCCAGCACTGAAAGCTGTTGCTAGCCAGCTCCCTTCCTTGGAAGCGCTTTTGTAGGCCTAAGAACACTGGGGCTCTGGGCTTCTCTAGCCACCTCATCTTCTGCTCATCCTCTCGCGCACTCTAAAGAGAGCTCAGGTGAGAAATTGCAAACGTCCAGCAATTGCTCAGAGATGAAAAGTGCCAGCACTGAAAGCTGTTGCTAGCCAGCACCCTTCCTTGGAAGCGCTTTCACAGGCGCAGCAACACTGGGGCTTTGCGCTTCTCTAGCCACCAAACGTCACGGTCCTTCTCTTTCCGTCGGTAGACACGAGCTGAGAAATTGCAAACGTCGAGCAATTGCTCCGAGATGAAAAGTGCCAGCACTGAAAGCTGTTGCTAGCCAGCACCCTTCCTTGGAAGCGCTTTTGTAGGCCTAAGAACACTGGGGCTCTGGGCTTCTCTAGCCACCTCATCTTCTGCTCATCCTCTCGCGCACTCTAAAGAGAGCTCAGGTGAGAAATTGCAAAGGTCGAGCAATTGCTCAGAGATGAAAAGTGCCAGCACTGAAAGCTGTTGCTAGCCAGCACCCTTCCTTGGAAGCGCTTTCACAGGCGCAGCAACACTGGGGCTTTGCGCTTCTCTAGCCACCAAACGTCACGGTCCTTCTCTTTCCTTCTCGTAGACACGAGCTGAGAAATTGCAAACGTCGAGCAATTGCTCAGAGATGAAAAGTGCCAGCACTGAAAGCTGTTGCTAGCCAGCTCCCTTCCTTGGAAGCGCTTTTGTAGGCCTAAGAACACTGGGGCTCTGGGCTTCTCTAGCCACCTCATCTTCTGCTCATCCTCTTGCGCACTCTAAAGAGAGCTCAGGTGAGAAATTGCAAACGTCGAGCAATTGCTCAGAGATGAAAAGTGCCAGCACTGAAAGCTCTTGCTAGCCAGCACCCTTCCTTGGAAGCGCTTTCACAGGCGCAGCAACACTGGGGCTTTGCGCTTCTCTAGCCACCAAACGTCACGGTCCTTCTCTTTCCGTCTCGTAGACACGAGCTGAGAAATTGCAAACGTCGAGCAATTGCTCAGAGATGAAAAGTGCCAGCACTGAAAGCTCTTGCTAGCCAGCACCCTTCCTTGGAAGCGGTTTTGTAGGCCTAAGAACACTGGGGCTCTGGGCTTCTCTAGCCACCTCATCTTCTGCTCATCCTCTCGCGCACTCTAAACAGAGCTCAGGTGAGAAATTGCAAAGGTCGAGCAATTGCTCAGAGATGAAAAGTGCCAGCACTGAAAGCTCTTGCTAGCCAGCACCCTTCCTTGGAAGCGCTTTCACAGGCGCAGCAACACTGGGGCTTTGCGCTTCTATACGCACCAAACGTCACGGTCCTTCTCTTTCCGTCTCGTAGACACGAGCTGAGAAATTGCAAACGTCGAGCAATTGCTCAGAGATGAAAAGTGCCAGCACTGAAAGCTCTTGCTAGCCAGCACCCTTCCTTGGAAGCGCTTTTGTAGGCCTAAGAACACTGGGGCTCTGGGCTTCTCTAGCCACCTCATCTTCTGCTCATCCTCTCGCGCACTCTAAAGAGAGCTCAGGTGAGAAATTGCAAACGTCCAGCAATTGCTCAGAGATGAAAAGGGCCAGCACTGAAAGCTCTTGCTAGCCAGCACCCTTCCTTGGAAGCGCTTTCACAGGCGCAGCAACACTGGGGCTTTGCGCTTCTATACGCACCAAACGTCACGGTCCTTCTCTTTCCGTCTCGTAGACACGAGCTGAGAAATTGCAAACGTCGAGCAATTGCTCCGAGATGAAAAGTGCCAGCACTGAAAGCTCTTGCTAGCCAGCCCCCTTCCTTGGAAGAGCTTTTGTAGGCCTAAGAACACTGGGGCTCTGGGCTTCTCTAGCCACCTCATCTTCTGCTCATCCTCTCGCGCACTCTAAAGAGAGCTCAGGTGAGAAATTGCAAACGTCGAGCAATTGCTCAGAGATGAAAAGTGCCAGCACTGAAAGCTCTTGCTAGCCAGCACCCTTCCTTCGAAGCGCTTTCACAGGCGCAGTAACACTGGGGCTTTGCGCTTCTCTAGCCACCAAACGTCACGGTCCTTCTCTTTCCGTCTCCTAGACACGAGCTGAGAAATTGCAAACGTCCAGCAATTGCTCCGAGATGAAAAGTGCCAGCACTGAAAGCTGTTGCTAGCCAGCACCCTTCCTTGGAAGCGCTTTTGTAGGCCTAAGAACACTGGGGCTCTGGGCTTCTCTAGCCACCTCATCTTCTGCTCATCCTCTCGCGCACTCTAAAGAGAGCTCAGGTGAGAAATTGCAAAGGTCGAGCAATTGCTCAGAGATGAAAAGTGCCAGCACTGAAAGCTCTTGCTAGCCAGCACCCTTCCTTGGAAGCGCTTTCACAGGCGCAGCAACACTGGGGCTTTGCGCTTCTATACGCACCAAACGTCACGGTCCTTCTCTTTCCGTCTCGTAGACACGAGCTGAGAAATTGCAAACGTCGAGCAATTGCTCAGAGATGAAAAGTGCCAGCACTGAAAGCTCTTGCTAGCCAGCACCCTTCCTTGGAAGCGCTTTTGTAGGCCTAAGAACACTGGGGCTCTGGGCTTCTCTAGCCACCTCATCTTCTGCTCATCCTCTCGCGCACTCTAAAGAGAGCTCAGGTGAGAAATTGCAAACGTCGAGCAATTGCTCAGAGATGAAAAGTGCCAGCACTGAAAGCTCTTGCTAGCCAGCACACTTCCTTGGAAGAGCTTTCACAGGCGCAGTAACGCTGGGGCTTTGCACTTCTATACGCACCAAACGTCACGGTCCTTCTCTTTCCGTCTCGTAGACACGAGCTGAGAAATTGCAAACGTCGAGCAATTGCTCAGAGATGAAAAGTGCCAGCACTGAAAGCTCTTGCTAGCCAGCACTCTTCCTTGGAAGCGCTTTCACAGGCGCAGCAACACTGGGGCTTTGCGCTTCTCTACCCACCAAACGTCACGGTCATTCTCTTTCCGTCTCGTAGACACGAGCTGAGAAATTGCAAACGTCGAGCAATTGCTCAGAGATGAAAAGTGCCAGCACTGAAAGCTGTTGCTAGCCAGCACCCTTCCTTGGAAGCGCTTTTGTAGGCCTAAGAACACTGGGGCTCTGGGCTTCTCTAGCCACCTCATCTTCTGCTCATCCTCTCGCGCACTCTAAAGAGAGCTCAGGTGAGAAATTGCAAACGTCCAGCAATTGCTCAGAGATGAAAAGTGCCAGCACTGAAAGCTCTTGCTAGCCAGCACCCTTCCTTGGAAGCGCTTTCACAGGCGCAGCAACACTGGGGCTTTGCGCTTCTATACGCACCAAACTTCACAGTCATTCTCTTTCCGTCTCGTAGACATGAGCTGAGAAATTGCAAACGTCGAGCAATTGCTCAGAGATGAAAAGTGCCAGCACTGAAAGCTGTTGCTAGCCAGCTCCCTTCCTTGGAAGCGCTTTTGTAGGCCTAAGAACACTGGGGCTCTGGGCTTCTCTAGCCACCTAATCTTCTGCTCATCCTCTCGCGCACTCTAAAGAGAGCTCAGGTGAGAAATTGCAAACGTCGAGCAATTGCTCAGAGATGAAAAGTGCCAGCACTGAAAGCTGTTGCTAGCCAGCACCCTTCCTTGGAAGCGCTTTCACAGGCGCAGCAACACTGGGGCTTTGCGCTTCTCTAGCCACCAAACGTCACAGTCATTCTCTTTCCGTCTCGTAGACATGAGCTGAGAAATTGCAAACGTCGAGCAATTGCTCCGAGATGAAAATTGCCAGCACTGAAAGCTCTTGCTAGCCAGCTCCCTTCCTTGGAAGCGCTTTTGTAGGCCTAAGAACACTGGGGCTCTGGGCTTCTCTAGCCACCTCATCTTCTGCTCATCCTCTCGCGCACTCTAAAGAGAGCTCAGGTGAGAAATTGCAAACGTCGAGCAATTGCTCAGAGATGAAAAGTGCCAGCACTGAAAGCTGTTGCTAGCCAGCACCCTTCCTTGGAAGCGCTTTCACAGGCGCAGTAACACTGGGGCTTTGCGCTTCTCTAGCCACCAAGCGTCACGGTCCTTCTCTTTCCGTCTCGTAGACAGGAGCTGAGAAATTGCAAACGTCGAGCAATTGCTCAGAGATGAAAAGTGCCAGCACTGAAAGCTCTTGCTAGCCAGCACCCTTCCTTGGAAGCGCTTTCACAGGCGCAGCAACACTGGGGCTTTGCGCTTCTCTACCCACCAAACGTCACGGTCATTCTCTTTCCGTCGGTAGACACGAGCTGAGAAATTGCAAACGTCGAGCAATTGCTCAGAGATGAAAAGTGCCAGCACTGAAAGCTCTTGCTAGCCAGCACTTTCCTTGGAAGCGCTTTCACAGGCGCAGCAACACTGGGGCTTTGCGCTTCTCTAGCCACCAAACGTCACGGTCCTTCTCTTTCCGTCTCGTAGACACGAGCTGAGAAATTGCAAACGTCGAGCAATTGCTCAGAGATGAAAAGTGCCAGCACTGAAAGCTCTTGCTAGCCAGCACCCTTCCTTGGAAGCGCTTTTGTAGGCCTAAGAACACTGGGGCTCTGGGCTTCTCTAGCCACCTCATCTTCTGCTCATCCTCTCGCGCACTCTAAAGAGAGCTCAGGTGAGAAATTGCAAACGTCGAGCAATTGCTCAGAGATGAAAAGTGCCAGCACTGAAAGCTCTTGCTAGCCAGCACCCTTCCTTGGAAGCGCTTTCACAGGCGCAGCAACACTGGGGCTTTGCGCTTCTATACGCACCAAACGTCACGGTCCTTCTCTTTCCGTCTCGTAGACACGAGCTGAGAAATTGCAAATGTCGAGCAATTGCTCAGAGATGAAAAGTGCCAGCACTGAAAGCTCTTGCTAGCCAGCTCCCTTCCTTGGAAGCGCTTTTGTAGGCCTAAGAACACTGGGGCTCTGGGCTTCTCTAGCCACCTCATCTTCTGCTCATCCTCTCGCGCACTCTAAAGAGAGCTCAGGTGAGAAATTGCAAACGTCGAGCAATTGCTCAGAGATGAAAAGTGCCAGCACTGAAAGCTGTTGCTAGCCAGCACCCTTCCTTGGAAGCGCTTTCACAGGCGCAGCAACACTGGGGCTTTGCGCTTCTCTAGCCACCAAACGTCACAGTCATTCTCTTTCCGTCTCGTAGACATGAGCTGAGAAATTGCAAACGTCGAGCAATTGCTCCGAGATGAAAAGTGCCAGCACTGAAAGCTGTTGCTAGCCAGCTCCCTTCCTTGGAAGCGCTTTTGTAGGCCTAAGAAGAGTGGGGCTCTGGGCTTCTCTAGCCACCTAATCTTCTGCTCATCCTCTCGCGCACTCTAAAGAGAGCTCAGGTGAGAAATTGCAAACGTCGAGCAATTGCTCAGAGATGAAAAGTGCCAGCACTGAAAGCTCTTGCTAGGCAGCACCCTTCCTTGGAAGCGCTTTCACAGGCGCAGCAACACTGGGGCTTTGCGCTTCTCTAGCCACCAAACGTCACGGTCCTTCTCTTTCCGTCTCGTAGACACGAGCTGAGAAATTGCAAACGTCGAGCAATTCCTCAGAGATGAAAAGTGCCAGCACTGAAAGCTGTTGCTAGCCAGCTCCCTTCCTTGGAAGCGCTTTTGTAGGCCTAAGAACACTGGGGCTCTGGGCTTCTCTAGCCACCTCATCTTCTGCTCATCCTCTCGCGCACTCTAAAGAGAGCTCAGGTGAGAAATTGCAAACGTCGAGCATTGCTCAGAGATGAAAAGTGCCAGCACTGAAAGCTGTTGCTAGCCAGCACCCTTCCTTGGAAGCGCTTTCACAGGCGCAGCAACACTGGGGCTTTGCGCTTCTCTAGCCACCAAACGTCACGGTCCTTCTCTTTCCTTCTCGTAGACACGAGCTGAGAAATTGCAAACGTCGAGCAATTGCTCAGAGATGAAAAGTGCCAGCACTGAAAGCTGTTGCTAGCCAGCTCCCTTCCTTGGAAGCGCTTTTGTAGGCCTAAGAACACTGGGGCTCTGGGCTTCTCTAGCCACCTCATCTTCTGCTCATCCTCTCGCGCACTCTAAAGAGAGCTCAGGTGAGAAATTGCAAACGTCGAGCAATTGCTCAGAGATGAAAAGTGCCAGCACTGAAAGCTCTTGCTAGCCAGCACCCTTCCTTGGAAGCGCTTTCACAGGCGCAGCAACACTGGGGCTTTGCGCTTCTCTAGCCACCAAACGTCACGGTCCTTCTCTTTCCGTCTCGTAGACACGAGCTGAGAAATTGCAAACGTCGAGCAATTGCTCAGAGATGAAAAGTGCCAGCACTGAAAGCTGTTGCTAGCCAGCTCCCTTCCTTGGAAGCGCTTTTGTAGGCCTAAGAAGAGTGGGGCTCTGGGCTTCTCTAGCCACCTCATCTTCTGCTCATCCTCTCGCGCACTCTAAACAGAGCTCAGGTGAGAAATTGCAAAGGTCGAGCAATTGCTCAGAGATGAAAAGTGCCAGCACTGAAAGCTCTTGCTAGCCAGCACCCTTCCTTGGAAGCGCTTTCACAGGCGCAGTAACACTGGGGCTTTGCACTTCTATACGCACCAAACGTCACGGTCCTTCTCTTTCCTTCTCGTAGACACGAGCTGAGAAATTGCAAACGTCGAGCAATTGCTCAGAGATGAAAAGTGCCAGCACTGAAAGCTCTTGCTAGCCAGCACCCTTCCTTGGAAGCGCTTTCACAGGCGCAGTAACACTGGGGCTTTGCGCTTCTCTACCCACCAAACGTCATGGTCATTCTCTTTCCATCTCGTAGACACGAGCTGAGAAATTGCAAACGTCGAGCAATTGCTCAGAGATGAAAAGTGCCAGCACTGAAAGCTGTTGCTAGCCAGCACCCTTCCTTGGAAGCGCTTTTGTAGGCCTAAGAACACTGGGGCTCTGGGCTTCTCTAGCCACCTCATCTTCTGCTCATCCTCTCGCGCACTCTAAAGAGAGCTCAGGTGAGAAATTGCAAACGTCGAGCAATTGCTCAGAGATGAAAAGTGCCAGCACTGAAAGCTCTTGCTAGCCAGCACCCTTCCTTGGAAGCGCTTTCACAGGCGCAGCAACACTGGGGCTTTGCGCTTCTATACGCACCAAACGTCACGGTCCTTCTCTTTCCGTCTCCTAGACACGAGCTGAGAAATTGCAAACGTCCAGCAATTGCTCAGAGATGAAAAGTGCCAGCACTGAAAGCTGTTGCTAGCCAGCACCCTTCCTTGGAAGCGCTTTCACAGGAGCAGCAACACTGGGGCTTTGCGCTTCTCTAGCCACCAAACGTCACGGTCCTTCTCTTTCCGTCGGTAGACACGAGCTGAGAAATTGCAAACGTCGAGCAATTGCTCCGAGATGAAAAGTGCCAGCACTGAAAGCTGTTGCTAGCCAGCTCCCTTCCTTGGAAGCGCTTTTGTAGGCCTAAGAACACTGGGGCTCTGGGCTTCTCTAGCCACCTCATCTTCTGCTCATCCTCTCGCGCACTCTAAAGAGAGCTCAGGTGAGAAATTGCAAACGTCGAGCATTGCTCAGAGATGAAAAGTGCCAGCACTGAAAGCTCTTGCTAGCCAGCACCCTTCCTTGGAAGCGCTTTCACAGGCGCAGCAACACTGGGGCTTTGCGCTTCTATACGCACCAAACGTCACGGTCCTTCTCTTTCCGTCTCGTAGACACGAGCTGAGAAATTGCAAATGTCGAGCAATTGCTCCGAGATGAAAAGTGCCAGCACTGAAAGCTCTTGCTAGCCAGCACCCTTCCTTGGAAGCGCTTTTGTAGGCCTAAGAACACTGGGGCTCTGGGCTTCTCTAGCCACCTCATCTTCTGCTCATCCTCTCGCGCACTCTAAAGAGAGCTCAGGTGAGAAATTGCAAACGTCGAGCAATTGCTCAGAGATGAAAAGTGCCAGCACTGAAAGCTCTTGCTAGCCAGCACCCTTCCTTGGAAGCGCTTTCACAGGCGCAGCAACACTGGGGCTTTGCGCTTCTATACGCACCAAAAGTCACGGTCCTTCTCTTTCCGTCTCGTAGACACGAGCTGAGAAATTGCAAACGTCGAGCAATTGCTCCGAGATGAAAAGTGCCAGCACTGGAAGCTGTTGCTAGCCAGCACCCTTCCTTGGAAGCGCTTTTGTAGGCCTAAGAACACTGGGGCTCTGGGCTTCTCTAGCCACCTAATCTTCTGCTCATCCTCTCGCGCACTCTAAAGAGAGCTCAGGTGAGAAATTGCAAACGTCGAGCAATTGCTCCGAGATGAAAAGTGCCAGCACTGAAAGCTCTTGCTAGCCAGCACCCTTCCTTGGAAGCGCTTTTGTAGGCCTAAGAACACTGGGGCTCTGGGCTTCTCTAGCCACCTAATCTTCTGCTCATCCTCTCGCGCACTCTAAAGAGAGCTCAGGTGAGAAATTGCAAACGTCGAGCAATTGCTCAGAGATGAAAAGTGCCAGCACTGAAAGCTGTTGCTAGCCAGCACCCTTCCTTGGAAGCGCTTTCACAGGCGCAGTAACACTGGGGCTTTGCGCTTCTCTAGCCACCAAACGTCACGGTCCTTCTCTTTCCGTCGGTAGACACGAGCTGAGAAATTGCAAACGTCGAGCAATTGCTCCGAGATGAAAAGTGCCAGCACTGAAAGCTGTTGCTAGCCAGCTCCCTTCCTTGGAAGCGCTTTTGTAGGCCTAAGAACACTGGGGCTCTGGGCTTCTCTAGCCACCTCATCTTCTGCTCATCCTCTCGCGCACTCTAAAGAGAGCTCAGGTGAGAAATTGCAAACGTCGAGCAATTGCTCAGAGATGAAAAGTGCCAGCACTGAAAGCTGTTGCTAGCCAGCACCCTTCCTTGGAAGCGCTTTCACAGGCGCAGCAACACTGGGGCTTTGCGCTTCTATACGCACCAAACGTCACGGTCCTTCTCTTTCCGTCTCGTAGACACGAGCTGAGAAATTGCAAACGTCGAGCAATTGCTCAGAGATGAAAAGTGCCAGCACTGAAAGCTCTTGCTAGCCAGCTCCCTTCCTTGGAAGCGCTTTTCTAGGCCTAAGAACACTGGGGCTCTGGGCTTCTCTAGCCACCTAATCTTCTGCTCATCCTCTCGCGCACTCTAAAGAGAGCTCAGGTGAGAAATTGCAAACGTCGAGCAATTGCTCAGAGATGAAAAGTGCCAGCACTGAAAGCTCTTGCTAGCCAGCACCCTTCCTTGGAAGCGCTTTCACAGGCGCAGCAACACTGGGGCTTTGCGCTTCTCTAGCCACCAAACGTCACAGTCATTCTCTTTCCGTCTCCTAGACATGAGCTGAGAAATTGCAAACGTCCAGCAATTGCTCAGAGATGAAAAGTGCCAGCACTGAAAGCTGTTGCTAGCCAGCTCCCTTCCTTGGAAGCGCTTTTGTAGGCCTAAGAACACTGGGGCTCTGGGCTTCTCTAGCCACCTCATCTTCTGCTCATCCTCTCGCGCACTCTAAAGAGAGCTCAGGTGAGAAATTGCAAACGTCCAGCAATTGCTCAGAGATGAAAAGTGCCAGCACTGAAAGCTCTTGCTAGCCAGCACCCTTCCTTGGAAGCGCTTTCACAGGCGCAGCAACACTGGGGCTTTGCGCTTCTATACGCACCAAACTTCACAGTCATTCTCTTTCCGTCTCGTAGACATGAGCTGAGAAATTGCAAACGTCGAGCAATTGCTCAGAGATGAAAAGTGCCAGCACTGAAAGCTGTTGCTAGCCAGCTCCCTTCCTTGGAAGCGCTTTTGTAGGCCTAAGAACACTGGGGCTCTGGGCTTCTCTAGCCACCTAATCTTCTGCTCATCCTCTCGCGCACTCTAAAGAGAGCTCAGGTGAGAAATTGCAAACGTCGAGCAATTGCTCAGAGATGAAAAGTGCCAGCACTGAAAGCTGTTGCTAGCCAGCACCCTTCCTTGGAAGCGCTTTCACAGGCGCAGCAACACTGGGGCTTTGCGCTTCTCTAGCCACCAAACGTCACAGTCATTCTCTTTCCGTCTCGTAGACATGAGCTGAGAAATTGCAAACGTCGAGCAATTGCTCCGAGATGAAAATTGCCAGCACTGAAAGCTGTTGCTAGCCAGCTCCCTTCCTTGGAAGCGCTTTTGTAGGCCTAAGAACACTGGGGCTCTGGGCTTCTCTAGCCACCTCATCTTCTGCTCATCCTCTCGCGCACTCTAAAGAGAGCTCAGGTGAGAAATTGCAAACGTCGAGCAATTGCTCAGAGATGAAAAGTGCCAGCACTGAAAGCTGTTGCTAGCCAGCACCCTTCCTTGGAAGCGCTTTCACAGGCGCAGCAACACTGGGGCTTTGCGCTTCTCTACCCACCAAACGTCACGGTCCTTCTCTTTCCGTCGGTAGACACGAGCTGAGAAATTGCAAACGTCGAGCAATTGCTCAGAGATGAAAAGTGCCAGCACTGAAAGCTCTTGCTAGCCAGCACTTTCCTTGGAAGCGCTTTCACAGGCGCAGCAACACTGGGGCTTTGCGCTTCTCTACCCACCAAACGTCACGGTCCTTCTCTTTCCGTCTCGTAGACACGAGCTGAGAAATTGCAAACGTCGAGCAATTGCTCAGAGATGAAAAGTGCCAGCACTGAAAGCTCTTGCTAGCCAGCACCCTTCCTTGGAAGCGCTTTTGTAGGCCTAAGAACACTGGGGCTCTGGGCTTCTCTAGCCACCTCATCTTCTGCTCATCCTCTCGCGCACTCTAAAGAGAGCTCAGGTGAGAAATTGCAAACGTCCAGCAATTGCTCAGAGATGAAAAGTGCCAGCACTGAAAGCTCTTGCTAGCCAGCACCCTTCCTTGGAAGCGCTTTCACAGGCGCAGCAACACTGGGGCTTTGCGCTTCTATACGCACCAAACGTCACGGTCATTCTCTTTCCGTCTCGTAGACACGAGCTGAGAAATTGCAAATGTCGAGCAATTGCTCAGAGATGAAAAGTGCCAGCACTGAAAGCTGTTGCTAGCCAGCTCCCTTCCTTGGAAGCGCTTTTGTAGGCCTAAGAACACTGGGGCTCTGGGCTTCTCTAGCCACCTCATCTTCTGCTCATCCTCTCGCGCACTCTAAAGAGAGCTCAGGTGAGAAATTGCAAACGTCGAGCAATTGCTCAGAGATGAAAAGTGCCAGCACTGAAAGCTGTTGCTAGCCAGCACCCTTCCTTGGAAGCGCTTTCACAGGCGCAGCAACACTGGGGCTTTGCGCTTCTCTAGCCACCAAACGTCACAGTCATTCTCTTTCCGTCTCGTAGACATGAGCTGAGAAATTGCAAACGTCGAGCAATTGCTCAGAGATGAAAAGTGCCAGCACTGAAAGCTGTTGCTAGCCAGCTCCCTTCCTTGGAAGCGCTTTTGTAGGCCTAAGAAGAGTGGGGCTCTGGGCTTCTCTAGCCACCTAATCTTCTGCTCATCCTCTCGCGCACTCTAAAGAGAGCTCAGGTGAGAAATTGCAAACGTCGAGCAATTGCTCAGAGATGAAAAGTGCCAGCACTGAAAGCTCTTGCTAGCCAGCACCCTTCCTTGGAAGCGCTTTCACAGGCGCAGCAACACTGGGGCTTTGCGCTTCTCTAGCCACCAAACGTCACGGTCCTTCTCTTTCCGTCTCGTAGACACGAGCTGAGAAATTGCAAACGTCGAGCAATTGCTCAGAGATGAAAAGTGCCAGCACTGAAAGCTCTTGCTAGCCAGCTCCCTTCCTTGGAAGCGCTTTTGTAGGCCTAAGAACACTGGGGCTCTGGGCTTCTCTAGCCACCTAATCTTCTGCTCATCCTCTCGCGCACTCTAAAGAGAGCTCAGGTGAGAAATTGCAAACGTCGAGCAATTGCTCAGAGATGAAAAGTGCCAGCACTGAAAGCTGTTGCTAGCCAGCACCCTTCCTTGGAAGCGCTTTCACAGGCGCAGCAACACTGGGGCTTTGCGCTTCTCTAGCCACCAAACGTCACAGTCATTCTCTTTCCGTCTCCTAGACATGAGCTGAGAAATTGCAAACGTCGAGCAATTGCTCAGAGATGAAAAGTGCCAGCACTGAAAGCTGTTGCTAGCCAGCTCCCTTCCTTGGAAGCGCTTTTGTAGGCCTAAGAACACTGGGGCTCTGGGCTTCTCTAGCCACCTCATCTTCTGCTCATCCTCTCGCGCACTCTAAAGAGAGCTCAGGTGAGAAATTGCAAACGTCGAGCAATTGCTCAGAGATGAAAAGTGCCAGCACTGAAAGCTCTTGCTAGCCAGCACCCTTCCTTGGAAGCGCTTTCACAGGCGCAGCAACACTGGGGCTTTGCGCTTCTATACGCACCAAACGTCACGGTCCTTCTCTTTCCGTCTCGTAGACAGGAGCTGAGAAATTGCAAACGTCGAGCAATTGCTCAGAGATGAAAAGTGCCAGCACTGAAAGCTCTTGCTAGCCAGCACCCTTCCTTGGAAGCGCTTTCACAGGCGCAGCAACACTGGGGCTTTGCGCTTCTCTACCCACCAAACGTCACGGTCCTTCTCTTTCCGTCGGTAGACACGAGCTGAGAAATTGCAAACGTCGAGCAATTGCTCAGAGATGAAAAGTGCCAGCACTGAAAGCTCTTGCTAGCCAGCACTTTCCTTGGAAGCGCTTTCACAGGCGCAGCAACACTGGGGCTTTGCGCTTCTCTAGCCACCAAACGTCACGGTCCTTCTCTTTCCGTCTCCTAGACACGAGCTGAGAAATTGCAAACGTCGAGCAATTGCTCAGAGATGAAAAGTGCCAGCACTGAAAGCTGTTGCTAGCCAGCACCCTTCCTTGGAAGCGCTTTTGTAGGCCTAAGAACACTGGGGCTCTGGGCTTCTCTAGCCACCTCATCTTCTGCTCATCCTCTCGCGCACTCTAAAGAGAGCTCAGGTGAGAAATTGCAAACGTCGAGCAATTGCTCAGAGATGAAAAGTGCCAGCACTGAAAGCTGTTGCTAGCCAGCACCCTTCCTTGGAAGCGCTTTCACAGGCGCAGCAACACTGGGGCTTTGCGCTTCTCTACCCACCAAACGTCATGGTCATTCTCTTTCCATCTCGTAGACACGAGCTGAGAAATTGCAAACGTCGAGCAATTGCTCAGAGATGAAAAGTGCCAGCACTGAAAGCTGTTGCTAGCCAGCACCCTTCCTTGGAAGCGCTTTTGTAGGCCTAAGAACACTGGGGCTCTGGGCTTCTCTAGCCACCTAATCTTCTGCTCATCCTCTCGCGCACTCTAAAGAGAGCTCAGGTGAGAAATTGCAAACGTCGAGCAATTGCTCAGAGATGAAAAGTGCCAGCACTGAAAGCTCTTGCTAGCCAGCACCCTTCCTTGGAAGCGCTTTCACAGGCGCAGCAACACTGGGGCTTTGCGCTTCTCTAGCCACCAAACGTCACGGTCCTTCTCTTTCCGTCGGTAGACATGAGCTGAGAAATTGCAAACGTCGAGCAATTGCTCAGAGATGAAAAGTGCCAGCACTGAAAGCTGTTGCTAGCCAGCACCCTTCCTTGGAAGCGCTTTCACAGGCGCAGCAACACTGGGGCTTTGCGCTTCTCTAGCCACCAAACGTCACGGTCCTTCTCTTTCCGTCTCGTAGACACGAGCTGAGAAATTGCAAACGTCGAGCAATTGCTCCGAGATGAAAAGTGCCAGCACTGAAAGCTGTTGCTAGCCAGCCCCCTTCCTTGGAAGCGCTTTTGTAGGCCTAAGAACACTGGGGCTCTGGGCTTCTCTAGCCACCTCATCTTCTGCTCATCCTCTCGCGCACTCTAAAGAGAGCTCAGGTGAGAAATTGCAAACGTCGAGCAATTGCTCAGAGATGAAAAGTGCCAGCACTGAAAGCTCTTGCTAGCCAGCACTCTTCCTTGGAAGCGCTTTCACAGGCGCAGCAACACTGGGGCTTTGCGCTTCTATACGCACCAAACGTCACGGTCCTTCTCTTTCCGTCTCGTAGACACGAGCTGAGAAATTGCAAACGTCGAGCAATTGCTCAGAGATGAAAAGTGCCAGCACTGAAAGCTCTTGCTAGCCAGCACCCTTCCTTGGAAGCGCTTTTGTAGGCCTAAGAACACTGGGGCTCTGGGCTTCTCTAGCCACCTCATCTTCTGCTCATCCTCTCGCGCACTCTAAAGAGAGCTCAGGTGAGAAATTGCAAACGTCGAGCAATTGCTCAGAGATGAAAAGTGCCAGCACTGAAAGCTCTTGCTAGCCAGCACCCTTCCTTGGAAGCGCTTTCACAGGCGCAGCAACACTGGGGCTTTGCGCTTCTATACGCACCAAACGTCACGGTCCTTCTCTTTCCTTCTCGTAGACACGAGCTGAGAAATTGCAAACGTCGAGCAATTGCTCAGAGATGAAAAGTGCCAGCACTGAAAGCTGTTGCTAGCCAGCACCCTTCCTTGGAAGCGCTTTTGTAGGCCTAAGCACACTGGGGCTCTGGGCTTCTCTAGCCACCTCATCTTCTGCTCATCCTCTCGCGCACTCTAAAGAGAGCTCAGGTGAGAAATTGCAAACGTCGAGCAATTGCTCAGAGATGAAAAGTGCCAGCACTGAAAGCTCTTGCTAGCCAGCACCCTTCCTTGGAAGCGCTTTCACAGGCGCAGCAACACTGGGGCTTTGCGCTTCTATACGCACCAAACGTCACGGTCCTTCTCTTTCCGTCTCGTAGACACGAGCTGAGAAATTGCAAATGTCGAGCAATTGCTCAGAGATGAAAAGTGCCAGCACTGAAAGCTGTTGCTAGCCAGCTCCCTTCCTTGGAAGCGCTTTTGTAGGCCTAAGAACACTGGGGCTCTGGGCTTCTCTAGCCACCTCATCTTCTGCTCATCCTCTCGCGCACTCTAAAGAGAGCTCAGGTGAGAAATTGCAAACGTCGAGCAATTGCTCAGAGATGAAAAGTGCCAGCACTGAAAGCTGTTGCTAGCCAGCACCCTTCCTTGGAAGCGCTTTCACAGGCGCAGCAACACTGGGGCTTTGCGCTTCTCCAGCCACCAAACGTCACAGTCATTCTCTTTCCGTCTCGTAGACATGAGCTGAGAAATTGCAAACGTCCAGCAATTGCTCAGAGATGAAAAGTGCCAGCACTGAAAGCTGTTGCTAGCCAGCTCCCTTCCTTGGAAGCACTTTTGTAGGCCTAAGAACAGTGGGGCTCTGGGCTTCTCTAGCCACCTAATCTTCTGCTCATCCTCTCGCGCACTCTAAAGAGAGCTCAGGTGAGAAATTGCAAACGTCGAGCAATTGCTCAGAGATGAAAAGTGCCAGCACTGAAAGCTCTTGCTAGCCAGCACCCTTCCTTGGAAGCGCTTTCACAGGCGCAGCAACACTGGGGCTTTGCGCTTCTCTAGCCACCAAACGTCACGGTCCTTCTCTTTCCGTCTCGTAGACACGAGCTGAGAAATTGCAAACGTCCAGCAATTGCTCAGAGATGAAAAGTGCCAGCACTGAAAGCTGTTGCTAGCCAGCTCCCTTCCTTGGAAGCGCTTTTGTAGGCCTAAGAACACTGGGGCTCTGGGCTTCTCTAGCCACCTCATCTTCTGCTCATCCTCTCGCGCACTCTAAAGAGAGCTCAGGTGAGAAATTGCAAACGTCGAGCAATTGCTCAGAGATGAAAAGTGCCAGCACTGAAAGCTCTTGCTAGCCAGCACCCTTCCTTGGAAGCGCTTTCACAGGCGCAGTAACACTGGGGCTTTGCGCTTCTCTAGCCACCAAACGTCACGGTCCTTCTCTTTCCGTCGGTAGACACGAGCTGAGAAATTGCAAAAGTCGAGCAATTGCTCCGAGATGAAAAGTGCCAGCACTGAAAGCTGTTGCTAGCCAGCTCCCTTCCTTGGAAGCGCTTTTGTAGGCCTAAGAACACTGGGGCTCTGGGCTTCTCTAGCCACCTCATCTTCTGCTCATCTTCTCGCGCACTCTAAAGAGAGCTCAGGTGAGAAATTGCAAACGTCGAGCAATTGCTCAGAGATGAAAAGTGCCAGCACTGAAAGCTGTTGCTAGCCAGCACCCTTCCTTGGAAGCACTTTCACAGGCGCAGCAACACTGGGGCTTTGCGCTTCTATACGCACCAAACGTCACGGTCCTTCTCTTTCCTTCTCGTAGACACGAGCTGAGAAATTGCAAACGTCGAGCAATTGCTCAGAGATGAAAAGTGCCAGCACTGAAAGCTGTTGCTAGCCAGCTCCCTTCCTTGGAAGCGCTTTTGTAGGCCTAAGAACACTGGGGCTCTGGGCTTCTCTAGCCACCTCATCTTCTGCTCATCCTCTCGCGCACTCTAAAGAGAGCTCAGGTGAGAAATTGCAAACGTCGAGCAATTGCTCAGAGATGAAAAGTGCCAGCACTGAAAGCTGTTGCTAGCCAGCACCCTTCCTTGGAAGCGCTTTCACAGGCGCAGCAACACTGGGGCTTTGCGCTTCTCTAGCCACCAAACGTCACGGTCCTTCTCTTTCCGTCTCGTAGACACGAGCTGAGAAATTGCAAACGTCGAGCAATTGCTCAGAGATGAAAAGTGCCAGCACTGAAAGCTCTTGCTAGCCAGCACCCTTCCTTGGAAGCGGTTTTGTAGGCCTAAGAACACTGGGGCTCTGGGCTTCTCTAGCCACCTCATCTTCTGCTCATCCTCTCGCGCACTCTAAAGAGAGCTCAGGTGAGAAATTGCAAACGTCGAGCAATTGCTCAGAGATGAAAAGTGCCAGCACTGAAAGCTCTTGCTAGCCAGCACCCTTCCTTGGAAGCGCTTTCACAGGCGCAGTAACACTGGGGCTTTGCACTTCTATACGCACCAAACGTCACGGTCCTTCTCTTTCCGTCTCCTAGACACGAGCTGAGAAATTGCAAACGTCGAGCAATTGCTCAGAGATGAAAAGTGCCAGCACTGAAAGCTCTTGCTAGCCAGCACCCTTCCTTGGAAGCGCTTTCACAGGCGCAGTAACACTGGGGCTTTGCGCTTCTCTACCCACCAAACGTCATGGTCATTCTCTTTCCATCTCGTAGACACGAGCTGAGAAATTGCAAACGTCGAGCAATTGCTCAGAGATGAAAAGTGCCAGCACTGAAAGCTGTTGCTAGCCAGCACCCTTCCTTGGAAGCGCTTTTGTAGGCCTAAGAACACTGGGGCTCTGGGCTTCTCTAGCCACCTCATCTTCTGCTCATCCTCTCGCGCACTCTAAAGAGAGCTCAGGTGAGAAATTGCAAACGTCGAGCAATTGCTCAGAGATGAAAAGTGCCAGCACTGAAAGCTGTTGCTAGCCAGCACCCTTCCTTGGAAGCGCTTTCACAGGCGCAGCAACACTGGGGCTTTGCGCTTCTCTAGCCACCAAACGTCACGGTCCTTCTCTTTCCGTCTCGTAGACACGAGCTGAGAAATTGCAAACGTCGAGCAATTGCTCCGAGATGAAAAGTGCCAGCACTGAAAGCTCTTGCTAGCCAGCACCCTTCCTTGGAAGCGCTTTTGTAGGCCTAAGAACACTGGGGCTCTGGGCTTCTCTAGCCACCTCATCTTCTGCTCATCCTCTCGCGCACTCTAAAGAGAGCTCAGGTGAGAAATTGCAAACGTCCAGCAATTGCTCAGAGATGAAAAGTGCCAGCACTGAAAGCTCTTGCTAGCCAGCACCCTTCCTTGGAAGCGCTTTCACAGGCGCAGCAACACTGGGGCTTTGCGCTTCTATACGCACCAAACGTCACGGTCCTTCTCTTTCCGTCTCGTAGACACGAGCTGAGAAATTGCAAACGTCCAGCAATTGCTCCGAGATGAGAAGTGCCAGCACTGAAAGCTGTTGCTAGCCAGCACCCTTCCTTGGAAGCGCTTTTGTAGGCCTAAGAACACTGGGGCTCTGGGCTTCTCTAGCCACCTCATCTTCTGCTCATCCTCTCGCGCACTCTAAAGAGAGCTCAGGTGAGAAATTGCAAACGTCCAGCAATTGCTCAGAGATGAAAAGTGCCAGCACTGAAAGCTCTTGCTAGCCAGCACCCTTCCTTGGAAGCGCTTTCACAGGCGCAGCAACACTGGGGCTTTGCGCTTCTATACGCACCAAACGTCACAGTCCTTCTCTTTCCGTCTTGTAGACACGAGCTGAGAAATTGCAAACGTCGAGCAATTGCTCAGAGATGAAAAGTGCCAGCACTGAAAGCTGTTGCTAGCCAGCACCCTTCCTTGGAAGCGCTTTTGTAGGCCTAAGAACACTGGGGCTCTGGGCTTCTCTAGCCACCTCATCTTCTGCTCATCCTCTCGCGCACTCTAAAGAGAGCTCAGGTGAGAAATTGCAAACGTCCAGCAATTGCTCAGAGATGAAAAGTGCCAGCACTGAAAGCTCTTGCTAGCCAGCACCCTTCCTTGGAAGCGCTTTCACAGGCGCAGCAACACTGGGGCTTTGCGCTTCTATACGCACCAAACGTCACGGTCCTTCTCTTTCCGTCGGTAGACACGAGCTGAGAAATTGCAAACGTCGAGCAATTGCTCAGAGATGAAACGTGCCAGCACTGAAAGCTCTTGCTAGCCAGCACCCTTCCTTGGAAGCGCTTTCACAGGCGCAGCAACACTGGGGCTTTGCGCTTCTCTACCCACCAAACGTCACGGTCATTCTCTTTCCGTCTCGTAGACACGAGCTGAGAAATTGCAAACGTCGAGCAATTGCTCAGAGATGAAAAGTGCCAGCACTGAAAGCTGTTGCTAGCCAGCACCCTTCCTTGGAAGCGCTTTCACAGGTGCAGCAACACTGGGGCTTTGCGCTTCTCTAGCCACCAAACGTCACGGTCCTTCTCTTTCCGTCTCGTAGACACGAGCTGAGAAATTGCAAACGTCGAGCAATTGCTCAGAGATGAAAAGTGCCAGCACTGAAAGCTCTTGCTAGCCAGCACCCTTCCTTGGAAGCGCTTTCACAGGAGCAGCAACACTGGGGCTTTGCGCTTCTCTAGCCACCAAACGTCACGGTCCTTCTCTTTCCGTCTCGTAGACACGAGCTGAGAAATTGCAAACGTCGAGCAATTGCTCAGAGATGAAAAGTGCCAGCACTGAAAGCTCTTGCTAGCCAGCACCCTTCCTTGGAAGCGCTTTCACAGGCGCAGCAACACTGGGGCTTTGCGCTTCTCTAGCCACCAAACGTCACAGTCATTCTCTTTCCGTCTCGTAGACACGAGCTGAGAAATTGCAAACGTCGAGCAATTGCTCAGAGATGAAAAGTGCCAGCACTGAAAGCTCTTGCTAGCCAGCACCCTTCCTTGGAAGCGCTTTCACAGGCGCAGCAACACTGGGGCTTTGCGCTTCTATACGCACCAAACGTCACGGTCCTTCTCTTTCCGTCTCGTAGACACGAGCTGAGAAATTGCAAACGTCCAGCAATTGCTCCGAGATGAAAAGTGCCAGCACTGAAAGCTGTTGCTAGCCAGCACCCTTCCTTGGAAGCGCTTTTGTAGGCCTAAGAACACTGGGGCTCTGGGCTTCTCTAGCCACCTCATCTTCTGCTCATCCTCTCGCGCACTCTAAAGAGAGCTCAGGTGAGAAATTGCAAACGTCGAGCAACTGCTCAGAGATGAAAAGTGCCAGCACTGAAAGCTCTTGCTAGCCAGCACCCTTCCTTGGAAGCGCTTTCACAGGCGCAGCAACACTGGGGCTTTGCGCTTCTCTAGCCACCAAACGTCACGGTCATTCTCTTTCCATCTCATAGACACGAGCTGAGAAATTGCAAACGTCGAGCAATTGCTCAGAGATGAAAAGTGCCAGCACTGAAAGCTCTTGCTAGCCAGCACCCTTCCTTGGAAGCGCTTTCACAGGAGCAGCAACACTGGGGCTTTGCGCTTCTATACGCACCAAATGTCACGGTCCTTCTCTTTCCGTCTCGTAGACACGAGCTGAGAAATTGCAAACGTCCAGCAATTGCTCCGAGATGAAAAGTGCCAGCACTGAAAGCTCTTGCTAGCCAGCACCCTTCCTTGGAAGCGCTTTTGTAGGCCTAAGAACACTGGGGCTCTGGGCTTCTCTAGCCACCTCATCTTCTGCTCATCCTCTCGCGCACTCTAAAGAGAGCTCAGGTGAGAAATTGCAAACGTCGAGCAACTGCTCAGAGATGAAAAGTGCCAGCACTGAAAGCTCTTGCTAGCCAGCACCCTTCCTTGGAAGCGCTTTCACAGGCGCAGCAACACTGGGGCTTTGCGCTTCTCTAGCCACCAAACGTCACGGTCATTCTCTTTCCATCTCATAGACACGAGCTGAGAAATTGCAAACGTCGAGCAATTGCTCAGAGATGAAAAGTGCCAGCACTGAAAGCTCTTGCTAGCCAGCACCCTTCCTTGGAAGCGCTTTCACAGGAGCAGCAACACTGGGGCTTTGCGCTTCTATACGCACCAAATGTCACGGTCCTTCTCTTTCCGTCTCGTAGACACGAGCTGAGAAATTGCAAACGTCGAGCAATTGCTCAGAGATGAAAAGTGCCAGCACTGAAAGCTGTTGCTAGCCAGCACCCTTCCTTGGAAGCGCTTTTGTAGGCCTAAGAACACTGGGGCTCTGGGCTTCTCTAGCCACCTCATCTTCTGCTCATCCTCTCGCGCACTCTAAAGAGAGCTCAGGTGAGAAATTGCAAACGTCCAGCAATTGCTCAGAGATGAAAAGTGCCAGCACTGAAAGCTCTTGCTAGCCAGCACCCTTCCTTGGAAGCGCTTTCACAGGCGCAGCAACACTGGGGCTTTGCGCTTCTATACGCACCAAACGTCACGGTCCTTCTCTTTCCGTCTCGTAGACACGAGCTGAGAAATTGCAAACGTCGAGCAATTGCTCAGAGATGAAAAGTGCCAGCACTGAAAGCTCTTGCTAGCCAGCACCCTTCCTTGGAAGCACTTTTGTAGGCCTAAGAACACTGGGGCTCTGGGCTTCTCTAGCCACCTCATCTTCTGCTCATCCTCTCGCGCACTCTAAAGAGAGCTCAGGTGAGAAATTGCAAACGTCGAGCAATTGCTCAGAGATGAAAAGTGCCAGCACTGAAAGCTGTTGCTAGCCAGCACCCTTCCTTGGAAGCGCTTTCACAGGCGCAGCAACACTGGCGCTTTGCGATTCTATACGCACCAAACGTCACGGTCATTCTCTTTCCGTCTCGTAGACACGAGCTGAGAAATTGCAAACGTCGAGCAATTGCTCAGAGATGAAAAGTGCCAGCACTGAAAGCTCTTGCTAGCCAGCCCCCTTCCTTGGAAGAGCTTTTGTAGGCCTAAGAACACTGGGGCTCTGGGCTTCTCTAGCCACCTCATCTTCTGCTCATCCTCTCGCGCACTCTAAAGAGAGCTCAGGTGAGAAATTGCAAAGGTCGAGCAATTGCTCAGAGATGAAAAGTGCCAGCACTGAAAGCTCTTGCTAGCCAGCACCCTTCCTTCGAAGCGCTTTCACAGGCGCAGTAACACTGGGGCTTTGCGCTTCTCTAGCCACCAAACGTCACGGTCCTTCTCTTTCCGTCTCGTAGACACGAGCTGAGAAATTGCAAACGTCGAGCAATTGCTCCGAGATGAAAAGTGCCAGCACTGAAAGCTGTTGCTAGCCAGCACCCTTCCTTGGAAGCGCTTTTGTAGGCCTAAGAACACTGGGGCTCTGGGCTTCTCTAGCCACCTCATCTTCTGCTCATCCTCTCGCGCACTCTAAAGAGAGCTCAGGTGAGAAATTGCAAAGGTCGAGCAATTGCTCAGAGATGAAAAGTGCCAGCACTGAAAGCTCTTGCTAGCCAGCACCCTTCCTTGGAAGCGCTTTCACAGGCGCAGCAACACTGGGGCTTTGCGCTTCTATACGCACCAAACGTCACGGTCCTTCTCTTTCCGTCTCGTAGACACGAGCTGAGAAATTGCAAACGTCGAGCAATTGCTCAGAGATGAAAAGTGCCAGCACTGAAAGCTCTTGCTAGCCAGCACCCTTCCTTGGAAGCGCTTTTGTAGGCCTAAGAACACTGGGGCTCTGGGCTTCTCTAGCCACCTCATCTTCTGCTCATCCTCTCGCGCACTCTAAAGAGAGCTCAGGTGAGAAATTGCAAACGTCCAGCAATTGCTCAGAGATGAAAAGGGCCAGCACTGAAAGCTCTTGCTAGCCAGCACCCTTCCTTGGAAGCGCTTTCACAGGCGCAGCAACACTGTGGCTTTGCGCTTCTATACGCACCAAACGTCACGGTCATTCTCTTTCCGTCTCGTAGACACGAGCTGAGAAATTGCAAACGTCGAGCAATTGCTCCGAGATGAAAAGTGCCAGCACTGAAAGCTCTTGCTAGCCAGCCCCCTTCCTTGGAAGAGCTTTTGTAGGCCTAAGAACACTGGGGCTCTGGGCTTCTCTAGCCACCTCATCTTCTGCTCATCCTCTCGCGCACTCTAAAGAGAGCTCAGGTGAGAAATTGCAAACGTCGAGCAATTGCTCAGAGATGAAAAGTGCCAGCACTGAAAGCTCTTGCTAGCCAGCACCCTTCCTTCGAAGCGCTTTCACAGGCGCAGTAACACTGGGGCTTTGCGCTTCTCTAGCCACCAAACGTCACGGTCCTTCTCTTTCCGTCTCCTAGACACGAGCTGAGAAATTGCAAACGTCGAGCAATTGCTCAGAGATGAAAAGTGCCAGCACTGAAAGCTGTTGCTAGCCAGCACCCTTCCTTGGAAGCGCTTTTGTAGGCCTAAGAACACTGGGGCTCTGGGCTTCTCTAGCCACCTCATCTTCTGCTCATCCTCTCGCGCACTCTAAAGAGAGCTCAGGTGAGAAATTGCAAAGGTCGAGCAATTGCTCAGAGATGAAAAGTGCCAGCACTGAAAGCTCTTGCTAGCCAGCACCCTTCCTTGGAAGCGCTTTCACAGGCGCAGCAACACTGGGGCTTTGCACTTCTATACGCACCAAACGTCACGGTCATTCTCTTTCCGTCTCCTAGACACGAGCTGAGAAATTGCAAACGTCGAGCAATTGCTCAGAGATGAAAAGTGCCAGCACTGAAAGCTCTTGCTAGCCAGCACCCTTCCTTGGAAGCGCTTTCACAGGCGCAGCAACACTGGGGCTTTGCGCTTCTCTAGCCACCAAACATCACGGTCATTCTCTTTCCGTCTCCTAGACACGAGCTGAGAAATTGCAAACGTCGAGCAATTGCTCCGAGATGAAAAGTGCCAGCACTGAAAGCTGTTGCTAGCCAGCACCCTTCCTTGGAAGCGCTTTTGTAGGCCTAAGAACACTGGGGCTCTGGGCTTCTCTAGCCACCTCATCTTCTGCTCATCCTCTCGCGCACTCTAAAGAGAGCTCAGGAGAGAAATTGCAAACGTCCAGCAATTGCTCAGAGATGAAAAGTGCCAGCACTGAAAGCTCTTGCTAGCCAGCACCCTTCCTTGGAAGCGCTTTCACAGGCGCAGCAACACTGGGGCTTTGCGCTTCTCTAGCCATCAAACGTCATGGTCATTCTCTTTCCATCTCGTAGACACGAGCTGAGAAATTGCAAACGTCAAGCAATTGCTCCGAGATGAAAAGTGCCAGCACTGAAAGCTGTTGCTAGCCAGCACCCTTCCTTGGAAGCGCTTTCACAGGCGCAGTAACACTGGGGCTTTGCGCTTCTCTAGCCACCAAGCGTCACGGTCCTTCTCTTTCCGTCTCGTAGACACGAGCTGAGAAATTGCAAACGTCGAGCAATTGCTCAGAGATGAAAAGTGCCAGCACTGAAAGCTGTTGCTAGCCAGCACCCTTCCTTGGAAGCGCTTTTGTAGGCCTAAGAACACTGGGGCTCTGGGCTTCTCTAGCCACCTCATCTTCTGCTCATCCTCTCGCGCACTCTAAAGAGAGCTCAGGATAGAAATTGCAAACGTCCAGCAATTGCTCCGAGATGAAAAGTGCCAGCACTGAAAGCTCTTGCTAGCCAGCACCCTTCCTTGGAAGCGCTTTCACAGGCGCAGTAACACTGGGGCTTTGCGCTTCTCTACCCACCAAACATCACGGTCCTTCTCTTTCCGTCTCCTAGACACGAGCTGAGAAATTGCAAACGTCGAGCAATTGCTCAGAGATGAAAAGTGCCAGCACTGAAAGCTGTTGCTAGCCAGCACCCTTCCTTGGAAGAGCTTTTGTAGGCCTAAGAACACTGGGGCTCTGGGCTTCTCTAGCCACCTCATCTTCTGCTCATCCTCTCGCGCACTCTAAAGAGAGCTCAGGTGAGAAATTGCAAACGTCGAGCAATTGCTCAGAGATGAAAAGGGCCAGCACTGAAAGCTCTTGCTAGCCAGCACCCTTCCTTGGAAGCGCTTTCACAGGCGCAGCAACACTGGGGCTTTGCGCTTCTCTAGCCACCAAACGTCACGGTCCTTCTCTTTCCGTCGGTAGACACGAGCTGAGAAATTGCAAACGTCGAGCAATTGCTCAGAGATGAAAAGTGCCAGCACTGAAAGCTCTTGATAGCCAGCACCCTTCCTTGGAAGCGCTTTCACAGGCGCAGTAACACTGGGGCTTTGCGCTTCTCTAGCCACCAAGCGTCACGGTCCTTCTCTTTCCGTCTCCTAGACACGAGCTGAGAAATTGCAAACGTCGAGCAATTGCTCAGAGATGAAAAGTGCCAGCACTGAAAGCTGTTGCTAGCCAGCACCCTTCCATGGAAGCGCTTGCACAGGCGCAGCAACACTGGGGCTTTGCGCTTCTATACGCACCAAACGTCACGGTCCTTCTCTTTCCGTCTCGTAGACACGAGCTGAGAAATTGCAAACGTCGAGCAATTGCTCAGAGATGAAAAGTGCCAGCACTGAAAGCTGTTGCTAGCCAGCACCCTTCCTTGGAAGCGCTTTTGTAGGCCTAAGAACACTGGGGCTTTGCGCTTCTCTAGCCACCAAACGTCACGGTCCTTCTCTTTCCGTCGGTAGACACGAGCTGAGAAATTGCAAACGTCGAGCAATTGCTCAGAGATGAAAAGTGCCAGCACTGAAAGCTCTTGCTAGCCAGCACCCTTCCTTGGAAGCGCTTTCACAGGCGCAGTAACACTGGGGCTTTGCGCTTCTCTAGCCACCAAGCGTCACGGTCCTTCTCTTTCCGTCTCCTAGACACGAGCTGAGAAATTGCAAACGTCGAGCAATTGCTCAGAGATGAAAAGTGCCAGCACTGAAAGCTGTTGCTAGCCAGCACCCTTCCTTGGAAGCGCTTGCACAGGCGCAGCAACACTGGGGCTTTGCGCTTCTATACGCACCAAACGTCACGGTCCTTCTCTTTCCGTCTCGTAGACACGAGCTGAGAAATTGCAAACGTCGAGCAATTGCTCAGAGATGAAAAGTGCCAGCACTGAAAGCTGTTGCTAGCCAGCACCCTTCCTTGGAAGCGCTTTTGTAGGCCTAAGAACACTGGGGCTTTGCGCTTCTCTAGCCACCAAACGTCACGGTCCTTCTCTTTCCGTCGGTAGACACGAGCTGAGAAATTGCAAACGTCGAGCAATTGCTCAGAGATGAAAAGTGCCAGCACTGAAAGCTGTTGCTAGCCAGCACCCTTCCTTGGAAGCGCTTTTGTAGGCCTAAGAACACTGGGGCTCTGGGCTTCTCTAGCCACCTCATCTTCTGCTCATCCTCTCGCGCACTCTAAAGAGAGCTCAGGTGAGAATTTGCAAACGCCCAGCAATTGCTCAGAGATGAAAAGTGCCAGCACTGAAAGCTCTTGCTAGCCAGCACCCTTCCTTGGAAGCGCTTTCACAGGCGCAGTAACACTGGGGCTTTGCGCTTCTCTAGCCATCAAACGTCATGGTCATTCTCTTTCCATCTCGTAGACACGAGCTGAGAAATTGCAAACGTCGAGCAATTGCTCAGAGATGAAAAGTGCCAGCACTGAAAGCTGTTGCTAGCCAGCACCCTTCCTTGGAAGCGCTTTCACAGGCGCAGTAACACTGGGGCTTTGCGCTTCTCTAGCCACCAAGCGTCACGGTCCTTCTCTTTCCGTCTCGTAGACACGAGCTGAGAAATTGCAAACGTCCAGCAATTGCTCAGAGATGAAAAGTGCCAGCACTGAAAGCTCTTGCTAGCCAGCACCCTTCCTTGGAAGCGCTTTCACAGGCGCAGCAACACTGGGGCTTTGCGCTTCTATACGCACCAAACGTCACGGTCCTTCTCTTTCCGTCTCGTAGACACGAGCTGAGAAATTGCAAGCGTCGAGCAATTGCTCAGAGATGAAAAGTGCCAGCACTGAAAGCTGTTGCTAGCCAGCACCCTTCCTTGGAAGCGCTTTTGTAGGCCTAAGAACACTGGGGCTCTGGGCTTCTCTAGCCACCTCATCTTCTGCTCATCCTCTCGCGCACTCTAAAGAGAGCTCAGGTGAGAAATTGCAAACGTCCAGCAATTGCTCAGAGATGAAAAGTGCCAGCACTGAAAGCTCTTGCTAGCCAGCACCCTTCCTTGGAAGCGCTTTCACAGGCGCAGCAACACTGGGGCTTTGCACTTCTCTACGCACCAAACGTCACGGTCATTCTCTTTCCGCCTCGTAGACACGAGCTGAGAAATTGCAAACGTCAAGCAATTGCTCCGAGATGAAAAGTGCCAGCACTGAAAGCTGTTGCTAGCCAACACCCTTCCTTGGAAGCGCTTTCACAGGCGCAGTAACACAGGGGCTTTGCGCTTCTCTAGCCACCAAACGTCACGGTCCTTCTCTTTCCGTCTCGTAGACACGAGCTGAGAAATTGCAAACGTCGAGCAATTGCTCAGAGATGAAAAGTGCCAGCACTGAAAGCTCTTGCTAGCCAGCACCCTTCCTTGGAAGCGCTTTCACAGGCGCAGCAACACTGGGGCTTTGCGCTTCTCTAGCCACCAAACGTCACGGTCCTTCTCTTTCCGTCTCGTAGACACGAGCTGAGAAATTGCAAACGTCGAGCAATTGCTCCGAGATGAGAAGTGCCAGCACTGAAAGCTGTTGCTAGCCAGCACCCTTCCTTGGAAGCGCTTTTGTAGGCCTAAGAACACTGGGGCTCTGGGCTTCTCTAGCCACCTCATCTTCTGCTCATCCTCTCGCGCACTCTAAAGAGAGCTCAGGTGAGAAATTGCAAACGTCCAGCAATTGCTCAGAGATGAAAAGTGCCAGCACTGAAAGCTCTTGCTAGCCAGCACCCTTCCTTGGAAGCGCTTTCACAGGTGCAGCAACACTGGGGCTTTGCGCTTCTCTACCCACCAAACGTCACGGTCCTTCTCTTTCCGTCTCGTAGACACGAGCTGAGAAATTGCAAACGTCGAGCAATTGCTCAGAGATGAAAAGTGCCAGCACTGAAAGCTCTTGCTAGCCAGCACCCTTCCTTGGAAGCGCTTTCACAGGAGCAGCAACACTGGGGCTTTGCGCTTCTCTAGCCACCAAACGTCACGGTCCTTCTCTTTCCGTCTCGTAGACACGAGCTGAGAAATTGCAAACGTCGAGCAATTGCTCAGAGATGAAAAGTGCCAGCACTGAAAGCTCTTGCTAGCCAGCACCCTTCCTTGGAAGCGCTTTCACAGGCGCAGCAACACTGGGGCTTTGCGCTTCTCTAGCCACCAAACGTCACAGTCATTCTCTTTCCGTCTCGTAGACACGAGCTGAGAAATTGCAAACGTCGAGCAATTGCTCAGAGATGAAAAGCGCCAGCACTGAAAGCTCTTGCTAGCCAGCACCCTTCCTTGGAAGCGCTTTCACAGGCGCAGCAACACTGGGGCTTTGCGCTTCTCTAGCCACCAAACGTCACGGTCCTTCTCTTTCCGTCTCGTAGACACGAGCTGAGAAATTGCAAACGTCCAGCAATTGCTCCGAGATGAAAAGTGCCAGCACTGAAAGCTCTTGCTAGCCAGCACCCTTCCTTGGAAGCGCTTTTGTAGGCCTAAGAACACTGGGGCTCTGGGCTTCTCTAGCCACCTCATCTTCTGCTCATCCTCTCGCGCACTCTAAAGAGAGCTCAGGTGAGAAAATGCAAACGTCGAGCAACTGCTCAGAGATGAAAAGTGCCAGCACTGAAAGCTCTTGCTAGCCAGCACCCTTCCTTGGAAGCGCTTTCACAGGCGCAGCAACACTGGGGCTTTGCGCTTCTCTAGCCACCAAACGTCACGGTCATTCTCTTTCCATCTCATAGACACGAGCTGAGAAATTGCAAACGTCGAGCAATTGCTCAGAGATGAAAAGTGCCAGCACTGAAAGCTGTTGCTAGCCAGCACCCTTCCTTGGAAGCGCTTTCACAGGAGCAGCAACACTGGGGCTTTGCGCTTCTATACGCACCAAACGTCACGGTCATTCTCTTTCCGTCTCGTAGACACGAGCTGAGAAATTGCAAACGTCGAGCAATTGCTCAGAGATGAAAAGTGCCAGCACTGAAAGCTGTTGCTAGCCAGCACCCTTCCTTGGAAGCGCTTTCACAGGTGCAGCAACACTGGGGCTTTGCGCTTCTCTAGCCACCAAACGTCACGGTCCTTCTCTTTCCGTCTCGTAGACACGAGCTGAGAAATTGCAAACGTCGAGCAATTGCTCAGAGATGAAAAGTGCCAGCACTGAAAGCTCTTGCTAGCCAGCACCCTTCCTTGGAAGCGCTTTCACAGGAGCAGCAACACTGGGGCTTTGCGCTTCTCTAGCCACCAAACGTCACGGTCCTTCTCTTTCCGTCTCGTAGACACGAGCTGAGAAATTGCAAACGTCGAGCAATTGCTCAGAGATGAAAAGTGCCAGCACTGAAAGCTCTTGCTAGCCAGCACCCTTCCTTGGAAGCGCTTTCACAGGCGCAGCAACACTGGGGCTTTGCGCTTCTCTAGCCACCAAACGTCACAGTCATTCTCTTTCCGTCTCGTAGACGCGAGCTGAGAAATTGCAAACGTCGAGCAATTGCTCAGAGATGAAAAGTGCCAGCACTGAAAGCTCTTGCTAGCCAGCACCCTTCCTTGGAAGCGCTTTCACAGGCGCAGCAACACTGGGGCTTTGCGCTTCTATACGCACCAAACGTCACGGTCCTTCTCTTTCCGCCTCGTAGACACGAGCTGAGAAATTGCAAACGTCCAGCAATTGCTCCGAGATGAAAAGTGCCAGCACTGAAAGCTCTTGCTAGCCAGCACCCTTCCTTGGAAGCGCTTTTGTAGGCCTAAGAACACTGGGGCTCTGGGCTTCTCTAGCCACCTCATCTTCTGCTCATCCTCTCGCGCACTCTAAAGAGAGCTCAGGTGAGAAATTGCAAACGTCGAGCAATTGCTCAGAGATGAAAAGTGCCAGCACTGAAAGCTCTTGCTAGCCAGCACCCTTCCTTGGAAGCGCTTTCACAGGCGCAGCAACACTGGGGCTTTGCGCTTCTCTAGCCACCAAACGTCACGGTCATTCTCTTTCCATCTCATAGACACGAGCTGAGAAATTGCAAACGTCGAGCAATTGCTCAGAGATGAAAAGTGCCAGCACTGAAAGCTCTTGCTAGCCAGCACCCTTCCTTGGAAGCGCTTTCACAGGAGCAGCAACACTGGGGCTTTGCGCTTCTATACGCACCAAATGTCACGGTCCTTCTCTTTCCGTCTCGTAGACACGAGCTGAGAAATTGCAAACGTCGAGCAATTGCTCAGAGATGAAAAGTGCCAGCACTGAAAGCTGTTGCTAGCCAGCACCCTTCCTTGGAAGCGCTTTTGTAGGCCTAAGAACACTGGGGCTCTGGGCTTCTCTAGCCACCTCATCTTCTGCTCATCCTCTCGCGCACTCTAAAGAGAGCTCAGGTGAGAAATTGCAAACGTCGAGCAATTGCTCAGAGATGAAAAGTGCCAGCACTGAAAGCTCTTGCTAGCCAGCACCCTTCCTTGGAAGCGCTTTCACAGGCGCAGCAACACTGGGGCTTTGCGCTTCTATACGCACCAAACGTCACGGTCCTTCTCTTTCCGTCTCGTAGACACGAGCTGAGAAATTGCAAACGTCGAGCAATTGCTCAGAGATGAAAAGTGCCAGCACTGAAAGCTCTTGCTAGCCAGCACCCTTCCTTGGAAGCGCTTTTGTAGGCCTAAGAACACTGGGGCTCTGGGCTTCTCTAGCCACCTCATCTTCTGCTCATCCTCTCGCGCACTCTAAAGAGAGCTCAGGTGAGAAATTGCAAACGTCGAGCAATTGCTCAGAGATGAAAAGTGCCAGCACTGAAAGCTGTTGCTAGCCAGCACCCTTCCTTGGAAGCGCTTTCACAGGCGCAGCAACACTGGCGCTTTGCGATTCTATACGCACCAAACGTCACGGTCATTCTCTTTCCGTCTCGTAGACACGAGCTGAGAAATTGCAAACGTCGAGCAATTGCTCAGAGATGAAAAGTGCCAGCACTGAAAGCTCTTGCTAGCCAGCCCCCTTCCTTGGAAGAGCTTTTGTAGGCCTAAGAACACTGGGGCTCTGGGCTTCTCTAGCCACCTCATCTTCTGCTCATCCTCTCGCGCACTCTAAAGAGAGCTCAGGTGAGAAATTGCAAAGGTCGAGCAATTGCTCAGAGATGAAAAGTGCCAGCACTGAAAGCTCTTGCTAGCCAGCACCCTTCCTTCGAAGCGCTTTCACAGGCGCAGTAACACTGGGGCTTTGCGCTTCTCTAGCCACCAAACGTCACGGTCCTTCTCTTTCCGTCTCGTAGACACGAGCTGAGAAATTGCAAACGTCCAGCAATTGCTCCGAGATGAAAAGTGCCAGCACTGAAAGCTGTTGCTAGCCAGCACCCTTCCTTGGAAGCGCTTTTGTAGGCCTAAGAACACTGGGGCTCTGGGCTTCTCTAGCCACCTCATCTTCTGCTCATCCTCTCGCGCACTCTAAAGAGAGCTCAGGTGAGAAATTGCAAAGGTCGAGCAATTGCTCAGAGATGAAAAGTGCCAGCACTGAAAGCTCTTGCTAGCCAGCACCCTTCCTTGGAAGCGCTTTCACAGGCGCAGCAACACTGGGGCTTTGCGCTTCTATACGCACCAAACGTCACGGTCCTTCTCTTTCCGTCTCGTAGACACGAGCTGAGAAATTGCAAACGTCGAGCAATTGCTCAGAGATGAAAAGTGCCAGCACTGAAAGCTCTTGCTAGCCAGCACCCTTCCTTGGAAGCGCTTTTGTAGGCCTAAGAACACTGGGGCTCTGGGCTTCTCTAGCCACCTCATCTTCTGCTCATCCTCTCGCGCACTCTAAAGAGAGCTCAGGTGAGAAATTGCAAACGTCCAGCAATTGCTCAGAGATGAAAAGGGCCAGCACTGAAAGCTCTTGCTAGCCAGCACCCTTCCTTGGAAGCGCTTTCACAGGCGCAGCAACACTGGGGCTTTGCGCTTCTATACGCACCAAACGTCACGGTCATTCTCTTTCCGTCTCGTAGACACGAGCTGAGAAATTGCAAACGTCGAGCAATTGCTCCGAGATGAAAAGTGCCAGCACTGAAAGCTCTTGCTAGCCAGCCCCCTTCCTTGGAAGAGCTTTTGTAGGCCTAAGAACACTGGGGCTCTGGGCTTCTCTAGCCACCTCATCTTCTGCTCATCCTCTCGCGCACTCTAAAGAGAGCTCAGGTGAGAAATTGCAAACGTCGAGCAATTGCTCAGAGATGAAAAGTGCCAGCACTGAAAGCTCTTGCTAGCCAGCACCCTTCCTTGGAAGCGCTTTCACAGGCGCAGTAACACTGGGGCTTTGCGCTTCTCTAGCCACCAAACGTCACGGTCCTTCTCTTTCCGTCTCCTAGACACGAGCTGAGAAATTGCAAACGTCCAGCAATTGCTCAGAGATGAAAAGTGCCAGCACTGAAAGCTGTTGCTAGCCAGCACCCTTCCTTGGAAGCGCTTTTGTAGGCCTAAGAACACTGGGGCTCTGGGCTTCTCTAGCCACCTCATCTTCTGCTCATCCTCTCGCGCACTCTAAAGAGAGCTCAGGTGAGAAATTGCAAAGGTCGAGCAATTGCTCAGAGATGAAAAGTGCCAGCACTGAAAGCTCTTGCTAGCCAGCACCCTTCCTTGGAAGCGCTTTCACAGGCGCAGCAACACTGGGGCTTTGCACTTCTATACGCACCAAACGTCACGGTCATTCTCTTTCCGTCTCCTAGACACGAGCTGAGAAATTGCAAACGTCGAGCAATTGCTCAGAGATGAAAAGTGCCAGCACTGAAAGCTCTTGCTAGCCAGCACCCTTCCTTGGAAGCGCTTTCACAGGCGCAGCAACACTGGGGCTTTGCGCTTCTCTAGCCACCAAACATCACGGTCCTTCTCTTTCCGTCTCCTAGACACGAGCTGAGAAATTGCAAACGTCGAGCAATTGCTCCGAGATGAAAAGTGCCAGCACTGAAAGCTGTTGCTAGCCAGCACCCTTCCTTGGAAGCGCTTTTGTAGGCCTAAGAACACTGGGGCTCTGGGCTTCTCTAGCCACCTCATCTTCTGCTCATCCTCTCGCGCACTCTAAAGAGAGCTCAGGAGAGAAATTGCAAACGTCCAGCAATTGCTCAGAGATGAAAAGTGCCAGCACTGAAAGCTCTTGCTAGCCAGCACCCTTCCTTGGAAGCGCTTTCACAGGCGCAGTAACACTGGGGCTTTGCGCTTCTCTAGCCATCAAACGTCATGGTCATTCTCTTTCCATCTCGTAGACACGAGCTGAGAAATTGCAAACGTCGAGCAATTGCTCCGAGATGAAAAGTGCCAGCACTGAAAGCTGTTGCTAGCCAGCACCCTTCCTTGGAAGCGCTTTCACAGGCGCAGTAACACTGGGGCTTTGCGCTTCTCTAGCCACCAAGCGTCACGGTCCTTCTCTTTCCGTCTCGTAGACACGAGCTGAGAAATTGCAAACGTCGAGCAATTGCTCAGAGATGAAAAGTGCCAGCACTGAAAGCTGTTGCTAGCCAGCACCCTTCCTTGGAAGCGCTTTTGTAGGCCTAAGAACACTGGGGCTCTGGGCTTCTCTAGCCACCTCATCTTCTGCTCATCCTCTCGCGCACTCTAAAGAGAGCTCAGGATAGAAATTGCAAACGTCCAGCAATTGCTCCGAGATGAAAAGTGCCAGCACTGAAAGCTCTTGCTAGCCAGCACCCTTCCTTGGAAGCGCTTTCACAGGCGCAGTAACACTGGGGCTTTGCGCTTCTCTACCCACCAAACATCACGGTCCTTCTCTTTCCGTCTCCTAGACACGAGCTGAGAAATTGCAAACGTCGAGCAATTGCTCAGAGATGAAAAGTGCCAGCACTGAAAGCTGTTGCTAGCCAGCACCCTTCCTTGGAAGAGCTTTTGTAGGCCTAAGAACACTGGGGCTCTGGGCTTCTCTAGCCACCTAATCTTCTGCTCATCCTCTCGCGCACTCTAAAGAGAGCTCAGGTGAGAAATTGCAAACGTCGAGCAATTGCTCAGAGATGAAAAGGGCCAGCACTGAAAGCTCTTGCTAGCCAGCACCCTTCCTTGGAAGCGCTTTCACAGGCGCAGCAACACTGGGGCTTTGCGCTTCTCTAGCCACCAAACGTCACGGTCCTTCTCTTTCCGTCGGTAGACACGAGCTGAGAAATTGCAAACGTCGAGCAATTGCTCAGAGATGAAAAGTGCCAGCACTGAAAGCTCTTGCTAGCCAGCACCCTTCCTTGGAAGCGCTTTCACAGGCGCAGTAACACTGGGGCTTTGCGCTTCTCTAGCCACCAAGCGTCACGGTCCTTCTCTTTCCGTCTCCTAGACACGAGCTGAGAAATTGCAAACGTCGAGCAATTGCTCAGAGATGAAAAGTGCCAGCACTGAAAGCTGTTGCTAGCCAGCACCCTTCCTTGGAAGCGCTTGCACAGGCGCAGCAACACTGGGGCTTTGCGCTTCTATACGCACCAAACGTCACGGTCCTTCTCTTTCCGTCTCGTAGACACGAGCTGAGAAATTGCAAACGTCGAGCAATTGCTCAGAGATGAAAAGTGCCAGCACTGAAAGCTGTTGCTAGCCAGCACCCTTCCTTGGAAGCGCTTTTGTAGGCCTAAGAACACTGGGGCTTTGCGCTTCTCTAGCCACCAAACGTCACGGTCCTTCTCTTTCCGTCGGTAGACACGAGCTGAGAAATTGCAAACGTCGAGCAATTGCTCAGAGATGAAAAGTGCCAGCACTGAAAGCTGTTGCTAGCCAGCACCCTTCCTTGGAAGCGCTTTTGTAGGCCTAAGAACACTGGGGCTCTGGGCTTCTCTAGCCACCTCATCTTCTGCTCATCCTCTCGCGCACTCTAAAGAGAGCTCAGGTGAGAATTTGCAAACGCCCAGCAATTGCTCAGAGATGAAAAGTGCCAGCACTGAAAGCTCTTGCTAGCCAGCACCCTTCCTTGGAAGCGCTTTCACAGGCGCAGTAACACTGGGGCTTTGCGCTTCTCTAGCCATCAAACGTCATGGTCATTCTCTTTCCATCTCGTAGACACGAGCTGAGAAATTGCAAACGTCGAGCAATTGCTCAGAGATGAAAAGTGCCAGCACTGAAAGCTGTTGCTAGCCAGCACCCTTCCTTGGAAGCGCTTTCACAGGCGCAGTAACACTGGGGCTTTGCGCTTCTCTAGCCACCAAGCGTCACGGTCCTTCTCTTTCCGTCTCGTAGACACGAGCTGAGAAATTGCAAACGTCCAGCAATTGCTCAGAGATGAAAAGTGCCAGCACTGAAAGCTCTTGCTAGCCAGCACCCTTCCTTGGAAGCGCTTTCACAGGCGCAGCAACACTGGGGCTTTGCGCTTCTATACGCACCAAACGTCACGGTCCTTCTCTTTCCGTCTCGTAGACACGAGCTGAGAAATTGCAAGCGTCGAGCAATTGCTCAGAGATGAAAAGTGCCAGCACTGAAAGCTGTTGCTAGCCAGCACCCTTCCTTGGAAGCGCTTTTGTAGGCCTAAGAACACTGGGGCTCTGGGCTTCTCTAGCCACCTCATCTTCTGCTCATCCTCTCGCGCACTCTAAAGAGAGCTCAGGTGAGAAATTGCAAACGTCCAGCAATTGCTCAGAGATGAAAAGTGCCAGCACTGAAAGCTCTTGCTAGCCAGCACCCTTCCTTGGAAGCGCTTTCACAGGCGCAGCAACACTGGGGCTTTGCACTTCTCTACGCACCAAACGTCACGGTCATTCTCTTTCCGCCTCGTAGACACGAGCTGAGAAATTGCAAACGTCAAGCAATTGCTCAGAGATGAAAAGTGCCAGCACTGAAAGCTGTTGCTAGCCAGCACCCTTCCTTGGAAGCGCTTTCACAGGCGCAGTAACACAGGGGCTTTGCGCTTCTCTAGCCACCAAACGTCACGGTCCTTCTCTTTCCGTCTCGTAGACACGAGCTGAGAAATTGCAAACGTCGAGCAATTGCTCAGAGATGAAAAGTGCCAGCACTGAAAGCTCTTGCTAGCCAGCACCCTTCCTTGGAAGCGCTTTCACAGGCGCAGCAACACTGGGGCTTTGCGCTTCTCTACCCACCAAACGTCACGGTCCTTCTCTTTCCGTCTCGTAGACACGAGCTGAGAAATTGCAAACGTCCAGCAATTGCTCCGAGATGAGAAGTGCCAGCACTGAAAGCTGTTGCTAGCCAGCACCCTTCCTTGGAAGCGCTTTTGTAGGCCTAAGAACACTGGGGCTCTGGGCTTCTCTAGCCACCTCATCTTCTGCTCATCCTCTCGCGCACTCTAAAGAGAGCTCAGGTGAGAAATTGCAAACGTCCAGCAATTGCTCAGAGATGAAAAGTGCCAGCACTGAAAGCTCTTGCTAGCCAGCACCCTTCCTTGGAAGCGCTTTCACAGGCGCAGCAACACTGGGGCTTTGCGCTTCTATACGCACCAAACATCACAGTCCTTCTCTTTCCGTCTTGTAGACACGAGCTGAGAAATTGCAAACGTCGAGCAATTGCTCAGAGATGAAAAGTGCCAGCACTGAAAGCTGTTGCTAGCCAGCACCCTTCCTTGGAAGCGCTTTTGTAGGCCTAAGAACACTGGGGCTCTGGGCTTCTCTAGCCACCTCATCTTCTGCTCATCCTCTCGCGCACTCTAAAGAGAGCTCAGGTGAGAAATTGCAAACGTCCAGCAATTGCTCAGAGATGAAAAGTGCCAGCACTGAAAGCTCTTGCTAGCCAGCACCCTTCCTTGGAAGCGCTTTCACAGGCGCAGCAACACTGGGGCTTTGCGCTTCTATACGCACCAAACGTCACGGTCCTTCTCTTTCCGTCGGTAGACACGAGCTGAGAAATTGCAAACGTCGAGCAATTGCTAAGAGATGAAACGTGCCAGCACTGAAAGCTCTTGCTAGCCAGCACCCTTCCTTGGAAGCGCTTTCACAGGCGCAGCAACACTGGGGCTTTGCGCTTCTATACGCACCAAACGTCACGGTCATTCTCTTTCCGTCTCGTAGACACGAGCTGAGAAATTGCAAACGTCGAGCAATTGCTCAGAGATGAAAAGTGCCAGCACTGAAAGCTCTTGCTAGCCAGCACCCTTCCTTGGAAGCGCTTTCACAGGTGCAGCAACACTGGGGCTTTGCGCTTCTCTACCCACCAAACGTCACGGTCCTTCTCTTTCCGTCTCGTAGACACGAGCTGAGAAATTGCAAACGTCGAGCAATTGCTCAGAGATGAAAAGTGCCAGCACTGAAAGCTCTTGCTAGCCAGCACCCTTCCTTGGAAGCGCTTTCACAGGAGCAGCAACACTGGGGCTTTGCGCTTCTCTAGCCACCAAACGTCACGGTCCTTCTCTTTCCGTCTCGTAGACACGAGCTGAGAAATTGCAAACGTCGAGCAATTGCTCAGAGATGAAAAGTGCCAGCACTGAAAGCTCTTGCTAGCCAGCACCCTTCCTTGGAAGCGCTTTCACAGGCGCAGCAACACTGGCGCTTTGCGCTTCTCTAGCCACCAAACGTCACAGTCATTCTCTTTCCGTCTCGTAGACACGAGCTGAGAAATTGCAAACGTCGAGCAATTGCTCAGAGATGAAAAGCGCCAGCACTGAAAGCTCTTGCTAGCCAGCACCCTTCCTTGGAAGCGCTTTCACAGGCGCAGCAACACTGGGGCTTTGCGCTTCTCTAGCCACCAAACGTCACGGTCCTTCTCTTTCCGTCTCGTAGACACGAGCTGAGAAATTGCAAACGTCCAGCAATTGCTCCGAGATGAAAAGTGCCAGCACTGAAAGCTCTTGCTAGCCAGCACCCTTCCTTGGAAGCGCTTTTGTAGGCCTAAGAACACTGGGGCTCTGGGCTTCTCTAGCCACCTCATCTTCTGCTCATCCTCTCGCGCACTCTAAAGAGAGCTCAGGTGAGAAAATGCAAACGTCGAGCAACTGCTCAGAGATGAAAAGTGCCAGCACTGAAAGCTCTTGCTAGCCAGCACCCTTCCTTGGAAGCGCTTTCACAGGCGCAGCAACACTGGGGCTTTGCGCTTCTCTAGCCACCAAACGTCACGGTCATTCTCTTTCCATCTCATAGACACGAGCTGAGAAATTGCAAACGTCGAGCAATTGCTCAGAGATGAAAAGTGCCAGCACTGAAAGCTGTTGCTAGCCAGCACCCTTCCTTGGAAGCGCTTTCACAGGAGCAGCAACACTGGGGCTTTGCGCTTCTCTACGCACCAAATGTCACGGTCCTTCTCTTTCCGTCTCGTAGACACGAGCTGAGAAATTGCAAACGTCGAGCAATTGCTCAGAGATGAAAAGTGCCAGCACTGAAAGCTGTTGCTAGCCAGCACCCTTCCTTGGAAGCGCTTTTGTAGGCCTAAGAACACTGGGGCTCTGGGCTTCTCTAGCCACCTCATCTTCTGCTCATCCTCTCGCGCACTCTAAAGAGAGCTCAGGTGAGAAATTGCAAACGTCCAGCAATTGCTCAGAGATGAAAAGTGCCAGCACTGAAAGCTCTTGCTAGCCAGCACCCTTCCTTCGAAGCGCTTTCACAGGCGCAGTAACACTGGGGCTTTGCGCTTCTATACGCACCAAGCGTCACGGTCCTTCTCTTTCCGTCTCGTAGACACGAGCTGAGAAATTGCAAACGTCGAGCAATTGCTCCGAGATGAAAAGTGCCAGCACTGAAAGCTGTTGCTAGCCAGCACCCTTCCTTGGAAGCGCTTTCACAGGCGCAGCAACACTGGGGCTTTGCGCTTCTATACGCACCAAACGTCACGGTCCTTCTCTTTCCGTCTCCTAGACACGAGCTGAGAAATTGCAAACGTCGAGCAATTGCTCCGAGATGAAAAGTGCCAGCACTGAAAGCTCTTGCTAGCCAGCACCCTTCCTTGGAAGCGCTTTCACAGGCGCAGTAACACTGTGGCTTTGCGCTTCTCTACCCACCAAACATCACGGTCATTCTCTTTCCGCCTCGTAGACACGAGCTGAGAAATTGCAAACGTCGAGCAATTGCTCCGAGATGAAAAGTGCCAGCACTGAAAGCTGTTGCTAGCCAGCACCCTTCCTTGGAAGCGCTTTTGTAGGCCTAAGAACACTGGGGCTCTGGGCTTCTCTAGCCACCTCATCTTCTGCTCATCCTCTCGCGCACTCTAAAGAGAGCTCAGGTGAGAAATTGCAAACGTCGAGCAACTGCTCAGAGATGAAAAGTGCCAGCACTGAAAGCTCTTGCTAGCCAGCACCCTTCCTTGGAAGCGCTTTCACAGGCGCAGCAACACTGGGGCTTTGCGCTTCTCTAGCCACCAAACGTCACGGTCATTCTCTTTCCATCTCATAGACACGAGCTGAGAAATTGCAAACGTCGAGCAATTGCTCAGAGATGAAAAGTGCCAGCACTGAAAGCTCTTGCTAGCCAGCACCCTTCCTTGGAAGCGCTTTCACAGGAGCAGCAACACTGGGGCTTTGCGCTTCTCTAGCCACCAAACGTCACGGTCCTTCTCTTTCCGTCTCGTAGACACGAGCTGAGAAATTGCACACGTCGAGCAATTGCTCAGAGATGAAAAGTGCCAGCACTGAAAGCTGTTGCTAGCCAGCACCCTTCCTTGGAAGCGGTTTTGTAGGCCTAAGAACACTGGGGCTCTGGGCTTCTCTAGCCACCTCATCTTCTGCTCATCCTCTCGCGCACTCTAAAGAGAGCTCAGGTGAGAAATTGCAAACGTCCAGCAATTGCTCAGAGATGAAAAGTGCCAGCACTGAAAGCTCTTGCTAGCCAGCACCCTTCCTTGGAAGCGCTTTCACAGGCGCAGTAACACTGGGGCTTTGCGCTTCTCTAGCCACCAAGCGTCACGGTCCTTCTCTTTCCGTCTCGTAGACACGAGCTGAGAAATTGCAAACGTCGAGCAATTGCTCAGAGATGAAAAGTGCCAGCACTGAAAGCTCTTGCTAGCCAGCACCCTTCCTTGGAAGCGCTTTCACAGGCGCAGCAACACTGGGGCTTTGCGCTTCTATACGCACCAAACGTCACGGTCCTTCTCTTTCCGTCTCCTAGACACGAGCTGAGAAATTGCAAACGTCGAGCAATTGCTCAGAGATGAAAAGTGCCAGCACTGAAAGCTGTTGCTAGCCAGCACCCTTCCTTGGAAGCGCTTTTGTAGGCCTAAGAACACTGGGGCTCTGGGCTTCTCTAGCCACCTCATCTTCTGCTCATCCTCTCGCGCACTCTAAAGAGAGCTCAGGTGAGAAATTGCAAACGTCGAGCAATTGCTCAGAGATGAAAAGTGCCAGCACTGAAAGCTCTTGCTAGCCAGCACCCTTCCTTGGAAGCGCTTTCACAGGCGCAGTAACACTGGGGCTTTGCGCTTCTCTAGCCACCAAACGTCACGGTCCTTCTCTTTCCGTCTCCTAGACACGAGCTGAGAAATTGCAAACGTCCAGCAATTGCTCCGAGATGAAAAGTGCCAGCACTGAAAGCTGTTGCTAGCCAGCACCCTTCCTTGGAAGCGCTTTTGTATGCCTAAGAACACTGGGGCTCTGGGCTTCTCTAGCCACCTCATCTTCTGCTCATCCTCTCGCGCACTCTAAAGAGAGCTCAGGTGAGAAATTGCAAAGGTCGAGCAATTGCTCAGAGATGAAAAGTGCCAGCACTGAAAGCTCTTGCTAGCCAGCACCCTTCCTTGGAAGCGCTTTCACAGGCGCAGCAACACTGGGGCTTTGCGCTTCTATACGCACCAAACGTCACGGTCCTTCTCTTTCCGTCTCGTAGACACGAGCTGAGAAATTGCAAACGTCGAGCAATTGCTCAGAGATGAAAAGTGCCAGCACTGAAAGCTCTTGCTAGCCAGCACCCTTCCTTGGAAGCGCTTTCACAGGCGCAGCAACACTGGGGCTTTGCGCTTCTCTAGCCACCAAACATCACGGTCATTCTCTTTCCGTCTCCTAGACACGAGCTGAGAAATTGCAAACGTCGAGCAATTGCTCAGAGATGAAAAGTGCCAGCACTGAAAGCTCTTGCTAGCCAGCACCCTTCCTTGGAAGCGCTTTTGTAGGCCTAAGAACACTGGGGCTCTGGGCTTCTCTAGCCACCTCATCTTCTGCTCATCCTCTCGCGCACTCTAAAGAGAGCTCAGGAGAGAAATTGCAAACGTCCAGCAATTGCTCAGAGATGAAAAGTGCCAGCACTGAAAGCTCTTGCTAGCCAGCACCCTTCCTTGGAAGCGCTTTCACAGGCGCAGTAACACTGGGGCTTTGCGCTTCTCTAGCCATCAAACGTCATGGTCATTCTCTTTCCATCTCGTAGACACGAGCTGAGAAATTGCAAACGTCGAGCAATTGCTCAGAGATGAAAAGTGCCAGCACTGAAAGCTGTTGCTAGCCAGCACCCTTCCTTGGAAGCGCTTTTGTAGGCCTAAGAACACTGGGGCTCTGGGCTTCTCTAGCCACCTCATCTTCTGCTCATCCTCTCGCGCACTCTAAAGAGAGCTCAGGTGAGAAATTGCAAACGTCCAGCAATTGCTCAGAGATGAAAAGTGCCAGCACTGAAAGCTGTTGCTAGCCAGCACCCTTCCTTCGAAGCGCTTTCACAGGCGCAGTAACACTGGGGCTTTGCGCTTCTCTAGCCACCAAACGTCACGGTCCTTCTCTTTCCGTCTCCTAGACACGAGCTGAGAAATTGCAAACGTCGAGCAATTGCTCAGAGATGAAAAGTGCCAGCACTGAAAGCTGTTGCTAGCCAGCACCCTTCCTTGGAAGCGCTTTTGTATGCCTAAGAACACTGGGGCTCTGGGCTTCTCTAGCCACCTCATCTTCTGCTCATCCTCTCGCGCACTCTAAAGAGAGCTCAGGTGAGAAATTGCAAAGGTCGAGCAATTGCTCAGAGATGAAAAGTGCCAGCACTGAAAGCTCTTGCTAGCCAGCACCCTTCCTTGGAAGCGCTTTCACAGGCGCAGCAACACTGGGGCTTTGCGCTTCTATACGCACCAAACGTCACGGTCCTTCTCTTTCCGTCTCGTAGACACGAGCTGAGAAATTGCAAACGTCGAGCAATTGCTCAGAGATGAAAAGTGCCAGCACTGAAAGCTCTTGCTAGCCAGCACCCTTCCTTGGAAGCGCTTTCACAGGCGCAGCAACACTGGGGCTTTGCGCTTCTCTAGCCACCAAACATCACGGTCATTCTCTTTCCGTCTCCTAGACACGAGCTGAGAAATTGCAAACGTCGAGCAATTGCTCAGAGATGAAAAGTGCCAGCACTGAAAGCTGTTGCTAGCCAGCACCCTTCCTTGGAAGCGCTTTTGTAGGCCTAAGAACACTGGGGCTCTGGGCTTCTCTAGCCACCTCATCTTCTGCTCATCCTCTCGCGCACTCTAAAGAGAGCTCAGGAGAGAAATTGCAAACGTCCAGCAATTGCTCAGAGATGAAAAGTGCCAGCACTGAAAGCTCTTGCTAGCCAGCACCCTTCCTTGGAAGCGCTTTCACAGGCGCAGCAACACTGGGGCTTTGCGCTTCTCTAGCCATCAAACGTCATGGTCATTCTCTTTCCATCTCGTAGACACGAGCTGAGAAATTGCAAACGTCGAGCAATTGCTCCGAGATGAAAAGTGCCAGCACTGAAAGCTGTTGCTAGCCAGCACCCTTCCTTGGAAGCGGTTTCACAGGCGCAGTAACACTGGGGCTTTGCGCTTCTCTAGCCACCAAGCGTCACGGTCCTTCTCTTTCCGTCTCGTAGACACGAGCTGAGAAATTGCAAAGGTCGAGCAATTGCTCAGAGATGAAAAGTGCCAGCACTGAAAGCTCTTGCTAGCCAGCACCCTTCCTTGGAAGCGCTTTTGTAGGCCTAAGAACACTGGGGCTTTGCGCTTCTCTAGCCACCAAACGTCACGGTCCTTCTCTTTCCGTCGGTAGACACGAGCTGAGAAATTGCAAACGTCCAGCAATTGCTCAGAGATGAAAAGTGCCAGCACTGAAAGCTGTTGCTAGCCAGCACCCTTCCTTGGAAGCGCTTTCACAGGCGCAGCAACACTGGGGCTTTGCGCTTCTCTAGCCACCAAACGTCACGGTCCTTCTCTTTCCGTCGGTAGACACGAGCTGAGAAATTGCAAACGTCGAGCAATTGCTCAGAGATGAAAAGTGCCAGCACTGAAAGCTGTTGCTAGCCAGCACCCTTCCTTGGAAGCGCTTGCACAGGCGCAGCAACACTGGGGCTTTGCGCTTCTCTACCCACCAAACGTCACGGTCATTCTCTTTCCGTCTCCTAGACACGAGCTGAGAAATTGCAAACGTCGAGCAATTGCTCAGAGATGAAAAGGGCCAGCACTGAAAGCTCTTGCTAGCCAGCACCCTTCCTTGGAAGCGCTTTTGTAGGCCTAAGAACACTGGGGCTTTGCGCTTCTCTAGCCACCAAACGTCACGGTCCTTCTCTTTCCGTCGGTAGACACGAGCTGAGAAATTGCAAACGTCGAGCAATTGCTCAGAGATGAAAAGTGCCAGCACTGAAAGCTGTTGCTAGCCAGCACCCTTCCTTGGAAGCGCTTTCACAGGCGCAGCAACACTGGGGCTTTGCGCTTCTCTAGCCACCAAACGTCACGGTCATTCTCTTTCCGCCTCGTAGACACGAGCTGAGAAATTGCAAACGTCAAGCAATTGCTCAGAGATGAAAAGTGCCAGCACTGAAAGCTCTTGCTAGCCAGCACCCTTCCTTGGAAGCGCTTTCACAGGCGCAGTAACACTGGGGCTTTGCGCTTCTCTAGCCACCAAACGTCACGGTCCTTCTATTTCCGTCGGTAGACACGAGCTGAGAAATTGCAAACGTCGAGCAATTGCTCAGAGATGAAAAGTGCCAGCACTGAAAGCTCTTGCTAGCCAGCACCCTTCCTTGGAAGCGCTTTCACAGGCGCAGCAACACTGGGGCTTTGCGCTTCTCTAGCCACCAAACGTCACGGTCCTTCTCTTTCCGTCTCGTAGACACGAGCTGAGAAATTGCAAACGTCCAGCAATTGCTCCGAGATGAGAAGTACCAGCACTGAAAGCTGTTGCTAGCCAGCACCCTTCCTTGGAAGCGCTTTTGTAGGCCTAAGAACACTGGGGCTCTGGGCTTCTCTAGCCACCTCATCTTCTGCTCATCCTCTCGCGCACTCTAAAGAGAGCTCAGGTGAGAAATTGCAAACGTCGAGCAATTGCTCAGAGATGAAAAGTGCCAGCACTGAAAGCTCTTGCTAGCCAGCACCCTTCCTTGGAAGCGCTTTCACAGGCGCAGCAACACTGGGGCTTTGCGCTTCTCTACGCACCAAACGTCACGGTCCTTCTCTTTCCGTCTCCTAGACACGAGCTGAGAAATTGCAAACGTCCAGCAATTGCTCAGAGATGAAAAGTGCCAGCACTGAAAGCTCTTGCTAGCCAGCACCCTTCCTTGGAAGCACTTTCACAGGCGCAGCAACACTGGGGCTTTGCGCTTCTATACGCACCAAATGTCACGGTCCTTCTCTTTCCGTCTTGTAGACACGAGCTGAGAAATTGCAAACGTCGAGCAATTGCTCAGAGATGAAAAGTGCCAGCACTGAAAGCTGTTGCTAGCCAGCACCCTTCCTTGGAAGCGCTTTTGTAGGCCTAAGAACACTGGGGCTCTGGGCTTCTCTAGCCACCTCATCTTCTGCTCATCCTCTCGCGCACTCTAAAGAGAGCTCAGGTGAGAAATTGCAAACGTCCAGCAATTGCTCAGAGATGAAAAGTGCCAGCACTGAAAGCTCTTGCTAGCCAGCACCCTTCCTTGGAAGCGCTTTCACAGGCGCAGCAACACTGGGGCTTTGCACTTCTATACGCACCAAACGTCACGGTCCTTCTCTTTCCGTCGGTAGACACGAGCTGAGAAATTGCAAACGTCGAGCAATTGCTCAGAGATGAAACGTGCCAGCACTGAAAGCTCTTGCTAGCCAGCACCCTTCCTTGGAAGCGCTTTCACAGGCGCAGCAACACTGGGGCTTTGCGCTTCTATACGCACCAAACGTCACGGTCCTTCTCTTTCCGTCTCGTAGACACGAGCTGAGAAATTGCAAACGTCGAGCAATTGCTCAGAGATGAAAAGTGCCAGCACTGAAAGCTCTTGCTAGCCAGCACCCTTCCTTGGAAGCGCTTTCACAGGAGCAGCAACACTGGGGCTTTGCGCTTCTCTAGCCACCAAACGTCACGGTCCTTCTCTTTCCGTCTCGTAGACACGAGCTGAGAAATTGCAAACGTCGAGCAATTGCTCAGAGATGAAAAGTGCCAGCACTGAAAGCTCTTGCTAGCCAGCACCCTTCCTTGGAAGCGCTTTCACAGGCGCAGCAACACTGGGGCTTTGCGCTTCTCTAGCCACCAAACGTCACAGTCATTCTCTTTCCGTCTCGTAGACACGAGCTGAGAAATTGCAAACGTCGAGCAATTGCTCAGAGATGAAAAGTGCCAGCACTGAAAGCTCTTGCTAGCCAGCACCCTTCCTTGGAAGCGCTTTCACAGGCGCAGCAACACTGGGGCTTTGCGCTTCTCTACCCACCAAACGTCACGGTCACTATCTCTCTCCGTCTCGTAGACACGAGCTGAGAAATTGCAAACGTCCAGCAATTGCTCCGAGATGAAAAGTGCCAGCACTGAAAGCTCTTGCTAGCCAGCACCCTTCCTTGGAAGCGCTTTTGTAGGCCTAAGAACACTGGGGCTCTGGGCTTCTCTAGCCACCTCATCTTCTGCTCATCCTCTCGCGCACTCTAAAGAGAGCTCAGGTGAGAAATTGCAAACGTCGAGCAACTGCTCAGAGATGAAAAGTGCCAGCACTGAAAGCTCTTGCTAGCCAGCACCCTTCCTTGGAAGCGCTTTCACAGGCGCAGCAACACTGGGGCTTTGCGCTTCTCTAGCCACCAAACGTCACGGTCATTCTCTTTCCATCTCATAGACACGAGCTGAGAAATTGCAAACGTCGAGCAATTGCTCAGAGATGAAAAGTGCCAGCACTGAAAGCTGTTGCTAGCCAGCACCCTTCCTTGGAAGCGCTTTCACAGGAGCAGCAACACTGGGGCTTTGCGCTTCTATACGCACCAAATGTCACGGTCCTTCTCTTTCCGTCTCGTAGACACGAGCTAAGAAATTGCACACGTCGAGCAATTGCTCAGAGATGAAAAGTGCCAGCACTGAAAGCTGTTGCTAGCCAGCACCCTTCCTTGGAAGCGCTTTTGTAGGCCTAAGAACACTGGGGCTCTGGGCTTCTCTAGCCACCTCATCTTCTGCTCATCCTCTCGCGCACTCTAAAGAGAGCTCAGGTGAGAAATTGCAAACGTCCAGCAATTGCTCAGAGATGAAAAGGGCCAGCACTGAAAGCTCTTGCTAGCCAGCACCCTTCCTTGGAAGCGCTTTCACAGGAGCAGCAACACTGGGGCTTTGCGCTTCTCTAGCCACCAAGCGTCATGGTCCTTCTCTTTCCGTCTCGTAGACACGAGCTGAGAAATTGCAAACGTCGAGCAATTGCTCCGAGATGAAAAGTGCCAGCACTGAAAGCTCTTGCTAGCCAGCACCCTTCCTTGGAAGCGCTTGCACAGGCGCAGCAACACTGGGGCTTTGCGCTTCTATACGCACCAAACGTCACGGTCCTTCTCTTTCCGTCTCCTAGACACGAGCTGAGAAATTGCAAACGTCGAGCAATTGCTCAGAGATGAAAAGTGCCAGCACTGAAAGCTCTTGCTAGCCAGCACCCTTCCTTGGAAGCGCTTTTGTAGGCCTAAGAACACTGGGGCTCTGGGCTTCTCTAGCCACCTCATCTTCTGCTCATCCTCTCGCGCACTCTAAAGAGAGCTCAGGTGAGAAATTGCAAACGTCCAGCAATTGCTCAGAGATGAAAAGTGCCAGCACTGAAAGCTCTTGCTAGCCAGCACCCTTCCTTCGAAGCGCTTTCACAGGCGCAGTAACACTGGGGCTTTGCGCTTCTCTAGCCACCAAACGTCACGGTCCTTCTCTTTCCGTCTCCTAGACACGAGCTGAGAAATTGCAAACGTCGAGCAATTGCTCAGAGATGAAAAGTGCCAGCACTGAAAGCTCTTGCTAGCCAGCACCCTTCCTTGGAAGCGCTTTCACAGGAGCAGCAACACTGGGGCTTTGCGCTTCTATACGCACCAAATGTCACGGTCCTTCTCTTTCCGTCTCGTAGACACGAGCTGAGAAATTGCACACGTCGAGCAATTGCTCAGAGATGAAAAGTGCCAGCACTGAAAGCTGTTGCTAGCCAGCACCCTTCCTTGGAAGCGCTTTTGTAGGCCTAAGAACACTGGGGCTCTGGGCTTCTCTAGCCACCTCATCTTCTGCTCATCCTCTCGCGCACTCTAAAGAGAGCTCAGGTGAGAAATTGCAAACGTCCAGCAATTGCTCAGAGATGAAAAGGGCCAGCACTGAAAGCTCTTGCTAGCCAGCACCCTTCCTTGGAAGCGCTTTCACAGGAGCAGCAACACTGGGGCTTTGCGCTTCTCTAGCCACCAAGCGTCACGGTCCTTCTCTTTCCGTCTCGTAGACACGAGCTGAGAAATTGCAAACGTCGAGCAATTGCTCCGAGATGAAAAGTGCCAGCACTGAAAGCTCTTGCTAGCCAGCACCCTTCCTTGGAAGCGCTTGCACAGGCGCAGCAACACTGGGGCTTTGCGCTTCTATACGCACCAAACGTCACGGTCCTTCTCTTTCCGTCTCCTAGACACGAGCTGAGAAATTGCAAACGTCGAGCAATTGCTCAGAGATGAAAAGTGCCAGCACTGAAAGCTGTTGCTAGCCAGCACCCTTCCTTGGAAGCGCTTTTGTAGGCCTAAGAACACTGGGGCTCTGGGCTTCTCTAGCCACCTCATCTTCTGCTCATCCTCTCGCGCACTCTAAAGAGAGCTCAGGTGAGAAATTGCAAACGTCCAGCAATTGCTCAGAGATGAAAAGTGCCAGCACTGAAAGCTCTTGCTAGCCAGCACCCTTCCTTCGAAGCGCTTTCACAGGCGCAGTAACACTGGGGCTTTGCGCTTCTCTAGCCACCAAACGTCACGGTCCTTCTCTTTCCGTCTCCTAGACACGAGCTGAGAAATTGCAAACGTCCAGCAATTGCTCCGAGATGAAAAGTGCCAGCACTGAAAGCTGTTGCTAGCCAGCACCCTTCCTTGGAAGCGCTTTTGTAGGCCTAAGAACACTGGGGCTCTGGGCTTCTCTAGCCACCTCATCTTCTGCTCATCCTCTCGCGCACTCTAAAGAGAGCTCAGGTGAGAAATTGCAAAGGTCGAGCAATTGCTCAGAGATGAAAAGTGCCAGCACTGAAAGCTGTTGCTAGCCAGCACCCTTCCTTGGAAGCGCTTTCACAGGCGCAGTAACACTGGGGCTTTGCGCTTCTCTAGCCACCAAGCGTCACGGTCCTTCTCTTTCCGTCTCGTAGACACGAGCTGAGAAATTGCAAACGTCCAGCAATTGCTCAGAGATGAAAAGTGCCAGCACTGAAAGCTCTTGCTAGCCAGCACCCTTCCTTGGAAGCGCTTTCACAGGCGCAGCAACACTGGGGCTTTGCGCTTCTCTACCCACCAAACGTCACGGTCATTCTCTTTCCGTCTCCTAGACACGAGCTGAGAAATTGCAAACGTCGAGCAATTGCTCAGAGATGAAAAGTGCCAGCACTGAAAGCTGTTGCTAGCCAGCACCCTTCCTTGGAAGCGCTTTTGTAGGCCTAAGAACACTGGGGCTCTGGGCTTCTCTAGCCACCTCATCTTCTGCTCATCCTCTCGCGCACTCTAAAGAGAGCTCAGGAGAGAAATTGCAAACGTCGAGCAATTGCTCAGAGATGAAAAGTGCCAGCACTGAAAGCTCTTGCTAGCCAGCACCCTTCCTTGGAAGCGCTTTCACAGGCGCAGTAACACTGGGGCTTTGCGCTTCTCTAGCCACCAAACGTCACGGTCCTTCTCTTTCCGTCGGTAGACACGAGCTGAGAAATTGCAAACGTCGAGCAATTGCTCCGAGATGAAAAGTGCCAGCACTGAAAGCTCTTGCTAGCCAGCACCCTTCCTTGGAAGCGCTTTCACAGGCGCAGCAACACTGGGGCTTTGCGCTTCTCTACCCACCAAACGTCACGGTCCTTCTCTTTCCGTCTCGTAGACACGAGCTGAGAAATTGCAAACGTCGAGCAATTGCTCAGAGATGAAAAGTGCCAGCACTGAAAGCTCTTGCTAGCCAGCACCCTTCCTTGGAAGCGCTTTCACAGGCGCAGTAACACTGGGGCTTTGCGCTTCTCTAGCCACCAAACGTCACGGTCCTTCTATTTCCGTCGGTAGACACGAGCTGAGAAATTGCAAACGTCGAGCAATTGCTCAGAGATGAAAAGGGCCAGCACTGAAAGCTGTTGCTAGCCAGCACCCTTCCTTGGAAGCGCTTTCACAGGCGCAGCAACACTGGGGCTTTGCGCTTCTCTACCCACCAAACGTCACGGTCCTTCTCTTTCCGTCTCGTAGACACGAGCTGAGAAATTGCAAACGTCCAGCAATTGCTCCGAGATGAGAAGTACCAGCACTGAAAGCTGTTGCTAGCCAGCTCCCTTCCTTGGAAGCGCTTTTGTAGGCCTAAGAACACTGGGGCTCTGGGCTTCTCTAGCCACCTCATCTTCTGCTCATCCTCTCGCGCACTCTAAAGAGAGCTCAGGTGAGAAATTGCAAACGTCGAGCAATTGCTCAGAGATGAAAAGTGCCAGCACTGAAAGCTCTTGCTAGCCAGCACCCTTCCTTGGAAGCGCTTTCACAGGCGCAGCAACACTGGGGCTTTGCGCTTCTCTACGCACCAAACGTCACGGTCCTTCTCTTTCCGTCTCCTAGACACGAGCTGAGAAATTGCAAATGTCGAGCAATTGCTCAGAGATGAAAAGTGCCAGCACTGAAAGCTCTTGCTAGCCAGCACCCTTCCTTGGAAGCACTTTCACAGGCGCAGCAACACTGGGGCTTTGCGCTTCTCTACGCACCAAATGTCACGGTCCTTCTCTTTCCGTCTTGTAGACACGAGCTGAGAAATTGCAAACGTCGAGCAATTGCTCAGAGATGAAAAGTGCCAGCACTGAAAGCTGTTGCTAGCCAGCACCCTTCCTTGGAAGCGCTTTTGTAGGCCTAAGAACACTGGGGCTCTGGGCTTCTCTAGCCACCTCATCTTCTGCTCATCCTCTCGCGCACTCTAAAGAGAGCTCAGGTGAGAAATTGCAAACGTCCAGCAATTGCTCAGAGATGAAAAGTGCCAGCACTGAAAGCTGTTGCTAGCCAGCACCCTTCCTTGGAAGCGCTTTCACAGGCGCAGCAACACTGGGGCTTTGCGCTTCTATACGCACCAAACGTCACGGTCCTTCTCTTTCCGTCGGTAGACACGAGCTGAGAAATTGCAAACGTCGAGCAATTGCTCAGAGATGAAAAGTGCCAGCACTGAAAGCTCTTGCTAGCCAGCACCCTTCCTTGGAAGCGCTTTCACAGGCGCAGCAACACTGGGGCTTTGCGCTTCTCTAGCCACCAAACGTCACGGTCCTTCTCTTTCCGTCTCGTAGACACGAGCTGAGAAATTGCAAACGTCGAGCAATTGCTCAGAGATGAAAAGTGCCAGCACTGAAAGCTCTTGCTAGCCAGCACCCTTCCTTGGAAGCGCTTTCACAGGAGCAGCAACACTGGGGCTTTGCGCTTCTCTAGCCACCAAACGTCACGGTCATTCTCTTTCCGTCTCGTAGACACGAGCTGAGAAATTGCAAACGTCCAGCAATTGCTCAGAGATGAAAAGTGCCAGCACTGAAAGCTCTTGCTAGCCAGCACCCTTCCTTGGAAGCGCTTTCACAGGCGCAGCAACACTGGGGCTTTGCGCTTCTCTAGTCACCAAACGTCACGGTCCTTCTCTTTCCGTCTCGTAGACACGAGCTGAGAAATTGCAAACGTCCAGCAATTGCTCCGAGATGAAAAGTGCCAGCACTGAAAGCTGTTGCTAGCCAGCACCCTTCCTTGGAAGCGCTTTTGTAGGCCTAAGAACACTGGGGCTCTGGGCTTCTCTAGCCACCTCATCTTCTGCTCATCCTCTCGCGCACTCTAAAGAGAGCTCAGGTGAGAAATTGCAAACGTCGAGCAACTGCTCAGAGATGAAAAGTGCCAGCACTGAAAGCTCTTGCTAGCCAGCACCCTTCCTTGGAAGCGCTTTCACAGGCGCAGCAACACTGGGGCTTTGCGCTTCTCTAGCCACCAAACGTCACGGTCATTCTCTTTCCATCTCATAGACACGAGCTGAGAAATTGCAAACGTCGAGCAATTGCTCAGAGATGAAAAGTGCCAGCACTGAAAGCTGTTGCTAGCCAGCACCCTTCCTTGGAAGCGCTTTCACAGGAGCAGCAACACTGGGGCTTTGCGCTTCTATACGCACCAAATGTCACGGTCATTCTCTTTCCGTCTCGTAGACACGAGCTGAGAAATTGCACACGTCGAGCAATTGCTCAGAGATGAAAAGTGCCAGCACTGAAAGCTGTTGCTAGCCAGCACCCTTCCTTGGAAGCGCTTTTGTAGGCCTAAGAAGACTGGGGCTCTGGGCTTCTCTAGCCACCTCATCTTCTGCTCATCCTCTCGCGCACTCTAAAGAGAGCTCAGGTGAGAAATTGCAAACGTCCAGCAATTGCTCAGAGATGAAAAGGGCCAGCACTGAAAGCTCTTGCTAGCCAGCACCCTTCCTTGGAAGCGCTTTCACAGGCGCAGTAACACTGGGGCTTTGCGCTTCTCTAGCCACCAAGCGTCACGGTCCTTCTCTTTCCGTCTCGTAGACACGAGCTGAGAAATTGCAAACGTCCAGCAATTGCTCAGAGATGAAAAGTGCCAGCACTGAAAGCTGTTGCTAGCCAGCACCCTTCCTTGGAAGCGCTTTCACAGGCGCAGCAACACTGGGGCTTTGCACTTCTATACGCACCAAACGTCACGGTCCTTCTCTTTCCGTCTCCTAGACACGAGCTGAGAAATTGCAAACGTCGAGTAATTGCTCAGAGATGAAAAGTGCCAGCACTGAAAGCTGTTGCTAGCCAGCACCCTTCCTTGGAAGCGCTTTTGTAGGCCTAAGAACACTGGGGCTCTGGGCTTCTCTAGCCACCTCATCTTCTGCTCATCCTCTCGCGCACTCTAAAGAGAGCTCAGGTGAGAAATTGCAAACGTCCAGCAATTGCTCAGAGATGAAAAGTGCCAGCACTGAAAGCTGTTGCTAGCCAGCACCCTTCCTTGGAAGCGCTTTCACAGGCGCAGCAACACTGGGGCTTTGCGCTTCTATACGCACCAAACGTCACGGTCCTTCTCTTTCCGTCTCCTAGACACGAGCTGAGAAATTGCAAACGTCGAGTAATTGCTCAGAGATGAAAAGTGCCAGCACTGAAAGCTGTTGCTAGCCAGCACCCTTCCTTGGAAGCGCTTTTGTAGGCCTAAGAACACTGGGGCTCTGGGCTTCTCTAGCCACCTCATCTTCTGCTCATCCTCTCGCGCACTCTAAAGAGAGCTCAGGTGAGAAATTGCAAACGTCGAGCAATTGCTCAGAGATGAAAAGTGCCAGCACTGAAAGCTGTTGCTAGCCAGCACCCTTCCTTGGAAGCGCTTTCACAGGCGCAGTAACACTGGGGCTTTGCGCTTCTCTAGCCACCAAACGTCACGGTCCTTCTCTTTCCGTCGGTAGACACGAGCTGAGAAATTGCAAACGTCGAGCAATTGCTCAGAGATGAAAAGTGCCAGCACTGAAAGCTCTTGCTAGCCAGCACCCTTCCTTGGAAGCGCTTTCACAGGCGCAGCAACACTGGGGCTTTGCGCTTCTCTACCCACCAAACGTCACGGTCCTTCTCTTTCCGTCTCGTAGACACGAGCTGAGAAATTGCAAACGTCGAGCAATTGCTCAGAGATGAAAAGTGCCAGCACTGAAAGCTCTTGCTAGCCAGCACCCTTCCTTGGAAGCGCTTTTGTAGGCCTAAGAACACTGGGGCTCTGGGCTTCTCTAGCCACCTCATCTTCTGCTCATCCTCTCGCGCACTCTAAAGAGAGCTCAGGTGAGAAATTGCAAACGTCCAGCAATTGCTCAGAGATGAAAAGTGCCAGCACTGAAAGCTCTTGCTAGCCAGCACCCTTCCTTGGAAGCGCTTTCACAGGCGCAGCAACACTGGGGCTTTGCGCTTCTCTACCCACCAAACGTCACGGTCCTTCTCTTTGCGTCTCGTAGACACGAGCTGAGAAATTGCAAACGTCGAGCAATTGCTCAGAGATGAAAAGTGCCAGCACTGAAAGCTGTTGCTAGCCAGCACCCTTCCTTGGAAGCGCTTTTGTAGGCCTAAGAACACTGGGGCTCTGGGCTTCCCTAGCCACCTCATCTTCTGCTCATCCTCTCGCGCACTCTAAAGAGAGCTCAGGTGAGAAATTGCAAACGTCGAGTAATTGCTCAGAGATGAAAAGTGCCAGCACTGAAAGCTCTTGCTAGCCAGCACCCTTCCTTGGAAGCGCTTTCACAGGCGCAGTAACACTGGGGCTTTGCACTTCTCTACGCACCAAACGTCACGGTCCTTCTCTTTCCGTCTCGTAGACACGAGCTGAGAAATTGCAAACGTCGAGCAATTGCTCAGAGATGAAAAGTGCCAGCACTGAAAGCTCTTGCTAGCCAGCACCCTTCCTTGGAAGCGCTTTCACAGGCGCAGTAACACTGGGGTTTTGCGGTTCTCTACCCACCAAACATCACGGTCATTCTCTTTCCATCTCGTAGACACGAGCTGAGAAATTGCAAACGTCCAGCAATTGCTCAGAGATGAAAAGTGCCAGCACTGAAAGCTGTTGCTAGCCAGCACCCTTCCTTGGAAGCGCTTTTGTAGGCCTAAGAACACTGGGGCTCTGGGCTTCTCTAGCCACCTCATCTTCTGCTCATCCTCTCGCGCACTCTAAAGAGAGCTCAGGAGAGAAATTGCAAACGTCCAGCAATTGCTCAGAGATGAAAAGTGCCAGCACTGAAAGCTGTTGCTAGCCAGCACCCTTCCTTGGAAGCGCTTTCACAGGCGCAGCAACACTGGGGCTTTGCGCTTCTCTAGCCACCAAACATCACGGTCATTCTCTTTCCGTCTCCTAGACACGAGCTGAGAAATTGCAAACGTCGAGCAATTGCTCCGAGATGAAAAGTGCCAGCACTGAAAGCTGTTGCTAGCCAGCACCCTTCCTTGGAAGCGCTTTTGTAGGCCTAAGAACACTGGGGCTCTGGGCTTCTCTAGCCACCTCATCTTCTGCTCATCCTCTCGCGCACTCTAAAGAGAGCTCAGGTGAGAAATTGCAAACGTCCAGCAATTGCTCAGAGATGAAAAGTGCCAGCACTGAAAGCTCTTGCTAGCCAGCACCCTTCCTTGGAAGCGCTTTCACAGGCGCAGTAACACTGGGGCTTTGCGCTTCTCTACCCACCAAACGTCACGGTCCTTCTCTTTCCGTCGGTAGACACGAGCTGAGAAATTGCAAACGTCGAGCAATTGCTCAGAGATGAAAAGTGCCAGCACTGAAAGCTCTTGCTAGCCAGCACCCTTCCTTGGAAGCGCTTTTGTAGGCCTAAGAACACTGGGGCTCTGGGCTTCTCTAGCCACCTCATCTTCTGCTCATCCTCTCGCGCACTCTAAAGAGAGCTCAGGTGAGAAATTGCAAACGTCGAGCAATTGCTCAGAGATGAAAAGTGCCAGCACTGAAAGCTGTTGCTAGCCAGCACCCTTCCTTGGAAGCGCTTTCACAGGCGCAGTAACACTGGGGCTTTGCACTTCTATACGCACCAAACGTCACGGTCATTCTCTTTCCGTCTCGTAGACACGAGCTGAGAAATTGCAAACGTCCAGCAATTGCTCAGAGATGAAAAGTGCCAGCACTGAAAGCTGTTGCTAGCCAGCACCCTTCCTTGGAAGCGCTTTCACAGGCGCAGTAACACTGGGGCTTTGCGCTTCTCTACCCACCAAACGTCACGGTCCTTCTCTTTCCGTCGGTAGACACGAGCTGAGAAATTGCAAACATCGAGCAATTGCTCAGAGATGAAAAGTGCCAGCACTGAAAGCTGTTGCTAGCCAGCACCCTTCCTTGGAAGCGCTTTTGTAGGCCTAAGAACACTGGGGCTCTGGGCTTCTCTAGCCACCTCATCTTCTGCTCATCCTCTCGCGCACTCTAAAGAGAGCTCAGGTGAGAAATTGCAAACGTCGAGCAATTGCTCAGAGATGAAAAGTGCCAGCACTGAAAGCTCTTGCTAGCCAGCACCCTTCCTTGGAAGCGCTTTCACAGGTGCAGCAACACTGGGGCTTTGCGCTTCTATACGCACCAAACGTCACGGTCCTTCTCTTTCCGTCTCGTAGACACGAGCTGAGAAATTGCAAACGTCGAGCAATTGCTCAGAGATGAAAAGTGCCAGCACTGAAAGCTGTTGCTAGCCAGCACCCTTCCTTGGAAGCACTTTCACAGGCGCAGCAACACTGGGGCTTTGCGCTTCTATACGCACCAAATGTCACGGTCCTTCTCTTTCCGTCTTGTAGACACGAGCTGAGAAATTGCAAACGTCGAGCAATTGCGCAGAGATGAAAAGTGCCAGCACTGAAAGCTGTTGCTAGCCAGCACCCTTCCTTGGAAGCGCTTTTGTAGGCCTAAGAACACTGGGGCTCTGGGCTTCTCTAGCCACCTCATCTTCTGCTCATCCTCTCGCGCACTCTAAAGAGAGCTCAGGTGAGAAATTGCAAACGTCCAGCAATTGCTCAGAGATGAAAAGTGCCAGCACTGAAAGCTGTTGCTAGCCAGCACCCTTCCTTGGAAGCGCTTTCACAGGCGCAGCAACACTGGGGCTTTGCGCTTCTATACGCACCAAACATCACGGTCCTTCTCTTTCCGTCGGTAGACACGAGCTGAGAAATTGCAAACGTCGAGCAATGGCTCAGAGATGAAAAGTGCCAGCACTGAAAGCTCTTGCTAGCCAGCACCCTTCCTTGGAAGCGCTTTCACAGGCGCAGCAACACTGGGGCTTTGCGCTTCTCTAGCCACCAAACGTCACGGTCCTTCTCTTTCCGTCTCGTAGACACGAGCTGAGAAATTGCAAACGTCCAGCAATTGCTCAGAGATGAAAAGTGCCAGCACTGAAAGCTCTTGCTAGCCAGCACCCTTCCTTGGAAGCGCTTTCACAGGCGCAGCAACACTGGGGCTTTGCGCTTCTATACGCACCAAACGTCACGGTCATTCTCTTTCCATCTCATAGACACGAGCTGAGAAATTGCAAACGTCCAGCAATTGCTCAGAGATGAAAAGTGCCAGCACTGAAAGCTGTTGCTAGCCAGCACCCTTCCTTGGAAGCGCTTTCACAGGAGCAGCAACACTGGGGCTTTGCGCTTCTATACGCACCAAATGTCACGGTCCTTCTCTTTCCGTCTCCTAGACACGAGCTGAGAAATTGCAAACGTCCAGCAATTGCTCAGAGATGAAAAGTGCCAGCACTGAAAGCTGTTGCTAGCCAGCACCCTTCCTTGGAAGCGCTTTCACAGGCGCAGCAACACTGGGGCTTTGCGCTTCTCTACCCACCAAACGTCACGGTCCTTCTCTTTCCGTCTCGTAGACACGAGCTGAGAAATTGCACACGTCGAGCAATTGCTCAGAGATGAAAAGTGCCAGCACTGAAAGCTGTTGCTAGCCAGCACCCTTCCTTGGAAGCGCTTTTGTAGGCCTAAGAACACTGGGGCTCTGGGCCTCTCTAGCCACCTCATCTTCTGCTCATCCTCTCGCGCACTCTAAAGAGAGCTCAGGTGAGAAATTGCAAACGTCGAGCAATTGCTCAGAGATGAAAAGGGCCAGCACTGAAAGCTCTTGCTAGCCAGCACCCTTCCTTGGAAGCGCTTTCACAGGCGCAGTAACACTGGGGCTTTGCGCTTCTCTAGCCACCAAACGTCACGGTCCTTCTCTTTCCGTCTCCTAGACACGAGCTGAGAAATTGCAAACGTCCAGCAATTGCTCAGAGATGAAAAGTGCCAGCACTGAAAGCTGTTGCTAGCCAGCACCCTTCCTTGGAAGCGCTTTCACAGGCGCAGCAACACTGGGGCTTTGCGCTTCTATACGCACCAAACGTCACGGTCCTTCTCTTTCCGTCTCCTAGACACGAGCTGAGAAATTGCAAACGTCGAGCAATTGCTCAGAGATGAAAAGTGCCAGCACTGAAAGCTGTTGCTAGCCAGCACCCTTCCTTGGAAGCGCTTTTGTAGGCCTAAGAACACTGGGGCTCTGGGCTTCTCTAGCCACCTCATCTTCTGCTCATCCTCTCGCGCACTCTAAAGAGAGCTCAGGTGAGAAATTGCAAACGTCGAGCAATTGCTCAGAGATGAAAAGTGCCAGCACTGAAAGCTCTTGCTAGCCAGCACCCTTCCTTGGAAGCGCTTTCACAGGCGCAGCAACACTGGGGCTTTGCGCTTCTCTAGCCACCAAACGTCACGGTCCTTCTCTTTCCGTCGGTAGACACGAGCTGAGAAATTGCAAACGTCGAGCAATTGCTCAGAGATGAAAAGTGCCAGCACTGAAAGCTCTTGCTAGCCAGCACCCTTCCTTGGAAGCGCTTTTGTAGGCCTAAGAACACTGGGGCTCTGGGCTTCTCTAGCCACCTCATCTTCTGCTCATCCTCTCGCGCACTCTAAAGAGAGCTCAGGTGAGAAATTGCAAACGTCGAGCAATTGCTCAGAGATGAAAAGTGCCAGCACTGAAAGCTCTTGCTAGCCAGCACCCTTCCTTGGAAGCGCTTTCACAGGCGCAGTAACACTGGGGCTTTGCGCTTCTCTACCCACCAAACGTCACGGTCCTTCTCTTTCCGTCTCCTAGACACGAGCTGAGAAATTGCAAACGTCGAGCAATTGCTCAGAGATGAAAAGTGCCAGCACTGAAAGCTGTTGCTAGCCAGCACCCTTCCTTGGAAGCGCTTTTGTAGGCCTAAGAACACTGGGGCTCTGGGCTTCTCTAGCCACCTCATCTTCTGCTCATCCTCTCGCGCACTCTAAAGAGAGCTCAGGTGAGAAATTGCAAACGTCCAGCAATTGCTCCGAGATGAAAAGTGCCAGCACTGAAAGCTGTTGCTAGCCAGCACCCTTCCTTGGAAGCGCTTTCACAGGCGCAGTAACACTGGGGCTTTGCACTTCTCTACGCACCAAACATCACGGTCATTCTCTTTCCGTCTCCTAGACACGAGCTGAGAAATTGCAAACGTCGAGCAATTGCTCCGAGATGAAAAGTGCCAGCACTGAAAGCTCTTGCTAGCCAGCACCCTTCCTTGGAAGCGCTTTCACAGGCGCAGTAACACTGGGGCTTTGCGCTTCTCTAGCCACCAAACGTCACGGTCCTTCTCTTTCCGTCTCGTAGACACGAGCTGAGAAATTGCAAACGTCGAGCAATTGCTCAGAGATGAAAAGTGCCAGCACTGAAAGCTGTTGCTAGCCAGCACCCTTCCTTGGAAGCGCTTTCACAGGAGCAGCAACACTGGGGCTTTGCGCTTCTATACGCACCAAACGTCACGGTCCTTCTCTTTCCGTCTCGTAGACACGAGCTGAGAAATTGAAAACGTCCAGCAATTGCTCAGAGATGAAAAGTGCCAGCACTGAAAGCTCTTGCTAGCCAGCACCCTTCCTTGGAAGCGCTTTCACAGGCGCAGCAACACTGGGGCTTTGCGCTTCTCTGGCCACCAAACGTCACGGTCATTCTCTTTCCATCTCATAGACACGAGCTGAGAAATTGCAAACGTCGAGCAATTGCTCCGAGATGAAAAGTGCCAGCACTGAAAGCTGTTGCTAGCCAGCACCCTTCCTTGGAAGCGCTTTCACAGGAGCAGCAACACTGGGGCTTTGCGCTTCTATACGCACCAAATGTCACGGTCATTCTCTTTCTGTCTCGTAGACACGAGCTGAGAAATTGCAAACGTCCAGCAATTGCTCAGAGATGAAAAGTGCCAGCACTGAAAGCTCTTGCTAGCCAGCACCCTTCCTTGGAATCGCTTTCACAGGCGCAGCAACACTGGGGCTTTGCGCTTCTCTACCCACCAAACGTCACGGTCCTTCTCTTTCCGTCTCGTAGACACGAGCTGAGAAATTGCACACGTCGAGCAATTGCTCAGAGATGAAAAGTGCCAGCACTGAAAGCTGTTGCTAGCCAGCACCCTTCCTTGGAAGCGCTTTTGTAGGCCTAAGAACACTGGGGCTCTGGGCCTCTCTAGCCACCTCATCTTCTGCTCATCCTCTCGCGCACTCTAAAGAGAGCTCAGGTGAGAAATTGCAAACGTCGAGCAATTGCTCAGAGATGAAAAGGGCCAGCACTGAAAGCTCTTGCTAGCCAGCACCCTTCCTTGGAAGCGCTTTCACAGGCGCAGCAACACTGGGGCTTTGCGCTTCTATACGCACCAAACGTCACGGTCCTTCTCTTTGCGTCTCGTAGACACGAGCTGAGAAATTGCAAACGTCGAGCAATTGCTCAGAGATGAAAAGTGCCAGCACTGAAAGCTGTTGCTAGCCAGCACCCTTCCTTGGAAGCGCTTTTGTAGGCCTAAGAACACTGGGGCTCTGGGCTTCCCTAGCCACCTAATCTTCTGCTCATCCTCTCGCGCACTCTAAAGAGAGCTCAGGTGAGAAATTGCAAACGTCCAGCAATTGCTCAGAGATGAAAAGTGCCAGCACTGAAAGCTCTTGCTAGCCAGCACCCTTCCTTGGAAGCGCTTTCACAGGCGCAGTAACACTGGGGCTTTGCACTTCTCTACGCACCAAACGTCACGGTCCTTCTCTTTCCGTCTCGTAGACACGAGCTGAGAAATTGCAAACGTCGAGCAATTGCTCAGAGATGAAAAGTGCCAGCACTGAAAGCTCTTGCTAGCCAGCACCCTTCCTTGGAAGCGCTTTCACAGGCGCAGTAACACTGGGGTTTTGCGGTTCTCTACCCACCAAACATCACGGTCATTCTCTTTCCATCTCGTAGACACGAGCTGAGAAATTGCAAACGTCGAGCAATTCCTCAGAGATGAAAAGTGCCAGCACTGAAAGCTGTTGCTAGCCAGCACCCTTCCTTGGAAGCGCTTTTGTAGGCCTAAGAACACTGGGGCTCTGGGCTTCTCTAGCCACCTCATCTTCTGCTCATCCTCTCGCGCACTCTAAAGAGAGCTCAGGTGAGAAATTGCAAACGTCCAGCAATTGCTCAGAGATGAAAAGTGCCAGCACTGAAAGCTCTTGCTAGCCAGCACCCTTCCTTGGAAGCGCTTTCACAGGCGCAGCAACACTGGCGCTTTGCGCTTCTATACGCACCAAGCGTCACGGTCCTTCTCTTTCCGTCTCCTAGACACGAGCTGAGAAATTGCAAACGTCGAGCAATTGCTCCGAGATGAAAAGTGCCAGCACTGAAAGCTCTTGCTAGCCAGCACCCTTCCTTGGAAGCGCTTTTGTAGGCCTAAGAACAGTGGGGCTCTGGGCTTCTCTAGCCACCTCATCTTCTGCTCATCCTCTCGCGCACTCTAAAGAGAGCTCAGGTGAGAAATTGCAAACGTCCAGCAATTGCTCCGAGATGAAAAGTGCCAGCACTGAAAGCTGTTGCTAGCCAGCACCCTTCCTTGGAAGCGCTTTCACAGGCGCAGCAACACTGGGGCTTTGCGCTTCTATACGCACCAAACATCACGGTCCTTCTCTTTCCGTCGGTAGACACGAGCTGAGAAATTGCAAACGTCGAGCAATGGCTCAGAGATGAAAAGTGCCAGCACTGAAAGCTCTTGCTAGCCAGCACCCTTCCTTGGAAGCGCTTTCACAGGCGCAGTAACACTGGGGCTTTGCGCTTCTCTAGCCACCAAACGTCACGGTCCTTCTCTTTCCGTCTCGTAGACACGAGCTGAGAAATTGCAAACGTCGAGCAATTGCTCAGAGATGAAAAGTGCCAGCACTGAAAGCTGTTGCTAGCCAGCACCCTTCCTTGGAAGCGCTTTCACAGGAGCAGCAACACTGGGGCTTTGCGCTTCTATACGCACCAAACGTCACGGTCATTCTCTTTCCGTCTCGTAGACACGAGCTGAGAAATTGCAAACGTCGAGCAATTGCTCAGAGATGAAAAGTGCCAGCACTGAAAGCTCTTGCTAGCCAGCACCCTTCCTTGGAAGCGCTTTCACAGGCGCAGCAACACTGGGGCTTTGCGCTTCTCTGGCCACCAAACGTCACGGTCATTCTCTTTCCATCTCATAGACACGAGCTGAGAAATTGCAAACGTCGAGCAATTGCTCAGAGATGAAAAGTGCCAGCACTGAAAGCTGTTGCTAGCCAGCACCCTTCCTTGGAAGTGCTTTCACAGGAGCAGCAACACTGGGGCTTTGCGCTTCTATACGCACCAAATGTCACGGTCATTCTCTTTCCGTCTCGTAGACACGAGCTGAGAAATTGCAAACGTCCAGCAATTGCTCAGAGATGAAAAGTGCCAGCACTGAAAGCTCTTGCTAGCCAGCACCCTTCCTTGGAAGCGCTTTCACAGGCGCAGCAACACTGGGGCTTTGCGCTTCTCTACCCACCAAACGTCACGGTCCTTCTCTTTCCGTCTCGTAGACACGAGCTGAGAAATTGCACACGTCGAGCAATTGCTCAGAGATGAAAAGTGCCAGCACTGAAAGCTGTTGCTAGCCAGCACCCTTCCTTGGAAGCGCTTTTGTAGGCCTAAGAACACTGGGGCTCTGGGCCTCTCTAGCCACCTCATCTTCTGCTCATCCTCGCGCGCACTCTAAAGAGAGCTCAGGTGAGAAATTGCAAACGTCGAGCAATTGCTCAGAGATGAAAAGTGCCAGCACTGAAAGCTCTTGCTAGCCAGCACCCTTCCTTGGAAGCGCTTTCACAGGCGCAGTAACACTGGGGCTTTGCGCTTCTATACGCACCAAACGTCACGGTCCTTCTCTTTCCGTCTCGTAGACACGAGCTGAGAAATTGCAAACGTCGAGCAATTGCTCAGAGATGAAAAGTGCCAGCACTGAAAGCTCTTGCTAGCCAGCACCCTTCCTTGGAAGCGCTTTCACAGGCGCAGCAACACTGGGGCTTTGCGCTTCTATACGCACCAAATGTCACGGTCCTTCTCTTTCCGTCTCCTAGACACGAGCTGAGAAATTGCAAACGTCGAGCAATTGCTCAGAGATGAAAAGTGCCAGCACTGAAAGCTGTTGCTAGCCAGCACCCTTCCTTGGAAGCGCTTTTGTAGGCCTAAGAACACTGGGGCTCTGGGCTTCTCTAGCCACCTCACCTTCTGCTCATCCTCTCGCGCACTCTAAAGAGAGCTCAGGTGAGAAATTGCAAACGTCGAGCAATTGCTCAGAGATGAAAAGTGCCAGCACTGAAAGCTCTTGCTAGCCAGCACCCTTCCTTGGAAGCGCTTTCACAGGCGCAGTAACACTGGGGCTTTGCGCTTCTCTAGCCACCAAACGTCACGGTCCTTCTCTTTCCGTCGGTAGACACGAGCTGAGAAATTGCAAACGTCGAGCAATTGCTCAGAGATGAAAAGTGCCAGCACTGAAAGCTGTTGCTAGCCAGCACCCTTCCTTGGAAGCGCTTCTGTAGGCCTAAGAACAATGGGGCTCTGGGCTTCTCTAGCCACCTCATCTTCTGCTCATCCTCTCGCGCACTCTAAAGAGAGCTCAGGTGAGAAATTGCAAACGTCGAGCAATTGCTCAGAGATGAAAAGTGCCAGCACTGAAAGCTGTTGCTAGCCAGCACCCTTCCTTGGAAGCGCTTTCACAGGCGCAGTAACACTGGGGCTTTGCACTTCTCTACGCACCAAACATCACGGTCATTCTCTTTGCGTCTCCTAGACACGAGCTGAGAAATTGCAAACGTCGAGCAATTGCTCCGAGATGAAAAGTGCCAGCACTGAAAGCTCTTGCTAGCCAGCACCCTTCCTTGGAAGCGCTTTCACAGGCGCAGTAACACTGGGGCTTTGCGCTTCTCTAGCCACCAAACGTCACGGTCCTTCTCTTTCCGTCTCGTAGACACGAGCTGAGAAATTGCAAACGTCGAGCAATTGCTCAGAGATGAAAAGTGCCAGCACTGAAAGCTGTTGCTAGCCAGCACCCTTCCTTGGAAGCGCTTTCACAGGAGCAGCAACACTGGGGCTTTGCGCTTCTATACGCACCAAACGTCACGGTCATTCTCTTTCCGTCTCGTAGACACGAGCTGAGAAATTGCAAACGTCCAGCAATTGCTCAGAGATGAAAAGTGCCAGCACTGAAAGCTCTTGCTAGCCAGCACCCTTCCTTGGAAGCGCTTTCACAGGCGCAGCAACACTGGGGCTTTGCGCTTCTCTGGCCACCAAACGTCACGGTCATTCTCTTTCCATCTCATAGACACGAGCTGAGAAATTGCAAACGTCGAGCAATTGCTCCGAGATGAAAAGTGCCAGCACTGAAAGCTGTTGCTAGCCAGCACCCTTCCTTGGAAGCGCTTTCACAGGAGCAGCAACACTGGGGCTTTGCGCTTCTATACGCACCAAATGTCACGGTCATTCTCTTTCCGTCTCGTAGACACGAGCTGAGAAATTGCACACGTCGAGCAATTGCTCAGAGATGAAAAGTGCCAGCACTGAAAGCTGTTGCTAGCCAGCACCCTTCCTTGGAAGTGCTTTTGTAGGCCTAAGAACACTGGGGCTCTGGGCTTCTCTAGCCACCTCATCTTCTGCTCATCCTCTCGCGCACTCTAAAGAGAGCTCAGGTGAGAAATTGCAAACGTCGAGCAATTGCTCAGAGATGAAAAGTGCCAGCACTGAAAGCTCTTGCTAGCCAGCACCCTTCCTTGGAAGCGCTTTCACAGGCGCAGCAACACTGGGGCTTTGCGCTTCTATACGCACCAAACGTCACGGTCCTTCTCTTTGCGTCTCGTAGACACGAGCTGAGAAATTGCAAACGTCGAGCAATTGCTCAGAGATGAAAAGTGCCAGCACTGAAAGCTGTTGCTAGCCAGCACCCTTCCTTGGAAGCGCTTTTGTAGGCCTAAGAACACTGGGGCTCTGGGCTTCCCTAGCCACCTCATCTTCTGCTCATCCTCTCGCGCACTCTAAAGAGAGCTCAGGTGAGAAATTGCAAACGTCCAGCAATTGCTCAGAGATGAAAAGTGCCAGCACTGAAAGCTCTTGCTAGCCAGCACCCTTCCTTGGAAGCGCTTTTGTAGGCCTAAGAACAATGGGGCTCTGGGCTTCTCTAGCCACCTCATCTTCTGCTCATCCTCTCGCGCACTCTAAAGAGAGCTCAGGTGAGAAATTGCAAACGTCGAGCAATTGCTCAGAGATGAAAAGTGCCAGCACTGAAAGCTGTTGCTAGCCAGCACCCTTCCTTGGAAGCGCTTTCAAAGGCGCAGTAACACTGGGGCTTTGCACTTCTCTACGCACCAAACATCACGGTCATTCTCTTTCCGTCTCCTAGACACGAGCTGAGAAATTGCAAACGTCGAGCAATTGCTCCGAGATGAAAAGTGCCAGCACTGAAAGCTCTTGCTAGCCAGCACCCTTCCTTGGAAGCGCTTTCACAGGCGCAGTAACACTGGGGCTTTGCGCTTCTCTAGCCACCAAACGTCACGGTCCTTCTCTTTCCGTCTCGTAGACACGAGCTGAGAAATTGCAAACGTCGAGCAATTGCTCAGAGATGAAAAGTGCCAGCACTGAAAGCTGTTGCTAGCCAGCACCCTTCCTTGGAAGCGCTTTCACAGGAGCAGCAACACTGGGGCTTTGCGCTTCTATACGCACCAAACGTCACGGTCATTCTCTTTCCGTCTCGTAGACACGAGCTGAGAAATTGCAAACGTCCAGCAATTGCTCAGAGATGAAAAGTGCCAGCACTGAAAGCTCTTGCTAGCCAGCACCCTTCCTTGGAAGCGCTTTCACAGGCGCAGCAACACTGGGGCTTTGCGCTTCTCTGGCCACCAAACGTCACGGTCATTCTCTTTCCATCTCATAGACACGAGCTGAGAAATTGCAAACGTCGAGCAATTGCTCCGAGATGAAAAGTGCCAGCACTGAAAGCTGTTGCTAGCCAGCACCCTTCCTTGGAAGCGCTTTCACAGGCGCAGTAACACTGGGGCTTTGCGCTTCTCTAGCCACCAAGCGTCACGGTCCTTCTCTTTCCGTCTCGTAGACACGAGCTGAGAAATTGCAAACGTCCAGCAATTGCTCAGAGATGAAAAGTGCCAGCACTGAAAGCTGTTGCTAGCCAGCACCCTTCCTTGGAAGCGCTTTCACAGGCGCAGCAACACTGGGGCTTTGCGCTTCTATACGCACCAAATGTCACGGTCCTTCTCTTTCCGTCTTGTAGACACGAGCTGAGAAATTGCAAACGTCGAGCAATTGCTCAGAGATGAAAAGTGCCAGCACTGAAAGCTGTTGCTAGCCAGCACCCTTCCTTGGAAGCGCTTTTGTAGGCCTAAGAACACTGGGGCTCTGGGCTTCTCTAGCCACCTCACCTTCTGCTCATCCTCTCGCGCACTCTAAAGAGAGCTCAGGTGAGAAATTGCAAACGTCGAGCAATTGCTCAGAGATGAAAAGTGCCAGCACTGAAAGCTCTTGCTAGCCAGCACCCTTCCTTGGAAGCGCTTTCACAGGCGCAGTAACACTGGGGCTTTGCGCTTCTCTAGCCACCAAACGTCACGGTCCTTCTCTTTCCGTCGGTAGACACGAGCTGAGAAATTGCAAACGTCGAGCAATTGCTCAGAGATGAAAAGTGCCAGCACTGAAAGCTGTTGCTAGCCAGCACCCTTCCTTGGAAGCGCTTCTGTAGGCCTAAGAACAATGGGGCTCTGGGCTTCTCTAGCCACCTCATCTTCTGCTCATCCTCTCGCGCACTCTAAAGAGAGCTCAGGTGAGAAATTGCAAACGTCGAGCAATTGCTCAGAGATGAAAAGTGCCAGCACTGAAAGCTGTTGCTAGCCAGCACCCTTCCTTGGAAGCGCTTTCACAGGCGCAGTAACACTGGGGCTTTGCACTTCTCTACGCACCAAACATCACGGTCATTCTCTTTCCGTCTCCTAGACACGAGCTGAGAAATTGCAAACGTCGAGCAATTGCTCCGAGATGAAAAGTGCCAGCACTGAAAGCTCTTGCTAGCCAGCACCCTTCCTTGGAAGCGCTTTCACAGGCGCAGTAACACTGGGGCTTTGCGCTTCTCTAGCCACCAAACGTCACGGTCCTTCTCTTTCCGTCTCGTAGACACGAGCTGAGAAATTGCAAACGTCGAGCAATTGCTCAGAGATGAAAAGTGCCAGCACTGAAAGCTCTTGCTAGCCAGCACCCTTCCTTGGAAGCGCTTTCACAGGAGCAGCAACACTGGGGCTTTGCGCTTCTATACGCACCAAACGTCACGGTCATTCTCTTTCCGTCTCGTAGACACGAGCTGAGAAATTGCAAACGTCCAGCAATTGCTCAGAGATGAAAAGTGCCAGCACTGAAAGCTCTTGCTAGCCAGCACCCTTCCTTGGAAGCGCTTTCACAGGCGCAGCAACACTGGGGCTTTGCGCTTCTCTACCCACCAAACGTCACGGTCCTTCTCTTTCCGTCTCGTAGACACGAGCTGAGAAATTGCACACGTCGAGCAATTGCTCAGAGATGAAAAGTGCCAGCACTGAAAGCTGTTGCTAGCCAGCACCCTTCCTTGGAAGTGCTTTTGTAGGCCTAAGAACACTGGGGCTCTGGGCTTCTCTAGCCACCTCATCTTCTGCTCATCCTCTCGCGCACTCTAAAGAGAGCTCAGGTGAGAAATTGCAAACGTCGAGCAATTGCTCAGAGATGAAAAGTGCCAGCACTGAAAGCTCTTGCTAGCCAGCACCCTTCCTTGGAAGCGCTTTCACAGGCGCAGCAACACTGGGGCTTTGCGCTTCTATACGCACCAAACGTCACGGTCCTTCTCTTTGCGTCTCGTAGACACGAGCTGAGAAATTGCAAACGTCGAGCAATTGCTCAGAGATGAAAAGTGCCAGCACTGAAAGCTGTTGCTAGCCAGCACCCTTCCTTGGAAGCGCTTTTGTAGGCCTAAGAACACTGGGGCTCTGGGCTTCCCTAGCCACCTCATCTTCTGCTCATCCTCTCGCGCACTCTAAAGAGAGCTCAGGTGAGAAATTGCAAACGTCCAGCAATTGCTCAGAGATGAAAAGTGCCAGCACTGAAAGCTGTTGCTAGCCAGCACCCTTCCTTGGAAGCGCTTTTGTAGGCCTAAGAACACTGGGGCTCTGGGCTTCTCTAGCCACCTCATCTTCTGCTCATCCTCTCGCGCACTCTAAAGAGAGCTCAGGTGAGAAATTGCAAACGTCCAGCAATTGCTCAGAGATGAAAAGTGCCAGCACTGAAAGCTGTTGCTAGCCAGCACCCTTCCTTGGAAGCGCTTTCACAGGCGCAGTAACACTGGGGCTTTGCACTTCTCTACGCACCAAACATCACGGTCATTCTCTTTCCGTCTCCTAGACACGAGCTGAGAAATTGCAAACGTCGAGCAATTGCTCCGAGATGAAAAGTGCCAGCACTGAAAGCTGTTGCTAGCCAGCACCCTTCCTTGGAAGCGCTTTCACAGGCGCAGTAACACTGGGGCTTTGCGCTTCTCTAGCCACCAAACGTCACGGTCCTTCTCTTTCCGTCTCGTAGACACGAGCTGAGAAATTGCAAACGTCGAGCAATTGCTCAGAGATGAAAAGTGCCAGCACTGAAAGCTGTTGCTAGCCAGCACCCTTCCTTGGAAGCGCTTTCACAGGCGCAGCAACACTGGGGCTTTGCGCTTCTCTAGCCACCAAACGTCACGGTCCTTCTCTTTCCGTCTCCTAGACACGAGCTGAGAAATTGCAAACGTCCAGCAATTGCTCAGAGATGAAAAGTGCCAGCACTGAAAGCTCTTGCTAGCCAGCACCCTTCCTTGGAAGCGCTTTCACAGGCGCAGCAACACTGGGGCTTTGCGCTTCTCTGGCCACCAAACGTCACGGTCATTCTCTTTCCATCTCATAGACACGAGCTGAGAAATTGCAAACGTCGAGCAATTGCTCCGAGATGAAAAGTGCCAGCACTGAAAGCTGTTGCTAGCCAGCAACCTTCCTTGGAAGCGCTTTCACAGGAGCAGCAACACTGGGGCTTTGCGCTTCTATACGCACCAAATGTCACGGTCATTCTCTTTCCGTCTCGTAGACACGAGCTGAGAAATTGCAAACGTCCAGCAATTGCTCAGAGATGAAAAGTGCCAGCACTGAAAGCTCTTGCTAGCCAGCACCCTTCCTTGGAAGCGCTTTCACAGGCGCAGCAACACTGGGGCTTTGCGCTTCTCTACCCACCAAACGTCACGGTCCTTCTCTTTCCGTCTCGTAGACACGAGCTGAGAAATTGCACACGTCGAGCAATTGCTCAGAGATGAAAAGTGCCAGCACTGAAAGCTGTTGCTAGCCAGCACCCTTCCTTGGAAGCGCTTTTGTAGGCCTAAGAACACTGGGGCTCTGGGCCTCTCTAGCCACCTCATCTTCTGCTCATCCTCTCGCGCACTCTAAAGAGAGCTCAGGTGAGAAATTGCAAACGTCGAGCAATTGCTCAGAGATGAAAAGGGCCAGCACTGAAAGCTCTTGCTAGCCAGCACCCTTCCTTGGAAGCGCTTTCACAGGCGCAGTAACACTGGGGCTTTGCGCTTCTCTAGCCACCAAACGTCACGGTCCTTCTCTTTCCGTCGGTAGACACGAGCTGAGAAATTGCAAACGTCGAGCAATTGCTCAGAGATGAAAAGTGCCAGCACTGAAAGCTCTTGCTAGCCAGCACCCTTCCTTGGAAGCGCTTTTGTAGGCCTAAGAACACTGGGGCTCTGGGCTTCTCTAGCCACCTCATCTTCTGCTCATCCTCTCGCGCACTCTAAAGAGAGCTCAGGTGAGAAATTGCAAACGTCGAGCAATTGCTCCGAGATGAAAAGTGCCAGCACTGAAAGCTCTTGCTAGCCAGCACCCTTCCTTGGAAGCGCTTTCACAGGCGCAGTAACACTGGGGCTTTGCGCTTCTCTAGCCACCAAACGTCACGGTCCTTCTCTTTCCGTCTCGTAGACACGAGCTGAGAAATTGCAAACGTCGAGCAATTGCTCAGAGATGAAAAGTGCCAGCACTGAAAGCTGTTGCTAGCCAGCACCCTTCCTTGGAAGCGCTTTCACAGGAGCAGCAACACTGGGGCTTTGCGCTTCTATACGCACCAAACGTCACGGTCATTCTCTTTCCGTCTCGTAGACACGAGCTGAGAAATTGCAAACGTCCAGCAATTGCTCAGAGATGAAAAGTGCCAGCACTGAAAGCTGTTGCTAGCCAGCACCCTTCCTTGGAAGCGCTTTCACAGGCGCAGCAACACTGGGGCTTTGCGCTTCTCTGGCCACCAAACGTCACGGTCATTCTCTTTCCATCTCATAGACACGAGCTGAGAAATTGCAAACGTCGAGCAATTGCTCCGAGATGAAAAGTGCCAGCACTGAAAGCTGTTGCTAGCCAGCAACCTTCCTTGGAAGCGCTTTCACAGGAGCAGCAACACTGGGGCTTTGCGCTTCTATACGCACCAAATGTCACGGTCATTCTCTTTCCGTCTCGTAGACACGAGCTGAGAAATTGCAAACGTCCAGCAATTGCTCAGAGATGAAAAGTGCCAGCACTGAAAGCTCTTGCTAGCCAGCACCCTTCCTTGGAAGCGCTTTCACAGGCGCAGCAACACTGGGGCTTTGCGCTTCTCTACCCACCAAACGTCACGGTCCTTCTCTTTCCGTCTCGTAGACACGAGCTGAGAAATTGCACACGTCGAGCAATTGCTCAGAGATGAAAAGTGCCAGCACTGAAAGCTGTTGCTAGCCAGCACCCTTCCTTGGAAGCGCTTTTGTAGGCCTAAGAACACTGGGGCTCTGGGCCTCTCTAGCCACCTCATCTTCTGCTCATCCTCTCGCGCACTCTAAAGAGAGCTCAGGTGAGAAATTGCAAACGTCCAGCAATTGCTCAGAGATGAAAAGTGCCAGCACTGAAAGCTGTTGCTAGCCAGCAACCTTCCTTGGAAGCGCTTTCACAGGAGCAGCAACACTGGGGCTTTGCGCTTCTATACGCACCAAACGTCACGGTCATTCTCTTTCCGTCTCGTAGACACGAGATGAGAAATTGCAAACGTCCAGCAATTGCTCAGAGATGAAAAGTGCCAGCACTGAAAGCTCTTGCTAGCCAGCACCCTTCCTTGGAAGCGCTTTCACAGGCGCAGCAACACTGGGGCTTTGCGCTTCTCTGGCCACCAAACGTCACGGTCATTCTCTTTCCATCTCATAGACACGAGCTGAGAAATTGCAAACGTCGAGCAATTGCTCCGAGATGAAAAGTGCCAGCACTGAAAGCTGTTGCTAGCCAGCAACCTTCCTTGGAAGCGCTTTCACAGGAGCAGCAACACTGGGGCTTTGCGCTTCTATACGCACCAAATGTCACGGTCATTCTCTTTCCGTCTCGTAGACACGAGCTGAGAAATTGCAAACGTCCAGCAATTGCTCAGAGATGAAAAGTGCCAGCACTGAAAGCTCTTGCTAGCCAGCACCCTTCCTTGGAAGCGCTTTCACAGGCGCAGCAACACTGGGGCTTTGCGCTTCTCTACCCACCAAACGTCACGGTCCTTCTCTTTCCGTCTCGTAGACACGAGCTGAGAAATTGCACACGTCGAGCAATTGCTCAGAGATGAAAAGTGCCAGCACTGAAAGCTGTTGCTAGCCAGCACCCTTCCTTCGAAGCGCTTTTGTAGGCCTAAGAACACTGGGGCTCTGGGCCTCTCTAGCCACCTCATCTTCTGCTCATCCTCTCGCGCACTCTAAAGAGAGCTCAGGTGAGAAATTGCAAACATCGAGCAATTGCTCAGAGATGAAAAGGGCCAGCACTGAAAGCTCTTGCTAGCCAGCACCCTTCCTTGGAAGCGCTTTCACAGGCGCAGTAACACTGGGGCTTTGCGCTTCTATACGCACCAAACGTCACGGTCATTCTCTTTCCGTCTCGTAGACACGAGCTGAGAAATTGCAAACGTCGAGCAATTGCTCCGAGATGAAAAGTGCCAGCACTGAAAGCTCTTGCTAGCCAGCACCCTTCCTTGGAAGCGCTTTCACAGGCGCAGTAACACTGGGGCTTTGCGCTTCTCTAGCCACCAAACGTCACGGTCCTTCTCTTTCCGTCTCGTAGACACGAGCTGAGAAATTGCAAACGTCCAGCAATTGCTCAGAGATGAAAAGTGCCAGCACTGAAAGCTCTTGCTAGCCAGCACCCTTCCTTGGAAGCGCTTTCACAGGAGCAGCAACACTGGGGCTTTGCGCTTCTATACGCACCAAACGTCACGGTCATTCTCTTTCCGTCTCGTAGACACGAGCTGAGAAATTGCAAACGTCCAGCAATTGCTCAGAGATGAAAAGTGCCAGCACTGAAAGCTCTTGCTAGCCAGCACCCTTCCTTGGAAGCGCTTTCACAGGCGCAGCAACACTGGGGCTTTGCGCTTCTCTGGCCACCAAACGTCACGGTCATTCTCTTTCCATCTCATAGACACGAGCTGAGAAATTGCAAACGTCGAGCAATTGCTCCGAGATGAAAAGTGCCAGCACTGAAAGCTGTTGCTAGCCAGCAACCTTCCTTGGAAGCGCTTTCACAGGAGCAGCAACACTGGGGCTTTCCGCTTCTATACGCACCAAATGTCACGGTCATTCTCTTTCCGTCTCGTAGACACGAGCTGAGAAATTGCAAACGTCGAGCAATTGCTCAGAGATGAAAAGTGCCAGCACTGAAAGCTCTTGCTAGCCAGCACCCTTCCTTGGAAGCGCTTTCACAGGCGCAGCAACACTGGGGCTTTGCGCTTCTCTAGCCACCAAACGTCACGGTCCTTCTCTTTCCGTCTCGTAGACACGAGCTGAGAAATTGCAAACGTCGAGCAATTGCTCAGAGATGAAAAGTGCCAGCACTGAAAGCTCTTGCTAGCCAGCACCCTTCCTTGGAAGCGCTTTCACAGGCGCAGTAACACTGGGGCTTTGCGCTTCTCTACCCACCAAACGTCACGGTCATTCTCTTTCCATCTCGTAGACACGAGCTGAGAAATTGCAAACGTCGAGCAATTGCTCAGAGATGAAAAGTGCCAGCACTGAAAGCTGTTGCTAGCCAGCACCCTTCCTTGGAAGCGCTTTTGTAGGCCTAAGAACACTGGGGCTCTGGGCTTCTCTAGCCACCTCATCTTCTGCTCATCCTCTCGCGCACTCTAAAGAGAGCTCAGGTGAGAAATTGCAAACGTCCAGCAATTGCTCAGAGATGAAAAGTGCCAGCACTGAAAGCTCTTGCTAGCCAGCACCCTTCCTTGGAAGCGCTTTCACAGGCGCAGCAACACTGGGGCTTTGCGCTTCTATACGCACCAAACGTCACGGTCATTCTCTTTCCGTCTCGTAGACACGAGCTGAGAAATTGCAAACGTCGAGCAATTGCTCAGAGATGAAAAGTGCCAGCACTGAAAGCTCTTGCTAGCCAGCACCCTTCCTTGGAAGCGCTTTCACAGGCGCAGTAACACTGGGGCTTTGCGCTTCTCTAGCCACCAAACGTCACGGTCCTTCTCTTTCCGTCTTGTAGACACGAGCTGAGAAATTGCAAACGTCGAGCAATTGCTCAGAGATGAAAAGTGCCAGCACTGAAAGCTCTTGCTAGCCAGCACCCTTCCTTGGAAGCGCTTTCACAGGCGCAGCAACACTGGGGCTTTGCGCTTCTCTAGCCACCAAACGTCACGGTCCTTCTCTTTCCGTCTCGTAGACACGAGCTGAGAAATTGCAAACGTCCAGCAATTGCTCCGAGATGAGAAGTGCCAGCACTGAAAGCTGTTGCTAGCCAGCACCCTTCCTTGGAAGCGCTTTTGTAGGCCTAAGAACAGTGGGGCTCTGGGCTTCTCTAGCCACCTCATCTTCTGCTCATCCTCTCGCGCACTCTAAAGAGAGCTCAGGTGAGAAATTGCAAACGTCGAGCAATTGCTCAGAGATGAAAAGTGCCAGCACTGAAAGCTCTTGCTAGCCAGCACCCTTCCTTGGAAGCACTTTCACAGGCGCAGCAACACTGGGGCTTTGCGCTTCTATACGCACCAAACGTCACGGTCCTTCTCTTTCCGTCGGTAGACACGAGCTGAGAAATTGCAAACGTCGAGCAATTGCTCAGAGATGAAAAGTGCCAGCACTGAAAGCTCTTGCTAGCCAGCACCCTTCCTTGGAAGCGCTTTCACAGGAGCAGCAACACTGGGGCTTTGCGCTTCTATACGCACCAAACGTCACGGTCCTTCTCTTTCCGTCTCCTAGACACGAGCTGAGAAATTGCAAACGTCCAGCAATTGCTCCGAGATGAAAAGTGCCAGCACTGAAAGCTCTTGCTAGCCAGCACCCTTCCTTGGAAGCGCTTTCACAGGCGCAGCAACACTGGGGCTTTGCGCTTCTCTAGCCACCAAACGTCACGGTCCTTCTCTTTCCGTCTCGTAGACGCGAGCTGAGAAATTGCAAACGTCGAGCAATTGCTCAGAGATGAAAAGTGCCAGCACTGAAAGCTCTTGCTAGCCAGCACCCTTCCTTGGAAGCGCTTTCACAGGAGCAGCAACACTGGGGCTTTGCGCTTCTATACGCACCAAACGTCACGGTCATTCTCTTTCCGTCTCGTAGACACGAGCTGAGAAATTGCAAACGTCGAGCAATTGCTCAGAGATGAAAAGTGCCAGCACTGAAAGCTGTTGCTAGCCAGCACCCTTCCTTGGAAGCGCTTTCACAGGCGCAGCAACACTGGGGCTTTGCGCTTCTCTAGCCATCAAACGTCATGGTCATTCTCTTTCCGTCTCGTAGACACGAGCTGAGAAATTGCAAACGTCCAGCAATTGCTCAGAGATGAAAAGTGCCAGCACTGAAAGCTCTTGCTAGCCAGCACCCTTCCTTGGAAGCGCTTTCACAGGCGCAGCAACACTGGGGCTTTGCGCTTCTCTAGCCACCAAACGTCACGGTCCTTCTCTTTCCGTCTCGTAGACACGAGCTGAGAAATTGCAAACGTCCAGCAATTGCTCCGAGATGAAAAGTGCCAGCACTGAAAGCTGTTGCTAGCCAGCACCCTTCCTTGGAAGCGCTTTTGTAGGCCTAAGAACACTGGGGCTCTGGGCTTCTCTAGCCACCTCATCTTCTGCTCATCCTCTCGCGCACTCTAAAGAGAGCTCAGGTGAGAAATTGCAAACGTCGAGCAACTGCTCAGAGATGAAAAGTGCCAGCACTGAAAGCTGTTGCTAGCCAGCACCCTTCCTTCGAAGCGCTTTCACAGGCGCAGTAATACTGGGGCTTTGCACTTCTCTACGCACCAAACATCACGGTCATTCTCTTTCCGTCTCCTAGACACGAGCTGAGAAATTGCAAACGTCGAGCAATTGCTCAGAGATGAAAAGTGCCAGCACTGAAAGCTCTTGCTAGCCAGCACCCTTCCTTGGAAGCGCTTTCACAGGCGCAGTAACACTGGGGCTTTGCGCTTCTCTAGCCACCAAACGTCACGGTCCTTCTCTTTCCGTCTTGTAGACACGAGCTGAGAAATTGCAAACGTCGAGCAATTGCTCAGAGATGAAAAGTGCCAGCACTGAAAGCTCTTGCTAGCCAGCACCCTTCCTTGGAAGCGCTTTCACAGGCGCAGCAACACTGGGGCTTTGCGCTTCTCTAGCCACCAAACGTCACGGTCCTTCTCTTTCCGTCTCGTAGACACGAGCTGAGAAATTGCAAACGTCCAGCAATTGCTCCGAGATGAGAAGTGCCAGCACTGAAAGCTGTTGCTAGCCAGCACCCTTCCTTGGAAGCGCTTTTGTAGGCCTAAGAACACTGGGGCTCTGGGCTTCTCTAGCCACCTCATCTTCTGCTCATCCTCTCGCGCACTCTAAAGAGAGCTCAGGTGAGAAATTGCAAACGTCGAGCAATTGCTCAGAGATGAAAAGTGCCAGCACTGAAAGCTCTTGCTAGCCAGCACCCTTCCTTGGAAGCACTTTCACAGGCGCAGCAACACTGGGGCTTTGCGCTTCTATACGCACCAAACGTCACGGTCCTTCTCTTTCCGTCGGTAGACACGAGCTGAGAAATTGCAAACGTCGAGCAATTGCTCAGAGATGAAAAGTGCCAGCACTGAAAGCTCTTGCTAGGCAGCACCCTTCCTTGGAAGCGCTTTCACAGGCGCAGCAACACTGGGGCTTTGCGCTTCTATACGCACCAAACGTCACGGTCATTCTCTTTCCGTCTCGTAGACACGAGCTGAGAAATTGCAAACGTCCAGCAATTGCTCCGAGATGAAAAGTGCCAGCACTGAAAGCTGTTGCTAGCCAGCACCCTTCCTTGGAAGCGCTTTCACAGGCGCAGCAACACTGGGGCTTTGCGCTTCTCTACCCACCAAACGTCACGGTCCTTCTCTTTCCGTCTCGTAGACACGAGCTGAGAAATTGCAAACGTCGAGCAATTGCTCAGAGATGAAAAGTGCCAGCACTGAAAGCTCTTGCTAGCCAGCACCCTTCCTTGGAAGCGCTTTCACAGGAGCAGCAACACTGGGGCTTTGCGCTTCTATACGCACCAAACGTCACGGTCCTTCTCTTTCCGTCTCGTAGACACGAGCTGAGAAATTGCAAACGTCGAGCAATTGCTCAGAGATGAAAAGTGCCAGCACTGAAAGCTGTTGCTAGCCAGCACCCTTCCTTGGAAGCGCTTTCACAGGCGCAGCAACACTGGGGCTTTGCGCTTCTCTAGCCATCAAACGTCATGGTCGTTCTCTTTCCGTCTTGTAGACACGAGCTGAGAAATTGCAAACGTCGAGCAATTGCTCAGAGATGAAAAGTGCCAGCACTGAAAGCTCTTGCTAGCCAGCACCCTTCCTTGGAAGCGCTTTCACAGGCGCAGCAACACTGGGGCTTTGCGCTTCTCTAGCCACCAAACGTCACGGTCCTTCTCTTTCCGTCTCGTAGACACGAGCTGAGAAATTGCAAACGTCCAGCAATTGCTCCGAGATGAAAAGTGCCAGCACTGAAAGCTCTTGCTAGCCAGCACCCTTCCTTGGAAGCGCTTTTGTAGGCCTAAGAACACTGGGGCTCTGGGCTTCTCTAGCCACCTCATCTTCTGCTCATCCTCTCGCGCACTCTAAAGAGAGCTCAGGTGAGAAATTGCAAACGTCGAGCAACTGCTCAGAGATGAAAAGTGCCAGCACTGAAAGCTCTTGCTAGCCAGCACCCTTCCTTGGAAGCGCTTTCACAGGCGCAGCAACACTGGGGCTTTGCGCTTCTCTAGCCACCAAACGTCACGGTCCTTCTCTTTCCATCTCATAGACACGAGCTGAGAAATTGCAAACGTCGAGCAATTGCTCCGAGATGAAAAGTGCCAGCACTGAAAGCTGTTGCTAGCCAGCACCCTTCCTTGGAAGCGCTTTCACAGGAGCAGCAACACTGGGGCTTTGCGCTTCTATACGCACCAAATGTCACGGTCATTCTCTTTCCGTCTCGTAGACACGAGCTGAGAAATTGCAAACGTTGAGCAATTGCTCAGAGATGAAAAGTGCCAGCACTGAAAGCTGTTGCTAGCCAGCACCCTTCCTTGGAAGCGCTTTCACAGGTGCAGCAACACTGGGGCTTTGCGCTTCTCTACCCACCAAACGTCACGGTCCTTCTCTTTCCGTCTTGTAGACACGAGCTGAGAAATTGCACACGTCGAGCAATTGCTCAGAGATGAAAAGTGCCAGCACTGAAAGCTGTTGCTAGCCAGCACCCTTCCTTGGAAGCGCTTTTGTAGGCCTAAGAACAGTGGGGCTCTGGGCCTCTCTAGCCACCTCATCTTCTGCTCATCCTCTCGCGCACTCTAAAGAGAGCTCAGGTGAGAAATTGCAAACGTCCAGCAATTGCTCAGAGATGAAAAGGGCCAGCACTGAAAGCTCTTGCTAGCCAGCACCCTTCCTTGGAAGCGCTTTCACAGGCGCAGTAACACTGGGGCTTTGCGATTCTCTAGCCACCAAGCGTCACGGTCCTTCTCTTTCCGTCTCGTAGACACGAGCTGAGAAATTGCAAACGTCCAGCAATTGCTCCGAGATGAAAAGTGCCAGCACTGAAAGCTGTTGCTAGCCAGCACCCTTCCTTGGAAGCGCTTTCACAGGCGCAGCAACACTGGGGCTTTGCGCTTCTATACGCACCAAACGTCACGGTCCTTCTCTTTCCGTCTCCTAGACACAAGCTGAGAAATTGCAAACGTCGAGCAATTGCTCAGAGATGAAAAGTGCCAGCACTGAAAGCTCTTGCTAGCCAGCACCCTTCCTTGGAAGCGCTTTTGTAGGCCTAAGAACACTGGGGCTCTGGGCTTCTCTAGCCACCTCATCTTCTGCTCATCCTCTCGCGCACTCTAAAGAGAGCTCAGGTGAGAAATTGCAAACGTCGAGCAATTGCTCAGAGATGAAAAGTGCCAGCACTGAAAGCTCTTGCTAGCCAGCACCCTTCCTTGGAAGCGCTTTTGTAGGCCTAAGAACACTGGGGCTCTGGGCTTCTCTAGCCACCTCATCTTCTGCTCATCCTCTCGCGCACTCTAAAGAGAGCTCAGGTGAGAAATTGCAAACGTCGAGCAATTGCTCAGAGATGAAAAGTGCCAGCACTGAAAGCTCTTGCTAGCCAGCACCCTTCCTTGGAAGCGCTTTCACAGGCGCAGCAACACTGGGGCTTTGCGCTTCTATACGCACCAAACGTCACGGTCCTTCTCTTTCCGTCTCGTAGACACGAGCTGAGAAATTGCAAACGTCCAGCAATTGCTCAGAGATGAAAAGTGCCAGCACTGAAAGCTGTTGCTAGCCAGCACCCTTCCTTGGAAGCGCTTTTGTAGGCCTAAGAACACTGGGGCTCTGGGCTTCCCTAGCCACCTCATCTTCTGCTCATCCTCTCGCGCACTCTAAAGAGAGCTCAGGTGAGAAATTGCAAACGTCGAGCAATTGCTCAGAGATGAAAAGTGCCAGCACTGAAAGCTCTTGCTAGCCAGCACCCTTCCTTGGAAGCGCTTTCACAGGCGCAGTAACACTGGGGTTTTGCGCTTCTCTACCCACCAAACGTCACGGTCCTTCTCTTTCCATCTCGTAGACACGAGCTGAGAAATTGCAAACGTCGAGCAATTGCTCAGAGATGAAAAGTGCCAGCACTGAAAGCTGTTGCTAGCCAGCACCCTTCCTTGGAAGCGCTTTTGTAGGCCTAAGAACACTGGGGCTCTGGGCTTCTCTAGCCACCTCATCTTCTGCTCATCCTCTCGCGCACTCTAAAGAGAGCTCAGGAGAGAAATTGCAAACGTCGAGCAATTGCTCAGAGATGAAAAGTGCCAGCACTGAAAGCTCTTGCTAGCCAGCACCCTTCCTTGGAAGCGCTTTCACAGGCGCAGCAACACTGGGGCTTTGCGCTTCTATACGCACCAAACGTCACGGTCCTTCTCTTTCCGTCTCCTAGACACGAGCTGAGAAATTGCAAACGTCCAGCAATTGCTCCGAGATGAAAAGTGCCAGCACTGAAAGCTCTTGCTAGCCAGCACCCTTCCTTGGAAGCGCTTTTGTAGGCCTAAGAACACTGGGGCTCTGGTCTTCTCTAGCCACCTCATCTTCTGCTCATCCTCTCGCGCACTCTAAAGAGAGCTCAGGTGAGAAATTGCAAACGTCCAGCAATTGCTCAGAGATGAAAAGTGCCAGCACTGAAAGCTCTTGCTAGCCAGCACCCTTCCTTGGAATCGCTTTCACAGGCGCAGTAACACTGGGGCTTTGCGCTTCTCTAGCCACCAAACGTCACGGTCCTTCTCTTTCCGTCGGTAGACACGAGCTGAGAAATTGCAAACGTCGAGCAATTGCTCAGAGATGAAAAGTGCCAGCACTGAAAGCTGTTGCTAGCCAGCACCCTTCCTTGGAAGCGCTTTCACAGGCGCAGCAACACTGGGGCTTTGCGCTTCTATACGCACCAAACGTCACGGTCCTTCTCTTTCCGTCTCGTAGACACGAGCTGAGAAATTGCAAACGTCGAGCAATTGCTCAGAGATGAAAAGTGCCAGCACTGAAAGCTCTTGCTAGCCAGCACCCTTCCTTGGAAGCGCTTTCACAGGCGCAGCAACACTGGGGCTTTGCGCTTCTATACGCACCAAACGTCACGGTCATTCTCTTTCCGTCTCGTAGACACGAGCTGAGAAATTGCAAACGTCCAGCAATTGCTCAGAGATGAAAAGTGCCAGCACTGAAAGCTGTTGCTAGCCAGCACCCTTCCTTGGAAGCGCTTTCACAGGCGCAGCAACACTGGGGCTTTGCGCTTCTCTAGCCACCAAACGTCACGGTCCTTCTCTTTCCGTCTCGTAGACACGAGCTGAGAAATTGCAAACGTCGAGCAATTGCTCAGAGATGAAAAGTGCCAGCACTGAAAGCTCTTGCTAGCCAGCACCCTTCCTTGGAAGCGCTTTTGTAGGCCTAAGAACACTGGGGCTCTGGGCTTCTCTAGCCACCTCATCTTCTGCTCATCCTCTCGCGCACTCTAAAGAGAGCTCAGGTGAGAAATTGCAAACGTCGAGCAACTGCTCAGAGATGAAAAGTGCCAGCACTGAAAGCTGTTGCTAGCCAGCACCCTTCCTTGGAAGCGCTTTCACAGGCGCAGCAACACTGGGGCTTTGCACTTCTCTAGCCACCAAACGTCACGGTCCTTCTCTTTCCGTCGGTAGACACGAGCTGAGAAATTGCAAACGTCGAGCAATTGCTCCGAGATGAAAAGTGCCAGCACTGAAAGCTCTTGCTAGCCAGCACCCTTCCTTGGAAGCGCTTTCACAGGCGCAGTAACACTGGGGCTTTGCGCTTCTCTACCCACCAAACATCACGGTCATTCTCTTTCCATCTCGTAGACACGAGCTGAGAAATTGCAAACGTCGAGCAATTGCTCCGAGATGAAAAGTGCCAGCACTGAAAGCTGTTGCTAGCCAGCACCCTTCCTTGGAAGCGCTTTTGTAGGCCTAAGAACACTGGGGCTCTGGGCTTCTCTAGCCACCTCATCTTCTGCTCATCCTCTCGCGCACTCTAAAGAGAGCTCAGGTGAGAAATTGCAAACGTCCAGCAATTGCTCCGAGATGAAAAGTGCCAGCACTGAAAGCTGTTGCTAGCCAGCACCCTTCCTTGGAAGCGCTTTCACAGGCGCAGCAACACTGGGGCTTTGCGCTTCTATACGCACCAAGCGTCACGGTCCTTCTCTTTCCGTCTCCTAGACACGAGCTGAGAAATTGCAAACGTCGAGCAATTGCTCAGAGATGAAAAGTGCCAGCACTGAAAGCTGTTGCTAGCCAGCACCCTTCCTTGGAAGCGCTTTCACAGGCGCAGTAACACTGGGGCTTTGCGCTTCTCTACCCACCAAACATCACGGTCATTCTCTTTCCATCTCGTAGACACGAGCTGAGAAATTGCAAACGTCGAGCAATTGCTCAGAGATGAAAAGTGCCAGCACTGAAAGCTGTTGCTAGCCAGCACCCTTCCTTGGAAGCGCTTTTGTAGGCCTAAGAACACTGGGGCTCTGGGCTTCTCTAGCCACCTAATCTTCTGCTCATCCTCTCGCGCACTCTAAAGAGAGCTCAGGTGAGAAATTGCAAACGTCGAGCAATTGCTCAGAGATGAAAAGGGCCAGCACTGAAAGCTCTTGCTAGCCAGCACCCTTCCTTGGAAGCGCTTTCACAGGCGCAGCAACACTGGGGCTTTGCGCTTCTCTACCCACCAAACGTCACGGTCCTTCTCTTTCCGTCGGTAGACACGAGCTGAGAAATTGCAAACGTCGAGCAATTGCTCAGAGATGAAAAGTGCCAGCACTGAAAGCTCTTGCTAGCCAGCACCCTTCCTTGGAAGCGCTTTCACAGGCGCAGTAACACTGGGGCTTTGCGCTTCTCTAGCCATCAAACGTCATGGTCATTCACTTTCCATCTCGTAGACACGAGCTGAGAAATTGCAAACGTCGAGCAATTGCTCAGAGATGAAAAGTGCCAGCACTGAAAGCTGTTGCTAGCCAGCACCCTTCCTTGGAAGCGCTTTTGTAGGCCTAAGAACACTGGGGCTCTGGGCTTCTCTAGCCACCTCATCTTCTGCTCATCCTCTCGCGCACTCTAAAGAGAGCTCAGGTAAGAAATTGCAAACGTCGAGCAATTGCTCAGAGATGAAAAGTGCCAGCACTGAAAGCTCTTGCTAGCCAGCACCCTTCCTTGGAAGCGCTTTCACAGGCGCAGTAACACTGGGGCTTTGCGCTTCTCTAGCCACCAAGCGTCACGGTCCTTCTCTTTCCGTCTCGTAGACACGAGCTGAGAAATTGCAAACGTCGAGCAATTGCTCAGAGATGAAAAGTGCCAGCACTGAAAGCTCTTGCTAGCCAGCACCCTTCCTTGGAAGCGCTTTCACAGGCGCAGCAACACTGGGGCTTTGCGCTTCTATACGCACCAAACGTCACGGTCCTTCTCTTTCCGTCTCGTAGACACGAGCTGAGAAATTGCAAACGTCCAGCAATTGCTCCGAGAAGAAAAGTGCCAGCACTGAAAGCTGTTGCTAGCCAGCACCCTTCCTTGGAAGCGCTTTTGTAGGCCTAAGAACACTGGGGCTCTGGGCTTCTCTAGCCACCTAATCTTCTGCTCATCCTCTCGCGCACTCTAAAGAGAGCTCAGGTGAGAAATTGCAAACGTCCAGCAACTGCTCAGAGATGAAAAGTGCCAGCACTGAAAGCTCTTGCTAGCCAGCACCCTTCCTTGGAAGCGCTTTCACAGGCGCAGCAACACTGGGGCTTTGCGCTTCTATACGCACCAAATGTCACGGTCCTTCTCTTTCCGTCGGTAGACACGAGCTGAGAAATTGCAAACGTCGAGCAATTGCTCAGAGATGAAAAGTGCAAGCACTGAAAGCTCTTGCTAGCCAGCACCCTTCCTTGGAAGCGCTTTCACAGGCGCAGCAACACTGGCGCTTTGTGCTTCTATACGCACCAAACGTCAAGGTCATTCTCTTTCCGTCTCGTAGACATGAGCTGAGAAATTGCAAATGTCGAGCAATTGCTCAGAGATGAAAAGTGCCAGCACTGAAAGCTCTTGCTAGCCAGCACCCTTCCTTGGAAGCGCTTTCACAGGCGCAGCAACACTGGGGCTTTGCGCTTCTCTAGCCACCAAACGTCACGGTCCTTCTCTTTCCGTCTCGTAGACACGAGCTGAGAAATTGCAAACGTCGAGCAATTGCTCAGAGATGAAAAGTGCCAGCACTGAAAGCTGTTGCTAGCCAGCACCCTTCCTTGGAAGCGCTTTTGTAGGCCTAAGAACACTGGGGCTCTGGGCTTCTCTAGCCACCTCATCTTCTGCTCATCCTCTCGCGCACTCTAAAGAGAGCTCAGGTGAGAAATTGCAAACGTCCAGCAATTGCTCAGAGATGAAAAGTGCCAGCACTGAAAGCTGTTGCTAGCCAGCACCCTTCCTTAGAAGCGCTTTCACAGGCGCAGCAACACTGGGGCTTTGCGCTTCTCTAGCCACCAAACGTCACGGTCCTTCTCTTTCCGTCTCGTAGACACGAGCTGAGAAATTGCAAACGTCCAGCAATTGCTCAGAGATGAAAAGTGCCAGCACTGAAAGCTGTTGCTAGCCAGCACCCTTCCTTGGAAGCGCTTTCACAGGTGCAGCAACACTGGGGCTTTGCGCTTCTATACGCACCAAGCGTCACGGTCATTCTCTTTCCTTCTTGTAGACACGAGCTGAGAAATTGCAAACGTCGAGCAATTGCTCAGAGATGAAAAGTGCCAGCACTGAAAGCTCTTGCTAGCCAGCACCCTTCCTTCGAAGCGCTTTCACAGGCGCAGTAACACTGGGGCTTTGCGCTTCTCTAATCACCAAACGTCACGGTCATTCTCTTTCCATCTCGTAGACACGAGCTGAGAAATTGCAAACGTCGAGCAATTGCTCAGAGATGAAAAGTGCCAGCACTGAAAGCTGTTGCTAGCCAGCACCCTTCCTTGGAAGCGCTTTTGTAGGCCTAAGAACACTGGGGCTCTGGGCTTCTCTAGCCACCTCATCTTCTGCTCATCCTCTCGCGCACTCTAAAGAGAGCTCAGGTGAGAAATTGCAAACGTCCAGCAATTGCTCAGAGATGAAAAGTGCCAGCACTGAAAGCTCTTGCTAGCCAGCACCCTTCCTTGGAAGCGCTTTCACAGGCGCAGTAACACTGGGGCTTTGCGCTTCTCTAGCCACCAAACGTCACGGTCATTCTCTTTCCGCCTCGTAGACACGAGCTGAGAAATTGCAAACGTCCAGCAATTGCTCAGAGATGAAAAGTGCCAGCACTGAAAGCTCTTGCTAGCCAGCACCCTTCCTTGGAAGCGCTTTCACAGGCGCAGCAACACTGGGGCTTTGCGCTTCTCTAGCCATCAAACGTCATGGTCATTCTCTTTCCATCTCGTAGACACGAGCTGAGAAATTGCAAACGTCGAGCAATTGCTCCGAGATGAAAAGTGCCAGCACTGAAAGCTCTTGCTAGCCAGCACCCTTCCTTGGAAGCGCTTTTGTAGGCCTAAGAACACTGGGGCTCTGGGCTTCTCTAGCCACCTCATCTTCTGCTCATCCTCTCGCGCACTCTAAAGAGAGCTCAGGTGAGAAATTGCAAACGTCCAGCAATTGCTCAGAGATGAAAAGTGCCAGCACTGAAAGCTCTTGCTAGCCAGCACCCTTCCTTGGAAGCGCTTTCACAGGTGCAGCAACACTGGGGCTTTGCGCTTCTCTAGCCACCAAACGTCACGGTCATTCTCTTTCCGCCTCGTAGACACGAGCTGAGAAATTGCAAACGTCGAGCAATTGCTCAGAGATGAAAAGTGCCAGCACTGAAAGCTGTTGCTAGCCAGCACCCTTCCTTGGAAGCGCTTTTGTAGGCCTAAGAACACTGGGGCTCTGGGCTTCTCTAGCCACCTCATCTTCTGCTCATCCTCTCGCGCACTCTAAAGAGAGCTCAGGTGAGAAATTGCAAACGTCCAGCAATTGCTCAGAGATGAAAAGTGCCAGCACTGAAAGCTCTTGCTAGCCAGCACCCTTCCTTGGAAGCGCTTTCACAGGTGCAGCAACACTGGGGCTTTGCGCTTCTCTAGCCATCAAACGTCACGGTCCTTCTCTTTCCGCCTCGTAGACACGAGCTGAGAAATTGCAAACGTCCAGCAATTGCTCAGAGATGAAAAGTGCCAGCACTGAAAGCTCTTGCTAGCCAGCACCCTTCCTTGGAAGCGCTTTCACAGGCGCAGCAACACTGGGGCTTTGCGCTTCTCTAGCCATCAAACGTCATGGTCATTCTCTTTCCATCTCGTAGACACGAGCTGAGAAATTGCAAACGTCGAGCAATTGCTCCGAGATGAAAAGTGCCAGCACTGAAAGCTCTTGCTAGCCAGCACCCTTCCTTGGAAGCGCTTTTGTAGGCCTAAGAACACTGGGGCTCTGGGCTTCTCTAGCCACCTCACCTTCTGCTCATCCTCTCGCGCACTCTAAAGAGAGCTCAGGTGAGAAATTGCAAACGTCCAGCAATTGCTCCGAGATGAAAAGTGCCAGCACTGAAAGCTGTTGCTAGCCAGCACCCTTCCTTGGAAGCGCTTTCACAGGCGCAGCAACACTGGGGCTTTGCGCTTCTCTAGCCACCAAACGTCACGGTCCTTCTCTTTCCGTCTCCTAGACACGAGCTGAGAAATTGCAAACGTCGAGCAATTGCTCAGAGATGAAAAGTGCCAGCACTGAAAGCTGTTGCTAGCCAGCACCCTTCCTTGGAAGCGCTTTCACAGGTGCAGCAACACTGGGGCTTTGCGCTTCTCTAGCCACCAAACGTCACGGTCCTTCTCTTTCCGTCTCCTAGACACGAGCTGAGAAATTGCAAACGTCCAGCAATTGCTCAGAGATGAAAAGTGCCAGCACTGAAAGCTCTTGCTAGCCAGCACCCTTCCTTCGAAGCGCTTTTGTAGGCCTAAGAACACTGGGGCTCTGGGCTTCTCTAGCCACCTCATCTTCTGCTCATCCTCTCGCGCACTCTAAAGAGAGCTCAGGTGAGAAATTGCAAACGTCCAGCAATTGCTCAGAGATGAAAAGTGCCAGCACTGAAAGCTCTTGCTAGCCAGCACCCTTCCTTGGAAGCGCTTTCACAGGCGCAGCAACACTGGGACTTTGCGCTTCTATACGCACCAAGCGTCACGGTCCTTCTCTTTCCGTCTTGTAGACACGAGCTGAGAAATTGCAAACGTCGAGCAATTGCTCAGAGATGAAAAGTGCCAGCACTGAAAGCTCTTGCTAGCCAGCACCCTTCCTTGGAAGCGCTTTCACAGGCGCAGTAACACTGGGGCTTTGCGCTTCTCTACCCACCAAACATCACGGTCATTCTCTTTCCATCTCGTAGACACGAGCTGAGAAATTGCAAATGTCGAGCAATTGCTCAGAGATGAAAAGTGCCAGCACTGAAAGCTGTTGCTAGCCAGCACCCTTCCTTGGAAGCGCTTTTGTAGGCCTAAGAACACTGGGGCTCTGGGCTTCTCTAGCCACCTCATCTTTTGCTCATCCTCTCGCGCACTCTAAAGAGAGCTCAGGTGAGAAATTGCAAACGTCGAGCAATTGCTCAGAGATAAAAAGTGCCAGCACTGAAAGCTCTTGCTAGCCAGCACCCTTCCTTGGAAGCGCTTTCACAGGCGCAGCAACACTGGGGCTTTGCGCTTCTCTAGCCACCAAACGTCACGGTCCTTCTCTTTCCGTCGGTAGACACGAGCTGAGAAATTGCAAACATCGAGCAATTGCTCAGAGATGAAAAGTGCCAGCACTGAAAGCTGTTGCTAGCCAGCACCCTTCCTTGGAAGCGCTTTCAGAGGCGCAGTAACACTGGGGCTTTGCGCTTCTCTAGCCACCAAACGTCACGGTCCTTCTCTTTCCGTCTCCTAGACACGAGCTGAGAAATTGCAAACGTCGAGCAATTGCTCAGAGATGAAAAGTGCCAGCACTGAAAGCTCTTGCTAGCCAGCACCCTTCCTTGGAAGCGCTTTTGTAGGCCTAAGAACACTGGGGCTCTGGGCTTCTCTAGCCACCTCATCTTCTGCTCATCCTCTCGCGCACTCTAAAGAGAGCTCAGGTGAGAAATTGCAAACGTCCAGCAATTGCTCCGAGATGAAAAGTGCCAGCACTGAAAGCTCTTGCTAGCCAGCACCCTTCCTTGGAAGCGCTTTCACAGGCGCAGCAACACTGGGGCTTTGCGCTTCTCTAGCCACCAAACGTCACGGTCCTTCTCTTTCCGTCGGTAGACACGAGCTGAGAAATTGCAAACGTCGAGCAATTGCTCAGAGATGAAAAGTGCCAGCACTGAAAGCTCTTGCTAGCCAGCACCCTTCCTTGGAAGCGCTTTCACAGGCGCAGCAACACTGGGGCTTTGCGCTTCTCTAGCCACCAAACGTCACGGTCATTCTCTTTCCGCCTCGTAGACACGAGCTGAGAAATTGCAAACGTCGAGCAATTGCTCAGAGATGAAAAGTGCCAGCACTGAAAGCTGTTGCTAGCCAGCACCCTTCCTTGGAAGCGCTTTTGTAGGCCTAAGAACACTGGGGCTCTGGGCTTCCCTAGCCACCTCATCTTCTGCTCATCCTCTCGCGCACTCTAAAGAGAGCTCAGGTGAGAAATTACAAACGTCCAGCAATTGCTCAGAGATGAAAAGTGCCAGCACTGAAAGCTCTTGCTAGCCAGCACCCTTCCTTGGAAGCGCTTTCACAGGCGCATCAACACTGGGGCTTTGCGCTTCTCTAGCCACCAAACGTCACGGTCCTTCTCTTTCCGTCGGTAGACACGAGCTGAGAAATTGCAAACGTCCAGCAATTGCTCCGAGATGAAAAGTGCCAGCACTGAAAGCTGTTGCTAGCCAGCACCCTTCCTTGGAAGTGCTTTCACAGGCGCAGCAACACTGGGGCTTTGCGCTTCTCTACCCACCAAACGTCACGGTCCTTCTCTTTCCGTCTCGTAGACACGAGCTGAGAAATTGCAAACGTCCAGCAATTGCTCCGAGATGAAAAGTGCCAGCACTGAAAGCTCTTGCTAGCCAGCACCCTTCCTTGGAAGCGCTTTCACAGGCGCAGCAACACTGGGGCTTTGCGCTTCTATACGCACCAAACGTCACGGTCCTTCTCTTTCCGCCTCGTAGACACGAGCTGAGAAATTGCAATCGTCGAGCAATTGCTTAGAGATGAAAAGTGCCAGCACTGAAAGCTGTTGCTAGCCAGCACCCTTCCTTGGAAGCGCTTTTGTAGGCCTAAGAACACTGGGGCTCTGGGCTTCTCTAGCCACCTCATCTTCTGCTCATCCTCTCGCGCACTCTAAAGAGAGCTCAGGTGAGAAATTGCAAACGTCCAGCAATTGCTCAGAGATGAAAAGTGCCAGCACTGAAAGCTCTTGCTAGCCAGCACCCTTCCCTGGAAGCGCTTTCACAGGCGCAGCAACACTGGGGCTTTGCGCTTCTCTAGCCACCAAACGTCACGGTCCTTCTCTTTCCGTCTCGTAGACACGAGCTGAGAAATTGCAAACGTCCAGCAATTGCTCAGAGATGAAAAGTGCCAGCACTGAAAGCTGTTGCTAGCCAGCACCCTTCCTTGGAAGCGCTTTCACAGGTGCAGCAACACTGGGGCTTTGCGCTTCTATACGCACCAAACGTCACGGTCATTCTCTTTCCTTCTTGTAGACACGAGCTGAGAAATTGCAAACGTCGAGCAATTGCTCAGAGATGAAAAGTGCCAGCACTGAAAGCTCTTGCTAGCCAGCACCCTTCCTTCGAAGCGCTTTCACAGGCGCAGTAACACTGGGGCTTTGCGCTTCTCTAATCACCAAACGTCACGGTCATTCTCTTTCCATCTCGTAGACACGAGCTGAGAAATTGCAAACGTCGAGCAATTGCTCAGAGATGAAAAGTGCCAGCACTGAAAGCTCTTGCTAGCCAGCACCCTTCCTTGGAAGCGCTTTTGTAGGCCTAAGAACACTGGGGCTCTGGGCTTCTCTAGCCACCTCATCTTCTGCTCATCCTCTCGCGCACTCTAAAGAGAGCTCAGGTGAGAAATTGCAAACGTCCAGCAATTGCTCAGAGATGAAAAGTGCCAGCACTGAAAGCTCTTGCTAGCCAGCACCCTTCCTTGGAAGTGCTTTCACAGGCGCAGTAACACTGGGGCTTTGCGCTTCTCTAGCCACCAAACGTCACGGTCATTCTCTTTCCGTCTCGTAGACACGAGCTGAGAAATTGCAAACGTCCAGCAATTGCTCAGAGATGAAAAGTGCCAGCACTGAAAGCTCTTGCTAGCCAGCACCCTTCCTTGGAAGCGCTTTTGTAGGCCTAAGAACACTGGGGCTCTGGGCTTCTCTAGCCACCTCATCTTCTGCTCATCCTCTCGCGCACTCTAAAGAGAGCTCAGGTGAGAAATTGCAAACGTCCAGCAATTGCTCAGAGATGAAAAGTGCCAGCACTGAAAGCTGTTGCTAGCCAGCACCCTTCCTTGGAAGCGCTTTCACAGGCGCAGCAACACTGGGACTTTGCGCTTCTATACGCACCAAGCGTCACGGTCCTTCTCTTTCCGTCTTGTAGACACGAGCTGAGAAATTGCAAACGTCGAGCAATTGCTCAGAGATGAAAAGTGCCAGCACTGAAAGCTCTTGCTAGCCAGCACCCTTCCTTGGAAGTGCTTTCACAGGCGCAGTAACACTGGGGCTTTGCGCTTCTCTACCCACCAAACATCACGGTCATTCTCTTTCCATCTCGTAGACACGAGCTGAGAAATTGCAAATGTCGAGCAATTGCTCAGAGATGAAAAGTGCCAGCACTGAAAGCTGTTGCTAGCCAGCACCCTTCCTTGGAAGCGCTTTTGTAGGCCTAAGAACACTGGGGCTCTGGGCTTCTCTAGCCACCTCATCTTCTGCTCATCCTCTCGCGCACTCTAAAGAGAGCTCAGGTGAGAAATTGCAAACGTCGAGCAATTGCTCAGAGATGAAAAGTGCCAGCACTGAAAGCTCTTGCTAGCCAGCACCCTTCCTTGGAAGCGCTTTCACAGGCGCAGCAACACTGGGGCTTTGCGCTTCTCTACCCACCAAACGTCACGGTCCTTCTCTTTCCGTCGGTAGACACGAGCTGAGAAATTGCAAACGTCGAGCAATTGCTCAGAGATGAAAAGTGCCAGCACTGAAAGCTGTTGCTAGCCAGCACCCTTCCTTGGAAGCGCTTTCAGAGGCGCAGTAACACTGGGGCTTTGCGCTTCTCTAGCCATCAAACGTCACGGTCATTCACTTTCCGTCTCGTAGACACGAGCTGAGAAATTGCAAACGTCGAGCAATTGCTCCGAGATGAAAAGTGCCAGCACTGAAAGCTCTTGCTAGCCAGCACCCTTCCTTGGAAGCGCTTTTGTAGGCCTAAGAACACTGGGGCTCTGGGCTTCTCTAGCCACCTCATCTTCTGCTCATCCTCTCGCGCACTCTAAAGAGAGCTCAGGTGAGAAATTGCAAACGTCCAGCAATTGCTCCGAGATGAAAAGTGCCAGCACTGAAAGCTCTTGCTAGCCAGCACCCTTCCTTGGAAGCGCTTTCACAGGCGCAGCAACACTGGGGCTTTGCGCTTCTCTAGCCACCAAACGTCACGGTCCTTCTCTTTCCGTCGGTAGACACGAGCTGAGAAATTGCAAAGGTCGAGCAATTGCTCAGAGATGAAAAGTGCCAGCACTGAAAGCTGTTGCTAGCCAGCACCCTTCCTTGGAAGCGCTTTCACAGGCGCAGCAACACTGGGGCTTTGCGCTTCTCTACCCACCAAACGTCACGGTCATTCTCTTTCCGTCTCGTAGACACGAGCTGAGAAATTGCAAACGTCCAGCAATTGCTCCGAGAAGAAAAGTGCCAGCACTGAAAGCTCTTGCTAGCCAGCACCCTTCCTTGGAAGCGCTTTTGTAGGCCTAAGAACACTGGGGCTCTGGGCTTCTCTAGCCACCTCATCTTCTGCTCATCCTCTCGCGCACTCTAAAGAGAGCTCAGGTGAGAAATTGCAAACGTCGAGCAATTGCTCAGAGATGAAAAGTGCCAGCACTGAAAGCTCTTGCTAGCCAGCACCCTTCCTTGGAAGCGCTTTCACAGGCGCAGCAACACTGGGGCTTTGCGCTTCTCTAGCCACCAAACGTCACGGTCCTTCTCTTTCCGCCTCGTAGACACGAGCTGAGAAATTGCAAACGTCGAGCAATTGCTCAGAGATGAAAAGTGCCAGCACTGAAAGCTCTTGCTAGCCAGCACCCTTCCTTGGAAGCGCTTTTGTAGGCCTAAGAACACTGGGGCTCTGGGCTTCCCTAGCCACCTCATCTTCTGCTCATCCTCTCGCGCACTCTAAAGAGAGCTCAGGTGAGAAATTACAAACGTCCAGCAATTGCTCAGAGATGAAAAGTGCCAGCACTGAAAGCTCTTGCTAGCCAGCACCCTTCCTTGGAAGCGCTTTCACAGGCGCAGCAACACTGGGGCTTTGCGCTTCTCTAGCCACCAAACGTCACGGTCCTTCTCTTTCCGTCGGTAGACACGAGCTGAGAAATTGCAAACGTCGAGCAATTGCTCCGAGATGAAAAGTGCCAGCACTGAAAGCTGTTGCTAGCCAGCACCCTTCCTTGGAAGTGCTTTCACAGGCGCAGCAACACTGGGGCTTTGCGCTTCTCTAGCCACCAAACGTCACGGTCCTTCTCTTTCCGTCTCGTAGACACGAGCTGAGAAATTGCAAACGTCCAGCAATTGCTCCGAGATGAAAAGTGCCAGCACTGAAAGCTGTTGCTAGCCAGCACCCTTCCTTGGAAGCGCTTTTGTAGGCCTAAGAACACTGGGGCTCTGGGCTTCTCTAGCCACCTCATCTTCTGCTCATCCTCTCGCGCACTCTAAAGAGAGCTCAGGTGAGAAATTGCAAACGTCCAGCAATTACTCAGAGATGAAAAGTGCCAGCACTGAAAGCTCTTGCTAGCCAGCACCCTTCCTTGGAAGCGCTTTCACAGGCGCAGCAACACTGGGGCTTTGCGCTTCTATACGCACCAAACGTCACGGTCCTTCTCTTTCCGTCTTGTAGACACGAGCTGAGAAATTGCAAACGTCGAGCAATTGCTCAGAGATGAAAAGTGCCAGCACTGAAAGCTGTTGCTAGCCAGCACCCTTCCTTGGAAGCGCTTTCACAGGCGCAGTAACACTGGGGCTTTGCGCTTCTCTACCCACCAAACATCACAGTCATTCTCTTTCCATCTCGTAGACACGAGCTGAGAAATTGCAAACGTCGAGCAATTGCTCAGAGATGAAAAGTGCCAGCACTGAAAGCTCTTGCTAGCCAGCACCCTTCCTTGGAAGCGCTTTTGTAGGCCTAAGAACACTGGGGCTCTGGGCTTCTCTAGCCACCTCATCTTCTGCTCATCCTCTCGCGCACTCTAAACAGAGCTCAGGTGAGAAATTGCAAACGTCGAGCAATTGCTCAGAGATGAAAAGTGCCAGCACTGAAAGCTCTTGCTAGCCAGCACCCTTCCTTGGAAGCGCTTTCACAGGCGCAGCAACACTGGGGCTTTGCGCTTCTCTAGCCACCAAACGTCACGGTCATTCTCTTTCCGCCTCGTAGACACGAGCTGAGAAATTGCAAACGTCGAGCAATTGCTCAGAGATGAAAAGTGCCAGCACTGAAAGCTGTTGCTAGCCAGCACCCTTCCTTGGAAGCGCTTTCACAGGCGCAGCAACACTGGGGCTTTGCGCTTCTATACGCACCAAACGTCAAGGTCATTCTCTTTCCGTCTCGTAGACATGAGCTGAGAAATTGCAAATGTCGAGCAATTGCTCAGAGATGAAAAGTGCCAGCACTGAAAGCTCTTGCTAGCCAGCACCCTTCCTTGGAAGCGCTTTCACAGGCGCAGCAACACTGGGGCTTTGCGCTTCTCTAGCCACCAAACGTCACAGTCATTCTCTTTCCGTCTCGTAGATATGAGCTGAGAAATTGCAAACGTCGAGCAATTGCTCAGAGATGAAAAGTGCCAGCACTGAAAGCTGTTGCTAGCCAGCACCCTTCCTTGGAAGCGCTTTTGTAGGCCTAAGAACACTGGGGCTCTGGGCTTCCCTAGCCACCTCATCTTCTGCTCATCCTCTCGCGCACTCTAAAGAGAGCTCAGGTGAGAAATTACAAACGTCCAGCAATTGCTCAGAGATGAAAAGTGCCAGCACTGAAAGCTCTTGCTAGCCAGCACCCTTCCTTGGAAGCGCTTTCACAGGCGCAGCAACACTGGGGCTTTGCGCTTCTCTAGCCACCAAACGTCACGGTCCTTCTCTTTCCGTCGGTAGACACGAGCTGAGAAATTGCAAACGTCGAGCAATTGCTCAGAGATGAAAAGTGCCAGCACTGAAAGCTCTTGCTAGCCAGCACCCTTCCTTGGAAGCGCTTTCACAGGCGCAGCAACACTGGGGCTTTGCGCTTCTCTAGCCACCAAACGTCACGGTCCTTCTCTTTCCGTCTCGTAGACACGAGCTGAGAAATTGCAAACGTCCAGCAATTGCTCCGAGATGAAAAGTGCCAGCACTGAAAGCTCTTGCTAGCCAGCACCCTTCCTTGGAAGCGCTTTTGTAGGCCTAAGAACACTGGGGCTCTGGGCTTCTCTAGCCACCTCATCTTCTGCTCATCCTCTCGCGCACTCTAAAGAGAGCTCAGGTGAGAAATTGCAAACGTCCAGCAATTGCTCAGAGATGAAAAGTGCCAGCACTGAAAGCTCTTGCTAGCCAGCACCCTTCCTTGGAAGCGCTTTCACAGGCGCAGCAACACTGGGGCTTTGCGCTTCTCTAGCCACCAAACGTCACGGTCCTTCTCTTTCCGTCTTGTAGACACGAGCTGAGAAATTGCAAACGTCGAGCAATTGCTCAGAGATGAAAAGTGCCAGCACTGAAAGCTCTTGCTAGCCAGCACCCTTCCTTGGAAGCGCTTTCACAGGCGCAGTAACACTGGGGCTTTGCGCTTCTCTACCCACCAAACATCACAGTCATTCTCTTTCCATCTCGTAGACACGAGCTGAGAAATTGCAAACGTCGAGCAATTGCTCAGAGATGAAAAGTGCCAGCACTGAAAGCTCTTGCTAGCCAGCACCCTTCCTTGGAAGCGCTTTTGTAGGCCTAAGAACACTGGGGCTCTGGGCTTCTCTAGCCACCTCATCTTCTGCTCATCCTCTCGCGCACTCTAAAGAGAGCTCAGGTGAGAAATTGCAAACGTCCAGCAATTGCTCCGAGATGAAAAGTGCCAGCACTGAAAGCTCTTGCTAGCCAGCACCCTTCCTTGGAAGCGCTTTCACAGGCGCAGCAACACTGGGGCTTTGCGCTTCTCTACCCACCAAACGTCACGGTCCTTCTCTTTCCGTCGGTAGACACGAGCTGAGAAATTGCAAACGTCGAGCAATTGCTCAGAGATGAAAAGTGCCAGCACTGAAAGCTCTTGCTAGCCAGCACCCTTCCTTGGAAGCGCTTTCACAGGCGCAGCAACACTGGGGCTTTGCGCTTCTCTAGCCACCAAACGTCACGGTCCTTCTCTTTCCGTCTCGTAGACACGAGCTGAGAAATTGCAAACGTCCAGCAATTGCTCCGAGAAGAAAAGTGCCAGCACTGAAAGCTGTTGCTAGCCAGCACCCTTCTTTGGAAGCGCTTTTGTAGGCCTAAGAACACTGGGGCTCTGGGCTTCTCTAGCCACCTCATCTTTTGCTCATCCTCTCGCGCACTCTAAAGAGAGCTCAGGTGAGAAATTGCAAACGTCGAGCAATTGCTCCGAGATGAAAAGTGCCAGCACTGAAAGCTGTTGCTAGCCAGCACCCTTCCTTGGAAGCGCTTTCACAGGCGCATCAACACTGGGGCTTTGCGCTTCTCTAGCCACCAAACGTCACGGTCATTCTCTTTCCGTCTCCTAGACACGAGCTGAGAAATTGCAAACGTCGAGCAATTGCTCAGAGATGAAAAGTGCCAGCACTGAAAGCTGTTGCTAGCCAGCACCCTTCCTTGGAAGCGCTTTCACAGGTGCAGCAACACTGGGGCTTTGCGCTTCTCTAGCCACCAAACGTCACGGTCCTTCTCTTTCCGTCTCGTAGACACGAGCTGAGAAATTGCAAACGTCGAGCAATTGCTCAGAGATGAAAAGTGCCAGCACTGAAAGCTCTTGCTAGCCAGCACCCTTCCTTGGAAGCGCTTTTGTAGGCCTAAGAACACTGGGGCTCTGGGCTTCTCTAGCCACCTCATCTTCTGCTCATCCTCTCGCGCACTCTAAAGAGAGCTCAGGTGAGAAATTGCAAACGTCCAGCAATTGCTCAGAGATGAAAAGTGCCAGCACTGAAAGCTCTTGCTAGCCAGCACCCTTCCTTGGAAGCGCTTTCACAGGCGCAGCAACACTGGGACTTTGCGCTTCTATACGCACCAAGCGTCACGGTCCTTCTCTTTCCGTCTTGTAGACACGAGCTGAGAAATTGCAAACGTCGAGCAATTGCTCAGAGATGAAAAGTGCCAGCACTGAAAGCTCTTGCTAGCCAGCACCCTTCCTTGGAAGCGCTTTCACAGGCGCAGTAACACTGGGGCTTTGCGCTTCTCTACCCACCAAACATCACGGTCATTCTCTTTCCATCTCGTAGACACGAGCTGAGAAATTGCAAATGTCGAGCAATTGCTCAGAGATGAAAAGTGCCAGCACTGAAAGCTGTTGCTAGCCAGCACCCTTCCTTGGAAGCGCTTTTGTAGGCCTAAGAACACTGGGGCTCTGGGCTTCTCTAGCCACCTCATCTTTTGCTCATCCTCTCGCGCACTCTAAAGAGAGCTCAGGTGAGAAATTGCAAACGTCGAGCAATTGCTCAGAGATAAAAAGTGCCAGCACTGAAAGCTCTTGCTAGCCAGCACCCTTCCTTGGAAGCGCTTTCACAGGCGCAGCAACACTGGGGCTTTGCGCTTCTCTAGCCACCAAACGTCACGGTCCTTCTCTTTCCGTCGGTAGACACGAGCTGAGAAATTGCAAACATCGAGCAATTGCTCAGAGATGAAAAGTGCCAGCACTGAAAGCTGTTGCTAGCCAGCACCCTTCCTTGGAAGCGCTTTCAGAGGTGCAGCAACACTGGGGCTTTGCGCTTCTATACGCACCAAACGTCACGGTCCTTCTCTTTCCGCCTCGTAGACACGAGCTGAGAAATTGCAAACGTCGAGCAATTGCTCAGAGATGAAAAGTGCCAGCACTGAAAGCTGTTGCTAGCCAGCACCCTTCCTTGGAAGCGCTTTTGTAGGCCTAAGAACACTGGGGCTCTGGGCTTCTCTAGCCACCTCATCTTCTGCTCATCCTCTCGCGCACTCTAAAGAGAGCTCAGGTGAGAAATTGCAAACGTCCAGCAATTGCTCAGAGATGAAAAGTGCCAGCACTGAAAGCTCTTGCTAGCCAGCACCCTTCCCTGGAAGCGCTTTCACAGGCGCAGCAACACTGGGGCTTTGCGCTTCTCTAGCCACCAAACGTCACGGTCCTTCTCTTTCCGTCTCGTAGACACGAGCTGAGAAATTGCAAACGTCCAGCAATTGCTCAGAGATGAAAAGTGCCAGCACTGAAAGCTGTTGCTAGCCAGCACCCTTCCTTGGAAGCGCTTTCACAGGTGCAGCAACACTGGGGCTTTGCGCTTCTATACGCACCAAATGTCACGGTCATTCTCTTTCCTTCTTGTAGACACGAGCTGAGAAATTGCAAACGTCGAGCAATTGCTCAGAGATGAAAAGTGCCAGCACTGAAAGCTCTTGCTAGCCAGCACCCTTCCTTCGAAGCGCTTTCACAGGCGCAGTAACACTGGGGCTTTGCGCTTCTCTAATCACCAAACGTCACGGTCATTCTCTTTCCATCTCGTAGACACGAGCTGAGAAATTGCAAACGTCGAGCAATTGCTCAGAGATGAAAAGTGCCAGCACTGAAAGCTCTTGCTAGCCAGCACCCTTCCTTGGAAGCGCTTTTGTAGGCCTAAGAACACTGGGGCTCTGGGCTTCTCTAGCCACCTCATCTTCTGCTCATCCTCTCGCGCACTCTAAACAGAGCTCAGGTGAGAAATTGCAAACGTCCAGCAATTGCTCAGAGATGAAAAGTGCCAGCACTGAAAGCTCTTGCTAGCCAGCACCCTTCCTTGGAAGTGCTTTCACAGGCGCAGTAACACTGGGGCTTTGCGCTTCTCTAGCCACCAAACGTCACGGTCCTTCTCTTTCCGTCTCGTAGACACGAGCTGAGAAATTGCAAACGTCCAGCAATTGCTCAGAGATGAAAAGTGCCAGCACTGAAAGCTGTTGCTAGCCAGCACCCTTCCTTGGAAGCGCTTTCACAGGCGCAGCAACACTGGGGCTTTGCGCTTCTCTAGCCATCAAACGTCATGGTCCTTCTCTTTCCATCTCGTAGACACGAGCTGAGAAATTGCAAACGTCGAGCAATTGCTCCGAGATGAAAAGTGCCAGCACTGAAAGCTCTTGCTAGCCAGCACCCTTCCTTGGAAGCGCTTTTGTAGGCCTAAGAACACTGGGGCTCTGGGCTTCTCTAGCCACCTCATCTTCTGCTCATCCTCTCGCGCACTCTAAAGAGAGCTCAGGTGAGAAATTGCAAACGTCCAGCAATTGCTCAGAGATGAAAAGTGCCAGCACTGAAAGCTGTTGCTAGCCAGCACCCTTCCTTGGAAGCGCTTTCACAGGCGCAGCAACACTGGGGCTTTGCGCTTCTATACGCACCAAGCGTCACGGTCCTTCTCTTTCCGTCTTGTAGACACGAGCTGAGAAATTGCAAACGTCGAGCAATTGCTCAGAGATGAAAAGTGCCAGCACTGAAAGCTCTTGCTAGCCAGCACCCTTCCTTGGAAGCGCTTTCACAGGCGCAGTAACACTGGGGCTTTGCGCTTCTCTACCCACCAAACATCACGGTCATTCTCTTTCCATCTCGTAGACACGAGCTGAGAAATTGCAAATGTCGAGCAATTGCTCAGAGATGAAAAGTGCCAGCACTGAAAGCTGTTGCTAGCCAGCACCCTTACTTGGAAGCGCTTTTGTAGGCCTAAGAACACTGGGGCTCTGGGCTTCTCTAGCCACCTCATCTTCTGCTCATCCTCTCGCGCACTCTAAAGAGAGCTCAGGTGAGAAATTGCAAACGTCGAGCAATTGCTCAGAGATGAAAAGTGCCAGCACTGAAAGCTGTTGCTAGCCAGCACCCTTCCTTGGAAGCGCTTTCACAGGCGCAGCAACACTGGGGCTTTGCGCTTCTCTACCCACCAAACGTCACGGTCCTTCTCTTTCCGTCGGTAGACACGAGCTGAGAAATTGCAAACGTCCAGCAATTGCTCAGAGATGAAAAGTGCCAGCACTGAAAGCTGTTGCTAGCCAGCACCCTTCCTTGGAAGCGCTTTCAGAGGCGCAGTAACACTGGGGCTTTGCGCTTCTCTAGCCATCAAACGTCACGGTCATTCACTTTCCGTCTCGTAGACACGAGCTGAGAAATTGCAAACGTCGAGCAATTGCTCCGAGATGAAAAGTGCCAGCACTGAAAGCTGTTGCTAGCCAGCACCCTTCCTTGGAAGCGCTTTTGTAGGCCTAAGAACACTGGGGCTCTGGGCTTCTCTAGCCACCTCATCTTCTGCTCATCCTCTCGCGCACTCTAAAGAGAGCTCAGGTGAGAAATTGCAAACGTCCAGCAATTGCTCCGAGATGAAAAGTGCCAGCACTGAAAGCTGTTGCTAGCCAGCACCCTTCCTTGGAAGCGCTTTCACAGGCGCAGCAACACTGGGGCTTTGCGCTTCTCTAGCCACCAAACGTCACGGTCCTTCTCTTTCCGTCGGTAGACACGAGCTGAGAAATTGCAAACGTCGAGCAATTGCTCAGAGATGAAAAGTGCCAGCACTGAAAGCTGTTGCTAGCCAGCACCCTTCCTTGGAAGCGCTTTCACAGGCGCAGCAACACTGGGGCTTTGCGCTTCTCTAGCCACCAAACGTCACGGTCCTTCTCTTTCCGCCTCGTAGACACGAGCTGAGAAATTGCAAACGTCGAGCAATTGCTCAGAGATGAAAAGTGCCAGCACTGAAAGCTCTTGCTAGCCAGCACCCTTCCTTGGAAGCGCTTTTGTAGGCCTAAGAACACTGGGGCTCTGGGCTTCCCTAGCCACCTCATCTTCTGCTCATCCTCTCGCGCACTCTAAAGAGAGCTCAGGTGAGAAATTACAAACGTCCAGCAATTGCTCAGAGATGAAAAGTGCCAGCACTGAAAGCTCTTGCTAGCCAGCACCCTTCCTTGGAAGCGCTTTCACAGGCGCATCAACACTGGGGCTTTGCGCTTCTCTAGCCACCAAACGTCACGGTCCTTCTCTTTCCGTCGGTAGGCACGAGCTGAGAAATTGCAAACGTCGAGCAATTGCTCCGAGATGAAAAGTGCCAGCACTGAAAGCTGTTGCTAGCCAGCACCCTTCCTTGGAAGTGCTTTCACAGGCGCAGCAACACTGGGGCTTTGCGCTTCTCTACCCACCAAACGTCACGGTCCTTCTCTTTCCGTCTCGTAGACACGAGCTGAGAAATTGCAAACGTCCAGCAATTGCTCCGAGATGAAAAGTGCCAGCACTGAAAGCTCTTGCTAGCCAGCACCCTTCCTTGGAAGCGCTTTTGTAGGCCTAAGAACACTGGGGCTCTGGGCTTCTCTAGCCACCTCATCTTCTGCTCATCCTCTCGCGCACTCTAAAGAGAGCTCAGGTGAGAAATTGCAAACGTCCAGCAATTACTCAGAGATGAAAAGTGCCAGCACTGAAAGCTCTTGCTAGCCAGCACCCTTCCTTGGAAGCGCTTTCACAGGCGCAGCAACACTGGGGCTTTGCGCTTCTATACGCACCAAACGTCACGGTCCTTCTCTTTCCGTCTCCTAGACACGAGCTGAGAAATTGCAAACGTCCAGCAATTGCTCCGAGATGAAAAGTGCCAGCACTGAAAGCTCTTGCTAGCCAGCACCCTTCCTTGGAAGCGCTTTCACAGGCGCAGCAACACTGGGGCTTTGTGCTTCTATACGCACCAAACGTCAAGGTCATTCTCTTTCCGTCTCGTAGACATGAGCTGAGAAATTGCAAATGTCGAGCAATTGCTCAGAGATGAAAAGTGCCAGCACTGAAAGCTCTTGCTAGCCAGCACCCTTCCTTGGAAGCGCTTTCACAGGCGCAGCAACACTGGGGCTTTGCGCTTCTCTAGCCACCAAACGTCACAGTCATTCTCTTTCCGTCTCGTAGACATGAGCTGAGAAATTGCAAACGTCGAGCAATTGCTCAGAGATGAAAAGTGCCAGCACTGAAAGCTGTTGCTAGCCAGCACCCTTCCTTGGAAGCGCTTTTGTAGGCCTAAGAACACTGGGGCTCTGGGCTTCCCTAGCCACCTCATCTTCTGCTCATCCTCTCGCGCACTCTAAAGAGAGCTCAGGTGAGAAATTACAAACGTCCAGCAATTGCTCAGAGATGAAAAGTGCCAGCACTGAAAGCTGTTGCTAGCCAGCACCCTTCCTTGGAAGCGCTTTCACAGGCGCAGCAACACTGGGGCTTTGCGCTTCTCTAGCCACCAAACGTCACGGTCCTTCTCTTTCCGTCGGTAGACACGAGCTGAGAAATTGCAAACGTCGAGCAATTGCTCCGAGATGAAAAGTGCCAGCACTGAAAGCTCTTGCTAGCCAGCACCCTTCCTTGGAAGCGCTTTCACAGGCGCAGCAACACTGGGGCTTTGCGCTTCTCTAGCCACCAAACGTCACGGTCCTTCTCTTTCCGTCTCGTAGACACGAGCTGAGAAATTGCAAACGTCGAGCAATTGCTCCGAGATGAAAAGTGCCAGCACTGAAAGCTCTTGCTAGCCAGCACCCTTCCTTGGAAGCGCTTTTGTAGGCCTAAGAACACTGGGGCTCTGGGCTTCTCTAGCCACCTCATCTTCTGCTCATCCTCTCGCGCACTCTAAAGAGAGCTCAGGTGAGAAATTGCAAACGTCCAGCAATTGCTCAGAGATGAAAAGTGCCAGCACTGAAAGCTCTTGCTAGCCAGCACCCTTCCTTGGAAGTGCTTTCACAGGCGCAGCAACACTGGGGCTTTGCGCTTCTATATGCACCAAGCGTCACGGTCCTTCTCTTTCCGTCTTGTAGACACGAGCTGAGAAATTGCAAACGTCGAGCAATTGCTCAGAGATGAAAAGTGCCAGCACTGAAAGCTCTTGCTAGCCAGCACCCTTCCTTGGAAGCGCTTTCACAGGCGCAGTAACACTGGGGCTTTGCGCTTCTCTACCCACCAAACATCACAGTCATTCTCTTTCCGTCTCGTAGACACGAGCTGAGAAATTGCAAACGTCGAGCAATTGCTCAGAGATGAAAAGTGCCAGCACTGAAAGCTCTTGCTAGCCAGCACCCTTCCTTGGAAGCGCTTTTGTAGGCCTAAGAACACTGGGGCTCTGGGCTTCTCTAGCCACCTCATCTTCTGCTCATCCTCTCGCGCACTCTAAAGAGAGCTCAGGTGAGAAATTGCAAACGTCCAGCAATTGCTCCGAGATGAAAAGTGCCAGCACTGAAAGCTCTTGCTAGCCAGCACCCTTCCTTGGAAGCGCTTTCACAGGCGCAGCAACACTGGGGCTTTGCGCTTCTCTAGCCACCAAACGTCACGGTCCTTCTCTTTCCGTCGGTAGACACGAGCTGAGAAATTGCAAACGTCGAGCAATTGCTCAGAGATGAAAAGTGCCAGCACTGAAAGCTCTTGCTAGCCAGCACCCTTCCTTGGAAGCGCTTTCACAGGCGCAGCAACACTGGGGCTTTGCGCTTCTCTAGCCACCAAACGTCACGGTCCTTCTCTTTCCGTCTCCTAGACACGAGCTGAGAAATTGCAAACGTCCAGCAATTGCTCCGAGATGAAAAGTGCCAGCACTGAAAGCTGTTGCTAGCCAGCACCCTTCCTTGGAAGCGCTTTTGTAGGCCTAAGAACACTGGGGCTCTGGGCTTCTCTAGCCATCTAATCTTCTGCTCATCCTCTCGCGCACTCTAAAGAGAGCTCAGGTGAGAAATTGCAAACGTCGAGCAATTGCTCAGAGATGAAAAGTGCCAGCACTGAAAGCTCTTGCTAGCCAGCACCCTTCCTTGGAAGCGCTTTCACAGGCGCAGCAACACTGGGGCTTTGCGCTTCTCTAGCCACCAAGCGTCACGGTCATTCTCTTTCCGTCTCGTAGACACGAGCTGAGAAATTGCAAACGTCGAGCAATTGCTCAGAGATGAAAAGTGCCAGCACTGAAAGCTCTTGCTAGCCAGCACCCTTCCTTGGAAGCGCTTTCACAGGCGCAGCAACACTGGGGCTTTGCGCTTCTCTACCCACCAAACGTCACGGTCCTTCTCTTTCCGTCTCCTAGACACGAGCTGAGAAATTGCAAACGTCGAGCAATTGCTCAGAGATGAAAAGTGCCAGCACTGAAAGCTCTTGCTAGCCAGCACCGTTCCCTGGAAGCGCTTTCACAGGCGCAGCAACACTGGGGCTTTGCGCTTCTCTAGCCACCAAACGTCACGGTCATTCTCTTTCCGTCTCGTAGACACGAGCTGAGAAATTGCAAACGTCCAGCAATTGCTCCGAGATGAAAAGTGCCAGCACTGAAAGCTCTTGCTAGCCAGCACCCTTCCTTGGAAGCGCTTTCACAGGCGCAGCAACACTGGGGCTTTGCGCTTCTATACGCACCAAGCGTCACGGTCCTTCTCTTTCCTTCTTGTAGACACGAGCTGAGAAATTGCAAACGTCGAGCAATTGCTCAGAGATGAAAAGTGCCAGCACTGAAAGCTCTTGCTAGCCAGCACCCTTCCTTGGAAGCGCTTTCGCAGGCGCAGTAACACTGGGGCTTTGCGCTTCTCTACCCACCAAACATCACAGTCATTCTCTTTCCATCTCGTAGACACGAGCTGAGAAATTGCAAACGTCGAGCAATTGCTCAGAGATGAAAAGTGCCAGCACTGAAAGCTGTTGCTAGCCAGCACCCTTCCTTGGAAGCGCTTTTGTAGGCCTAAGAACACTGGGGCTCTGGGCTTCTCTAGCCACCTCATCTTCTGCTCATCCTCTCGCGCACTCTAAAGAGAGCTCAGGTGAGAAATTGCAAACGTCCAGCAATTGCTCAGAGAGGAAAAGTGCCAGCACTGAAAGCTCTTGCTAGCCAGCACCCTTCCTTGGAAGCGCTTTCACAGGCGCAGCAACACTGGGGCTTTGCGCTTCTCTAGCCACCAAACGTCACGGTCCTTCTCTTTCCGTCGGTAGACACGAGCTGAGAAATTGCAAACGTCGAGCAATTGCTCAGAGATGAAAAGTGCCAGCACTGAAAGCTCTTGCTAGCCAGCACCCTTCCTTGGAAGCGCTTTCGCAGGCGCAGTAACACTGGGGCTTTGCGCTTCTCTACCCACCAAACATCACAGTCATTCTCTTTCCATCTCGTAGACACGAGCTGAGAAATTGCAAACGTCGAGCAATTGCTCAGAGATGAAAAGTGCCAGCACTGAAAGCTGTTGCTAGCCAGCACCCTTCCTTGGAAGCGCTTTTGTAGGCCTAAGAACACTGGGGCTCTGGGCTTCTCTAGCCACCTCATCTTCTGCTCATCCTCTCGCGCACTCTAAAGAGAGCTCAGGTGAGAAATTGCAAACGTCCAGCAATTGCTCCGAGATGAAAAGTGCCAGCACTGAAAGCTCTTGCTAGCCAGCACCCTTCCTTGGAAGCGCTTTCACAGGCGCAGCAACACTGGGGCTTTGCGCTTCTCTAGCCACCAAACGTCACGGTCCTTCTCTTTCCGTCGGTAGACACGAGCTGAGAAATTGCAAACGTCGAGCAATTGCTCAGAGATGAAAAGTGCCAGCACTGAAAGCTGTTGCTAGCCAGCACCCTTCCTTGGAAGCGCTTTCACAGGCGCAGTAACACTGGGGCTTTGCGCTTCTCTAGCCACCAAGCGTCATGGTCATTCACTTTCCATCTCGTAGACACGAGCTGAGAAATTGCAAACGTCGAGCAATTGCTCAGAGATGAAAAGTGCCAGCACTGAAAGCTGTTGCTAGCCAGCACCCTTCCTTGGAAGCGCTTTTGTAGGCCTAAGAACACTGGGGCTCTGGGCTTCTCTAGCCACCTCATCTTCTGCTCATCCTCTCGCGCACTCTAAAGAGAGCTCAGGTGAGAAATTGCAAACGTCCAGCAATTGCTCCGAGATGAAAAGTGCCAGCACTGAAAGCTGTTGCTAGCCAGCACCCTTCCTTGGAAGCGCTTTCACAGGCGCAGCAACACTGGGGCTTTGCGCTTCTATACGCACCAAACGTCACGGTCCTTCTCTTTCCGTCTCCTAGACACGAGCTGAGAAATTGCAAACGTCGAGCAATTGCTCAGAGATGAAAAGTGCCAGCACTGAAAGCTGTTGCTAGCCAGCACCCTTCCTTGGAAGCGCTTTCACAGGCGCAGCAACACTGGGGCTTTGCGCTTCTCTAGCCACCAAACGTCACGGTCATTCTCTTTCCGTCTCGTAGACACGAGCTGAGAAATTGCAAACATCCAGCAATTGCTCAGAGATGAAAAGTGCCAGCACTGAAAGCTGTTGCTAGCCAGCACCCTTCCTTGGAAGCGCTTTTGTAGGCCTAAGAACAGTGGGGCTCTGGGCTTCTCTAGCCACCTAATCTTCTGCTCATCCTCTCGCGCACTCTAAAGAGAGCTCAGGTGAGAAATTGCAAACGTCCAGCAATTGCTCCGAGATGAAAAGTGCCAGCACTGAAAGCTGTTGCTAGCCAGCACCCTTCCTTGGAAGCGCTTTCACAGGCGCAGCAACACTGGCGCTTTGTGCTTCTATACGCACCAAACGTCAAGGTCATTCTCTTTCCGTCTCGTAGACATGAGCTGAGAAATTGCAAATGTCGAGCAATTGCTCAGAGATGAAAAGTGCCAGCACTGAAAGCTCTTGCTAGCCAGCACCCTTCCTTGGAAGCGCTTTCACAGGCGCAGCAACACTGGGGCTTTGCGCTTCTCTAGCCACCAAACGTCACAGTCATTCTCTTTCCGTCTCGTAGACATGAGCTGAGAAATTGCAAACGTCGAGCAATTGCTCAGAGATGAAAAGTGCCAGCACTGAAAGCTGTTGCTAGCCAGCACCCTTCCTTGGAAGCGCTTTTGTAGGCCTAAGAACACTGGGGTCTGGGCTTCCCTAGCCACCTCATCTTCTGCTCATCCTCTCGCGCACTCTAAAGAGAGCTCAGGTGAGAAATTACAAACGTCCAGCAATTGCTCAGAGATGAAAAGTGCCAGCACTGAAAGCTCTTGCTAGCCAGCACCCTTCCTTGGAAGCGCTTTCACAGGCGCAGCAACACTGGGGCTTTGCACTGCTGTACGTACCAAAAGTCACGGTCCTTCTCTTTCCGTCTCCTAGACACGAGCTGAGAAATTGCAAACGTCGAGCAATTGCTCAGAGATGAAAAGTGCCAGCACTGAAAGCTGTTGCTAGCCAGCACCCTTCCTTGGAAGCGCTTTCACAGGTGCAGCAACACTGGGGCTTTGCGCTTCTATACGCACCAAGCGTCACGGTCCTTCTCTTTCCTTCTTGTAGACACGAGCTGAGAAATTGCAAACGTCGAGCAATTGCTCAGAGATGAAAAGTGCCAGCACTGAAAGCTCTTGCTAGCCAGCACCCTTCCTTGGAAGCGCTTTCACAGGCGCAGCAACACTGGGGCTTTGCGCTTCTATACGCACCAAGCGTCACGGTCCTTCTCTTTCCGTCTTGTAGACACGAGCTGAGAAATTGCAAACGTCGAGCAATTGCTCAGAGATGAAAAGTGCCAGCACTGAAAGCTCTTGCTAGCCAGCACCCTTCCTTGGAAGCGCTTTCACAGGCGCAGTAACACTGGGGCTTTGCGCTTCTCTACCCACCAAACATCACAGTCATTCACTTTCCATCTCGTAGACACGAGCTGAGAAATTGCAAACGTCGAGCAATTGCTCAGAGATGAAAAGTGCCAGCACTGAAAGCTGTTGCTAGCCAGCACCCTTCCTTGGAAGCGCTTTTGTAGGCCTAAGAACACTGGGGCTCTGGGCTTCTCTAGCCACCTCATCTTCTGCTCATCCTCTCGCGCACTCTAAAGAGAGCTCAGGTGAGAAATTGCAAACGTCCAGCAATTGCTCTGAGATGAAAAGTGCCAGCACTGAAAGCTCTTGCTAGCCAGCACCCTTCCTTGGAAGCGCTTTCACAGGCGCAGCAACACTGGGGCTTTGCGCTTCTCTAGCCACCAAACGTCACGGTCCTTCTCTTTCCGTCGGTAGACACGAGCTGAGAAATTGCAAACGTCGAGCAATTGCTCAGAGATGAAAAGTGCCAGCACTGAAAGCTGTTGCTAGCCAGCACCCTTCCTTGGAAGCGCTTTCACAGGCGCAGCAACACTGGGGCTTTGCGCTTCTCTACCCACCAAACGTCACGGTCCTTCTCTTTCCGTCTCGTAGACACGAGCTGAGAAATTGCAAACGTCCAGCAATTGCTCCGAGAAGAAAAGTGCCAGCACTGAAAGCTGTTGCTAGCCAGCACCCTTCCTTGGAAGCGCTTTTGTAGGCCTAAGAACACTGGGGCTCTGGGCTTCTCTAGCCACCTCATCTTCTGCTCATCCTCTCGCGCACTCTAAAGAGAGCTCAGGTGAGAAATTGCAAACGTCGAGCAATTGCTCAGAGATGAAAAGTGCCAGCACTGAAAGCTGTTGCTAGCCAGCACCCTTCCTTGGAAGCGCTTTCACAGGCGCAGCAACACTGGGGCTTTGCGCTTCTATACGCACCAAACGTCACGGTCATTCTCTTTCCGCCTCGTAGACACGAGCTGAGAAATTGCAAACGTCGAGCAATTGCTCAGAGATGAAAAGTGCCAGCACTGAAAGCTGTTGCTAGCCAGCACCCTTCCTTGGAAGCGCTTTTGTAGGCCTAAGAACACTGGGGCTCTGGGCTTCTCTAGCCACCTCATCTTCTGCTCATCCTCTCGCGCACTCTAAAGAGAGCTCAGGTGAGAATTTGCAAACATCGAGCAATTGCTCAGAGATGAAAAGTGCCAGCACTGAAAGCTGTTGCTAGCCAGCACTCTTCCTTGGAAGCGCTTTCACAGGCGCAGCAACACTGGGGCTTTGCGCTTCTCTAGCCACCAAACGTCACGGTCCTTCTCTTTCCGTCTCGTAGACACGAGCTGAGAAATTGCAAACGTCGAGCAATTGCTCAGAGATGAAAAGTGCCAGCACTGAAAGCTGTTGCTAGCCAGCACCCTTCCCTGGAAGCGCTTTCACAGGCGCAGCAACACTGGGGCTTTGCGCTTGTCTAGCCACCAAACGTCACGGTCCTTCTCTTTCCGTCTCGTAGACACGAGCTGAGAAATTGCAAACGTCCAGCAATTGCTCCGAGAAGAAAAGTGCCAGCACTGAAAGCTGTTGCTAGCCAGCACCCTTCCTTGGAAGCGCTTTTGTAGGCCTAAGAACACTGGGGCTCTGGGCTTCTCTAGCCACCTAATCTTCTGCTCATCCTCTCGCACACTCTAAAGAGAGCTCAGGTGAGAAATTGCAAACGTCCAGCAATTGCTCAGAGATGAAAAGTGCCAGCACTGAAAGCTCTTGCTAGCCAGCACCCTTCCTTGGAAGCGCTTTCACAGGCGCAGCAACACTGGGGCTTTGCGCTTCTATACGCACCAAATGTCACGGTCCTTCTCTTTCCTTCTTGTAGACACGAGCTGAGAAATTGCAAACGTCGAGCAATTGCTCCGAGATGAAAAGTGCCAGCACTGAAAGCTCTTGCTAGCCAGCACCCTTCCTTGGAAGCGCTTTCACAGGCGCAGTAACACTGGGGCTTTGCGCTTCTCTACCCACCAAGCGTCACGGTCCTTCTCTTTCCGTCTCCTAGACACGAGCTGAGAAATTGCAAACGTCGAGCAATTGCTCAGAGATGAAAAGTGCCAGCACTGAAAGCTCTTGCTAGCCAGCACCCTTCCTTGGAAGCGCTTTCACAGGAGCAGCAACACTAGGGCTTTGCGCTTCTATACGCACCAAACGTCACGGTCATTCTCTTTCCGTCTCCTAGACACGAGCTGAGAAATTGCAAACGTCGAGCAATTGCTCCGAGAAGAAAAGTGCCAGCACTGAAAGCTGTTGCTAGCCAGCACCCTTCCTTGGAAGCGCTTTTGTAGGCCTAAGAACACTGGGGCTCTGGGCTTCTCTAGCCACCTCATCTTCTGCTCATCCTCTCGCGCACTCTAAAGAGAGCTCAGGTGAGAAATTGCAAACGTCCAGCAATTGCTCAGAGATGAAAAGTGCCAGCACTGAAAGCTCTTGCTAGCCAGCACCCTTCCTTGGAAGCGCTTTCACAGGCGCAGTAACACTGGGGCTTTGCGCTTCTCTAGCCATCAAACGTCATGGTCATTCTCTTTCCATCTCGTAGACACGAGCTGAGAAATTGCAAACGTCGAGCAATTGCTCAGAGATGAAAAGTGCCAGCACTGAAAGCTGTTGCTAGCCAGCACCCTTCCTTGGAAGCGCTTTTGTAGGCCTAAGAACACTGGGGCTCTGGGCTTCTCTAGCCACCTCATCTTCTGCTCATCCGCTCGCGCACTCTAAAGAGAGCTCAGGTGAGAAATTGCAAACGTCCAGCAATTGCTCAGAGATGAAAAGTGCCAGCACTGAAAGCTGTTGCTAGCCAGCACCCTTCCTTGGAAGTGCTTTCACAGGCGCAGTAACACTGGGGCTTTGCGCTTCTCTAGCCACCAAACGTCACGGTCATTCTCTTTCCGTCGGTAGACACGAGCTGAGAAATTGCAAACGTCGAGCAATTGCTCAGAGATGAAAAGTGCCAGCACTGAAAGCTGTTGCTAGCCAGCACACTTCCTTGGAAGCGCTTTCACAGGCGCAGCAACACTGGGGCTTTGCACTTCTCTAGCCACCAAACGTCACGGTCCTTCTCTTTCCGTCTCCTAGACACGAGCTGAGAAATTGCAAACGTCGAGCAATTGCTCAGAGATGAAAAGTGCCAGCACTGAAAGCTGTTGCTAGCCAGCACCCTTCCCTGGAAGCGCTTTCACAGGCGCAGCAACACTGGGGCTTTGCGCTTCTCTAGCCACCAAACGTCACGGTCATTCTCTTTCCGTCTCGTAGACACGAGCTGAGAAATTGCAAACGTCCAGCAATTGCTCCGAGAAGAAAAGTGCCAGCACTGAAAGCTGTTGCTAGCCAGCACCCTTCCTTGGAAGCGCTTTTGTAGGCCTAAGAACACTGGGGCTCTGGGCTTCTCTAGCCACCTAATCTTCTGCTCATCCTCTCGCACACTCTAAAGAGAGCTCAGGTGAGAAATTGCAAACGTCCAGCAATTACTCAGAGATGAAAAGTGCCAGCACTGAAAGCTCTTGCTAGCCAGCACCCTTCCTTGGAAGCGCTTTCACAGGCGCAGCAACACTGGGGCTTTGCGCTTCTATACGCACCAAATGTCACGGTCCTTCTCTTTCCTTCTTGTAGACACGAGCTGAGAAATTGCAAACGTCGAGCAATTGCTCAGAGATGAAAAGTGCCAGCACTGAAAGCTGTTGCTAGCCAGCACCCTTCCTTGGAAGCGCTTTCACAGGCGCAGTAACACTGGGGCTTTGCGCTTCTCTACCCACCAAGCGTCACGGTCCTTCTCTTTCCGTCTCCTAGACACGAGCTGAGAAATTGCAAACGTCGAGCAATTGCTCAGAGATGAAAAGTGCCAGCACTGAAAGCTCTTGCTAGCCAGCACCCTTCCTTGGAAGCGCTTTCACAGGCGCAGTAACACTAGGGCTTTGCGCTTCTATACGCACCAAACGTCACGGTCATTCTCTTTCCGTCTCCTAGACACGAGCTGAGAAATTGCAAACGTCGAGCAATTGCTCCGAGAAGAAAAGTGCCAGCACTGAAAGCTCTTGCTAGCCAGCACCCTTCCTTGGAAGCGCTTTTGTAGGCCTAAGAACACTGGGGCTCTGGGCTTCTCTAGCCACCTAATCTTCTGCTCATCCTCTCGCGCACTCTAAAGAGAGCTCAGGTGAGAAATTGCAAACGTCGAGCAATTGCTCAGAGATGAAAAGTGCCAGCACTGAAAGCTGTTGCTAGCCAGCACCCTTCCTTGGAAGCGCTTTCACAGGCGCAGTAACACTGGGGCTTTGCGCTTCTCTAGCCATCAAACGTCATGGTCATTCTCTTTCCATCTCGTAGACACGAGCTGAGAAATTGCAAACGTCGAGCAATTGCTCAGAGATGAAAAGTGCCAGCACTGAAAGCTCTTGCTAGCCAGCACCCTTCCTTGGAAGCGCTTTTGTAGGCCTAAGAACACTGGGGCTCTGGGCTTCTCTAGCCACCTAATCTTCTGCTCATCCTCTCGCGCACTCTAAAGAGAGCTCAGGTGAGAAATTGCAAACGTCCAGCAATTGCTCAGAGATGAAAAGTGCCAGCACTGAAAGCTCTTGCTAGCCAGCACCCTTCCTTGGAAGTGCTTTCACAGGCGCAGTAACACTGGGGCTTTGCGCTTCTCTAGCCACCAAACGTCACGGTCATTCTCTTTCCGTCTCCTAGACACGAGCTGAGAAATTGCAAACGTCGAGCAATTGCTCAGAGATGAAAAGTGCCAGCACTGAAAGCTGTTGCTAGCCAGCACCCTTCCTTGGAAGCGCTTTCACAGGCGCAGCAACACTGGGGCTTTGCGCTTCTCTACCCACCAAACGTCACGGTCCTTCTCTTTCCGTCTCGTAGACACGAGCTGAGAAATTGCAAACGTCCAGCAATTGCTCAGAGATGAAAAGTGCCAGCACTGAAAGCTCTTGCTAGCCAGCACCCTTCCTTGGAAGCGCTTTCACAGGCGCAGCAACACTGGGGCTTTGCACTTCTCTAGCCACCAAACGTCACGGTCCTTCTCTTTCCGTCGGTAGACACGAGCTGAGAAATTGCAAACGTCGAGCAATTGCTCCGAGATGAAAAGTGCCAGCACTGAAAGCTGTTGCTAGCCAGCACCCTTCCTTGGAAGCGCTTTTGTAGGCCTAAGAACAGTGGGGCTCTGGCCTTCTCTAGCCACCTCATCTTCTGCTCATCCTCTCGCGCACTCTAAAGAGAGCTCAGGTGAGAAATTGCAAACGTCCAGCAATTGCTCAGAGATGAAAAGTGCCAGCACTGAAAGCTCTTGCTAGCCAGCACCCTTCCTTGGAAGCGCTTTCACAGGAGCAGCAACACTGGGGCTTTGCGCTTCTATACGCACCAAATGTCACGGTCCTTCTCTTTCCTTCTTGTAGACACGAGCTGAGAAATTGCAAACGTCAAGCAATTGCTCAGAGATGAAAAGTGCCAGCACTGAAAGCTCTTGCTAGCCAGCACCCTTCCTTGGAAGCGCTTTTGTAGGCCTAAGAACACTGGGGCTCTGGGCTTCTCTAGCCACCTCATCTTCTGCTCATCCTCTCGCGCACTCTAAAGAGAGCTCAGGTGAGAAATTGCAAACGTCCAGCAATTGCTCAGAGATGAAAAGTGCCAGCACTGAAAGCTCTTGCTAGCCAGCACCCTTCCTTGGAAGCGCTTTCACAGGCGCAGTAACACTGGGGCTTTGCGCTTCTCTAGCCACCAAGCATCACGGTCCTTCTCTTTCCATCTCGTAGACACGAGCTGAGAAATTGCAAACGTCCAGCAATTGCTCAGAGATGAAAAGTGCCAGCACTGAAAGCTCTTGCTAGCCAGCACCCTTCCTTGGAAGCGCTTTCACAGGAGCAGCAACACTGGGGCTTTGCGCTTCTATACGCACCAAACGTCACGGTCATTCTCTTTCCGTCTCGTAGACACGAGCTGAGAAATTGCAAACGTCGAGCAATTGCTCCGAGATGAAAAGTGCCAGCACTGAAAGCTGTTGCTAGCCAGCACCCTTCCTTGGAAGCGCTTTTGTAGGCCTAAGAACACTGGGGCTCTGGGCTTCTCTAGCCACCTCATCTTCTGCTCATCCTCTCGCGCACTCTAAAGAGAGCGCAGGTGAGAAATTGCAAACGTCGAGCAATTGCTCAGAGATGAAAAGTGCCAGCACTGAAAGCTCTTGCTAGCCAGCACCCTTCCTTGGAAGCGCTTTCACAGGAGCAGCAACACTGGGGCTTTGCGCTTCTCTAGCCACCAAACGTCACGGTCCTTCTCTTTCCGTCGGTAGACACGAGCTGAGAAATTGCAAACGTCGAGCAATTGCTCAGAGATGAAAAGTGCCAGCACTGAAAGCTCTTGCTAGCCAGCACCCTTCCTTGGAAGTGCTTTCACAGGCGCAGTAACACTGGGGCTTTGCGCTTCTCTAGCCACCAAACGTCACGGTCATTCTCTTTCCGTCGGTAGACACGAGCTGAGAAATTGCAAACGTCGAGCAATTGCTCAGAGATGAAAAGTGCCAGCACTGAAAGCTGTTGCTAGCCAGCACACTTCCTTGGAAGCGCTTTCACAGGCGCAGCAACACTGGGGCTTTGCGCTTCTCTAGCCACCAAACGTCACGGTCCTTCTCTTTCCGTCTCGTAGACACGAGCTGAGAAATTGCAAACGTCCAGCAATTGCTCAGAGATGAAAAGTGCCAGCACTGAAAGCTCTTGCTAGCCAGCACCCTTCCTTGGAAGCGCTTTCACAGGCGCAGCAACACTGGGGCTTTGCACTTCTCTAGCCACCAAACGTCACGGTCCTTCTCTTTCCGTCGGTAGACACGAGCTGAGAAATTGCAAACGTCGAGCAATTGCTCCGAGATGAAAAGTGCCAGCACTGAAAGCTGTTGCTAGCCAGCACCCTTCCTTGGAAGCGCTTTTGTAGGCCTAAGAACAGTGGGGCTCTGGCCTTCTCTAGCCACCTCATCTTCTGCTCATCCTCTCGCGCACTCTAAAGAGAGCTCAGGTGAGAAATTGCAAACGTCCAGCAATTGCTCAGAGATGAAAAGTGCCAGCACTGAAAGCTGTTGCTAGCCAGCACCCTTCCTTGGAAGCGCTTTCACAGGCGCAGCAACACTGGGGCTTTGCGCTTCTATACGCACCAAATGTCACGGTCCTTCTCTTTCCTTCTTGTAGACACGAGCTGAGAAATTGCAAACGTCGAGCAATTGCTCAGAGATGAAAAGTGCCAGCACTGAAAGCTGTTGCTAGCCAGCACCCTTCCTTGGAAGCGCTTTTGTAGGCCTAAGAACACTGGGGCTCTGGGCTTCTCTAGCCACCTCATCTTCTGCTCATCCTCTCGCGCACTCTAAAGAGAGCTCAGGTGAGAAATTGCAAACGTCCAGCAATTGCTCAGAGATGAAAAGTGCCAGCACTGAAAGCTGTTGCTAGCCAGCACCCTTCCTTGGAAGCGCTTTCACAGGCGCAGTAACACTGGGGCTTTGCGCTTCTCTAGCCACCAAGCATCACGGTCCTTCTCTTTCCGTCTCGTAGACACGAGCTGAGAAATTGCAAACGTCCAGCAATTGCTCAGAGATGAAAAGTGCCAGCACTGAAAGCTCTTGCTAGCCAGCACCCTTCCTTGGAAGCGCTTTCACAGGAGCAGCAACACTGGGGCTTTGCGCTTCTATACGCACCAAACGTCACGGTCATTCTCTTTCCGTCTCGTAGACACGAGCTGAGAAATTGCAAACGTCGAGCAATTGCTCCGAGATGAAAAGTGCCAGCACTGAAAGCTCTTGCTAGCCAGCACCCTTCCTTGGAAGCGCTTTTGTAGGCCTAAGAACACTGGGGCTCTGGGCTTCTCTAGCCACCTCATCTTCTGCTCATCCTCTCGCGCACTCTAAAGAGAGCGCAGGTGAGAAATTGCAAACGTCGAGCAATTGCTCAGAGATGAAAAGTGCCAGCACTGAAAGCTCTTGCTAGCCAGCACCCTTCCTTGGAAGCGCTTTCACAGGCGCAGCAACACTGGGGCTTTGCGCTTCTCTAGCCACCAAACGTCACGGTCCTTCTCTTTCCGTCGGTAGACACGAGCTGAGAAATTGCAAACGTCGAGCAATTGCTCAGAGATGAAAAGTGCCAGCACTGAAAGCTCTTGCTAGCCAGCACCCTTCCTTGGAAGCGCTTTCACAGGCGCAGCAACACTGGGGCTTTGCGCTTCTCTAGCCACCAAACGTCACGGTCATTCTCTTTCCGTCTCGTAGACACGAGCTGAGAAATTGCAAACGTCGAGCAATTGCTCAGAGATGAAAAGTGCCAGCACTGAAAGCTGTTGCTAGCCAGCACCCTTCCTTGGAAGCGCTTTCACAGGCGCAGCAACACTGGGGCTTTGCGCTTCTATACGCACCAAACGTCACAGTCCTTCTCTTTCCGTCTCGTAGACACGAGCTGAGAAATTGCAAACGTCGAGCAATTGCTCAGAGATGAAAAGTGCCAGCACTGAAAGCTGTTGCTAGCCACCACCCTTCCTTGGAAGCGCTTTTGTAGGCCTAAGAACACTGGGGCTCTGGGCTTCTCTAGCCACCTAATCTTCTGCTCATCCTCTCGCGCACTCTAAAGAGAGCTCAGGTGAGAAATTGCAAACGTCCAGCAATTGCTCAGAGATGAAAAGTGCCAGCACTGAAAGCTCTTGCTAGCCAGCACCCTTCCTTGGAAGCGCTTTCACGGGCGCAGCAACACTGGGGCTTTGCGCTTCTATACGCACCAAACGTCACGGTCCTTCTCTTTCCGTCTCCTAGACACGAGCTGAGAAATTGCAAACGTCGAGCAATTGCTCAGAGATGAAAAGTGCCAGCACTGAAAGCTCTTGCTAGCCAGCACCCTTCCTTGGAAGCGCTTTCACAGGAGCAGCAACACTGGGGCTTTGCGCTTCTATACGCACCAAACGTCACGGTCCTTCTCTTTCTGTCTTGTAGACACGAGCTGAGAAATTGCAAACGTCGAGCAATTGCTCAGAGATGAAAAGTGCCAGCACTGAAAGCTCTTGCTAGCCAGCACCCTTCCTTGGAAGCGCTTTTGTAGGCCTAAGAACACTGGGGCTCTGGGCTTCTCTAGCCACCTCATCTTCTGCTCATCCTCTCGCGCACTCTAAAGAGAGCTCAGGTGAGAAATTGCAAACGTCGAGCAATTGCTCAGAGATAAAAAGTGCCAGCACTGAAAGCTCTTGCTAGCCAGCACCCTTCCTTGGAAGCGCTTTCACAGGCGCAGCAACACTGGGGCTTTGCGCTTCTATACGCACCAAATGTCACGGTCCTTCTCTTTCCGTCTTGTAGACACGAGCTGAGAAATTGCAAACGTCGAGCAATTGCTCAGAGATGAAAAGTGCCAGCACTGAAAGCTGTTGCTAGCCAGCACCCTTCCTTGGAAGCGCTTTCACAGGCGCAGTAACACTGGGGCTTTGCGCTTCTCTAGCCACCAAACGTCACGGTCCTTCTCTTTCCGTCTCGTAGACACGAGCTGAGAAATTGCAAACGTCGAGCAATTGCTCAGAGATGAAAAGTGCCAGCACTGAAAGCTCTTGCTAGCCAGCACCCTTCCTTGGAAGCGCTTTTGTAGGCCTAAGAACAGTGGGGCTCTGGCCTTCTCTAGCCACCTCATCTTCTGCTCATCCTCTCGCGCACTCTAAAGAGAGCTCAGGTGAGAAATTGCAAACGTCCAGCAATTGCTCAGAGATGAAAAGTGCCAGCACTGAAAGCTCTTGCTAGCCAGCACCCTTCCTTGGAAGTGCTTTCACAGGCGCAGTAACACTGGGGCTTTGCGCTTCTCTAGCCATCAAACGTCATGGTCATTCTCTTTCCATGTCGTAGACACGAGCTGAGAAATTGCAAACGTCGAGCAATTGCTCAGAGATGAAAAGTGCCAGCACTGAAAGCTCTTGCTAGCCAGCACCCTTCCTTGGAAGCGCTTTTGTAGGCCTAAGAACACTGGGGCTCTGGGCTTCTCTAGCCACCTAATCTTCTGCTCATCCTCTCGCGCACTCTAAAGAGAGCTCAGGTGAGAAATTGCAAACGTCCAGCAATTGCTCCGAGATGAAAAGTGCCAGCACTGAAAGCTCTTGCTAGCCAGCACCCTTCCTTGGAAGCGCTTTCACAGGCGCAGCAACACTGGGGCTTTGCGCTTCTCTAGCCACCAAACGTCACGGTCCTTCTCTTTCCGTCGGTAGACACGAGCTGAGAAATTGCAAACGTCGAGCAATTGCTCAGAGATGAAAAGTGCCAGCACTGAAAGCTGTTGCTAGCCAGCACCCTTCCTTGGAAGCGCTTTCACAGGCGCAGCAACACTGGGGCTTTGCGCTTCTCTAGCCACCAAACGTCACGGTCATTCTCTTTCCGTCTCCTAGACACGAGCTGAGAAATTGCAAACGTCCAGCAATTGCTCCGAGAAGAAAAGTGCCAGCACTGAAAGCTGTTGCTAGCCAGCACCCTTCCTTGGAAGCGCTTTTGTAGGCCTAAGAACACTGGGGCTCTGGGCTTCTCTAGCCACCTCATCTTCTGCTCATCCTCTCGCGCACTCTAAAGAGAGCTCAGGTGAGAAATTGCAAACGTCGAGCAATTGCTCAGAGATGAAAAGTGCCAGCACTGAAAGCTGTTGCTAGCCAGCACCCTTCCTTGGAAGCGCTTTCACAGGCGCAGCAACACTGGGGCTTTGCGCTTCTATACGCACCAAATGTCACGGTCCTTCTCTTTCCTTCTTGTAGACACGAGCTGAGAAATTGCAAACGTCGAGCAATTGCTCAGAGATGAAAAGTGCCAGCACTGAAAGCTCTTGCTAGCCAGCACCCTTCCTTGGAAGCGCTTTTGTAGGCCTAAGAACACTGGGGCTCTGGGCTTCTCTAGCCACCTCATCTTCTGCTCATCCTCTCGCGCACTCTAAAGAGAGCTCAGGTGAGAAATTGCAAACGTCCAGCAATTGCTCAGAGATGAAAAGTGCCAGCACTGAAAGCTGTTGCTAGCCAGCACCCTTCCTTGGAAGCGCTTTCACAGGCGCAGTAACACTGGGGCTTTGCGCTTCTCTAGCCACCAAACGTCACGGTCCTTCTCTTTCCATCTCGTAGACACGAGCTGAGAAATTGCAAACGTCGAGCAATTGCTCAGAGATGAAAAGTGCCAGCACTGAAAGCTGTTGCTAGCCAGCACCCTTCCTTGGAAGCGCTTTTGTACGCCTAAGAACAGTGGGGCTCTGGGCTTCCCTAGCCACCTCATCTTCTGCTCATCCTCTCGCGCACTCTAAAGAGAGCTCAGGTGAGAAATTGCAAACGTCCAGCAATTGCTCAGAGATGAAAAGTGCCAGCACTGAAAGCTCTTGCTAGCCAGCACCCTTCCTTGGAAGTGCTTTCACAGGCGCAGTAACACTGGGGTTTTGCGCTTCTCTAGCCACCAAACGTCACGGTCATTCTCTTTCCGTCGGTAGACACGAGCTGAGAAATTGCAAACGTCGAGCAATTGCTCAGAGATGAAAAGTGCCAGCACTGAAAGCTCTTGCTAGCCAGCACCCTTCCTTGGAAGCGCTTTCACAGGCGCAGCAACACTGGGGCTTTGCACTTCTGTACGTACCAAACGTCACGGTCCTTCTCTTTCCGTCTCCTAGACAGGAGCTGAGAAATTGCAAACGTCGAGCAATTGCTCAGAGATGAAAAGTGCCAGCACTGAAAGCTGTTGCTAGCCAGCACCCTTCCCTGGAAGCGCTTTCACAGGCGCAGCAACACTGGGGCTTTGCGCTTCTCTAGCCACCAAACGTCACGGTCATTCTCTTTCCGTCTCGTAGACACGAGCTGAGAAATTGCAAACGTCCAGCAATTGCTCAGAGATGAAAAGTGCCAGCACTGAAAGCTGTTGCTAGCCAGCACCCTTCCTTGGAAGCGCTTTCACAGGCGCAGCAACACTGGGGCTTTGCGCTTCTCTAGCCACCAAACGTCACGGTCCTTCTCTTTCCGTCTCCTAGACACGAGCTGAGAAATTGCAAACGTCCAGCAATTGCTCCGAGATGAAAAGTGCCAGCACTGAAAGCTGTTGCTAGCCAGCACCCTTCCTTGGAAGCGCTTTTGTAGGCCTAAGAACACTGGGGCTCTGGGCTTCTCTAGCCACCTCATCTTCTGCTCATCCTCTCGCGCACTCTAAAGAGAGCTCAGGTGAGAAATTGCAAACGTCGAGCAATTGCTCAGAGATGAAAAGTGCCAGCACTGAAAGCTGTTGCTAGCCAGCACCCTTCCTTGGAAGCGCTTTCACAGGCGCAGCAACACTGGGGCTTTGCGCTTCTCTACCCACCAAACGTCACGGTCCTTCTCTTTCCGTCGGTAGACACGAGCTGAGAAATTGCAAACGTCGAGCAATTGCTCAGAGATGAAAAGTGCCAGCACTGAAAGCTGTTGCTAGCCAGCACCCTTCCTTGGAAGCGCTTTCAGAGGCGCAGTAACACTGGGGCTTTGCGCTTCTCTAGCCATCAAACGTCATGGTCATTCTCTTTCCATCTCGTAGACACGAGCTGAGAAATTGCAAACGTCGAGCAATTGCTCAGAGATGAAAAGTGCCAGCACTGAAAGCTGTTGCTAGCCAGCACCCTTCCTTGGAAGCGCTTTTGTAGGCCTAAGAACACTGGGGCTCTGGGCTTCTCTAGCCACCTCATCTTCTGCTCATCCTCTCGCGCACTCTAAAGAGAGCTCAGGTGAGAAATTGCAAACGTCCAGCAATTGCTCCGAGATGAAAAGTGCCAGCACTGAAAGCTCTTGCTAGCCAGCACCCTTCCTTGGAAGCGCTTTCACAGGCGCAGCAACACTGGGGCTTTGCGCTTCTATACGCACCAAACGTCACGGTCCTTCTCTTTGCGTCTCCTAGACACGAGCTGAGAAACTGCAAACGTCGAGCAATTGCTCAGAGATGAAAAGTGCCAGCACTGAAAGCTCTTGCTAGCCAGCACCCTTCCTTGGAAGCGCTTTTGTAGCCCTAAGAACACTGGGGCTCTGGGCTTCTCTAGCCACCTCATCTTCTGCTCATCCTCTCGCGCACTCTAAAGAGAGCTCAGGTGAGAAATTGCAAACGTCCAGCAATTGCTCAGAGATGAAAAGTGCCAGCACTGAAAGCTCTTGCTAGCCAGCACTCTTCCTTGGAAGCGCTTTCACAGGCGCAGCAACACTGGGGCTTTGCGCTTCTATACGCACCAAACGTCACGGTCCTTCTCTTTCCGTCTCGTAGACACGAGCTGAGAAATTGCAAACGTCGAGCAATTGCTCAGAGATGAAAAGTGTCAGCACTGAAAGCTGTTGCTAGCCAGCACCCTTCCCTGGAAGCGCTTTCACAGGCGCAGCAACACTGGGGCTTTGCGCTTCTCTAGCCACCAAACGTCACGGTCATTCTCTTTCCGTCTCGTAGACACGAGCTGAGAAATTGCAAACGTCGAGCAATTGCTCCGAGAAGAAAAGTGCCAGCACTGAAAGCTGTTGCTAGCCAGCACCCTTCCTTGGAAGCGCTTTTGTAGGCCTAAGAACACTGGGGCTCTGGGCTTCTCTAGCCACCTCATCTTCTGCTCATCCTCTCGCGCACTCTAAAGAGAGCTCAGGTGAGAAATTGCAAACGTCGAGCAATTGCTCAGAGATGAAAAGTGCCAGCACTGAAAGCTCTTGCTAGCCAGCACCCTTCCTTGGAAGCGCTTTCACAGGCGCAGTAACCCTGGGGCTTTGCGCTTCTCTACCCACCAAACGTCACGGTCCTTCTCTTTCCGTCGGTAGACACGAGCTGAGAAATTGCAAACGTCGAGCAATTGCTCAGAGATGAAAAGTGCCAGCACTGAAAGCTCTTGCTAGCCAGCACCCTTCCTTGGAAGCGCTTTCACAGGCGCAGCAACACTGGGGCTTTGCGCTTCTCTAGCCACCAAACGTCACGGTCCTTCTCTTTCCGTCTCGTAGACACGAGCTGAGAAATTGCAAACGTCGAGCAATTGCTCAGAGATGAAAAGTGCCAGCACTGAAAGCTGTTGCTAGCCAGCACCCTTCCTTGGAAGCGCTTTTGTAGGCCTAAGAACACTGGGGCTCTGGGCTTCTCTAGCCACCTAATCTTCTGCTCATCCTCTCGCACACTCTAAAGAGAGCTCAGGTGAGAAATTGCAAACGTCGAGCAATTGCTCAGAGATGAAAAGTGCCAGCACTGAAAGCTCTTGCTAGCCAGCACCCTTCCCTGGAAGCGCTTTCACAGGCGCAGCAACACTGGGGCTTTGCGCTTCTCTAGCCACCAAACGTCACGGTCCTTCTCTTTCCGTCTCCTAGACACGAGCTGAGAAATTGCAAACGTCCAGCAATTGCTCAGAGATGAAAAGTGCCAGCACTGAAAGCTGTTGCTAGCCAGCACCCTTCCTTGGAAGCGCTTTTGTAGGCCTAAGAACAGTGGGGCTCTGGGCTTCTCTAGCCACCTCATCTTCTGCTCATCCTCTCGCGCACTCTAAAGAGAGCTCAGGTGAGAAATTGCAAACGTCCAGCAATTGCTCCGAGATGAAAAGTGCCAGCACTGAAAGCTGTTGCTAGCCAGCACCCTTCCTTGGAAGCGCTTTCACAGGTGCAGTAACACTGGGGCTTTGCGCTTCTCTACCCACCAAGCGTCACGGTCCTTCTCTTTCCGTCGGTAGACACGAGCTGAGAAATTGCAAACGTCGAGCAATTGCTCAGAGATGAAAAGTGCCAGCACTGAAAGCTGTTGCTAGCCACCACCCTTCCTTGGAAGCGCTTTTGTAGGCCTAAGAACACTGGGGCTCTGGGCTTCTTTAGACACCTAATCTTCTGCTCATCCTCTCGCGCACTCTAAAGAGAGCTCAGGTGAGAAATTGCAAACGTCCAGCAATTGCTCAGAGATGAAAAGTGCCAGCACTGAAAGCTCTTGCTAGCCAGCACCCTTCCTTGGAAGCGCTTTCACGGGCGCAGCAACACTGGGGCTTTGCGCTTCTATACGCACCAAACGTCACGGTCCTTCTCTTTCCGTCTCCTAGACACGAGCTGAGAAATTGCAAACGTCGAGCAATTGCTCAGAGATGAAAAGTGCCAGCACTGAAAGCTCTTGCTAGCCAGCACCCTTCCTTGGAAGCGCTTTCACAGGCGCAGCAACACTGGGGCTTTGCGCTTCTATACGCACCAAACGTCACGGTCCTTCTCTTTCTGTCTTGTAGACACGAGCTGAGAAATTGCAAACGTCGAGCAATTGCTCAGAGATGAAAAGTGCCAGCACTGAAAGCTGTTGCTAGCCAGCACCCTTCCTTGGAAGCGCTTTTGTAGGCCTAAGAACACTGGGGCTCTGGGCTTCTCTAGCCACCTCATCTTCTGCTCATCCTCTCGCGCACTCTAAAGAGAGCTCAGGTGAGAAATTGCAAACGTCGAGCAATTGCTCAGAGATAAAAAGTGCCAGCACTGAAAGCTCTTGCTAGCCAGCACCCTTCCTTGGAAGCGCTTTCACAGGCGCAGCAACACTGGGGCTTTGCGCTTCTATACGCACCAAATGTCACGGTCCTTCTCTTTCCGTCTTGTAGACACGAGCTGAGAAATTGCAAACGTCGAGCAATTGCTCAGAGATGAAAAGTGCCAGCACTGAAAGCTGTTGCTAGCCAGCACCCTTCCTTGGAAGCGCTTTCACAGGCGCAGTAACACTGGGGCTTTGCGCTTCTCTAGCCACCAAACGTCACGGTCCTTCTCTTTCCGTCTCGTAGACACGAGCTGAGAAATTGCAAACGTCGAGCAATTGCTCAGAGAGGAAAAGTGCCAGCACTGAAAGCTCTTGCTAGCCAGCACCCTTCCTTGGAAGCGCTTTCACAGGAGCAGCAACACTGGGGCTTTGCGCTTCTATACGCACCAAACGTCACGGTCATTCTCTTTCCGTCTCCTAGACACGAGCTGAGAAATTGCAAAAGTCCAGCAATTGCTCAGAGATGAAAAGTGCCAGCACTGAAAGCTGTTGCTAGCCAGCACCCTTCCTTGGAAGCGCTTTTGTAGGCCTAAGAACACTGGGGCTCTGGGCTTCTCTAGCCACCTCATCTTCTGCTCATCCTCTCGCGCACTCTAAAGAGAGCTCAGGTGAGAAATTGCAAACGTCGAGCAATTGCTCAGAGATGAAAAGTGCCAGCACTGAAAGCTCTTGCTAGCCAGCACCCTTCCTTGGAAGTGCTTTCACAGGCGCAGTAACACTGGGGCTTTGCGCTTCTCTAGCCATCAAACGTCATGGTCATTCTCTTTCCATGTCGTAGACACGAGCTGAGAAATTGCAAACGTCGAGCGATTGCTCAGAGATGAAAAGTGCCAGCACTGAAAGCTCTTGCTAGCCAGCACCCTTCCTTGGAAGCGCTTTTGTAGGCCTAAGAACACTGGGGCTCTGGGCTTCTCTAGCCACCTCATCTTCTGCTCATCCTCTCGCGCACTCTAAAGAGAGCTCAGGTGAGAAATTGCAAACGTCCAGCAATTGCTCCGAGATGAAAAGTGCCAGCACTGAAAGCTCTTGCTAGCCAGCACCCTTCCTTGGAAGCGCTTTCACAGGCGCAGCAACACTGGGGCTTTGCGCTTCTCTAGCCACCAAACGTCACGGTCCTTCTCTTTCCGTCGGTAGACACGAGCTGAGAAATTGCAAACGTCGAGCAATTGCTCAGAGATGAAAAGTGCCAGCACTGAAAGCTGTTGCTAGCCAGCACCCTTCCTTGGAAGCGCTTTCACAGGCGCAGCAACACTGGGGCTTTGCGCTTCTCTAGCCACCAAACGTCACGGTCATTCTCTTTCCGTCTCCTAGACACGAGCTGAGAAATTGCAAACGTCCAGCAATTGCTCCGAGAAGAAAAGTGCCAGCACTGAAAGCTGTTGCTAGCCAGCACCCTTCCTTGGAAGCGCTTTTGTAGGCCTAAGAACACTGGGGCTCTGGGCTTCTCTAGCCACCTCATCTTCTGCTCATCCTCTCGCGCACTCTAAAGAGAGCTCAGGTGAGAAATTGCAAACGTCGAGCAATTGCTCAGAGATGAAAAGTGCCAGCACTGAAAGCTGTTGCTAGCCAGCACCCTTCCTTGGAAGCGCTTTCACAGGCGCAGCAACACTGGGGCTTTGCGCTTCTATACGCACCAAATGTCACGGTCCTTCTCTTTCCTTCTTGTAGACACGAGCTGAGAAATTGCAAACGTCGAGCAATTGCTCAGAGATGAAAAGTGCCAGCACTGAAAGCTCTTGCTAGCCAGCACCCTTCCTTGGAAGCGCTTTTGTAGGCCTAAGAACACTGGGGCTCTGGGCTTCTCTAGCCACCTCATCTTCTGCTCATCCTCTCGCGCACTCTAAAGAGAGCTCAGGTGAGAAATTGCAAACGTCCAGCAATTGCTCAGAGATGAAAAGTGCCAGCACTGAAAGCTCTTGCTAGCCAGCACCCTTCCTTGGAAGCGCTTTCACAGGCGCAGTAACACTGGGGCTTTGCGCTTCTCTAGCCACCAAACGTCACGGTCCTTCTCTTTCCATCTCGTAGACACGAGCTGAGAAATTGCAAACGTCGAGCAATTGCTCAGAGATGAAAAGTGCCAGCACTGAAAGCTGTTGCTAGCCAGCACCCTTCCTTGGAAGCGCTTTTGTACGCCTAAGAACAGTGGGGCTCTGGGCTTCCCTAGCCACCTCATCTTCTGCTCATCCTCTCGCGCACTCTAAAGAGAGCTCAGGTGAGAAATTGCAAACGTCCAGCAATTGCTCAGAGATGAAAAGTGCCAGCACTGAAAGCTCTTGCTAGCCAGCACCCTTCCTTGGAAGTGCTTTCACAGGCGCAGTAACCCTGGGGTTTTGCGCTTCTCTAGCCACCAAACGTCACGGTCATTCTCTTTCCGTCGGTAGACACGAGCTGAGAAATTGCAAACGTCGAGCAATTGCTCAGAGATGAAAAGTGCCAGCACTGAAAGCTCTTGCTAGCCAGCACCCTTCCTTGGAAGCGCTTTCACAGGCGCAGCAACACTGGGGCTTTGCACTTCTGTACGTACCAAACGTCACGGTCCTTCTCTTTCCGTCTCCTAGACACGAGCTGAGAAATTGCAAACGTCGAGCAATTGCTCAGAGATGAAAAGTGCCAGCACTGAAAGCTGTTGCTAGCCAGCACCCTTCCCTGGAAGCGCTTTCACAGGCGCAGCAACACTGGGGCTTTGCGCTTCTCTAGCCACCAAACGTCACGGTCATTCTCTTTCCGTCTCGTAGACACGAGCTGAGAAATTGCAAACGTCCAGCAATTGCTCAGAGATGAAAAGTGCCAGCACTGAAAGCTGTTGCTAGCCAGCACCCTTCCTTGGAAGCGCTTTCACAGGCGCAGCAACACTGGGGCTTTGCGCTTCTCTAGCCACCAAACGTCACGGTCCTTCTCTTTCCGTCTCCTAGACACGAGCTGAGAAATTGCAAACGTCCAGCAATTGCTCCGAGATGAAAAGTGCCAGCACTGAAAGCTGTTGCTAGCCAGCACCCTTCCTTGGAAGCGCTTTTGTAGGCCTAAGAACACTGGGGCTCTGGGCTTCTCTAGCCACCTCATCTTCTGCTCATCCTCTCGCGCACTCTAAAGAGAGCTCAGGTGAGAAATTGCAAACGTCGAGCAATTGCTCAGAGATGAAAAGTGCCAGCACTGAAAGCTGTTGCTAGCCAGCACCCTTCCTTGGAAGCGCTTTCACAGGCGCAGCAACACTGGGGCTTTGCGCTTCTCTACCCACCAAACGTCACGGTCCTTCTCTTTCCGTCGGTAGACACGAGCTGAGAAATTGCAAACGTCGAGCAATTGCTCAGAGATGAAAAGTGCCAGCACTGAAAGCTGTTGCTAGCCACCACCCTTCCTTGGAAGCGCTTTCAGAGGCGCAGTAACACTGGGGCTTTGCGCTTCTCTAGCCATCAAACGTCATGGTCATTCACTTTCCATCTCGTAGACACGAGCTGAGAAATTGCAAACGTCGAGCAATTGCTCAGAGATGAAAAGTGCCAGCACTGAAAGCTGTTGCTAGCCAGCACCCTTCCTTGGAAGCGCTTTTGTAGGCCTAAGAACACTGGGGCTCTGGGCTTCTCTAGCCACCTCATCTTCTGCTCATCCTCTCGCGCACTCTAAAGAGAGCTCAGGTGAGAAATTGCAAACGTCCAGCAATTGCTCAGAGATGAAAAGTGCCAGCACTGAAAGCTCTTGCTAGCCAGCACTCTTCCTTGGAAGCGCTTTCACAGGCGCAGCAACACTGGGGCTTTGCGCTTCTATACGCACCAAACGTCACGGTCCTTCTCTTTCCGTCTCGTAGACACGAGCTGAGAAATTGCAAACGTCGAGCAATTGCTCAGAGATGAAAAGTGTCAGCACTGAAAGCTGTTGCTAGCCAGCACCCTTCCCTGGAAGCGCTTTCACAGGCGCAGCAACACTGGGGCTTTGCGCTTCTCTAGCCACCAAACGTCACGGTCATTCTCTTTCCGTCTCGTAGACACGAGCTGAGAAATTGCAAACGTCGAGCAATTGCTCCGAGAAGAAAAGTGCCAGCACTGAAAGCTGTTGCTAGCCAGCACCCTTCCTTGGAAGCGCTTTTGTAGGCCTAAGAACACTGGGGCTCTGGGCTTCTCTAGCCACCTCATCTTCTGCTCATCCTCTCGCGCACTCTAAAGAGAGCTCAGGTGAGAAATTGCAAACGTCGAGCAATTGCTCAGAGATGAAAAGTGCCAGCACTGAAAGCTCTTGCTAGCCAGCACCCTTCCTTGGAAGCGCTTTCACAGGCGCAGTAACCCTGGGGCTTTGCGCTTCTCTAGCCACCAAACGTCACGGTCCTTCTCTTTCCGTCGGTAGACACGAGCTGAGAAATTGCAAACGTCGAGCAATTGCTCAGAGATGAAAAGTGCCAGCACTGAAAGCTCTTGCTAGCCAGCACCCTTCCTTGGAAGCGCTTTCACAGGCGCAGCAACACTGGGGCTTTGCGCTTCTCTAGCCACCAAACGTCACGGTCATTCTCTTTCCGTCTCGTAGACACGAGCTGAGAAATTGCAAACGTCGAGCAATTGCTCAGAGATGAAAAGTGCCAGCACTGAAAGCTGTTGCTAGCCAGCACCCTTCCTTGGAAGCGCTTTTGTAGGCCTAAGAACACTGGGGCTCTGGGCTTCTCTAGCCACCTAATCTTCTGCTCATCCTCTCGCACACTCTAAAGAGAGCTCAGGTGAGAAATTGCAAACGTCCAGCAATTGCTCAGAGATGAAAAGTGCCAGCACTGAAAGCTCTTGCTAGCCAGCACCCTTCCCTGGAAGCGCTTTCACAGGCGCAGAAACACTGGGGCTTTGCGCTTCTCTAGCCACCAAACGTCACGGTCCTTCTCTTTCCGTCTCCTAGACACGAGCTGAGAAATTGCAAACGTCCAGCAATTGCTCAGAGATGAAAAGTGCCAGCACTGAAAGCTGTTGCTAGCCAGCACCCTTCCTTGGAAGCGCTTTTGTAGGCCTAAGAACACTGGGGCTCTGGGCTTCTCTAGCCACCTCATCTTCTGCTCATCCTCTCGCGCACTCTAAAGAGAGCTCAGGTGAGAAATTGCAAACGTCCAGCAATTGCTCAGAGATGAAAAGTGCCAGCACTGAAAGCTGTTGCTAGCCAGCACCCTTCCTTGGAAGCGCTTTCACAGGTGCAGTAACACTGGGGCTTTGCGCTTCTCTACCCACCAAGCGTCACGGTCCTTCTCTTTCCGTCGGTAGACACGAGCTGAGAAATTGCAAACGTCGAGCAATTGCTCAGAGATGAAAAGTGCCAGCACTGAAAGCTGTTGCTAGCCACCACCCTTCCTTGGAAGCGCTTTTGTAGGCCTAAGAACACTGGGGCTCTGGGCTTCTTTAGACACCTAATCTTCTGCTCATCCTCTCGCGCACTCTAAAGAGAGCTCAGGTGAGAAATTGCAAACGTCCAGCAATTGCTCAGAGATGAAAAGTGCCAGCACTGAAAGCTCTTGCTAGCCAGCACCCTTCCTTGGAAGCGCTTTCACGGGCGCAGCAACACTGGGGCTTTGCGCTTCTCTAGCCACCAAACGTCACGGTCCTTCTCTTTCCGTCTCCTAGACACGAGCTGAGAAATTGCAAACGTCGAGCAATTGCTCAGAGATGAAAAGTGCCAGCACTGAAAGCTCTTGCTAGCCAGCACCCTTCCTTGGAAGCGCTTTCACAGGCGCAGCAACACTGGGGCTTTGCGCTTCTATACGCACCAAACGTCACGGTCCTTCTCTTTCTGTCTTGTAGACACGAGCTGAGAAATTGCAAACGTCGAGCAATTGCTCAGAGATGAAAAGTGCCAGCACTGAAAGCTCTTGCTAGCCAGCACCCTTCCTTGGAAGCGCTTTTGTAGGCCTAAGAACACTGGGGCTCTGGGCTTCTCTAGCCACCTCATCTTCTGCTCATCCTCTCGCGCACTCTAAAGAGAGCTCAGGTGAGAAATTGCAAACGTCGAGCAATTGCTCAGAGATAAAAAGTGCCAGCACTGAAAGCTCTTGCTAGCCAGCACCCTTCCTTGGAAGCGCTTTCACAGGCGCAGCAACACTGGGGCTTTGCGCTTCTATACGCACCAAATGTCACGGTCCTTCTCTTTCCGTCTTGTAGACACGAGCTGAGAAATTGCAAACGTCGAGCAATTGCTCAGAGATGAAAAGTGCCAGCACTGAAAGCTCTTGCTAGCCAGCACCCTTCCTTGGAAGCGCTTTCACAGGCGCAGTAACACTGGGGCTTTGCGCTTCTCTAGCCACCAAACGTCACGGTCCTTCTCTTTCCGTCTCGTAGACACGAGCTGAGAAATTGCAAACGTCGAGCAATTGCTCAGAGAGGAAAAGTGCCAGCACTGAAAGCTCTTGCTAGCCAGCACCCTTCCTTGGAAGCGCTTTCACAGGAGCAGCAACACTGGGGCTTTGCGCTTCTATACGCACCAAACGTCACGGTCATTCTCTTTCCGTCTCCTAGACACGAGCTGAGAAATTGCAAAAGTCCAGCAATTGCTCAGAGATGAAAAGTGCCAGCACTGAAAGCTGTTGCTAGCCAGCACCCTTCCTTGGAAGCGCTTTTGTAGGCCTAAGAACACTGGGGCTCTGGGCTTCTCTAGCCACCTCATCTTCTGCTCATCCTCTCGCGCACTCTAAAGAGAGCTCAGGTGAGAAATTGCAAACGTCGAGCAATTGCTCCGAGATGAAAAGTGCCAGCACTGAAAGCTCTTGCTAGCCAGCACCCTTCCTTGGAAGCGCTTTCACAGGCGCAGCAACACTGGGGCTTTGCGCTTCTCTAGCCATCAAACGTCATGGTCATTCTCTTTCCATGTCGTAGACACGAGCTGAGAAATTGCAAACGTCGAGCAATTGCTCAGAGATGAAAAGTGCCAGCACTGAAAGCTCTTGCTAGCCAGCACCCTTCCTTGGAAGCGCTTTTGTAGGCCTAAGAACACTGGGGCTCTGGGCTTCTCTAGCCACCTAATCTTCTGCTCATCCTCTCGCGCACTCTAAAGAGAGCTCAGGTGAGAAATTGCAAACGTCCAGCAATTGCTCCGAGATGAAAAGTGCCAGCACTGAAAGCTCTTGCTAGCCAGCACCCTTCCTTGGAAGCGCTTTCACAGGCGCAGCAACACTGGGGCTTTGCGCTTCTCTAGCCACCAAACGTCACGGTCATTCTCTTTCCGTCGGTAGACACGAGCTGAGAAATTGCAAACGTCGAGCAATTGCTCAGAGATGAAAAGTGCCAGCACTGAAAGCTGTTGCTAGCCAGCACCCTTCCTTGGAAGCGCTTTCACAGGCGCAGCAACACTGGGGCTTTGCGCTTCTCTAGCCACCAAACGTCACGGTCATTCTCTTTCCGTCTCCTAGACACGAGCTGAGAAATTGCAAACGTCCAGCAATTGCTCCGAGAAGAAAAGTGCCAGCACTGAAAGCTGTTGCTAGCCAGCACCCTTCCTTGGAAGCGCTTTTGTAGGCCTAAGAACACTGGGGCTCTGGGCTTCTCTAGCCACCTCATCTTCTGCTCATCATCTCGCGCACTCTAAAGAGAGCTCAGGTGAGAAATTGCAAACGTCGAGCAATTGCTCAGAGATGAAAAGTGCCAGCACTGAAAGCTGTTGCTAGCCAGCACCCTTCCTTGGAAGCGCTTTCACAGGCGCAGCAACACTGGGGCTTTGCGCTTCTATACGCACCAAATGTCACGGTCCTTCTCTTTCCTTCTTGTAGACACGAGCTGAGAAATTGCAAACGTCGAGCAATTGCTCAGAGATGAAAAGTGCCAGCACTGAAAGCTCTTGCTAGCCAGCACCCTTCCTTGGAAGCGCTTTTGTAGGCCTAAGAACACTGGGGCTCTGGGCTTCTCTAGCCACCTCATCTTCTGCTCATCCTCTCGCGCACTCTAAAGAGAGCTCAGGTGAGAAATTGCAAACGTCCAGCAATTGCTCAGAGATGAAAAGTGCCAGCACTGAAAGCTCTTGCTAGCCAGCACCCTTCCTTGGAAGCGCTTTCACAGGCGCAGTAACACTGGGGCTTTGCGCTTCTCTAGCCACCAAACGTCACGGTCCTTCTCTTTCCATCTCGTAGACACGAGCTGAGAAATTGCAAACGTCGAGCAATTGCTCAGAGATGAAAAGTGCCAGCACTGAAAGCTGTTGCTAGCCAGCACCCTTCCTTGGAAGCGCTTTTGTACGCCTAAGAACAGTGGGGCTCTGGGCTTCCCTAGCCACCTCATCTTCTGCTCATCCTCTCGCGCACTCTAAAGAGAGCTCAGGTGAGAAATTGCAAACGTCCAGCAATTGCTCAGAGATGAAAAGTGCCAGCACTGAAAGCTCTTGCTAGCCAGCACCCTTCCTTGGAAGTGCTTTCACAGGCGCAGTAACACTGGGGTTTTGCGCTTCTCTAGCCACCAAACGTCACGGTCATTCTCTTTCCGTCGGTAGACACGAGCTGAGAAATTGCAAACGTCGAGCAATTGCTCAGAGATGAAAAGTGCCAGCACTGAAAGCTCTTGCTAGCCAGCACCCTTCCTTGGAAGCGCTTTCACAGGCGCAGCAACACTGGGGCTTTGCACTTCTGTACGTACCAAACGTCACGGTCCTTCTCTTTCCGTCTCCTAGACACGAGCTGAGAAATTGCAAACGTCGAGCAATTGCTCAGAGATGAAAAGTGCCAGCACTGAAAGCTGTTGCTAGCCAGCACCCTTCCCTGGAAGCGCTTTCACAGGCGCAGCAACACTGGGGCTTTGCGCTTCTCTAGCCACCAAACGTCACGGTCATTCTCTTTCCGTCTCGTAGACACGAGCTGAGAAATTGCAAACGTCCAGCAATTGCTCAGAGATGAAAAGTGCCAGCACTGAAAGCTGTTGCTAGCCAGCACCCTTCCTTGGAAGCGCTTTCACAGGCGCAGCAACACTGGGGCTTTGCGCTTCTCTAGCCACCAAACGTCACGGTCCTTCTCTTTCCGTCTCCTAGACACGAGCTGAGAAATTGCAAACGTCCAGCAATTGCTCCGAGATGAAAAGTGCCAGCACTGAAAGCTGTTGCTAGCCAGCACCCTTCCTTGGAAGCGCTTTTGTAGGCCTAAGAACACTGGGGCTCTGGGCTTCTCTAGCCACCTCATCTTCTGCTCATCCTCTCGCGCACTCTAAAGAGAGCTCAGGTGAGAAATTGCAAACGTCGAGCAATTGCTCAGAGATGAAAAGTGCCAGCACTGAAAGCTGTTGCTAGCCAGCACCCTTCCTTGGAAGCGCTTTCACAGGCGCAGCAACACTGGGGCTTTGCGCTTCTCTAGCCACCAAACGTCACGGTCCTTCTCTTTCCGTCGGTAGACACGAGCTGAGAAATTGCAAACGTCGAGCAATTGCTCAGAGATGAAAAGTGCCAGCACTGAAAGCTGTTGCTAGCCAGCACCCTTCCTTGGAAGCGCTTTCAGAGGCGCAGTAACACTGGGGCTTTGCGCTTCTCTAGCCATCAAACGTCATGGTCATTCACTTTCCATCTCGTAGACACGAGCTGAGAAATTGCAAACGTCGAGCAATTGCTCAGAGATGAAAAGTGCCAGCACTGAAAGCTGTTGCTAGCCAGCACCCTTCCTTGGAAGCGCTTTTGTAGGCCTAAGAACACTGGGGCTCTGGGCTTCTCTAGCCACCTCATCTTCTGCTCATCCTCTCGCGCACTCTAAAGAGAGCTCAGGTGAGAAATTGCAAACGTCCAGCAATTGCTCCGAGATGAAAAGTGCCAGCACTGAAAGCTCTTGCTAGCCAGCACCCTTCCTTGGAAGCGCTTTCACAGGCGCAGCAACACTGGGGCTTTGCGCTTCTATACGCACCAAACGTCACGGTCCTTCTCTTTGCGTCTCCTAGACACGAGCTGAGAAACTGCAAACGTCGAGCAATTGCTCAGAGATGAAAAGTGCCAGCACTGAAAGCTCTTGCTAGCCAGCACCCTTCCTTGGAAGCGCTTTTGTAGGCCTAAGAACACTGGGGCTCTGGGCTTCTCTAGCCACCTCATCTTCTGCTCATCCTCTCGCGCACTCTAAAGAGAGCTCAGGTGAGAAATTGCAAACGTCCAGCAATTGCTCAGAGATGAAAAGTGCCAGCACTGAAAGCTCTTGCTAGCCAGCACTCTTCCTTGGAAGCGCTTTCACAGGCGCAGCAACACTGGGGCTTTGCGCTTCTATACGCACCAAACGTCACGGTCCTTCTCTTTCCGTCTCGTAGACACGAGCTGAGAAATTGCAAACGTCGAGCAATTGCTCAGAGATGAAAAGTGTCAGCACTGAAAGCTGTTGCTAGCCAGCACCCTTCCCTGGAAGCGCTTTCACAGGCGCAGCAACACTGGGGCTTTGCGCTTCTCTAGCCACCAAACGTCACGGTCATTCTCTTTCCGTCTCGTAGACACGAGCTGAGAAATTGCAAACGTCGAGCAATTGCTCCGAGAAGAAAAGTGCCAGCACTGAAAGCTCTTGCTAGCCAGCACCCTTCCTTGGAAGCGCTTTTGTAGGCCTAAGAACACTGGGGCTCTGGGCTTCTCTAGCCACCTCATCTTCTGCTCATCCTCTCGCGCACTCTAAAGAGAGCTCAGGTGAGAAATTGCAAACGTCGAGCAATTGCTCAGAGATGAAAAGTGCCAGCACTGAAAGCTCTTGCTAGCCAGCACCCTTCCTTGGAAGCGCTTTCACAGGCGCAGTAACCCTGGGGCTTTGCGCTTCTCTAGCCACCAAACGTCACGGTCCTTCTCTTTCCGTCGGTAGACACGAGCTGAGAAATTGCAAACGTCGAGCAATTGCTCAGAGATGAAAAGTGCCAGCACTGAAAGCTCTTGCTAGCCAGCACCCTTCCTTGGAAGCGCTTTCACAGGCGCAGCAACACTGGGGCTTTGCGCTTCTCTAGCCACCAAACGTCACGGTCATTCTCTTTCCGTCTCGTAGACACGAGCTGAGAAATTGCAAACGTCGAGCAATTGCTCAGAGATGAAAAGTGCCAGCACTGAAAGCTGTTGCTAGCCAGCACCCTTCCTTGGAAGCGCTTTTGTAGGCCTAAGAACACTGGGGCTCTGGGCTTCTCTAGCCACCTAATCTTCTGCTCATCCTCTCGCACACTCTAAAGAGAGCTCAGGTGAGAAATTGCAAACGTCCAGCAATTGCTCAGAGATGAAAAGTGCCAGCACTGAAAGCTCTTGCTAGCCAGCACCCTTCCCTGGAAGCGCTTTCACAGGCGCAGCAACACTGGGGCTTTGCGCTTCTCTAGCCACCAAACGTCACGGTCATTCTCTTTCCGTCTCCTAGACACGAGCTGAGAAATTGCAAACGTCGAGCAATTGCTCAGAGATGAAAAGTGCCAGCACTGAAAGCTGTTGCTAGCCAGCACCCTTCCTTGGAAGCGCTTTTGTAGGCCTAAGAACAGTGGGGCTCTGGGCTTCTCTAGCCACCTCATCTTCTGCTCATCCTCTCGCGCACTCTAAAGAGAGCTCAGGTGAGAAATTGCAAACGTCCAGCAATTGCTCCGAGATGAAAAGTGCCAGCACTGAAAGCTGTTGCTAGCCAGCACCCTTCCTTGGAAGCGCTTTCACAGGTGCAGTAACACTGGGGCTTTGCGCTTCTCTACCCACCAAGCGTCACGGTCCTTCTCTTTCCGTCGGTAGACACGAGCTGAGAAATTGCAAACGTCGAGCAATTGCTCAGAGATGAAAAGTGCCAGCACTGAAAGCTGTTGCTAGCCAGCACACTTCCTTGGAAGCGCTTTCACAGGCGCAGCAACACTGGGGCTTTGCGCTTCTCTAGCCACCAAACGTCACGGTCATTCTCTTTCCGTCTCGTAGACACGAGCTGAGAAATTGCAAACGTCCAGCAATTGCTCAGAGATGAAAAGTGCCAGCACTGAAAGCTCTTGCTAGCCAGCACCCTTCCTTGGAAGCGCTTTCACAGGTGCAGCAACACTGGGGCTTTGCACTTCTCTAGCCACCAAACGTCACGGTCCTTCTCTTTCCGTCGGTAGACACGAGCTGAGAAATTGCAAACGTCGAGCAATTGCTCCGAGATGAAAAGTGCCAGCACTGAAAGCTGTTGCTAGCCAGCACCCTTCCTTGGAAGCGCTTTTGTAGGCCTAAGAACACTGGGGCTCTGGGCTTCTCTAGCCACCTCATCTTCTGCTCATCCTCTCGCGCACTCTAAAGAGAGCTCAGGTGAGAAATTGCAAACGTCCAGCAATTGCTCAGAGATGAAAAGTGCCAGCACTGAAAGCTCTTGCTAGCCAGCACCCTTCCATGGAAGCGCTTTCACAGGCGCAGCAACACTGGGGCTTTGCGCTTCTATACGCACCAAATGTCACGGTCCTTCTCTTTCCTTCTTGTAGACACGAGCTGAGAAATTGCAAACGTCGAGCAATTGCTCAGAGATGAAAAGTGCCAGCACTGAAAGCTGTTGCTAGCCAGCACCCTTCCTTGGAAGCGCTTTTGTAGGCCTAAGAACACTGGGGCTCTGGGCTTCTCTAGCCACCTCATCTTCTGCTCATCCTCTCGCGCACTCTAAAGAGAGCTCAGGTGAGAAATTGCAAACGTCCAGCAATTGCTCAGAGATGAAAAGTGCCAGCACTGAAAGCTCTTGCTAGCCAGCACCCTTCCTTGGAAGCGCTTTCACAGGCGCAGCAACACTGGGGCTTTGCGCTTCTCTAGCCACCAAACATCACGGTCCTTCTCTTTCCGTCTCGTAGACACGAGCTGAGAAATTGCAAACGTCGAGCAATTGCTCAGAGATGAAAAGTGCCAGCACTGAAAGCTCTTGCTAGCCAGCACCCTTCCTTGGAAGCGCTTTCACAGGAGCAGCAACACTGGGGCTTTGCGCTTCTATACGCACCAAACGTCACGGTCATTCTCTTTCCGTCTCGTAGACACGAGCTGAGAAATTGCAAACGTCGAGCAATTGCTCAGAGATGAAAAGTGCCAGCACTGAAAGCTGTTGCTAGCCAGCACCCTTCCTTGGAAGCGCTTTTGTAGGCCTAAGAACACTGGGGCTCTGGGCTTCTCTAGCCACCTAATCTTCTGCTCATCCTCTCGCGCACTCTAAAGAGAGCTCAGGTGAGAAATTGCAAACGTCCAGCAATTGCTCAGAGATGAAAAGTGCCAGCACTGAAAGCTCTTGCTAGCCAGCACCCTTCCTTGGAAGTGCTTTCACAGGCGCAGCAACACTGGGGCTTTGCGCTTCTCTAGCCATCAAACGTCATGGTCATTCTCTTTCCATCTCGTAGACACGAGCTGAGAAATTGCAAACGTCGAGCAATTGCTCAGAGATGAAAAGTGCCAGCACTGAAAGCTCTTGCTAGCCAGCACCCTTCCTTGGAAGCGCTTTTGTAGGCCTAAGAACACTGGGGCTCTAGGCTTCTCTAGCCACCTCATCTTCTGCTCATCCTCTTGCGCACTCTAAAGAGAGCTCAGGTGAGAAATTGCAAACGTCCAGCAATTGCTCAGAGATGAAAAGTGCCAGCACTGAAAGCTGTTGCTAGCCAGCACCCTTCCTTGGAAGTGCTTTCACAGGCGCAGTAACACTGGGGCTTTGCGCTTCTCTAGCCACCAAACGTCACGGTCATTCTCTTTCCGTCGGTAGACACGAGCTGAGAAATTGCAAACGTCGAGCAATTGCTCAGAGATGAAAAGTGCCAGCACTGAAAGCTCTTGCTAGCCAGCACCCTTCCTTGGAAGCGCTTTCACAGGCGCAGCAACACTGGGGCTTTGCGCTTCTCTAGCCACCAAACGTCACGGTCATTCTCTTTCCGTCTCGTAGACACGAGCTGAGAAATTGCAAACGTCGAGCAATTGCTCAGAGATGAAAAGTGCCAGCACTGAAAGCTGTTGCTAGCCAGCACCCTTCCTTGGAAGCGCTTTTGTAGGCCTAAGAACACTGGGGCTCTGGGCTTCTCTAGCCACCTAATCTTCTGCTCATCCTCTCGCGCACTCTAAAGAGAGCTCAGGTGAGAAATTGCAAACGTCCAGCAATTGCTCAGAGATGAAAAGTGCCAGCACTGAAAGCTCTTGCTAGCCAGCACCCTTCCTTGGAAGCGCTTTCACAGGCGCAGCAACACTGGGGCTTTGCGCTTCTCTAGCCATCAAACGTCATGGTCATTCTCTTTCCATCTCGTAGACACGAGCTGAGAAATTGCAAACGTCGAGCAATTGCTCAGAGATGAAAAGTGCCAGCACTGAAAGCTCTTGCTAGCCAGCACCCTTCCTTGGAAGCGCTTTTGTAGGCCTAAGAACACTGGGGCTCTAGGCTTCTCTAGCCACCTCATCTTCTGCTCATCCTCTCGCGCACTCTAAAGAGAGCTCAGGTGAGAAATTGCAAACGTCCAGCAATTGCTCAGAGATGAAAAGTGCCAGCACTGAAAGCTGTTGCTAGCCAGCACCCTTCCTTGGAAGTGCTTTCACAGGCGCAGTAACACTGGGGCTTTGCGCTTCTCTAGCCACCAAACGTCACGGTCATTCTCTTTCCGTCGGTAGACACGAGCTGAGAAATTGCAAACGTCGAGCAATTGCTCAGAGATGAAAAGTGCCAGCACTGAAAGCTCTTGCTAGCCAGCACCCTTCCTTGGAAGCGCTTTCACAGGCGCAGCAACACTGGGGCTTTGCGCTTCTCTAGCCATCAAACGTCATGGTCATTCTCTTTCCATCTCGTAGACACGAGCTGAGAAATTGCAAACGTCGAGCAATTGCTCAGAGATGAAAAGTGCCAGCACTGAAAGCTCTTGCTAGCCAGCACCCTTCCTTGGAAGCGCTTTTGTAGGCCTAAGAACACTGGGGCTCTAGGCTTCTCTAGCCACCTCATCTTGTGCTCATCCTCTCGCGCACTCTAAAGAGAGCTCAGGTGAGAAATTGCAAATGTCCAGCAATTGCTCAGAGATGAAAAGTGCCAGCACTGAAAGCTGTTGCTAGCCAGCACCCTTCCTTGGAAGCGCTTTCACAGGCGCAGCAACACTGGGGCTTTGCGCTTCTATACGCACCAAACGTCACGGTCATTCTCTTTCCATCTCGTAGACACGAGCTGAGAAATTGCAAACGTCGAGCAATTGCTCAGAGATGAAAAGTGCCAGCACTGAAAGCTCTTGCTAGCCAGCACCCTTCCTTGGAAGCGCTTTCACAGGCGCAGCAACACTGGGGCTTTGCGCTTCTCTAGCCACCAAACGTCACGGTCCTTCTCTTTCCGTCTCGTAGACACGAGCTGAGAAATTGCAAACGTCGAGCAATTGCTCAGAGATGAAAAGTGCCAGCACTGAAAGCTCTTGCTAGCCAGCACCCTTCCTTGGAAGCGCTTTCACAGGCGCAGCAACACTGGGGCTTTGCGCTTCTCTAGCCACCAAACGTCACGGTCCTTCTCTTTCCGTCGGTAGACACGAGCTGAGAAATTGCAAACGTCGAGCAATTGCTCCGAGATGAAAAGTGCCAGCACTGAAAGCTGTTGCTAGCCAGCACCCTTCCTTGGAAGCGCTTTTGTAGGCCTAAGAACACTGGGGCTCTGGGCTTCTCTAGCCACCTCATCTTCTGCTCATCCTCTCGCGCACTCTAAAGAGAGCTCAGGTGAGAAATTGCAAACGTCCAGCAATTGCTCAGAGATGAAAAGTGCCAGCACTGAAAGCTCTTGCTAGCCAGCACCCTTCCTTGGAAGCGCTTTCACGGGCGCAGCAACACTGGGGCTTTGCGCTTCTCTAGCCACCAAACGTCACGGTCCTTCTCTTTCCGTCTCGTAGACACGAGCTGAGAAATTGCAAACGTCGAGCAATTGCTCAGAGATATAAAGTGCCAGCACTGAAAGCTGTTGCTAGCCAGCACCCTTCCTTGGAAGCGCTTTCACAGGAGCAGCAACACTGGGGCTTTGCGCTTCTATACGCACCAAACGTCACGGTCATTCTCTTTCCGTCTCGTAGACACGAGCTGAGAAATTGCAAACGTCGAGCAATTGCTCAGAGATGAAAAGTGCCAGCACTGAAAGCTCTTGCTAGCCAGCACCCTTCCTTGGAAGCGCTTTTGTAGGCCTAAGAACACTGGGGCTCTGGGCTTCTCTAGCCACCTCATCTTCTGCTCATCCTCTCGCGCACTCTAAAGAGAGCTCAGGTGAGAAATTGCAAACGTCGAGCAATTGCTCAGAGATAAAAAGTGCCAGCACTGAAAGCTCTTGCTAGCCAGCACCCTTCCTTGGAAGCGCTTTCACAGGCGCAGCAACACTGGGGCTTTGCGCTTCTATACGCACCAAATGTCACGGTCCTTCTCTTTCCGTCTTGTAGACACGAGCTGAGAAATTGCAAACGTCCAGCAATTGCTCAGAGATGAAAAGTGCCAGCACTGAAAGCTCTTGCTAGCCAGCACCCTTCCTTGGAAGCGCTTTCACAGGCGCAGCAACACTGGGGCTTTGCGCTTCTCTAGCCACCAAACGTCACGGTCCTTCTCTTTCCGTCTCCTAGACACGAGCTGAGAAATTGCAAACGTCCAGCAATTGCTCCGAGAAGAAAAGTGCCAGCACTGAAAGCTCTTGCTAGCCAGCACCCTTCCTTGGAAGCGCTTTTGTAGGCCTAAGAACACTGGGGCTCTGGGCTTCTCTAGCCACCTCATCTTCTGCTCATCCTCTCGCGCACTCTAAAGAGAGCTCAGGTGAGAAATTGCAAACGTCGAGCAATTGCTCAGAGATGAAAAGTGCCAGCACTGAAAGCTGTTGCTAGCCAGCACCCTTCCTTGGAAGCGCTTTCACAGGCGCAGCAACACTGGGGCTTTGCGCTTCTCTAGCCACCAAACGTCACGGTCCTTCTCTTTCCGTCGGTAGACACAAGCTGAGAAATTGCAAACGTCGAGCAATTGCTCAGAGATGAAAAGTGCCAGCACTGAAAGCTGTTGCTAGCCAGCATCCTTCCTTGGAAGCGCTTTCAGAGGCGCAGTAACACTGGGGCTTTGCGCTTCTCTAGCCATCAAACGTCATGGTCATTCTCTTTCCATCTCGTAGACACGAGCTGAGAAATTGCAAACGTCGAGCAATTGCTCAGAGATGAAAAGTGCCAGCACTGAAAGCTCTTGCTAGCCAGCACCCTTCCTTGGAAGCGCTTTTGTAGGCCTAAGAACACTGGGGCTCTGGGCTTCTCTAGCCACCTCATCTTCTGCTCATCCTCTCGCGCACTCTAAAGAGAGCTCAGGTGAGAAATTGCAAACGTCCAGCAATTGCTCAGAGATGAAAAGTGCCAGCACTGAAAGCTCTTGCTAGCCAGCACTCTTCGTTGGAAGCGCTTTCACAGGCGCAGCAACACTGGGGCTTTGCGCTTCTATACGCACCAAACGTCACGGTCCTTCTCTTTCCGTCTCGTAGACACGAGCTGAGAAATTGCAAACGTCGAGCAATTGCTCAGAGATGAAAAGTGTCAGCACTGAAAGCTGTTGCTAGCCAGCACCCTTCCCTGGAAGCGCTTTCACAGGCGCAGCAACACTGGGGCTTTGCGCTTCTGTAGCCACCAAACGTCACGGTCCTTCTCTTTCCGTCTCGTAGACACGAGCTGAGAAATTGCAAACGTCGAGCAATTGCTCCGAGAAGAAAAGTGCCAGCACTGAAAGCTGTTGCTAGCCAGCACCCTTCCTTGGAAGCGCTTTTGTAGGCCTAAGAACACTGGGGCTCTGGGCTTCTCTAGCCACCTCATCTTCTGCTCATCCTCTCGCGCACTCTAAAGAGAGCTCAGGTGAGAAATTGCAAACGTCGAGCAATTGCTCAGAGATGAAAAGTGCCAGCACTGAAAGCTGTTGCTAGCCAGCACCCTTCCTTGGAAGCGCTTTCACAGGAGCAGCAACACTGGGGCTTTGCGCTTCTCTAGCCATCAAACGTCATGGTCATTCTCTTTCCATCTCGTAGACACGAGCTGAGAAATTGCAAACGTCGAGCAATTGCTCAGAGATGAAAAGTGCCAGCACTGAAAGCTCTTGCTAGCCAGCACCCTTCCTTGGAAGCGCTTTTGTAGGCCTAAGAACACTGGGGCTCTGGGCTTCTCTAGCCACCTCATCTTCTGCTCATCCTCTCGCGCACTCTAAAGAGAGCTCAGGTGAGAAATTGCAAACGTCCAGCAATTGCTCAGAGATGAAAAGTGCCAGCACTGAAAGCTGTTGCTAGCCAGCACCCTTCCTTGGAAGTGCTTTCACAGGCGCAGTAACACTGGGGCTTTGCGCTTCTCTAGCCACCAAACGTCACGGTCATTCTCTTTCCGTCGGTAGACATGAGCTGAGAAATTGCAAACGTCGAGCAATTGCTCAGAGATGAAAAGTGCCAGCACTGAAAGCTGTTGCTAGCCAGCACCCTTCCTTGGAAGCGCTTTCACAGGCGCAGCAACACTGGGGCTTTGCGCTTCTATACGCACCAAACGTCACGGTCATTCTCTTTCCGTCTCGTAGACACGAGCTGAGAAATTGCAAACGTCGAGCAATTGCTCAGAGATGAAAAGTGCCAGCACTGAAAGCTCTTGCTAGCCAGCACCCTTCCTTGGAAGCGCTTTCACAGGCGCAGCAACACTGGGGCTTTGCGCTTCTCTAGCCACCAAACGTCACGGTCCTTCTCTTTCCGTCGGTAGACACGAGCTGAGAAATTGCAAACGTCGAGCAATTGCTCAGAGATGAAAAGTGCCAGCACTGAAAGCTCTTGCTAGCCAGCACCCTTCCTTGGAAGCGCTTTTGTAGGCCTAAGAACACTGGGGCTCTGGGCTTCTCTAGCCACCTCATCTTCTGCTCATCCTCTCGCGCACTCTAAAGAGAGCTCAGGTGAGAAATTGCAAACGTCGAGCAATTGCTCAGAGATGAAAAGTGCCAGCACTGAAAGCTGTTGCTAGCCAGCACCCTTCCTTGGAAGCGCTTTTGTAGGCCTAAGAACACTGGGGCTCTGGGCTTCTCTAGCCACCTAATCTTCTGCTCATCCTCTCGCGCACTCTAAAGAGAGCTCAGGTGAGAAATTGCAAACGTCCAGCAATTGCTCCGAGATGAAAAGTGCCAGCACTGAAAGCTGTTGCTAGCCAGCACCCTTCCTTGGAAGCGCTTTCACAGGTGCAGTAACACTGGGGCTTTGCGCTTCTCTACCCACCAAGCGTCACGGTCCTTCTCTTTCCGTCTCCTAGACACGAGCTGAGAAATTGCAAACGTCGAGCAATTGCTCAGAGATGAAAAGTGCCAGCACTGAAAGCTCTTGCTAGCCAGCACCCTTCCTTGGAAGCGCTTTCACAGGAGCAGCAACACTGGGGCTTTGCGCTTCTATACGCACCAAACGTCACGGTCATTCTCTTTCCGTCTCCTAGACACGAGCTGAGAAATTGCAAACGTTGAGCAATTGCTCAGAGATGAAAAGTGCCAGCACTGAAAGCTGTTGCTAGCCAGCACCCTTCCTTGGAAGCGCTTTTGTAGGCCTAAGAACACTGGGGCTCTGGGCTTCTCTAGCCACCTAATCTTCTGCTCATCCTCTCGCACACTCTAAAGAGAGCTCAGGTGAGAAATTGCAAACGTCGAGCAATTGCTCAGAGATGAAAAGTGCCAGCACTGAAAGCTCTTGCTAGCCAGCACCCTTCCTTGGAAGCGCTTTCACAGGCGCAGTAACACTGGGGCTTTGCGCTTCTCTAGCCATCAAACGTCATGGTCATTCTCTTTCCATCTCGTAGACACGAGCTGAGAAATTGCAAACGTCGAGCAATTGCTCAGAGATGAAAAGTGCCAGCACTGAAAGCTCTTGCTAGCCAGCACCCTTCCTTGGAAGCGCTTTTGTAGGCCTAAGAACACTGGGGCTCTGGGCTTCTCTAGCCACCTCATCTTCTGCTCATCCTCTCGCGCACTCTAAAGAGAGCTCAGGTGAGAAATTGCAAACGTCGAGCAATTGCTCAGAGATGAAAAGTGCCAGCACTGAAAGCTCTTGCTAGCCAGCACCCTTCCTTGGAAGCACTTTCACAGGCGCAGTAACACTGGGGCTTTGCGCTTCTCTAGCCACCAAACGTCACGGTCCTTCTCTTTCCGTCGGTAGACACGAGCTGAGAAATTGCAAACGTCGAGCAATTGCTCAGAGATGAAAAGTGCCAGCACTGAAAGCTGTTGCTAGCCAGCACACTTCCTTGGAAGCGCTTTCACAGGCGCAGCAACACTGGGGCTTTGCGCTTCTCTAGCCACCAAACGTCACGGTCCTTCTCTTTCCGTCTCGTAGACACGAGCTGAGAAATTGGAAACGTCGAGCAATTGCTCAGAGATGAAAAGTGCCAGCACTGAAAGCTCTTGCTAGCCAGCACCCTTCCTTGGAAGCGCTTTCACAGGCGCAGCAACACTGGGGCTTTGCGCTTCTCTAGCCACCAAACGTCACGGTCCTTCTCTTTCCGTCGGTAGACACGAGCTGAGAAATTGCAAACGTCGAGCAATTGCTCCGAGATGAAAAGTGCCAGCACTGAAAGCTGTTGCTAGCCAGCACCCTTCCTTGGAAGCGCTTTTGTAGGCCTAAGAACAGTGGGGCTCTGGGCTTCTCTAGCCACCTAATCTTCTGCTCATCCTCTCGCGCACTCTAAAGAGAGCTCAGGTGAGAAATTGCAAACGTCCAGCAATTGCTCAGAGATGAAAAGTTCCAGCACTGAAAGCTCTTGCTAGCCAGCACCCTTCCATGGAAGCGCTTTCACAGGCGCAGCAACACTGGGGCTTTGCGCTTCTATACGCACCAAATGTCACGGTCCTTCTCTTTCCTTCTTGTAGACACGAGCTGAGAAATTGCAAACGTCGAGCAATTGCTCCGAGATGAAAAGTGCCAGCACTGAAAGCTGTTGCTAGCCAGCACCCTTCCTTGGAAGCGCTTTTGTAGGCCTAAGAACACTGGGGCTCTGGGCTTCTCTAGCCACCTCATCTTCTGCTCATCCTCTCGCGCACTCTAAAGAGAGCTCAGGTGAGAAATTGCAAACGTCCAGCAATTGCTCAGAGATGAAAAGTGCCAGCACTGAAAGCTCTTGCTAGCCAGCACCCTTCCTTGGAAGCGCTTTCACGGGCGCAGCAACACTGGGGCTTTGCACTTCTATACGCACCAAACGTCACGGTCATTCTCTTTCCGTCTCCTAGACACGAGCTGAGAAATTGCAAATGTCGAGCAATTGCTCAGAGATATAAAGTGCCAGCACTGAAAGCTGTTGCTAGCCAGCACCCTTCCTTGGAAGCGCTTTCACAGGAGCAGCAACACTGGGGCTTTTCGCTTCTATACGCACCAAACGTCACGGTCCTTCTCTTTCTGTCTTGTAGACACGAGCTGAGAAATTGCAAACGTCGAGCAATTGCTCAGAGATGAAAAGTGCCAGCACTGAAAGCTGTTGCTAGCCAGCACCCTTCCTTGGAAGCGCTTTTGTACGCCTAAGAACAGTGGGGCTCTGGGCTTCCCTAGCCACCTCATCTTCTGCTCATCCTCTCGCGCACTCTAAAGAGAGCTCAGGTGAGAAATTGCAAACGTCCAGCAATTGCTCAGAGATGAAAAGTGCCAGCACTGAAAGCTCTTGCTAGCCAGCACCCTTCCTTGGAAGTGCTTTCACAGGCGCAGTAACACTGGGGTTTTGCGCTTCTCTAGCCACCAAACGTCACGGTCCTTCTCTTTCCGTCTCGTAGACACGAGCTGAGAAATTGCAAACGTCGAGCAATTGCTCAGAGATGAAAAGTGCCAGCACTGAAAGCTCTTGCTAGCCAGCACCCTTCCTTGGAAGCGCTTTCACAGGCGCAGCAACACTTGGGCTTTGCGCTTCTGTACGTACCAAACGTCACGGTCCTTCTCTTTCCGTCTCCTAGACACGAGCTGAGAAATTGCAAACGTCGAGCAATTGCTCAGAGATGAAAAGTGCCAGCACTGAAAGCTCTTGCTAGCCAGCACCCTTCCTTGGAAGCGCTTTCACAGGCGCAGCAACACTGGGGCTTTGCGCTTCTCTACCCACCAAACGTCACGGTCATTCTCTTTCCGTCTCGTAGACACGAGCTGAGAAATTGCAAACGTCGAGCAATTGCTCCGAGATGAAAAGTGCCAGCACTGAAAGCTCTTGCTAGCCAGCACCCTTCCTTGGAAGCGCTTTTGTAGGCCTAAGAACACTGGGGCTCTGGGCTTCTCTAGCCACCTCATCTTCTGCTCATCCTCTCGCGCACTCTAAAGAGAGCTCAGGTGAGAAATTGCAAACGTCGAGCAATTGCTCAGAGATGAAAAGTGCCAGCACTGAAAGCTGTTGCTAGCCAGCACCCTTCCTTGGAAGCGCTTTCACAGGCGCAGCAACACTGGGGCTTTGCGCTTCTCTAGCCACCAAACGTCACGGTCCTTCTCTTTCCGTCGGTAGACACAAGCTGAGAAATTGCAAACGTCGAGCAATTGCTCAGAGATGAAAAGTGCCAGCACTGAAAGCTGTTGCTAGCCAGCACCCTTCCTTGGAAGCGCTTTCAGAGGCGCAGTAACACTGGGGCTTTGCGCTTCTCTAGCCATCAAACGTCATGGTCATTCTCTTTCCATCTCGTAGACACGAGCTGAGAAATTGCAAACGTCGAGCAATTGCTCAGAGATGAAAAGTGCCAGCACTGAAAGCTCTTGCTAGCCAGCACCCTTCCTTGGAAGCGCTTTTGTAGGCCTAAGAACACTGGGGCTCTGGGCTTCTCTAGCCACCTCATCTTCTGCTCATCCTCTCGCGCACTCTAAAGAGAGCTCAGGTGAGAAATTGCAAACGTCCAGCAATTGCTCAGAGATGAAAAGTGCCAGCACTGAAAGCTCTTGCTAGCCAGCACTCTTCCTTGGAAGCGCTTTCACAGGCGCAGCAACACTGGGGCTTTGCGCTTCTATACGCACCAAACGTCACGGTCCTTCTCTTTCCGTCTCGTAGACACGAGCTGAGAAATTGCAAACGTCGAGCAATTGCTCAGAGATGAAAAGTGTCAGCACTGAAAGCTGTTGCTAGCCAGCACCCTTCCCTGGAAGCGCTTTCACAGGCGCAGCAACACTGGGGCTTTGCGCTTCTGTAGCCACCAAACGTCACGGTCCTTCTCTTTCCGTCTCGTAGACACGAGCTGAGAAATTGCAAACGTCGAGCAATTGCTCCGAGAAGAAAAGTGCCAGCACTGAAAGCTGTTGCTAGCCAGCACCCTTCCTTGGAAGCGCTTTTGTAGGCCTAAGAACACTGGGGCTCTGGGCTTCTCTAGCCACCTCATCTTCTGCTCATCCTCTCGCGCACTCTAAAGAGAGCTCAGGTGAGAAATTGCAAACGTCGAGCAATTGCTCAGAGATGAAAAGTGCCAGCACTGAAAGCTCTTGCTAGCCAGCACCCTTCCTTGGAAGCGCTTTCACAGGCGCAGCAACACTGGGGCTTTGCGCTTCTCTAGCCACCAAACGTCACGGTCCTTCTCTTTCCGTCTCCTAGACACGAGCTGAGAAATTGCAAACGTCGAGCAATTGCTCAGAGATGAAAAGTGCCAGCACTGAAAGCTGTTGCTAGCCAGCACCCTTCCTTGGAAGCGCTTTCACAGGCGCAGCAACACTGGGGCTTTGCGCTTCTCTACCCACCAAACGTCACGGTCCTTCTCTTTCCGTCTCGTAGACACGAGCTGAGAAATTGCAAACGTCCAGCAATTGCTCAGAGATGAAAAGTGCCAGCACTGAAAGCTGTTGCTAGCCAGCACCCTTCCTTGGAAGCGCTTTCACAGGCGCAGCAACACTGGGGCTTTGCGCTTCTATACGCACCAAACGTCACGGTCATTCTCTTTCCATCTCGTAGACACGAGCTGAGAAATTGCAAACGTCGAGCAATTGCTCCGAGATGAAAAGTGCCAGCACTGAAAGCTCTTGCTAGCCAGCACCCTTCCTTGGAAGCGCTTTCACAGGCGCAGCAACACTGGGGCTTTGCGCTTCTCTACCCACCAAACGTCACGGTCCTTCTCTTTCCGTCGGTAGACACGAGCTGAGAAATTGCAAACGTCGAGCAATTGCTCAGAGATGAAAAGTGCCAGCACTGAAAGCTGTTGCTAGCCAGCACCCTTCCTTGGAAGCGCTTTTGTAGGCCTAAGAACACTGGGGCTCTGGGCTTCTCTAGCCACCTCATCTTCTGCTCATCCTCTCGCGCACTCTAAAGAGAGCTCAGGTGAGAAATTGCAAACGTCCAGCAATTGCTCAGAGATGAAAAGTGCCAGCACTGAAAGCTCTTGCTAGCCAGCACCCTTCCTTGGAAGCGCTTTCACGGGCGCAGCAACACTGGGGCTTTGCGCTTCTATACGCACCAAACGTCACGGTCCTTCTCTTTCCGTCTCGTAGACACGAGCTGAGAAATTGCAAACGTCGAGCAATTGCTCAGAGATGAAAAGTGCCAGCACTGAAAGCTGTTGCTAGCCAGCACCCTTCCTTGGAAGCGCTTTCACAGGCGCAGCAACACTGGGGCTTTGCGCTTCTATACGCACCAAACGTCACGGTCCTTCTCTTTCCGTCTTGTAGACACAAGCTGAGAAATTGCAAACGTCGAGCAATTGCTCAGAGATGAAAAGTGCCAGCACTGAAAGCTCTTGCTAGCCAGCACCCTTCCTTGGAAGCGCTTTTGTAGGCCTAAGAACACTGGGGCTCTGGGCTTCTCTAGCCACCTCATCTTCTGCTCATCCTCTCGCGCACTCTAAAGAGAGCTCAGGTGAGAAATTGCAAACGTCGAGCAATTGCTCAGAGATAAAAAGTGCCAGCACTGAAAGCTCTTGCTAGCCAGCACCCTTCCTTGGAAGCGCTTTCACAGGCGCAGCAACACTGGGGCTTTGTGCTTCTCTAGCCACCAAACGTCACGGTCCTTCTCTTTCCGTCGGTAGACACGAGCTGAGAAATTGCAAACGTCGAGCAATTGCTCAGAGATGAAAAGTGCCAGCACTGAAAGCTGTTGCTAGCCAGCACCCTTCCTTGGAAGCGCTTTTGTAGGCCTAAGAACACTGGGGCTCTGGGCTTCTCTAGCCACCTCATCTTCTGCTCATCCTCTCGCGCACTCTAAAGAGAGCTCAGGTGAGAAATTGCAAACGTCGAGCAATTGCTCAGAGATGAAAAGTGCCAGCACTGAAAGCTCTTGCTAGCCAGCACCCTTCCTTGGAAGCGCTTTCACAGGCGCAGCAACACTGGGGCGTTGCGCTTCTATACGCACCAAACGTCACGGTCCTTCTCTTTCCATCTCCTAGACACGAGCTGAGAAATTGCAAACGTCGAGCAATTGCTCAGAGATGAAAAGTGCCAGCACTGAAAGCTCTTGCTAGCCAGCACCCTTCCTTGGAAGCGCTTTCACAGGCGCAGCAACACTGGGGCTTTGCGCTTCTCTACCCACCAAATGTCACGGTCCTTCTCTTTCCGTCTTGTAGACACGAGCTGAGAAATTGCAAACGTCGAGCAATTGCTCAGAGATGAAAAGTGCCAGCACTGAAAGCTGTTGCTAGCCAGCACCCTTCCTTGGAAGCGCTTTCACAGGAGCAGCAACACTGGGGCTTTGCGCTTCTATACGCACCAAACGTCACGGTCATTCTCTTTCCGTCTCGTAGACACGAGCTGAGAAATTGCAAAAGTCCAGCAATTGCTCAGAGATGAAAAGTGCCAGCACTGAAAGCTGTTGCTAGCCAGCACCCTTCCTTGGAAGCGCTTTTGTAGGCCTAAGAACACTGGGGCTCTGGGCTTCTCTAGCCACCTCATCTTCTGCTCATCCTCTCGCGCACTCTAAAGAGAGCTCAGGTGAGAAATTGCAAACGTCGAGCAATTGCTCAGAGATGAAAAGTGCCAGCACTGAAAGCTCTTGCTAGCCAGCACCCTTCCTTGGAAGCGCTTTCACAGGCGCAGCAACACTGGGGCTTTGCGCTTCTCTAGCCACCAAACGTCACGGTCCTTCTCTTTCCGTCTCGTAGACACGAGCTGAGAAATTGCAAACGTCGAGCAATTGCTCAGAGATGAAAAGTGCCAGCACTGAAAGCTCTTGCTAGCCAGCACCCTTCCTTGGAAGCGCTTTTGTAGGCCTAAGAACACTGGGGCTCTGGGCTTCTCTAGCCACCTCATCTTCTGCTCATCCTCTCGCGCACTCTAAAGAGAGCTCAGGTGAGAAATTGCAAACGTCGAGCAATTGCTCAGAGATGAAAAGTGCCAGCACTGAAAGCTCTTGCTAGCCAGCACCCTTCCTTGGAAGCGCTTTCACAGGAGCAGCAACACTGGGGCTTTGCGCTTCTCTAGCCATCAAACGTCATGGTCATTCTCTTTCCATCTCGTAGACACGAGCTGAGAAATTGCAAACGTCGAGCAATTGCTCCGAGATGAAAAGTGCCAGCACTGAAAGCTCTTGCTAGCCAGCACCCTTCCTTGGAAGCGCTTTTGTAGGCCTAAGAACACTGGGGCTCTGGGCTTCTCTAGCCACCTCATCTTCTGCTCATCCTCTCGCGCACTCTAAAGAGAGCTCAGGTGAGAAATTGCAAACGTCCAGCAATTGCTCAGAGATGAAAAGTGCCAGCACTGAAAGCTCTTGCTAGCCAGCACCCTTCCTTGGAAGTGCTTTCACAGGCGCAGTAACACTGGGGCTTTGCGCTTCTCTAGCCACCAAACGTCACGGTCATTCTCTTTCCGTCGGTAGACACGAGCTGAGAAATTGCAAACGTCGAGCAATTGCTCAGAGATGAAAAGTGCCAGCACTGAAAGCTGTTGCTAGCCAGCACCCTTCCTTGGAAGCGCTTTCACAGGCGCAGCAACACTGGGGCTTTGCGCTTCTATACGCACCAAACGTCACGGTCATTCTCTTTCCGTCTCGTAGACACGAGCTGAGAAATTGCAAACGTCGAGCAATTGCTCCGAGATGAAAAGTGCCAGCACTGAAAGCTGTTGCTAGCCAGCACCCTTCCTTGGAAGCGCTTTCACAGGCGCAGCAACACTGGGGCTTTGCGCTTCTCTAGCCACCAAACGTCACGGTCCTTCTCTTTCCGTCTCCTAGACACGAGCTGAGAAATTGCAAACGTCGAGCAATTGCTCAGAGATGAAAAGTGCCAGCACTGAAAGCTGTTGCTAGCCAGCACCCTTCCTTGGAAGCGCTTTTGTAGGCCTAAGAACACTGGGGCTCTGGGCTTCTCTAGCCACCTCATCTTCTGCTCATCCTCTCGCGCACTCTAAAGAGAGCTCAGGTGAGAAATTGCAAACGTCGAGCAATTGCTCAGAGAGGAAAAGTGCCAGCACTGAAAGCTCTTGCTAGCCAGCACCCTTCCTTGGAAGCGCTTTCACGGGCGCAGCAACACTGGGGCTTTGCGCTTCTATACGCACCAAACGTCACGGTCCTTCTCTTTCCGTCTCGTAGACACGAGCTGAGAAATTGCAAACGTCGAGCAATTGCTCCGAGATGAAAAGTGCCAGCACTGAAAGCTCTTGCTAGCCAGCACCCTTCCTTGGAAGCGCTTTCACAGGCGCAGCAACACTGGGGCTTTGCGCTTCTATACGCACCAAACGTCACGGTCCTTCTCTTTCCGTCTTGTAGACACGAGCTGAGAAATTGCAAACGTCGAGCAATTGCTCCGAGATGAAAAGTGCCAGCACTGAAAGCTCTTGCTAGCCAGCACCCTTCCTTGGAAGCGCTTTTGTAGGCCTAAGAACACTGGGGCTCTGGGCTTCTCTAGCCACCTCATCTTCTGCTCATCCTCTCGCGCACTCTAAAGAGAGCTCAGGTGAGAAATTGCAAACGTCGAGCAATTGCTCAAAGATAAAAAGTGCCAGCACTGAAAGCTGTTGCTAGCCAGCACCCTTCCTTGGAAGCGCTTTCACAGGCGCAGCAACACTGGGGCTTTGCGCTTCTATACGCACCAAACGTCATGGTCATTCTCTTTCCATCTCCTAGACACGAGCTGAGAAATTGCAAACGTCGAGCAATTGCTCAGAGATGAAAAGTGCCAGCACTGAAAGCTCTTGCTAGCCAGCACCCTTCCTTGGAAGCGCTTTCAGAGGCGCAGCAACACTGGGGCTTTGCGCTTCTATACGCACCAAATGTCACGGTCCTTCTCTTTCCGTCTTGTAGACATGAGCTGAGAAATTGCAAACGTCGAGCAATTGCTCAGAGATGAAAAGTGCCAGCACTGAAAGCTCTTGCTAGCCAGCACCCTTCCTTGGAAGCGCTTTCACAGGCGCAGTAACACTGGGGCTTTGCGCTTCTCTAGCCACCAAACGTCACGGTCCTTCTCTTTCCGTCTCCTAGACACGAGCTGAGAAATTGCAAACGTCGAGCAATTGCTCAGAGATGAAAAGTGCCAGCACTGAAAGCTCTTGCTAGCCAGCACCCTTCCTTGGAAGCGCTTTCACAGGAGCAGCAACACTGGGGCTTTGCGCTTCTATACGCACCAAACGTCACGGTCATTCTCTTTCCGTCTCGTAGACACGAGCTGAGAAATTGCAAACGTCCAGCAATTGCTCAGAGATGAAAAGTGCCAGCACTGAAAGCTGTTGCTAGCCAGCACCCTTCCTTGGAAGCGCTTTTGTAGGCCTAAGAACACTGGGGCTCTGGGCTTCTCTAGCCACCTCATCTTCTGCTCATCCTCTCGCGCACTCTAAAGAGAGCTCAGGTGAGAAATTGCAAACGTCGAGCAATTGCTCAGAGATGAAAAGTGCCAGCACTGAAAGCTCTTGCTAGCCAGCACCCTTCCTTGGAAGCGCTTTCACAGGCGCAGCAACACTGGGGCTTTGCGCTTCTCTAGCCACCAAACGTCACGGTCCTTCTCTTTCCGTCGGTAGACACGAGCTGAGAAATTGCAAACGTCGAGCAATTGCTCAGAGATGAAAAGTGCCAGCACTGAAAGCTCTTGCTAGCCAGCACCCTTCCTTGGAAGCGCTTTCACAGGCGCAGCAACACTGGGGCTTTGCGCTTCTCTAGCCACCAAACGTCACGGTCCTTCTCTTTCCGTCGGTAGACACGAGCTGAGAAATTGCAAACGTCGAGCAATTGCTCAGAGATGAAAAGTGCCAGCACTGAAAGCTGTTGCTAGCCAGCACCCTTCCTTGGAAGCGCTTTTGTAGGCCTAAGAACACTGGGGCTCTGGGCTTCTCTAGCCACCTCATCTTCTGCTCATCCTCTCGCGCACTCTAAAGAGAGCTCAGGTGAGAAATAGGAAACGTCGAGCAATTGCTCAGAGATGAAAAGTGCCAGCACTGAAAGCTGTTGCTAGCCAGCACCCTTCCTTGGAAGCGCTTTCACAGGCGCAGCAACACTGGGGCTTTGCGCTTCTATACGCACCAAACGTCACGGTCCTTCTCTTTCCGTCTCCTAGACACGAGCTGAGAAATTGCAAACGTCGAGCAATTGCTCAGAGATGAAAAGTGCCAGCACTGAAAGCTCTTGCTAGCCAGCACCCTTCCTTGGAAGCGCTTTCACAGGCGCAGCAACACTGGGGCTTTGCGCTTCTCTAGCCACCAAACGTCACGGTCCTTCTCTTTCCGTCTCGTAGACACGAGCTAAGAAATTGCAAACGTCGAGCAATTTCTCAGAGATGAAAAGTGCCAGCACTGAAAGCTGTTGCTAGCCAGCACCCTTCCTTGGAAGCGCTTTTGTAGGCCTAAGAACACTGGGGCTCTGGGCTTCTCTAGCCACCTCATCTTCTGCTCATCCTCTCGCGCACTCTAAAGAGAGCTCAGGTGAGAAATTGCAAACGTCGAGCAATTGCTCAGAGATGAAAAGTGCCAGCACTGAAAGCTGTTGCTAGCCAGCACCCTTCCTTGGAAGCGCTTTCACAGGCGCAGCAACACTGGGGCTTTGCGCTTCTATACGCACCAAACGTCACGGTCCTTCTCTTTCCGTCTCCTAGACACGAGCTGAGAAATTGCAAACGTCGAGCAATTGCTCAGAGATGAAAAGTGCCAGCACTGAAAGCTGTTGCTAGCCAGCACCCTTCCTTGGAAGCGCTTTTGTAGGCCTAAGAACACTGGGGCTCTGGGCTTCTCTAGCCACCTCATCTTCTGCTCATCATCTCGCGCACTCTAAAGAGAGCTCAGGTAAGAAATTGCAAACGTCGAGCAATTGCTCAGAGATAAAAAGTGCCAGCACTGAAAGCTGTTGCTAGCCAGCACCCTTCCTTGGAAGCGCTTTCACAGGCGCAGTAACACTGGGGCTTTGCACTTCTGTACGCACCAAACGTCACGGTCCTTCTCTTTCCGTCTCCTAGACACGAGCTGAGAAATTGCAAACGTCGAGCAATTGCTCAGAGATGAAAAGTGCCAGCACTGAAAGCTGTTGCTAGCCAGCACCCTTCCTTGGAAGCGCTTTCACAGGCGCAGTAACACTGGGGCTTTGCGCTTCTCTACCCATCAAACGTCATGGTCATTCTCTTTCCATCTCGTAGACACGAGCTGAGAAATTGCAAACGTCCAGCAATTGCTCAGAGATGAAAAGTGCCAGCACTGAAAGCTGTTGCTAGCCAGCACCCTTCCTTGGAAGCGCTTTTGTAGGCCTAAGAACAGTGGGGCTCTGGGCTTCTCTAGCCACCTCATCTTCTGCTCATCCTCTCGCGCACTCTAAAGAGAGCTCAGGTGAGAAATTGCAAACGTCCAGCAATTGCTCAGAGATGAAAAGTGCCAGCACTGAAAGCTGTTGCTAGCCAGCACCCTTCCTTGGAAGCGCTTTCACAGGCGCAGTAACACTGGGGCTTTGCGCTTCTCTACCCACCAAACGTCACGGTCCTTCTCTTTCCATCTCCTAGACACGAGCTGAGAAATTGCAAACGTCGAGCAATTGCTCCGAGATGAAAAGTGCCAGCACTGAAAGCTCTTGCTAGCCAGCACCCTTCCTTGGAAGCGCTTTCACAGGCGCAGCAACACTGGGGCTTTGCGCTTCTATACGCACCAAATGTCACGGTCCTTCTCTTTCCGTCTTGTAGACACGAGCTGAGAAATTGCAAATGTCGAGCAATTGCTCCGAGATGAAAAGTGCCAGCACTGAAAGCTCTTGCTAGCCAGCACCCTTCCTTGGAAGCGCTTTCACAGGCGCAGCAACACTGGGGCTTTGCGCTTCTCTACCCACCAAACGTCACGGTCCTTCTCTTTCCATCTCCTAGACACGAGCTGAGAAATTGCAAACGTCGAGCAATTGCTCCGAGATGAAAAGTGCCAGCACTGAAAGCTCTTGCTAGCCAGCACCCTTCCTTGGAAGCGCTTTCACAGGCGCAGCAACACTGGGGCTTTGCGCTTCTATACGCACCAAACGTCACGGTCCTTCTCTTTCCGTCTCGTAGACACGAGCTGAGAAATTGCAAACGTCGAGCAATTGCTCAGAGATGAAAAGTGCCAGCACTGAAAGCTGTTGCTAGCCAGCACCCTTCCTTGGAAGCGCTTTCACAGGAGCAGCAACACTGGGGCTTTGCGCTTCTATACGCACCAAACGTCACGGTCATTCTCTTTCCGTCTCGTAGACACGAGCTGAGAAATTGCAAACGTCCAGCAATTGCTCAGAGATGAAAAGTGCCAGCACTGAAAGCTGTTGCTAGCCAGCACCCTTCCTTGGAAGCGCTTTTGTAGGCCTAAGAACACTGGGGCTCTGGGCTTCTCTAGCCACCTCATCTTCTGCTCATCCTCTCGCGCACTCTAAAGAGAGCTCAGGTGAGAAATTGCAAACGTCGAGCAATTGCTCAGAGATGAAAAGTGCCAGCACTGAAAGCTCTTGCTAGCCAGCACCCTTCCTTGGAAGCGCTTTCACAGGCGCAGCAACACTGGGGCTTTGCGCTTCTCTACCCACCAAACGTCACGGTCCTTCTCTTTCCGTCTCGTAGACACGAGCTGAGAAATTGCAAACGTCGAGCAATTGCTCAGAGATGAAAAGTGCCAGCACTGAAAGCTCTTGCTAGCCAGCACCCTTCCTTGGAAGCGCTTTCACAGGCGCAGCAACACTGGGGCTTTGCGCTTCTCTAGCCACCAAACGTCACGGTCCTTCTCTTTCCGTCTCCTAGACACGAGCTGAGAAATTGCAAACGTCGAGCAATTGCTCAGAGATGAAAAGTGCCAGCACTGAAAGCTGTTGCTAGCCAGCCCCCTTCCTTGGAAGCGCTTTTGTAGGCCTAAGAACACTGGGGCTCTGGGCTTCTCTAGCCACCTCATCTTCTGCTCATCCTCTCGCGCACTCTAAAGAGAGCTCAGGTGAGAAATTGCAAACGTCCAGCAATTGCTCAGAGATGAAAAGTGCCAGCACTGAAAGCTCTTGCTAGCCAGCACCCTTCCTTGGAAGCGCTTTCACAGGCGCAGCAACACTGGGGCTTTGCGCTTCTATACGCACCAAACGTCACGGTCCTTCTCTTTCCGTCTCCTAGACACGAGCTGAGAAATTGCAAACGTCGAGCAATTGCTCCGAGATGAAAAGTGCCAGCACTGAAAGCTCTTGCTAGCCAGCACCCTTCCTTGGAAGCGCTTTTGTAGGCCTAAGAACACTGGGGCTCTGGGCTTCTCTAGCCACCTCATCTTCTGCTCATCCTCTCGCGCACTCTAAAGAGAGCTCAGGTGAGAAATTGCAAACGTCGAGCAATTGCTCCGAGATGAAAAGTGCCAGCACTGAAAGCTCTTGCTAGCCAGCACCCTTCCTTGGAAGCGCTTTCACAGGCGCAGCAACACTGGGGCTTTGCGCTTCTATACGCACCAAACGTCACGGTCCTTCTCTTTCCGTCTCCTAGACACGAGCTGAGAAATTGCAAACGTCGAGCAATTGCTCAGAGATGAAAAGTGCCAGCACTGAAAGCTCTTGCTAGCCAGCACCCTTCCTTGGAAGCGCTTTTGTAGGCCTAAGAACACTGGGGCTCTGGGCTTCTCTAGCCACCTCATCTTCTGCTCATCCTCTCGCACACTCTAAAGAGAGCTCAGGTAAGAAATTGCAAACGTCGAGCAATTGCTCAGAGATGAAAAGTGCCAGCACTGAAAGCTGTTGCTAGCCAGCACCCTTCCTTGGAAGCGCTTTCACAGGCGCAGCAACACTGGGGCTTTGCGCTTCTATACGCACCAAATGTCACGGTCCTTCTCTTTCCGTCTTGTAGACACGAGCTGAGAAATTGCAAATGTCGAGCAATTGCTCAGAGATGAAAAGTGCCAGCACTGAAAGCTCTTGCTAGCCAGCACCCTTCCTTGGAAGCGCTTTCACAGGCGCAGCAACACTGGGGCTTTGCGCTTCTCTACCCACCAAACGTCACGGTCCTTCTCTTTCCATCTCCTAGACACGAGCTGAGAAATTGCAAACGTCGAGCAATTGCTCCGAGATGAAAAGTGCCAGCACTGAAAGCTCTTGCTAGCCAGCACCCTTCCTTGGAAGCGCTTTCACAGGCGCAGCAACACTGGGGCTTTGCGCTTCTATACGCACCAAACGTCACGGTCCTTCTCTTTCCGTCTCGTAGACACGAGCTGAGAAATTGCAAACGTCGAGCAATTGCTCAGAGATGAAAAGTGCCAGCACTGAAAGCTGTTGCTAGCCAGCACCCTTCCTTGGAAGCGCTTTCACAGGAGCAGCAACACTGGGGCTTTGCGCTTCTATACGCACCAAACGTCACGGTCATTCTCTTTCCGTCTCGTAGACACGAGCTGAGAAATTGCAAACGTCCAGCAATTGCTCAGAGATGAAAAGTGCCAGCACTGAAAGCTCTTGCTAGCCAGCACCCTTCCTTGGAAGCGCTTTTGTAGGCCTAAGAACACTGGGGCTCTGGGCTTCTCTAGCCACCTCATCTTCTGCTCATCCTCTCGCGCACTCTAAAGAGAGCTCAGGTGAGAAATTGCAAACGTCGAGCAATTGCTCAGAGATGAAAAGTGCCAGCACTGAAAGCTCTTGCTAGCCAGCACCCTTCCTTGGAAGCGCTTTCACAGGCGCAGCAACACTGGGGCTTTGCGCTTCTCTACCCACCAAACGTCACGGTCCTTCTCTTTCCGTCTCGTAGACACGAGCTGAGAAATTGCAAACGTCGAGCAATTGCTCAGAGATGAAAAGTGCCAGCACTGAAAGCTCTTGCTAGCCAGCACCCTTCCTTGGAAGCGCTTTCACAGGCGCAGCAACACTGGGGCTTTGCGCTTCTCTAGCCACCAAACGTCACGGTCCTTCTCTTTCCGTCTCCTAGACACGAGCTGAGAAATTGCAAACGTCGAGCAATTGCTCAGAGATGAAAAGTGCCAGCACTGAAAGCTGTTGCTAGCCAGCCCCCTTCCTTGGAAGCGCTTTTGTAGGCCTAAGAACACTGGGGCTCTGGGCTTCTCTAGCCACCTCATCTTCTGCTCATCCTCTCGCGCACTCTAAAGAGAGCTCAGGTGAGAAATTGCAAACGTCCAGCAATTGCTCAGAGATGAAAAGTGCCAGCACTGAAAGCTCTTGCTAGCCAGCACCCTTCCTTGGAAGCGCTTTCACAGGCGCAGCAACACTGGGGCTTTGCGCTTCTATACGCACCAAACGTCACGGTCCTTCTCTTTCCGTCTCCTAGACACGAGCTGAGAAATTGCAAACGTCGAGCAATTGCTCCGAGATGAAAAGTGCCAGCACTGAAAGCTCTTGCTAGCCAGCACCCTTCCTTGGAAGCGCTTTTGTAGGCCTAAGAACACTGGGGCTCTGGGCTTCTCTAGCCACCTCATCTTCTGCTCATCCTCTCGCGCACTCTAAAGAGAGCTCAGGTGAGAAATTGCAAACGTCGAGCAATTGCTCCGAGATGAAAAGTGCCAGCACTGAAAGCTCTTGCTAGCCAGCACCCTTCCTTGGAAGCGCTTTCACAGGCGCAGCAACACTGGGGCTTTGCGCTTCTATACGCACCAAACGTCACGGTCCTTCTCTTTCCGTCTCCTAGACACGAGCTGAGAAATTGCAAACGTCGAGCAATTGCTCAGAGATGAAAAGTGCCAGCACTGAAAGCTCTTGCTAGCCAGCACCCTTCCTTGGAAGCGCTTTTGTAGGCCTAAGAACACTGGGGCTCTGGGCTTCTCTAGCCACCTCATCTTCTGCTCATCCTCTCGCACACTCTAAAGAGAGCTCAGGTAAGAAATTGCAAACGTCGAGCAATTGCTCAGAGATGAAAAGTGCCAGCACTGAAAGCTGTTGCTAGCCAGCACCCTTCCTTGGAAGCGCTTTCACAGGCGCAGTAACACTGGGGCTTTGCGCTTCTCTACCCACCAAACGTCACGGTCCTTCTCTTTCCATCTCGTAGACACGAGCTGAGAAATTGCAAACGTCGAGCAATTGCTCAGAGATGAAAAGTGCCAGCACTGAAAGCTGTTGCTAGCCAGCACCCTTCCTTGGAAGCGCTTTCACAGGCGCAGTAACACTGGGGCTTTGCGCTTCTCTAGCCACCAAGCGTCATGGTCATTCTCTTTCCATCTCGTAGACACGAGCTGAGAAATTGCAAACGTCGAGCAATTGCTCAGAGATGAAAAGTGCCAGCACTGAAAGCTGTTGCTAGCCAGCACCCTTCCTTGGAAGCGCTTTCACAGGCGCAGCAACACTGGGGCTTTGCGCTTCTCTAGCCACCTAATCTTCTGCTCATCCTCTCGCGCACTCTAAAGAGAGCTCAGGTGAGAAATTGCAAACGTCCAGCAATTGCTCAGAGATGAAAAGTGCCAGCACTGAAAGCTGTTGCTAGCCAGCACCCTTCCTTGGAAGCGCTTTCACAGGCGCAGCAACACTGGGGCTTTGCGCTTCTCTACGCACCAAACGTCACGGTCATTCTCTTTCCGTCTCGTAGACACGAGCTGAGAAATTGCAAACGTCGAGCAATTGCTCAGAGATGAAAAGTGCCAGCACTGAAAGCTGTTGCTAGCCAGCACCCTTCCTTGGAAGCGCTTTTGTAGGCCTAAGAACAGTGGGGCTCTGGGCTTCCCTAGCCACCTCATCTTCTGCTCATCCTCTCGCGCACTCTAAAGAGAGCTCAGGTGAGAAATTGCAAACGTCCAGCAATTGCTCAGAGATGAAAAGTGCCAGCACTGAAAGCTCTTGCTAGCCAGCACCCTTCCTTGGAAGCGCTTTCACAGGCGCAGCAACACTGGGGCTTTGCGCTTCTATACGTACCAAACGTCACGGTCCTTCTCTTTCCGTCTCCTAGACACGAGCTGAGAAATTGCAAACGTCGAGCAATTGCTCAGAGATGAAAAGTGCCAGCACTGAAAGCTGTTGCTAGCCAGCACCCTTCCTTGGAAGCGCTTTCACAGGCGCAGCAACACTGGGGCTTTGCGCTTCTCTAGCCACCAAACGTCACGGTCCTTCTCTTTCCGTCTCCTAGACACGAGCTGAGAAATTGCAAACGTTGAGCAATTGCTCAGAGATGAAAAGTGCCAGCACTGAAAGCTGTTGCTAGCCAGCACCCTTCCTTGGAAGCGCTTTCACAGGCGCAGCAACACTGGGGCTTTGCGCTTCTCTACGCACCAAACGTCACGGTCATTCTCTTTCCGTCTCGTAGACACGAGCTGAGAAATTGCAAACGTCGAGCAATTGCTCAGAGATGAAAAGTGCCAGCACTGAAAGCTGTTGCTAGCCAGCACCCTTCCTTGGAAGCGCTTTTGTAGGCCTAAGAACACTGGGGCTCTGGGCTTCCCTAGCCACCTCATCTTCTGCTCATCCTCTCGCGCACTCTAAAGAGAGCTCAGGTGAGAAATTGCAAACGTCGAGCAATTGCTCAGAGATGAAAAGTGCCAGCACTGAAAGCTCTTGCTAGCCAGCACCCTTCCTTGGAAGCGCTTTTGTAGGCCTAAGAACACTGGGGCTCTGGGCTTCTCTAGCCACCTCATCTTCTGCTCATCCTCTCGCGCACTCTAAAGAGAGCTCAGGTGAGAAATTGCAAACGTCCAGCAATTGCTCAGAGATGAAAAGTGCCAGCACTGAAAGCTCTTGCTAGCCAGCACCCTTCCTTGGAAGCGCTTTCACAGGCGCAGCAACACTGGGGCTTTGCGCTTCTATACGCACCAAACGTCACGGTCCTTCTCTTTCCGTCTCCTAGACACGAGCTGAGAAATTGCAAACGTCGAGCAATTGCTCAGAGATGAAAAGTGCCAGCACTGAAAGCTGTTGCTAGCCAGCACCCTTCCTTGGAAGCGCTTTCACAGGCGCAGCAACACTGGGGCTTTGCGCTTCTCTAGCCACCAAATGTCACGGTCCTTCTCTTTCCGTCTCCTAGACACGAGCTGAGAAATTGCAAACGTCGAGCAATTGCTCAGAGATGAAAAGTGCCAGCACTGAAAGCTGTTGCTAGCCAGCACCCTTCCTTGGAAGCGCTTTTGTAGGCCTAAGAACAGTGGGGCTCTGGGCTTCCCTAGCCACCTCATCTTCTGCTCATCCTCTCGCGCACTCTAAAGAGAGCTCAGGTGAAAATTGCGAACGTCCAGCAATTGCTCCGAGATGAAAAGTGCCAGCACTGAAAGCTCTTGCTAGCCAGCACCCTTCCTTGGAAGCGCTTTCACAGGCGCAGCAACACTGGGGCTTTGCACTTCTGTACGCACCAAACGTCACGGTCCTTCTCTTTCCGTCTCGTAGACACGAGCTGAGAAATTGCAAACGTCGAGCAATTGCTCAGAGATGAAAAGTGCCAGCACTGAAAGCTCTTGCTAGCCAGCACCCTTCCTTGGAAGCGCTTTCACAGGCGCAAAAACACTGGGGCTTTGCGCTTCTCTAGCCATCAAACGTCATGGTCATTCTCTTTCCATCTCGTAGACACGAGCTGAGAAATTGCAAACGTCGAGCAATTGCTCAGAGATGAAAAGTGCCAGCACTGAAAGCTGTTGCTAGCCAGCACCCTTCCTTGGAAGCGCTTTTGTAGGCCTAAGAACACTGGGGCTCTGGGCTTCTCTAGCCACCTCATCTTCTGCTCATCCTCTCGCGCACTCTAAAGAGAGCTCAGGTGAGAAATTGCAAACGTCCAGCAATTGCTCAGAGATGAAAAGTGCCAGCACTGAAAGCTCTTGCTAGCCAGCACCCTTCCTTGGAAGCGCTTTTGTAGGCCTAAGAACACTGGGGCTTTGCGCTTCTCTAGCCACCAAACGTCACGGTCCTTCTCTTTCCGTCGGTAGACACGAGCTGAGAAATTGCAAACGTCGAGCATTTGCTCAGAGATGAAAAGTGCCAGCACTGAAAGCTCTTGCTAGCCAGCACCCTTCCTTGGAAGCGCTTTCACAGGCGCAGCAACACTGGGGCTTTGCGCTTCTATACGCACCAAATGTCACGGTCCTTCTCTTTCCGTCTTGTAGACACGAGCTGAGAAATTGGAAACGTCGAGCAATTGCTCCGAGATGAAAAGTGCCAGCACTGAAAGCTGTTGCTAGCCAGCACCCTTCCTTGGAAGCGCTTTTGTAGGCCTAAGAACACTGGGGCTCTGGGCTTCCCTAGCCACCTCATCTTCTGCTCATCCTCTCGCGCACTCTAAAGAGAGCTCAGGTGAGAAATTGCGAACGTCGAGCAATTGCTCAGAGATGAAAAGTGCCAGCACTGAAAGCTCTTGCTAGCCAGCACCCTTCCTTGGAAGCGCTTTTGTAGGCCTAAGAACACTGGGGCTTTGCGCTTCTCTAGCCACCAAACGTCACGGTCCTTCTCTTTCCGTCGGTAGACACGAGCTGAGAAATTGCAAACGTCGAGCATTTGCTCAGAGATGAAAAGTGCCAGCACTGAAAGCTCTTGCTAGCCAGCACCCTTCCTTGGAAGCGCTTTCACAGGCGCAGCAACACTGGGGCTTTGCGCTTCTATACGCACCAAATGTCACGGTCCTTCTCTTTCCGTCTTGTAGACACGAGCTGAGAAATTGGAAACGTCGAGCAATTGCTCCGAGATGAAAAGTGCCAGCACTGAAAGCTGTTGCTAGCCAGCACCCTTCCTTGGAAGCGCTTTTGTAGGCCTAAGAACACTGGGGCTCTGGGCTTCTCTAGCCACCTCATCTTCTGCTCATCCTCTCGCGCACTCTAAAGAGAGCTCAGGTGAGAAATTGCAAACGTCGAGCAATTGCTCCGAGATGAAAAGTGCCAGCACTGAAAGCTCTTGCTAGCCAGCACCCTTCCTTGGAAGCGCTTTCACAGGCGCAGCAACACTGGGGCTTTGCGCTTCTATACGCACCAAACGTCACGGTCCTTCTCTTTCCGTCTCCTAGACACGAGCTGAGAAATTGCAAACGTCGAGCAATTGCTCAGAGATGAAAAGTGCCAGCACTGAAAGCTCTTGCTAGCCAGCACCCTTCCTTGGAAGCGCTTTTGTAGGCCTAAGAACACTGGGGCTCTGGGCTTCTCTAGCCACCTCATCTTCTGCTCATCCTCTCGCACACTCTAAAGAGAGCTCAGGTAAGAAATTGCAAACGTCGAGCAATTGCTCAGAGATGAAAAGTGCCAGCACTGAAAGCTGTTGCTAGCCAGCACCCTTCCTTGGAAGCGCTTTCACAGGCGCAGTAACACTGGGGCTTTGCGCTTCTCTACCCACCAAACGTCACGGTCCTTCTCTTTCCATCTCGTAGACACGAGCTGAGAAATTGCAAACGTCGAGCAATTGCTCAGAGATGAAAAGTGCCAGCACTGAAAGCTGTTGCTAGCCAGCACCCTTCCTTGGAAGCGCTTTCACAGGCGCAGTAACACTGGGGCTTTGCGCTTCTCTAGCCACCAAGCGTCATGGTCATTCTCTTTCCATCTCGTAGACACGAGCTGAGAAATTGCAAACGTCGAGCAATTGCTCAGAGATGAAAAGTGCCAGCACTGAAAGCTGTTGCTAGCCAGCACCCTTCCTTGGAAGCGCTTTCACAGGCGCAGCAACACTGGGGCTTTGCGCTTCTCTAGCCACCTAATCTTCTGCTCATCCTCTCGCGCACTCTAAAGAGAGCTCAGGTGAGAAATTGCAAACGTCCAGCAATTGCTCAGAGATGAAAAGTGCCAGCACTGAAAGCTGTTGCTAGCCAGCACCCTTCCTTGGAAGCGCTTTCACAGGCGCAGCAACACTGGGGCTTTGCGCTTCTCTACGCACCAAACGTCACGGTCATTCTCTTTCCGTCTCGTAGACACGAGCTGAGAAATTGCAAACGTCGAGCAATTGCTCAGAGATGAAAAGTGCCAGCACTGAAAGCTGTTGCTAGCCAGCACCCTTCCTTGGAAGCGCTTTTGTAGGCCTAAGAACAGTGGGGCTCTGGGCTTCCCTAGCCACCTCATCTTCTGCTCATCCTCTCGCGCACTCTAAAGAGAGCTCAGGTGAGAAATTGCAAACGTCCAGCAATTGCTCAGAGATGAAAAGTGCCAGCACTGAAAGCTCTTGCTAGCCAGCACCCTTCCTTGGAAGCGCTTTCACAGGCGCAGCAACACTGGGGCTTTGCGCTTCTATACGTACCAAACGTCACGGACCTTCTCTTTCCGTCTCCTAGACACGAGCTGAGAAATTGCAAACGTCGAGCAATTGCTCAGAGATGAAAAGTGCCAGCACTGAAAGCTGTTGCTAGCCAGCACCCTTCCTTGGAAGCGCTTTCACAGGCGCAGCAACACTGGGGCTTTGCGCTTCTCTAGCCACCAAACGTCACGGTCCTTCTCTTTCCGTCTCCTAGACACGAGCTGAGAAATTGCAAACGTTGAGCAATTGCTCAGAGATGAAAAGTGCCAGCACTGAAAGCTGTTGCTAGCCAGCACCCTTCCTTGGAAGCGCTTTCACAGGCGCAGCAACACTGGGGCTTTGCGCTTCTCTACGCACCAAACGTCACGGTCATTCTCTTTCCGTCTCGTAGACACGAGCTGAGAAATTGCAAACGTCGAGCAATTGCTCAGAGATGAAAAGTGCCAGCACTGAAAGCTGTTGCTAGCCAGCACCCTTCCTTGGAAGCGCTTTTGTAGGCCTAAGAACACTGGGGCTCTGGGCTTCCCTAGCCACCTCATCTTCTGCTCATCCTCTCGCGCACTCTAAAGAGAGCTCAGGTGAGAAATTGCAAACGTCGAGCAATTGCTCAGAGATGAAAAGTGCCAGCACTGAAAGCTCTTGCTAGCCAGCACCCTTCCTTGGAAGCGCTTTTGTAGGCCTAAGAACACTGGGGCTCTGGGCTTCTCTAGCCACCTCATCTTCTGCTCATCCTCTCGCGCACTCTAAAGAGAGCTCAGGTGAGAAATTGCAAACGTCCAGCAATTGCTCAGAGATGAAAAGTGCCAGCACTGAAAGCTCTTGCTAGCCAGCACCCTTCCTTGGAAGCGCTTTCACAGGCGCAGCAACACTGGGGCTTTGCGCTTCTATACGCACCAAACGTCACGGTCCTTCTCTTTCCGTCTCCTAGACACGAGCTGAGAAATTGCAAACGTCGAGCAATTGCTCAGAGATGAAAAGTGCCAGCACTGAAAGCTGTTGCTAGCCAGCACCCTTCCTTGGAAGCGCTTTCACAGGCGCAGCAACACTGGGGCTTTGCGCTTCTCTAGCCACCAAATGTCACGGTCCTTCTCTTTCCGTCTCCTAGACACGAGCTGAGAAATTGCAAACGTCGAGCAATTGCTCAGAGATGAAAAGTGCCAGCACTGAAAGCTGTTGCTAGCCAGCACCCTTCCTTGGAAGCGCTTTTGTAGGCCTAAGAACAGTGGGGCTCTGGGCTTCCCTAGCCACCTCATCTTCTGCTCATCCTCTCGCGCACTCTAAAGAGAGCTCAGGTGAAAATTGCGAACGTCCAGCAATTGCTCCGAGATGAAAAGTGCCAGCACTGAAAGCTCTTGCTAGCCAGCACCCTTCCTTGGAAGCGCTTTCACAGGCGCAGCAACACTGGGGCTTTGCACTTCTGTACGCACCAAACGTCACGGTCCTTCTCTTTCCGTCTCGTAGACACGAGCTGAGAAATTGCAAACGTCGAGCAATTGCTCAGAGATGAAAAGTGCCAGCACTGAAAGCTCTTGCTAGCCAGCACCCTTCCTTGGAAGCGCTTTCACAGGCGCAAAAACACTGGGGCTTTGCGCTTCTCTAGCCATCAAACGTCATGGTCATTCTCTTTCCATCTCGTAGACACGAGCTGAGAAATTGCAAACGTCGAGCAATTGCTCAGAGATGAAAAGTGCCAGCACTGAAAGCTCTTGCTAGCCAGCACCCTTCCTTGGAAGCGCTTTTGTAGGCCTAAGAACACTGGGGCTCTGGGCTTCTCTAGCCACCTCATCTTCTGCTCATCCTCTCGCGCACTCTAAAGAGAGCTCAGGTGAGAAATTGCAAACGTCCAGCAATTGCTCAGAGATGAAAAGTGCCAGCACTGAAAGCTCTTGCTAGCCAGCACCCTTCCTTGGAAGCGCTTTTGTAGGCCTAAGAACACTGGGGCTTTGCGCTTCTCTAGCCACCAAACGTCACGGTCCTTCTCTTTCCGTCGGTAGACACGAGCTGAGAAATTGCAAACGTCGAGCATTTGCTCAGAGATGAAAAGTGCCAGCACTGAAAGCTCTTGCTAGCCAGCACCCTTCCTTGGAAGCGCTTTCACAGGCGCAGCAACACTGGGGCTTTGCGCTTCTATACGCACCAAATGTCACGGTCCTTCTCTTTCCGTCTTGTAGACACGAGCTGAGAAATTGGAAACGTCGAGCAATTGCTCCGAGATGAAAAGTGCCAGCACTGAAAGCTCTTGCTAGCCAGCACCCTTCCTTGGAAGCGCTTTTGTAGGCCTAAGAACACTGGGGCTCTGGGCTTCCCTAGCCACCTCATCTTCTGCTCATCCTCTCGCGCACTCTAAAGAGAGCTCAGGTGAGAAATTGCGAACGTCGAGCAATTGCTCAGAGATGAAAAGTGCCAGCACTGAAAGCTCTTGCTAGCCAGCACCCTTCCTTGGAAGCGCTTTTGTAGGCCTAAGAACACTGGGGCTTTGCGCTTCTCTAGCCACCAAACGTCACGGTCCTTCTCTTTCCGTCGGTAGACACGAGCTGAGAAATTGCAAACGTCGAGCATTTGCTCAGAGATGAAAAGTGCCAGCACTGAAAGCTCTTGCTAGCCAGCACCCTTCCTTGGAAGCGCTTTCACAGGCGCAGCAACACTGGGGCTTTGCGCTTCTATACGCACCAAATGTCACGGTCCTTCTCTTTCCGTCTTGTAGACACGAGCTGAGAAATTGGAAACGTCGAGCAATTGCTCCGAGATGAAAAGTGCCAGCACTGAAAGCTGTTGCTAGCCAGCACCCTTCCTTGGAAGCGCTTTTGTAGGCCTAAGAACACTGGGGCTCTGGGCTTCCCTAGCCACCTCATCTTCTGCTCATCCTCTCGCGCACTCTAAAGAGAGCTCAGGTGAGAAATTGCGAACGTCGAGCAATTGCTCCGAGATGAAAAGTGCCAGCACTGAAAGCTCTTGCTAGCCAGCACCCTTCCTTGGAAGCGCTTTCACAGGCGCAGCAACACTGGGGCTTTGCACTTCTGTACGCACCAAACGTCACGGTCCTTCTCTTTCCGTCTCCTAGACACGAGCTGAGAAATTGCAAACGTCGAGCAATTGCTCCGAGATGAAAAGTGCCAGCACTGAAAGCTCTTGCTAGCCAGCACCCTTCCTTGGAAGCGCTTTCACAGGCGCAAAAACACTGGGGCTTTGCGCTTCTCTAGCCATCAAACGTCATGGTCATTCTCTTTCCATCTCGTAGACACGAGCTGAGAAATTGCAAACGTCCAGCAATTGCTCCGAGAAGAAAAGTGCCAGCACTGAAAGCTGTTGCTAGCCAGCACCCTTCCTTGGAAGCGCTTTTGTAGGCCTAAGAACACTGGGGCTCTGGGCTTCTCTAGCCACCTCATCTTCTGCTCATCCTCTCGCGCACTCTAAAGAGAGCTCAGGTGAGAAATTGCAAACGTCAAGCAATTGCTCAGAGATGAAAAGTGCCAGCACTGAAAGCTCTTGCTAGCCAGCACCCTTCCTTGGAAGCGCTTTTGTAGGCCTAAGAACACTGGGGCTTTGCGCTTCTCTAGCCACCAAACGTCACGGTCCTTCTCTTTCCATCGGTAGACACGAGCTGAGAAATTGCAAACGTCGAGCATTTGCTCAGAGATGAAAAGTGCCAGCACTGAAAGCTCTTGCTAGCCAGCACCCTTCCTTGGAAGCGCTTTCACAGGCGCAAAAACACTGGGGCTTTGCGCTTCTCTAGCCATCAAACGTCATGGTCATTCTCTTTCCATCTCGTAGACACGAGCTGAGAAATTGCAAACGTCGAGCAATTGCTCAGAGATGAAAAGTGCCAGCACTGAAAGCTGTTGCTAGCCAGCACCCTTCCTTGGAAGCGCTTTTGTAGGCCTAAGAACACTGGGGCTCTGGGCTTCTCTAGCCACCTCATCTTCTGCTCATCCTCTCGCGCACTCTAAAGAGAGCTCAGGTGAGAAATTGCAAACGTCCAGCAATTGCTCAGAGATGAAAAGTGCCAGCACTGAAAGCTCTTGCTAGCCAGCACCCTTCCTTGGAAGCGCTTTTGTAGGCCTAAGAACACTGGGGCTTTGCGCTTCTCTAGCCACCAAACGTCACGGTCCTTCTCTTTCCGTCGGTAGACACGAGCTGAGAAATTGCAAACGTCGAGCATTTGCTCAGAGATGAAAAGTGCCAGCACTGAAAGCTCTTGCTAGCCAGCACCCTTCCTTGGAAGCGCTTTCACAGGCGCAGCAACACTGGGGCTTTGCGCTTCTATACGCACCAAATGTCACGGTCCTTCTCTTTCCGTCTTGTAGACACGAGCTGAGAAATTGGAAACGTCGAGCAATTGCTCCGAGATGAAAAGTGCCAGCACTGAAAGCTGTTGCTAGCCAGCACCCTTCCTTGGAAGCGCTTTTGTAGGCCTAAGAACACTGGGGCTCTGGGCTTCCCTAGCCACCTCATCTTCTGCTCATCCTCTCGCGCACTCTAAAGAGAGCTCAGGTGAGAAATTGCGAACGTCGAGCAATTGCTCAGAGATGAAAAGTGCCAGCACTGAAAGCTCTTGCTAGCCAGCACCCTTCCTTGGAAGCGCTTTTGTAGGCCTAAGAACACTGGGGCTTTGCGCTTCTCTAGCCACCAAACGTCACGGTCCTTCTCTTTCCGTCGGTAGACACGAGCTGAGAAATTGCAAACGTCGAGCATTTGCTCAGAGATGAAAAGTGCCAGCACTGAAAGCTCTTGCTAGCCAGCACCCTTCCTTGGAAGCGCTTTCACAGGCGCAGCAACACTGGGGCTTTGCGCTTCTATACGCACCAAATGTCACGGTCCTTCTCTTTCCGTCTTGTAGACACGAGCTGAGAAATTGGAAACGTCGAGCAATTGCTCCGAGATGAAAAGTGCCAGCACTGAAAGCTGTTGCTAGCCAGCACCCTTCCTTGGAAGCGCTTTTGTAGGCCTAAGAACACTGGGGCTCTGGGCTTCTCTAGCCACCTCATCTTCTGCTCATCCTCTCGCGCACTCTAAAGAGAGCTCAGGTGAGAAATTGCAAACGTCGAGCAATTGCTCCGAGATGAAAAGTGCCAGCACTGAAAGCTCTTGCTAGCCAGCACCCTTCCTTGGAAGCGCTTTCACAGGCGCAGCAACACTGGGGCTTTGCGCTTCTATACGCACCAAACGTCACGGTCCTTCTCTTTCCGTCTCCTAGACACGAGCTGAGAAATTGCAAACGTCGAGCAATTGCTCAGAGATGAAAAGTGCCAGCACTGAAAGCTCTTGCTAGCCAGCACCCTTCCTTGGAAGCGCTTTTGTAGGCCTAAGAACACTGGGGCTCTGGGCTTCTCTAGCCACCTCATCTTCTGCTCATCCTCTCGCACACTCTAAAGAGAGCTCAGGTAAGAAATTGCAAACGTCGAGCAATTGCTCAGAGATGAAAAGTGCCAGCACTGAAAGCTGTTGCTAGCCAGCACCCTTCCTTGGAAGCGCTTTCACAGGCGCAGTAACACTGGGGCTTTGCGCTTCTCTACCCACCAAACGTCACGGTCCTTCTCTTTCCATCTCGTAGACACGAGCTGAGAAATTGCAAACGTCGAGCAATTGCTCAGAGATGAAAAGTGCCAGCACTGAAAGCTGTTGCTAGCCAGCACCCTTCCTTGGAAGCGCTTTCACAGGCGCAGTAACACTGGGGCTTTGCGCTTCTCTAGCCACCAAGCGTCATGGTCATTCTCTTTCCATCTCGTAGACACGAGCTGAGAAATTGCAAACGTCGAGCAATTGCTCAGAGATGAAAAGTGCCAGCACTGAAAGCTGTTGCTAGCCAGCACCCTTCCTTGGAAGCGCTTTCACAGGCGCAGCAACACTGGGGCTTTGCGCTTCTCTAGCCACCTAATCTTCTGCTCATCCTCTCGCGCACTCTAAAGAGAGCTCAGGTGAGAAATTGCAAACGTCCAGCAATTGCTCAGAGATGAAAAGTGCCAGCACTGAAAGCTGTTGCTAGCCAGCACCCTTCCTTGGAAGCGCTTTCACAGGCGCAGCAACACTGGGGCTTTGCGCTTCTCTACGCACCAAACGTCACGGTCATTCTCTTTCCGTCTCGTAGACACGAGCTGAGAAATTGCAAACGTCGAGCAATTGCTCAGAGATGAAAAGTGCCAGCACTGAAAGCTGTTGCTAGCCAGCACCCTTCCTTGGAAGCGCTTTTGTAGGCCTAAGAACAGTGGGGCTCTGGGCTTCCCTAGCCACCTCATCTTCTGCTCATCCTCTCGCGCACTCTAAAGAGAGCTCAGGTGAGAAATTGCAAACGTCCAGCAATTGCTCAGAGATGAAAAGTGCCAGCACTGAAAGCTCTTGCTAGCCAGCACCCTTCCTTGGAAGCGCTTTCACAGGCGCAGCAACACTGGGGCTTTGCGCTTCTATACGTACCAAACGTCACGGTCCTTCTCTTTCCGTCTCCTAGACACGAGCTGAGAAATTGCAAACGTCGAGCAATTGCTCAGAGATGAAAAGTGCCAGCACTGAAAGCTGTTGCTAGCCAGCACCCTTCCTTGGAAGCGCTTTCACAGGCGCAGCAACACTGGGGCTTTGCGCTTCTCTAGCCACCAAACGTCACGGTCCTTCTCTTTCCGTCTCCTAGACACGAGCTGAGAAATTGCAAACGTTGAGCAATTGCTCAGAGATGAAAAGTGCCAGCACTGAAAGCTGTTGCTAGCCAGCACCCTTCCTTGGAAGCGCTTTCACAGGCGCAGCAACACTGGGGCTTTGCGCTTCTCTACGCACCAAACGTCACGGTCATTCTCTTTCCGTCTCGTAGACACGAGCTGAGAAATTGCAAACGTCGAGCAATTGCTCAGAGATGAAAAGTGCCAGCACTGAAAGCTGTTGCTAGCCAGCACCCTTCCTTGGAAGCGCTTTTGTAGGCCTAAGAACACTGGGGCTCTGGGCTTCCCTAGCCACCTCATCTTCTGCTCATCCTCTCGCGCACTCTAAAGAGAGCTCAGGTGAGAAATTGCAAACGTCGAGCAATTGCTCAGAGATGAAAAGTGCCAGCACTGAAAGCTCTTGCTAGCCAGCACCCTTCCTTGGAAGCGCTTTTGTAGGCCTAAGAACACTGGGGCTCTGGGCTTCTCTAGCCACCTCATCTTCTGCTCATCCTCTCGCGCACTCTAAAGAGAGCTCAGGTGAGAAATTGCAAACGTCCAGCAATTGCTCAGAGATGAAAAGTGCCAGCACTGAAAGCTCTTGCTAGCCAGCACCCTTCCTTGGAAGCGCTTTCACAGGCGCAGCAACACTGGGGCTTTGCGCTTCTATACGCACCAAACGTCACGGTCCTTCTCTTTCCGTCTCCTAGACACGAGCTGAGAAATTGCAAACGTCGAGCAATTGCTCAGAGATGAAAAGTGCCAGCACTGAAAGCTGTTGCTAGCCAGCACCCTTCCTTGGAAGCGCTTTCACAGGCGCAGCAACACTGGGGCTTTGCGCTTCTCTAGCCACCAAATGTCACGGTCCTTCTCTTTCCGTCTCCTAGACACGAGCTGAGAAATTGCAAACGTCGAGCAATTGCTCAGAGATGAAAAGTGCCAGCACTGAAAGCTGTTGCTAGCCAGCACCCTTCCTTGGAAGCGCTTTTGTAGGCCTAAGAACAGTGGGGCTCTGGGCTTCCCTAGCCACCTCATCTTCTGCTCATCCTCTCGCGCACTCTAAAGAGAGCTCAGGTGAAAATTGCGAACGTCCAGCAATTGCTCCGAGATGAAAAGTGCCAGCACTGAAAGCTCTTGCTAGCCAGCACCCTTCCTTGGAAGCGCTTTCACAGGCGCAGCAACACTGGGGCTTTGCACTTCTGTACGCACCAAACGTCACGGTCCTTCTCTTTCCGTCTCGTAGACACGAGCTGAGAAATTGCAAACGTCGAGCAATTGCTCAGAGATGAAAAGTGCCAGCACTGAAAGCTCTTGCTAGCCAGCACCCTTCCTTGGAAGCGCTTTCACAGGCGCAGCAACACTGGGGCTTTGCGCTTCTCTACGCACCAAACGTCACGGTCATTCTCTTTCCGTCTCGTAGACACGAGCTGAGAAATTGCAAACGTCGAGCAATTGCTCAGAGATGAAAAGTGCCAGCACTGAAAGCTGTTGCTAGCCAGCACCCTTCCTTGGAAGCGCTTTTGTAGGCCTAAGAACAGTGGGGCTCTGGGCTTCCCTAGCCACCTCATCTTCTGCTCATCCTCTCGCGCACTCTAAAGAGAGCTCAGGTGAGAAATTGCAAACGTCCAGCAATTGCTCAGAGATGAAAAGTGCCAGCACTGAAAGCTCTTGCTAGCCAGCACCCTTCCTTGGAAGCGCTTTCACAGGCGCAGCAACACTGGGGCTTTGCGCTTCTATACGTACCAAACGTCACGGTCCTTCTCTTTCCGTCTCCTAGACACGAGCTGAGAAATTGCAAACGTCGAGCAATTGCTCAGAGATGAAAAGTGCCAGCACTGAAAGCTGTTGCTAGCCAGCACCCTTCCTTGGAAGCGCTTTCACAGGCGCAGCAACACTGGGGCTTTGCGCTTCTCTAGCCACCAAACGTCACGGTCCTTCTCTTTCCGTCTCCTAGACACGAGCTGAGAAATTGCAAACGTTGAGCAATTGCTCAGAGATGAAAAGTGCCAGCACTGAAAGCTGTTGCTAGCCAGCACCCTTCCTTGGAAGCGCTTTCACAGGCGCAGCAACACTGGGGCTTTGCGCTTCTCTACGCACCAAACGTCACGGTCATTCTCTTTCCGTCTCGTAGACACGAGCTGAGAAATTGCAAACGTCGAGCAATTGCTCAGAGATGAAAAGTGCCAGCACTGAAAGCTGTTGCTAGCCAGCACCCTTCCTTGGAAGCGCTTTTGTAGGCCTAAGAACACTGGGGCTCTGGGCTTCCCTAGCCACCTCATCTTCTGCTCATCCTCTCGCGCACTCTAAAGAGAGCTCAGGTGAGAAATTGCAAACGTCGAGCAATTGCTCAGAGATGAAAAGTGCCAGCACTGAAAGCTCTTGCTAGCCAGCACCCTTCCTTGGAAGCGCTTTTGTAGGCCTAAGAACACTGGGGCTCTGGGCTTCTCTAGCCACCTCATCTTCTGCTCATCCTCTCGCGCACTCTAAAGAGAGCTCAGGTGAGAAATTGCAAACGTCCAGCAATTGCTCAGAGATGAAAAGTGCCAGCACTGAAAGCTCTTGCTAGCCAGCACCCTTCCTTGGAAGCGCTTTCACAGGCGCAGCAACACTGGGGCTTTGCGCTTCTATACGCACCAAACGTCACGGTCCTTCTCTTTCCGTCTCCTAGACACGAGCTGAGAAATTGCAAACGTCGAGCAATTGCTCAGAGATGAAAAGTGCCAGCACTGAAAGCTGTTGCTAGCCAGCACCCTTCCTTGGAAGCGCTTTCACAGGCGCAGCAACACTGGGGCTTTGCGCTTCTCTAGCCACCAAATGTCACGGTCCTTCTCTTTCCGTCTCCTAGACACGAGCTGAGAAATTGCAAACGTCGAGCAATTGCTCAGAGATGAAAAGTGCCAGCACTGAAAGCTGTTGCTAGCCAGCACCCTTCCTTGGAAGCGCTTTTGTAGGCCTAAGAACAGTGGGGCTCTGGGCTTCCCTAGCCACCTCATCTTCTGCTCATCCTCTCGCGCACTCTAAAGAGAGCTCAGGTGAAAATTGCGAACGTCCAGCAATTGCTCCGAGATGAAAAGTGCCAGCACTGAAAGCTCTTGCTAGCCAGCACCCTTCCTTGGAAGCGCTTTCACAGGCGCAGCAACACTGGGGCTTTGCACTTCTGTACGCACCAAACGTCACGGTCCTTCTCTTTCCGTCTCGTAGACACGAGCTGAGAAATTGCAAACGTCGAGCAATTGCTCAGAGATGAAAAGTGCCAGCACTGAAAGCTCTTGCTAGCCAGCACCCTTCCTTGGAAGCGCTTTCACAGGCGCAAAAACACTGGGGCTTTGCGCTTCTCTAGCCATCAAACGTCATGGTCATTCTCTTTCCATCTCGTAGACACGAGCTGAGAAATTGCAAACGTCGAGCAATTGCTCAGAGATGAAAAGTGCCAGCACTGAAAGCTGTTGCTAGCCAGCACCCTTCCTTGGAAGCGCTTTTGTAGGCCTAAGAACACTGGGGCTCTGGGCTTCTCTAGCCACCTCATCTTCTGCTCATCCTCTCGCGCACTCTAAAGAGAGCTCAGGTGAGAAATTGCAAACGTCCAGCAATTGCTCAGAGATGAAAAGTGCCAGCACTGAAAGCTCTTGCTAGCCAGCACCCTTCCTTGGAAGCGCTTTTGTAGGCCTAAGAACACTGGGGCTTTGCGCTTCTCTAGCCACCAAACGTCACGGTCCTTCTCTTTCCGTCGGTAGACACGAGCTGAGAAATTGCAAACGTCGAGCATTTGCTCAGAGATGAAAAGTGCCAGCACTGAAAGCTCTTGCTAGCCAGCACCCTTCCTTGGAAGCGCTTTCACAGGCGCAGCAACACTGGGGCTTTGCGCTTCTATACGCACCAAATGTCACGGTCCTTCTCTTTCCGTCTTGTAGACACGAGCTGAGAAATTGGAAACGTCGAGCAATTGCTCCGAGATGAAAAGTGCCAGCACTGAAAGCTGTTGCTAGCCAGCACCCTTCCTTGGAAGCGCTTTTGTAGGCCTAAGAACACTGGGGCTCTGGGCTTCCCTAGCCACCTCATCTTCTGCTCATCCTCTCGCGCACTCTAAAGAGAGCTCAGGTGAGAAATTGCGAACGTCGAGCAATTGCTCAGAGATGAAAAGTGCCAGCACTGAAAGCTCTTGCTAGCCAGCACCCTTCCTTGGAAGCGCTTTTGTAGGCCTAAGAACACTGGGGCTTTGCGCTTCTCTAGCCACCAAACGTCACGGTCCTTCTCTTTCCGTCGGTAGACACGAGCTGAGAAATTGCAAACGTCGAGCATTTGCTCAGAGATGAAAAGTGCCAGCACTGAAAGCTCTTGCTAGCCAGCACCCTTCCTTGGAAGCGCTTTCACAGGCGCAGCAACACTGGGGCTTTGCGCTTCTATACGCACCAAATGTCACGGTCCTTCTCTTTCCGTCTTGTAGACACGAGCTGAGAAATTGGAAACGTCGAGCAATTGCTCCGAGATGAAAAGTGCCAGCACTGAAAGCTGTTGCTAGCCAGCACCCTTCCTTGGAAGCGCTTTTGTAGGCCTAAGAACACTGGGGCTCTGGGCTTCCCTAGCCACCTCATCTTCTGCTCATCCTCTCGCGCACTCTAAAGAGAGCTCAGGTGAGAAATTGCGAACGTCGAGCAATTGCTCCGAGATGAAAAGTGCCAGCACTGAAAGCTCTTGCTAGCCAGCACCCTTCCTTGGAAGCGCTTTCACAGGCGCAGCAACACTGGGGCTTTGCACTTCTGTACGCACCAAACGTCACGGTCCTTCTCTTTCCGTCTCCTAGACACGAGCTGAGAAATTGCAAACGTCGAGCAATTGCTCCGAGATGAAAAGTGCCAGCACTGAAAGCTCTTGCTAGCCAGCACCCTTCCTTGGAAGCGCTTTCACAGGCGCAAAAACACTGGGGCTTTGCGCTTCTCTAGCCATCAAACGTCATGGTCATTCTCTTTCCATCTCGTAGACACGAGCTGAGAAATTGCAAACGTCCAGCAATTGCTCCGAGAAGAAAAGTGCCAGCACTGAAAGCTGTTGCTAGCCAGCACCCTTCCTTGGAAGCGCTTTTGTAGGCCTAAGAACACTGGGGCTCTGGGCTTCTCTAGCCACCTCATCTTCTGCTCATCCTCTCGCGCACTCTAAAGAGAGCTCAGGTGAGAAATTGCAAACGTCAAGCAATTGCTCAGAGATGAAAAGTGCCAGCACTGAAAGCTCTTGCTAGCCAGCACCCTTCCTTGGAAGCGCTTTTGTAGGCCTAAGAACACTGGGGCTTTGCGCTTCTCTAGCCACCAAACATCACGGTCCTTCTCTTTCCGTCGGTAGACACGAGCTGAGAAATTGCAAACGTCGAGCATTTGCTCAGAGATGAAAAGTGCCAGCACTGAAAGCTCTTGCTAGCCAGCACCCTTCCTTGGAAGCGCTTTCACAGGCGCAGCAACACTGGGGCTTTGCGCTTCTCTACCCACCAAACGTCACGGTCCTTCTCTTTCCGTCTCCTAGACACGAGCTGAGAAATTGCAAACGTCGAGCAATTGCTCAGAGATGAAAAGTGCCAGCACTGAAAGCTCTTGCTAGCCAGCACCCTTCCTTGGAAGCGCTTTTGTAGGCCTAAGAACACTGGGGCTCTGGGCTTCTCTAGCCACCTCATCTTCTGCTCATCCTCTCGCGCACTCTAAAGAGAGCTCAGGTGAGAAATTGCAAACGTCCAGCAATTGCTCAGAGATGAAAAGTGCCAGCACTGAAAGCTCTTGCTAGCCAGCACCCTTCCTTGGAAGCGCTTTCACAGGCGCAGCAACACTGGGGCTTTGCGCTTCTCTAGCCACCAAACGTCACGGTCCTTCTCTTTCCGTCTCCTAGACACGAGCTGAGAAATTGCAAACGTCGAGCAATTGCTCAGAGATGAAAAGTGCCAGCACTGAAAGCTGTTGCTAGCCAGCACCCTTCCTTGGAAGCGCTTTCACAGGCGCAGCAACACTGGGGCTTTGCGCTTCTCTAGCCATCAAACGTCATGGTCATTCTCTTTCCATCTCGTAGACATGAGCTGAGAAATTGCAAACGTCGAGCAATTGCTCAGAGATGAAAAGTGCCAGCACTGAAAGCTGTTGCTAGCCAGCACCCTTCCTTGGAAGCGCTTTTGTAGGCCTAAGAACACTGGGGCTCTGGGCTTCTCTAGCCACCTCATCTTCTGCTCATCCTCTCGCGCACTCTAAAGAGAGCTCAGGTGAGAAATTGCAAACGTCGAGCAATTGCTCAGAGATGAAAAGTGCCAGCACTGAAAGCTCTTGCTAGCCAGCACCCTTCCTTGGAAGCGCTTTCACAGGCGCAGCAACACTGGGGCTTTGCGCTTCTATACGCACCAAACGTCACGGTCCTTCTCTTTCTGTCTTGTAGACACGAGCTGAGAAATTGCAAACGTCGAGCAATTGCTCAGAGATGAAAAGTGCCAGCACTGAAAGCTCTTGCTAGCCAGCACCCTTCCTTGGAAGCGCTTTCACAGGCGCAGCAACACTGGGGCTTTGCGCTTCTCTACCCACCAAACGTCACGGTCATTCTCTTTCCGTCTCGTAGACACGAGCTGAGAAATTGCAAACGTCGAGCAATTGCTCCGAGATGAAAAGTGCCAGCACTGAAAGCTGTTGCTAGCCAGCACCCTTCCTTGGAAGCGCTTTTGTAGGCCTAAGAACACTGGGGCTCTGGGCATCTCTAGCCACCTAATCTTCTGCTCATCCTCTCGCGCACTCTAAAGAGAGCTCAGGTGAGAAATTGCAAACGTCCAGCAATTGCTCAGAGATGAAAAGTGCCAGCACTGAAAGCTCTTGCTAGCCAGCACCCTTCCTTGGAAGCGCTTTCACAGGCGCAGCAACACTGGGGCTTTGCGCTTCTCTAGCCACCAAACGTCACGGTCCTTCTCTTTCCGTCTCCTAGACACGAGCTGAGAAATTGCAAACGTCGAGCAATTGCTCCGAGATGAAAAGTGCCAGCACTGAAAGCTCTTGCTAGCCAGCACCCTTCCTTGGAAGCGCTTTTGTAGGCCTAAGAACACTGGGGCTCTGGGCTTCTCTAGCCACCTCATCTTCTGCTCATCCTCTCGCGCACTCTAAAGAGAGCTCAGGTGAGAAATTGCAAACGTCCAGCAATTGCTCCGAGATGAAAAGTGCCAGCACTGAAAGCTCTTGCTAGCCAGCACCCTTCCTTGGAAGCGCTTTCACAGGCGCAGCAACACTGGGGCTTTGCGCTTCTCTAGCCACCAAACGTCACGGTCCTTCTCTTTCCGTCTCCTAGACACGAGCTGAGAAATTGCAAACGTCGAGCAATTGCTCAGAGATGAAAAGTGCCAGCACTGAAAGCTCTTGCTAGCCAGCACCCTTCCTTGGAAGCGCTTTCACAGGCGCAGCAACACTGGGGCTTTGCGCTTCTATACGCACCAAACGTCACGGTCATTCTCTTTCCGTCGGTAGACACGAGCTGAGAAATTGCAAACATCGAGCAATTGCTCAGAGATGAAAAGTGCCAGCACTGAAAGCTGTTGCTAGCCAGCACCCTTCCTTGGAAGCGCTTTCACAGGCGCAGCAACACTGGGGCTTTGCGCTTCTCTAGCCACCAAACGTCACGGTCATTCTCTTTCCGTCTCGTAGACACGAGCTGAGAAATTGCAAACGTCCAGCAATTGCTCAGAGATGAAAAGTGCCAGCACTGAAAGCTGTTGCTAGCCAGCACCCTTCCTTGGAAGCGCTTTTGTAGGCCTAAGAACACTGGGGCTCTGGGCTTCCCTAGCCACCTCATCTTCTGCTCATCCTCTCGCGCACTCTAAAGAGAGCTCAGGTGAGAAATTGCAAACGTCCAGCAATTGCTCAGAGATGAAAAGTGCCAGCACTGAAAGCTGTTGCTAGCCAGCACCCTTCCTTGGAAGCGCTTTCACAGGCGCAGCAACACTGGGGCTTTGTGCTTCTATACGCACCAAACGTCACGGTCATTCTCTTTCCGTCTCCTAGACACGAGCTGAGAAATTGCAAACGTCGAGCAATTGCTCAGAGATGAAAAGTGCCAGCACTGAAAGCTCTTGCTAGCCAGCACCCTTCCTTGGAAGCGCTTTCACAGGCGCAGTAACACTGGGGCTTTGCACTTCTGTACGCACCAAACGTCATGGTCATTCTCTTTCCGTCTCCTAGACACGAGCTGAGAAATTGCAAACGTCGAGCAATTGCTCAGAGATGAAAAGTGCCAGCACTGAAAGCTGTTGCTAGCCAGCACCCTTCCTTGGAAGCGCTTTTGTAGGCCTAAGAACACTGGGGCTCTGGGCTTCTCTAGCCACCTCATCTTCTGCTCATCCTCTCGCGCACTCTAAAGAGAGCTCAGGTGAGAAATTGCAAACGTCGAGCAATTGCTCAGAGATGAAAAGTGCCAGCACTGAAAGCTCTTGCTAGCCAGCACCCTTCCTTGGAAGCGCTTTCACAGGCGCAGCAACACTGGGGCTTTGCGCTTCTCTAGCCACCAAACGTCACGGTCCTTCTCTTTCCGTCTCCTAGACACGAGCTGAGAAATTGCAAACGTCGAGCAATTGCTCAGAGATGAAAAGTGCCAGCACTGAAAGCTGTTGCTAGCCAGCACCCTTCCTTGGAAGCGCTTTCACAGGCGCAGCAACACTGGGGCTTTGCGCTTCTCTAGCCATCAAACGTCATGGTCATTCTCTTTCCATCTCGTAGACATGAGCTGAGAAATTGCAAACGTCGAGCAATTGCTCAGAGATGAAAAGTGCCAGCACTGAAAGCTGTTGCTAGCCAGCACCCTTCCTTGGAAGCGCTTTTGTAGGCCTAAGAACACTGGGGCTCTGGGCTTCTCTAGCCACCTCATCTTCTGCTCATCCTCTCGCGCACTCTAAAGAGAGCTCAGGTGAGAAATTGCAAACGTCGAGCAATTGCTCAGAGATGAAAAGTGCCAGCACTGAAAGCTCTTGCTAGCCAGCACCCTTCCTTGGAAGCGCTTTCACAGGCGCAGCAACACTGGGGCTTTGCGCTTCTATACGCACCAAACGTCACGGTCCTTCTCTTTCTGTCTTGTAGACACGAGCTGAGAAATTGCAAACGTCGAGCAATTGCTCAGAGATGAAAAGTGCCAGCACTGAAAGCTCTTGCTAGCCAGCACCCTTCCTTGGAAGCGCTTTCACAGGCGCAGCAACACTGGGGCTTTGCGCTTCTCTACCCACCAAGCGTCACGGTCCTTCTCTTTCCGTCTCGTAGACACGAGCTGAGAAATTGCAAACGTCGAGCAATTGCTCCGAGATGAAAAGTGCCAGCACTGAAAGCTGTTGCTAGCCAGCACCCTTCCTTGGAAGCGCTTTTGTAGGCCTAAGAACACTGGGGCTCTGGGCATCTCTAGCCACCTAATCTTCTGCTCATCCTCTCGCGCACTCTAAAGAGAGCTCAGGTGAGAAATTGCAAACGTCCAGCAATTGCTCAGAGATGAAAAGTGCCAGCACTGAAAGCTCTTGCTAGCCAGCACCCTTCCTTGGAAGCGCTTTCACAGGCGCAGCAACACTGGGGCTTTGCGCTTCTCTAGCCACCAAACGTCACGGTCCTTCTCTTTCCGTCTCCTAGACACGAGCTGAGAAATTGCAAACGTCGAGCAATTGCTCGGAGATGAAAAGTGCCAGCACTGAAAGCTGTTGCTAGCCAGCACCCTTCCTTGGAAGCGCTTTTGTAGGCCTAAGAACACTGGGGCTCTGGGCTTCTCTAGCCACCTCATCTTCTGCTCATCCTCTCGCGCACTCTAAAGAGAGTTCAGGTGAGAAATTGCAAACGTCCAGCAATTGCTCCGAGATGAAAAGTGCCAGCACTGAAAGCTGTTGCTAGCCAGCACCCTTCCTTGGAAGCGCTTTCACAGGCGCAGCAACACTGGGGCTTTGCGCTTCTCTAGCCACCAAACGTCACGGTCCTTCTCTTTCCGTCTCCTAGACACGAGCTGAGAAATTGCAAACGTCGAGCAATTGCTCAGAGATGAAAAGTGCCAGCACTGAAAGCTCTTGCTAGCCAGCACCCTTCCTTGGAAGCGCTTTCACAGGCGCAGCAACACTGGGGCTTTGCGCTTCTATACGCACCAAACGTCACGGTCATTCTCTTTCCGTCGGTAGACACGAGCTGAGAAATTGCAAACATCGAGCAATTGCTCAGAGATGAAAAGTGCCAGCACTGAAAGCTGTTGCTAGCCAGCAGCCTTCCTTGGAAGCGCTTTCACAGGCGCAGCAACACTGGGGCTTTGCGCTTCTCTAGCCACCAAACGTCACGGTCCTTCTCTTTCCGTCTCCTAGACACGAGCTGAGAAATTGCAAACGTCGAGCAATTGCTCAGAGATGAAAAGTGCCAGCACTGAAAGCTGTTGCTAGCCAGCACCCTTCCTTGGAAGCGCTTTTGTAGGCCTAAGAACACTGGGGCTCTGGGCTTCCCTAGCCACCTCATCTTCTGCTCATCCTCTCGCGCACGCTAAAGAGAGCTCAGGTGAGAAATTGCAAACGTCCAGCAATTGCTCAGAGATGAAAAGTGCCAGCACTGAAAGCTGTTGCTAGCCAGCACCCTTCCTTGGAAGCGCTTTCACAGGCGCAGCAACACTGGGGCTTTGTGCTTCTATACGCACCAAACGTCACGGTCATTCTCTTTCCGTCTCCTAGACACGAGCTGAGAAATTGCAAACGTCGAGCAATTGCTCAGAGATGAAAAGTGCCAGCACTGAAAGCTCTTGCTAGCCAGCACCCTTCCTTGGAAGCGCTTTCACAGGCGCAGTAACACTGGGGCTTTGCACTTCTGTACGCACCAAACGTCACGGTCATTCTCTTTCCGTCTCCTAGACACGAGCTGAGAAATTGCAAACGTCGAGCAATTGCTCAGAGATGAAAAGTGCCAGCACTGGAAGCTCTTGCTAGCCAGCACCCTTCCTTGGAAGCGCTTTCACAGGCGCAGTAACACTGGGGCTTTGCGCTTCTCTAGCCATCAAACGTCATGGTCATTCTCTTTCCATCTCGTAGACACGAGCTGAGAAATTGCAAACGTCCAGCAATTGCTCAGAGATGAAAAGTGCCAGCACTGAAAGCTCTTGCTAGCCAGCACCCTTCCTTGGAAGCGCTTTTGTAGGCCTAACAACACTGGGGCTCTGGGCTTCTCTAGCCACCTCATCTTCTGCTCATCCTCTCGCGCACTCTAAAGAGAGCTCAGGTGAGAAATTGCAAACGTCGAGCAATTGCTCAGAGATGAAAAGTGCCAGCACTGAAAGCTGTTGCTAGCCAGCACCCTTCCTTGGAAGCGCTTTCACAGGCGCAGCAACACTGGGGCTTTGCGCTTCTATACGCACCAAACGTCACGGTCATTCTCTTTCTGTCTCCTAGACACGAGCTGAGAAATTGCAAACGTCGAGCAATTGCTCAGAGATGAAAAGTGCCAGCACTGAAAGCTGTTGCTAGCCAGCACCCTTCCTTGGAAGCGCTTTCACAGGCGCAGCAACACTGGGGCTTTGCGCTTCTCTACCCACCAAACGTCACGGTCATTCTCTTTCCGTCTCGTAGACACGAGCTGAGAAATTGCAAACGTCCAGCAATTGCTCCGAGATGAAAAGTGCCAGCACTGAAAGCTGTTGCTAGCCAGCACCCTTCCTTGGAAGCGCTTTTGTAGGCCTAAGAACACTGGGGCTCTGGGCTTCTCTAGCCACCTCATCTTCTGCTCATCCTCTCGCGCACTCTAAAGAGAGCTCAGGTGAGAAATTGCAAACGTCGAGCAATTGCTCCGAGATGAAAAGTGCCAGCACTGAAAGCTGTTGCTAGCCAGCACCCTTCCTTGGAAGCGCTTTCACAGGCGCAGTAACACTGGGGCTTTGCACTTCTGTACGCACCAAACGTCACGGTCCTTCTCTTTCCGTCTCCTAGACACGAGCTGAGAAATTGCAAACGTCGAGCAATTGCTCAGAGATGAAAAGTGCCAGCACTGAAAGCTCTTGCTAGCCAGCACCCTTCCTTGGAAGCGCTTTCACAGGAGCAGCAACACTGGTGCTTTGCGCTTCTATACGCACCAAATGTCACGGTCCTTCTCTTTCCGTCTCCTAGACACGAGCTGAGAAATTGGAAACGTCGAGCAATTGCTCAGAGATGAAAAGTGCCAGCACTGAAAGCTGTTGCTAGCCAGCACCCTTCCTTGGAAGCGCTTTTGTAGGCCTAAGAACAGTGGGGCTCTGGGCTTCCCTAGCCACCTCATCTTCTGCTCATCCTCTCGCGCACTCTAAAGAGAGCTCAGGTGAGAAATTGCAAACGTCCAGCAATTGCTCAGAGATGAAAAGTGCCAGCACTGAAAGCTCTTGCTAGCCAGCACCCTTCCTTGGAAGCGCTTTCACAGGCGCAGTAACACTGGGGCTTTGCACTTCTGTACGCACCAAACGTCACGGTCCTTCTCTTTCCGTCTCCTAGACATGAGCTGAGAAATTGCAAACGTCGAGCAATTGCTCCGAGATGAAAAGTGCCAGCACTGAAAGCTCTTGCTAGCCAGCACCCTTCCTTGGAAGCGCTTTTGTAGGCCTAAGAACACTGGGGCTCTGGGCTTCTCTAGCCACCTCATCTTCTGCTCATCCTCTCGCGCACTCTAAAGAGAGCTCAGGTGAGAAATTGCAAACGTCGAGCAATTGCTCAGAGATGAAAAGTGCCAGCACTGAAAGCTCTTGCTAGCCAGCACCCTTCCTTGGAAGCGCTTTCACAGGCGCAGCAACACTGGGGCTTTGCGCTTCTATACGCACCAAACGTCACGGTCCTTCTCTTTCTGTCTTGTAGACACGAGCTGAGAAATTGCAAACGTCGAGCAATTGCTCAGAGATGAAAAGTGCCAGCACTGAAAGCTGTTGCTAGCCAGCACCCTTCCTTGGAAGCGCTTTCACAGGCGCAGCAACACTGGGGCTTTGCGCTTCTCTACCCACCAAACGTCACGGTCATTCTCTTTCCGTCTCGTAGACACGAGCTGAGAAATTGCAAACGTCGAGCAATTGCTCCGAGATGAAAAGTGCCAGCACTGAAAGCTGTTGCTAGCCAGCACCCTTCCTTGGAAGCGCTTTTGTAGGCCTAAGAACACTGGGGCTCTGGGCATCTCTAGCCACCTAATCTTCTGCTCATCCTCTCGCGCACTCTAAAGAGAGCTCAGGTGAGAAATTGCAAACGTCCAGCAATTGCTCAGAGATGAAAAGTGCCAGCACTGAAAGCTCTTGCTAGCCAGCACCCTTCCTTGGAAGCGCTTTCACAGGCGCAGCAACACTGGGGCTTTGCGCTTCTCTAGCCACCAAACGTCACGGTCCTTCTCTTTCCGTCTCCTAGACACGAGCTGAGAAATTGCAAACGTCGAGCAATTGCTCGGAGATGAAAAGTGCCAGCACTGAAAGCTGTTGCTAGCCAGCACCCTTCCTTGGAAGCGCTTTTGTAGGCCTAAGAACACTGGGGCTCTGGGCTTCTCTAGCCACCTCATCTTCTGCTCATCCTCTCGCGCACTCTAAAGAGAGCTCAGGTGAGAAATTGCAAACGTCCAGCAATTGCTCCGAGATGAAAAGTGCCAGCACTGAAAGCTGTTGCTAGCCAGCACCCTTCCTTGGAAGCGCTTTCACAGGCGCAGCAACACTGGGGCTTTGCGCTTCTCTAGCCACCAAACGTCACGGTCCTTCTCTTTCCGTCTCCTAGACACGAGCTGAGAAATTGCAAACGTCGAGCAATTGCTCAGAGATGAAAAGTGCCAGCACTGAAAGCTCTTGCTAGCCAGCACCCTTCCTTGGAAGCGCTTTCACAGGCGCAGCAACACTGGGGCTTTGCGCTTCTATACGCACCAAACGTCACGGTCATTCTCTTTCCGTCGGTAGACACGAGCTGAGAAATTGCAAACATCGAGCAATTGCTCAGAGATGAAAAGTGCCAGCACTGAAAGCTGTTGCTAGCCAGCAGCCTTCCTTGGAAGCGCTTTCACAGGCGCAGCAACACTGGGGCTTTGCGCTTCTCTAGCCACCAAACGTCACGGTCATTCTCTTTCCGTCTCGTAGACACGAGCTGAGAAATTGCAAACGTCCAGCAATTGCTCAGAGATGAAAAGTGCCAGCACTGAAAGCTGTTGCTAGCCAGCACCCTTCCTTGGAAGCGCTTTTGTAGGCCTAAGAACACTGGGGCTCTGGGCTTCCCTAGCCACCTCATCTTCTGCTCATCCTCTCGCGCACTCTAAAGAGAGCTCAGGTGAGAAATTGCAAACGTCCAGCAATTGCTCAGAGATGAAAAGTGCCAGCACTGAAAGCTGTTGCTAGCCAGCACCCTTCCTTGGAAGCGCTTTCACAGGCGCAGCAACACTGGGGCTTTGTGCTTCTATACGCACCAAACGTCACGGTCATTCTCTTTCCGTCTCCTAGACACGAGCTGAGAAATTGCAAACGTCGAGCAATTGCTCAGAGATGAAAAGTGCCAGCACTGAAAGCTCTTGCTAGCCAGCACCCTTCCTTGGAAGCGCTTTCACAGGCGCAGTAACACTGGGGCTTTGCACTTCTGTACGCACCAAACGTCATGGTCATTCTCTTTCCGTCTCCTAGACACGAGCTGAGAAATTGCAAACGTCGAGCAATTGCTCAGAGATGAAAAGTGCCAGCACTGAAAGCTCTTGCTAGCCAGCACCCTTCCTTGGAAGCGCTTTTGTAGGCCTAAGAACACTGGGGCTCTGGGCTTCTCTAGCCACCTCATCTTCTGCTCATCCTCTCGCGCACTCTAAAGAGAGCTCAGGTGAGAAATTGCAAACGTCGAGCAATTGCTCAGAGATGAAAAGTGCCAGCACTGAAAGCTCTTGCTAGCCAGCACCCTTCCTTGGAAGCGCTTTCACAGGCGCAGCAACACTGGGGCTTTGCGCTTCTCTAGCCACCAAACGTCACGGTCCTTCTCTTTCCGTCTCCTAGACACGAGCTGAGAAATTGCAAACGTCGAGCAATTGCTCAGAGATGAAAAGTGCCAGCACTGAAAGCTGTTGCTAGCCAGCACCCTTCCTTGGAAGCGCTTTCACAGGCGCAGCAACACTGGGGCTTTGCGCTTCTCTAGCCATCAAACGTCATGGTCATTCTCTTTCCATCTCGTAGACATGAGCTGAGAAATTGCAAACGTCGAGCAATTGCTCAGAGATGAAAAGTGCCAGCACTGAAAGCTGTTGCTAGCCAGCACCCTTCCTTGGAAGCGCTTTTGTAGGCCTAAGAACACTGGGGCTCTGGGCTTCTCTAGCCACCTCATCTTCTGCTCATCCTCTCGCGCACTCTAAAGAGAGCTCAGGTGAGAAATTGCAAACGTCGAGCAATTGCTCAGAGATGAAAAGTGCCAGCACTGAAAGCTCTTGCTAGCCAGCACCCTTCCTTGGAAGCGCTTTCACAGGCGCAGCAACACTGGGGCTTTGCGCTTCTATACGCACCAAACGTCACGGTCCTTCTCTTTCTGTCTTGTAGACACGAGCTGAGAAATTGCAAACGTCGAGCAATTGCTCAGAGATGAAAAGTGCCAGCACTGAAAGCTGTTGCTAGCCAGCACCCTTCCTTGGAAGCGCTTTCACAGGCGCAGCAACACTGGGGCTTTGCGCTTCTCTACCCACCAAGCGTCACGGTCCTTCTCTTTCCGTCTCGTAGACACGAGCTGAGAAATTGCAAACGTCGAGCAATTGCTCCGAGATGAAAAGTGCCAGCACTGAAAGCTGTTGCTAGCCAGCACCCTTCCTTGGAAGCGCTTTTGTAGGCCTAAGAACACTGGGGCTCTGGGCATCTCTAGCCACCTAATCTTCTGCTCATCCTCTCGCGCACTCTAAAGAGAGCTCAGGTGAGAAATTGCAAACGTCCAGCAATTGCTCCGAGATGAAAAGTGCCAGCACTGAAAGCTCTTGCTAGCCAGCACCCTTCCTTGGAAGCGCTTTCACAGGCGCAGCAACACTGGGGCTTTGCGCTTCTCTAGCCACCAAACGTCACGGTCCTTCTCTTTCCGTCTCCTAGACACGAGCTGAGAAATTGCAAACGTCGAGCAATTGCTCGGAGATGAAAAGTGCCAGCACTGAAAGCTGTTGCTAGCCAGCACCCTTCCTTGGAAGCGCTTTTGTAGGCCTAAGAACACTGGGGCTCTGGGCTTCTCTAGCCACCTCATCTTCTGCTCATCCTCTCGCGCACTCTAAAGAGAGTTCAGGTGAGAAATTGCAAACGTCGAGCAATTGCTCCGAGATGAAAAGTGCCAGCACTGAAAGCTCTTGCTAGCCAGCACCCTTCCTTGGAAGCGCTTTCACAGGCGCAGCAACACTGGGGCTTTGCGCTTCTATACGCACCAAACGTCACGGTCCTTCTCTTTCCGTCTCCTAGACACGAGCTGAGAAATTGCAAACGTCGAGCAATTGCTCAGAGATGAAAAGTGCCAGCACTGAAAGCTCTTGCTAGCCAGCACCCTTCCTTGGAAGCGCTTTCACAGGCGCAGCAACACTGGGGCTTTGCGCTTCTATACGCACCAAACGTCACGGTCATTCTCTTTCCGTCGGTAGACACGAGCTGAGAAATTGCAAACATCGAGCAATTGCTCAGAGATGAAAAGTGCCAGCACTGAAAGCTGTTGCTAGCCAGCAGCCTTCCTTGGAAGCGCTTTCACAGGCGCAGCAACACTGGGGCTTTGCGCTTCTCTAGCCACCAAACGTCACGGTCATTCTCTTTCCGTCTCGTAGACACGAGCTGAGAAATTGCAAACGTCCAGCAATTGCTCAGAGATGAAAAGTGCCAGCACTGAAAGCTGTTGCTAGCCAGCACCCTTCCTTGGAAGCGCTTTTGTAGGCCTAAGAACACTGGGGCTCTGGGCTTCCCTAGCCACCTCATCTTCTGCTCATCCTCTCGCGCACTCTAAAGAGAGCTCAGGTGAGAAATTGCAAACGTCCAGCAATTGCTCAGAGATGAAAAGTGCCAGCACTGAAAGCTGTTGCTAGCCAGCACCCTTCCTTGGAAGCGCTTTCACAGGCGCAGCAACACTGGGGCTTTGTGCTTCTATACGCACCAAACGTCACGGTCATTCTCTTTCCGTCTCCTAGACACGAGCTGAGAAATTGCAAACGTCGAGCAATTGCTCAGAGATGAAAAGTGCCAGCACTGAAAGCTCTTGCTAGCCAGCACCCTTCCTTGGAAGCGCTTTCACAGGCGCAGTAACACTGGGGCTTTGCACTTCTGTACGCACCAAACGTCACGGTCCTTCTCTTTCCGTCTCCTAGACACGAGCTGAGAAATTGCAAACGTCGAGCAATTGCTCAGAGATGAAAAGTGCCAGCACTGAAAGCTCTTGCTAGCCAGCACCCTTCCTTGGAAGCGCTTTCACAGGCGCAGTAACACTGGGGCTTTGCGCTTCTCTAGCCATCAAACGTCATGGTCATTCTCTTTCCATCTCGTAGACACGAGCTGAGAAATTGCAAACGTCCAGCAATTGCTCAGAGATGAAAAGTGCCAGCACTGAAAGCTCTTGCTAGCCAGCACCCTTCCTTGGAAGCGCTTTTGTAGGCCTAACAACACTGGGGCTCTGGGCTTCTCTAGCCACCTCATCTTCTGCTCATCCTCTCGCGCACTCTAAAGAGAGCTCAGGTGAGAAATTGCAAACGTCGAGCAATTGCTCAGAGATGAAAAGTGCCAGCACTGAAAGCTGTTGCTAGCCAGCACCCTTCCTTGGAAGCGCTTTCACAGGCGCAGCAACACTGGGGCTTTGCGCTTCTATACGCACCAAACGTCACGGTCATTCTCTTTCTGTCTCCTAGACACGAGCTGAGAAATTGCAAACGTCGAGCAATTGCTCAGAGATGAAAAGTGCCAGCACTGAAAGCTGTTGCTAGCCAGCACCCTTCCTTGGAAGCGCTTTCACAGGCGCAGCAACACTGGGGCTTTGCGCTTCTCTACCCACCAAACGTCACGGTCATTCTCTTTCCGTCTCGTAGACACGAGCTGAGAAATTGCAAACGTCCAGCAATTGCTCCGAGATGAAAAGTGCCAGCACTGAAAGCTGTTGCTAGCCAGCACCCTTCCTTGGAAGCGCTTTTGTAGGCCTAAGAACACTGGGGCTCTGGGCTTCTCTAGCCACCTCATCTTCTGCTCATCCTCTCGCGCACTCTAAAGAGAGCTCAGGTGAGAAATTGCAAACGTCGAGCAATTGCTCCGAGATGAAAAGTGCCAGCACTGAAAGCTGTTGCTAGCCAGCACCCTTCCTTGGAAGCGCTTTCACAGGCGCAGTAACACTGGGGCTTTGCACTTCTGTACGCACCAAACGTCACGGTCCTTCTCTTTCCGTCTCCTAGACACGAGCTGAGAAATTGCAAACGTCGAGCAATTGCTCAGAGATGAAAAGTGCCAGCACTGAAAGCTCTTGCTAGCCAGCACCCTTCCTTGGAAGCGCTTTCACAGGAGCAGCAACACTGGTGCTTTGCGCTTCTATACGCACCAAATGTCACGGTCCTTCTCTTTCCGTCTCCTAGACACGAGCTGAGAAATTGGAAACGTCGAGCAATTGCTCAGAGATGAAAAGTGCCAGCACTGAAAGCTGTTGCTAGCCAGCACCCTTCCTTGGAAGCGCTTTTGTAGGCCTAAGAACAGTGGGGCTCTGGGCTTCCCTAGCCACCTCATCTTCTGCTCATCCTCTCGCGCACTCTAAAGAGAGCTCAGGTGAGAAATTGCAAACGTCCAGCAATTGCTCAGAGATGAAAAGTGCCAGCACTGAAAGCTCTTGCTAGCCAGCACCCTTCCTTGGAAGCGCTTTCACAGGCGCAGTAACACTGGGGCTTTGCACTTCTGTACGCACCAAACGTCACGGTCCTTCTCTTTCCGTCTCCTAGACATGAGCTGAGAAATTGCAAACGTCGAGCAATTGCTCAGAGATGAAAAGTGCCAGCACTGAAAGCTCTTGCTAGCCAGCACCCTTCCTTGGAAGCGCTTTCACAGGCGCCGTAACACTGGGGCTTTGCGCTTCTCTAGCCATCAAACGTCATGGTCATTCTCTTTCCATCTCGTAGACACGAGCTGAGAAATTGCAAACGTCGAGCAATTGCTCAGAGATGAAAAGTGCCAGCACTGAAAGCTGTTGCTAGCCAGCACCCTTCCTTGGAAGCGCTTTTGTAGGCCTAAGAACACTGGGGCTCTGGGCTTCTCTAGCCACCTCATCTTCTGCTCATCCTCTCGCGCACTCTAAAGAGAGCTCAGGTGAGAAATTGCAAACGTCGAGCAATTGCTCAGAGATGAAAAGTGCCAGCACTGAAAGCTCTTGCTAGCCAGCACCCTTCCTTGGAAGCGCTTTTGTAGGCCTAAGAACACTGGGGCTTTGCGCTTCTCTAGCCACCAAACGTCACGGTCCTTCTCTTTCCGTCGGTAGACACGAGCTGAGAAATTGCAAACGTCGAGCAATTGCTCAGAGATGAAAAGTGCCAGCACTGAAAGCTCTTGCTAGCCAGCACCCTTCCTTGGAAGCGCTTTCACAGGCGCAGCAACACTGGGGCTTTGCGCTTCTCTACCCACCAAACGTCACGGTCCTTCTCTTTCCGTCTCCTAGACACGAGCTGAGAAATTGCAAACGTCGAGCAATTGCTCAGAGATGAAAAGTGCCAGCACTGAAAGCTCTTGCTAGCCAGCACCCTTCCTTGGAAGCGCTTTTGTAGGCCTAAGAACACTGGGGCTCTGGGCTTCCCTAGCCACCTCATCTTCTGCTCATCCTCTCGCGCACTCTAAAGAGAGCTCAGGTGAGAAATTGCAAACGTCGAGCAATTGCTCAGAGATGAAAAGTGCCAGCACTGAAAGCTCTTGCTAGCCAGCACCCTTCCTTGGAAGCGCTTTCACAGGCGCAGCAACACTGGGGCTTTGCGCTTCTCTACCCACCAAACGTCACGGTCCTTCTCTTTCCGTCTCCTAGACACGAGCTGAGAAATTGCAAACGTCGAGCAATTGCTCAGAGATGAAAAGTGCCAGCACTGAAAGCTCTTGCTAGCCAGCACCCTTCCTTGGAAGCGCTTTCACAGGCGCAGCAACACTGGGGCTTTGCGCTTCTCTAGCCATCAAACGTCATGGTCATTCTCTTTCCATCTCGTAGACACGAGCTGAGAAATTGCAAACGTCCAGCAATTGCTCAGAGATGAAAAGTGCCAGCACTGAAAGCTGTTGCTAGCCAGCACCCTTCCTTGGAAGCGCTTTTGTAGGCCTAAGAACACTGGGGCTCTGGGCTTCTCTAGCCACCTCATCTTCTGCTCATCCTCTCGCGCACTCTAAAGAGAGCTCAGGTGAGAAATTGCAAACGTCCAGCAATTGCTCCGAGATGAAAAGTGCCAGCACTGAAAGCTCTTGCTAGCCAGCACCCTTCCTTGGAAGCGCTTTCACAGGCGCAGCAACACTGGGGCTTTGCGCTTCTCTAGCCACCAAACGTCACGGTCCTTCTCTTTCCGTCTCCTAGACACGAGCTGAGAAATTGCAAACGTCGAGCAATTGCTCCGAGATGAAAAGTGCCAGCACTGAAAGCTGTTGCTAGCCAGCACCCTTCCTTGGAAGCGCTTTTGTAGGCCTAAGAACACTGGGGCTCTGGGCTTCTCTAGCCACCTCATCTTCTGCTCATCCTCTCGCGCACTCTAAAGAGAGCTCAGGTGAGAAATTGCAAACGTCCAGCAATTGCTCAGAGATGAAAAGTGCCAGCACTGAAAGCTGTTGCTAGCCAGCACCCTTCCTTGGAAGCGCTTTCACAGGCGCAGCAACACTGGGGCTTTGCGCTTCTCTAGCCACCAAACGTCACGGTCCTTCTCTTTCCGTCTCGTAGACACGAGCTGAGAAATTGCAAACGTCGAGCAATTGCTCAGAGATGAAAAGTGCCAGCACTGAAAGCTCTTGCTAGCCAGCACCCTTCCTTGGAAGCGCTTTCACAGGCGCAGTAACACTGGGGCTTTGCACTTCTGTACGCACCAAACGTCACGGTCCTTCTCTTTCCGTCTCCTAGACACGAGCTGAGAAATTGCAAACGTCGAGCAATTGCTCAGAGATGAAAAGTGCCAGCACTGAAAGCTCTTGCTAGCCAGCACCCTTCCTTGGAAGCGCTTTCACAGGCGCAGTAACACTGGGGCTTTGCGCTTCTCTAGCCATCAAACGTCATGGTCATTCTCTTTCCATCTCGTAGACACGAGCTGAGAAATTGCAAACGTCCAGCAATTGCTCAGAGATGAAAAGTGCCAGCACTGAAAGCTCTTGCTAGCCAGCACCCTTCCTTGGAAGCGCTTTTGTAGGCCTAAGAACACTGGGGCTCTGGGCTTCTCTAGCCACCTCATCTTCTGCTCATCCTCTCGCGCACTCTAAAGAGAGCTCAGGTGAGAAATTGCAAACGTCCAGCAATTGCTCAGAGATGAAAAGTGCCAGCACTGAAAGCTCTTGCTAGCCAGCACCCTTCCTTGGAAGCGCTTTCACAGGCGCAGCAACACTGGGGCTTTGCGCTTCTATACGCACCAAACGTCACGGTCATTCTCTTTCCGTCTCGTAAACACGAGCTGAGAAATTGCAAACGTCGAGCAATTGCTCAGAGATGAAAAGTGCCAGCACTGAAAGCTGTTGCTAGCCAGCACCCTTCCTTGGAAGCGCTTTCACAGGCGCAGCAACACTGGGGCTTTGCGCTTCTCTAGCCACCAAACGTCACGGTCCTTCTCTTTCCGTCTCGTAGACACGAGCTGAGAAATTGCAAACGTCCAGAAATTGCTCCGAGATGAAAAGTGCCAGCACTGAAAGCTCTTGCTAGCCAGCACCCTTCCTTGGAAGCGCTTTTGTAGGCCTAAGAACACTGGGGCTCTGGGCTTCTCTAGCCACCTAATCTTCTGCTCATCCTCTCGCGCACTCTAAAGAGAGCTCAGGTGAGAAATTGCAAACGTCGAGCAATTGCTCCGAGATGAAAAGTGCCAGCACTGAAAGCTCTTGCTAGCCAGCACCCTTCCTTGGAAGCGCTTTCACAGGCGCAGTAACACTGGGGCTTTGCACTTCTGTACGCACCAAACGTCACGGTCATTCTCTTTCCGTCTCGTAGACACGAGCTGAGAAATTGCAAACGTCGAGCAATTGCTCAGAGATGAAAAGTGCCAGCACTGAAAGCTCTTGCTAGCCAGCTCCCTTCCTTGGAAGCGCTTTCACAGGCGCAGTAACACTGGGGCTTTGCGCTTCTCTAGCCATCAAACGTCATGGTCATTCTCTTTCCATCTCGTAGACACGAGCTGAGAAATTGCAAACGTCGAGCAATTGCTCAGAGATGAAAAGTGCCAGCACTGAAAGCTGTTGCTAGCCAGCACCCTTCCTTGGAAGCGCTTTTGTAGGCCTAAGAACACTGGGGCTCTGGGCTTCTCTAGCCACCTCATCTTCTGCTCATCCTCTCGCGCACTCTAAAGAGAGCTCAGGTGAGAAATTGCAAACGTCCAGCAATTGCTCAGAGATGAAAAGTGCCAGCACTGAAAGCTCTTGCTAGCCAGCACCCTTCCTTGGAAGCGCTTTTGTAGGCCTAAGAACACTGGGGCTTTGCGCTTCTCTAGCCACCAAACGTCACGGTCCTTCTCTTTCCGTCGGTAGACACGAGCTGAGAAATTGCAAACGTCGAGCAATTGCTCAGAGATGAAAAGTGCCAGCACTGAAAGCTCTTGCTAGCCAGCACCCTTCCTTGGAAGCGCTTTCACAGGCGCAGCAACACTGGGGCTTTGCGCTTCTATACGCACCAAACGTCACGGTCCTTCTCTTTCCGTCTCCTAGACACGAGCTGAGAAATTGCAAATGTCGAGCAATTGCTCAGAGAGGAAAAGTGCCAGCACTGAAAGCTGTTGCTAGCCAGCACCCTTCCTTGGAAGCGCTTTTGTAGGCCTAAGAACACTGGGGCTCTGGGCTTCCCTAGCCACCTCATCTTCTGCTCATCCTCTCGCGCACTCTAAAGAGAGCTCAGGTGAGAAATTGCAAACGTCCAGCAATTGCTCAGAGATGAAAAGTGCCAGCACTGAAAGCTCTTGCTAGCCAGCACCCTTCCTTGGAAGCGCTTTCACAGGCGCAGCAACACTGGGGCTTTGCGCTTCTCTACCCACCAAACGTCACGGTCCTTCTCTTTCCGTCTCCTAGACACGAGCTGAGAAATTGCAAACGTCGAGCAATTGCTCAGAGATGAAAAGTGCCAGCACTGAAAGCTGTTGCTAGCCAGCACCCTTCCTTGGAAGCGCTTTCACAGGCGCAGCAACACTGGGGCTTTGCGCTTCTATACGCACCAAGCGTCACGGTCCTTCTCTTTCCGTCTTGTAGACACGAGCTGAGAAATTGCAAACGTCGAGCAATTGCTCAGAGATGAAAAGTGCCAGCACTGAAAGCTCTTGCTAGCCAGCACCCTTCCTTGGAAGCGCTTTTGTAGGCCTAAGAACACTGGGGCTCTGGGCTTCTCTAGCCACCTCATCTTCTGCTCATCCTCTCGCGCACTCTAAAGAGAGCTCAGGTGAGAAATTGCAAACGTCCAGCAATTGCTCAGAGATGAAAAGTGCCAGCACTGAAAGCTCTTGCTAGCCAGCACCCTTCCTTGGAAGCGCTTTCACAGGCGCAGCAACACTGGGGCTTTGCGCTTCTATACGCACCAAACGTCACGGTCATTCTCTTTCCGTCTCCTAGACACGAGCTGAGAAATTGCAAACGTCGAGCAATTGCTCAGAGATGAAAAGTGCCAGCACTGAAAGCTGTTGCTAGCCAGCACCCTTCCTTGGAAGCGCTTTCACAGGCGCAGCAACACTGGGGCTTTGCGCTTCTCTAGCCACCAAACGTCACGGTCCTTCTCTTTCCGTCTCGTAGACACGAGCTGAGAAATTGCAAACGTCCAGAAATTGCTCAGAGATGAAAAGTGCCAGCACTGAAAGCTGTTGCTAGCCAGCACCCTTCCTTGGAAGCGCTTTTGTAGGCCTAAGAACACTGGGGCTCTGGGCTTCTCTAGCCACCTAATCTTCTGCTCATCCTCTCGCGCACTCTAAAGAGAGCTCAGGTGAGAAATTGCAAACGTCGAGCAATTGCTCCGAGATGAAAAGTGCCAGCACTGAAAGCTCTTGCTAGCCAGCACCCTTCCTTGGAAGCGCTTTCACAGGCGCAGTAACACTGGGGCTTTGCACTTCTGTACGCACCAAACGTCACGGTCCTTCTCTTTCCGTCTCCTAGACACGAGCTGAGAAATTGCAAACGTCGAGCAATTGCTCAGAGATGAAAAGTGCCAGCACTGAAAGCTCTTGCTAGCCAGCTCCCTTCCTTGGAAGCGCTTTCACAGGCGCAGTAACACTGGGGCTTTGCGCTTCTCTAGCCATCAAACGTCATGGTCATTCACTTTCCATCTCGTAGACACGAGCTGAGAAATTGCAAACGTCGAGCAATTGCTCAGAGATGAAAAGTGCCAGCACTGAAAGCTGTTGCTAGCCAGCACCCTTCCTTGGAAGCGCTTTTGTAGGCCTAAGAACACTGGGGCTTTGCGCTTCTCTAGCCACCAAACGTCACGGTCCTTCTCTTTCCGTCGGTAGACACGAGCTGAGAAATTGCAAACGTCGAGCAATTGCTCCGAGATGAAAAGTGCCAGCACTGAAAGCTCTTGCTAGCCAGCACCCTTCCTTGGAAGCGCTTTCACAGGCGCAGCAACACTGGGGCTTTGCGCTTCTCTACCCACCAAACGTCACGGTCCTTCTCTTTCCGTCTCCTAGACACGAGCTGAGAAATTGCAAACGTCGAGCAATTGCTCAGAGAGGAAAAGTGCCAGCACTGAAAGCTGTTGCTAGCCAGCACCCTTCCTTGGAAGCGCTTTTGTAGGCCTAACAACACTGGGGCTCTGGGCTTCCCTAGCCACCTCATCTTCTGCTCATCCTCTCGCGCACTCTAAAGAGAGCTCAGGTGAGAAATTGCAAACGTCCAGCAATTGCTCAGAGATGAAAAGTGCCAGCACTGAAAGCTGTTGCTAGCCAGCACCCTTCCTTGGAAGCGCTTTCACAGGCGCAGCAACACTGGGGCTTTGCGCTTCTCTACCCACCAAACGTCACGGTCCTTCTCTTTCCGTCTCCTAGACACGAGCTGAGAAATTGCAAACGTCGAGCAATTGCTCAGAGATGAAAAGTGCCAGCACTGAAAGCTGTTGCTAGCCAGCACCCTTCCTTGGAAGCGCTTTCACAGGCGCAGCAACACTGGGGCTTTGCGCTTCTATACGCACCAAGCGTCACGGTCCTTCTCTTTCCGTCTTGTAGACACGAGCTGAGAAATTGCAAACGTCGAGCAATTGCTCAGAGATGAAAAGTGCCAGCACTGAAAGCTCTTGCTAGCCAGCACCCTTCCTTGGAAGCGCTTTTGTAGGCCTAAGAACACTGGGGCTCTGGGCTTCTCTAGCCACCTCATCTTCTGCTCATCCTCTCGCGCACTCTAAAGAGATCTCAGGTGAGAAATTGCAAACGTCCAGCAATTGCTCCGAGATGAAAAGTGCCAGCACTGAAAGCTGTTGCTAGCCAGCACCCTTCCTTGGAAGTGCTTTCACAGGCGCAGCAACACTGGGGCTTTGCGCTTCTATACGCACCAAACGTCACGGTCCTTCTCTTTCCGTCTCGTAGACACGAGCTGAGAAATTGCAAACGTCGAGCAATTGCTCAGAGATGAAAAGTGCCAGCACTGAAAGCTGTTGCTAGCCAGCACCCTTCCTTGGAAGCGCTTTCACAGGCGCAGCAACACTGGGGCTTTGCGCTTCTCTACCCACCAAACGTCACGGTCCTTCTCTTTCCGTCTCGTAGACACGAGCTGAGAAATTGCAAACGTCCAGCAATTGCTCAGAGATGAAAAGTGCCAGCACTGAAAGCTCTTGCTAGCCAGCACCCTTCCTTGGAAGCGCTTTTGTAGGCCTAAGAACACTGGGGCTCTGGGCATCTCTAGCCACCTAATCTTCTGCTCATCCTCTCGCGCACTCTAAAGAGAGCTCAGGTGAGAAATTGCAAACGTCGAGCAATTGCTCAGAGATGAAAAGTGCCAGCACTGAAAGCTGTTGCTAGCCAGCACCCTTCCTTGGAAGCGCTTTCACAGGCGCAGCAACACTGGGGCTTTGCGCTTCTCTACCCACCAAACGTCACGGTCCTTCTCTTTCCGTCTCCTAGACACGAGCTGAGAAATTGCAAACGTCGAGCAATTGCTCGGAGATGAAAAGTGCCAGCACTGAAAGCTGTTGCTAGCCAGCACCCTTCCTTGGAAGCGCTTTTGTAGGCCTAAGAACACTGGGGCTCTGGGCTTCTCTAGCCACCTCATCTTCTGCTCATCCTCTCGCGCACTCTAAAGAGGGCTCAGGTGAGAAATTGCAAACGTCCAGCAATTGCTCCGAGATGAAAAGTGCCAGCACTGAAAGCTCTTGCTAGCCAGCACCCTTCCTTGGAAGCGCTTTCACAGGCGCAGCAACACTGGGGCTTTGCGCTTCTCTAGCCACCAAACGTCACGGTCCTTCTCTTTCCGTCTCCTAGACACGAGCTGAGAAATTGCAAACGTCCAGCAATTGCTCAGAGATGAAAAGTGCCAGCACTGAAAGCTCTTGCTAGCCAGCACCCTTCCTTGGAAGCGCTTTCACAGGCGCAGCAACACTGGGGCTTTGCGCTTCTATACGCACCAAACGTCACGGTCCTTCTCTTTCCGTCTCGTAGACACGAGCTGAGAAATTGCAAACGTCGAGCAATTGCTCAGAGATGAAAAGTGCCAGCACTGAAAGCTCTTGCTAGCCAGCACCCTTCCTTGGAAGCGCTTTCACAGGCGCAGCAACACTGGGGCTTTGCGCTTCTCTAGCCACCAAACGTCACGGTCATTCTCTTTCCGTCTCGTAGACACGAGCTGAGAAATTGCAAACGTCCAGCAATTGCTCCGAGATGAAAAGTGCCAGCACTGAAAGCTCTTGCTAGCCAGCACCCTTCCTTGGAAGTGCTTTTGTAGGCCTAAGAACACTGGGGCTCTGGGCTTCCCTAGCCACCTCATCTTCTGCTCATCCTCTCGCGCACTCTAAAGAGAGCTCAGGTGAGAAATTGCAAACGTCCAGCAATTGCTCAGAGATGAAAAGTGCCAGCACTGAAAGCTCTTGCTAGCCAGCACCCTTCCTTGGAAGCGCTTTCACAGGCGCAGCAACACTGGGGCTTTGTGCTTCTATACGCACCAAACGTCACGGTCCTTCTCTTTCCGTCTCGTAGACACGAGCTGAGAAATTGCAAACGTCGAGCAATTGCTCAGAGATGAAAAGTGCCAGCACTGAAAGCTGTTGCTAGCCAGCACCCTTCCTTGGAAGCGCTTTCACAGGCGCAGTAACACTGGGGCTTTGCACTTCTGTACGCACCAAACGTCACGGTCATTCTCTTTCCGTCTCCTAGACACGAGCTGAGAAATTGCAAACGTCGAGCAATTGCTCAGAGATGAAAAGTGCCAGCACTGAAAGCTCTTGCTAGCCAGCACCCTTCCTTGGAAGCGCTTTCACAGGCGCAAAAACACTGGGGCTTTGCGCTTCTCTAGCCATCAAACGTCATGGTCATTCTCTTTCCATCTCGTAGACACGAGCTGAGAAATTGCAAACGTCCAGCAATTGCTCCGAGATGAAAAGTGCCAGCACTGAAAGCTCTTGCTAGCCAGCACCCTTCCTTGGAAGCGCTTTTGTAGGCCTAAGAACACTGGGGCTCTGGGCTTCTCTAGCCACCTCATCTTCTGCTCATCCTCTCGCGCACTCTAAAGAGAGCTCAGGTGAGAAATTGCAAACGTCCAGCAATTGCTCCGAGATGAAAAGTGCCAGCACTGAAAGCTCTTGCTAGCCAGCACCCTTCCTTGGAAGCGCTTTCACAGGCGCAGCAACACTGGGGCTTTGCGCTTCTATACGCACCAAACGTCACGGTCCTTCTCTTTCCGTCGGTAGACACGAGCTGAGAAATTGCAAACGTCGAGCAATTGCTCAGAGATGAAAAGTGCCAGCACTGAAAGCTGTTGCTAGCCAGCACCCTTCCTTGGGTGCGCTTTCACAGGCGCAGCAACACTGGGGCTTTGCGCTTCTCTAGCCACCAAACGTCACGGTCCTTCTCTTTCCGTCTCGTAGACACGAGCTGAGAAATTGCAAACGTCGAGCAATTGCTCAGAGATGAAAAGTGCCAGCACTGAAAGCTCTTGCTAGCCAGCACCCTTCCTTGGAAGCGCTTTTGTAGGCCTAAGAACACTGGGGCTCTGGGCTTCCCTAGCCACCTCATCTTCTGCTCATCCTCTCGCGCACTCTAAAGAGAGCTCAGGTGAGAAATTGCAAACGTCCAGCAATTGCTCAGAGATGAAAAGTGCCAGCACTGAAAGCTGTTGCTAGCCAGCACCCTTCCTTGGAAGCGCTTTCACAGGCGCAGCAACACTGGGGCTTTGCGCTTCTATACGCACCAAACGTCACGGTCATTCTCTTTCCGTCGGTAGACACGAGCTGAGAAATTGCAAACGTCGAGCAATTGCTCAGAGATGAAAAGTGCCAGCACTGAAAGCTGTTGCTAGCCAGCAGCCTTCCTTGGAAGCGCTTTCACAGGCGCAGCAACACTGGGGCTTTGCGCTTCTCTAGCCACCAAACGTCACGGTCATTCTCTTTCCGTCTCGTAGACACGAGCTGAGAAATTGCAAACGTCCAGCAATTGCTCCGAGATGAAAAGTGCCAGCACTGAAAGCTCTTGCTAGCCAGCACCCTTCCTTGGAAGCGCTTTTGTAGGCCTAAGAACACTGGGGCTCTGGGCTTCTCTAGCCACCTCATCTTCTGCTCATCCTCTCGCGCACTCTAAAGAGAGCTCAGGTGAGAAATTGCAAACGTCCAGCAATTGCTCAGAGATGAAAAGTGCCAGCACTGAAAGCTGTTGCTAGCCAGCACCCTTCCTTGGAAGCGCTTTCACAGGCGCAGCAACACTGGGGCTTTGCGCTTCTCTAGCCACCAAACGTCACGGTCCTTCTCTTTCCGTCTCCTAGACACGAGCTGAGAAATTGCAAACGTCGAGCAATTGCTCAGAGATGAAAAGTGCCAGCACTGAAAGCTGTTGCTAGCCAGCACCCTTCCTTGGAAGCGCTTTCACAGGCGCAGCAACACTGGGGCTTTGCGCTTCTATACGCACCAAACGTCACGGTCATTCTCTTTCCGTCGGTAGACACGAGCTGAGAAATTGCAAACGTCGAGCAATTGCTCAGAGATGAAAAGTGCCAGCACTGAAAGCTCTTGCTAGCCAGCACCCTTCCTTGGAAGCGCTTTCACAGGCGCAGCAACACTGGGGCTTTGCGCTTCTCTAGCCACCTCATCTTCTGCTCATCCTCTCGCGCACTCTAAAGAGAGCTCAGGTGAGAAATTGCAAACGTCGAGCAATTGCTCAGAGATGAAAAGTGCCAGCACTGAAAGCTGTTGCTAGCCAGCACCCTTCCTTGGAAGCGCTTTCACAGGCGCAGCAACACTGGGGCTTTGCGCTTCTATACGCACCAAACGTCACGGTCATTCTCTTTCCGTCTCGTAGACACGAGCTGAGAAATTGCAAACGTCGAGCAATTGCTCAGAGATGAAAAGTGCCAGCACTGAAAGCTCTTGCTAGCCAGCACCCTTCCTTGGAAGCGCTTTCACAGGCGCAGCAACACTGGGGCTTTGCGCTTCTCTAGCCACCAAACGTCACGGTCATTCTCTTTCCGTCTCGTAGACACGAGCTGAGAAATTGCAAACGTCCAGCAATTGCTCCGAGATGAAAAGTGCCAGCACTGAAAGCTCTTGCTAGCCAGCACCCTTCCTTGGAAGCGCTTTTGTAGGCCTAAGAACACTGGGGCTCTGGGCTTCTCTAGCCACCTAATCTTCTGCTCATCCTCTCGCGCACTCTAAAGAGAGCTCAGGTGAGAAATTGCAAACGTCCAGCAATTGCTCAGAGATGAAAAGTGCCAGCACTGAAAGCTCTTGCTAGCCAGCACCCTTCCTTGGAAGCGCTTTCACAGGCGCAGCAACACTGGGGCTTTGCGCTTCTCTAGCCAACAAACGTCACGGTCCTTCTCTTTCCGTCTCCTAGACACGAGCTGAGAAATTGCAAACGTCGAGCAATTGCTCAGAGATGAAAAGTGCCAGCACTGAAAGCTCTTGCTAGCCAGCACCCTTCCTTGGAAGCGCTTTCACAGGCGCAGCAACACTGGGGCTTTGCGCTTCTCTACGCACCAAACGTCACGGTCATTCTCTTTCCGTCGGTAGACACGAGCTGAGAAATTGCAAACGTCGAGCAATTGCTCAGAGATGAAAAGTGCCAGCACTGAAAGCTCTTGCTAGCCAGCACCCTTCCTTGGAAGCGCTTTCACAGGCGCAGTAACACTGGGGCTTTGCGCTTCTCTAGCCATCAAACGTCATGGTCATTCTCTTTCCGTCTCGTAGACACGAGCTGAGAAATTGCAAACGTCGAGCAATTGCTCAGAGATGAAAAGTGCCAGCACTGAAAGCTGTTGCTAGCCAGCACCCTTCCTTGGAAGCGCTTTTGTAGGCCTAAGAACACTGGGGCTCTGGGCTTCTCTAGCCACCTCATCTTCTGCTCATCCTCTCGCGCACTCTAAAGAGAGCTCAGGTGAGAAATTGCAAACGTCCAGCAATTGCTCAGAGATGAAAAGTGCCAGCACTGAAAGCTCTTGCTAGCCAGCACCCTTCCTTGGAAGCGCTTTCACAGGCGCAGCAACACTGGGGCTTTGCGCTTCTATACGCACCAAACGTCACGGTCCTTCTCTTTCCGTCTCCTAGACACGAGCTGAGAAATTGCAAACGTCGAGCAATTGCTCAGAGATGAAAAGTGCCAGCACTGAAAGCTGTTGCTAGCCAGCACCCTTCCTTGGAAGCGCTTTCACAGGCGCAGCAACACTGGGGCTTTGCGCTTCTCTAGCCACCAAATGTCACGGTCATTCTCTTTCCGTCTCGTAGACACGAGCTGAGAAATTGCAAACGTCCAGCTATTGCTCCGAGATGAAAAGTGCCAGCACTGAAAGCTGTTGCTAGCCAGCACCCTTCCTTGGAAGCGCTTTTGTAGGCCTAAGAACACTGGGGCTCTGGGCTTCTCTAGCCACCTCATCTTCTGCTCATCCTCTCGCGCACTCTAAAGAGAGCTCAGGTGAGAAATTGCAAACGTCGAGCAATTGCTCAGAGATGAAAAGTGCCAGCACTGAAAGCTCTTGCTAGCCAGCATCCTTCCTTGGAAGCGCTTTCACAGGCGCAGCAACACTGGGGCTTTGCGCTTCTCTAGCCACCAAACGTCACGGTCCTTCTCTTTCCGTCTCCTAGACACGAGCTGAGAAATTGCAAACGTCGAGCAATTGCTCAGAGATGAAAAGTGCCAGCACTGAAAGCTCTTGCTAGCCAGCACCCTTCCTTGGAAGCGCTTTCACAGGCGCAGCAACACTGGGGCTTTGCGCTTCTATACGCACCAAACGTCACGGTCCTTCTCTTTCCGTCGGTAGACACGAGCTGAGAAATTGCAAACGTCGAGCAATTGCTCAGAGATGAAAAGTGCCAGCACTGAAAGCTGTTGCTAGCCAGCACCCTTCCTTGGAAGCGCTTTCACAGGCGCAGCAACACTGGGGCTTTGCGCTTCTCTAGCCACCAAACGTCACGGTCCTTCTCTTTCCGTCTCGTAGACACGAGCTGAGAAATTGCAAACGTCGAGCAATTGCTCCGAGATGAAAAGTGCCAGCACTGAAAGCTGTTGCTAGCCAGCACCCTTCCTTGGAAGCGCTTTCACAGGCGCAGCAACACTGGGGCTTTGCGCTTCTCTAGCCACCAAACGTCACGGTCCTTCTCTTTCCGTCTCGTAGACACGAGCTGAGAAATTGCAAACGTCCAGCAATTGCTCAGAGATGAAAAGTGCCAGCACTGAAAGCTGTTGCTAGCCAGCACCCTTCCTTGGAAGCGCTTTTGTAGGCCTAAGAACACTGGGGCTCTGGGCTTCTCTAGCCACCTCATCTTCTGCTCATCCTCTCGCGCACTCTAAAGAGAGCTCAGGTGAGAAATTGCAAACGTCCAGCAATTGCTCCGAGATGAAAAGTGCCAGCACTGAAAGCTGTTGCTAGCCAGCACCCTTCCTTGGAAGCGCTTTTGTAGGCCTAAGAACACTGGGGCTTTGCGCTTCTCTAGCCACCAAGCGTCACGGTCCTTCTCTTTCCGTCTCGTAGACACGAGCTGAGAAATTGCAAACGTCGAGCAATTGCTCGGAGATGAAAAGTGCCAGCACTGAAAGCTCTTGCTAGCCAGCACCCTTCCTTGGAAGCGCTTTCACAGGCGCAGCAACACTGGGGCTTTGCGCTTCTCTAGCCACCAAACATCACGGTCCTTCTCTTTCCGTCTCGTAGACACGAGCTGAGAAATTGCAAACGTCCAGCAATTGCTCAGAGATGAAAAGTGCCAGCACTGAAAGCTCTTGCTAGCCAGCACCCTTCCTTGGAAGCGCTTTTGTAGGCCTAAGAACACTGGGGCTCTGGGCTTCCCTAGCCACCTCATCTTCTGCTCATCCTCTCGCGCACTCTAAAGAGAGCTCAGGTGAGAAATTGCAAACGTCCAGCAATTGCTCAGAGATGAAAAGTGCCAGCACTGAAAGCTCTTGCTAGCCAGCACCCTTCCTTGGAAGCGCTTTCACAGGCGCAGTAACACTGGGGCTTTGCGCTTCTCTAGCCATCAAACGTCATGGTCATTCTCTTTCCATCTCGTAGACACGAGCTGAGAAATTGCAAACGTCGAGCAATTGCTCAGAGATGAAAAGTGCCAGCACTGAAAGCTCTTGCTAGCCAGCACCCTTCCTTGGAAGCGCTTTTGTAGGCCTAAGAACACTGGGGCTCTGGGCTTCTCTAGCCACCTCATCTTCTGCTCATCCTCTCGCGCACTCTAAAGAGAGCTCAGGTGAGAAATTGCAAACGTCCAGCAATTGCTCAGAGATGAAAAGTGCCAGCACTGAAAGCTCTTGCTAGCCAGCACCCTTCCTTGGAAGCGCTTTCACAGGCGAAGTAACACTGGGACTTTGCGCTTCTATACGCACCAAACGTCACGGTCATTCTCTTTCCGTCGGTAGACACGAGCTGAGAAATTGCAAACGTCGAGCAATTGCTCAGAGATGAAAAGTGCCAGCACTGAAAGCTGTTGCTAGCCAGCACCCTTCCTTGGAAGCGCTTTCACAGGCGCAGCAACACTGGGGCTTTGCGCTTCTCTAGCCACCAAACGTCACGGTCATTCTCTTTCTGTCTCGTAGACACGAGCTGAGAAATTGCAAACGTCCAGCAATTGCTCAGAGATGAAAAGTGCCAGCACTGAAAGCTGTTGCTAGCCAGCCCCCTTCCTTGGAAGCGCTTTTGTAGGCCTAAGAACACTGGGGCTCTGGGCTTCTCTAGCCACCTCATCTTCTGCTCATCCTCTCGCGCACTCTAAAGAGAGCTCAGGTGAGAAATTGCAAACGTCGAGCAATTGCTCAGAGATGAAAAGTGCCAGCACTGAAAGCTGTTGCTAGCCAGCACCCTTCCTTGGAAGCGCTTTCACAGGCGCAGCAACACTGGGGCTTTGCGCTTCTCTACCCACCAAACGTCACGGTCCTTCTCTTTCCGTCTCGTAGACACGAGCTGAGAAATTGCAAACGTCGAGCAATTGCTCAGAGAGGAAAAGTGCCAGCACTGAAAGCTGTTGCTAGCCAGCACCCTTCCTTGGAAGCGCTTTTGTAGGCCTAAGAACACTGGGGCTCTGGGCTTCCCTAGCCACCTCATCTTCTGCTCATCCTCTCGCGCACTCTAAAGAGAGCTCAGGTGAGAAATTGCAAACGTCCAGCAATTGCTCAGAGATGAAAAGTGCCAGCACTGAAAGCTCTTGCTAGCCAGCACCCTTCCTTGGAAGCGCTTTCACAGGCGCAGCAACACTGGGGCTTTGCGCTTCTCTAGCCACCAAACGTCACGGTCCTTCTCTTTCCGTCTCCTAGAGACGAGCTGAGAAATTGCAAACGTCGAGCAATTGCTCAGAGATGAAAAGTGCCAGCACTGAAAGCTGTTGCTAGCCAGCACCCTTCCTTGGAAGCGCTTTCACAGGCGCAGCAACACTGGGGCTTTGCGCTTCTCTAGCCACCAAACGTCACGGTCATTCTCTTTCCGTCTCGTAGACACGAGCTGAGAAATTGCAAACGTCCAGCAATTGCTCCGAGACGAAAAGTGCCAGCACTGAAAGCTCTTGCTAGCCAGCCCCCTTCCTTGGAAGCGCTTTTGTAGGCCTAAGAACACTGGGGCTCTGGGCTTCTCTAGCCACCTCATCTTCTGCTCATCCTCTCGCGCACTCTAAAGAGAGCTCAGGTGAGAAATTGCAAACGTCCAGCAATTGCTCAGAGATGAAAAGTGCCAGCACTGAAAGCTCTTGCTAGCCAGCACCCTTCCTTGGAAGCGCTTTCACAGGCGCAGCAACACTGGGGCTTTGCGCTTCTCTAGCCACCAAACGTCACGGTCCTTCTCTTTCCGTCTCCTAGACACGAGCTGAGAAATTGCAAACGTCGAGCAATTGCTCCGAGATGAAAAGTGCCAGCACTGAAAGCTCTTGCTAGCCAGCACCCTTCCTTGGAAGCGCTTTCACAGGCGCAGTAACACTGGGGCTTTGCGCTTCTATACGCACCAAACGTCACGGTCATTCTCTTTCCGTCGGTAGACACGAGCTGAGAAATTGCAAACGTCGAGCAATTGCTCAGAGATGAAAAGTGCCAGCACTGAAAGCTCTTGCTAGCCAGCACCCTTCCTTGGAAGCGCTTTCACAGGCGCAGCAACACTGGGGCTTTGCGCTTCTCTAGCCACCAAACGTCACGGTCCTTCTCTTTCCGTCTCGTAGACACGAGCTGAGAAATTGCAAACGTCCAGCAATTGCTCAGAGATGAAAAGTGCCAGCACTGAAAGCTGTTGCTAGCCAGCACCCTTCCTTGGAAGCGCTTTTGTAGGCCTAAGAACACTGGGGCTCTGGGCTTCCCTAGCCACCTCATCTTCTGCTCATCCTCTCGCGCACTCTAAAGAGAGCTCAGGTGAGAAATTGCAAACGTCGAGCAATTGCTCAGAGATGAAAAGTGCCAGCACTGAAAGCTGTTGCTAGCCAGCACCCTTCCTTGGAAGCGCTTTCACAGGCGCAGCAACACTGGGGCTTTGCGCTTCTCTAGCCACCAAACGTCACGGTCCTTCTCTTTCCGTCTCGTAGACACGAGCTGAGAAATTGCAAACGTCGAGCAATTGCTCAGAGATGAAAAGTGCCAGCACTGAAAGCTGTTGCTAGCCAGCTCCCTTCCTTGGAAGCGCTTTTGTAGGCCTAAGAACACTGGGGCTCTGGGCTTCTCTAGCCACCTAATCTTCTGCTCATCCTCTCGCGCACTCTAAAGAGAGCTCAGGTGAGAAATTGCAAACGTCCAGCAATTGCTCCGAGATGAAAAGTGCCAGCACTGAAAGCTGTTGCTAGCCAGCACCCTTCCTTGGAAGTGCTTTTGTAGGCCTAAGAACACTGGGGCTTTGCGCTTCTCTAGCCACCAAGCGTCACGGTCCTTCTCTTTCCGTCTCGTAGACACGAGCTGAGAAATTGCAAACGTCGAGCAATTGCTCGGAGATGAAAAGTGCCAGCACTGAAAGCTCTTGCTAGCCAGCACCCTTCCTTGGAAGCGCTTTCACAGGCGCAGCAACACTGGGGCTTTGCGCTTCTCTACGCACCAAACGTCACGGTCATTCTCTTTCCGTCGGTAGACACGAGCTGAGAAATTGCAAACGTCGAGCAATTGCTCAGAGATGAAAAGTGCCAGCACTGAAAGCTCTTGCTAGCCAGCACCCTTCCTTGGAAGCACTTTCACAGGCGCAGTAACACTGGGGCTTTGCGCTTCTCTAGCCATCAAACGTCATGGTCATTCTCTTTCCATCTCGTAGACACGAGCTGAGAAATTGCAAACGTCGAGCAATTGCTCAGAGATGAAAAGTGCCAGCACTGAAAGCTGTTGCTAGCCAGCACCCTTCCTTGGAAGCGCTTTTGTAGGCCTAAGAACACTGGGGCTCTGGGCTTCTCTAGCCACCTCATCTTCTGCTCATCCTCTCGCGCACTCTAAAGAGAGCTCAGGTGAGAAATTGCAAACGTCCAGCAATTGCTCAGAGATGAAAAGTGCCAGCACTGAAAGCTCTTGCTAGCCAGCACCCTTCCTTGGAAGCGCTTTCACAGGCGAAGTAACACTGGGACTTTGCGCTTCTATACGCACCAAACGTCACAGTCATTCTCTTTCCGTCGGTAGACACGAGCTGAGAAATTGCAAACGTCGAGCAATTGCTCAGAGATGAAAAGTGCCAGCACTGAAAGCTCTTGCTAGCCAGCACCCTTCCTTGGAAGCGCTTTCACAGGCGCAGCAACACTGGGGCTTTGCGCTTCTCTAGCCACCAAACGTCACGGTCATTCTCTTTCTGTCTCGTAGACACGAGCTGAGAAATTGCAAACGTCCAGCAATTGCTCAGAGATGAAAAGTGCCAGCACTGAAAGCTGTTGCTAGCCAGCACCCTTCCTTGGAAGCGCTTTTGTAGGCCTAAGAACACTGGGGCTCTGGGCTTCTCTAGCCACCTAATCTTCTGCTCATCCTCTCGCGCACTCTAAAGAGAGCTCAGGTGAGAAATTGCAAACGTCCAGCAATTGCTCAGAGATGAAAAGTGCCAGCACTGAAAGCTCTTGCTAGCCAGCACCCTTCCTTGGAAGCGCTTTCACAGGCGCAGCAACACTGGGGCTTTGCGCTTCTCTAGCCACCAAACGTCACGGTCATTCTCTTTCCGTCTCGTAGACACGAGCTGAGAAATTGCAAACGTCGAGCAATTGCTCAGAGAGGAAAAGTGCCAGCACTGAAAGCTGTTGCTAGCCAGCACCCTTCCTTGGAAGCGCTTTTGTAGGCCTAAGAAGACTGGGGCTCTGGGCTTCCCTAGCCACCTCATCTTCTGCTCATCCTCTCGCACACTCTAAAGAGAGCTCAGGTGAGAAATTGCAAACGTCCAGCAATTGCTCAGAGATGAAAAGTGCCAGCACTGAAAGCTGTTGCTAGCCAGCACCCTTCCTTGGAAGCGCTTTCACAGGCGCAGTAACACTGGGGCTTTGCACTTCTGTACGCACCAAACGTCACGGTCATTCTCTTTCCGTCTCCTAGACACGAGCTGAGAAATTGCAAACGTCGAGCAATTGCTCAGAGATGAAAAGTGCCAGCACTGAAAGCTGTTGCTAGCCAGCACCCTTCCTTGGAAGCGCTTTTGTAGGCCTAAGAACACTGGGGCTCTGGGCTTCTCTAGCCACCTCATCTTCTGCTCATCCTCTCGCGCACTCTAAAGAGAGCTCAGGTGAGAAATTGCAAACGTCGAGCAATTGCTCAGAGATGAAAAGTGCCAGCACTGAAAGCTCTTGCTAGCCAGCACCCTTCCTTGGAAGCGCTTTTGTAGGCCTAAGAACACTGGGGCTCTGGGCTTCTCTAGCCACCTCATCTTCTGCTCATCCTCTCGCGCACTCTAAAGAGAGCTCAGGTGAGAAATTGCAAACGTCCAGCAATTGCTCAGAGATGAAAAGTGCCAGCACTGAAAGCTCTTGCTAGCCAGCACCCTTCCTTGGAAGCGCTTTCACAGGCGCAGTAACACTGGGGCTTTGCGCTTCTCTAGCCATCAAACGTCATGGTCATTCTCTTTCCATCTCGTAGACACGAGCTGAGAAATTGCAAACGTCGAGCAATTGCTCAGAGATGAAAAGTGCCAGCACTGAAAGCTCTTGCTAGCCAGCACCCTTCCTTGGAAGCGCTTTTGTAGGCCTAAGAACACTGGGGCTCTGGGCTTCTCTAGCCACCTCATCTTCTGCTCATCCTCTCGCGCACTCTAAAGAGAGCTCAGGTGAGAAATTGCAAACGTCGAGCAATTGCTCAGAGATGAAAAGTGCCAGCACTGAAAGCTGTTGCTAGCCAGCACCCTTCCTTGGAAGCGCTTTTGTAGGCCTAAGAACACTGGGGCTCTGGGCTTCTCTAGCCACCTAATCTTCTGCTCATCCTCTCGCGCACTCTAAAGAGAGCTCAGGTGAGAAATTGCAAATGTCCAGCAATTGCTCAGAGATGAAAAGTGCCAGCACTGAAAGCTGTTGCTAGCCAGCACCCTTCCTTGGAAGCGCTTTCACAGGCGCAGCAACACTGGGGCTTTGCGCTTCTCTAGCCACCAAGCGTCACGGTCCTTCTCTTTCCGTCTCGTAGACACGAGCTGAGAAATTGCAAACGTCGAGCAATTGCTCAGAGATGAAAAGTGCCAGCACTGAAAGCTCTTGCTAGCCAGCACCCTTCCTTGGAAGCGCTTTCACAGGCGCAGCAACACTGGGGCTTTGCGCTTCTCTACCCACCAAACGTTACGGTCCTTCTCTTTCCGTCTCGTAGACACGAGCTGAGAAATTGCAAATGTCGAGCAATTGCTCCGAGATGAAAAGTGCCAGCACTGAAAGCTGTTGCTAGCCAGCACCCTTCCTTGGAAGCGCTTTTGTAGGCCTAAGAACACTGGGGCTCTGGGCTTCTCTAGCCACCTCATCTTCTGCTCATCCTCTCGCGCACTCTAAAGAGAGCTCAGGTGAGAAATTGCAAACGTCGAGCAATTGCTCAGAGATGAAAAGTGCCAGCACTGAAAGCTGTTGCTAGCCAGCACCCTTCCTTGGAAGCGCTTTTGTAGGCCTAAGAACACTGGGGCTCTGGGCTTCTCTAGCCACCTCATCTTCTGCTCATCCTCTCGCGCACTCTAAAGAGAGCTCAGGTGAGAAATTGCAAACGTCCAGCAATTGCTCCGAGATGAAAAGTGCCAGCACTGAAAGCTGTTGCTAGCCAGCACCCTTCCTTGGAAGCGCTTTTGTAGGCCTAAGAACACTGGGGCTTTGCGCTTCTCTAGCCACCAAGCGTCACGGTCCTTCTCTTTCCGTCTCGTAGAAACGAGCTGAGAAATTGCAAACGTCGAGCAATTGCTCGGAGATGAAAAGTGCCAGCACTGAAAGCTCTTGCTAGCCAGCACCCTTCCTTGGAAGCGCTTTCACAGGCGCAGCAACACTGGGGCTTTGCGCTTCTCTAGCCACCAAACGTCACGGTCCTTCTCTTTCCGTCTCGTAGACACGAGCTGAGAAATTGCAAACGTCCAGCAATTGCTCAGAGATGAAAAGTGCCAGCACTGAAAGCTCTTGCTAGCCAGCACCCTTCCTTGGAAGCGCTTTTGTAGGCCTAAGAACACTGGGGCTCTGGGCTTCCCTAGCCACCTCATCTTCTGCTCATCCTCTCGCGCACTCTAAAGAGAGCTCAGGTGAGAAATTGCAAACGTCCAGCAATTGCTCAGAGATGAAAAGTGCCAGCACTGAAAGCTCTTGCTAGCCAGCACCCTTCCTTGGAAGCGCTTTCACAGGCGCAGTAACACTGGGGCTTTGCGCTTCTCTAGCCATCAAACGTCATGGTCATTCTCTTTCCATCTCGTAGACACGAGCTGAGAAATTGCAAACGTCGAGCAATTGCTCAGAGATGAAAAGTGCCAGCACTGAAAGCTCTTGCTAGCCAGCACCCTTCCTTGGAAGCGCTTTTGTAGGCCTAAGAACACTGGGGCTCTGGGCTTCTCTAGCCACCTCATCTTCTGCTCATCCTCTCGCGCACTCTAAAGAGAGCTCAGGTGAGAAATTGCAAACGTCCAGCAATTGCTCAGAGATGAAAAGTGCCAGCACTGAAAGCTCTTGCTAGCCAGCACCCTTCCTTGGAAGCGCTTTCACAGGCGAAGTAACACTGGGACTTTGCGCTTCTATACGCACCAAACGTCACGGTCATTCTCTTTCCGTCGGTAGACACGAGCTGAGAAATTGCAAACGTCGAGCAATTGCTCAGAGATGAAAAGTGCCAGCACTGAAAGCTGTTGCTAGCCAGCACCCTTCCTTGGAAGCGCTTTCACAGGCGCAGCAACACTGGGGCTTTGCGCTTCTCTAGCCACCAAACGTCACGGTCATTCTCTTTCTGTCTCGTAGACACGAGCTGAGAAATTGCAAACGTCCAGCAATTGCTCAGAGATGAAAAGTGCCAGCACTGAAAGCTGTTGCTAGCCAGCCCCCTTCCTTGGAAGCGCTTTTGTAGGCCTAAGAACACTGGGGCTCTGGGCTTCTCTAGCCACCTCATCTTCTGCTCATCCTCTCGCGCACTCTAAAGAGAGCTCAGGTGAGAAATTGCAAACGTCGAGCAATTGCTCAGAGATGAAAAGTGCCAGCACTGAAAGCTCTTGCTAGCCAGCACCCTTCCTTGGAAGCGCTTTCACAGGCGCAGCAACACTGGGGCTTTGCGCTTCTCTACCCACCAAACGTCACGGTCCTTCTCTTTCCGTCTCGTAGACACGAGCTGAGAAATTGCAAACGTCGAGCAATTGCTCAGAGAGGAAAAGTGCCAGCACTGAAAGCTGTTGCTAGCCAGCACCCTTCCTTGGAAGCGCTTTTGTAGGCCTAAGAACACTGGGGCTCTGGGCTTCCCTAGCCACCTCATCTTCTGCTCATCCTCTCGCGCACTCTAAAGAGAGCTCAGGTGAGAAATTGCAAACGTCCAGCAATTGCTCAGAGATGAAAAGTGCCAGCACTGAAAGCTCTTGCTAGCCAGCACCCTTCCTTGGAAGCGCTTTCACAGGCGCAGCAACACTGGGGCTTTGCGCTTCTCTAGCCACCAAACGTCACGGTCCTTCTCTTTCCGTCTCCTAGACACGAGCTGAGAAATTGCAAACGTCGAGCAATTGCTCAGAGATGAAAAGTGCCAGCACTGAAAGCTGTTGCTAGCCAGCACCCTTCCTTGGAAGCGCTTTCACAGGCGCAGCAACACTGGGGCTTTGCGCTTCTCTAGCCACCAAACGTCACGGTCATTCTCTTTCCGTCTCGTAGACACGAGCTGAGAAATTGCAAACGTCCAGCAATTGCTCCGAGACGAAAAGTGCCAGCACTGAAAGCTCTTGCTAGCCAGCCCCCTTCCTTGGAAGCGCTTTTGTAGGCCTAAGAACACTGGGGCTCTGGGCTTCTCTAGCCACCTCATCTTCTGCTCATCCTCTCGCGCACTCTAAAGAGAGCTCAGGTGAGAAATTGCAAACGTCCAGCAATTGCTCAGAGATGAAAAGTGCCAGCACTGAAAGCTCTTGCTAGCCAGCACCCTTCCTTGGAAGCGCTTTCACAGGCGCAGCAACACTGGGGCTTTGCGCTTCTCTAGCCACCAAACGTCACGGTCCTTCTCTTTCCGTCTCCTAGACACGAGCTGAGAAATTGCAAACGTCGAGCAATTGCTCCGAGATGAAAAGTGCCAGCACTGAAAGCTCTTGCTAGCCAGCACCCTTCCTTGGAAGCGCTTTCACAGGCGCAGTAACACTGGGGCTTTGCGCTTCTATACGCACCAAACGTCACGGTCATTCTCTTTCCGTCGGTAGACACGAGCTGAGAAATTGCAAACGTCGAGCAATTGCTCAGAGATGAAAAGTGCCAGCACTGAAAGCTCTTGCTAGCCAGCACCCTTCCTTGGAAGCGCTTTCACAGGCGCAGCAACACTGGGGCTTTGCGCTTCTCTAGCCACCAAACGTCACGGTCCTTCTCTTTCCGTCTCGTAGACACGAGCTGAGAAATTGCAAACGTCCAGCAATTGCTCAGAGATGAAAAGTGCCAGCACTGAAAGCTGTTGCTAGCCAGCACCCTTCCTTGGAAGCGCTTTTGTAGGCCTAAGAACACTGGGGCTCTGGGCTTCTCTAGCCACCTCATCTTCTGCTCATCCTCTCGCGCACTCTAAAGAGAGCTCAGGTGAGAAATTGCAAACGTCGAGCAATTGCTCAGAGATGAAAAGTGCCAGCACTGAAAGCTGTTGCTAGCCAGCACCCTTCCTTGGAAGCGCTTTCACAGGCGCAGCAACACTGGGGCTTTGCGCTTCTCTAGCCACCAAACGTCACGGTCCTTCTCTTTCCGTCTCGTAGACACGAGCTGAGAAATTGCAAACGTCGAGCAATTGCTCAGAGATGAAAAGTGCCAGCACTGAAAGCTGTTGCTAGCCAGCTCCCTTCCTTGGAAGCGCTTTTGTAGGCCTAAGAACACTGGGGCTCTGGGCTTCTCTAGCCACCTAATCTTCTGCTCATCCTCTCGCGCACTCTAAAGAGAGCTCAGGTGAGAAATTGCAAACGTCCAGCAATTGCTCCGAGATGAAAAGTGCCAGCACTGAAAGCTGTTGCTAGCCAGCACCCTTCCTTGGAAGTGCTTTTGTAGGCCTAAGAACACTGGGGCTTTGCGCTTCTCTAGCCACCAAGCGTCACGGTCCTTCTCTTTCCGTCTCGTAGACACGAGCTGAGAAATTGCAAACGTCGAGCAATTGCTCAGAGATGAAAAGTGCCAGCACTGAAAGATCTTGCTAGCCAGCACCCTTCCTTGGAAGCGCTTTCACAGGCGCAGCAACACTGGGGCTTTGCGCTTCTCTACGCACCAAACGTCACGGTCCTTCTCTTTCCGTCGGTAGACACGAGCTGAGAAATTGCAAACGTCGAGCAATTGCTCAGAGATGAAAAGTGCCAGCACTGAAAGCTGTTGCTAGCCAGCACCCTTCCTTGGAAGCACTTTCACAGGCGCAGTAACACTGGGGCTTTGCGCTTCTCTAGCCATCAAACGTCATGGTCATTCTCTTTCCATCTCGTAGACACGAGCTGAGAAATTGCAAACGTCGAGCAATTGCTCAGAGATGAAAAGTGCCAGCACTGAAAGCTGTTGCTAGCCAGCACCCTTCCTTGGAAGCGCTTTTGTAGGCCTAAGAACACTGGGGCTCTGGGCTTCTCTAGCCACCTCATCTTCTGCTCATCCTCTCGCGCACTCTAAAGAGAGCTCAGGTGAGAAATTGCAAACGTCCAGCAATTGCTCAGAGATGAAAAGTGCCAGCACTGAAAGCTCTTGCTAGCCAGCACCCTTCCTTGGAAGCGCTTTCACAGGCGAAGTAACACTGGGACTTTGCGCTTCTATACGCACCAAACGTCACAGTCATTCTCTTTCCGTCGGTAGACACGAGCTGAGAAATTGCAAACGTCGAGCAATTGCTCAGAGATGAAAAGTGCCAGCACTGAAAGCTCTTGCTAGCCAGCACCCTTCCTTGGAAGCGCTTTCACAGGCGCAGCAACACTGGGGCTTTGCGCTTCTCTAGCCACCAAACGTCACGGTCATTCTCTTTCTGTCTCGTAGACACGAGCTGAGAAATTGCAAACGTCCAGCAATTGCTCAGAGATGAAAAGTGCCAGCACTGAAAGCTGTTGCTAGCCAGCACCCTTCCTTGGAAGCGCTTTTGTAGGCCTAAGAACACTGGGGCTCTGGGCTTCTCTAGCCACCTAATCTTCTGCTCATCCTCTCGCGCACTCTAAAGAGAGCTCAGGTGAGAAATTGCAAACGTCCAGCAATTGCTCAGAGATGAAAAGTGCCAGCACTGAAAGCTCTTGCTAGCCAGCACCCTTCCTTGGAAGCGCTTTCACAGGCGCAGCAACACTGGGGCTTTGCGCTTCTCTAGCCACCAAACGTCACGGTCATTCTCTTTCCGTCTCCTAGACACGAGCTGAGAAATTGCAAACGTCGAGCAATTGCTCAGAGAGGAAAAGTGCCAGCACTGAAAGCTGTTGCTAGCCAGCACCCTTCCTTGGAAGCGCTTTTGTAGGCCTAAGAAGACTGGGGCTCTGGGCTTCCCTAGCCACCTCATCTTCTGCTCATCCTCTCGCACACTCTAAAGAGAGCTCAGGTGAGAAATTGCAAACGTCCAGCAATTGCTCAGAGATGAAAAGTGCCAGCACTGAAAGCTGTTGCTAGCCAGCACCCTTCCTTGGAAGCGCTTTCACAGGCGCAGTAACACTGGGGCTTTGCACTTCTGTACGCACCAAACGTCACGGTCATTCTCTTTCCGTCTCCTAGACACGAGCTGAGAAATTGCAAACGTCGAGCAATTGCTCAGAGATGAAAAGTGCCAGCACTGAAAGCTGTTGCTAGCCAGCACCCTTCCTTGGAAGCGCTTTTGTAGGCCTAAGAACACTGGGGCTCTGGGCTTCTCTAGCCACCTCATCTTCTGCTCATCCTCTCGCGCACTCTAAAGAGAGCTCAGGTGAGAAATTGCAAACGACGAGCAATTGCTCAGAGATGAAAAGTGCCAGCACTGAAAGCTCTTGCTAGCCAGCACCCTTCCTTGGAAGCGCTTTTGTAGGCCTAAGAACACTGGGGCTCTGGGCTTCTCTAGCCACCTCATCTTCTGCTCATCCTCTCGCGCACTCTAAAGAGAGCTCAGGTGAGAAATTGCAAACGTCCAGCAATTGCTCAGAGATGAAAAGTGCCAGCACTGAAAGCTCTTGCTAGCCAGCACCCTTCCTTGGAAGCGCTTTCACAGGCGCAGTAACACTGGGGCTTTGCGCTTCTCTAGCCATCAAACGTCATGGTCATTCTCTTTCCATCTCGTAGACACGAGCTGAGAAATTGCAAACGTCGAGCAATTGCTCAGAGATGAAAAGTGCCAGCACTGAAAGCTCTTGCTAGCCAGCACCCTTCCTTGGAAGCGCTTTTGTAGGCCTAAGAACACTGGGGCTCTGGGCTTCTCTAGCCACCTCATCTTCTGCTCATCCTCTCGCGCACTCTAAAGAGAGCTCAGGTGAGAAATTGCAAACGTCGAGCAATTGCTCAGAGATGAAAAGTGCCAGCACTGAAAGCTCTTGCTAGCCAGCACCCTTCCTTGGAAGCGCTTTTGTAGGCCTAAGAACACTGGGGCTCTGGGCTTCTCTAGCCACCTCATCTTCTGCTCATCCTCTCGCGCACTCTAAAGAGAGCTCAGGTGAGAAATTGCAAACGTCGAGCAATTGCTCAGAGATGAAAAGTGCCAGCACTGAAAGCTCTTGCTAGCCAGCACCCTTCCTTGGAAGCGCTTTCACAGGCGCAGCAACACTGGGGCTTTGCGCTTCTCTACCCACCAAACGTCACGGTCCTTCTCTTTCCGTCGGTAGACACGAGCTGAGAAATTGCAAACGTCGAGCAATTGCTCAGAGATGAAAAGTGCCAGCACTGAAAGCTGTTGCTAGCCAGCACCCTTCCTTGGAAGCGCTTTTGTAGGCCTAAGAACACTGGGGCTCTGGGCTTCTCTAGCCACCTCATCTTCTGCTCATCCTCTCGCGCACTCTAAAGAGAGCTCAGGTGAGAAATTGCAAACGTCCAGCAATTGCTCAGAGATGAAAAGTGCCAGCACTGAAAGCTGTTGCTAGCCAGCACCCTTCCTTGGAAGCGCTTTCACAGGCGCAGTAACACTGGGGCTTTGCGCTTCTCTAGCCACCAAGCGTCACGGTCCTTCTCTTTCCGTCTCGTAGACACGAGCTGAGAAATTGCAAACGTCGAGCAATTGCTCAGAGATGAAAAGTGCCAGCACTGAAAGCTCTTGCTAGCCAGCACCCTTCCTTGGAAGCGCTTTCACAGGCGCAGCAACACTGGGGCTTTGCGCTTCTCTACCCACCAAACGTTACGGTCCTTCTCTTTCCGTCTCGTAGACACGAGCTGAGAAATTGCAAATGTCGAGCAATTGCTCCGAGATGAAAAGTGCCAGCACTGAAAGCTGTTGCTAGCCAGCACCCTTCCTTGGAAGCGCTTTTGTAGGCCTAAGAACACTGGGGCTCTGGGCTTCTCTAGCCACCTCATCTTCTGCTCATCCTCTCGCGCACTCTAAAGAGAGCTCAGGTGAGAAATTGCAAACGTCGAGCAATTGCTCAGAGATGAAAAGTGCCAGCACTGAAAGCTGTTGCTAGCCAGCACCCTTCCTTGGAAGCGCTTTTGTAGGCCTAAGAACACTGGGGCTCTGGGCTTCTCTAGCCACCTCATCTTCTGCTCATCCTCTCGCGCACTCTAAAGAGAGCTCAGGTGAGAAATTGCAAACGTCCAGCAATTGCTCAGAGATGAAAAGTGCCAGCACTGAAAGCTCTTGCTAGCCAGCACCCTTCCTTGGAAGTGCTTTCACAGGCGCAGCAACACTGGGGCTTTGCGCTTGTCTAGCCACCAAACGTCACGGTCCTTCTCTTTCCATCTCGTAGACACGAGCTGAGAAATTGCAAACGTCGAGCAATTGCTCAGAGATGAAAAGTGCCAGCACTGAAAGCTGTTGCTAGCCAGCTCCCTTCCTTGGAAGCGCTTCTGTAGGCCTAAGAACACTGGGGCTCTGGGCTTCTCTAGCCACCTCATCTTCTGCTCATCCTCTCGCGCACTCTAAAGAGAGCTCAGGTGAGAAATTGCAAACGTCGAGCAATTGCTCAGAGATGAAAAGTGCCAGCACTGAAAGATCTTGCTAGCCAGCACCCTTCCTTGGAAGCGCTTTCACAGGCGCAGCAACACTGGGGCTTTGCGCTTCTCTAGCCACCAAACGTCACGGTCCTTCTCTTTCCGTCTCGTAGACACGAGCTGAGAAATTGCAAACGTCGAGCAATTGCTCCGAGATGAAAAGTGCCAGCACTGAAAGCTCTTGCTAGCCAGCACCCTTCCTTGGAAGCGCTTTCACAGGCGCAGTAACACTGGGGCTTTGCACTTCTGTACGCACCAAAAGTCACGGTCCTTCTCTTTCCGTCTCCTAGACACGAGCTGAGAAATTGCAAACGTCGAGCAATTGCTCAGAGATGAAAAGTGCCAGCACTGAAAGCTCTTGCTAGCCAGCACCCTTCCTTGGAAGCGCTTTCACAGGCGCAGCAACACTGGGCCTTTGCGCTTCTCTAGCCATCAAACGTCACGGTCATTCTCTTTCCATCTCGTAGACACGAGCTGAGAAATTGCAAACGTCGAGCAATTGCTCCGAGATGAAAAGTACCAGCACTGAAAGCTGTTGCTAGCCAGCACCCTTCCTTGGAAGCGCTTTTGTAGGCCTAAGAACACTGGGGCTCTGGGCTTCTCTAGCCACCTCATCTTCTGCTCATCCTCTCGCGCACTCTAAAGAGAGCTCAGGTGAGAAATTGCAAACGTCGAGCAATTGCTCAGAGATGAAAAGTGCCAGCACTGAAAGCTGTTGCTAGCCAGCACCCTTCCTTGGAAGCGCTTTCACAGGCGCAGCAACACTGGGGCTTTGCGCTTCTATACGCACCAAACGTCACGGTCCTTCTCTTTCCGTCTCGTAGACACGAGCTGAGAAATTGCAAACGTCGAGCAATTGCTCAGAGATGAAAAGTGCCAGCACTGAAAGCTCTTGCTAGCCAGCCCCCTTCCTTGGAAGCGCTTCTGTAGGCCTAAGAACACTGGGGCTCTGGGCTTCTCTAGCCACCTCATCTTCTGCTCATCCTCTCGCGCACTCTAAAGAGAGTTCAGGTGAGAAATTGTAAACGTCCAGCAATTGCTCAGAGATGAAAAGTGCCAGCACTGAAAGCTCTTGCTAGCCAGCACCCTTCCTTGGAAGCGCTTTCACAGGTGCAGCAACACTGGGGCTTTGCGCTTCTCTAGCCACCAAGCGTCACGGTCCTTCTCTTTCCGTCTCGTAGACACGAGCTGAGAAATTGCAAACGTCGAGCAATTGCTCAGAGATGAAAAGTGCCAGCACTGAAAGATCTTGCTAGCCAGCACCCTTCCTTGGAAGCGCTTTCACAGGAGCAGCAACACTGGGGCTTTGCGCTTCTCTACCCACCAAACGTCACGGTCATTCTCTTTCCGTCTCGTAGACACGAGCTGAGAAATTGCAAACGTCCAGCAATTGCTCCGAGATGAAAAGTGCCAGCACTGAAAGATCTTGCTAGCCAGCACCCTTCCTTGGAAGCGCTTTCACAGGCGCAGCAACACTGGGGCTTTGCGCTTCTCTACCCACCAAACGTCACGGTCATTCTCTTTCCGTCGGTAGACACGAGCTGAGAAATTGCAAACGTCGAGCAATTGCTCCGAGATGAGAAGTGCCAGCACTGAAAGCTGTTGCTAGCCAGCACCCTTCCTTGGAAGCGCTTTCACAGGCGCAGCAACACTGGGGCTTTGCGCTTCTCTAGCCACCAAACGTCACGGTCCTTCTCTTTCCGTTTCGTAGACACGAGCTGAGAAATTGCAAACGTCCAGCAATTGCTCAGAGATGAAAAGTGCCAGCACTGAAAGCTGTTGCTAGCCAGCACCCTTCCTTGGAAGCGCTTTTGTAGGCCTAAGAACACTGGGGCTCTGGGCTTCTCTAGCCACCTAATCTTCTGCTCATCCTCTCGCGCACTCTAAAGAGAGCTCAGGTGAGAAATTGCAAACGTCCAGCAATTGCTCCGAGATGAAAAGTGCCAGCACTGAAAGCTCTTGCTAGCCAGCACCCTTCCTTGGAAGCGCTTTTGTAGGCCTAAGAACACTGGGGCTTTGCGCTTCTCTAGCCACCAAACGTCACGGTCATTCTCTTTCCGTCTCGTAGACACGAGCTGAGAAATTGCAAACGTCGAGCAATTGCTCGGAGATGAAAAGTGCCAGCACTGAAAGCTCTTGCTAGCCAGCACCCTTCCTTGGAAGCGCTTTCACAGGCGCAGCAACACTGGGGCTTTGCGCTTCTCTAGCCACCAAACGTCACGGTCATTCTCTTTCCGTCTTGTAGACACGAGCTGAGAAATTGCAAACGTCGAGCAATTGCTCAGAGATGAAAAGTGCCAGCACTGAAAGCTCTTGCTAGCCAGCACCCTTCCTTGGAAGCGCTTTTGTAGGCCTAAGAACACTGGGGCTCTGGGCTTCCCTAGCCACCTCATCTACTGCTCATCCTCTCGCGCACTCTAAAGAGAGCTCAGGTGAGAAATTGCAAACGTCGAGCAATTGCTCAGAGATGAAAAGTGCCAGCACTGAAAGCTCTTGCTAGCCAGCACCCTTCCTTGGAAGCGCTTTCACAGGCGCAGTAACACTGGGGCTTTGCGCTTCTCTAGCCATCAAACGTCATGGTCATTCTCTTTCCATCTCGTAGACACGAGCTGAGAAATTGCAAACGTCGAGCAATTGCTCAGAGATGAAAAGTGCCAGCACTGAAAGCTCTTGCTAGCCAGCACCCTTCCTTGGAAGCGCTTTTGTAGGCCTAAGAACACTGGGGCTCTGGGCTTCTCTAGCCACCTCATCTTCTGCTCATCCTCTCGCGCACTCTAAAGAGAGCTCAGGTGAGAAATTGCAAACGTCCAGCAATTGCTCAGAGATGAAAAGTGCCAGCACTGAAAGCTCTTGCTAGCCAGCACCCTTCCTTGGAAGCGCTTTCACAGGCGAAGTAACACTGGGACTTTGCGCTTCTATACGCACCAAACGTCACGGTCCTTCTCTTTCCGTCGGTAGACACGAGCTGAGAAATTGCAAACGTCGAGCAATTGCTCAGAGATGAAAAGTGCCAGCACTGAAAGCTCTTGCTAGCCAGCTCCCTTCCTTGGAAGCGCTTTCACAGGCGCAGCAACACTGGGGCTTTGCGCTTGTCTAGCCACCAAACGTCACGGTCATTCTCTTTCTGTCTCGTAGACACGAGCTGAGAAATTGCAAACGTCCAGCAATTGCTCAGAGATGAAAAGTGCCAGCACTGAAAGCTGTTGCTAGCCAGCACCCTTCCTTGGAAGCGCTTTTGTAGGCCTAAGAACACTGGGGCTCTGGGCTTCTCTAGCCACCTAATCTTCTGCTCATCCTCTCGCGCACTCTAAAGAGAGCTCAGGTGAGAAATTGCAAACGTCGAGCAATTGCTCAGAGACGAAAAGTGCCAGCACTGAAAGCTCTTGCTAGCCAGCACCCTTCCTTGGAAGCGCTTTCACAGGCGCAGCAACACTGGGGCTTTGCGCTTCTCTAGCCACCAAACGTCACGGTCCTTCTCTTTCCGTCTCCTAGACACGAGCTGAGAAATTGCAAACGTCGAGCAATTGCTCAGAGATATAAAGTGCCAGCACTGAAAGCTGTTGCTAGCCAGCACCCTTCCTTGGAAGCGCTTTCACAGGCGCAGCAACACTGGGGCTTTGCGCTTCTCTAGCCACCAAACGTCACGGTCATTCTCTTTCTGTCTCGTAGACACGAGCTGAGAAATTGCAAACGTCCAGCAATTGCTCAGAGATGAAAAGTGCCAGCACTGAAAGCTGTTGCTAGCCAGCACCCTTCCTTGGAAGCGCTTTTGTAGGCCTAAGAACACTGGGGCTCTGGGCTTCTCTAGCCACCTCATCTTCTGCTCATCCTCTCGCGCACTCTAAAGAGAGCTCAGGTGAGAAATTGCAAACGTCGAGCAATTGCTCAGAGATGAAAAGTGCCAGCACTGAAAGCTGTTGCTAGCCAGCACCCTTCCTTGGAAGCGCTTTCACAGGCGCAGCAACACTGGGGCTTTGCGCTTCTCTAGCCACCAAACGTCACGGTCCTTCTCTTTCCGTCTCGTAGACACGAGCTGAGAAATTGCAAACGTCGAGCAATTGCTCAGAGAGGAAAAGTGCCAGCACTGAAAGCTGTTGCTAGCCAGCACCCTTCCTTGGAAGCGCTTTTGTAGGCCTAAGAACACTGGGGCTCTGGGCTTCCCTAGCCACCTCATCTTCTGCTCATCCTCTCGCACACTCTAAAGAGAGCTCAGGTGAGAAATTGCAAACGTCCAGCAATTGCTCAGAGATGAAAAGTGCCAGCACTGAAAGCTGTTGCTAGCCAGCACCCTTCCTTGGAAGCGCTTTCACAGGCGCAGTAACACTGGGGCTTTGCACTTCTGTACGCACCAAACGTCACGGTCATTCTCTTTCCGTCTCCTAGACACGAGCTGAGAAATTGCAAACGTCGAGCAATTGCTCAGAGATGAAAAGTGCCAGCACTGAAAGCTCTTGCTAGCCAGCACCCTTCCTTGGAAGCGCTTTTGTAGGCCTAAGAACACTGGGGCTCTGGGCTTCTCTAGCCACCTCATCTTCTGCTCATCCTCTCGCGCACTCTAAAGAGAGCTCAGGTGAGAAATTGCAAACGTCGAGCAATTGCTCAGAGATGAAAAGTGCCAGCACTGAAAGCTCTTGCTAGCCAGCACCCTTCCTTGGAAGCGCTTTTGTAGGCCTAAGAACACTGGGGCTCTGGGCTTCTCTAGCCACTTCATCTTCTGCTCATCCTCTCGCGCACTCTAAAGAGAGCTCAGGTGAGAAATTGCAAACGTCGAGCAATTGCTCAGAGATGAAAAGTGCCAGCACTGAAAGCTCTTGCTAGCCAGCACCCTTCCTTGGAAGCGCTTTCACAGGCGCAGTAACACTGGGGCTTTGCGCTTCTCTAGCCATCAAACGTCATGGTCATTCTCTTTCCATCTCGTAGACACGAGCTGAGAAATTGCAAACGTCGAGCAATTGCTCAGAGATGAAAAGTGCCAGCACTGAAAGCTCTTGCTAGCCAGCACCCTTCCTTGGAAGCGCTTTTGTAGGCCTAAGAACACTGGGGCTCTGGGCTTCTCTAGCCACCTCATCTTCTGCTCATCCTCTCGCGCACTCTAAAGAGAGCTCAGGTGAGAAATTGCAAACGTCCAGCAATTGCTCAGAGATGAAAAGTGCCAGCACTGAAAGCTGTTGCTAGCCAGCACCCTTCCTTGGAAGAGCTTTCACAGGCGCAGCAACACTGGGGCTTTGCGCTTCTATACGCACCAAACATCACGGTCATTCTCTTTCCGTCGGTAGACACGAGCTGAGAAATTGCAAACATCGAGCAATTGCTCAGAGATGAAAAGTGCCAGCACTGAAAGCTGTTGCTAGCCAGCACCCTTCCTTGGAAGCGCTTTTGTAGGCCTAAGAACACTGGGGCTCTGGGCTTCTCTAGCCACCTCATCTTCTGCTCATCCTCTCGCGCACTCTAAAGAGAGCTCAGGTAAGAAATTGCAAACGTCGAGCAATTGCTCAGAGATGAAAAGTGCCAGCACTGAAAGCTCTTGCTAGCCAGCACCCTTCCTTGGAAGCGCTTTCACAGGCGCAGTAACACTGGGGCTTTGCGCTTCTCTAGCCACCAAGCGTCACGGTCCTTCTCTTTCCGTCTCGTAGACACGAGCTGAGAAATTGCAAACGTCGAGCAATTGCTCAGAGATGAAAAGTGCCAGCACTGAAAGCTCTTGCTAGCCAGCTCCCTTCCTTGGAAGCGCTTTCACAGGCGCAGCAACACTGGGGCTTTGCGCTTGTCTAGCCACCAAACGTCACGGTCATTCTCTTTCTGTCTCGTAGACACGAGCTGAGAAATTGCAAACGTCCAGCAATTGCTCAGAGATGAAAAGTGCCAGCACTGAAAGCTGTTGCTAGCCAGCACCCTTCCTTGGAAGCGCTTTTGTAGGCCTAAGAACACTGGGGCTCTGGGCTTCTCTAGCCACCTAATCTTCTGCTCATCCTCTCGCGCACTCTAAAGAGAGCTCAGGTGAGAAATTGCAAACGTCGAGCAATTGCTCAGAGACGAAAAGTGCCAGCACTGAAAGCTCTTGCTAGCCAGCACCCTTCCTTGGAAGCGCTTTCACAGGCGCAGCAACACTGGGGCTTTGCGCTTCTCTAGCCACCAAACGTCACGGTCCTTCTCTTTCCGTCTCCTAGACACGAGCTGAGAAATTGCAAACGTCGAGCAATTGCTCAGAGATATAAAGTGCCAGCACTGAAAGCTGTTGCTAGCCAGCACCCTTCCTTGGAAGCGCTTTCACAGGCGCAGCAACACTGGGGCTTTGCGCTTCTCTAGCCACCAAACGTCACGGTCCTTCTCTTTCTGTCTTGTAGACACGAGCTGAGAAATTGCAAACGTCGAGCAATTGCTCAGAGATGAAAAGTGCCAGCACTGAAAGCTGTTGCTAGCCAGCACCCTTCCTTGGAAGCGCTTTTGTAGGCCTAAGAACACTGGGGCTCTGGGCTTCTCTAGCCACCTCATCTTCTGCTCATCCTCTCGCGCACTCTAAAGAGAGCTCAGGTGAGAAATTGCAAACGTCGAGCAATTGCTCAGAGATGAAAAGTGCCAGCACTGAAAGCTGTTGCTAGCCAGCACCCTTCCTTGGAAGCGCTTTCACAGGCGCAGCAACACTGGGGCTTTGCGCTTCTCTAGCCACCAAACGTCACGGTCCTTCTCTTTCCGTCTCGTAGACACGAGCTGAGAAATTGCAAACGTCGAGCAATTGCTCAGAGAGGAAAAGTGCCAGCACTGAAAGCTGTTGCTAGCCAGCACCCTTCCTTGGAAGCGCTTTTGTAGGCCTAAGAACACTGGGGCTCTGGGCTTCCCTAGCCACCTCATCTTCTGCTCATCCTCTCGCACACTCTAAAGAGAGCTCAGGTGAGAAATTGCAAACGTCCAGCAATTGCTCAGAGATGAAAAGTGCCAGCACTGAAAGCTGTTGCTAGCCAGCACCCTTCCTTGGAAGCGCTTTCACAGGCGCAGTAACACTGGGGCTTTGCACTTCTGTACGCACCAAACGTCACGGTCATTCTCTTTCCGTCTCCTAGACACGAGCTGAGAAATTGCAAACGTCGAGCAATTGCTCAGAGATGAAAAGTGCCAGCACTGAAAGCTCTTGCTAGCCAGCACCCTTCCTTGGAAGCGCTTTTGTAGGCCTAAGAACACTGGGGCTCTGGGCTTCTCTAGCCACCTCATCTTCTGCTCATCCTCTCGCGCACTCTAAAGAGAGCTCAGGTGAGAAATTGCAAACGTCGAGCAATTGCTCAGAGATGAAAAGTGCCAGCACTGAAAGCTCTTGCTAGCCAGCACCCTTCCTTGGAAGCGCTTTTGTAGGCCTAAGAACACTGGGGCTCTGGGCTTCTCTAGCCACTTCATCTTCTGCTCATCCTCTCGCGCACTCTAAAGAGAGCTCAGGTGAGAAATTGCAAACGTCGAGCAATTGCTCAGAGATGAAAAGTGCCAGCACTGAAAGCTCTTGCTAGCCAGCACCCTTCCTTGGAAGCGCTTTCACAGGCGCAGTAACACTGGGGCTTTGCGCTTCTCTAGCCATCAAACGTCATGGTCATTCTCTTTCCATCTCGTAGACACGAGCTGAGAAATTGCAAACGTCGAGCAATTGCTCAGAGATGAAAAGTGCCAGCACTGAAAGCTCTTGCTAGCCAGCACCCTTCCTTGGAAGCGCTTTTGTAGGCCTAAGAACACTGGGGCTCTGGGCTTCTCTAGCCACCTCATCTTCTGCTCATCCTCTCGCGCACTCTAAAGAGAGCTCAGGTGAGAAATTGCAAACGTCCAGCAATTGCTCAGAGATGAAAAGTGCCAGCACTGAAAGCTGTTGCTAGCCAGCACCCTTCCTTGGAAGAGCTTTCACAGGCGCAGCAACACTGGGGCTTTGCGCTTCTATACGCACCAAACATCACGGTCATTCTCTTTCCGTCGGTAGACACGAGCTGAGAAATTGCAAACATCGAGCAATTGCTCAGAGATGAAAAGTGCCAGCACTGAAAGCTGTCGCTAGCCAGCACCCTTCCTTGGAAGCGCTTTTGTAGGCCTAAGAACACTGGGGCTCTGGGCTTCTCTAGCCACCTCATCTTCTGCTCATCCTCTCGCGCACTCTAAAGAGAGCTCAGGTAAGAAATTGCAAACGTCGAGCAATTGCTCAGAGATGAAAAGTGCCAGCACTGAAAGCTCTTGCTAGCCAGCACCCTTCCTTGGAAGCGCTTTCACAGGCGCAGTAACACTGGGGCTTTGCGCTTCTCTAGCCACCAAGCGTCACGGTCCTTCTCTTTCCGTCTCGTAGACACGAGCTGAGAAATTGCAAACGTCGAGCAATTGCTCAGAGATGAAAAGTGCCAGCACTGAAAGCTGTTGCTAGCCAGCACCCTTCCTTGGAAGCGCTTTCACAGGCGCAGCAACACTGGGGCTTTGCGCTTCTCTACCCACCAAACGTTACGGTCCTTCTCTTTCCGTCTCGTAGACACGAGCTGAGAAATTGCAAACGTCCAGCAATTGCTCCGAGATGAAAAGTGCCAGCACTGAAAGCTGTTGCTAGCCAGCACCCTTCCTTGGAAGCGCTTTTGTAGGCCTAAGAACACTGGGGCTCTGGGCTTCTCTAGCCACCTCATCTTCTGCTCATCCTCTCGCGCACTCTAAAGAGAGCTCAGGTGAGAAATTGCAAACGTCGAGCAATTGCTCAGAGATGAAAAGTGCCAGCACTGAAAGCTCTTGCTAGCCAGCACCCTTCCTTGGAAGCGCTTTTGTAGGCCTAAGAACACTGGGGCTCTGGGCTTCTCTAGCCACCTCATCTTCTGCTCATCCTCTCGCGCACTCTAAAGAGAGCTCAGGTGAGAAATTGCAAACGTCGAGCAATTGCTCAGAGATGAAAAGTGCCAGCACTGAAAGCTCTTGCTAGCCAGCACCCTTCCTTGGAAGTGCTTTCACAGGCGCAGCAACACTGGGGCTTTGCGCTTCTCTAGCCACCAAACGTCACGGTCATTCTCTTTCCATCTCGTAGACACGAGCTGAGAAATTGCAAACGTCGAGCAATTGCTCAGAGATGAAAAGTGCCAGCACTGAAAGCTCTTGCTAGCCAGCTCCCTTCCTTGGAAGCGCTTCTGTAGGCCTAAGAACACTGGGGCTCTGGGCTTCTCTAGCCACCTCATCTTCTGCTCATCCTCTCGCGCACTCTAAAGAGAGCTCAGGTGAGAAATTGCAAACGTCGAGCAATTGCTCAGAGATGAAAAGTGCCAGCACTGAAAGATCTTGCTAGCCAGCACCCTTCCTTGGAAGCGCTTTCACAGGCGCAGCAACACTGGGGCTTTGCGCTTCTATACGCACCAAACGTCACGGTCATTCTCTTTCCGTCTCCTAGACACGAGCTGAGAAATTGCAAACGTCGAGCAATTGCTCCGAGATGAAAAGTGCCAGCACTGAAAGCTCTTGCTAGCCAGCACCCTTCCTTGGAAGCGCTTTCACAGGCGCAGTAACACTGGGGTTTTGCACTTCTGTACGCACCAAACGTCACGGTCCTTCTCTTTCCGTCTCCTAGACACGAGCTGAGAAATTGCAAACGTCGAGCAATTGCTCAGAGATGAAAAGTGCCAGCACTGAAAGCTGTTGCTAGCCAGCACCCTTCCTTGGAAGCGCTTTTGTAGGCCTAAGAACACTGGGGCTCTGGGCTTCTCTAGCCACCTCATCTTCTGCTCATCCTCTCGCGCACTCTAAAGAGAGCTCAGGTGAGAAATTGCAAACGTCCAGCAATTGCTCAGAGATGAAAAGTGCCAGCGCTGAAAGCTCTTGCTAGCCAGCACCCTTCCTTGGAAGCGCTTTCACAGGCGAAGTAACACTGGGACCTTGCGCTTCTATACGCACCAAACGTCACGGTCCTTCTCTTTCCGTCTCCTAGACACGAGCTGAGAAATTGCAAACGTCGAGCAATTGCTCCGAGATGAAAAGTGCCAGCACTGAAAGCTGTTGCTAGCCAGCACCCTTCCTTGGAAGCGCTTTCACAGGCGCAGCAACACTGGGGCTTTGCGCTTCTCTAGCCACCAAACGTCACGGTCATTCTCTTTCTGTCTCGTAGACACGAGCTGAGAAATTGCAAACGTCCAGCAATTGCTCAGAGATGAAAAGTGCCAGCACTGAAAGCTGTTGCTAGCCAGCACCCTTCCTTGGAAGCGCTTTTGTAGGCCTAAGAACACTGGGGCTCTGGGCTTCTCTAGCCACCTCATCTTCTGCTCATCCTCTCGCGCACTCTAAAGAGAGCTCAGGTGAGAAATTGCAAACGTCGAGCAATTGCTCAGAGATGAAAAGTGCCAGCACTGAAAGCTGTTGCTAGCCAGCACCCTTCCTTGGAAGCGCTTTCACAGGCGCAGCAACACTGGGGCTTTGCGCTTCTCTAGCCACCAAACGTCACGGTCATTCTCTTTCCGTCTCCTAGACACGAGCTGAGAAATTGCAAACGTCGAGCAATTGCTCAGAGATGAAAAGTGCCAGCACTGAAAGCTCTTGCTAGCCAGCACCCTTCCTTGGAAGCGCTTTCACAGGCGCAGCAACACTGGGGCTTTGCGCTTCTCTAGCCACCAAACGTCACGGTCCTTCTCTTTCCGTCTCGTAGACACGAGCTGAGAAATTGCAAACGTCCAGCAATTGCTCCGAGATGAAAAGTGCCAGCACTGAAAGCTCTTGCTAGCCAGCACCCTTCCTTGGAAGCGCTTTTGTAGGCCTAAGAACACTGGGGCTCTGGGCTTCTCTAGCCACCTCATCTTCTGCTCATCCTCTCGCGCACTCTAAAGAGAGCTCAGGTGAGAAATTGCAAACGTCCAGCAATTGCTCAGAGATGAAAAGTGCCAGCACTGAAAGCTCTTGCTAGCCAGCACCCTTCCTTGGAAGCGCTTTCACAGGCGCAGCAACACTGGGGCTTTGCGCTTCTCTAGCCACCAAACGTCACGGTCCTTCTCTTTCCGTCTCCTAGACACGAGCTGAGAAATTGCAAACGTCCAGCAATTGCTCAGAGATGAAAAGTGCCAGCACTGAAAGCTCTTGCTAGCCAGCACCCTTCCTTGGAAGCGCTTTCACAGGCGCAGCAACACTGGGGCTTTGCGCTTCTATACGCACCAAACATCACGGTCATTCTCTTTCCGTCGGTAGACACGAGCTGAGAAATTGCAAACGTCGAGCAATTGCTCAGAGATGAAAAGTGCCAGCACTGAAAGCTCTTGCTAGCCAGCACCCTTCCTTGGAAGCGCTTTCACAGGCGCAGCAACACTGGGGCTTTTCGCTTCTCTAGCCACCAAAAATCACGGTCATTCTCTTTCCGTCTCGTAGACACGAGCTGAGAAATTGCAAACGTCCAGCAATTGCTCCGAGATGAAAAGTGCCAGCACTGAAAGCTGTTGCTAGCCAGCACCCTTCCTTGGAAGCGCTTTTGTAGGCCTAAGAACACTGGGGCTCTGGGCTTCCCTAGCCACCTCATCTTCTGCTCATCCTCTCGCGCACTCTAAAGAGAGCTCAGGTGAGAAATTGCAAACGTCCAGCAATTGCTCAGAGATGAAAAGTGCCAGCACTGAAAGCTGTTGCTAGCCAGCACCCTTCCTTGGAAGCGCTTTCACAGGCGCAGCAACACTGGGGCTTTGCGCTTCTCTAGCCACCAAACGTCACGGTCCTTCTCTTTCCGTCTCGTAGACACGAGCTGAGAAATTGCAAACGTCCAGCAATTGCTCCGAGATGAAAAGTGCCAGCACTGAAAGCTGTTGCTAGCCAGCACCCTTCCTTGGAAGCGCTTTTGTAGGCCTAAGAACACTGGGGCTCTGGGCTTCTCTAGCCACCTAATCTTCTGCTCATCCTCTCGCGCACTCTAAAGAGAGCTCAGGTGAGAAATTGCAAACGTCCAGCAATTGCTCAGAGATGAAAAGTGCCAGCACTGAAAGCTGTTGCTAGCCAGCACCCTTCCTTGGAAGTGCTTTTGTAGGCCTAAGAACACTGGGGCTTTGCGCTTCTCTAGCCACCAAGCGTCACGGTCCTTCTCTTTCTGTCTCGTAGAAACGAGCTGAGAAATTGCAAACGTCGAGCAATTGCTCGGAGATGAAAAGTGCCAGCACTGAAAGCTCTTGCTAGCCAGCACCCTTCCTTGGAAGCGCTTTCACAGGCGCAGCAACACTGGGGCTTTGCGCTTCTCTACGCACCAAACGTCACGGTCCTTCTCTTTCCGTCGGTAGACACGAGCTGAGAAATTGCAAACGTCGAGCAATTGCTCAGAGATGAAAAGTGCCAGCACTGAAAGCTGTTGCTAGCCAGCACCCTTCCTTGGAAGCGCTTTTGTAGGCCTAAGAACACTGGGGCTCTGGGCTTCCCTAGCCACCTCATCTTCTGCTCATCCTCTCGCGCACTCTAAAGAGAGCTCAGGTGAGAAATTGCAAACGTCGAGCAATTGCTCAGAGATGAAAAGTGCCAGCACTGAAAGCTGTTGCTAGCCAGCACCCTTCCTTGGAAGCGCTTTCACAGGCGCAGTAACACTGGGGCTTTGCGCTTCTCTAGCCATCAAACGTCATGGTCATTCTCTTTCCATCTCGTAGACACGAGCTGAGAAATTGCAAACGTCGAGCAATTGCTCCGAGATGAAAAGTGCCAGCACTGAAAGCTCTTGCTAGCCAGCACCCTTCCTTGGAAGCGCTTTCACAGGCGCAGCAACACTGGGGCTTTGCGCTTCTATACGCACCAAACATCACGGTCATTCTCTTTCCGTCGGTAGACACGAGCTGAGAAATTGCAAACGTCGAGCAATTGCTCAGAGATGAAAAGTGCCAGCACTGAAAGCTCTTGCTAGCCAGCACCCTTCCTTGGAAGCGCTTTCACAGGCGCAGCAACACTGGGGCTTTTCGCTTCTCTAGCCACCAAAAATCACGGTCATTCTCTTTCCGTCTCGTAGACACGAGCTGAGAAATTGCAAACGTCCAGCAATTGCTCCGAGATGAAAAGTGCCAGCACTGAAAGCTGTTGCTAGCCAGCACCCTTCCTTGGAAGCGCTTTTGTAGGCCTAAGAACACTGGGGCTCTGGGCTTCCCTAGCCACCTCATCTTCTGCTCATCCTCTCGCGCACTCTAAAGAGAGCTCAGGTGAGAAATTGCAAACGTCCAGCAATTGCTCAGAGATGAAAAGTGCCAGCACTGAAAGCTGTTGCTAGCCAGCACCCTTCCTTGGAAGCGCTTTCACAGGCGCAGCAACACTGGGGCTTTGCGCTTCTCTAGCCACCAAAAGTCACGGTCCTTCTCTTTCCGTCTCGTAGACACGAGCTGAGAAATTGCAAACGTCCAGCAATTGCTCCGAGATGAAAAGTGCCAGCACTGAAAGCTGTTGCTAGCCAGCACCCTTCCTTGGAAGCGCTTTTGTAGGCCTAAGAACACTGGGGCTCTGGGCTTCTCTAGCCACCTCATCTTCTGCTCATCCTCTCGCGCACTCTAAAGAGAGCTCAGGTGAGAAATTGCAAACGTCGAGCAATTGCTCAGAGATGAAAAGTGCCAGCACTGAAAGCTGTTGCTAGCCAGCACCCTTCCTTGGAAGCGCTTTCACAGGCGCAGCAACACTGGGGCTTTGCGCTTCTCTAGCCACCAAACGTCACGGTCATTCTCTTTCCGTCTCCTAGACACGAGCTGAGAAATTGCAAACGTCGAGCAATTGCTCAGAGATGAAAAGTGCCAGCACTGAAAGCTCTTGCTAGCCAGCACCCTTCCTTGGAAGCGCTTTCACAGGCGCAGCAACACTGGGGCTTTGCGCTTCTCTAGCCACCAAACGTCACGGTCCTTCTCTTTCCGTCTCGTAGACACGAGCTGAGAAATTGCAAACGTCCAGCAATTGCTCCGAGATGAAAAGTGCCAGCACTGAAAGCTCTTGCTAGCCAGCACCCTTCCTTGGAAGCGCTTTTGTAGGCCTAAGAACACTGGGGCTCTGGGCTTCTCTAGCCACCTCATCTTCTGCTCATCCTCTCGCGCACTCTAAAGAGAGCTCAGGTGAGAAATTGCAAACGTCCAGCAATTGCTCAGAGATGAAAAGTGCCAGCACTGAAAGCTCTTGCTAGCCAGCACCCTTCCTTGGAAGCGCTTTCACAGGCGCAGCAACACTGGGGCTTTGCGCTTCTCTAGCCACCAAACGTCACGGTCCTTCTCTTTCCGTCTCCTAGACACGAGCTGAGAAATTGCAAACGTCGAGCAATTGCTCCGAGATGAAAAGTGCCAGCACTGAAAGCTGTTGCTAGCCAGCACCCTTCCTTGGAAGCGCTTTCACAGGCGCAGCAACACTGGGGCTTTGCGCTTCTATACGCACCAAACATCACGGTCATTCTCTTTCCGTCGGTAGACACGAGCTGAGAAATTGCAAACGTCGAGCAATTGCTCAGAGATGAAAAGTGCCAGCACTGAAAGCTCTTGCTAGCCAGCACCCTTCCTTGGAAGCGCTTTCACAGGCGCAGCAACACTGGGGCTTTTCGCTTCTCTAGCCACCAAAAATCACGGTCATTCTCTTTCCGTCTCGTAGACACGAGCTGAGAAATTGCAAACGTCCAGCAATTGCTCCGAGATGAAAAGTGCCAGCACTGAAAGCTGTTGCTAGCCAGCACCCTTCCTTGGAAGCGCTTTTGTAGGCCTAAGAACACTGGGGCTCTGGGCTTCCCTAGCCACCTCATCTTCTGCTCATCCTCTCGCGCACTCTAAAGAGAGCTCAGGTGAGAAATTGCAAACGTCCAGCAATTGCTCAGAGATGAAAAGTGCCAGCACTGAAAGCTGTTGCTAGCCAGCACCCTTCCTTGGAAGCGCTTTCACAGGCGCAGCAACACTGGGGCTTTGCGCTTCTCTAGCCACCAAACGTCACGGTCCTTCTCTTTCCGTCTCGTAGACACGAGCTGAGAAATTGCAAACGTCCAGCAATTGCTCCGAGATGAAAAGTGCCAGCACTGAAAGCTGTTGCTAGCCAGCACCCTTCCTTGGAAGCGCTTTTGTAGGCCTAAGAACACTGGGGCTCTGGGCTTCTCTAGCCACCTAATCTTCTGCTCATCCTCTCGCGCACTCTAAAGAGAGCTCAGGTGAGAAATTGCAAACGTCCAGCAATTGCTCAGAGATGAAAAGTGCCAGCACTGAAAGCTGTTGCTAGCCAGCACCCTTCCTTGGAAGTGCTTTTGTAGGCCTAAGAACACTGGGGCTTTGCGCTTCTCTAGCCACCAAGCGTCACGGTCCTTCTCTTTCTGTCTCGTAGAAACGAGCTGAGAAATTGCAAACGTCGAGCAATTGCTCGGAGATGAAAAGTGCCAGCACTGAAAGCTCTTGCTAGCCAGCACCCTTCCTTGGAAGCGCTTTCACAGGCGCAGCAACACTGGGGCTTTGCGCTTCTCTACGCACCAAACGTCACGGTCCTTCTCTTTCCGTCGGTAGACACGAGCTGAGAAATTGCAAACGTCGAGCAATTGCTCAGAGATGAAAAGTGCCAGCACTGAAAGCTGTTGCTAGCCAGCACCCTTCCTTGGAAGCGCTTTTGTAGGCCTAAGAACACTGGGGCTCTGGGCTTCCCTAGCCACCTCATCTTCTGCTCATCCTCTCGCGCACTCTAAAGAGAGCTCAGGTGAGAAATTGCAAACGTCGAGCAATTGCTCAGAGATGAAAAGTGCCAGCACTGAAAGCTGTTGCTAGCCAGCACCCTTCCTTGGAAGCGCTTTCACAGGCGCAGTAACACTGGGGCTTTGCGCTTCTCTAGCCATCAAACGTCATGGTCATTCTCTTTCCATCTCGTAGACACGAGCTGAGAAATTGCAAACGTCGAGCAATTGCTCCGAGATGAAAAGTGCCAGCACTGAAAGCTCTTGCTAGCCAGCACCCTTCCTTGGAAGCGCTTTCACAGGCGCAGCAACACTGGGGCTTTGCGCTTCTATACGCACCAAACATCACGGTCATTCTCTTTCCGTCGGTAGACACGAGCTGAGAAATTGCAAACGTCGAGCAATTGCTCAGAGATGAAAAGTGCCAGCACTGAAAGCTCTTGCTAGCCAGCACCCTTCCTTGGAAGCGCTTTCACAGGCGCAGCAACACTGGGGCTTTTCGCTTCTCTAGCCACCAAAAATCACGGTCATTCTCTTTCCGTCTCGTAGACACGAGCTGAGAAATTGCAAACGTCCAGCAATTGCTCCGAGATGAAAAGTGCCAGCACTGAAAGCTGTTGCTAGCCAGCACCCTTCCTTGGAAGCGCTTTTGTAGGCCTAAGAACACTGGGGCTCTGGGCTTCCCTAGCCACCTCATCTTCTGCTCATCCTCTCGCGCACTCTAAAGAGAGCTCAGGTGAGAAATTGCAAACGTCCAGCAATTGCTCAGAGATGAAAAGTGCCAGCACTGAAAGCTGTTGCTAGCCAGCACCCTTCCTTGGAAGCGCTTTCACAGGCGCAGCAACACTGGGGCTTTGCGCTTCTCTAGCCACCAAACGTCACGGTCCTTCTCTTTCCGTCTCGTAGACACGAGCTGAGAAATTGCAAACGTCCAGCAATTGCTCCGAGATGAAAAGTGCCAGCACTGAAAGCTGTTGCTAGCCAGCACCCTTCCTTGGAAGCGCTTTTGTAGGCCTAAGAACACTGGGGCTCTGGGCTTCTCTAGCCACCTAATCTTCTGCTCATCCTCTCGCGCACTCTAAAGAGAGCTCAGGTGAGAAATTGCAAACGTCCAGCAATTGCTCAGAGATGAAAAGTGCCAGCACTGAAAGCTGTTGCTAGCCAGCACCCTTCCTTGGAAGTGCTTTTGTAGGCCTAAGAACACTGGGGCTTTGCGCTTCTCTAGCCACCAAGCGTCACGGTCCTTCTCTTTCTGTCTCGTAGAAACGAGCTGAGAAATTGCAAACGTCGAGCAATTGCTCGGAGATGAAAAGTGCCAGCACTGAAAGCTCTTGCTAGCCAGCACCCTTCCTTGGAAGCGCTTTCACAGGCGCAGCAACACTGGGGCTTTGCGCTTCTCTACGCACCAAACGTCACGGTCCTTCTCTTTCCGTCGGTAGACACGAGCTGAGAAATTGCAAACGTCGAGCAATTGCTCAGAGATGAAAAGTGCCAGCACTGAAAGCTGTTGCTAGCCAGCACCCTTCCTTGGAAGCGCTTTTGTAGGCCTAAGAACACTGGGGCTCTGGGCTTCCCTAGCCACCTCATCTTCTGCTCATCCTCTCGCGCACTCTAAAGAGAGCTCAGGTGAGAAATTGCAAACGTCGAGCAATTGCTCAGAGATGAAAAGTGCCAGCACTGAAAGCTGTTGCTAGCCAGCACCCTTCCTTGGAAGCGCTTTCACAGGCGCAGTAACACTGGGGCTTTGCGCTTCTCTAGCCATCAAACGTCATGGTCATTCTCTTTCCATCTCGTAGACACGAGCTGAGAAATTGCAAACGTCGAGCAATTGCTCAGAGATGAAAAGTGCCAGCACTGAAAGCTCTTGCTAGCCAGCACCCTTCCTTGGAAGCGCTTTTGTAGGCCTAAGAACACTGGGGCTCTGGGCTTCTCTAGCCACCTCATCTTCTGCTCATCCTCTCGCGCACTCTAAAGAGAGCTCAGGTGAGAAATTGCAAACGTCGAGCAATTGCTCAGAGATGAAAAGTGCCAGCACTGAAAGCTCTTGCTAGCCAGCACCCTTCCTTGGAAGCGCTTTCACAGGCGAAGTAACACTGGGACTTTGCGCTTCTATACGCACCAAACGTCACAGTCATTCTCTTTCCGTCGGTAGACACGAGCTGAGAAATTGCAAACGTCGAGCAATTGCTCAGAGATGAAAAGTGCCAGCACTGAAAGCTGTTGCTAGCCAGCACCCTTCCTTGGAAGCGCTTTCACAGGCGCAGCAACACTGGGGCTTTGCGCTTCTCTAGCCACCAAACGTCACGGTCATTCTCTTTCTGTCTCGTAGACACGAGCTGAGAAATTGCAAACGTCCAGCAATTGCTCAGAGATGAAAAGTGCCAGCACTGAAAGCTGTTGCTAGCCAGCACCCTTCCTTGGAAGCGCTTTTGTAGGCCTAAGAACACTGGGGCTCTGGGCTTCTCTAGCCACCTCATCTTCTGCTCATCCTCTCGCGCACTCTAAAGAGAGCTCAGGTGAGAAATTGCAAACGTCCAGCAATTGCTCAGAGATGAAAAGTGCCAGCACTGAAAGCTGTTGCTAGCCAGCACCCTTCCTTGGAAGCGCTTTCACAGGCGCAGCAACACTGGGGCTTTGCGCTTCTCTAGCCATCAAACGTCATGGTCATTCTCTTTCCATCTCGTAGACACGAGCTGAGAAATTGCAAACGTCGAGCAATTGCTCAGAGATGAAAAGTGCCAGCACTGAAAGCTCTTGCTAGCCAGCACCCTTCCTTGGAAGCGCTTTTGTAGGCCTAAGAACACTGGGGCTCTGGGCTTCTCTAGCCACCTCATCTTCTGCTCATCCTCTCGCGCACTCTAAAGAGAGCTCAGGTGAGAAATTGCAAACGTCCAGCAATTGCTCAGAGATGAAAAGTGCCAGCACTGAAAGCTCTTGCTAGCCAGCACCCTTCCTTGGAAGCGCTTTCACAGGCGAAGTAACACTGGGACTTTGCGCTTCTATACGCACCAAACGTCACAGTCATTCTCTTTCCGTCGGTAGACACGAGCTGAGAAATTGCAAACGTCGAGCAATTGCTCAGAGATGAAAAGTGCCAGCACTGAAAGCTGTTGCTAGCCAGCACCCTTCCTTGGAAGCGCTTTCACAGGCGCAGCAACACTGGGGCTTTGCGCTTCTCTAGCCACCAAACGTCACGGTCATTCTCTTTCCGTCTCGTAGACACGAGCTGAGAAATTGCAAACGTCCAGCAATTGCTCAGAGATGAAAAGTGCCAGCACTGAAAGCTGTTGCTAGCCAGCACCCTTCCTTGGAAGCGCTTTTGTAGGCCTAAGAACACTGGGGCTCTGGGCTTCTCTAGCCACCTCATCTTCTGCTCATCCTCTCGCGCACTCTAAAGAGAGCTCAGGTGAGAAATTGCAAACGTCCAGCAATTGCTCAGAGATGAAAAGTGCCAGCACTGAAAGCTGTTGCTAGCCAGCACCCTTCCTTGGAAGCGCTTTCACAGGCGCAGCAACACTGGGGCTTTGCGCTTCTCTAGCCACCAAACGTCACGGTCCTTCTCTTTCCGTCTCGTAGACACGAGCTGAGAAATTGCAAACGTCGAGCAATTGCTCAGAGAGGAAAAGTGCCAGCACTGAAAGCTGTTGCTAGCCAGCACCCTTCCTTGGAAGCGCTTTTGTAGGCCTAAGAACACTGGGGCTCTGGGCTTCCCTAGCCACCTCATCTTCTGCTCATCCTCTCGCACACTCTAAAGAGAGCTCAGGTGAGAAATTGCAAACGTCCAGCAATTGCTCAGAGATGAAAAGTGCCAGCACTGAAAGCTCTTGCTAGCCAGCACCCTTCCTTGGAAGCGCTTTTGTAGGCCTAAGAACACTGGGGCTCTGGGCTTCTCTAGCCACCTCATCTTCTGCTCATCCTCTCGCGCACTCTAAAGAGAGCTCAGGTGAGAAATTGCAAACGTCCAGCAATTGCTCAGAGATGAAAAGTGCCAGCACTGAAAGCTCTTGCTAGCCAGCACCCTTCCTTGGAAGCGCTTTCACAGGCGCAGTAACACTGGGGCTTTGCGCTTCTCTAGCCATCAAACGTCATGGTCATTCTCTTTCCATCTCGTAGACACGAGCTGAGAAATTGCAAACGTCGAGCAATTGCTCAGAGATGAAAAGTGCCAGCACTGAAAGCTCTTGCTAGCCAGCACCCTTCCTTGGAAGCGCTTTTGTAGGCCTAAGAACACTGGGGCTCTGGGCTTCTCTAGCCACCTCATCTTCTGCTCATCCTCTCGCGCACTCTAAAGAGAGCTCAGGTGAGAAATTGCAAACGTCCAGCAATTGCTCAGAGATGAAAAGTGCCAGCACTGAAAGCTCTTGCTAGCCAGCACCCTTCCTTGGAAGCGCTTTTGTAGGCCTAAGAACACTGGGGCTCTGGGCTTCTCTAGCCACCTCATCTTCTGCTCATCCTCTCGCGCACTCTAAAGAGAGCTCAGGTGAGAAATTGCAAACGTCCAGCAATTGCTCAGAGATGAAAAGTGCCAGCACTGAAAGCTCTTGCTAGCCAGCACCCTTCCTTGGAAGAGCTTTCACAGGCGCAGCAACACTGGGGCTTTGCGCTTCTATACGCACCAAACATCACGGTCATTCTCTTTCCGTCGGTAGACACGAGCTGAGAAATTGCAAACGTCGAGCAATTGCTCAGAGATGAAAAGTGCCAGCACTGAAAGCTCTTGCTAGCCAGCACCCTTCCTTGGAAGCGCTTTTGTAGGCCTAAGAACACTGGGGCTCTGGGCTTCTCTAGCCACCTCATGTTCTGCTCATCCTCTCGCGCACTCTAAAGAGAGCTCAGGTAAGAAATTGCAAACGTCGAGCAATTGCTCAGAGATGAAAAGTGCCAGCACTGAAAGCTGTTGCTAGCCAGCACCCTTCCTTGGAAGCGCTTTCACAGGCGCAGTAACACTGGGGCTTTGCGCTTCTCTAGCCACCAAGCGTCACGGTCCTTCTCTTTCCGTCTCGTAGACACGAGCTGAGAAATTGCAAACGTCCAGCAATTGCTCAGAGATGAAAAGTGCCAGCACTGAAAGCTGTTGCTAGCCAGCACCCTTCCTTGGAAGCGCTTTCACAGGCGCAGCAACACTGGGGCTTTGCGCTTCTCTACCCACCAAACGTTACGGTCCTTCTCTTTCCGTCTCGTAGACACGAGCTGAGAAATTGCAAACGTCCAGCAATTGCTCCGAGATGAAAAGTGCCAGCACTGAAAGCTGTTGCTAGCCAGCACTTTTCCTTGGAAGCGCTTTTGTAGGCCTAAGAACACTGGGGCTCTGGGCTTCTCTAGCCACCTCATCTTCTGCTCATCCTCTCGCGCACTCTAAAGAGAGCTCAGGTGAGAAATTGCAAACGTCGAGCAATTGCTCAGAGATGAAAAGTGCCAGCACTGAAAGCTGTTGCTAGCCAGCACCCTTCCTTGGAAGCGCTTTTGTAGGCCTAAGAACACTGGGGCTCTGGGCTTCTCTAGCCACCTCATCTTCTGCTCATCCTCTCGCGCACTCTAAAGAGAGCTCAGGTGAGAAATTGCAAACGTCCAGCAATTGCTCAGAGATGAAAAGTGCCAGCACTGAAAGCTCTTGCTAGCCAGCACCCTTCCTTGGAAGTGCTTTCACAGGCGCAGCAACACTGGGGCTTTGCGCTTGTCTAGCCACCAAACGTCACGGTCATTCTCTTTCCATCTCGTAGACACGAGCTGAGAAATTGCAAACGTCGAGCAATTGCTCAGAGATGAAAAGTGCCAGCACTGAAAGCTCTTGCTAGCCAGCTCCCTTCCTTGGAAGCGCTTCTGTAGGCCTAAGAACACTGGGGCTCTGGGCTTCTCTAGCCACCTAATCTTCTGCTCATCCTCTCGCGCACTCTAAAGAGAGCTCAGGTGAGAAATTGCAAACGTCGAGCAATTGCTCAGAGATGAAAAGTGCCAGCACTGAAAGATCTTGCTAGCCAGCACCCTTCCTTGGAAGCGCTTTCACAGGCGCAGCAACACTGGGGCTTTGCGCTTCTATACGCACCAAACGTCACGGTCCTTCTCTTTCCGTCTCCTAGACACGAGCTGAGAAATTGCAAACGTCGAGCAATTGCTCAGAGATGAAAAGTGCCAGCACTGAAAGCTCTTGCTAGCCAGCACCCTTCCTTGGAAGCGCTTTCACAGGCGCAGTAACACTGGGGTTTTGCACTTCTATACGCACCAAACGTCACGGTCCTTCTCTTTCCGTCTCCTAGACACGAGCTGAGAAATTGCAAACGTCGAGCAATTGCTCAGAGATGAAAAGTGCCAGCACTGAAAGCTGTTGCTAGCCAGCACCCTTCCTTGGAAGCGCTTTTGTAGGCCTAAGAACACTGGGGCTCTGGGCTTCTCTAGCCACCTCATCTTCTGCTCATCCTCTCGCGCACTCTAAAGAGAGCTCAGGTGAGAAATTGCAAACGTCCAGCAATTGCTCAGAGATGAAAAGTGCCAGCGCTGAAAGCTCTTGCTAGCCAGCACCCTTCCTTGGAAGCGCTTTCACAGGCGAAGTAACACTGGGACCTTGCGCTTCTATACGCACCAAACGTCACGGTCCTTCTCTTTCCGTCTCGTAGACACGAGCTGAGAAATTGCAAACGTCCAGCAATTTCTCCGAGATGAAAAGTGCCAGCACTGAAAGCTCTTGCTAGCCAGCACCCTTCCTTGGAAGCGCTTTTGTAGGCCTAAGAACACTGGGGCTCTGGGCTTCTCTAGCCACCTCATCTTCTGCTCATCCTCTCGCGCACTCTAAAGAGAGCTCAGGTGAGAAATTGCAAACGTCCAGCAATTGCTCAGAGATGAAAAGTGCCAGCACTGAAAGCTCTTGCTAGCCAGCACCCTTCCTTGGAAGCGCTTTCACAGGCGCAGCAACACTGGGGCTTTGCGCTTCTCTAGCCACCAAACGTCACGGTCCTTCTCTTTCCGTCTCGTAGACACGAGCTGAGAAATTGCAAACGTCGAGCAATTGCTCGGAGATGAAAAGTGCCAGCACTGAAAGCTGTTGCTAGCCAGCACCCTTCCTTGGAAGCGCTTTCACAGGCGCAGCAACACTGGGGCTTTGCGCTTCTATACGCACCAAACATCACGGTCATTCTCTTTCCGTCGGTAGACACGAGCTGAGAAATTGCAAACGTCGAGCAATTGCTCAGAGATGAAAAGTGCCAGCACTGAAAGCTGTTGCTAGCCAGCACCCTTCCTTGGAAGCGCTTTCACAGGAGCAGCAACACTGGGGCTTTGCGCTTCTCTAGCCACCAAAAATCACGGTCATTCTCTTTCCGTCTCGTAGACACGAGCTGAGAAATTGCAAACGTCCAGCAATTGCTCCGAGATGAAAAGTGCCAGCACTGAAAGCTGTTGCTAGCCAGCACCCTTCCTTGGAAGCGCTTTTGTAGGCCTAAGAACACTGGGGCTCTGGGCTTCCCTAGCCACCTCATCTTCTGCTCATCCTCTCGCGCACTCTAAAGAGAGCTCAGGTGAGAAATTGCAAACGTCCAGCAATTGCTCAGAGATGAAAAGTGCCAGCACTGAAAGCTCTTGCTAGCCAGCACCCTTCCTTGGAAGCGCTTTCACAGGCGCAGCAACACTGGGGCTTTGCGCTTCTCTAGCCACCAAACGTCACGGTCCTTCTCTTTCCGTCTCGTAGACACGAGCTGAGAAATTGCAAACGTCCAGCAATTGCTCCGAGATGAAAAGTGCCAGCACTGAAAGCTGTTGCTAGCCAGCACCCTTCCTTGGAAGCGCTTTTGTAGGCCTAAGAACACTGGGGCTCTGGGCTTCTCTAGCCACCTAATCTTCTGCTCATCCTCTCGCGCACTCTAAAGAGAGCTCAGGTGAGAAATTGCAAACGTCCAGCAATTGCTCAGAGATGAAAAGTGCCAGCACTGAAAGCTGTTGCTAGCCAGCACCCTTCCTTGGAAGTGCTTTTGTAGGCCTAAGAACACTGGGGCTTTGCGCTTCTCTAGCCACCAAGCGTCACGGTCCTTCTCTTTCCGTCTCGTAGAAACGAGCTGAGAAATTGCAAACGTCGAGCAATTGCTCGGAGATGAAAAGTGCCAGCACTGAAAGCTCTTGCTAGCCAGCACCCTTCCTTGGAAGCGCTTTCACAGGCGCAGCAACACTGGGGCTTTGCGCTTCTCTACGCACCAAACGTCACGGTCCTTCTCTTTCCGTCGGTAGACACGAGCTGAGAAATTGCAAACGTCGAGCAATTGCTCAGAGATGAAAAGTGCCAGCACTGAAAGCTCTTGCTAGCCAGCACCCTTCCTTGGAAGCGCTTTTGTAGGCCTAAGAACACTGGGGCTCTGGGCTTCCCTAGCCACCTCATCTTCTGCTCATCCTCTCGCGCACTCTAAAGAGAGCTCAGGTGAGAAATTGCAAACGTCGAGCAATTGCTCAGAGATGAAAAGTGCCAGCACTGAAAGCTGTTGCTAGCCAGCACCCTTCCTTGGAAGCGCTTTCACAGGCGCAGTAACACTGGGGCTTTGCGCTTCTCTAGCCATCAAACGTCATGGTCATTCTCTTTCCATCTCGTAGACACGAGCTGAGAAATTGCAAACGTCGAGCAATTGCTCAGAGATGAAAAGTGCCAGCACTGAAAGCTCTTGCTAGCCAGCACCCTTCCTTGGAAGCGCTTTTGTAGGCCTAAGAACACTGGGGCTCTGGGCTTCTCTAGCCACCTCATCTTCTGCTCATCCTCTCGCGCACTCTAAAGAGAGCTCAGGTGAGAAATTGCAAACGTCCAGCAATTGCTCCGAGATGAAAAGTGCCAGCACTGAAAGCTCTTGCTAGCCAGCACCCTTCCTTGGAAGCGCTTTCACAGGCGAAGTAACACTGGGACTTTGCGCTTCTATACGCACCAAACGTCACAGTCATTCTCTTTCCGTCGGTAGACACGAGCTGAGAAATTGCAAACGTCGAGCAATTGCTCAGAGATGAAAAGTGCCAGCACTGAAAGCTGTTGCTAGCCAGCACCCTTCCTTGGAAGCGCTTTCACAGGCGCAGCAACACTGGGGCTTTGCGCTTCTCTAGCCACCAAACGTCACGGTCATTCTCTTTCTGTCTCGTAGACACGAGCTGAGAAATTGCAAACGTCCAGCAATTGCTCAGAGATGAAAAGTGCCAGCACTGAAAGCTGTTGCTAGCCAGCACCCTTCCTTGGAAGCGCTTTTGTAGGCCTAAGAACACTGGGGCTCTGGGCTTCTCTAGCCACCTAATCTTCTGCTCATCCTCTCGCGCACTCTAAAGAGAGCTCAGGTGAGAAATTGCAAACGTCCAGCAATTGCTCAGAGATGAAAAGTGCCAGCACTGAAAGCTGTTGCTAGCCAGCACCCTTCCTTGGAAGCGCTTTCACAGGCGCAGCAACACTGGGGCTTTGCGCTTCTATACGCACCAAACGTCACGGTCCTTCTCTTTCCGTCTCGTAGACACGAGCTGAGAAATTGCAAACGTCGAGCAATTGCTCAGAGAGGAAAAGTGCCAGCACTGAAAGCTGTTGCTAGCCAGCACCCTTCCTTGGAAGCGCTTTTGTAGGCCTAAGAACACTGGGGCTCTGGGCTTCCCTAGCCACCTCATCTTCTGCTCATCCTCTCGCACACTCTAAAGAGAGCTCAGGTGAGAAATTGCAAACGTCCAGCAATTGCTCAGAGATGAAAAGTGCCAGCACTGAAAGCTCTTGCTAGCCAGCACCCTTCCTTGGAAGCGCTTTCACAGGCGCAGTAACACTGGGGCTTTGCACTTCTGTACGCACCAAACGTCACGGTCCTTCTCTTTCCGTCTCCTAGACACGAGCTGAGAAATTGCAAACGTCGAGCAATTGCTCAGAGATGAAAAGTGCCAGCACTGAAAGCTGTTGCTAGCCAGCACCCTTCCTTGGAAGCGCTTTTGTAGGCCTAAGAACACTGGGGCTCTGGGCTTCTCTAGCCACCTCATCTTCTGCTCATCCTCTCGCGCACTCTAAAGAGAGCTCAGGTGAGAAATTGCAAACGTCGAGCAATTGCTCAGAGATGAAAAGTGCCAGCACTGAAAGCTCTTGCTAGCCAGCACCCTTCCTTGGAAGCGCTTTTGTAGGCCTAAGAACACTGGGGCTCTGGGCTTCTCTAGCCACCTCATCTTCTGCTCATCCTCTCGCGCACTCTAAAGAGAGCTCAGGTGAGAAATTGCAAACGTCCAGCAATTGCTCAGAGATGAAAAGTGCCAGCACTGAAAGCTCTTGCTAGCCAGCACCCTTCCTTGGAAGCGCTTTCACAGGCGCAGTAACACTGGGGCTTTGCGCTTCTCTAGCCATCAAACGTCATGGTCATTCTCTTTCCATCTCGTAGACACGAGCTGAGAAATTGCAAACGTCGAGCAATTGCTCAGAGATGAAAAGTGCCAGCACTGAAAGCTGTTGCTAGCCAGCACCCTTCCTTGGAAGCGCTTTTGTAGGCCTAAGAACACTGGGGCTCTGGGCTTCTCTAGCCACCTCATCTTCTGCTCATCCTCTCGCGCACTCTAAAGAGAGCTCAGGTGAGAAATTGCAAACGTCCAGCAATTGCTCAGAGATGAAAAGTGCCAGCACTGAAAGCTGTTGCTAGCCAGCACCCTTCCTTGGAAGCGCTTTTGTAGGCCTAAGAACACTGGGGCTCTGGGCTTCTCTAGCCACCTCATCTTCTGCTCATCCTCTCGCGCACTCTAAAGAGAGCTCAGGTGAGAAATTGCAAACGTCCAGCAATTGCTCCGAGATGAAAAGTGCCAGCACTGAAAGCTCTTGCTAGCCAGCACCCTTCCTTGGAAGAGCTTTCACAGGCGCAGCAACACTGGGGCTTTGCGCTTCTATACGCACCAAACGTCACGGTCATTCTCTTTCCGTCGGTAGACACGAGCTGAGAAATTGCAAACGTCGAGCAATTGCTCAGAGATGAAAAGTGCCAGCACTGAAAGCTGTTGCTAGCCAGCACCCTTCCTTGGAAGCGCTTTTGTAGGCCTAAGAACACTGGGGCTCTGGGCTTCTCTAGCCACCTCATCTTCTGCTCATCCTCTCGCGCACTCTAAAGAGAGCTCAGGTAAGAAATTGCAAACGTCGAGCAATTGCTCAGAGATGAAAAGTGCCAGCACTGAAAGCTGTTGCTAGCCAGCACCCTTCCTTGGAAGCGCTTTTGTAGGCCTAAGAACACTGGGGCTCTGGGCTTCTCTAGCCACCAAGCGTCACGGTCCTTCTCTTTCCGTCTCGTAGACACGAGCTGAGAAATTGCAAACGTCGAGCAATTGCTCAGAGATGAAAAGTGCCAGCACTGAAAGCTGTTGCTAGCCAGCACCCTTCCTTGGAAGCGCTTTCACAGGCGCAGCAACACTGGGGCTTTGCGCTTCTGTACGCACCAAACGTCACGGTCCTTCTCTTTCCGTCTCCTAGACACGAGCTGAGAAATTGCAAACGTCGAGCAATTGCTCCGAGATGAAAAGTGCCAGCACTGAAAGCTGTTGCTAGCCAGCACCCTTCCTTGGAAGCGCTTTTGTAGGCCTAAGAACACTGGGGCTCTGGGCTTCTCTAGCCACCTCATCTTCTGCTCATCCTCTCGCGCACTCTAAAGAGAGCTCAGGTGAGAAATTGCAAACGTCCAGCAATTGCTCAGAGATGAAAAGTGCCAGCACTGAAAGCTCTTGCTAGCCAGCACCCTTCCTTGGAAGTGCTTTCACAGGCGCAGCAACACTGGGGCTTTGCGCTTGTCTAGCCACCAAACGTCACGGTCATTCTCTTTCCATCTCGTAGACACGAGCTGAGAAATTGCAAACGTCGAGCAATTGCTCAGAGATGAAAAGTGCCAGCACTGAAAGCTGTTGCTAGCCAGCTCCCTTCCTTGGAAGCGCGTCTGTAGGCCTAAGAACACTGGGGCTCTGGGCTTCTCTAGCCACCTCATCTTCTGCTCATCCTCTCGCGCACTCTAAAGAGAGCTCAGGTGAGAAATTGCAAACGTCGAGCAATTGCTCAGAGATGAAAAGTGCCAGCACTGAAAGATCTTGCTAGCCAGCACCCTTCCTTGGAAGCGCTTTCACAGGCGCAGCAACACTGGGGCTTTGCGCTTCTCTAGCCACCAAACGTCACGGTCCTTCTCTTTCCGTCTCCTAGACACGAGCTGAGAAATTGCAAACGTCGAGCAATTGCTCCGAGATGAAAAGTGCCAGCACTGAAAGCTCTTGCTAGCCAGCACCCTTCCTTGGAAGCGCTTTCACAGGCGCAGTAACACTGGGGCTTTGCACTTCTGTACGCACCAAACGTCACGGTCCTTCTCTTTCCGTCTCGTAGACACGAGCTGAGAAATTGCAAACGTCGAGCAATTGCTCAGAGATGAAAAGTACCAGCACTGAAAGCTGTTGCTAGCCAGCACCCTTCCTTGGAAGCGCTTTTGTAGGCCTAAGAACACTGGGGCTCTGGGCTTCTCTAGCCACCTCATCTTCTGCTCATCCTCTCGCGCACTCTAAAGAGAGCTCAGGTGAGAAATTGCAAACGTCCAGCAATTGCTCAGAGATGAAAAGTGCCAGCACTGAAAGCTGTTGCTAGCCAGCACCCTTCCTTGGAAGTGCTTTCACAGGCGCAGCAACACTGGGGCTTTGCGCTTCTATACGCACCAAACGTCACGGTCCTTCTCTTTCCGTCTCGTAGACACGAGCTGAGAAATTGCAAACGTCGAGCAATTGCTCAGAGATGAAAAGTGCCAGCACTGAAAGCTCTTGCTAGCCAGCCCCCTTCCTTGGAAGCGCTTTTGTAGGCCTAAGAACACTGGGGCTCTGGGCTTCTCTAGCCACCTCATCTTCTGCTCATCCTCTCGCGCACTCTAAAGAGAGTTCAGGTGAGAAATTGTAAACGTCCAGCAATTGCTCCGAGATGAAAAGTGCCAGCACTGAAAGCTCTTGCTAGCCAGCACCCTTCCTTGGAAGCGCTTTCACAGGTGCAGCAACACTGGGGCTTTGCGCTTCTCTAGCCACCAAACGTCACGGTCCTTCTCTTTCCGTCTCGTAGACACGAGCTGAGAAATTGCAAACGTCGAGCAATTGCTCAGAGATGAAAAGTGCCAGCACTGAAAGCTCTTGCTAGCCAGCACCCTTCCTTGGAAGCGCTTTCACAGGCGCAGCAACACTGGGGCTTTGCGCTTCTCTAGCCACCAAACGTCACGGTCATTCTCTTTCCGTCTCGTAGACACGAGCTGAGAAATTGCAAACGTCCAGCAATTGCTCCGAGATGAAAAGTGCCAGCACTGAAAGATCTTGCTAGCCAGCACCCTTCCTTGGAAGCGCTTTCACAGGCGCAGCAACACTGGGGCTTTGCGCTTCTCTACCCACCAAACGTCACGGTCATTCTCTTTCCGTCGGTAGACACGAGCTGAGAAATTGCAAACGTCGAGCAATTGCTCCGAGATGAAAAGTGCCAGCACTGAAAGCTCTTGCTAGCCAGCACCCTTCCTTGGAAGCGCTTTCACAGGCGCAGCAACACTGGGGCTTTGCGCTTCTATACGCACCAAATGTCACGGTCCTTCTCTTTCTGTCTTGTAGACACGAGCTGAGAAATTGCAAACGTCGAGCAATTGCTCAGAGATGAAAAGTGCCAGCACTGAAAGCTGTTGCTAGCCAGCACCCTTCCTTGGAAGCGCTTTTGTAGGCCTAAGAACACTGGGGCTCTGGGCTTCTCTAGCCACCTAATCTTCTGCTCATCCTCTCGCGCACTCTAAAGAGAGCTCAGGTAAGAAATTGCAAACGTCGAGCAATTGCTCCGAGATGAAAAGTGCCAGCACTGAAAGCTGTTGCTAGCCAGCACCCTTCCTTGGAAGCGCTTTCACAGGAGCAGCAACACTGGGGCTTTGCGCTTCTCTAGCCACCAAGCGTCACGGTCCTTCTCTTTCCGTCTCGTAGAAACGAGCTGAGAAATTGCAAACGTCGAGCAATTGCTCAGAGATGAAAAGTGCCAGCACTGAAAGCTCTTGCTAGCCAGCACCCTTCCTTGGAAGCGCTTTTGTAGGCCTAAGAACACTGGGGCTCTGGGCTTCTCTAGCCACCTCATCTTCTGCTCATCCTCTCGCGCACTCTAAAGAGAGCTCAGGTGAGAAATTGCAAACGTCGAGCAATTGCTCAGAGATGAAAAGTGCCAGCACTGAAAGCTCTTGCTAGCCAGCACCCTTCCTTGGAAGCGCTTTTGTAGGCCTAAGAACACTGGGGCTCTGGGCTTCTCTAGCCACCTCATCTTCTGCTCATCCTCTCGCGCACTCTAAAGAGAGCTCAGGTGAGAAATTGCAAACGTCCAGCAATTGCTCCGAGATGAAAAGTGCCAGCACTGAAAGCTGTTGCTAGCCAGCACCCTTCCTTGGAAGTGCTTTCACAGGCGCAGTAACACTGGGGCTTTGCGCTTGTCTAGCCACCAAACGTCACGGTCCTTCTCTTTCCATCTCGTAGACACGAGCTGAGAAATTGCAAACGTCGAGCAATTGCTCAGAGATGAAAAGTGCCAGCACTGAAAGCTGTTGCTAGCCAGCTCCCTTCCTTGGAAGCGCTTTCACAGGCGCAGCAACTCTGGGGCTTTGCGCTTCTATACGCACCAAATGTCACGGTCCTTCTCTTTCCGTCTTGTAGACACGAGCTGAGAAATTGCAAACGTCGAGCAATTGCTCAGAGATGAAAAGTGCCAGCACTGAAAGCTGTTGCTAGCCAGCACCCTTCCTTGGAAGCGCTTTTGTAGGCCTAAGAACACTGGGGCTCTGGGCTTCTCTAGCCACCTCATCTTCTGCTCATCCTCTCGCGCACTCTAAAGAGAGCTCAGGTAAGAAATTGCAAACGTCGAGCAATTGCTCAGAGATGAAAAGTGCCAGCACTGAAAGCTGTTGCTAGCCAGCACCCTTCCTTGGAAGCGCTTTCACAGGAGCAGCAACACTGGGGTTTGCGCTTCTCTAGCCACCAAGCGTCACGGTCCTTCTCTTTCCGTCTCGTAGAAACGAGCTGAGAAATTGCAAATGTCGAGCAATTGCTCAGAGATGAAAAGTGCCAGCACTGAAAGCTGTTGCTAGCCAGCACCCTTCCTTGGAAGCGCTTTTGTAGGCCTAAGAACACTGGGGCTCTGGGCTTCTCTAGCCACCTCATCTTCTGCTCATCCTCTCGCGCACTCTAAAGAGAGCTCAGGTGAGAAATTGCAAACGTCGAGCAATTGCTCAGAGATGAAAAGTGCCAGCACTGAAAGCTGTTGCTAGCCAGCACCCTTCCTTGGAAGTGCTTTCACAGGCGCAGTAACACTGGGGCTTTGCGCTTGTCTAGCCACCAAACGTCACGGTCCTTCTCTTTCCATCTATTAGACACGAGCTGAGAAATTGCAAACGTCGAGCAATTGCTCAGAGATGAAAAGTGCCAGCACTGAAAGCTGTTGCTAGCCAGCACCCTTCCTTGGAAGCGCTTTTGTAGGCCTAAGAACACTGGGGCTCTGGGCTTCTCTAGCCACCTCATCTTCTGCTCATCCTCTCGCGCACTCTAAAGAGAGCTCAGGTAAGAAATTGCAAACGTCCAGCAATTGCTCAGAGATGAAAAGTGCCAGCACTGAAAGCTGTTGCAAGCCAGCACCCTTCCTTGGAAGCGCTTTCACAGGAGCAGCAACACTGGGGTTTGCGCTTCTCTAGCCACCAAGCGTCACGGTCCTTCTCTTTCCGTCTCGTAGAAACGAGCTGAGAAATTGCAAATGTCGAGCAATTGCTCAGAGATGAAAAGTGCCAGCACTGAAAGCTGTTGCTAGCCAGCACCCTTCCTTGGAAGCGCTTTTGTAGGCCTAAGAACACTGGGGCTCTGGGCTTCTCTAGCCACCTCATCTTCTGCTCATCCTCTCGCGCACTCTAAAGAGAGCTCAGGTGAGAAATTGCAAACGTCCAGCAATTGCTCAGAGATGAAAAGTGCCAGCACTGAAAGCTGTTGCTAGCCAGCACCCTTCCTTGGAAGCGCTTTTGTAGGCCTAAGAACACTGGGGCTCTGGGCTTCTCTAGCCACCTCATCTTCTGCTCATCCTCTCGCGCACTCTAAAGAGAGCTCAGGTGAGAAATTGCAAACGTCGAGCAATTGCTCAGAGATGAAAAGTGCCAGCACTGAAAGCTGTTGCTAGCCAGCACCCTTCCTTGGAAGTGCTTTCACAGGCGCAGTAACACTGGGGCTTTGCGCTTGTCTAGCCACCAAACGTCACGGTCATTCTCTTTCCATCTCGTAGACACGAGCTGAGAAATTGCAAACGTCGAGCAATTGCTCAGAGATGAAAAGTGCCAGCACTGGAAGCTGTTGCTAGCCAGCACCCTTCCTTGGAAGCGCTTTTGTAGGCCTAAGAACACTGGGGCTCTGGGCTTCCCTAGCCACCTCATCTTCTGCTCATCCTCTCGCGCACTCTAAAGAGAGCTCAGGTGAGAAATTGCAAACGTCCAGCAATTGCTCAGAGATGAAAAGTGCCAGCACTGAAAGCTCTTGCTAGCCAGCACCCTTCCTTGGAAGCGCTTTCACAGGCGCAGCAACACTGGGGCTTTGCGCTTCTCTAGCCACCAAACGTCACGGTCCTTCTCTTTCCGTCTCGTAGACACGAGCTGAGAAATTGCAAACGTCCAGCAATTGCTCCGAGATGAAAAGTGCCAGCACTGAAAGCTGTTGCTAGCCAGCACCCTTCCTTGGAAGCGCTTTTGTAGGCCTAAGAACACTGGGGCTCTGGGCTTCTCTAGCCACCTAATCTTCTGCTCATCCTCTCGCGCACTCTAAAGAGAGCTCAGGTGAGAAATTGCAAACGTCCAGCAATTGCTCAGAGATGAAAAGTGCCAGCACTGAAAGCTGTTGCTAGCCAGCACCCTTCCTTGGAAGTGCTTTTGTAGGCCTAAGAACACTGGGGCTTTGCGCTTCTCTAGCCACCAAGCGTCACGGTCCTTCTCTTTCCGTCTCGTAGAAACGAGCTGAGAAATTGCAAACGTCGAGCAATTGCTCGGAGATGAAAAGTGCCAGCACTGAAAGCTGTTGCTAGCCAGCACCCTTCCTTGGAAGCGCTTTCACAGGCGCAGCAACACTGGGGCTTTGCGCTTCTCTACGCACCAAACGTCACGGTCCTTCTCTTTCCGTCGGTAGACACGAGCTGAGAAATTGCAAACGTCGAGCAATTGCTCAGAGATGAAAAGTGCCAGCACTGAAAGCTCTTGCTAGCCAGCACCCTTCCTTGGAAGCGCTTTTGTAGGCCTAAGAACACTGGGGCTCTGGGCTTCCCTAGCCACCTCATCTTCTGCTCATCCTCTCGCGCACTCTAAAGAGAGCTCAGGTGAGAAATTGCAAACGTCGAGCAATTGCTCAGAGATGAAAAGTGCCAGCACTGAAAGCTGTTGCTAGCCAGCACCCTTCCTTGGAAGCGCTTTCACAGGCGCAGTAACACTGGGGCTTTGCGCTTCTCTAGCCATCAAACGTCATGGTCATTCTCTTTCCATCTCGTAGACACGAGCTGAGAAATTGCAAACGTCGAGCAATTGCTCAGAGATGAAAAGTGCCAGCACTGAAAGCTCTTGCTAGCCAGCACCCTTCCTTGGAAGCGCTTTTGTAGGCCTAAGAACACTGGGGCTCTGGGCTTCTCTAGCCACCTCATCTTCTGCTCATCCTCTCGCGCACTCTAAAGAGAGCTCAGGTGAGAAATTGCAAACGTCCAGCAATTGCTCCGAGATGAAAAGTGCCAGCACTGAAAGCTCTTGCTAGCCAGCACCCTTCCTTGGAAGCGCTTTCACAGGCGAAGTAACACTGGGACTTTGCGCTTCTATACGCACCAAACGTCACAGTCATTCTCTTTCCGTCGGTAGACACGAGCTGAGAAATTGCAAACGTCGAGCAATTGCTCAGAGATGAAAAGTGCCAGCACTGAAAGCTGTTGCTAGCCAGCACCCTTCCTTGGAAGCGCTTTCACAGGCGCAGCAACACTGGGGCTTTGCGCTTCTCTAGCCACCAAACGTCACGGTCATTCTCTTTCTGTCTCGTAGACACGAGCTGAGAAATTGCAAACGTCCAGCAATTGCTCAGAGATGAAAAGTGCCAGCACTGAAAGCTGTTGCTAGCCAGCACCCTTCCTTGGAAGCGCTTTTGTAGGCCTAAGAACACTGGGGCTCTGGGCTTCTCTAGCCACCTAATCTTCTGCTCATCCTCTCGCGCACTCTAAAGAGAGCTCAGGTGAGAAATTGCAAACGTCCAGCAATTGCTCAGAGATGAAAAGTGCCAGCACTGAAAGCTGTTGCTAGCCAGCACCCTTCCTTGGAAGCGCTTTCACAGGCGCAGCAACACTGGGGCTTTGCGCTTCTCTAGCCACCAAACGTCACGGTCCTTCTCTTTCCGTCTCGTAGACACGAGCTGAGAAATTGCAAACGTCGAGCAATTGCTCAGAGAGGAAAAGTGCCAGCACTGAAAGCTGTTGCTAGCCAGCACCCTTCCTTGGAAGCGCTTTTGTAGGCCTAAGAACACTGGGGCTCTGGGCTTCCCTAGCCACCTCATCTTCTGCTCATCCTCTCGCACACTCTAAAGAGAGCTCAGGTGAGAAATTGCAAACGTCCAGCAATTGCTCAGAGATGAAAAGTGCCAGCACTGAAAGCTCTTGCTAGCCAGCACCCTTCCTTGGAAGCGCTTTCACAGGCGCAGTAACACTGGGGCTTTGCACTTCTGTACGCACCAAACGTCACGGTCCTTCTCTTTCCGTCTCCTAGACACGAGCTGAGAAATTGCAAACGTCGAGCAATTGCTCAGAGATGAAAAGTGCCAGCACTGAAAGCTGTTGCTAGCCAGCACCCTTCCTTGGAAGCGCTTTTGTAGGCCTAAGAACACTGGGGCTCTGGGCTTCTCTAGCCACCTCATCTTCTGCTCATCCTCTCGCGCACTCTAAAGAGAGCTCAGGTGAGAAATTGCAAACGTCGAGCAATTGCTCAGAGATGAAAAGTGCCAGCACTGAAAGCTCTTGCTAGCCAGCACCCTTCCTTGGAAGCGCTTTTGTAGGCCTAAGAACACTGGGGCTCTGGGCTTCTCTAGCCACCTCATCTTCTGCTCATCCTCTCGCGCACTCTAAAGAGAGCTCAGGTGAGAAATTGCAAACGTCCAGCAATTGCTCAGAGATGAAAAGTGCCAGCACTGAAAGCTCTTGCTAGCCAGCACCCTTCCTTGGAAGCGCTTTCACAGGCGCAGTAACACTGGGGCTTTGCGCTTCTCTAGCCATCAAACGTCATGGTCATTCTCTTTCCATCTCGTAGACACGAGCTGAGAAATTGCAAACGTCGAGCAATTGCTCAGAGATGAAAAGTGCCAGCACTGAAAGCTGTTGCTAGCCAGCACCCTTCCTTGGAAGCGCTTTTGTAGGCCTAAGAACACTGGGGCTCTGGGCTTCTCTAGCCACCTCATCTTCTGCTCATCCTCTCGCGCACTCTAAAGAGAGCTCAGGTGAGAAATTGCAAACGTCCAGCAATTGCTCAGAGATGAAAAGTGCCAGCACTGAAAGCTGTTGCTAGCCAGCACCCTTCCTTGGAAGCGCTTTTGTAGGCCTAAGAACACTGGGGCTCTGGGCTTCTCTAGCCACCTCATCTTCTGCTCATCCTCTCGCGCACTCTAAAGAGAGCTCAGGTGAGAAATTGCAAACGTCCAGCAATTGCTCCGAGATGAAAAGTGCCAGCACTGAAAGCTCTTGCTAGCCAGCACCCTTCCTTGGAAGAGCTTTCACAGGCGCAGCAACACTGGGGCTTTGCGCTTCTATACGCACCAAACGTCACGGTCATTCTCTTTCCGTCGGTAGACACGAGCTGAGAAATTGCAAACGTCGAGCAATTGCTCAGAGATGAAAAGTGCCAGCACTGAAAGCTGTTGCTAGCCAGCACCCTTCCTTGGAAGCGCTTTTGTAGGCCTAAGAACACTGGGGCTCTGGGCTTCTCTAGCCACCTCATCTTCTGCTCATCCTCTCGCGCACTCTAAAGAGAGCTCAGGTAAGAAATTGCAAACGTCGAGCAATTGCTCAGAGATGAAAAGTGCCAGCACTGAAAGCTGTTGCTAGCCAGCACCCTTCCTTGGAAGCGCTTTTGTAGGCCTAAGAACACTGGGGCTCTGGGCTTCTCTAGCCACCAAGCGTCACGGTCCTTCTCTTTCCGTCTCGTAGACACGAGCTGAGAAATTGCAAACGTCGAGCAATTGCTCAGAGATGAAAAGTGCCAGCACTGAAAGCTGTTGCTAGCCAGCACCCTTCCTTGGAAGCGCTTTCACAGGCGCAGCAACACTGGGGCTTTGCGCTTCTGTACGCACCAAACGTCACGGTCCTTCTCTTTCCGTCTCCTAGACACGAGCTGAGAAATTGCAAACGTCGAGCAATTGCTCCGAGATGAAAAGTGCCAGCACTGAAAGCTGTTGCTAGCCAGCACCCTTCCTTGGAAGCGCTTTTGTAGGCCTAAGAACACTGGGGCTCTGGGCTTCTCTAGCCACCTCATCTTCTGCTCATCCTCTCGCGCACTCTAAAGAGAGCTCAGGTGAGAAATTGCAAACGTCCAGCAATTGCTCAGAGATGAAAAGTGCCAGCACTGAAAGCTCTTGCTAGCCAGCACCCTTCCTTGGAAGTGCTTTCACAGGCGCAGCAACACTGGGGCTTTGCGCTTGTCTAGCCACCAAACGTCACGGTCATTCTCTTTCCATCTCGTAGACACGAGCTGAGAAATTGCAAACGTCGAGCAATTGCTCAGAGATGAAAAGTGCCAGCACTGAAAGCTGTTGCTAGCCAGCTCCCTTCCTTGGAAGCGCGTCTGTAGGCCTAAGAACACTGGGGCTCTGGGCTTCTCTAGCCACCTCATCTTCTGCTCATCCTCTCGCGCACTCTAAAGAGAGCTCAGGTGAGAAATTGCAAACGTCGAGCAATTGCTCAGAGATGAAAAGTGCCAGCACTGAAAGATCTTGCTAGCCAGCACCCTTCCTTGGAAGCGCTTTCACAGGCGCAGCAACACTGGGGCTTTGCGCTTCTCTAGCCACCAAACGTCACGGTCCTTCTCTTTCCGTCTCCTAGACACGAGCTGAGAAATTGCAAACGTCGAGCAATTGCTCCGAGATGAAAAGTGCCAGCACTGAAAGCTCTTGCTAGCCAGCACCCTTCCTTGGAAGCGCTTTCACAGGCGCAGTAACACTGGGGCTTTGCACTTCTGTACGCACCAAACGTCACGGTCCTTCTCTTTCCGTCTCGTAGACACGAGCTGAGAAATTGCAAACGTCGAGCAATTGCTCAGAGATGAAAAGTACCAGCACTGAAAGCTGTTGCTAGCCAGCACCCTTCCTTGGAAGCGCTTTTGTAGGCCTAAGAACACTGGGGCTCTGGGCTTCTCTAGCCACCTCATCTTCTGCTCATCCTCTCGCGCACTCTAAAGAGAGCTCAGGTGAGAAATTGCAAACGTCCAGCAATTGCTCAGAGATGAAAAGTGCCAGCACTGAAAGCTGTTGCTAGCCAGCACCCTTCCTTGGAAGTGCTTTCACAGGCGCAGCAACACTGGGGCTTTGCGCTTCTATACGCACCAAACGTCACGGTCCTTCTCTTTCCGTCTCGTAGACACGAGCTGAGAAATTGCAAACGTCGAGCAATTGCTCAGAGATGAAAAGTGCCAGCACTGAAAGCTCTTGCTAGCCAGCCCCCTTCCTTGGAAGCGCTTTTGTAGGCCTAAGAACACTGGGGCTCTGGGCTTCTCTAGCCACCTCATCTTCTGCTCATCCTCTCGCGCACTCTAAAGAGAGTTCAGGTGAGAAATTGTAAACGTCCAGCAATTGCTCCGAGATGAAAAGTGCCAGCACTGAAAGCTCTTGCTAGCCAGCACCCTTCCTTGGAAGCGCTTTCACAGGTGCAGCAACACTGGGGCTTTGCGCTTCTCTAGCCACCAAACGTCACGGTCCTTCTCTTTCCGTCTCGTAGACACGAGCTGAGAAATTGCAAACGTCGAGCAATTGCTCAGAGATGAAAAGTGCCAGCACTGAAAGCTCTTGCTAGCCAGCACCCTTCCTTGGAAGCGCTTTCACAGGCGCAGCAACACTGGGGCTTTGCGCTTCTCTAGCCACCAAACGTCACGGTCATTCTCTTTCCGTCTCGTAGACACGAGCTGAGAAATTGCAAACGTCCAGCAATTGCTCCGAGATGAAAAGTGCCAGCACTGAAAGATCTTGCTAGCCAGCACCCTTCCTTGGAAGCGCTTTCACAGGCGCAGCAACACTGGGGCTTTGCGCTTCTCTACCCACCAAACGTCACGGTCATTCTCTTTCCGTCGGTAGACACGAGCTGAGAAATTGCAAACGTCGAGCAATTGCTCCGAGATGAAAAGTGCCAGCACTGAAAGCTCTTGCTAGCCAGCACCCTTCCTTGGAAGCGCTTTCACAGGCGCAGCAACACTGGGGCTTTGCGCTTCTATACGCACCAAATGTCACGGTCCTTCTCTTTCTGTCTTGTAGACACGAGCTGAGAAATTGCAAACGTCGAGCAATTGCTCAGAGATGAAAAGTGCCAGCACTGAAAGCTGTTGCTAGCCAGCACCCTTCCTTGGAAGCGCTTTTGTAGGCCTAAGAACACTGGGGCTCTGGGCTTCTCTAGCCACCTAATCTTCTGCTCATCCTCTCGCGCACTCTAAAGAGAGCTCAGGTAAGAAATTGCAAACGTCGAGCAATTGCTCCGAGATGAAAAGTGCCAGCACTGAAAGCTCTTGCTAGCCAGCACCCTTCCTTGGAAGCGCTTTCACAGGAGCAGCAACACTGGGGCTTTGCGCTTCTCTAGCCACCAAGCGTCACGGTCCTTCTCTTTCCGTCTCGTAGAAACGAGCTGAGAAATTGCAAACGTCGAGCAATTGCTCAGAGATGAAAAGTGCCAGCACTGAAAGCTCTTGCTAGCCAGCACCCTTCCTTGGAAGCGCTTTTGTAGGCCTAAGAACACTGGGGCTCTGGGCTTCTCTAGCCACCTCATCTTCTGCTCATCCTCTCGCGCACTCTAAAGAGAGCTCAGGTGAGAAATTGCAAACGTCGAGCAATTGCTCAGAGATGAAAAGTGCCAGCACTGAAAGCTCTTGCTAGCCAGCACCCTTCCTTGGAAGCGCTTTTGTAGGCCTAAGAACACTGGGGCTCTGGGCTTCTCTAGCCACCTCATCTTCTGCTCATCCTCTCGCGCACTCTAAAGAGAGCTCAGGTGAGAAATTGCAAACGTCCAGCAATTGCTCCGAGATGAAAAGTGCCAGCACTGAAAGCTGTTGCTAGCCAGCACCCTTCCTTGGAAGTGCTTTCACAGGCGCAGTAACACTGGGGCTTTGCGCTTGTCTAGCCACCAAACGTCACGGTCCTTCTCTTTCCATCTCGTAGACACGAGCTGAGAAATTGCAAACGTCGAGCAATTGCTCAGAGATGAAAAGTGCCAGCACTGAAAGCTGTTGCTAGCCAGCTCCCTTCCTTGGAAGCGCTTTCACAGGCGCAGCAACTCTGGGGCTTTGCGCTTCTATACGCACCAAATGTCACGGTCCTTCTCTTTCCGTCTTGTAGACACGAGCTGAGAAATTGCAAACGTCGAGCAATTGCTCAGAGATGAAAAGTGCCAGCACTGAAAGCTGTTGCTAGCCAGCACCCTTCCTTGGAAGCGCTTTTGTAGGCCTAAGAACACTGGGGCTCTGGGCTTCTCTAGCCACCTCATCTTCTGCTCATCCTCTCGCGCACTCTAAAGAGAGCTCAGGTAAGAAATTGCAAACGTCGAGCAATTGCTCAGAGATGAAAAGTGCCAGCACTGAAAGCTGTTGCTAGCCAGCACCCTTCCTTGGAAGCGCTTTCACAGGAGCAGCAACACTGGGGTTTGCGCTTCTCTAGCCACCAAGCGTCACGGTCCTTCTCTTTCCGTCTCGTAGAAACGAGCTGAGAAATTGCAAATGTCGAGCAATTGCTCAGAGATGAAAAGTGCCAGCACTGAAAGCTGTTGCTAGCCAGCACCCTTCCTTGGAAGCGCTTTTGTAGGCCTAAGAACACTGGGGCTCTGGGCTTCTCTAGCCACCTCATCTTCTGCTCATCCTCTCGCGCACTCTAAAGAGAGCTCAGGTGAGAAATTGCAAACGTCGAGCAATTGCTCAGAGATGAAAAGTGCCAGCACTGAAAGCTGTTGCTAGCCAGCACCCTTCCTTGGAAGTGCTTTCACAGGCGCAGTAACACTGGGGCTTTGCGCTTGTCTAGCCACCAAACGTCACGGTCCTTCTCTTTCCATCTATTAGACACGAGCTGAGAAATTGCAAACGTCGAGCAATTGCTCAGAGATGAAAAGTGCCAGCACTGAAAGCTGTTGCTAGCCAGCACCCTTCCTTGGAAGCGCTTTTGTAGGCCTAAGAACACTGGGGCTCTGGGCTTCTCTAGCCACCTCATCTTCTGCTCATCCTCTCGCGCACTCTAAAGAGAGCTCAGGTAAGAAATTGCAAACGTCCAGCAATTGCTCAGAGATGAAAAGTGCCAGCACTGAAAGCTGTTGCAAGCCAGCACCCTTCCTTGGAAGCGCTTTCACAGGAGCAGCAACACTGGGGTTTGCGCTTCTCTAGCCACCAAGCGTCACGGTCCTTCTCTTTCCGTCTCGTAGAAACGAGCTGAGAAATTGCAAATGTCGAGCAATTGCTCAGAGATGAAAAGTGCCAGCACTGAAAGCTGTTGCTAGCCAGCACCCTTCCTTGGAAGCGCTTTTGTAGGCCTAAGAACACTGGGGCTCTGGGCTTCTCTAGCCACCTCATCTTCTGCTCATCCTCTCGCGCACTCTAAAGAGAGCTCAGGTGAGAAATTGCAAACGTCCAGCAATTGCTCAGAGATGAAAAGTGCCAGCACTGAAAGCTGTTGCTAGCCAGCACCCTTCCTTGGAAGCGCTTTTGTAGGCCTAAGAACACTGGGGCTCTGGGCTTCTCTAGCCACCTCATCTTCTGCTCATCCTCTCGCGCACTCTAAAGAGAGCTCAGGTGAGAAATTGCAAACGTCGAGCAATTGCTCAGAGATGAAAAGTGCCAGCACTGAAAGCTGTTGCTAGCCAGCACCCTTCCTTGGAAGTGCTTTCACAGGCGCAGTAACACTGGGGCTTTGCGCTTGTCTAGCCACCAAACGTCACGGTCATTCTCTTTCCATCTCGTAGACACGAGCTGAGAAATTGCAAACGTCGAGCAATTGCTCAGAGATGAAAAGTGCCAGCACTGGAAGCTGTTGCTAGCCAGCACCCTTCCTTGGAAGCGCTTTTGTAGGCCTAAGAACACTGGGGCTCTGGGCTTCTCTAGCCACCTCATCTTCTGCTCATCCTCTCGCGCACTCTAAAGAGAGCTCAGGTGAGAAATTGCAAACGTCCAGCAATTGCTCCGAGATGAAAAGTGCCAGCACTGAAAGCTGTTGCTAGCCAGCACCCTTCCTTGGAAGCGCTTTCACAGGCGCAGCAACACTGGGGCTTTGCGCTTCTCTAGCCACCAAACGTCACGGTCCTTCTCTTTCCGTCTCCTAGACACGAGCTGAGAAATTGCAAACGTCGAGCAATTGCTCAGAGATGAAAAGTGCCAGCACTGAAAGCTCTTGCTAGCCAGCACCCTTCCTTGGAAGCGCTTTCACAGGCGCAGTAACACTGGGGCTTTGCGCTTCTCTACCCACCAAACATCACGGTCATTCTCTTTCCATCTTGTAGACACGAGCTGAGAAATTGCAAACGTCGAGCAATTGCTCAGAGATGAAAAGTGCCAGCACTGAAAGCTCTTGCTAGCCAGCACCCTTCCTTGGAAGCGCTTTTGTAGGCCTAAGAACACTGGGGCTCTGGGCTTCTCTAGCCACCTCATCTTCTGCTCATCCTCTCGCGCACTCTAAAGAGAGCTCAGGTGAGAAATTGCAAACGTCGAGCAATTGCTCAGAGATGAAAAGTGCCAGCACTGAAAGCTGTTGCTAGCCAGCACCCTTCCTTGGAAGTGCTTTCACAGGCGCAGTAACACTGGGGCTTTGCGCTTGTCTAGCCACCAAACGTCACGGTCCTTCTCTTTCCATCTCGTAGACACGAGCTGAGAAATTGCAAACGTCGAGCAATTGCTCAGAGATGAAAAGTGCCAGCACTGAAAGCTGTTGCTAGCCAGCTCCCTTCCTTGGAAGCGCTTTCACAGGCGCAGCAACTCTGGGGCTTTGCGCTTCTATACGCACCAAATGTCACGGTCCTTCTCTTTCCGTCTTGTAGACACGAGCTGAGAAATTGCAAACGTCGAGCAATTGCTCAGAGATGAAAAGTGCCAGCACTGAAAGCTGTTGCTAGCCAGCACCCTTCCTTGGAAGCGCTTTTGTAGGCCTAAGAACACTGGGGCTCTGGGCTTCTCTAGCCACCTCATCTTCTGCTCATCCTCTCGCGCACTCTAAAGAGAGCTCAGGTGAGAAATTGCAAACGTCCAGCAATTGCTCAGAGATGAAAAGTGCCAGCACTGAAAGCTGTTGCAAGCCAGCACCCTTCCTTGGAAGCGCTTTCACAGGAGCAGCAACACTGGGGTTTGCGCTTCTCTAGCCACCAAGCGTCACGGTCCTTCTCTTTCCGTCTCGTAGAAACGAGCTGAGAAATTGCAAACGTCCAGCAATTGCTCAGAGATGAAAAGTGCCAGCACTGAAAGCTCTTGCTAGCCAGCACCCTTCCTTGGAAGCGCTTTTGTAGGCCTAAGAACACTGGGGCTCTGGGCTTCTCTAGCCACCTCATCTTCTGCTCATCCTCTCGCGCACTCTAAAGAGAGCTCAGGTGAGAAATTGCAAACGTCCAGCAATTGCTCAGAGATGAAAAGTGCCAGCACTGAAAGCTGTTGCTAGCCAGCACCCTTCCTTGGAAGCGCTTTTGTAGGCCTAAGAACACTGGGGCTCTGGGCTTCTCTAGCCACCTAATCTTGTGCTCATCCTCTCGCGCACTCTAAAGAGAGCTCAGGTGAGAAATTGCAAACGTCGAGCAATTGCTCAGAGATGAAAAGTGCCAGCACTGAAAGCTGTTGCTAGCCAGCACCCTTCCTTGGAAGCGCTGTCACAGGCGCAGCAACACTGGGGCTTTGCGCTTCTCTAGCCACCAAACGTCACGGTCCTTCTCTTTCCGTCTCCTAGACACGAGCTGAGAAATTGCAAACGTCGAGCAATTGCTCAGAGATGAAAAGTGCCAGCACTGAAAGCTGTTGCTAGCCAGCACCCTTCCTTGGAAGCGCTTTCACAGGCGCAGTAACACTGGGGCTTTGCGCTTCTCTACCCACCAAACATCACGGTCATTCTCTTTCCGTCTCGTAGACACGAGCTGAGAAATTGCAAACGTCGAGCAATTGCTCAGAGATGAAAAGTGCCAGCACTGAAAGCTGTTGCTAGCCAGCACCCTTCCTTGGAAGCGCTTTTGTAGGCCTAAGAACACTGGGGCTCTGGGCTTCTCTAGCCACCTCATCTTCTGCACATCCTCTCGCGCACTCTAAAGAGAGCTCAGGTGAGAAATTGCAAACGTCCAGCAATTGCTCAGAGATGAAAAGTGCCAGCACTGAAAGCTGTTGCTAGCCAGCACCCTTCCTTGGAAGTGCTTTCACAGGCGCAGCAACACTGGGGCTTTGCGCTTCTCTAGCCACCAAACGTCACGGTCATTCTCTTTCTGTCTCGTAGACACGAGCTGAGAAATTGCAAACGTCGAGCAATTGCTCAGAGATGAAAAGTGCCAGCACTGAAAGCTCTTGCTAGCCAGCTCCCTTCCTTGGAAGCGCTTTTGTAGGCCTAAGAACACTGGGGCTCTGGGCTTCTCTAGCCACCTCATCTTCTGCTCATCCTCTCGCGCACTCTAAAGAGAGCTCAGGTGAGAAATTGCAAACGTCCAGCAATTGCTCAGAGATGAAAAGTGCCAGCACTGAAAGCTCTTGCTAGCCAGCACCCTTCCTTGGAAGCGCTTTCACAGGCGCAGCAACACTGGGGCTTTGCGCTTCTCTAGCCACCAAACGTCACGGTCCTTCTCTTTCCGTCTCGTAGACACGAGCTGAGAAATTGCAAACGTCGAGCAATTGCTCAGAGATGAAAAGTGCCAGCACTGAAAGCTCTTGCTAGCCAGCACCCTTCCTTGGAAGCGCTTTTGTAGGCCTAAGAACAGTGGGGCTCTGGGCTTCTCTAGCCACCTCATCTTCTGCTCATCCTCTCGCGCACTCTAAAGAGAGCTCAGGTGAGAAATTGCAAACGTCCAGCAATTGCTCAGAGATGAAAAGTGCCAGCACTGAAAGCTCTTGCTAGCCAGCACCCTTCCTTGGAAGCGCTTTTGTAGGCCTAAGAACACTGGGGCTCTGGGCTTCTCTAGCCACCTCATCTTCTGCTCATCCTCTCGCGCACTCTAAAGAGAGCTCAGGTGAGAAATTGCAAACGTCCAGCAATTGCTCAGAGATGAAAAGTGCCAGCACTGAAAGCTCTTGCTAGCCAGCACCCTTCCTTGGAAGTGCTTTCACAGGCGCAGTAACACTGGGGCTTTGCGCTTGTCTAGCCACCAAACATCACGGTCATTCTCTTTCCATCTCGTAGACACGAGCTGAGAAATTGCAAACGTCGAGCAATTGCTCCGAGATGAAAAGTGCCAGCACTGAAAGCTCTTGCTAGCCAGCACCCTTCCTTGGAAGCGCTTTTGTAGGCCTAAGAACACTGGGGCTCTGGGCTTCTCTAGCCACCTCATCTTCTGCTCATCCTCTCGCGCACTCTAAAGAGAGCTCAGGTGAGAAATTGCAAACGTCCAGCAATTGCTCAGAGATGAAAAGTGCCAGCACTGAAAGCTCTTGCTAGCCAGCACCCTTCCTTGGAAGCGCTTTCACAGGCGCAGCAACACTGGGGCTTTGCGCTTCTCTAGCCACCAAACGTCACGGTCCTTCTCTTTCCGTCTCCTAGACACGAGCTGAGAAATTGCAAACGTCCAGCAATTGCTCAGAGATGAAAAGTGCCAGCACTGAAAGCTCTTGCTAGCCAGCCCCCTTCCTTGGAAGTGCTTTCACAGGCGCAGTAACACTGGGGCTTTGCGCTTGTCTAGCCACCAAACATCACGGTCATTCTCTTTCCATCTTGTAGACACGAGCTGAGAAATTGCAAACGTCGAGCAATTGCTCAGAGATGAAAAGTGCCAGCACTGAAAGCTGTTGCTAGCCAGCACCCTTCCTTGGAAGCGCTTTTGTAGGCCTAAGAACACTGGGGCTCTGGGCTTCTCTAGCCACCTCATCTTCTGCTCATCCTCTCGCGCACTCTAAAGAGAGCTCAGGTGAGAAATTGCAAACGTCGAGCAATTGCTCAGAGATGAAAAGTGCCAGCACTGAAAGCTCTTGCTAGCCAGCACCCTTCCTTGGAAGCGCTTTCACAGGCGCAGCAACACTGGGGCTTTGCGCTTCTCTAGCCACCAAACGTCACGGTCCTTCTCTTTCCGTCTCCTAGACACGAGCTGAGAAATTGCAAACGTCCAGCAATTGCTCCGAGATGAAAAGTGCCAGCACTGAAAGCTGTTGCTAGCCAGCACCCTTCCTTGGAAGCGCTTTCACAGGCGCAGCAACACTGGGGCTTTGCCCTTCTCTAGCCATCAAACGTCATGGTCATTCTCTTTCCATCTCGTAGACACGAGCTGAGAAATTGCAAACGTCCAGCAATTGCTCAGAGATGAAAAGTGCCAGCACTGAAAGCTCTTGCTAGCCAGCACCCTTCCTTGGAAGCGCTTTTGTACGCCTAAGAACACTGGGGCTCTGGGCTTCTCTAGCCACCTCATCTACTGCTCATCCTCTCGCGCACTCTAAAGAGAGCTCAGGTGAGAAATTGCAAACGTCCAGCAATTGCTCAGAGATGAAAAGTGCCAGCACTGAAAGCTCTTGCTAGCCAGCACCCTTCCTTGGAAGAGCTTTCACAGGCGCAGCAACACTGGGCTTTGCGCTTCTATACGCACCAAACGTCACGGTCATTCTCTTTCCGTCGGTAGACACGAGCTGAGAAATTGCAAACGTCGAGCAATTGCTCAGAGATGAAAAGTGCCAGCACTGAAAGCTGTTGCTAGCCAGCACCCTTCCTTGGAAGCGCTTTTGTAGGCCTAAGAACACTGGGGCTCTGGGCTTCTCTAGCCACCTCATCTTCTGCTCATCCTCTCGCGCACTCTAAAGAGAGCTCAGGTGAGAAATTGCAAACGTCGAGCAATTGCTCAGAGATGAAAAGTGCCAGCACTGAAAGCTCTTGCTAGCCAGCACCCTTCCTTGGAAGCGCTTTCACAGGCGCAGCAACACTGGGGCTTTGCGCTTCTCTAGCCATCAAACGTCACGGTCATTCTCTTTCCATCTCGTAGACACGAGCTGAGAAATTGCAAACGTCGAGCAATTGCTCAGAGATGAAAAGTGCCAGCACTGAAAGCTCTTGCTAGCCAGCACCCTTCCTTGGAAGCGCTTTTGTAGGCCTAAGAACACTGGGGCTCTGGGCTTCTCTAGCCACCTAATCTTGTGCTCATCCTCTCGCGCACTCTAAAGAGAGCTCAGGTGAGAAATTGCAAACGTCCAGCAATTGCTCCGAGATGAAAAGTGCCAGCACTGAAAGCTCTTGCTAGCCAGCACCCTTCCTTGGAAGCGCTTTCACAGGCGCAGCAACACTGGGGCTTTGCGCTTCTCTAGCCACCAAACGTCACGGTCCTTCTCTTTCCGTCTCCTAGACACGAGCTGAGAAATTGCAAACGTCCAGCAATTGCTCAGAGAGGAAAAGTGCCAGCACTGAAAGCTGTTGCTAGCCAGCACCCTTCCTTGGAAGCGCTTTCACAGGCGCAGCAACACTGGGGCTTTGCGCTTCTCTAGCCACCAAACGTCACGGTCATTCTCTTTCTGTCTCGTAGACACGAGCTGAGAAATTGCAAACGTCCAGCAATTGCTCAGAGATGAAAAGTGCCAGCACTGAAAGCTCTTGCTAGCCAGCACCCTTCCTTGGAAGCGCTTTTGTAGGCCTAAGAACACTGGGGCTCTGGGCTTCTCTAGCCACCTCATCTTCTGCTCATCCTCTCGCGCACTCTAAAGAGAGCTCAGGTGAGAAATTGCAAACGTCCAGCAATTGCTCAGAGATGAAAAGTGCCAGCACTGAAAGCTCTTGCTAGCCAGCACCCTTCCTTGGAAGCGCTTTCACAGGCGCAGCAACACTGGGGCTTTGCGCTTCTATACGCACCAAACGTCACGGTCCTTCTCTTTCCGTCTCGTAGACACGAGCTGAGAAATTGCAAACGTCGAGCAATTGCTCAGAGATGAAAAGTGCCAGCACTGAAAGCTGTTGCTAGCCAGCACCCTTCCTTGGAAGCGCTTTTGTAGGCCTAAGAACACTGGGGCTCTGGGCTTCTTTAGCCACCTCATCTTCTGCTCATCCTCTCGCGCACTCTAAAGAGAGCTCAGGTGAGAAATTGCAAACGTCGAGCAATTGCTCAGAGATGAAAAGTGCCAGCACTGAAAGCTGTTGCTAGCCAGCACCCTTCCTTGGAAGCGCTTTCACAGGCGCAGTAACACTGGGGCTTTGCACTTCTGTACGCACCAAACGTCACGGTCATTCTCTTTCCGTCTCCTAGACACGAGCTGAGAAATTGCAAACATCGAGCAATTGCTCAGAGATGAAAAGTGCCAGCACTGAAAGCTCTTGCTAGCCAGCACCCTTCCTTGGAAGCGCTTTCACAGGCGCAGCAACACTGGGGCTTTGCGCTTCTCTAGCCATCAAACGTCATGGTCCTTCTCTTTCCATCTCGTAGACACGAGCTGAGAAATTGCAAACGTCGAGCAATTGCTCAGAGATGAAAAGTGCCAGCACTGAAAGCTCTTGCTAGCCAGCACCCTTCCTTGGAAGCGCTTTTGTAGGCCTAAGAACACTGGGGCTCTGGGCTTCTCTAGCCACCTCATCTTCTGCTCATCCTCTCGCGCACTCTAAAGAGAGCTCAGGTGAGAAATTGCAAACGTCGCGCAATTGCTCAGAGATGAAAAGTGCCAGCACTGAAAGCTCTTGCTAGCCAGCACCCTTCCTTGGAAGCGCTTTTGTAGGCCTAAGAACACTGGGGCTCTGGGCTTCTCTAGCCACCTCATCTTCTGCTCATCCTCTCGCGCACTCTAAAGAGAGCTCAGGTGAGAAATTGCAAACGTCCAGCAATTGCTCAGAGATGAAAAGTGCCAGCACTGAAAGCTCTTGCTAGCCAGCACCCTTCCTTGGAAGCGCTTTCACAGGCGCAGTAACACTGGGGCTTTGCGCTTCTCTAGCCATCAAACATCACGGTCATTCTCTTTCCATCTCGTAGACACGAGCTGAGAAATTGCAAACGTCGAGCAATTGCTCAGAGATGAAAAGTGCCAGCACTGAAAGCTCTTGCTAGCCAGCACCCTTCCTTGGAAGCGCTTTTGTAGGCCTAAGAACACTGGGGCTCTGGGCTTCTCTAGCCACCTCATCTTCTGCTCATCCTCTCGCGCACTCTAAAGAGAGCTCAGGTGAGAAATTGCAAACGTCGAGCAATTGCTCAGAGATGAAAAGTGCCAGCACTGAAAGCTCTTGCTAGCCAGCACCCTTCCTTGGAAGCGCTTTTGTAGGCCTAAGAACACTGGGGCTCTGGGCTTCTCTAGCCACCTAATCTTGTGCTCATCCTCTCGCGCACTCTAAAGAGAGCTCAGGTGAGAAATTGCAAACGTCCAGCAATTGCTCAGAGATGAAAAGTGCCAGCACTGAAAGCTCTTGCTAGCCAGCACCCTTCCTTGGAAGAGCTTTCACAGGCGCAGCAACACTGGGGCTTTGCGCTTCTATACGCACCAAACGTCACGGTCATTCTCTTTCCGTCGGTAGACACGAGCTGAGAAATTGCAAACGTCGAGCAATTGCTCAGAGATGAAAAGTGCCAGCACTGAAAGCTGTTGCTAGCCAGCACCCTTCCTTGGAAGCGCTTTTGTAGGCCTAAGAACACTGGGGCTCTGGGCTTCTCTAGCCACCTCATCTTCTGCTCATCCTCTCGCGCACTCTAAAGAGAGCTCAGGTAAGAAATTGCAAACGTCGAGCAATTGCTCAGAGATGAAAAGTGCCAGCACTGAAAGCTGTTGCTAGCCAGCACCCTTCCTTGAAGCGCTTTCACAGGCGCAGTAACACTGGGGCTTTGCGCTTCTCTAGCCACCAAGCGTCACGGTCCTTCTCTTTCCGTCTCGTAGACACGAGCTGAGAAATTGCAAACGTCGAGCAATTGCTCAGAGATGAAAAGTGCCAGCACTGAAAGATCTTGCTAGCCAGCCCCCTTCCTTGGAAGCGCTTTCACAGGCGCAGCAACACTGGGGCTTTGCGCTTCTCTACCCACCAAACGTCACGGTCCTTCTCTTTCCGTCTCGTAGACACGAGCTGAGAAATTGCAAACGTCGAGCAATTGCTCAGAGATGAAAAGTGCCAGCACTGAAAGCTGTTGCTAGCCAGCACCCTTCCTTGGAAGCGCTTTTGTAGGCCTAAGAACACTGGGGCTCTGGGCTTCTCTAGCCACCTCATCTTCTGCTCATCCTCTCGCGCACTCTAAAGAGAGCTCAGGTGAGAAATTGCAAACGTCGAGCAATTGCTCAGAGATGAAAAGTGCCAGCACTGAAAGCTGTTGCTAGCCAGCACCCTTCCTTGGAAGCGCTTTTGTAGGCCTAAGAACACTGGGGCTCTGGGCTTCTCTAGCCACCTCATCTTCTGCTCATCCTCTCGCGCACTCTAAAGAGAGCTCAGGTGAGAAATTGCAAACGTCCAGCAATTGCTCAGAGATGAAAAGTGCCAGCACTGAAAGCTGTTGCTAGCCAGCTCCCTTCCTTGGAAGCGCTTCTGTAGGCCTAAGAACACTGGGGCTCTGGGCTTCTCTAGCCACCTAATCTTCTGCTCATCCTCTCGCGCACTCTAAAGAGAGCTCAGGTGAGAAATTGCAAACGTCGAGCAATTGCTCAGAGATGAAAAGTGCCAGCACTGAAAGCTGTTGCTAGCCAGCACCCTTCCTTGGAAGCGCTTTCACAGGCGCAGTAACACTGGGGCTTTGCACTTCTGTACGCACCAAACGTCACGGTCCTTCTCTTTCCGTCTCCTAGACACGAGCTGAGAAATTGCAAACGTCGAGCAATTGCTCAGAGATGAAAAGTGCCAGCACTGAAAGCTGTTGCTAGCCAGCACCCTTCCTTGGAAGCGCTTTCACAGGCGCAGCAACACTGGGGCTTTGCGCTTCTCTAGCCATCAAACGTCATGGTCCTTCTCTTTCCATCTCGTAGACACGAGCTGAGAAATTGCAAACGTCGAGCAATTGCTCAGAGATGAAAAGTGCCAGCACTGAAAGCTGTTGCTAGCCAGCACCCTTCCTTGGAAGCGCTTTTGTAGGCCTAAGAACACTGGGGCTCTGGGCTTCTCTAGCCACCTCATCTTCTGCTCATCCTCTCGCGCACTCTAAAGAGAGCTCAGGTGAGAAATTGCAAACGTCGAGCAATTGCTCAGAGATGAAAAGTGCCAGCACTGAAAGCTCTTGCTAGCCAGCACCCTTCCTTGGAAGCGCTTTCACAGGCGCAGCAACACTGGGGCTTTGCGCTTCTCTAGACACCAAACGTCACGGTCATTCTCTTTCCATCTCGTAGACACGAGCTGAGAAATTGCAAACGTCGAGCAATTGCTCAGAGATGAAAAGTGCCAGCACTGAAAGCTCTTGCTAGCCAGCACCCTTCCTTGGAAGCGCTTTTGTAGGCCTAAGAACACTGGGGCTCTGGGCTTCTCTAGCCACCTCATCTTCTGCTCATCCTCTCGCGCACTCTAAAGAGAGCTCAGGTGAGAAATTGCAAACGTCCAGCAATTGCTCAGAGATGAAAAGTGCCAGCACTGAAAGCTCTTGCTAGCCAGCACCCTTCCTTGGAAGCGCTTTCACAGGCGCAGCAACACTGGGGCTTTGCGCTTCTCTAGCCACCAAACGTCACGGTCCTTCTCTTTCCGTCTCGTAGACACGAGCTGAGAAATTGCAAACGTCGAGCAATTGCTCAGAGATGAAAAGTGCCAGCACTGAAAGCTGTTGCTAGCCAGCACCCTTCCTTGGAAGCGCTTTTGTAGGCCTAAGAACACTGGGGCTCTGGGCTTCTCTAGCCACCTCATCTTCTGCTCATCCTCTCGCGCACTCTAAAGAGAGCTCAGGTGAGAAATTGCAAACGTCCAGCAATTGCTCAGAGATGAAAAGTGCCAGCACTGAAAGCTCTTGCTAGCCAGCACCCTTCCTTGGAAGCGCTTTTGTAGGCCTAAGAACACTGGGGCTCTGGGCTTCTCTAGCCACCTCATCTTCTGCTCATCCTCTCGCGCACTCTAAAGAGAGCTCAGGTGAGAAATTGCAAACGTCCAGCAATTGCTCCGAGATGAAAAGTGCCAGCACTGAAAGCTCTTGCTAGCCAGCACCCTTCCTTGGAAGTGCTTTCACAGGCGCAGCAACACTGGGGCTTTGCGCTTCTCTAGCCACCAAACGTCACGGTCATTCTCTTTCCGTCGGTAGACACGAGCTGAGAAATTGCAAACGTCCAGCAATTGCTCAGAGATGAAAAGTGCCAGCACTGAAAGCTCTTGCTAGCCAGCTCCCTTCCTTGGAAGCGCTTTTGTAGGCCTAAGAACACTGGGGCTCTGGGCTTCTCTAGCCACCTAATCTTGTGCTCATCCTCTCGCGCACTCTAAAGAGAGCTCAGGTGAGAAATTGCAAACGTCCAGCAATTGCTCCGAGATGAAAAGTGCCAGCACTGAAAGCTCTTGCTAGCCAGCACCCTTCCTTGGAAGCGCTTTCACAGGCGCAGCAACACTGGGGCTTTGCGCTTCTATACGCACCAAACGTCACGGTCCTTCTCTTTCCGTCTCGTAGACACGAGCTGAGAAATTGCAAACGTCGAGCAATTGCTCAGAGATGAAAAGTGCCAGCACTGAAAGCTCTTGCTAGCCAGCACCCTTCCTTGGAAGCGCTTTCACAGGTGCAGCAACACTGGGGCTTTGCGCTTCTCTACCCACCAAACGTCACGGTCATTCTCTTTCCGTCTCCTAGACACGAGCTGAGAAATTGCAAACGTCGAGCAATTGCTCAGAGATGAAAAGTGCCAGCACTGAAAGCTGTTGCTAGCCAGCACCCTTCCTTGGAAGCGCTTTTGTAGGCTTAAGAACACTGGGGCTCTGGGCTTCTCTAGCCACCTCATCTTCTGCTCATCCTCTCGCGCACTCTAAAGAGAGCTCAGGTGAGAAATTGCAAACGTCGAGCAATTGCTCCGAGATGAAAAGTGCCAGCACTGAAAGCTCTTGCTAGCCAGCACCCTTCCTTGGAAGCGCTTTCACAGGCGCAGCAACACTGGGGCTTTGCGCTTCTCTAGCCACCAAACGTCACGGTCCTTCTCTTTCCGTCTCCTAGACACGAGCTGAGAAATTGCAAACGTCCAGCAATTGCTCCGAGATGAAAAGTGCCAGCACTGAAAGCTGTTGCTAGCCAGCACCCTTCCTTGGAAGCGCTTTCACAGGCGCAGCAACACTGGGGCTTTGCGCTTCTCTAGCCATCAAACGTCATGGTCATTCTCTTTCCATCTCGTAGACACGAGCTGAGAAATTGCAAACGTCCAGCAATTGCTCAGAGATGAAAAGTGCCAGCACTGAAAGCTCTTGCTAGCCAGCACCCTTCCTTGGAAGCGCTTTTGTAGGCCTAAGAACACTGGGGCTCTGGGCTTCTCTAGCCACCTCATCTTCTGCTCATCCTCTCGCGCACTCTAAAGAGAGCTCAGGTGAGAAATTGCAAACGTCCAGCAATTGCTCAGAGATGAAAAGTGCCAGCACTGAAAGCTCTTGCTAGCCAGCACCCTTCCTTGGAAGAGCTTTCACAGGCGCAGCAACACTGGGCTTTGCGCTTCTATACGCACCAAACGTCACGGTCATTCTCTTTCCGTCGGTAGACACGAGCTGAGAAATTGCAAACGTCGAGCAATTGCTCAGAGATGAAAAGTGCCAGCACTGAAAGCTGTTGCTAGCCAGCACCCTTCCTTGGAAGCGCTTTTGTAGGCCTAAGAACACTGGGGCTCTGGGCTTCCCTAGCCACCTCATCTTCTGCTCATCCTCTCGCGCACTCTAAAGAGAGCTCAGGTGAGAAATTGCAAACGTCGAGCAATTGCTCAGAGATGAAAAGTGCCAGCACTGAAAGCTGTTGCTAGCCAGCACCCTTCCTTGGAAGCGCTTTCACAGGCGCAGCAACACTGGGGCTTTGCGCTTCTCTAGCCATCAAACGTCATGGTCCTTCTCTTTCCATCTCGTAGACACGAGCTGAGAAATTGCAAACGTCGAGCAATTGCTCAGAGATGAAAAGTGCCAGCACTGAAAGCTCTTGCTAGCCAGCACCCTTCCTTGGAAGCGCTTTTGTAGGCCTAAGAACACTGGGGCTCTGGGCTTCTCTAGCCACCTCATCTTCTGCTCATCCTCTCGCGCACTCTAAAGAGAGCTCAGGTGAGAAATTGCAAACGTCCAGCAATTGCTCAGAGATGAAAAGTGCCAGCACTGAAAGCTCTTGCTAGCCAGCACCCTTCCTTGGAAGCGCTTTCACAGGCGCAGCAACACTGGGGCTTTGCGCTTCTATACGCACCAAACGTCACGGTCATTCTCTTTCCGTCGGTAGACACGAGCTGAGAAATTGCAAACGTCGAGCAATTGCTCAGAGATGAAAAGTGCCAGCACTGAAAGCTGTTGCTAGCCAGCACCCTTCCTTGGAAGCGCTTTCACAGGCGCAGCAACACTGGGGCTTTGCGCTTCTCTAGCCACCAAACGTCACGGTCATTCACTTTCTGTCTCGTAGACACGAGCTGAGAAATTGCAAACGTCGAGCAATTGCTCCGAGATGAAAAGTGCCAGCACTGAAAGCTGTTGCTAGCCAGCACCCTTCCTTGGAAGCGCTTTTGTAGGCCTAAGAACACTGGGGCTCTGGGCTTCTCTAGCCACCTCATCTTCTGCTCATCCTCTCGCGCACTCTAAAGAGAGCTCAGGTGAGAAATTGCAAACGTCCAGCAATTGCTCAGAGATGAAAAGTGCCAGCACTGAAAGCTCTTGCTAGCCAGCACCCTTCCTTGGAAGCGCTTTCACAGGCGCAGCAACACTGGGGCTTTGCGCTTCTATACGCACCAAACGTCACGGTCCTTCTCTTTCCGTCTCGTAGACACGAGCTGAGAAATTGCAAACGTCGAGCAATTGCTCAGAGAGGAAAAGTGCCAGCACTGAAAGCTGTTGCTAGCCAGCACCCTTCCTTGGAAGCGCTTTTGTAGGCCTAAGAACACTGGGGCTCTGGGCTTCCCTAGCCACCTCATCTTCTGCTCATCCTCTCGCGCACTCTAAAGAGAGCTCAGGTGAGAAATTGCAAACGTCCAGCAATTGCTCAGAGATGAAAAGTGCCAGCACTGAAAGCTGTTGCTAGCCAGCACCCTTCCTTGGAAGCGCTTTCACAGGCGCAGTAACACTGGGGCTTTGCGCTTCTCTAGCCATCAAACGTCATGGTCATTCTCTTTCCATCTCGTAGACACGAGCTGAGAAATTGCAAACGTCGAGCAATTGCTCAGAGATGAAAAGTGCCAGCACTGAAAGCTGTTGCTAGCCAGCACCCTTCCTTGGAAGCGCTTTTGTAGGCCTAAGAACACTGGGGCTCTGGGCTTCTCTAGCCACCTAATCTTCTGCTCATCCTCTCGCGCACTCTAAAGAGAGCTCAGGTGAGAAATTGCAAACGTCGAGCAATTGCTCAGAGATGAAAAGTGCCAGCACTGAAAGCTCTTGCTAGCCAGCACCCTTCCTTGGAAGCGCTTTTGTAGGCCTAAGAACACTGGGGCTCTGGGCTTCTCTAGCCACCTCATCTTCTGCTCATCCTCTCGCGCACTCTAAAGAGAGCTCAGGTGAGAAATTGCAAACGTCCAGCAATTGCTCAGAGATGAAAAGTGCCAGCACTGAAAGCTGTTGCTAGCCAGCACCCTTCCTTGGAAGCGCTTTCACAGGCGCAGTAACACTGGGGCTTTGCGCTTCTCTAGCCATCATACGTCACGGTCATTCTCTTTCCATCTCGTAGACACGAGCTGAGAAATTGCAAACGTCGAGCAATTGCTCAGAGATGAAAAGTGCCAGCACTGAAAGCTCTTGCTAGCCAGCACCCTTCCTTGGAAGCGCTTTTGTAGGCCTAAGAACACTGGGGCTCTGGGCTTCTCTAGCCACCTCATCTTCTGCTCATCCTCTCGCGCACTCTAAAGAGAGCTCAGGTGAGAAATTGCAAACGTCCAGCAATTGCTCAGAGATGAAAAGTGCCAGCACTGAAAGCTCTTGCTAGCCAGCACCCTTCCTTGGAAGTGCTTTCACAGGCGCAGCAACACTGGGGCTTTGCGCTTGTCTAGCCACCAAACATCACGGTCATTCTCTTTCCGCCTCGTAGACACGAGCTGAGAAATTGCAAACGTCGAGCAATTGCTCAGAGATGAAAAGTGCCAGCACTGAAAGCTCTTGCTAGCCAGCTCCCTTCCTTGGAAGCGCTTCTGTAGGCCTAAGAACACTGGGGCTCTGGGCTTCTCTAGCCACCTCATCTTCTGCTCATCCTCTCGCGCACTCTAAAGAGAGCTCAGGTGAGAAATTGCAAACGTCGAGCAATTGCTCAGAGATGAAAAGTGCCAGCACTGAAAGCTGTTGCTAGCCAGCACCCTTCCTTGGAAGCGCTTTCACAGGCGCAGCAACACTGGGGCTTTGCGCTTCTCTAGCCACCAAACGTCACGGTCCTTCTCTTTCCGTCTCCTAGACACGAGCTGAGAAATTGCAAACGTCGAGCAATTGCTCCGAGATGAAAAGTGCCAGCACTGAAAGCTCTTGCTAGCCAGCACCCTTCCTTGGAAGCGCTTTCACAGGCGCAGTAACACTGGGGCTTTGCACTTCTGTACGCACCAAACGTCACGGTCATTCTCTTTCCGTCTCCTAGACACGAGCTGAGAAATTGCAAACGTCGAGCAATTGCTCAGAGATGAAAAGTGCCAGCACTGAAAGCTGTTGCTAGCCAGCACCCTTCCTTGGAAGCGCTTTCACAGGCGCAGCAACACTGGGGCTTTGCGCTTCTCTAGCCATCAAACGTCATGGTCATTCTCTTTCCAACTCGTAGACACGAGCTGAGAAATTGCAAACGTCGAGCAATTGCTCAGAGATGAAAAGTACCAGCACTGAAAGCTGTTGCTAGCCAGCACCCTTCCTTGGAAGCGCTTTTGTAGGCCTAAGAACACTGGGGCTCTGGGCTTCTCTAGCCACCTCATCTTCTGCTCATCCTCTCGCGCACTCTAAAGAGAGCTCAGGTGAGAAATTGCAAACGTCGAGCAATTGCTCAGAGATGAAAAGTGCCAGCACTGAAAGCTCTTGCTAGCCAGCACCCTTCCTTGGAAGCGCTTTCACAGGCGCAGCAACACTGGGGCTTTGCGCTTCTATACGCACCAAACATCACGGTCATTCTCTTTCCGTCTCGTAGACACGAGCTGAGAAATTGCAAACGTCGAGCAATTGCTCAGAGATGAAAAGTGCCAGAACTGAAAGCTCTTGCTAGCCAGCACCCTTCCTTGGAAGCGCTTTCACAGGAGCAGCAACACTGGGGCTTTGCGCTTCTATACGCACCAAACGTCACGGTCATTCTCTTTCCGTCTCGTAGACACGAGCTGAGAAATTGCAAACGTCCAGCAATTGCTCCGAGATGAAAAGTGCCAGCACTGAAAGATCTTGCTAGCCAGCACCCTTCCTTGGAAGCGCTTTCACAGGCGCAGCAACACTGGGGCTTTGCGCTTCTCTAGCCACCAAACGTCACGGTCATTCTCTTTCCGTCGGTAGACACGAGCTGAGAAATTGCAAACGTCGAGCAATTGCTCAGAGATGAAAAGTGCCAGCACTGAAAGCTGTTGCTAGCCAGCACCCTTCCTTGGAAGCGCTTTCACAGGCGCAGCAACACTGGGGCTTTGCGCTTCTCTAGCCACCAAACGTCACGGTCCTTCTCTTTCCATCTCCTAGACAAGAGCTGAGAAATTGCAAACGTCGAGCAATTGCTCAGAGATGAAAAGTGCCAGCACTGAAAGCTGTTGCTAGCCAGCACCCTTCCTTGGAAGCGCTTTTGTAGGCCTAAGAACACTGGGGCTCTGGGCTTCTCTAGCCACCTCATCTTCTGCTCATCCTCTCGCGCACTCTAAAGAGAGCTCAGGTGAGAAATTGCAAACGTCCAGCAATTGCTCAGAGATGAAAAGTGCCAGCACTGAAAGCTCTTGCTAGCCAGCACCCTTCCTTGGAAGCGCTTTTGTAGGCCTAAGAACACTGGGGCTCTGGGCTTCTCTAGCCACCTCATCTTCTGCTCATCCTCTCGCGCACTCTAAAGAGAGCTCAGGTGAGAAATTGCAAACGTCGAGCAATTGCTCAGAGATGAAAAGTGCCAGCACTGAAAGCTCTTGCTAGCCAGCACCCTTCCTTGGAAGCGCTTTCACAGGCGCAGCAACACTGGGGCTTTGCGCTTCTCTAGCCATCAAACGTCATGGTCATTCTCTTTCCATCTCGTAGACACGAGCTGAGAAATTGCAAACGTCGAGCAATTGCTCAGAGATGAAAAGTACCAGCACTGAAAGCTGTTGCTAGCCAGCACCCTTCCTTGGAAGCGCTTTTGTAGGCCTAAGAACACTGGGGCTCTGGGCTTCTCTAGCCACCTCATCTTCTGCTCATCCTCTCGCGCACTCTAAAGAGAGCTCAGGTGAGAAATTGCAAACGTCGAGCAATTGCTCAGAGATGAAAAGTGCCAGCACTGAAAGCTGTTGCTAGCCAGCACCCTTCCTTGGAAGCGCTTTCACAGGCGCAGCAACACTGGGGCTTTGCGCTTCTATACGCACCAAACATCACGGTCATTCTCTTTCCGTCTCGTAGACACGAGCTGAGAAATTGCAAACGTCGAGCAATTGCTCAGAGATGAAAAGTGCCAGCACTGAAAGCTCTTGCTAGCCAGCACCCTTCCTTGGAAGCGCTTTCACAGGAGCAGCAACACTGGGGCTTTGCGCTTCTATACGCACCAAACGTCACGGTCATTCTCTTTCCGTCTCGTAGACACGAGCTGAGAAATTGCAAACGTCCAGCAATTGCTCCGAGATGAAAAGTGCCAGCACTGAAAGATCTTGCTAGCCAGCACCCTTCCTTGGAAGCGCTTTCACAGGCGCAGCAACACTGGGGCTTTGCGCTTCTCTAGCCACCAAACGTCACGGTCATTCTCTTTCCGTCGGTAGACACGAGCTGAGAAATTGCAAACGTCGAGCAATTGCTCAGAGATGAAAAGTGCCAGCACTGAAAGCTGTTGCTAGCCAGCACCCTTCCTTGGAAGCGCTTTCACAGGCGCAGCAACACTGGGGCTTTGCGCTTCTATACGCACCAAATGTCACGGTCCTTCTCTTTCCGTCTTGTAGACACGAGCTGAGAAATTGCAAACGTCGAGCAATTGCTCAGAGATGAAAAGTGCCAGCACTGAAAGCTGTTGCTAGCCAGCACCCTTCCTTGGAAGCGCTTTTGTAGGCCTAAGAACACTGGGGCTCTGGGCTTCTCTAGCCACCTCATCTTCTGCTCATCCTCTCGCGCACTCTAAAGAGAGCTCAGGTAAGAAATTGCAAACGTCGAGCAATTGCTCAGAGATGAAAAGTGCCAGCACTGAAAGCTCTTGCTAGCCAGCACCCTTCCTTGGAAGCGCTTTCACAGGAGCAGCAACACTGGGGCTTTGCGCTTCTCTAGCCACCAAGCGTCACGGTCCTTCTCTTTCCGTCTCGTAGACACGAGCTGAGAAATTGCAAACGTCGAGCAATTGCTCGGAGATGAAAAGTGCCAGCACTGAAAGCTCTTGCTAGCCAGCACCCTTCCTTGGAAGCGCTTTTGTAGGCCTAAGAACACTGGGGCTCTGGGCTTCTCTAGCCACCTCATCTTCTGCTCATCCTCTCGCGCACTCTAAAGAGAGCTCAGGTGAGAAATTGCAAACGTCCAGCAATTGCTCAGAGATGAAAAGTGCCAGCACTGAAAGCTCTTGCTAGCCAGCACCCTTCCTTGGAAGCGCTTTTGTACGCCTAAGAACACTGGGGCTCTGGGCTTCTCTAGCCACCTCATCTTCTGCTCATCCTCTCGCGCACTCTAAAGAGAGCTCAGGTGAGAAATTGCAAACGTCGAGCAATTGCTCAGAGATGAAAAGTGCCAGCACTGAAAGCTGTTGCTAGCCAGCACCCTTCCTTGGAAGCGCTTTCACAGGCGCAGCAACACTGGGGCTTTGCGCTTCTATACGCACCAAATGTCACGGTCCTTCTCTTTCCGTCTTGTAGACACGAGCTGAGAAATTGCAAACGTCGAGCAATTGCTCAGAGATGAAAAGTGCCAGCACTGAAAGCTGTTGCTAGCCAGCACCCTTCCTTGGAAGCGCTTTTGTAGGCTTAAGAACACTGGGGCTCTGGGCTTCTCTAGCCACCTCATCTTCTGCTCATCCTCTCGCGCACTCTAAAGAGAGCTCAGGTGAGAAATTGCAAACGTCGAGCAATTGCTCAGAGATGAAAAGTGCCAGCACTGAAAGCTCTTGCTAGCCAGCACCCTTCCTTGGAAGCGCTTTTGTAGGCCTAAGAACACTGGGGCTCTGGGCTTCTCTAGCCACCTCATCTTCTGCTCATCCTCTCGCGCACTCTAAAGAGAGCTCAGGTGAGAAATTGCAAACGTCGAGCAATTGCTCAGAGATGAAAAGTGCCAGCACTGAAAGCTCTTGCTAGCCAGCACCCTTCCTTGGAAGTGCTTTCACAGGCGCAGTAACACTGGGGCTTTGCGCTTGTCTAGCCACCAAACGTCACGGTCCTTCTCTTTCCATCTCGTAGACACGAGCTGAGAAATTGCAAACGTCGAGCAATTGCTCAGAGATGAAAAGTGCCAGCACTGAAAGCTCTTGCTAGCCAGCTCCCTTCCTTGGAAGCGCTTTCACAGGCGCAGCAACTCTGGGGCTTTGCGCTTCTATACGCACCAAATGTCACGGTCCTTCTCTTTCCGTCTTGTAGACACGAGCTGAGAAATTGCAAACGTCGAGCAATTGCTCAGAGATGAAAAGTGCCAGCACTGAAAGCTGTTGCTAGCCAGCACCCTTCCTTGGAAGCGCTTTTGTAGGCCTAAGAACACTGGGGCTCTGGGCTTCTCTAGCCACCTCATCTTCTGCTCATCCTCTCGCGCACTCTAAAGAGAGCTCAGGTAAGAAATTGCAAACGTCGAGCAATTGCTCAGAGATGAAAAGTGCCAGCACTGAAAGCTGTTGCAAGCCAGCACCCTTCCTTGGAAGCGCTTTCACAGGAACAGCAACACTGGGGCTTTGCGCTTCTCTAGCCACCAAGCGTCACGGTCATTCTCTTTCCGTCTCGTAGAAACGAGCTGAGAAATTGCAAACGTCGAGCAATTGCTCAGAGATGAAAAGTGCCAGCACTGAAAGCTCTTGCTAGCCAGCACCCTTCCTTGGAAGCGCTTTTGTAGGCCTAAGAACACTGGGGCTCTGGGCTTCTCTAGCCACCTCATCTTCTGCTCATCCTCTCGCGCACTCTAAAGAGAGCTCAGGTGAGAAATTGCAAACGTCCAGCAATTGCTCAGAGATGAAAAGTGCCAGCACTGAAAGCTCTTGCTAGCCAGCACCCTTCCTTGGAAGCGCTTTTGTAGGCCTAAGAACACTGGGGCTCTGGGCTTCTCTAGCCACCTCATCTTCTGCTCATCCTCTCGCGCACTCTAAAGAGAGCTCAGGTGAGAAATTGCAAACGTCCAGCAATTGCTCAGAGATGAAAAGTGCCAGCACTGAAAGCTGTTGCTAGCCAGCACCCTTCCTTGGAAGTGCTTTCACAGGCGCAGTAACACTGGGGCTTTGCGCTTGTCTAGCCACCAAACGTCACGGTCATTTTCTTTCCGTCTCGTAGACACGAGCTGAGAAATTGCAAACGTCGAGCAATTGCTCAGAGATGAAAAGTGCCAGCACTGAAAGCTCTTGCTAGCCAGCACCCTTCCTTGGAAGCGCTTTTGTAGGCCTAAGAACACTGGGGCTCTGGGCTTCTCTAGCCACCTAATCTTCTGCTCATCCTCTCGCGCACTCTAAAGAGAGCTCAGGTGAGAAATTGCAAACGTCGAGCAATTGCTCAGAGATGAAAAGTGCCAGCACTGAAAGCTCTTGCTAGCCAGCACCCTTCCTTGGAAGCGCTTTTGTAGGCCTAAGAACACTGGGGCTCTGGGCTTCTCTAGCCACCTAATCTTCTGCTCATCCTCTCGCGCACTCTAAAGAGAGCTCAGGTGAGAAATTGCAAACGTCGAGCAATTGCTCAGAGATGAAAAGTGCCAGCACTGAAAGCTGTTGCTAGCCAGCACCCTTCCTTGGAAGCGCTTTCACAGGCGCAGTAACACTGGGGCTTTGCGCTTCTCTACCCACCAAACGTCACGGTCCTTCTCTTTCCGTCTTGTAGACACGAGCTGAGAAATTGCAAACGTCGAGCAATTGCTCAGAGATGAAAAGTGCCAGCACTGAAAGCTCTTGCTAGCCAGCTCCCTTCCTTGGAAGCGCTTTCACAGGCGCAGCAACTCTGGGGCTTTGCGCTTCTATACGCACCAAACGTCACGGTCCTTCTCTTTCCGTCTTGTAGACACGAGCTGAGAAATTGCAAACGTCGAGCAATTGCTCAGAGATGAAAAGTGCCAGCACTGAAAGCTCTTGCTAGCCAGCACCCTTCCTTGGAAGCGCTTTTGTAGGCCTAAGAACACTGGGGCTCTGGGCTTCTCTAGCCACCTCATCTTCTGCTCATCCTCTCGCGCACTCTAAAGAGAGTTCAGGTGAGAAATTGCAAACGTCCAGCAATTGCTCAGAGATGAAAAGTGCCAGCACTGAAAGCTGTTGCAAGCCAGCACCCTTCCTTGGAAGCGCTTTCACAGGAGCAGCAACACTGGGGCTTTGCGCTTCTCTAGCCACCAAGCGTCACGGTCCTTCTCTTTCCGTCTCGTAGAAACGAGCTGAGAAATTGCAAACGTCGAGCAATTGCTCCGAGATGAAAAGTGCCAGCACTGAAAGCTGTTGCTAGCCAGCACCCTTCCTTGGAAGCGCTTTTGTAGGCCTAAGAACACTGGGGCTCTGGGCTTCTCTAGCCACCTCATCTTCTGCTCATCCTCTCGCGCACTCTAAAGAGAGCTCAGGTGAGAAATTGCAAACGTCCAGCAATTGCTCAGAGATGAAAAGTGCCAGCACTGAAAGCTGTTGCTAGCCAGCACCCTTCCTTGGAAGCGCTTTTGTAGGCCTAAGAACACTGGGGCTCTGGGCTTCTCTAGCCACCTCATCTTCTGCTCATCCTCTCGCGCACTCTAAAGAGAGCTCAGGTGAGAAATTGCAAACGTCCAGCAATTGCTCAGAGATGAAAAGTGCCAGCACTGAAAGCTCTTGCTAGCCAGCACCCTTCCTTGGAAGTGCTTTCACAGGCGCAGCAACACTGGGGCTTTGCGCTTCTCTACGCACCAAACGTCACGGTCCTTCTCTTTCCGTCTCCTAGACACGAGCTGAGAAATTGCAAACGTCGAGCAATTGCTCAGAGATGAAAAGTGCCAGCACTGAAAGCTGTTGCTAGCCAGCACCCTTCCTTGGAAGCGCTTTTGTAGGCCTAAGAACACTGGGGCTCTGGGCTTCTCTAGCCACCTCATCTTCTGCTCATCCTCTCGCGCACTCTAAAGAGAGCTCAGGTGAGAAATTGCAAACGTCGAGCAATTGCTCAGAGATGAAAAGTGCCAGCACTGAAAGCTCTTGCTAGCCAGCACCCTTCCTTGGAAGCGCTGTCACAGGCGCAGCAACACTGGGGCTTTGCGCTTCTCTACCCACCAAACGTCACGGTCATTCTCTTTCCGTCTCCTAGACACGAGCTGAGAAATTGCAAACGTCGAGCAATTGCTCAGAGATGAAAAGTGCCAGCACTGAAAGCTCTTGCTAGCCAGCACCCTTCCTTGGAAGCGCTTTCACAGGCGCAGTAACACTGGGGCTTTGCGCTTCTCTACCCACCAAACATCACGGTCATTCTCTTTCCATCTTGTAGACACGAGCTGAGAAATTGCAAACGTCGAGCAATTGCTCAGAGATGAAAAGTGCCAGCACTGAAAGCTGTTGCTAGCCAGCACCCTTCCTTGGAAGTGCTTTCACAGGCGCAGCAACACTGGGGCTTTGCCCTTCTCTAGCCACCAAACGTCACGGTCATTCTCTTTCCATCTCGTAGACACGAGCTGAGAAATTGCAAACGTCGAGCAATTGCTCAGAGATGAAAAGTGCCAGCACTGAAAGCTCTTGCTAGCCAGCTCCCTTCCTTGGAAGCGCTTTTGTAGGCCTAAGAACACTGGGGCTCTGGGCTTCTCTAGCCACCTAATCTTGTGCTCATCCTCTCGCGCACTCTAAAGAGAGCTCAGGTGAGAAATTGCAAACGTCCAGCAATTGCTCCGAGATGAAAAGTGCCAGCACTGAAAGCTCTTGCTAGCCAGCACCCTTCCTTGGAAGCGCTTTCACAGGCGCAGCAACACTGGGGCTTTGCGCTTCTCTAGCCACCAAACGTCACGGTCCTTCTCTTTCCGTCTCCTAGACACGAGCTGAGAAATTGCAAACGTCGAGCAATTGCTCAGAGATGAAAAGTGCCAGCACTGAAAGCTGTTGCTAGCCAGCACCCTTCCTTGGAAGCGCTTTTGTAGGCCTAAGAACACTGGGGCTCTGGGCTTCTCTAGCCACCTCATCTTCTGCTCATCCTCTCGCGCACTCTAAAGAGAGCTCAGGTGAGAAATTGCAAACATTCAGCAATTGCTCAGAGATGAAAAGTGCCAGCACTGAAAGCTGTTGCTAGCCAGCACCCTTCCTTGGAAGCGCTTTTGTAGGCCTAAGAACACTGGGGCTCTGGGCTTCTCTAGCCACCTCATCTTCTGCTCATCCTCTCGCGCACTCTAAAGAGAGCTCAGGTGAGAAATTGCAAACGTCCAGCAATTGCTCAGAGATGAAAAGTGCCAGCACTGAAAGCTGTTGCTAGCCAGCACCCTTCCTTGGAAGTGCTTTCACAGGCGCAGTAACACTGCGGCTTTGCGCTTGTCTAGCCACCAAACGTCACGGTCATTCTCTTTCCATCTCGTAGACACGAGCTGAGAAATTGCAAACGTCCAGCAATTGCTCAGAGATGAAAAGTGCCAGCACTGAAAGCTGTTGCTAGCCAGCCCCCTTCCTTGGAAGCGCTTTTGTAGGCCTAAGAACACTGGGGCTCTGGGCTTCTCTAGCCACCTAATCTTGTGCTCATCCTCTCGCGCACTCTAAAGAGAGCTCAGGTGAGAAATTGCAAACGTCCAGCAATTGCTCCGAGATGAAAAGTGCCAGCACTGAAAGCTCTTGCTAGCCAGCACCCTTCCTTGGAAGCGCTGTCACAGGCGCAGCAACACTGGGGCTTTGCGCTTCTCTAGCCACCAAACGTCACGGTCCTTCTCTTTCCGTCTCCTAGACACGAGCTGAGAAATTGCAAACGTCGAGCAATTGCTCAGAGATGAAAAGTGCCAGCACTGAAAGCTCTTGCTAGCCAGCACCCTTCCTTGGAAGTGCTTTCACAGGCGCAGTAACACTGGGGCTTTGCGCTTGTCTAGCCACCAAACGTCACGGTCATTCTCTTTCCATCTTGTAGACACGAGCTGAGAAATTGCAAACGTCGAGCAATTGCTCAGAGATGAAAAGTGCCAGCACTGAAAGATCTTGCTAGCCAGCACCCTTCCTTGGAAGCGCTTTTGTAGGCCTAAGAACACTGGGGCTCTGGGCTTCTCTAGCCACCTCATCTTCTGCTCATCCTCTCGCGCACTCTAAAGAGAGCTCAGGTGAGAAATTGCAAACGTCCAGCAATTGCTCAGAGATGAAAAGTGCCAGCACTGAAAGCTGTTGCTAGCCAGCACCCTTCCTTGGAAGTGCTTTCACAGGCGCAGCAACACTGGGGCTTTGCGCTTCTCTAGCCACCAAACGTCACGGTCCTTCTCTTTCCGTCGGTAGACACGAGCTGAGAAATTGCAAACGTCCAGCAATTGCTCAGAGATGAAAAGTGCCAGCACTGAAAGCTCTTGCTAGCCAGCTCCCTTCCTTGGAAGCGCTTTTGTAGGCCTAAGAACACTGGGGCTCTGGGCTTCTCTAGCCACCTAATCTTCTGCTCATCCTCTCGCGCACTCTAAAGAGAGCTCAGGTGAGAAATTGCAAACGTCCAGCAATTGCTCCGAGATGAAAAGTGCCAGCACTGAAAGCTCTTGCTAGCCAGCACCCTTCCTTGGAAGCGCTTTCACAGGCGCAGCAACACTGGGGCTTTGCGCTTCTCTACGCACCAAACGTCACGGTCCTTCTCTTTCCGTCTCCTAGACACGAGCTGAGAAATTGCAAACGTCGAGCAATTGCTCCGAGATGAAAAGTGCCAGCACTGAAAGCTCTTGCTAGCCAGCACCCTTCCTTGGAAGCGCTTTCACAGGCGCAGCAACACTGGGGCTTTGCGCTTCTCTACCCACCAAACGTCACGGTCCTTCTCTTTCCGTCTCCTAGACACGAGCTGAGAAATTGCAAACGTCGAGCAATTGCTCAGAGATGAAAAGTGCCAGCACTGAAAGCTCTTGCTAGCCAGCACCCTTCCTTGGAAGCGCTTTTGTACGCCGAAGAACACTGGGGCTCTGGGCTTCTCTAGCCACCTCATCTACTGCTCATCCTCTCGCGCACTCTAAAGAGAGCTCAGGTGAGAAATTGCAAACGTCCAGCAATTGCTCAGAGATGAAAAGTGCCAGCACTGAAAGCTCTTGCTAGCCAGCACCCTTCCTTGGAAGAGCTTTCACAGGCGCAGCAACACTGGGCTTTGCGCTTCTATACGCACCAAACGTCACGGTCATTCTCTTTCCGTCTCGTAGACACGAGCTGAGAAATTGCAAACGTCGAGCAATTGCTCAGAGATGAAAAGTGCCAGCACTGAAAGCTGTTGCTAGCCAGCACCCTTCCTTGGAAGCGCTTTTGTAGGCCTAAGAACACTGGGGCTCTGGGCTTCTCTAGCCACCTCATCTTCTGCTCATCCTCTCGCGCACTCTAAAGAGAGCTCAGGTAAGAAATTGCAAACGTCGAGCAATTGCTCAGAGATGAAAAGTGCCAGCACTGAAAGCTCTTGCTAGCCAGCACCCTTCCTTGGAAGCGCTTTCACAGGCGCAGTAACACTGGGGCTTTGCGCTTCTCTAGCCACCAAGCATCACGGTCCTTCTCTTTCCATCTCGTAGACACGAGCTGAGAAATTGCAAACGTCGAGCAATTGCTCAGAGATGAAAAGTGCCAGCACTGAAAGCTCTTGCTAGCCAGCACCCTTCCTTGGAAGCGCTTTCACAGGCGCAGCAACACTGGGGCTTTGCGCTTCTCTAGCCACCAAACGTCACGGTCCTTCTCTTTCCGTCTCGTAGACACGAGCTGAGAAATTGCAAACGTCCAGCAATTGCTCAGAGATGAAAAGTGCCAGCACTGAAAGCTGTTGCTAGCCAGCACCCTTCCTTGGAAGTGCTTTTGTAGGCCTAAGAACACTGGGGCTCTGGGCTTCTCTAGCCACCTCATCTTCTGCTCATCCTCTCGCGCACTCTAAAGAGAGCTCAGGTGAGAAATTGCAAACGTCCAGCAATTGCTCAGAGATGAAAAGTGCCAGCACTGAAAGCTGTTGCTAGCCAGCACCCTTCCTTGGAAGCGCTTTTGTAGGCCTAAGAACACTGGGGCTCTGGGCTTCTCTAGCCACCTCATTTTCTGCTCATCCTCTCGCGCACTCTAAAGAGAGCTCAGGTGAGAAATTGCAAACGTCCAGCAATTGCTCAGAGATGAAAAGTGCCAGCACTGAAAGCTGTTGCTAGCCAGCACCCTTCCTTGGAAGTGCTTTCACAGGCGCAGCAACACTGGGGCTTTGCGCTTGTCTAGCCACCAAACGTCACGGTCATTCTCTTTCCATCTCGTAGACACGAGCTGAGAAATTGCAAACGTCGAGCAATTGCTCAGAGATGAAAAGTGCCAGCACTGAAAGCTCTTGCTAGCCAGCTCCCTTCCTTGGAAGCGCTTTTGTAGGCCTAAGAACACTGGGGCTCTGGGCTTCTCTAGCCACCTCATCTTCTGCTAATCCTCTCGCGCACTCTAAAGAGAGCTCAGGTGAGAAATTGCAAACGTCGAGCAATTGCTCAGAGATGAAAAGTGCCAGCACTGAAAGCTCTTGCTAGCCAGCACCCTTCCTTGGAAGCGCTTTTGTAGGCCTAAGAACACTGGGGCTCTGGGCTTCTCTAGCCACCTCATCTTCTGCTCATCCTCTCGCGCACTCTAAAGAGAGCTCAGGTGAGAAATTGCAAACGTCCAGCAATTGCTCAGAGATGAAAAGTGCCAGCACTGAAAGCTCTTGCTAGCCAGCACCCTTCCTTGGAAGTGCTTTCACAGGCGCAGTAACACTGGGGCTTTGCGCTTCTCTAGCCATCAAACGTCATGGTCATTCTCTCTCCATCTCGTAGACACGAGCTGAGAAATTGCAAACGTCGAGCAATTGCTCAGAGATGAAAAGTGCCAGCACTGAAAGCTCTTGCTAGCCAGCACCCTTCCTTGGAAGCGCTTTCACAGGAGCAGCAACACTGGGGCTTTGCGCTTCTATACGCACCAAACGTCACGGTCCTTCTCTTTCCGTCTCGTAGACACGAGCTGAGAAATTGCAAACGTCCAGCAATTGCTCCGAGATGAAAAGTGCCAGCACTGAAAGCTCTTGCTAGCCAGCACCCTTCCTTGGAAGCGCTTTCACAGGTGCAGCAACACTGGGGCTTTGCGCTTCTCTAGCCACCAAACGTCACGGTCCTTCTCTTTCCGTCTCGTAGACACGAGCTGAGAAATTGCAAACGTCAAGCAATTGCTCAGAGATGAAAAGTGCCAGCACTGAAAGCTCTTGCTAGCCAGCACCCTTCCTTGGAAGCGCTTTCACAGGAGCAGCAACACTGGGGCTTTGCGCTTCTATACGCACCAAACGTCACGGTCCTTCTCTTTCCGTCTCGTAGACACGAGCTGAGAAATTGCAAACGTCGAGCAATTGCTCAGAGATGAAAAGTGCCAGCACTGAAAGCTGTTGCTAGCCAGAACCCTTCCTTGGAAGCGCTTTTGTAGGCCTAAGAACACTGGGGCTCTGGGCTTCTCTAGCCACCTCATCTTCTGCTCATCCTCTCGCGCACTCTAAAGAGAGCTCAGGTGAGAAATTGCAAACGTCGAGCAATTGCTCAGAGATGAAAAGTGCCAGCACTGAAAGCTCTTGCTAGCCAGCACCCTTCCTTGGAAGCGCTTTCACAGGCGCAGCAACACTGGGGCTTTGCGCTTCTCTACGCACCAAACGTCACGGTCCTTCTCTTTCCGTCTCCTAGACACGAGCTGAGAAATTGCAAACGTCGAGCAATTGCTCCGAGATGAAAAGTGCCAGCACTGAAAGCTCTTGCTAGCCAGCACCCTTCCTTGGAAGCGCTTTCACAGGCGCAGTAACACTGGGGCTTTGCACTTCTGTACGCACCAAACGTCACGGTCCTTCTCTTTCCGTCTTGTAGACACGAGCTGAGAAATTGCAAACGTCGAGCAATTGCTCAGAGATGAAAAGTGCCAGCACTGAAAGCTCTTGCTAGCCAGCACCCTTCCTTGGAAGCGCTTTCACAGGCGCAGCAACACTGGGGCTTTGCACTTCTCTAGCCATCAAACGTCATGGTCATTCTCTTTCCATCTCGTAGACACGAGCTGAGAAATTGCAAACGTCCAGCAATTGCTCAGAGATGAAAAGTGCCAGCACTGAAAGCTGTTGCTAGCCAGCACCCTTCCTTGGAAGCGCTTTTGTAGGCCTAAGAACACTGGGGCTCTGGGCTTCTCTAGCCACCTCATCTTCTGCTCATCCTCTCGCGCACTCTAAAGAGAGCTCAGGTGAGAAATTGCAAACGTCCAGCAATTGCTCAGAGATGAAAAGTGCCAGCACTGAAAGCTCTTGCTAGCCAGCTCCCTTCCTTGGAAGTGCTTTCACAGGCGCAGCAACACTGGGGCTTTGCACTTCTCTACGCACCAAACATCACGGTCCTTCTCTTTCCGTCTCGTAGACACGAGCTGAGAAATTGCAAACGTCCAGCAATTGCTCCGAGATGAAAAGTGCCAGCACTGAAAGCTGTTGCTAGCCAGCACCCTTCCTTGGAAGCGCTTTTGTAGGCCTAAGAACACTGGGGCTCTGGGCTTCTCTAGCCACCTCATCTTCTGCTCATCCTCTCGCGCACTCTAAAGAGAGCTCAGGTGAGAAATTGCAAACGTCCAGCAATTGCTCAGAGATGAAAAGTGCCAGCACTGAAAGCTGTTGCTAGCCAGCACCCTTCCTTGGAAGCGCTTTTGTAGGCCTAAGAACACTGGGGCTCTGGGCTTCTCTAGCCACCTAATCTTCTGCTCATCCTCTCGCGCACTCTAAAGAGAGCTCAGGTGAGAAATTGCAAACGTCCAGCAATTGCTCCGAGATGAAAAGTGCCAGCACTGAAAGCTCTTGCTAGCCAGCACCCTTCCTTGGAAGTGCTTTCACAGGCGCAGTAACACTGGGGCTTTGCGCTTGTCTAGCCACCAAACGTCACGGTCATTCTCTTTCCATCTCGTAGACACGAGCTGAGAAATTGCAAACGTCGAGCAATTGCTCAGAGATGAAAAGTGCCAGCACTGAAAGCTCTTGCTAGCCAGCTCCCTTCCTTGGAAGCGCTTTTGTAGGCCTAAGAACACTGGGGCTCTGGGCTTCTCTAGCCACCTAATCTTCTGCTAATCCTCTCGCGCACTCTAAAGAGAGCTCAGGTGAGAAATTGCAAAGGTCGAGCAATTGCTCAGAGATGAAAAGTGCCAGCACTGAAAGCTGTTGCTAGCCAGCACCCTTCCTTGGAAGCGCTTTTGTACGCCTAAGAACACTGGGGCTCTGGGCTTCTCTAGCCACCTCATCTTCTGCTCATCCTCTCGCGCACTCTAAAGAGAGCTCAGGTGAGAAATTGCAAATGTCCAGCAATTGCTCAGAGATGAAAAGTGCCAGCACTGAAAGCTCTTGCTAGCCAGCACCCTTCCTTGGAAGTGCTTTCACAGGCGCAGTAACACTGGGGCTTTGCGCTTCTCTAGCCATCAAACGTCATGGTCATTCTCTTTCCATCTCGTAGACACGAGCTGACAAATTGCAAACGTCGAGCAATTGCTCAGAGATGAAAAGTGCCAGCACTGAAAGCTCTTGCTAGCCAGCACCCTTCCTTGGAAGCGCTTTTGTAGGCCTAAGAACACTGGGGCTCTGGGCTTCTCTAGCCACCTCATCTTCTGCTCATCCTCTCGCGCACTCTGAAGAGAGCTCAGGTGAGAAATTGCAAACGTCGAGCAATTGCTCAGAGATGAAAAGTGCCAGCACTGAAAGCTCTTGCTAGCCAGCACCCTTCCTTGGAAGCGCTTTCACAGGCGCAGCAACACTGGGGCTTTGCGCTTCTCTAGCCACCAAAAGTCATGGTCCTTCTCTTTCCGTCGGTAGACACGAGCTGAGAAATTGCAAACGTCGAGCAATTGCTCAGAGATGAAAAGTGCCAGCACTGAAAGCTGTTGCTAGCCAGCACCCTTCCTTGGAAGCGCTTTCACAGGCGCAGCAACACTGGGGCTTTGCGCTTCTCTAGCCACCAAACATCACGGTCCTTCTCTTTCCGTCTTGTAGACACGAGCTGAGAAATTGCAAACGTCCAGCAATTGCTCCGAGATGAAAAGTGCCAGCACTGAAAGCTCTTGCTAGCCAGCACCCTTCCTTGGAAGCGCTTTCACAGGCGCAGCAACACTGGGGCTTTGTGCTTCTCTAGCCACCAAACGTCACGGTCCTTCTCTTTCCGTCTCGTAGACACGAGCTGAGAAATTGCAAACGTCAAGCAATTGCTCAGAGATGAAAAGTGCCAGCACTGAAAGCTCTTGCTAGCCAGCACCCTTCCTTGGAAGCGCTTTCACAGGAGCAGCAACACTGGGGCTTTGCGCTTCTATACGCACCAAACGTCACGGTCATTCTATTTCCGTCTCGTAGACACGAGCTGAGAAATTGCAAACGTCGAGCAATTGCTCAGAGATGAAAAGTGCCAGCACTGAAAGCTGTTGCTAGCCAGCACCCTTCCTTGGAAGCGCTTTTGTAGGCCTAAGAACAGTGGGGCTCTGGGCTTCTCTAGCCACCTCATCTTCTGCTCATCCTCTCGCGCACTCTAAAGAGAGCTCAGGTGAGAAATTGCAAACGTCCAGCAATTGCTCAGAGATGAAAAGTGCCAGCACTGAAAGCTCTTGCTAGCCAGCACCCTTCCTTGGAAGCGCTTTCACAGGCGCAGCAACACTGGGGCTTTGCGCTTCTCTAGCCACCAAACGTCACGGTCCTTCTCTTTCCGTCTCCTAGACACGAGCTGAGAAATTGCAAACGTCGAGCAATTGCTCCGAGATGAAAAGTGCCAGCACTGAAAGCTGTTGCTAGCCAGCACCCTTCCTTGGAAGCACTTTCACAGGCGCAGTAACACTGGGGCTTTGCACTTCTGTACGCACCAAACGTCACGGTCCTTCTCTTTCCGTCTCCTAGACACGAGCTGAGAAATTGCAAACGTCGAGCAATTGCTCCGAGATGAAAAGTGCCAGCACTGAAAGCTGTTGCTAGCCAGCACCCTTCCTTGGAAGCGCTTTCACAGGCGCAGCAACACTGGGGCTTTGCGCTTCTCTAGCCATCAAACGTCACGGTCATTCTCTTTCCATCTCGTAGACACGAGCTGAGAAATTGCAAACGTCGAGCAATTGCTCAGAGATGAAAAGTGCCAGCACTGAAAGCTCTTGCTAGCCAGCACCCTTCCTTGGAAGCGCTTTTGTAGGCCTAAGAACACTGGGGCTCTGGGCTTCTCTAGCCACCTCATCTTCTGCTCATCCTCTCGCGCACTCTAAAGAGAGCTCAGGTGAGAAATTGCAAACGTCGAGCAATTGCTCAGAGATGAAAAGTGCCAGCACTGAAAGCTGTTGCTAGCCAGCACCCTTCCTTGGAAGTGCTTTCACAGGCGCAGCAACACTGGGGCTTTGCGCTTCTATACGCACCAAACGTCACGGTCATTCTCTTTCCGTCTCGTAGACACGAGCTGAGAAATTGCAAACGTCGAGCAATTGCTCCGAGATGAAAAGTGCCAGCACTGAAAGCTGTTGCTAGCCAGCACCCTTCCTTGGAAGCGCTTTTGTAGGCCTAAGAACACTGGGGCTCTGGGCTTCTCTAGCCACCTAATCTTCTGCTCATCCTCTCGCGCACTCTAAAGAGAGTTCAGGTGAGAAATTGTAAACGTCCAGCAATTGCTCAGAGATGAAAAGTGCCAGCACTGAAAGCTCTTGCTAGCCAGCACCCTTCCTTGGAAGCGCTTTCACAGGTGCAGCAACACTGGGGCTTTGCGCTTCTCTAGCCACCAAACGTCACGGTCTTTCTCTTTCCGTCTCGTAGACACGAGCTGACAAATTGCAAACGTCGAGCAATTGCTCCGAGATAAAAAGTGCCAGCACTGAAAGCTCTTGCTAGCCAGCACCCTTCCTTGGAAGCGCTTTCACAGGAGCAGCAACACTGGGGCTTTGCGCTTCTATACGCACCAAACGTCACGGTCATTCTCTTTCCGTCGGTAGACACGAGCTGAGAAATTGCAAACGTCGAGCAATTGCTCAGAGATGAAAAGTGCCAGCACTGAAAGCTGTTGCTAGCCAGCACCCTTCCTTGGAAGCGCTTTCACAGGCGCAGCAACACTGGGGCTTTGCGCTTCTATACGCACCAAATGTCACGGTCCTTCTCTTTCCGTCTTGTAGACACGAGCTGAGAAATTGCAAACGTCGAGCAATTGCTCAGAGATGAAAAGTGCCAGCACTGAAAGCTGTTGCTAGCCAGCACCCTTCCTTGGAAGCGCTTTTGTAGGCCTAAGAACACTGGGGCTCTGGGCTTCTCTAGCCACCTCATCTTCTGCTCATCCTCTCGCGCACTCTAAAGAGAGCTCAGGTAAGAAATTGCAAACGTCGAGCAATTGCTCAGAGATGAAAAGTGCCAGCACTGAAAGCTGTTGCTAGCCAGCACCCTTCCTTGGAAGCGCTTTCACAGGAGCAGCAACACTGGGGCTTTGCGCTTCTCTAGCCACCAAGCGTCACGGTCCTTCTCTTTCCGTCTCGTAGAAACGAGCTGAGAAATTGCAAACGTCGAGCAATTGCTCCGAGATGAAAAGTGCCAGCACTGAAAGCTGTTGCTAGCCAGCACCCTTCCTTGGAAGCGCTTTTGTAGGCCTAAGAACACTGGGGCTCTGGGCTTCTCTAGCCACCTCATCTTCTGCTCATCCTCTCGCGCACTCTAAAGAGAGCTCAGGTAAGAAATTGCAAACGTCCAGCAATTGCTCAGAGATGAAAAGTGCCAGCACTGAAAGCTCTTGCTAGCCAGCACCCTTCCTTGGAAGCGCTTTCACAGGCGCAGCAACACTGGGGCTTTGCGCTTCTCTAGCCACCAAGCGTCACGGTCCTTCTCTTTCCGTCTCGTAGAAACGAGCTGAGAAATTGCAAACGTCGAGCAATTGCTCAGAGATGAAAAGTGCCAGCACTGAAAGCTGTTGCTAGCCAGCACCCTTCCTTGGAAGCGCTTTTGTAGGCCTAAGAACAGTGGGGCTCTGGGCTTCTCTAGCCACCTCATCTTCTGCTCATCCTCTCGCGCACTCTAAAGAGAGCTCAGGTGAGAAATTGCAAACGTCGAGCAATTGCTCAGAGATGAAAAGTGCCAGCACTGAAAGCTCTTGCTAGCCAGCACCCTTCCTTGGAAGCGCTTTTGTAGGCCTAAGAACACTGGGGCTCTGGGCTTCTCTAGCCACCTCATCTTCTGCTCATCCTCTCGCGCACTCTAAAGAGAGCTCAGGTGAGAAATTGCAAACGTCGAGCAATTGCTCAGAGATGAAAAGTGCCAGCACTGAAAGCTGTTGCTAGCCAGCACCCTTCCTTGGAAGTGCTTTCACAGGCGCAGTAACACTGGGGCTTTGCGCTTGTCTAGCCACCAAACGTCACGGTCATTCTCTTTCCATCTCGTAGACACGAGCTGAGAAATTGCAAACGTCGAGCAATTGCTCAGAGATGAAAAGTGCCAGCACTGAAAGCTGTTGCTAGCCAGCACCCTTCCTTGGAAGCGCTTTTGTAGGCCTAAGAACACTGGGGCTCTGGGCTTCTCTAGCCACCTCATCTTCTGCTCATCCTCTCGCGCACTCTAAAGAGAGCTCAGGTGAGAAATTGCAAACGTCCAGCAATTGCTCCGAGATGAAAAGTGCCAGCACTGAAAGCTCTTGCTAGCCAGCACCCTTCCTTGGAAGCGCTTTCACAGGCGCAGCAACACTGGGGCTTTGCGCTTCTCTACGCACCAAACGTCACGGTCCTTCTCTTTCCGTCTCCTAGACACGAGCTGAGAAATTGCAAACGTCGAGCAATTGCTCAGAGATGAAAAGTGCCAGCACTGAAAGCTCTTGCTAGCCAGCACCCTTCCTTGGAAGCGCTTTCACAGGCGCAGTAACACTGGGGCTTTGCGCTTCTCTACCCACCAAACATCACGGTCATTCTCTTTCCATCTTGTAGACACGAGCTGAGAAATTGCAAACGTCGAGCAATTGCTCAGAGATGAAAAGTGCCAGCACTGAAAGCTCTTGCTAGCCAGCACCCTTCCTTGGAAGCGCTTTTGTAGGCCTAAGAACACTGGGGCTCTGGGCTTCTCTAGCCACCTCATCTTCTGCTCATCCTCTCGCGCACTCTAAAGAGAGCTCAGGTGAGAAATTGCAAACGTCCAGCAATTGCTCAGAGATGAAAAGTGCCAGCACTGAAAGCTCTTGCTAGCCAGCACCCTTCCTTGGAAGTGCTTTCACAGGCGCAGTAACACTGGGGCTTTGCGCTTGTCTAGCCACCAAACGTCACGGTCATTCTCTTTCCATCTCGTAGACACGAGCTGAGAAATTGCAAACGTCGAGCAATTGCTCAGAGATGAAAAGTGCCAGCACTGAAAGCTCTTGCTAGCCAGCTCCCTTCCTTGGAAGCGCTTTTGTAGGCCTAAGAACACTGGGGCTCTGGGCTTCTCTAGCCACCTCATCTTCTGCTCATCCTCTCGCGCACTCTAAAGAGAGCTCAGGTGAGAAATTGCAAACGTCCAGCAATTGCTCCGAGATGAAAAGTGCCAGCACTGAAAGCTCTTGCTAGCCAGCACCCTTCCTTGGAAGCGCTTTCACAGGCGCAGCAACACTGGGGCTTTGCGCTTCTCTAGCCACCAAACGTCACGGTCCTTCTCTTTCCGTCTCGTAGACACGAGCTGAGAAATTGCAAACGTCCAGCAATTGCTCCGAGATGAAAAGTGCCAGCACTGAAAGCTGTTGCTAGCCAGCACCCTTCCTTGGAAGCGCTTTCACAGGCGCAGTAACACTGGGGCTTTGCGCTTCTCTACCCACCAAACATCACGGTCATTCTCTTTCCATCTTGTAGACACGAGCTGAGAAATTGCAAACGTCGAGCAATTGCTCAGAGATGAAAAGTGCCAGCACTGAAAGCTGTTGCTAGCCAGCACCCTTCCTTGGAAGCGCTTTTGTAGGCTTAAGAACACTGGGGCTCTGGGCTTCTCTAGCCACCTCATCTTCTGCTCATCCTCTCGCACAATCTAAAGAGAGCTCAGGTGAGAAATTGCAAACGTCCAGCAATTGCTCAGAGATGAAAAGTGCCAGCACTGAAAGCTCTTGCTAGCCAGCACCCTTCCTTGGAAGCGCTTTCACAGGCGCAGCAACACTGGGGCTTTGCGCTTGTCTAGCCACCAAACGTCACGGTCATTCTCTTTCCGTCGGTAGACACGAGCTGAGAAATTGCAAATGTCGAGCAATTGCTCAGAGATGAGAAGTGCCAGCACTGAAAGCTGTTGCTAGCCAGCACCCTTCCTTGGAAGCGCTTTTGTAGGCCTAAGAACACTGGGGCTCTGGGCTTCTCTAGCCACCTCATCTACTGCTCATCCTCTCGCGCACTCTAAAGAGAGCTCAGGTGAGAAATTGCAAACGTCGAGCAATTGCTCAGAGATGAAAAGTGCCAGCACTGAAAGCTGTTGCTAGCCAGCACCCTTCCTTGGAAGTGCTTTCACAGGCGCAGCAACACTGGGGCTTTGCGCTTCTCTAGCCATAAAACGTCATGGTCATTCTCTTTCCAACTCATAGACACGAGCTGAGAAATTGCAAACGTCGAGCAATTGCTCAGAGATGAAAAGTGCCAGCACTGAAAGCTCTTGCTAGCCAGCACCCTTCCTTGGAAGCGCTTTCACAGGCGCAGCAACACTGGGGCTTTGCGCTTCTCTACCCACCAAACGTCACGGTCCTTCTCTTTCCGTCTCGTAGACACGAGCTGAGAAATTGCAAACGTCGAGCAATTGCTCAGAGATGAAAAGTGCCAGCACTGAAAGCTCTTGCTAGCCAGCACCCTTCCTTGGAAGCGCTTTCACAGGTGCAGCAACACTGGGGCTTTGCGCTTCTCTAGCCACCAAACGTCACGGTCCTTCTCTTTCCGTCTCGTAGACACGAGCTGAGAAATTGCAAACGTCGAGCAATTGCTCAGAGATGAAAAGTGCCAGCACTGAAAGCTCTTGCTAGCCAGCACCCTTCCTTGGAAGCGCTTTCACAGGAGCAGCAACACTGGGGCTTTGCGCTTCTATACGCACCAAACGTCACGGTCATTCTCTTTCCGTCTCGTAGACACGAGCTGAGAAATTGCAAACGTCGAGCAATTGCTCAGAGATGAAAAGTGCCAGCACTGAAAGCTGTTGCTAGCCAGCACCCTTCCTTGGAAGCGCTTTTGTAGGCCTAAGAACACTGGGGCTCTGGGCTTCTCTAGCCACCTCATCTTCTGCTCATCCTCTCGCGCACTCTAAAGAGAGCTCAGGTGAGAAATTGCAAACGTCGAGCAATTGCTCAGAGATGAAAAGTGCCAGCACTGAAAGCTCTTGCTAGCCAGCACCCTTCCTTGGAAGCGCTTTCACAGGCGCAGCAACACTGGGGCTTTGCGCTTCTCTAGCCACCAAACGTCACGGTCCTTCTCTTTCCGTCTCCTAGACACGAGCTGAGAAATTGCAAACGTCGAGCAATTGCTCCGAGATGAAAAGTGCCAGCACTGAAAGCTCTTGCTAGCCAGCACCCTTCCTTGGAAGCGCTTTCACAGGCGCAGCAACACTGGGGCTTTGCACTTCTGTACGCACCAAACGTCACGGTCCTTCTCTTTCCGTCTCCTAGACACGAGCTGAGAAATTGCAAACGTCGAGCAATTGCTCCGAGATGAAAAGTGCCAGCACTGAAAGCTGTTGCTAGCCAGCACCCTTCCTTGGAAGCGCTTTCACAGGCGCAGTAACACTGGGGCTTTGCGCTTCTCTAGCCATCAAACGCCATGGTCATTCTCTTCCCATCTCGTAGACACAAGCTGAGAAATTGCAAACGTCGAGCAATTGCTCAGAGATGAAAAGTGCCAGCACTGAAAGCTGTTGCTAGCCAGCACCCTTCCTTGGAAGCGCTTTTGTAGGCCTAAGAACACTGGGGCTCTGGGCTTCTCTAGCCACCTCATCTTCTGCTCATCCTCTCGCGCACTCTAAAGAGAGCTCAGGTGAGAAATTGCAAACGTCGAGCAATTGCTCAGAGATGAAAAGTGCCAGCACTGAAAGCTCTTGCTAGCCAGCACCCTTCCTTGGAAGCGCTTTCACAGGTGCAGCAACACTGGCGCTTTGCGCTTCTATACGCACCAAACGTCACGGTCCTTCTCTTTCCATCTCGTAGACACGAGCTGAGAAATTGCAAACGTCCAGCAATTGCTCAGAGATGAAAAGTGCCAGCACTGAAAGCTGTTGCTAGCCAGCACCCTTCCTTGGAAGCGCTTTTGTAGGCCTAAGAACACTGGGGCTCTGGGCTTCTCTAGCCACCTCATCTTCTGCTCATCCTCTCGCGCACTCTAAAGAGAGTTCAGGTGAGAAATTGCAAACGTCCAGCAATTGCTCAGAGATGAAAAGTGCCAGCACTGAAAGCTCTTGCTAGCCAGCCCCCTTCCTTGGAAGCGCTTTTGTAGGCTTAAGAACACTGGGGCTCTGGGCTTCTCTAGCCACCTCATCTTCTGCTCATCCTCTCGCGCACTCTAAAGAGAGCTCAGGTGAGAAATTGCAAACGTCCAGCAATTGCTCAGAGATGAAAAGTGCCAGCACTGAAAGCTCTTGCTAGCCAGCACCCTTCCTTGGAAGCGCTTTCACAGGCGCAGCAACACTGGGGCTTTGCGCTTCTCTAGCCACCAAACGTCACGGTCATTCTCTTTCCGTCGGTAGACACGAGCTGAGAAATTGCAAACGTCGAGCAATTGCTCCGAGATGAAAAGTGCCAGCACTGAAAGCTGTTGCTAGCCAGCACCCTTCCTTGGAAGCGCTTTTGTAGGCCTAAGAACACTGGGGCTCTGGGCTTCTCTAGCCACCTCATCTTCTGCTCATCCTCTCGCGCACTCTAAAGAGAGCTCAGGTGAGAAATTGCAAACGTCCAGCAATTGCTCCGAGATGAAAAGTGCCAGCACTGAAAGCTGTTGCTAGCCAGCACCCTTCCTTGGAAGTGCTTTCACAGGCGCAGCAACACTGGGGCTTTGCGCTTCTATACGCACCAAACGTCACGGTCATTCTCTTTCCGTCTCGTAGACACGAGCTGAGAAATTGCAAACGTCCAGCAATTGCTCCGAGATGAAAAGTGCCAGCACTGAAAGCTGTTGCTAGCCAGCTCCCTTCCTTGGAAGCGCTTTTGTAGGCCTAAGAACACTGGGGCTCTGGGCTTCTCTAGCCACCTCATCTTCTGCTCATCCTCTCGCGCACTCTAAAGAGAGTTCAGGTGAGAAATTGTAAACGTCCAGCAATTGCTCAGAGATGAAAAGTGCCAGCACTGAAAGCTGTTGCTAGCCAGCACCCTTCCTTGGAAGCGCTTTCACAGGTGCAGCAACACTGGGGCTTTGCGCTTCTCTAGCCACCAAACGTCACGGTCCTTCTCTTTCCGTCTCGTAGACACGAGCTGAGAAATTGCAAACGTCGAGCAATTGCTCCGAGATAAAAAGTGCCAGCACTGAAAGCTCTTGCTAGCCAGCACCCTTCCTTGGAAGCGCTTTCACAGGAGCAGCAACACTGGGGCTTTGCGCTTCTATACGCACCAAACGTCACGGTCCTTCTCTTTCCGTCTCGTAGACACGAGCTGAGAAATTGCAAACGTCGAGCAATTGCTCCGAGATGAAAAGTGCCAGCACTGAAAGATCTTGCTAGCCAGCACCCATCCTTGGAAGCGCTTTCACAGGCGCAGCAACACTGGGGCTTTGCGCTTCTCTAGCCACCAAACGTCACGGTCATTCTCTTTCCGTCGGTAGACACGAGCTGAGAAATTGCAAACGTCGAGCAATTGCTCAGAGATGAAAAGTGCCAGCACTGAAAGCTGTTGCTAGCCAGCACCCTTCCTTGGAAGCGCTTTCACAGGCGCAGCAACACTGGGGCTTTGCGCTTCTATACGCACCAAATGTCACGGTCCTTCTCTTTCTGTCTTGTAGACACGAGCTGAGAAATTGCAAACGTCGAGCAATTGCTCAGAGATGAAAAGTGCCAGCACTGAAAGCTGTTGCTAGCCAGCACCCTTCCTTGGAAGCGCTTTTGTAGGCCTAAGAACACTGGGGCTCTGGGCTTCTCTAGCCACCTAATCTTCTGCTCATCCTCTCGCGCACTCTAAAGAGAGCTCAAGTAAGAAATTGCAAATGTCGAGCAATTGCTCAGAGATGAAAAGTGCCAGCACTGAAAGCTGTTGCTAGCCAGCACCCTTCCTTGGAAGCGCTTTCACAGGCGCAGCAACACTGGGGCTTTGCGCTTCTCTAGCCACCAAACGTCACGGTCCTTCTCTTTCCATCTCGTAGAAACGAGCTGAGAAATTGCAAACGTCGAGCAATTGCTCAGAGATGAAAAGTGCCAGCACTGAAAGCTGTTGCTAGCCAGCACCCTTCCTTGGAAGCGCTTTTGTAGGCCTAAGAACACTGGGGCTCTGGGCTTCTCTAGCCACCTCATCTTCTGCTCATCCTCTCGCGCACTCTAAAGAGAGCTCAGGTGAGAAATTGCAAACGTCCAGCAATTGCTCAGAGATGAAAAGTGCCAGCACTGAAAGCTGTTGCTAGCCAGCACCCTTCCTTGGAAGCGCTTTTGTAGGCCTAAGAACACTGGGGCTCTGGGCTTCTCTAGCCACCTAATCTTCTGCTCATCCTCTCGCGCACTCTAAAGAGAGCTCAGGTGAGAAATTGCAAACGTCGAGCAATTGCTCAGAGATGAAAAGTGCCAGCACTGGAAGCTGTTGCTAGCCAGCACCCTTCCTTGGAAGTGCTTTCACAGGCGCAGTAACACTGGGGCTTTGCGCTTGTCTAGCCACCAAACGTCACGGTCCTTCTCTTTCCATCTCGTAGACACGAGCTGAGAAATTGCAAACGTCGAGCAATTGCTCAGAGATGAAAAGTGCCAGCACTGAAAGCTGTTGCTAGCCAGCACCCTTCCTTGGAAGCGCTTTTGTAGGCCTAAGAACACTGGGGCTCTGGGCTTCTCTAGCCACCTCATCTTCTGCTCATCCTCTCGCGCACTCTAAAGAGAGCTCAGGTAAGAAATTGCAAACGTCGAGCAATTGCTCCGAGATGAAAAGTGCCAGCACTGAAAGCTGTTGCTAGCCAGCACCCTTCCTTGGAAGCGCTTTCACAGGAGCAGCAACACTGGGGCTTTGCGCTTCTCTACCCACCAAGCGTCACGGTCCTTCTCTTTCCGTCTCGTAGAAACAAGCTGAGAAATTGCAAACGTCGAGCAATTGCTCAGAGATGAAAAGTGCCAGCACTGAAAGCTGTTGCTAGCCAGCACCCTTCCTTGGAAGCGCTTTTGTAGGCCTAAGAACACTGGGGCTCTGGGCTTCTCTAGCCACCTCATCTTCTGCTCATCCTCTCGCGCACTCTAAAGAGAGCTCAGGTGAGAAATTGCAAACGTCCAGCAATTGCTCAGAGATGAAAAGTGCCAGCACTGAAAGCTGTTGCTAGCCAGCACCCTTCCTTGGAAGCGCTTTTGTAGGCCTAAGAACACTGGGGCTCTGGGCTTCTCTAGCCACCTAATCTTCTGCTCATCCTCTCGCGCACTCTAAAGAGAGCTCAGGTGAGAAATTGCAAACGTCGAGCAATTGCTCAGAGATGAAAAGTGCCAGCACTGAAAGCTCTTGCTAGCCAGCACCCTTCCTTGGAAGCGCTTTCACAGGCGCAGTAACACTGGGGCTTTGCGCTTGTCTAGCCACCAAACGTCACGGTCATTCTCTTTCCATCTCGTAGACACGAGCTGAGAAATTGCAAACGTCGAGCAATTGCTCCGAGATGAAAAGTGCCAGCACTGAAAGCTGTTGCTAGCCAGCACCCTTCCTTGGAAGCGCTTTTGTAGGCCTAAGAACACTGGGGCTCTGGGCTTCTCTAGCCACCTCATCTTCTGCTCATCCTCTCGCGCACTCTAAAGAGAGCTCAGGTGAGAAATTGCAAACGTCCAGCAATTGCTCCGAGATGAAAAGTGCCAGCACTGAAAGCTCTTGCTAGCCAGCACCCTTCCTTGGAAGCGCTTTCACAGGCGCAGCAACACTGGGGCTTTGCGCTTCTCTACGCACCAAACGTCACGGTCCTTCTCTTTCCGTCTCCTAGACACGAGCTGAGAAATTGCAAACGTCGAGCAATTGCTCAGAGATGAAAAGTGCCAGCACTGGAAGCTCTTGCTAGCCAGCTCCCTTCCTTGGAAGCGCTTTCACAGGCGCAGTAACACTGGGGCTTTGCGCTTCTATACGCACCAAACGTCACGGTCCTTCTCTTTCCGTCTTGTAGACACGAGCTGAGAAATTGCAAACGTCGAGCAATTGCTCAGAGATGAAAAGTGCCAGCACTGAAAGCTCTTGCTAGCCAGCACCCTTCCTTGGAAGCGCTTTTGTAGGCCTAAGAACACTGGGGCTCTGGGCTTCTCTAGCCACCTAATCTTCTGCTCATCCTCTCGCGCACTCTAAAGAGAGCTCAGGTAAGAAATTGCAAACGTCGAGCAATTGCTCAGAGATGAAAAGTGCCAGCACTGAAAGCTCTTGCTAGCCAGCACCCTTCCTTGGAAGCGCTTTCACAGGAGCAGCAACACTGGAGCTTTGCGCTTCTCTAGCCACCAAACGTCACGGTCCTTCTCTTTCCGTCTCGTAGAAACGAGCTGAGAAATTGCAAACGTCGAGCAATTGCTCAGAGATGAAAAGTGCCAGCACTGAAAGCTCTTGCTAGCCAGCACCCTTCCTTGGAAGCGCTTTTGTAGGCCTAAGAACACTGGGGCTCTGGGCTTCTCTAGCCACCTCATCTTCTGCTCATCCTCTCGCGCACTCTAAAGAGAGCTCAGGTGAGAAATTGCAAACGTCCAGCAATTGCTCAGAGATGAAAAGTGCCAGCACTGAAAGCTCTTGCTAGCCAGCACCCTTCCTTGGAAGCGCTTTTGTAGGCCTAAGAACACTGGGGCTCTGGGCTTCTCTAGCCACCTCATCTTCTGCTCATCCTCTCGCGCACTCTAAAGAGAGCTCAGGTGAGAAATTGCAAACGTCGAGCAATTGCTCAGAGATGAAAAGTGCCAGCACTGAAAGCTGTTGCTAGCCAGCACCCTTCCTTGGAAGTGCTTTCACAGGCGCAGTAACACTGGGGCTTTGCGCTTCTCTAGCCACCAAACGTCACGGTCCTTCTCTTTCCATCTCGTAGACACGAGCTGAGAAATTGCAAACGTCGAGCAATTGCTCAGAGATGAAAAGTGCCAGCACTGAAAGCTGTTGCTAGCCAGCACCCTTCCTTGGAAGCGCTTTTGTAGGCTTAAGAAGACTGGGGCTCTGGGCTTCTCTAGCCACCTCATCTTCTGCTCATCCTCTCGCGCACTCTAAAGAGAGCTCAGGTGAGAAATTGCAAACGTCCAGCAATTGCTCAGAGATGAAAAGTGCCAGCACTGAAAGCTCTTGCTAGCCAGCACCCTTCCTTGGAAGCGCTTTCACAGGCGCAGCAACACTGGGGCTTTGCGCTTCTCTAGCCACCAAACGTCACGGTCCTTCTCTTTCCGTCTCCTAGACACAAGCTGAGAAATTGCAAACGTCGAGCAATTGCTCAGAGATGAAAAGTGCCAGCACTGAAAGCTCTTGCTAGCCAGCACCCTTCCTTTGAAGCGCTTTCACAGGCGCAGTAACACTGGGGCTTTGCGCTTCTCTAGCCACCAAACATCATGGTCATTCTCTTTCCATCTTGTAGACACGAGCTGAGAAATTGCAAACGTCCAGCAATTGCTCAGAGATGAAAAGTGCCAGCACTGAAAGCTGTTGCTAGCCAGCACCCTTCCTTGGAAGCGCTTTTGTAGGCCTAAGAACACTGGGGCTCTGGGCTTCTCTAGCCACCTCATCTTCTGCTCATCCTCTCGCGCACTCTAAAGAGAGCTCAGGTGAGAAATTGCAAACGTCCAGCAATTGCTCAGAGATGAAAAGTGCCAGCACTGAAAGCTCTTGCTAGCCAGCACCCTTCCTTGGAAGTGCTTTCACAGGCGCAGTAACACTGGGGCTTTGCGCTTGTCTAGCCACCAAACGTCACGGTCATTCTCTTTCCGTCTCGTAGACACGAGCTGAGAAATTGCAAACGTCCAGCAATTGCTCAGAGATGAAAAGTGCCAGCACTGAAAGCTCTTGCTAGCCAGCTCCCTTCCTTGGAAGCGCTTTTGTAGGCCTAAGAACACTGGGGCTCTGGGCTTCTCTAGCCACCTCATCTTCTGCTCATCCTCTCGCGCACTCTAAAGAGAGCTCAGGTGAGAAATTGCAAACGTCCAGCAATTGCTCCGAGATGAAAAGTGCCAGCACTGAAAGCTCTTGCTAGCCAGCACCCTTCCTTGGAAGCGCTTTCACAGGCGCAGCAACACTGGGGCTTTGCGCTTCTCTAGCCACCAAACGTCACGGTCCTTCTCTTTCCGTCTGCTAGACACGAGCTGAGAAATTGCAAACGTCCAGCAATTGCTCAGAGATGAAAAGTGCCAGCACTGAAAGCTGTTGCTAGCCAGCACCCTTCCTTGGAAGCGCTTTTGTAGGCCTAAGAACACTGGGGCTCTGGGCTTCTCTAGCCACCTCACCTTCTGCTCATCCTCTCGCGCACTCTAAAGAGAGCTCAGGTGAGAAATTGCAAACGTCGAGCAATTGCTCAGAGATGAAAAGTGCCAGCACTGAAAGCTGTTGCTAGCCAGCACCCTTCCTTGGAAGCGCTTTTGTAGGCCTAACAACACTGGGGCTCTGGGCTTCTCTAGCCACCTAATCTTCTGCTCATCCTCTCGCGCACTCTAAAGAGAGCTCAGGTGAGAAATTGCAAACGTCCAGCAATTGCTCAGAGATGAAAAGTGCCAGCACTGAAAGCTGTTGCTAGCCAGCACCCTTCCTTGGAAGCGCTTTCACAGGCGCAGTAACACTGGGGCTTTGCGCTTGTCTAGCCACCAAACGTCACGGTCCTTCTCTTTCCATCTCGTAGACACGAGCTGAGAAATTGCAAACGTCGAGCAATTGCTCAGAGATGAAAAGTGCCAGCACTGAAAGCTGTTGCTAGCCAGCACCCTTCCTTGGAAGCGCTTTTGTAGGCCTAAGAACACTGGGGCTCTGGGCTTCTCTAGCCACCTCATCTTCTGCTCATCCTCTCGCGCACTCTAAAGAGAGCTCAGGTGAGAAATTGCAAACGTCCAGCAATTGCTCAGAGATGAAAAGTGCCAGCACTGAAAGCTGTTGCTAGCCAGCACCCTTCCTTGGAAGTGCTTTCACAGGCGCAGCAACACTGGGGCTTTGCGCTTCTATACGCACCAAACGTCACGGTCATTCTCTTTCCGTCTCGTAGACACGAGCTGAGAAATTGCAAACGTCCAGCAATTGCTCCGAGATGAAAAGTGCCAGCACTGAAAGCTGTTGCTAGCCAGCCCCCTTCCTTGGAAGCGCTTTTGTAGGCCTAAGAACACTGGGGCTCTGGGCTTCTCTAGCCACCTCATCTTCTGCTCATCCTCTCGCGCACTCTAAAGAGAGTTCAGGTGAGAAATTGTAAACGTCCAGCAATTGCTCAGAGATGAAAAGTGCCAGCACTGAAAGCTGTTGCTAGCCAGCACCCTTCCTTGGAAGCGCTTTCACAGGTGCAGCAACACTGGGGCTTTGCGCTTCTCTAGCCACCAAGCGTCACGGTCCTTCTCTTTCCGTCTCCTAGACACGAGCTGAGAAATTGCAAACGTCGAGCAATTGCTCAGAGATGAAAAGTGCCAGCACTGAAAGCTGTTGCTAGCCAGCACCCTTCCTTGGAAGCGCTTTCACAGGCGCAGTAACACTGGGGCTTTGCGCTTCTCTAGCCATCAAACGCCATGGTCATTCTCTTCCCATCTCGTAGACACAAGCTGAGAAATTGCAAACGTCGAGCAATTGCTCAGAGATGAAAAGTGCCAGCACTGAAAGCTGTTGCTAGCCAGCACCCTTCCTTGGAAGCGCTTTTGTAGGCCTAAGAACACTGGGGCTCTGGGCTTCTCTAGCCACCTCATCTTCTGCTCATCCTCTCGCGCACTCTAAAGAGAGCTCAGGTGAGAAATTGCAAACGTCGAGCAATTGCTCAGAGATGAAAAGTGCCAGCACTGAAAGCTCTTGCTAGCCAGCACCCTTCCTTGGAAGCGCTTTCACAGGCGCAGCAACACTGGGGCTTTGCGCTTCTATACGCACCAAACGTCACGGTCCTTCTCTTTCCGTCTCGTAGACACGAGCTGAGAAATTGCAAACGTCCAGCAATTGCTCAGAGATGAAAAGTGCCAGCACTGAAAGCTGTTGCTAGCCAGCACCCTTCCTTGGAAGCGCTTTTGTAGGCCTAAGAACACTGGGGCTCTGGGCTTCTCTAGCCACCTAATCTTCTGCTCATCCTCTCGCGCACTCTAAAGAGAGCTCAGGTGAGAAATTGCAAACGTCGAGCAATTGCTCAGAGATGAAAAGTGCCAGCACTGAAAGCTCTTGCTAGCCAGCACCCTTCCTTGGAAGCGCTTTCACAGGCGCAGCAACACTGGGGCTTTGCGCTTCTCTAGCCACCAAACGTCACGGTCCTTCTCTTTCCGTCGGTAGACACGAGCTGAGAAATTGCAAACGTCGAGCAATTGCTCAGAGATGAAAAGTGCCAGCACTGAAAGCTGTTGCTAGCCAGCACCCTTCCTTGGAAGCGCTTTTGTAGGCCTAAGAACACTGGGGCTCTGGGCTTCTCTAGCCACCTCATCTACTGCTCATCCTCTCGCGCACTCTAAAGAGAGCTCAGGTGAGAAATTGCAAACGTCCAGCAATTGCTCAGAGATGAAAAGTGCCATCACTGAAAGCTCTTGCTAGCCAGCACCCTTCCTTGGAAGTGCTTTCACAGGCGCAGTAACACTGGGGCTTTGCGCTTCTCTAGCCATCAAACGTCATGGTCATTCTCTTTCCAACTCGTAGACACGAGCTGAGAAATTGCAAACGTCGAGCAATTGCTCAGAGATGAAAAGTGCCAGCACTGAAAGCTCTTGCTAGCCAGCACCCTTCCTTGGAAGCGCTTTTGTAGGCCTAAGAACACTGGGGCTCTGGGCTTCTCTAGCCACCTCATCTTCTGCTCATCCTCTCGCGCACTCTAAAGAGAGCTCAGGTGAGAAATTGCAAACGTCCAGCAATTGCTCAGAGATGAAAAGTGCCAGCACTGAAAGCTCTTGCTAGCCAGCACCCTTCCTTGGAAGCGCTTTCACAGGCGCAGCAACACTGGGGCTTTGCGCTTCTATACGCACCAAACGTCACGGTCATTCTCTTTCCGTCTCGTAGACACGAGCTGAGAAATTGCAAACGTCCAGCAATTGCTCCGAGATGAAAAGTGCCAGCACTGAAAGATCTTGCTAGCCAGCACCCTTCCTTGGAAGCGCTTTCACAGGCGCAGCAACACTGGGGCTTTGCGCTTCTCTAGCCACCAAACGTCACGGTCATTCTCTTTCCGTCGGTAGACACGAGCTGAGAAATTGCAAACGTCGAGCAATTGCTCAGAGATGAAAAGTGCCAGCACTGAAAGCTCTTGCTAGCCAGCACCCTTCCTTGGAAGCGCTTTCACAGGCGCAGCAACACTGGGGCTTCGCGCTTCTATACGCACCAAATGTCACGGTCCTTCTCTTTCCGTCTTGTAGACACGAGCTGAGAAATTGCAAACGTCGAGCAATTGCTCAGAGATGAAAAGTGCCAGCACTGAAAGCTGTTGCTAGCCAGCACCCTTCCTTGGAAGCGCTTTTGTAGGCCTAAGAACACTGGGGCTCTGGGCTTCTCTAGCCACCTAATCTTCTGCTCATCCTCTCGCGCACTCTAAAGAGAGCTCAGGTAAGAAATTGCAAATGTCGAGCAATTGCTCAGAGATGAAAAGTGCCAGCACTGAAAGCTGTTGCTAGCCAGCACCCTTCCTTGGAAGCGCTTTCACAGGCGCAGCAACACTGGGGCTTTGCGCTTCTCTAGCCACCAAGCGTCACGGTCCTTCTCTTTCCGTCTGCTAGACACGAGCTGAGAAATTGCAAACGTCCAGCAATTGCTCAGAGATGAAAAGTGCCAGCACTGAAAGCTGTTGCTAGCCAGCACCCTTCCTTGGAAGCGCTTTTGTAGGCCTAAGAACACTGGGGCTCTGGGCTTCTCTAGCCACCTCACCTTCTGCTCATCCTCTCGCGCACTCTAAAGAGAGCTCAGGTGAGAAATTGCAAACGTCGAGCAATTGCTCAGAGATGAAAAGTGCCAGCACTGAAAGCTGTTGCTAGCCAGCACCCTTCCTTGGAAGCGCTTTTGTAGGCCTAACAACACTGGGGCTCTGGGCTTCTCTAGCCACCTAATCTTCTGCTCATCCTCTCGCGCACTCTAAAGAGAGCTCAGGTGAGAAATTGCAAACGTCCAGCAATTGCTCAGAGATGAAAAGTGCCAGCACTGAAAGCTGTTGCTAGCCAGCACCCTTCCTTGGAAGCGCTTTCACAGGCGCAGCAACACTGGGGCTTTGCGCTTCTATACGCACCAAACGTCACGGTCATTCTCTTTCCGTCTCGTAGACACGAGCTGAGAAATTGCAAACGTCCAGCAATTGCTCCGAGATGAAAAGTGCCAGCACTGAAAGCTGTTGCTAGCCAGCCCCCTTCCTTGGAAGCGCTTTTGTAGGCCTAAGAACACTGGGGCTCTGGGCTTCTCTAGCCACCTCATCTTCTGCTCATCCTCTCGCGCACTCTAAAGAGAGTTCAGGTGAGAAATTGTAAACGTCCAGCAATTGCTCAGAGATGAAAAGTGCCAGCACTGAAAGCTGTTGCTAGCCAGCACCCTTCCTTGGAAGCGCTTTCACAGGTGCAGCAACACTGGGGCTTTGCGCTTCTCTAGCCACCAAGCGTCACGGTCCTTCTCTTTCTGTCTCCTAGACACGAGCTGAGAAATTGCAAACGTCGAGCAATTGCTCAGAGATGAAAAGTGCCAGCACTGAAAGCTGTTGCTAGCCAGCACCCTTCCTTGGAAGCGCTTTCACAGGCGCAGTAACACTGGGGCTTTGCGCTTCTCTAGCCATCAAACGCCATGGTCATTCTCTTCCCATCTCGTAGACACAAGCTGAGAAATTGCAAACGTCCAGCAATTGCTCAGAGATGAAAAGTGCCAGCACTGAAAGCTGTTGCTAGCCAGCACCCTTCCTTGGAAGCGCTTTTGTAGGCCTAAGAACACTGGGGCTCTGGGCTTCTCTAGCCACCTCATCTTCTGCTCATCCTCTCGCGCACTCTAAAGAGAGCTCAGGTGAGAAATTGCAAACGTCCAGCAATTGCTCAGAGATGAAAAGTGCCAGCACTGAAAGCTCTTGCTAGCCAGCACCCTTCCTTGGAAGCGCTTTCACAGGCGCAGCAACACTGGGGCTTTGCGCTTCTATACGCACCAAACGTCACGGTCATTCTCTTTCCGTCTCGTAGACACGAGCTGAGAAATTGCAAACGTCCAGCAATTGCTCAGAGATGAAAAGTGCCAGCACTGAAAGCTGTTGCTAGCCAGCACCCTTCCTTGGAAGCGCTTTTGTAGGCCTAAGAACACTGGGGCTCTGGGCTTCTCTAGCCACCTAATCTTCTGCTCATCCTCTCGCGCACTCTAAAGAGAGTTCAGGTGAGAAATTGCAAACGTCGAGCAATTGCTCAGAGATGAAAAGTGCCAGCACTGAAAGCTCTTGCTAGCCAGCACCCTTCCTTGGAAGCGCTTTCACAGGCGCAGCAACACTGGGGCTTTGCGCTTCTCTACGCACCAAACGTCACGGTCCTTCTCTTTCCGTCGGTAGACACGAGCTGAGAAATTGCAAACGTCGAGCAATTGCTCAGAGATGAAAAGTGCCAGCACTGAAAGCTGTTGCTAGCCAGCACCCTTCCTTGGAAGCGCTTTTGTAGGCCTAAGAACACTGGGGCTCTGGGCTTCTCTAGCCACCTCATCTACTGCTCATCCTCTCGCGCACTCTAAAGAGAGCTCAGGTGAGAAATTGCAAACGTCCAGCAATTGCTCAGAGATGAAAAGTGCCATCACTGAAAGCTCTTGCTAGCCAGCACCCTTCCTTGGAAGTGCTTTCACAGGCGCAGTAACACTGGGGCTTTGCGCTTCTCTAGCCATCAAACGTCATGGTCATTCTCTTTCCAACTCGTAGACACGAGCTGAGAAATTGCAAACGTCGAGCAATTGCTCAGAGATGAAAAGTGCCAGCACTGAAAGCTCTTGCTAGCCAGCACCCTTCCTTGGAAGCGCTTTTGTAGGCCTAAGAACACTGGGGCTCTGGGCTTCTCTAGCCACCTCATCTTCTGCTCATCCTCTCGCACACTCTAAAGAGAGCTCAGGTGAGAAATTGCAAACGTCCAGCAATTGCTCAGAGATGAAAAGTGCCAGCACTGAAAGCTCTTGCTAGCCAGCACCCTTCCTTGGAAGCGCTTTCACAGGCGCAGCAACACTGGGGCTTTGCGCTTCTATACGCACCAAACGTCACGGTCATTCTCTTTCCGTCTCGTAGACACGAGCTGAGAAATTGCAAACGTCCAGCAATTGCTCCGAGATGAAAAGTGCCAGCACTGAAAGATCTTGCTAGCCAGCACCCTTCCTTGGAAGCGCTTTCACAGACGCAGCAACACTGGGGCTTTGCGCTTCTCTAGCCACCAAACGTCACGGTCATTCTCTTTCCGTCGGTAGACACGAGCTGAGAAATTGCAAACGTCGAGCAATTGCTCAGAGATGAAAAGTGCCAGCACTGAAAGCTCTTGCTAGCCAGCACCCTTCCTTGGAAGCGCTTTCACAGGCGCAGCAACACTGGGGCTTCGCGCTTCTATACGCACCAAATGTCACGGTCCTTCTCTTTCTGTCTTGTAGACACGAGCTGAGAAATTGCAAACGTCGAGCAATTGCTCAGAGATGAAAAGTGCCAGCACTGAAAGCTGTTGCTAGCCAGCACCCTTCCTTGGAAGCGCTTTTGTAGGCCTAAGAACACTGGGGCTCTGGGCTTCTCTAGCCACCTAATCTTCTGCTCATCCTCTCGCGCACTCTAAAGAGAGCTCAGGTAAGAAATTGCAAATGTCGAGCAATTGCTCAGAGATGAAAAGTGCCAGCACTGAAAGCTGTTGCTAGCCAGCACCCTTCCTTGGAAGCGCTTTCACAGGAGCAGCAACACTGGGGCTTTGCGCTTCTCTAGCCACCAAGCGTCACGGTCCTTCTCTTTCCATCTCGTAGAAACGAGCTGAGAAATTGCAAACGTCGAGCAATTGCTCAGAGATGAAAAGTGCCAGCACTGAAAGCTGTTGCTAGCCAGCACCCTTCCTTGGAAGCGCTTTTGTAGGCCTAAGAACACTGGGGCTCTGGGCTTCTCTAGCCACCTAATCTTCTGCTCATCCTCTCGCGCACTCTAAAGAGAGCTCAGGTGAGAAATTGCAAACGTCGAGCAATTGCTCAGAGATGAAAAGTGCCAGCACTGAAAGCTGTTGCTAGCCAGCACCCTTCCTTGGAAGTGCTTTCACAGGCGCAGTAACACTGGGGCTTTGCGCTTGTCTAGCCACCAAACGTCACGGTCCTTCTCTTTCCATCTCGTAGACACGAGCTGAGAAATTGCAAACGTCGAGCAATTGCTCAGAGATGAAAAGTGCCAGCACTGAAAGCTGTTGCTAGCCAGCACCCTTCCTTGGAAGCGCTTTTGTAGGCCTAAGAACACTGGGGCTCTGGGCTTCTCTAGCCACCTCATCTTCTGCTCATCCTCTCGCGCACTCTAAAGAGAGCTCAGGTGAGAAATTGCAAACGTCCAGCAATTGCTCAGAGATGAAAAGTGCCAGCACTGAAAGCTCTTGCTAGCCAGCACCCTTCCTTGGAAGCGCTTTCACAGGAGCAGCAACACTGGGGCTTTGCGCTTCTCTAGCCACCAAGCGTCACGGTCCTTCTCTTTCCGTCTCGTAGAAACGAGCTGAGAAATTGCAAACGTCGAGCAATTGCTCAGAGATGAAAAGTGCCAGCACTGAAAGCTGTTGCTAGCCAGCACCCTTCCTTGGAAGCGCTTTTGTAGGCCTAAGAACACTGGGGCTCTGGGCTTCTCTAGCCACCTCATCTTCTGCTCATCCTCTCGCGCACTCTAAAGAGAGCTCAGGTGAGAAATTGCAAACGTCCAGCAATTGCTCCGAGATGAAAAGTGCCAGCACTGAAAGCTGTTGCTAGCCAGCACCCTTCCTTGGAAGCGCTTTTGTAGGCCTAAGAACACTGGGGCTCTGGGCTTCTCTAGCCACCTCATCTTCTGCTCATCCTCTCGCGCACTCTAAAGAGAGCTCAGGTGAGAAATTGCAAACGTCGAGCAATTGCTCAGAGATGAAAAGTGCCAGCACTGAAAGCTGTTGCTAGCCAGCACCCTTCCTTGGAAGCGCTTTCACAGGCGCAGTAACACTGGGGCTTTGCGCTTGTCTAGCCACCAAACGTCACGGTCATTCTCTTTCCATCTCGTAGACACGAGCTGAGAAATTGCAAACGTCGAGCAATTGCTCAGAGATGAAAAGTGCCAGCACTGAAAGCTGTTGCTAGCCAGCACCCTTCCTTGGAAGCGCTTTTGTAGGCCTAAGAACACTGGGGCTCTGGGCTTCTCTAGCCACCTCATCTTCTGCTCATCCTCTCGCGCACTCTAAAGAGAGCTCAGGTGACAAATTGCAAACGTCCAGCAATTGCTCCGAGATGAAAAGTGCCAGCACTGAAAGCTCTTGCTAGCCAGCACCCTTCCTTGGAAGCGCTTTCACAGGCGCAGCAACACTGGGGCTTTGCGCTTCTCTAGCCACCAAACGTCACGGTCCTTCTCTTTCCGTCTCCTAGACACGAGCTGAGAAATTGCAAACGTCGAGCAATTGCTCAGAGATGAAAAGTGCCAGCACTGAAAGCTCTTGCTAGCCAGCTCCCTTCCTTGGAAGCACTTTCACAGGCGCAGCAACACTGGGGCTTTGCGCTTCTATACGCACCAAATGTCACGGTCCTTCTCTTTCCGTCTTGTAGACACGAGCTGAGAAATTGCAAACGTCGAGCAATTGCTCCGAGATGAAAAGTGCCAGCACTGAAAGCTGTTGCTAGCCAGCACCCTTCCTTGGAAGCGCTTTTGTAGGCCTAAGAACACTGGGGCTCTGGGCTTCTCTAGCCACCTCATCTTCTGCTCATCCTCTCGCGCACTCTAAAGAGAGCTCAGGTGAGAAATTGCAAACGTCGAGCAATTGCTCAGAGATGAAAAGTGCCAGCACTGAAAGCTGTTGCTAGCCAGCACCCTTCCTTGGAAGCGCTTTCACAGGAGCAGCAACACTGGGGCTTTGCGCTTCTCTACCCACCAAACATCACGGTCCTTCTCTTTCCGTCTCGTAGAAACGAGCTGAGAAATTGCAAACGTCGAGCAATTGCTCAGAGATGAAAAGTGCCAGCACTGAAAGCTGTTGCTAGCCAGCACCCTTCCTTGGAAGCGCTTTTGTAGGCCTAAGAACACTGGGGCTCTGGGCTTCTCTAGCCACCTCATCTTCTGCTCATCCTCTCGCGCACTCTAAAGAGAGCTCAGGTGAGAAATTGCAAACGTCCAGCAATTGCTCCGAGATGAAAAGTGCCAGCACTGAAAGCTGTTGCTAGCCAGCACCCTTCCTTGGAAGCGCTTTTGTAGGCCTAAGAACACTGGGGCTCTGGGCTTCTCTAGCCACCTCATCTTCTGCTCATCCTCTCGCGCACTCTAAAGAGAGCTCAGGTGAGAAATTGCAAACGTCGAGCAATTGCTCAGAGATGAAAAGTGCCAGCACTGAAAGCTGTTGCTAGCCAGCACCCTTCCTTGGAAGTGCTTTCACAGGCGCAGTAACACTGGGGCTTTGCGCTTGTCTAGCCACCAAACGTCACGGTCATTCTCTTTCCATCTCGTAGACACGAGCTGAGAAATTGCAAACGTCCAGCAATTGCTCAGAGATGAAAAGTGCCAGCACTGAAAGCTCTTGCTAGCCAGCACCCTTCCTTGGAAGCGCTTTTGTAGGCCTAAGAACACTGGGGCTCTGGGCTTCTCTAGCCACCTCATCTTCTGCTCATCCTCTCGCGCACTCTAAAGAGAGCTCAGGTGAGAAATTGCAAACGTCCAGCAATTGCTCAGAGATGAAAAGTGCCAGCACTGAAAGCTCTTGCTAGCCAGCACCCTTCCTTGGAAGCGCTTTCACAGGCGCAGCAACACTGGGGCTTTGCGCTTCTCTAGCCACCAAACGTCACGGTCCTTCTCTTTCCGTCTTGTAGACACGAGCTGAGAAATTGCAAACGTCGAGCAATTGCTCAGAGATGAAAAGTGCCAGCACTGAAAGCTCTTGCTAGCCAGCACCCTTCCTTGGAAGCGCTTTCACAGGCGCAGTAACACTGGGGCTTTGCGCTTCTCTACCCACCAAACATCACGGTCATTCTCTTTCCATCTTGTAGACACGAGCTGAGAAATTGCAAACGTCGAGCAATTGCTCAGAGATGAAAAGTGCCAGCACTGAAAGCTGTTGCTAGCCAGCACCCTTCCTTGGAAGCGCTTTTGTAGGCCTAAGAACACTGGGGCTCTGGGCTTCTCTAGCCACCTCATCTTCTGCTCATCCTCTCGTGCACTCTAAAGAGAGCTCAGGTGAGAAATTGCAAACGTCGAGCAATTGCTCCGAGATGAAAAGTGCCAGCACTGAAAGCTCTTGCTAGCCAGCACCCTTCCTTGGAAGCGCTTTCACAGGCGCAGTAACACTGGGGCTTTGCGCTTGTCTAGCCACCAAACGTCATGGTCATTCTCTTTCCATCTCGTAGACACGAGCTGAGAAATTGCAAACGTCCAGCAATTGCTCCGAGATGAAAAGTGCCAGCACTGAAAGCTCTTGCTAGCCAGCACCCTTCCTTGGAAGCGCTTTTGTAGGCCTAAGAACACTGGGGCTCTGGGCTTCTCTAGCCACCTCATCTTCTGCTCATCCTCTCGCGCACTCTAAAGAGAGTTCAGGTGAGAAATTGTAAACGTCCAGCAATTGCTCAGAGATGAAAAGTGCCAGCACTGAAAGCTCTTGCTAGCCAGCACCCTTCCTTGGAAGCGCTTTCACAGGTGCAGCAACACTGGGGCTTTGCGCTTCTCTAGCCACCAAACGTCACGGTCCTTCTCTTTCCGTCTCGTAGACACGAGCTGAGAAATTGCAAACGTCGAGCAATTGCTCCGAGATAAAAAGTGCCAGCACTGAAAGCTCTTGCTAGCCAGCACCCTTCCTTGGAAGCGCTTTCACAGGTGCAGCAACACTGGGGCTTTGCGCTTCTATACGCACCAAACGTCACGGTCATTCTCTTTCCGTCTCGTAGACACGAGCTGAGAAATTGCAAACGTCCAGCAATTGCTCCGAGATGAAAAGTGCCAGCACTGAAAGCTGTTGCTAGCCAGCACCCTTCCTTGGAAGCGCTTTCACAGGCGCAGCAACACTGGGGCTTTGCGCTTCTCTAGCCACCAAACGTCACGGTCATTCTCTTTCCGTCGGTAGACACGAGCTGAGAAATTGCAAACGTCGAGCAATTGCTCAGAGATGAAAAGTGCCAGCACTGAAAGCTCTTGCTAGCCAGCACCCTTCCTTGGAAGCGCTTTCACAGGCGCAGCAACACTGGGGCTTTGCGCTTCTATACGCACCAAATGTCACGGTCCTTCTCTTTCTGTCTTGTAGACACGAGCTGAGAAATTGCAAACGTCCAGCAATTGCTCAGAGATGAAAAGTGCCAGCACTGAAAGCTGTTGCTAGCCAGCACCCTTCCTTGGAAGCGCTTTTGTAGGCCTAAGCACACTGGGGCTCTGGGCTTCTCTAGCCACCTAATCTTCTGCTCATCCTCTCGCGCACTCTAAAGAGAGCTCAGGTAAGAAATTGCAAATGTCGAGCAATTGCTCAGAGATGAAAAGTGCCAGCACTGAAAGCTGTTGCTAGCCAGCACCCTTCCTTGGAAGCGCTTTCACAGGAGCAGCAACACTGGGGCTTTGCGCTTCTCTAGCCACCAAGCGTCACGGTCCTTCTCTTTCCATCTCGTAGACACGAGCTGAGAAATTGCAAACGTCGAGCAATTGCTCAGAGATGAAAAGTGCCAGCACTGAAAGCTGTTGCTAGCCAGCACCCTTCCTTGGAAGCGCTTTTGTAGGCCTAAGAACACTGGGGCTCTGGGCTTCTCTAGCCACCTAATCTTCTGCTCATCCTCTCGCGCACTCTAAAGAGAGCTCAGGTGAGAAATTGCAAACGTCGAGCAATTGCTCAGAGATGAAAAGTGCCAGCACTGAAAGCTGTTGCTAGCCAGCACCCTTCCTTGGAAGCGCTTTTGTAGGCCTAAGAACACTGGGGCTCTGGGCTTCTCTAGCCACCTCATCTTCTGCTCATCCTCTCGCGCACTCTAAAGAGAGCTCAGGTGAGAAATTGCAAACGTCCAGCAATTGCTCAGAGATGAAAAGTGCCAGCACTGAAAGCTCTTGCTAGCCAGCACCCTTCCTTGGAAGTGCTTTCACAGGCGCAGTAACACTGGGGCTTTGCGCTTCTCTACGCACCAAACGTCACGGTCCTTCTCTTTCCATCTCGTAGACACGAGCTGAGAAATTGCAAACGTCGAGCAATTGCTCCGAGATGAAAAGTGCCAGCACTGAAAGCTGTTGCTAGCCAGCACCCTTCCTTGGAAGCGCTTTTGTAGGCCTAAGAACACTGGGGCTCTGGGCTTCTCTAGCCACCTCATCTTCTGCTCATCCTCTCGCGCACTCTAAAGAGAGCTCAGGTGAGAAATTGCAAACGTCGAGCAATTGCTCAGAGATGAAAAGTGCCAGCACTGAAAGCTGTTGCTAGCCAGCACCCTTCCTTGGAAGCGCTTTTGTAGGCCTAAGAACACTGGGGCTCTGGGCTTCTCTAGCCACCTCATCTTCTGCTCATCCTCTCGCGCACTCTAAAGAGAGCTCAGGTGAGAAATTGCAAACGTCGAGCAATTGCTCAGAGATGAAAAGTGCCAGCACTGAAAGCTGTTGCTAGCCAGCACCCTTCCTTGGAAGCGCTTTCACAGGCGCAGTAACACTGGGGCTTTGCGCTTGTCTAGCCACCAAACGTCACGGTCATTCTCTTTCCATCTCGTAGACACGAGCTGAGAAATTGCAAACGTCGAGCAATTGCTCAGAGATGAAAAGTGCCAGCACTGAAAGCTGTTGCTAGCCAGCACCCTTCCTTGGAAGCGCTTTTGTAGGCCTAAGAACACTGGGGCTCTGGGCTTCTCTAGCCACCTAATCTTCTGCTCATCCTCTCGCGCACTCTAAAGAGAGCTCAGGTGAGAAATTGCAAACGTCCAGCAATTGCTCCGAGATGAAAAGTGCCAGCACTGAAAGCTCTTGCTAGCCAGCACCCTTCCTTGGAAGCGCTTTCACAGGTGCAGCAACACTGGGGCTTTGCGCTTCTCTACGCACCAAACGTCACGGTCCTTCTCTTTCCGTCTCCTAGACACGAGCTGAGAAATTGCAAACGTCGAGCAATTGCTCAGAGATGAAAAGTGCCAGCACTGAAAGCTCTTGCTAGCCAGCACCCTTCCTTGGAAGCGCTTTCACAGGCGCAGCAACACTGGGGCTTTGCGCTTCTATACGCACCAAATGTCACGGTCCTTCTCTTTCCGTCTTGTAGACACGAGCTGAGAAATTGCAAACGTCGAGCAATTGCTCCGAGATGAAAAGTGCCAGCACTGAAAGCTGTTGCTAGCCAGCACCCTTCCTTGGAAGCGCTTTTGTAGGCCTAAGAACACTGGGGCTCTGGGCTTCTCTAGCCACCTCATCTTCTGCTCATCCTCTCGCGCACTCTAAAGAGAGCTCAGGTAAGAAATTGCAAACGTCGAGCAATTGCTCAGAGATGAAAAGTGCCAGCACTGAAAGCTGTTGCTAGCCAGCACCCTTCCTTGGAAGCGCTTTCACAGGAGCAGCAACACTGGGGCTTTGCGCTTCTCTAGCCACCAAACGTCACGGTCCTTCTCTTTCCGTCTCGTAGAAACGAGCTGAGAAATTGCAAACGTCGAGCAATTGCTCAGAGATGAAAAGTGCCAGCACTGAAAGCTGTTGCTAGCCAGCACCCTTCCTTGGAAGCGCTTTTGTAGGCCTAAGAACACTGGGGCTCTGGGCTTCTCTAGCCACCTAATCTTCTGCTCATCCTCTCGCGCACTCTAAAGAGAGCTCAGGTGAGAAATTGCAAACGTCGAGCAATTGCTCAGAGATGAAAAGTGCCAGCACTGAAAGCTGTTGCTAGCCAGCACCCTTCCTTGGAAGCGCTTTTGTAGGCCTAAGAACACTGGGGCTCTGGGCTTCTCTAGCCACCTCATCTTCTGCTCATCCTCTCGCGCACTCTAAAGAGAGCTCAGGTGAGAAATTGCAAACGTCCAGCAATTGCTCAGAGATGAAAAGTGCCAGCACTGAAAGCTCTTGCTAGCCAGCACCCTTCCTTGGAAGTGCTTTCACAGGCGCAGTAACACTGGGGCTTTGCGCTTCTCTACGCACCAAACGTCACGGTCCTTCTCTTTCCATCTCGTAGACACGAGCTGAGAAATTGCAAACGTCGAGCAATTGCTCCGAGATGAAAAGTGCCAGCACTGAAAGCTGTTGCTAGCCAGCACCCTTCCTTGGAAGCGCTTTTGTAGGCCTAAGAACACTGGGGCTCTGGGCTTCTCTAGCCACCTCATCTTCTGCTCATCCTCTCGCGCACTCTAAAGAGAGCTCAGGTGAGAAATTGCAAACGTCGAGCAATTGCTCAGAGATGAAAAGTGCCAGCACTGAAAGCTGTTGCTAGCCAGCACCCTTCCTTGGAAGCGCTTTTGTAGGCCTAAGAACACTGGGGCTCTGGGCTTCTCTAGCCACCTAATCTTCTGCTCATCCTCTCGCGCACTCTAAAGAGAGCTCAGGTGAGAAATTGCAAACGTCGAGCAATTGCTCAGAGATGAAAAGTGCCAGCACTGAAAGCTGTTGCTAGCCAGCACCCTTCCTTGGAAGCGCTTTCACAGGCGCAGTAACACTGGGGCTTTGCGCTTGTCTAGCCACCAAACGTCACGGTCATTCTCTTTCCATCTCGTAGACACGAGCTGAGAAATTGCAAACGTCGAGCAATTGCTCAGAGATGAAAAGTGCCAGCACTGAAAGCTGTTGCTAGCCAGCACCCTTCCTTGGAAGCGCTTTTGTAGGCCTAAGAACACTGGGGCTCTGGGCTTCTCTAGCCACCTAATCTTCTGCTCATCCTCTCGCGCACTCTAAAGAGAGCTCAGGTGAGAAATTGCAAACGTCCAGCAATTGCTCCGAGATGAAAAGTGCCAGCACTGAAAGCTCTTGCTAGCCAGCACCCTTCCTTGGAAGCGCTTTCACAGGTGCAGCAACACTGGGGCTTTGCGCTTCTCTACGCACCAAACGTCACGGTCCTTCTCTTTCCGTCTCGTAGAAACGAGCTGAGAAATTGCAAACGTCGAGCAATTGCTCAGAGATGAAAAGTGCCAGCACTGAAAGCTCTTGCTAGCCAGCTCCCTTCCTTGGAAGCGCTTTCACAGGCGCAGCAACACTGGGGCTTTGCGCTTCTATACGCACCAAATGTCACGGTCCTTCTCTTTCCGTCTTGTAGACACGAGCTGAGAAATTGCAAACGTCGAGCAATTGCTCCGAGATGAAAAGTGCCAGCACTGAAAGCTGTTGCTAGCCAGCACCCTTCCTTGGAAGCGCTTTTGTAGGCCTAAGAACACTGGGGCTCTGGGCTTCTCTAGCCACCTCATCTTCTGCTCATCCTCTCGCGCACTCTAAAGAGAGCTCAGGTAAGAAATTGCAAACGTCGAGCAATTGCTCAGAGATGAAAAGTGCCAGCACTGAAAGCTGTTGCTAGCCAGCACCCTTCCTTGGAAGCGCTTTCACAGGAGCAGCAACACTGGGGCTTTGCGCTTCTCTAGCCACCAAACGTCACGGTCCTTCTCTTTCCGTCTCGTAGAAACGAGCTGAGAAATTGCAAACGTCGAGCAATTGCTCAGAGATGAAAAGTGCCAGCACTGAAAGATCTTGCTAGCCAGCACCCTTCCTTGGAAGCGCTTTTGTAGGCCTAAGAACACTGGGGCTCTGGGCTTCTCTAGCCACCTCATCTTCTGCTCATCCTCTCGCGCACTCTAAAGAGAGCTCAGGTGAGAAATTGCAAACGTCCAGCAATTGCTCCGAGATGAAAAGTGCCAGCACTGAAAGCTCTTGCTAGCCAGCACCCTTCCTTGGAAGCGCTTTTGTAGGCCTAAGAACACTGGGGCTCTGGGCTTCTCTAGCCACCTCATCTTCTGCTCATCCTCTCGCGCAGTCTAAAGAGAGCTCAGGTGAGAAATTGCAAACGTCCAGCAATTGCTCAGAGATGAAAAGTGCCAGCACTGAAAGCTGTTGCTAGCCAGCACCCTTCCTTGGAAGTGCTTTCACAGGCGCAGTAACACTGGGGCTTTGCGCTTGTCTAGCCACCAAACGTCACGGTCATTCTCTTTCCATCTCGTAGACACGAGCTGAGAAATTGCAAACGTCGAGCAATTGCTCAGAGATGAAAAGTGCCAGCACTGAAAGCTCTTGCTAGCCAGCTCCCTTCCTTGGAAGCGCTTTTGTAGGCCTAAGAACACTGGGGCTCTGGGCTTCTCTAGCCACCTCATCTTCTGCTCATCCTCTCGCGCACTCTAAAGAGAGCTCAGGTGAGAAATTGCAAACGTCCAGCAATTGCTCCGAGATGAAAAGTGCCAGCACTGAAAGCTCTTGCTAGCCAGCACCCTTCCTTGGAAGCGCTTTCACAGGCGCAGCAACACTGGGGCTTTGCGCTTCTCTACGCACCAAACGTCACGGTCCTTCTCTTTCCGTCTCCTAGACACGAGCTGAGAAATTGCAAACGTCGAGCAATTGCTCAGAGATGAAAAGTGCCAGCACTGAAAGCTCTTGCTAGCCAGCTCCCTTCCTTGGAAGCGCTTTCACAGGCGCAGCAACACTGGGGCTTTGCGCTTCTATACGCACCAAATGTCACGGTCCTTCTCTTTCCGTCTCCTAGACACGAGCTGAGAAATTGCAAACGTCCAGCAATTGCTCCGAGATGAAAAGTGCCAGCACTGAAAGCTGTTGCTAGCCAGCACCCTTCCTTGGAAGCGCTTTTGTAGGCCTAAGAACACTGGGGCTCTGGGCTTCTCTAGCCACCTCATCTTCTGCTCATCCTCTCGCGCACTCTAAAGAGAGCTCAGGTAAGAAATTGCAAACGTCGAGCAATTGCTCAGAGATGAAAAGTGCCAGCACTGAAAGCTGTTGCTAGCCAGCACCCTTCCTTGGAAGCGCTTTCACAGGAGCAGCAACACTGGGGCTTTGCGCTTCTCTAGCCACCAAGCGTCACGGTCCTTCTCTTTCCGTCTCGTAGAAACGAGCTGAGAAATTGCAAACGTCGAGCAATTGCTCAGAGATGAAAAGTGCCAGCACTGAAAGCTGTTGCTAGCCAGCACCCTTCCTTGGAAGCGCTTTTGTAGGCCTAAGAACACTGGGGCTCTGGGCTTCTCTAGCCACCTCATCTTCTGCTCATCCTCTCGCGCACTCTAAAGAGAGCTCAGGTGAGAAATTGCAAACGTCGAGCAATTGCTCAGAGATGAAAAGTGCCAGCACTGAAAGCTCTTGCTAGCCAGCACCCTTCCTTGGAAGCGCTTTTGTAGGCCTAAGAACACTGGGGCTCTGGGCTTCTCTAGCCACCTCATCTTCTGCTCATCCTCTCGCGCACTCTAAAGAGAGCTCAGGTGAGAAATTGCAAACGTCGAGCAATTGCTCCGAGATGAAAAGTGCCAGCACTGAAAGCTGTTGCTAGCCAGCACCCTTCCTTGGAAGTGCTTTCACAGGCGCAGTAACACTGGGGCTTTGCGCTTGTCTAGCCACCAAACGTCACGGTCATTCTCTTTCCATCTCGTAGACACGAGCTCAGAAATTGCAAACGTCGAGCAATTGCTCAGAGATGAAAAGTGCCAGCACTGAAAGCTGTTGCTAGCCAGCACCCTTCCTTGGAAGCGCTTTCACAGGCGCAGCAACACTGGGGCTTTGCGATTCTATACGCACCAAACATCACGGTCCTTCTCTTTCCGTCTCGTAGACACGAGCTGAGAAATTGCAAACGTCGAGCAATTGCTCAGAGATGAAAAGTGCCAGCACTGAAAGCTGTTGCTAGCCAGCACCCTTCCTTGGAAGCGCTTTTGTAGGCCTAAGAACACTGGGGCTCTGGGCTTCTCTAGCCACCTCATCTTCTGCTCATCCTCTCGTGCACTCTAAAGAGAGCTCAGGTGAGAAATTGCAAACGTCCAGCAATTGCTCCGAGATGAAAAGTGCCAGCACTGAAAGCTCTTGCTAGCCAGCACCCTTCCTTGGAAGTGCTTTCACAGGCGCAGCAACACTGGGGCTTTGCGCTTGTCTAGCCACCAAACGTCACGGTCATTCTCTTTCCATCTCGTAGACACGAGCTGAGAAATTGCAAACGTCGAGCAATTGCTCAGAGATGAAAAGTGCCAGCACTGAAAGCTCTTGCTAGCCAGCACCCTTCCTTGGAAGCGCTTTCACAGGCGCAGTAACACTGGGGCTTTGCGCTTCTCTACCCACCAAACATCATGGTCATTCTCTTTCCATCTTGTAGACACGAGCTGAGAAATTGCAAACGTCGAGCAATTGCTCAGAGATGAAAAGTGCCAGCACTGAAAGCTGTTGCTAGCCAGCACCCTTCCTTGGAAGCGCTTTTGTAGGCCTAACAACACTGGGGCTCTGGGCTTCTCTAGCCACCTCATCTACTGCTCATCCTCTCGCGCACTCTAAAGAGAGCTCAGGTGAGAAATTGCAAACGTCCAGCAATTGCTCAGAGATGAAAAGTGCCAGCACTGAAAGCTGTTGCTAGCCAGCACCCTTCCTTGGAAGCGCTTTCACAGGCGCAGCAACACTGGGGCTTTGCGCTTCTCTAGCCACCAAACGTCACGGTCCTTCTCTTTCCGTCTCGTAGACACGAGCTGAGAAATTGCAAACGTCGAGCAATTGCTCAGAGATGAAAAGTGCCAGCACTGAAAGCTGTTGCTAGCCAGCACCCTTCCTTGGAAGCGCTTTTGTAGGCCTAAGAACACTGGGGCTCTGGGCTTCTCTAGCCACCTCATCTTCTGCTCATCCTCTCGCGCACTCTAAAGAGAGCTCAGGTGAGAAATTGCAAACGTCCAGCAATTGCTCAGAGATGAAAAGTGCCAGCACTGAAAGCTCTTGCTAGCCAGCACCCTTCCTTGGAAGTGCTTTCACAGGCGCAGTAACACTGGGGCTTTGCGCTTGTCTAGCCACCAAACGTCATGGTCATTCTCTTTCCATCTCGTAGACACAAGCTGAGAAATTGCAAACGTCGAGCAATTGCTCAGAGATGAAAAGTGCCAGCACTGAAAGCTGTTGCTAGCCAGCACCCTTCCTTGGAAGCGCTTTTGTAGGCCTAAGAACACTGGGGCTCTGGGCTTCTCTAGCCACCTAATCTTCTGCTCATCCTCTCGCGCACTCTAAAGAGAGCTCAGGTGAGAAATTGCAAACGTCGAGCAATTGCTCCGAGATGAAGAGTGCCAGCACTGAAAGATCTTGCTAGCCAGCACCCTTCCTTGGAAGCGCTTTCACAGGCGCAGCAACACTGGGGCTTTGCGCTTCTCTAGCCACCAAACGTCACGGTCCTTCTCTTTCCGTCTCCTAGACACGAGCTGAGAAATTGCAAACGTCGAGCAATTGCTCAGAGATGAAAAGTGCCAGCACTGAAAGCTCTTGCTAGCCAGCACCCTTCCTTGGAAGCGCTTTCACAGGCGCAGTAACACTGGGGCTTTGCGCTTCTCTACCCACCAAACATCACGGTCCTTCTCTTTCCGTCTCGTAGACACGAGCTGAGAAATTGCAAACGTTCAGCAATTGCTCAGAGATGAAAAGTGCCAGCACTGAAAGCTGTTGCTAGCCAGCACCCTTCCTTGGAAGCGCTTTTGTACGCCTAAGAACACTGGGGCTCTGGGCTTCTCTAGCCACCTCATCTTCTGCTCATCCTCTCGCGCACTCTAAAGAGAGCTCAGGTGAGAAATTGCAAACGTCCAGCAATTGCTCCGAGATGAAAAGTGCCAGCACTGAAAGCTCTTGCTAGCCAGCACCCTTCCTTGGAAGTGCTTTCACAGGCGCAGTAACACTGGGGCTTTGCGCTTGTCTAGCCACCAAACGTCACGGTCATTCTCTTTCCATCTCGTAGACACGAGCTGAGAAATTGCAAACGTCGAGCAATTGCTCAGAGATGAAAAGTGCCAGCACTGAAAGCTGTTGCTAGCCAGCTCCCTTCCTTGGAAGCGCTTTTGTAGGCCTAAGAACACTGGGGCTCTGGGCTTCTCTAGCCACCTCATCTTCTGCTCATCCTCTCGCGCACTCTAAAGAGAGCTCAGGTGAGAAATTGCAAACGTCCAGCAATTGCTCCGAGATGAAAAGTGCCAGCACTGAAAGCTGTTGCTAGCCAGCACCCTTCCTTGGAAGCGCTTTCACAGGCGCAGCAACACTGGGGCTTTGCGCTTCTCTAGCCACCAAACGTCACGGTCCTTCTCTTTCCGTCTCCTAGACACGAGCTGAGAAATTGCAAACGTCGAGCAATTGCTCAGAGATGAAAAGTGCCAGCACTGAAAGCTGTTGCTAGCCAGCACCCTTCCTTGGAAGCGCTTTCACAGGCGCAGTAACACTGGGGCTTTGCGCTTCTCTACCCACCAAACATCATGGTCATTCTCTTTCCATCTTGTAGACACGAGCTGAGAAATTGCAAACGTCGAGCAATTGCTCAGAGATGAAAAGTGCCAGCACTGAAAGCTGTTGCTAGCCAGCACCCTTCCTTGGAAGCGCTTTTGTAGGCCTAACAACACTGGGGCTCTGGGCTTCTCTAGCCACCTCATCTACTGCTCATCCTCTCGCGCACTCTAAAGAGAGCTCAGGTGAGAAATTGCAAACGTCCAGCAATTGCTCAGAGATGAAAAGTGCCAGCACTGAAAGCTCTTGCTAGCCAGCACCCTTCCTTGGAAGTGCTTTCACAGGCGCAGCAACACTGGGGCTTTGCGCTTCTCTACGCATCAAACGTCATGGTCATTCTCTTTCCAACTCGTAGACATGAGCTGAGAAATTGCAAACGTCGAGCAATTGCTCCGAGATGAAAAGTGCCAGCACTGAAAGCTCTTGCTAGCCAGCACCCTTCCTTGGAAGCGCTTTCACAGGCGCAGCAACACTGGGGCTTTGCGCTTCTATACGCACCAAACGTCACGGTCCTTCTCTTTCCGTCTCGTAGACACGAGCTGAGAAATTGCAAACGTCGAGCAATTGCTCAGAGATGAAAAGTGCCAGCACTGAAAGCTCTTGCTAGCCAGCACCCTTCCTTGGAAGCGCTTTCACAGGCGCAGCAACACTGGGGCTTTGCGCTTCTCTAGCCACCAAACGTCACGGTCCTTCTCTTTCCGTCTCGTAGACACGAGCTGAGAAATTGCAAACGTCGAGCAATTGCTCAGAGATGAAAAGTGCCAGCACTGAAAGCTCTTGCTAGCCAGCACCCTTCCTTGGAAGCGCTTTCACAGGAGCAGCAACACTGGGGCTTTGCGCTTCTGTACGCACCAAACGTCACGGTCCTCCTCTTTCCGTCTCGTAGACACGAGCTGAGAAATTGCAAACGTCGAGCAATTGCTCAGAGATGAAAAGTGCCAGCACTGAAAGCTGTTGCTAGCCAGCACCCTTCCTTGGAAGCGCTTTTGTAGGCCTAAGAACACTGGGGCTCTGGGCTTCTCTAGCCACCTAATCTTCTGCTCATCCTCTCGCGCACTCTAAAGAGAGCTCAGGTGAGAAATTGCAAACGTCCAGCAATTGCTCAGAGATGAAAAGTGCCAGCACTGAAAGCTCTTGCTAGCCAGCACCCTTCCTTGGAAGCGCTTTCACAGGCGCAGCAACACTGGGGCTTTGCGCTTCTCTAGCCACCAAACGTCACGGTCCTTCTCTTTCCGTCTCCTAGACACGAGCTGAGAAATTGCAAACGTCGAGCAATTGCTCCGAGACGAAAAGTGCCAGCACTGAAAGCTGTTGCTAGCCAGCACCCTTCCTTGGAAGCGCTTTCACAGGCGCAGTAACACTGGGGCTTTGCGCTTCTGTACGCACCAAACGTCACGGTCCTTCTCTTTCCGTCTCGTAGACACGAGCTGAGAAATTGCAAACGTCGAGCAATTGCTCAGAGATGAAAAGTGCCAGCACTGAAAGCTGTTGCTAGCCAGAACCCTTCCTTGGAAGCGCTTTCACAGGCGCAGCAACACTGGGGCTTTGCGCTTCTCTAGCCATCAAACGCCATGGTCATTCTCTTTCCATCTCGTAGACACGAGCTGAGAAATTGCAAACGTCGAGCAATTGCTCAGAGATGAAAAGTGCCAGCACTGAAAGCTGTTGCTAGCCAGCACCCTTCCTTGGAAGCGCTTTTGTAGGCCTAAGAACACTGGGGCTCTGGGCTTCTCTAGCCACCTCATCTTCTGCTCATCCTCTCGCGCACTCTAAAGAGAGCTCAGGTGAGAAATTGCAAACGTCCAGCAATTGCTCAGAGATGAAAAGTGCCAGCACTGAAAGCTCTTGCTAGCCAGCACCCTTCCTTGGAAGCGCTTTCACAGGCGCAGCAACACTGGGGCTTTGCGATTCTATACGCACCAAACGTCACGGTCCTTCTCTTTCCGTCTCGTAGACACGAGCTGAGAAATTGCAAACGTCCAGCAATTGCTCAGAGATGAAAAGTGCCAGCACTGAAAGCTCTTGCTAGCCAGCACCCTTCCTTGGAAGCGCTTTTGTAGGCCTAAGAACACTGGGGCTCTGGGCTTCTCTAGCCACCTCATCTTCTGCTCATCCTCTCGCGCACTCTAAAGAGAGTTCAGGTGAGAAATTGCAAACGTCGAGCAATTGCTCAGAGATGAAAAGTGCCAGCACTGAAAGCTCTTGCTAGCCAGCCCCCTTCCTTGGAAGCGCTTTTGTAGGCTAAAGAACACTGGGGCTCTGGGCTTCTCTAGCCACCTCATCTTCTGCTCATCCTCTCGCGCACTCTAAAGAGAGCTCAGGTGAGAAATTGCAAACGTCCAGCAATTGCTCAGAGATGAAAAGTGCCAGCACTGAAAGCTCTTGCTAGCCAGCACCCTTCCTTGGAAGCGCTTTCACAGGCGCAGCAACACTGGGGCTTTGCGCTTCTCTAGCCACCAAACGTCACGGTCATTCTCTTTCCGTCGGTAGACACGAGCTGAGAAATTGCAAACGTCCAGCAATTGCTCAGAGAGGAAAAGTGCCAGCACTGAAAGCTGTTGCTAGCCAGCACCCTTCCTTGGAAGCGCTTTTGTAGGCCTAAGAACACTGGGGCTCTGGGCTTCTCTAGCCACCTCATCTACTGCTCATCCTCTCGCGCACTCTAAAGAGAGCTCAGGTGAGAAATTGCAAACGTCGAGCAATTGCTCAGAGATGAAAAGTGCCAGCACTGAAAGCTCTTGCTAGCCAGCACCCTTCCTTGGAAGTGCTTTCACAGGCGCAGTAACACTGGGGCTTTGCGCTTCTCTAGCCATCAAACGTCATGGTCATTCTCTTTCCGTCTCGTAGACACGAGCTGAGAAATTGCAAACGTCGAGCAATTGCTCAGAGATGAAAAGTGCCAGCACTGAAAGCTCTTGCTAGCCAGCCCCCTTCCTTGGAAGCGCTTTTGTAGGCCTAAGAACACTGGGGCTCTGGGCTTCTCTAGCCACCTCATCTTCTGCTCATCCTCTCGCGCACTCTAAAGAGAGTTCAGGTGAGAAATTGTAAACGTTCAGCAATTGCTCAGAGATGAAAAGTGCCAGCACTGAAAGCTCTTGCTAGCCAGCACCCTTCCTTGGAAGCGCTTTCACAGGTGCAGCAACACTGGGGCTTTGCGCTTCTCTAGCCACCAAACGTCACGGTCCTTCTCTTTCCGTCTCGTAGACACGAGCTGAGAAATTGCAAACGTCGAGCAATTGCTCCGAGATAAAAAGTGCCAGCACTGAAAGCTCTTGCTAGCCAGCACCCTTCCTTGGAAGCGCTTTCACAGGAGCAGCAACACTGGGGCTTTGCGCTTCTATACGCACCAAACGTCACGGTCATTCTCTTTCCATCTTGTAGACACGAGCTGAGAAATTGCAAACGTCGAGCAATTGCTCAGAGATGAAAAGTGCCAGCACTGAAAGCTGTTGCTAGCCAGCACCCTTCCTTGGAAGCGCTTTTGTAGGCCTAAGAACACTGGGGCTCTGGGCTTCTCTAGCCACCTCATCTTCTGCTCATCCTCTCGCGCACTCTAAAGAGAGCTCAGGTGAGAAATTGCAAACGTCGAGCAATTGCTCAGAGATGAAAAGTGCCAGCACTGAAAGCTCTTGCTAGCCAGCACCCTTCCTTGGAAGTGCTTTCACAGGCGCAGTAACACTGGGGCTTTGCGCTTGTCTAGCCACCAAACGTCACGGTCATTCTCTTTCCATCTCGTAGACACGAGCTGAGAAATTGCAAACGTCCAGCAATTGCTCCGAGATGAAAAGTGCCAGCACTGAAAGCTGTTGCTAGCCAGCACCCTTCCTTGGAAGCGCTTTCACAGGCGCAGCAACACTGGGGCTTTACGCTTCTCTAGCCACCAAACGTCACTGTCCTTCTCTTTCCGTCTCGTAGACACGAGCTGAGAAATTGCAAACGTCGAGCAATTGCTCAGAGATGAAAAGTGCCAGCACTGAAAGCTGTTGCTAGCCAGCACCCTTCCTTGGAAGCGCTTTCACAGGCGCAGTAACACTGGGGCTTTGCGCTTCTCTACCCACCAAACATCACGGTCATTCTCTTTCCATCTTGTAGACACGAGCTGAGAAATTGCAAACGTCGAGCAATTGCTCAGAGATGAAAAGTGCCAGCACTGAAAGCTGTTGCTAGCCAGCACCCTTCCTTGGAAGCGCTTTTGTAGGCTTAAGAACACTGGGGCTCTGGGCTTCTCTAGCCACCTCATCTTCTGCTCATCCTCTCGCGCACTCTAAAGAGAGCTCAGGTGAGAAATTGCAAACGTCCAGCAATTGCTCAGAGATGAAAAGTGCCAGCACTGAAAGCTGTTGCTAGCCAGCACCCTTCCTTGGAAGCGCTTTCACAGGCGCAGCAACACTGGGGCTTTGCGCTTGTCTAGCCACCAAACGTCACGGTCATTCTCTTTCCGTCGGTAGACACGAGCTGAGAAATTGCAAACGTCGAGCAATTGCTCAGAGATGAAAAGTGCCAGCACTGAAAGCTGTTGCTAGCCAGCCCCCTTCCTTGGAAGCGCTTTTGTAGGCCTAAGAACACTGGGGCTCTGGGCTTCTCTAGCCACCTCATCTTCTGCTCATCCTCTCGCGCACTCTAAAGAGAGCTCAGGTGAGAAATTGCAAACGTCGAGCAATTGCTCAGAGATGAAAAGTGCCAGCACTGAAAGCTCTTGCTAGCCAGCACCCTTCCTTGGAAGCGCTTTCACAGGCGCAGCAACACTGGGGCTTTGCGCTTCTATACGCACCAAACGTCACGGTCCTTCTCTTTCCGTCTCGTAGACACGAGCTGAGAAATTGCAAACGTCCAGCTATTGCTCAGAGATGAAAAGTGCCAGCACTGAAAGCTCTTGCTAGCCAGCACCCTTCCTTGGAAGCGCTTTCACAGGTGCAGCAACACTGGGGCTTTGCGCTTCTCTAGCCACCAAACGTCACGGTCCTTCTCTTTCCGTCTCCTAGACACGAGCTGAGAAATTGCAAACGTCGAGCAATTGCTCAGAGATGAAAAGTGCCAGCACTGAAAGCTCTTGCTAGCCAGCACCCTTCCTTGGAAGCGCTTTCACAGGAGCAGCAACACTGGGGCTTTGCGCTTCTCTACCCACCAAACGTCACGGTCCTTCTCTTTCCGTCTCGTAGACACGAGCTGAGAAATTGCAAACGTCGAGCAATTGCTCAGAGATGAAAAGTGCCAGCACTGAAAGCTCTTGCTAGCCAGCACCCTTCCTTGGAAGCGCTTTTGTAGGCCTAAGAACAGTGGGGCTCTGGGCTTCTCTAGCCACCTCATCTTCTGCTCATCCTCTCGCGCACTCTAAAGAGAGCTCAGGTGAGAAATTGCAAACGTCCAGCAATTGCTCAGAGATGAAAAGTGCCAGCACTGAAAGATCTTGCTAGCCAGCACCCTTCCTTGGAAGCGCTTTCACAGGCGCAGCAACACTGGGGCTTTGCGCTTCTCTAGCCACCAAACGTCACGGTCCTTCTCTTTCAGTCGGTAGACACGAGCTGAGAAATTGCAAACGTCGAGCAATTGCTCCGAGATGAAAAGTGCCAGCACTGAAAGCTCTTGCTAGCCAGCACCCTTCCTTGGAAGCGCTTTCACAGGCGCAGTAACACTGGGGCTTTGCACTTCTGTACGCACCAAACGTCACGGTCCTTCTCTTTCCGTCTCCTAGACACGAGCTGAGAAATTGCAAACGTCGAGCAATTGCTCAGAGATGAAAAGTGCCAGCACTGAAAGCTCTTGCTAGCCAGCACCCTTCCTTGGAAGCGCTTTCACAGGCGCAGTAACACTGGGGCTTTGCGCTTCTCTAGCCATCAAACGTCATGGTCATTCTCTTTCCATCTCGTAGACACGAGCTGAGAAATTGCAAACGTCGAGCAATTGCTCAGAGATGAAAAGTGCCAGCACTGAAAGCTGTTGCTAGCCAGCACCCTTCCTTGGAAGCGCTTTTGTAGGCCTAAGAACACTGGGGCTCTGGGCTTCTCTAGCCACCTCATCTTCTGCTCATCCTCTCGCGCACTCTAAAGAGAGCTCAGGTGAGAAATTGCAAACGTCCAGCAATTGCTCAGAGATGAAAAGTGCCAGCACTGAAAGCTGTTGCTAGCCAGCACCCTTCCTTGGAAGCGCTTTTGTAGGCCTAAGAACACTGGGGCTCTGGGCTTCTCTAGCCACCTCATCTTCTGCTCATCCTCTCGCGCACTCTAAAGAGAGCTCAGGTGAGAAATTGCAAACGTCCAGCAATTGCTCAGAGATGAAAAGTGCCAGCACTGAAAGCTCTTGCTAGCCAGCACCCTTCCTTGGAAGCGCTTTCACAGGCGCAGCAACACTGGGGCTTTGCGCTTCTATACGCACCAAACGTCACGGTCCTTCTCTTTCCGTCGGTAGACACGAGCTGAGAAATTGCAAACGTCGAGCAATTGCTCCGAGATGAAAAGTGCCAGCACTGAAAGCTGTTGCTAGCCAGCACCCTTCCTTGGAAGCGCTTTCACAGGCGCAGTAACACTGGGGCTTTGCACTTCTGTACGCACCAAACGTCACGGTCCTTCTCTTTCCGTCTCCTAGACACGAGCTGAGAAATTGCAAACGTCCAGCAATTGCTCAGAGATGAAAAGTGCCAGCACTGAAAGCTCTTGCTAGCCAGCACCCTTCCTTGGAAGCGCTTTTGTAGGCCTAAGAACACTGGGGCTCTGGGCTTCTCTAGCCACCTCATCTTCTGCTCATCCTCTCGCGCACTCTAAAGAGAGCTCAGGTGAGAAATTGCAAACGTCGAGCAATTGCTCAGAGATGAAAAGTGCCAGCACTGAAAGCTGTTGCTAGCCAGCACCCTTCCTTGGAAGCGCTTTCACAGGCGCAGCAACACTGGGGCTTTGCGCTTCTATACGCACCAAACGTCACGGTCCTTCTCTTTCCGTCTCCTAGACACGAGCTGAGAAATTGCAAACGTCGAGCAATTGCTCAGAGATGAAAAGTGCCAGCACTGAAAGCTGTTGCTAGCCAGCACCCTTCCTTGGAAGCGCTTTCACAGGCGCAGCAACACTGGGGCTTTGCGCTTCTATACGCACCAAACGTCACGGTCATTCTCTTTCCGTCTCGTAGACACGAGCTGAGAAATTGCAAACGTCCAGCAATTGCTCAGAGATGAAAAGTGCCAGCACTGAAAGCTGTTGCTAGCCAGCACCCTTCCTTGGAAGCGCTTTCACAGGCGCAGCAACACTGGGGCTTTGCGCTTCTATACGCACCAAACGTCACGGTCATTCTCTTTCCGTCTCGTAGACACGAGCTGAGAAATTGCAAACGTCCAGCAATTGCTCAGAGATGAAAAGTGCCAGCACTGAAAGCTGTTGCTAGCCAGCACCCTTCCTTGGAAGCGCTTTCACAGGAGCAGCAACACTGGGGCTTTGCGCTTCTATACGCACCAAACGTCACGGTCCTTCTCTTTCCGTCTCGTAGACACGAGCTGAGAAATTGCAAACGTCCAGCAATTGCTCAGAGATGAAAAGTGCCAGCACTGAAAGCTGTTGCTAGCCAGCACCCTTCCTTGGAAGCGCTTTCACAGGCGCAGTAACACTGGGGCTTTGCACTTCTGTACGCACCAAACGTCACGGTCCTTCTCTTTCCGTCTCCTAGACACGAGCTGAGAAATTGCAAACGTCGAGCAATTGCTCAGAGATGAAAAGTGCCAGCACTGAAAGCTGTTGCTAGCCAGCACCCTTCCTTGGAAGCGCTTTTGTAGGCCTAAGAACACTGGGGCTCTGGGCTTCTCTAGCCACCTCATCTACTGCTCATCCTCTCGCGCACTCTAAAGAGAGCTCAGGTGAGAAATTGCAAACGTCCAGCAATTGCTCAGAGATGAAAAGTGCCAGCACTGAAAGCTCTTGCTAGCCAGCACCCTTCCTTGGAAGTGCTTTCACAGGCGCAGTAACACTGGGGCTTTGCGCTTCTCTAGCCATCAAACGTCATGGTCATTCTCTTTCCAACTCGTAGACATGAGCTGAGAAATTGCAAACGTCGAGCAATTGCTCAGAGATGAAAAGTGCCAGCACTGAAAGCTGTTGCTAGCCAGCACCCTTCCTTGGAAGCGCTTTTGTAGGCCTAAGAACACTGGGGCTCTGGGCTTCTCTAGCCACCTCATCTTCTGCTCATCCTCTCGCGCACTCTAAAGAGAGCTCAGGTGAGAAATTGCAAACGTCCAGCAATTGCTCAGAGATGAAAAGTGCCAGCACTGAAAGCTGTTGCTAGCCAGCACCCTTCCTTGGAAGCGCTTTTGTAGGCCTAAGAACACTGGGGCTCTGGGCTTCTCTAGCCACCTCATCTTCTGCTCATCCTCTCGCGCACTCTAAAGAGAGCTCAGGTGAGAAATTGCAAACGTCGAGCAATTGCTCAGAGATGAAAAGTGCCAGCACTGAAAGATCTTGCTAGCCAGCACCCTTCCTTGGAAGCGCTTTCACAGGCGCAGCAACACTGGGGCTTTGCGCTTCTCTAGCCACCAAACGTCACGGTCCTTCTCTTTCCGTCGGTAGACACGAGCTGAGAAATTGCAAACGTCGAGCAATTGCTCCGAGATGAAAAGTGCCAGCACTGAAAGCTGTTGCTAGCCAGCACCCTTCCTTGGAAGCGCTTTCACAGGCGCAGTAACACTGGGGCTTTGCACTTCTGTACGCACCAAACGTCACGGTCATTCTCTTTCCGTCTCGTAGACACGAGCTGAGAAATTGCAAACGTCGAGCAATTGCTCAGAGATGAAAAGTGCCAGCACTGAAAGCTGTTGCTAGCCAGCACCCTTCCTTGGAAGCGCTTTTGTAGGCCTAAGAACACTGGGGCTCTGGGCTTCTCTAGCCACCTCATCTTCTGCTCATCCTCTCGCGCACTCTAAAGAGAGTTCAGGTGAGAAATTGCAAACGTCCAGCAATTGCTCAGAGATGAAAAGTGCCAGCACTGAAAGCTCTTGCTAGCCAGCACCCTTCCTTGGAAGCGCTTTTGTAGGCTTAAGTACACTGGGGCTCTGGGCTTCTCTAGCCATCTCATCTTCTGCTCATCCTCTCGCGCACTCTAAAGAGAGCTCAGGTGAGAAATTGCAAACGTCCAGCAATTGCTCAGAGATGAAAAGTGCCAGCACTGAAAGCTCTTGCTAGCCAGCACCCTTCCTTGGAAGCGCTTTCACAGGCGCAGCAACACTGGGGCTTTGCGCTTCTCTAGCCACCAAACGTCACGGTCCTTCTCTTTCCGTCGGTAGACACGAGCTGAGAAATTGCAAACGTCGAGCAATTGCTCAGAGATGAAAAGTGCCAGCACTGAAAGCTGTTGCTAGCCAGCACCCTTCCTTGGAAGCGCTTTTGTAGGCCTAAGAACACTGGGGCTCTGGGCTTCTCTAGCCACCTCATCTTCTGCTCATCCTCTCGCGCACTCTAAAGAGAGCTCAGGTGAGAAATTGCAAACGTCCAGCAATTGCTCAGAGATGAAAAGTGCCAGCACTGAAAGCTGTTGCTAGCCAGCACCCTTCCTTGGAAGCACTTTCACAGGTGCAGCAACACTGGGGCTTTGCGCTTCTCTAGCCACCAAACGTCACGGTCCTTCTCTTTCCGTCTCGTAGACACGAGCTGAGAAATTGCAAACGTCGAGCAATTGCTCAGAGATGAAAAGTGCCAGCACTGAAAGCTGTTGCTAGCCAGCACCCTTCCTTGGAAGCGCTTTTGTAGGCTTAAGAACACTGGGGCTCTGGGCTTCTCTAGCCACCTCATCTTCTGCTCATCCTCTCGCGCACTCTAAAGAGAGCTCAGGTGAGAAATTGCAAACGTCCAGCAATTGCTCAGAGATGAAAAGTGCCAGCACTGAAAGCTCTTGCTAGCCAGCACCCTTCCTTGGAAGCGCTTTTGTAGGCCTAAGAACACTGGGGCTCTGGGCTTCTCTAGCCACCTCATCTTCTGCTCATCCTCTCGCGCACTCTAAAGAGAGTTCAGGTGAGAAATTGCAAACGTCCAGCAATTGCTCAGAGATGAAAAGTGCCAGCACTGAAAGCTCTTGCTAGCCAGCCCCCTTCCTTGGAAGCGCTTTTGTAGGCTTAAGAACACTGGGGCTCTGGGCTTCTCTAGCCACCTCATCTTCTGCTCATCCTCTCGCGCACTCTAAAGAGAGCTCAGGTGAGAAATTGCAAACGTCCAGCAATTGCTCAGAGATGAAAAGTGCCAGCACTGAAAGCTCTTGCTAGCCAGCACCCTTCCTTGGAAGCGCTTTCACAGGCGCAGCAACACTGGGGCTTTGCGCTTCTCTAGCCACCAAACGTCACGGTCCTTCTCTTTCCGTCGGTAGACACGAGCTGAGAAATTGCAAACGTCGAGCAATTGCTCCGAGATGAAAAGTGCCAGCACTGAAAGCTGTTGCTAGCCAGCACCCTTCCTTGGAAGCGCTTTTGTAGGCCTAAGAACACTGGGGCTCTGGGCTTCTCTAGCCACCTCATCTACTGCTCATCCTCTCGCGCACTCTAAAGAGAGCTCAGGTGAGAAATTGCAAACGTCCAGCAATTGCTCAGAGATGAAAAGTGCCAGCACTGAAAGCTCTTGCTAGCCAGCACCCTTCCTTGGAAGTGCTTTCACAGGCGCAGTAACACTGGGGCTTTGCGCTTCTCTAGCCATCAAACGTCATGGTCATTCTCTTTCCAACTCGTAGACACGAGCTGAGAAATTGCAAACGTCGAGCAATTGCTCAGAGATGAAAAGTGCCAGCACTGAAAGCTGTTGCTAGCCAGCACCCTTCCTTGGAAGCGCTTTTGTAGGCCTAAGAACACTGGGGCTCTGGGCTTCTCTAGCCACCTCATCTTCTGCTCATCCTCTCGCGCACTCTAAAGAGAGCTCAGGTGAGAAATTGCAAACGTCGAGCAATTGCTCAGAGATGAAAAGTGCCAGCACTGAAAGCTGTTGCTAGCCAGCACCCTTCCTTGGAAGCGCTTTCACAGGCGCAGCAACACTGGGGCTTTGCGCTTCTATACGCACCAAACGTCACGGTCCTTCTCTTTCCGTCTCGTAGACACGAGCTGAGAAATTGCAAACGTCCAGCAATTGCTCAGAGATGAAAAGTGCCAGCACTGAAAGCTGTTGCTAGCCAGCACCCTTCCTTGGAAGCGCTTTCACAGGTGCAGCAACACTGGGGCTTTGCGCTTCTCTAGCCACCAAACGTCACGGTCCTTCTCTTTCCGTCGGTAGACACGAGCTGAGAAATTGCAAACGTCGAGCAATTGCTCAGAGATGAAAAGTGCCAGCACTGAAAGCTCTTGCTAGCCAGCACCCTTCCTTGGAAGCGCTTTTGTAGGCCTAAGAACACTGGGGCTCTGGGCTTCTCTAGCCACCTCATCTACTGCTCATCCTCTCGCGCACTCTAAAGAGAGCTCAGGTGAGAAATTGCAAACGTCCAGCAATTGCTCAGAGATGAAAAGTGCCAGCACTGAAAGCTCTTGCTAGCCAGCACCCTTCCTTGGAAGTGCTTTCACAGGCGCAGTAACACTGGGGCTTTGCGCTTCTCTAGCCATCAAACGTCATGGTCATTCTCTTTCCAACTCGTAGACACGAGCTGAGAAATTGCAAACGTCGAGCAATTGCTCAGAGATGAAAAGTGCCAGCACTGAAAGCTGTTGCTAGCCAGCACCCTTCCTTGGAAGCGCTTTTGTAGGCCTAAGAACACTGGGGCTCTGGGCTTCTCTAGCCACCTCATCTTCTGCTCATCCTCTCGCGCACTCTAAAGAGAGCTCAGGTGAGAAATTGCAAACGTCCAGCAATTGCTCAGAGATGAAAAGTGCCAGCACTGAAAGCTCTTGCTAGCCAGCACCCTTCCTTGGAAGCGCTTTCACAGGCGCAGCAACACTGGGGCTTTGCGCTTCTATACGCACCAAACGTCACGGTCCTTCTCTTTCCGTCTCGTAGACACGAGCTGAGAAATTGCAAACGTCCAGCAATTGCTCAGAGATGAAAAGTGCCAGCACTGAAAGCTGTTGCTAGCCAGCACCCTTCCTTGGAAGCGCTTTCACAGGTGCAGCAACACTGGGGCTTTGCGCTTCTCTAGCCACCAAACATCACGGTCCTTCTCTTTCCGTCGGTAGACACGAGCTGAGAAATTGCAAACGTCGAGCAATTGCTCAGAGATGAAAAGTGCCAGCACTGAAAGCTCTTGCTAGCCAGCACCCTTCCTTGGAAGCGCTTTCACAGGAGCAGCAACACTGGGGCTTTGCGCTTCTATACGCACCAAACGTCACGGTCCTTCTCTTTCCGTCTCGTAGACACGAGCTGAGAAATTGCAAACGTCCAGCAATTGCTCAGAGATGAAAAGTGCCAGCACTGAAAGCTGTTGCTAGCCAGCACCCTTCCTTGGAAGCGCTTTCACAGGCGCAGCAACACTGGGGCTTTGCGCTTCTCTAGCCACCAAACGTCACGGTCCTTCTCTTTCCGTCTCCTAGACACGAGCTGAGAAATTGCAAACGTCCAGCAATTGCTCAGAGATGAAAAGTGCCAGCACTGAAAGCTGTTGCTAGCCAGCCCCCTTCCTTGGAAGCGCTTTCACAGGAGCAGCAACACTGGGGCTTTGCGCTTCTATACGCACCAAACGTCACGGTCCTTCTCTTTCCGTCTCGTAGACACGAGCTGAGAAATTGCAAACGTTGAGCAATTGCTCAGAGATGAAAAGTGCCAGCACTGAAAGCTCTTGCTAGCCAGCACCCTTCCTTGGAAGCGCTTTCACAGGCGCAGCAACACTGGGGCTTTGCGCTTCTATACGCACCAAACGTCACGGTCCTTCTCTTTCCGTCTCGTAGACACGAGCTGAGAAATTGCAAACGTCGAGCAATTGCTCAGAGAGGAAAAGTGCCAGCACTGAAAGCTGTTGCTAGCCAGCACCCTTCCTTGGAAGCGCTTTTGTAGGCCTAAGAACACTGGGGCTCTGGGCTTCTCTAGCCACCTCATCTTCTGCTCATCCTCTCGCGCACTCTAAAGAGAGTTCAGGTGAGAAATTGCAAACGTCCAGCAATTGCTCAGAGATGAAAAGTGCCAGCACTGAAAGCTCTTGCTAGCCAGCCTCCTTCCTTGGAAGCGCTTTTGTAGGCTTAAGTACACTGGGGCTCTGGGCTTCTCTAGCCATCTCATCTTCTGCTCATCCTCTCGCGCACTCTAAAGAGAGCTCAGGTGAGAAATTGCAAACGTCCAGCAATTGCTCAGAGATGAAAAGTGCCAGCACTGAAAGCTCTTGCTAGCCAGCACCCTTCCTTGGAAGCGCTTTCACAGGCGCAGTAACACTGGGGCTTTGCGCTTCTCTAGCCACCAAACGTCACGGTCCTTCTCTTTCCGTCGGTAGACACGAGCTGAGAAATTGCAAACGTCGAGCAATTGCTCAGAGATGAAAAGTGCCAGCACTGAAAGCTGTTGCTAGCCAGCACCCTTCCTTGGAAGCGCTTTTGTAGGCCTAGAGAACACTGGGGCTCTGGGCTTCTCTAGCCACCTCATCTTCTGCTCATCCTCTCGCGCACTCTAAAGAGAGCTCAGGTGAGAAATTGCAAACGTCCAGCAATTGCTCAGAGATGAAAAGTGCCAGCACTGAAAGCTCTTGCTAGCCAGCACCCTTCCTTGGAAGCACTTTCACAGGTGCAGCAACACTGGGGCTTTGCGCTTCTCTAGCCACCAAACGTCACGGTCCTTCTCTTTCCGTCTCGTAGACACGAGCTGAGAAATTGCAAACGTCGAGCAATTGCTCAGAGATGAAAAGTGCCAGCACTGAAAGCTGTTGCTAGCCAGCACCCTTCCTTGGAAGCGCTTTTGTAGGCTTAAGAACACTGGGGCTCTGGGCTTCTCTAGCCACCTCATCTTCTGCTCATCCTCTCGCGCACTCTAAAGAGAGCTCAGGTGAGAAATTGCAAACGTCCAGCAATTGCTCAGAGATGAAAAGTGCCAGCACTGAAAGCTGTTGCTAGCCAGCACCCTTCCTTGGAAGCGCTTTTGTAGGCCTAAGAACACTGGGGCTCTGGGCTTCTCTAGCCACCTAATCTTCTGCTCATCCTCTCGCGCACTCTAAAGAGAGTTCAGGTGAGAAATTGCAAACGTCGAGCAATTGCTCCGAGATGAAAAGTGCCAGCACTGAAAGCTCTTGCTAGCCAGCCCCCTTCCTTGGAAGCGCTTTTGTAGGCTTAAGAACACTGGGGCTCTGGGCTTCTCTAGCCACCTCATCTTCGGCTCATCCTCTCGCGCACTCTAAAGAGAGTTCAGGTGAGAAATTGCAAACGTCGAGCAATTGCTCAGAGATGAAAAGTGCCAGCACTGAAAGCTCTTGCTAGCCAGCCCCCTTCCTTGGAAGCGCTTTTGTAGGCTTAAGAACACTGGGGCTCTGGGCTTCTCTAGCCACCTCATCTTCTGCTCATCCTCTCGCGCACTCTAAAGAGAGCTCAGGTGAGAAATTGCAAACGTCCAGCAATTGCTCAGAGATGAAAAGTGCCAGCACTGAAAGCTCTTGCTAGCCAGCACCCTTCCTTGGAAGCGCTTTCACAGGCGCAGTAACACTGGGGCTTTGCGCTTCTCTAGCCACCAAACGTCACGGTCCTTCTCTTTCCGTCGGTAGACACGAGCTGAGAAATTGCAAACGTCGAGCAATTGCTCAGAGATGAAAAGTGCCAGCACTGAAAGCTGTTGCTAGCCAGCACCCTTCCTTGGAAGCGCTTTTGTAGGCCTAGAGAACACTGGGGCTCTGGGCTTCTCTAGCCACCTCATCTTCTGCTCATCCTCTCGCGCACTCTAAAGAGAGCTCAGGTGAGAAATTGCAAACGTCCAGCAATTGCTCAGAGATGAAAAGTGCCAGCACTGAAAGCTCTTGCTAGCCAGCACCCTTCCTTGGAAGCACTTTCACAGGTGCAGCAACACTGGGGCTTTGCGCTTCTCTAGCCACCAAACGTCACGGTCCTTCTCTTTCCGTCTCGTAGACACGAGCTGAGAAATTGCAAACGTCGAGCAATTGCTCAGAGATGAAAAGTGCCAGCACTGAAAGCTGTTGCTAGCCAGCACCCTTCCTTGGAAGCGCTTTTGTAGGCTTAAGAACACTGGGGCTCTGGGCTTCTCTAGCCACCTCATCTTCTGCTCATCCTCTCGCGCACTCTAAAGAGAGCTCAGGTGAGAAATTGCAAACGTCCAGCAATTGCTCAGAGATGAAAAGTGCCAGCACTGAAAGCTGTTGCTAGCCAGCACCCTTCCTTGGAAGCGCTTTTGTAGGCCTAAGAACACTGGGGCTCTGGGCTTCTCTAGCCACCTAATCTTCTGCTCATCCTCTCGCGCACTCTAAAGAGAGTTCAGGTGAGAAATTGCAAACGTCGAGCAATTGCTCCGAGATGAAAAGTGCCAGCACTGAAAGCTCTTGCTAGCCAGCCCCCTTCCTTGGAAGCGCTTTTGTAGGCTTAAGAACACTGGGGCTCTGGGCTTCTCTAGCCACCTCATCTTCGGCTCATCCTCTCGCGCACTCTAAAGAGAGTTCAGGTGAGAAATTGCAAACGTCGAGCAATTGCTCAGAGATGAAAAGTGCCAGCACTGAAAGCTCTTGCTAGCCAGCCCCCTTCCTTGGAAGCGCTTTTGTAGGCTTAAGAACACTGGGGCTCTGGGCTTCTCTAGCCACCTCATCTTCTGCTCATCCTCTCGCGCACTCTAAAGAGAGCTCAGGTGAGAAATTGCAAACGTCCAGCAATTGCTCAGAGATGAAAAGTGCCAGCACTGAAAGCTGTTGCTAGCCAGCACCCTTCCTTGGAAGCGCTTTCACAGGCGCAGCAACACTGGGGCTTTGCGCTTCTCTAGCCACCAAACGTCACGGTCCTTCTCTTTCCGTCGGTAGACACGAGCTGAGAAATTGCAAACGTCGAGCAATTGCTCCGAGATGAAAAGTGCCAGCACTGAAAGCTGTTGCTAGCCAGCACCCTTCCTTGGAAGCGCTTTTGTAGGCCTAAGAACACTGGGGCTCTGGGCTTCTCTAGCCACCTCATCTACTGCTCATCCTCTCGCGCACTCTAAAGAGAGCTCAGGTGAGAAATTGCAAACGTCCAGCAATTGCTCAGAGATGAAAAGTGCCAGCACTGAAAGCTCTTGCTAGCCAGCACCCTTCCTTGGAAGTGCTTTCACAGGCGCAGTAACACTGGGGCTTTGCGCTTCTCTAGCCATCAAACGTCATGGTCATTCTCTTTCCAACTCGTAGACACGAGCTGAGAAATTGCAAACGTCGAGCAATTGCTCAGAGATGAAAAGTGCCAGCACTGAAAGCTGTTGCTAGCCAGCACCCTTCCTTGGAAGCGCTTTTGTAGGCCTAAGAACACTGGGGCTCTGGGCTTCTCTAGCCACCTCATCTTCTGCTCATCCTCTCGCGCACTCTAAAGAGAGCTCAGGTGAGAAATTGCAAACGTCGAGCAATTGCTCAGAGATGAAAAGTGCCAGCACTGAAAGCTGTTGCTAGCCAGCACCCTTCCTTGGAAGCGCTTTCACAGGCGCAGCAACACTGGGGCTTTGCGCTTCTATACGCACCAAACGTCACGGTCCTTCTCTTTCCGTCTCGTAGACACGAGCTGAGAAATTGCAAACGTCCAGCAATTGCTCAGAGATGAAAAGTGCCAGCACTGAAAGCTGTTGCTAGCCAGCACCCTTCCTTGGAAGCGCTTTCACAGGTGCAGCAACACTGGGGCTTTGCGCTTCTCTAGCCACCAAACGTCACGGTCCTTCTCTTTCCGTCGGTAGACACGAGCTGAGAAATTGCAAACGTCGAGCAATTGCTCAGAGATGAAAAGTGCCAGCACTGAAAGCTCTTGCTAGCCAGCACCCTTCCTTGGAAGCGCTTTTGTAGGCCTAAGAACACTGGGGCTCTGGGCTTCTCTAGCCACCTCATCTACTGCTCATCCTCTCGCGCACTCTAAAGAGAGCTCAGGTGAGAAATTGCAAACGTCCAGCAATTGCTCAGAGATGAAAAGTGCCAGCACTGAAAGCTCTTGCTAGCCAGCACCCTTCCTTGGAAGTGCTTTCACAGGCGCAGTAACACTGGGGCTTTGCGCTTCTCTAGCCATCAAACGTCATGGTCATTCTCTTTCCAACTCGTAGACACGAGCTGAGAAATTGCAAACGTCGAGCAATTGCTCAGAGATGAAAAGTGCCAGCACTGAAAGCTGTTGCTAGCCAGCACCCTTCCTTGGAAGCGCTTTTGTAGGCCTAAGAACACTGGGGCTCTGGGCTTCTCTAGCCACCTCATCTTCTGCTCATCCTCTCGCGCACTCTAAAGAGAGCTCAGGTGAGAAATTGCAAACGTCGAGCAATTGCTCAGAGATGAAAAGTGCCAGCACTGAAAGCTGTTGCTAGCCAGCACCCTTCCTTGGAAGCGCTTTCACAGGCGCAGCAACACTGGGGCTTTGCGCTTCTATACGCACCAAACGTCACGGTCCTTCTCTTTCCGTCTCGTAGACACGAGCTGAGAAATTGCAAACGTCCAGCAATTGCTCAGAGATGAAAAGTGCCAGCACTGAAAGCTGTTGCTAGCCAGCACCCTTCCTTGGAAGCGCTTTCACAGGTGCAGCAACACTGGGGCTTTGCGCTTCTCTAGCCACCAAACATCACGGTCCTTCTCTTTCCGTCGGTAGACACGAGCTGAGAAATTGCAAACGTCGAGCAATTGCTCAGAGATGAAAAGTGCCAGCACTGAAAGCTCTTGCTAGCCAGCACCCTTCCTTGGAAGCGCTTTCACAGGAGCAGCAACACTGGGGCTTTGCGCTTCTATACGCACCAAACGTCACGGTCCTTCTCTTTCCGTCTCGTAGACACGAGCTGAGAAATTGCAAACGTCCAGCAATTGCTCAGAGATGAAAAGTGCCAGCACTGAAAGCTGTTGCTAGCCAGCACCCTTCCTTGGAAGCGCTTTCACAGGCGCAGCAACACTGGGGCTTTGCGCTTCTCTAGCCACCAAACGTCACGGTCCTTCTCTTTCCGTCTCCTAGACACGAGCTGAGAAATTGCAAACGTCCAGCAATTGCTCAGAGATGAAAAGTGCCAGCACTGAAAGCTGTTGCTAGCCAGCCCCCTTCCTTGGAAGCGCTTTCACAGGAGCAGCAACACTGGGGCTTTGCGCTTCTATACGCACCAAACGTCACGGTCCTTCTCTTTCCGTCTCGTAGACACGAGCTGAGAAATTGCAAACGTTGAGCAATTGCTCAGAGATGAAAAGTGCCAGCACTGAAAGCTCTTGCTAGCCAGCACCCTTCCTTGGAAGCGCTTTCACAGGCGCAGCAACACTGGGGCTTTGCGCTTCTATACGCACCAAACGTCACGGTCCTTCTCTTTCCGTCTCGTAGACACGAGCTGAGAAATTGCAAACGTCGAGCAATTGCTCAGAGAGGAAAAGTGCCAGCACTGAAAGCTGTTGCTAGCCAGCCTCCTTCCTTGGAAGCGCTTTTGTAGGCTTAAGTACACTGGGGCTCTGGGCTTCTCTAGCCACCTCATCTTCTGCTCATCCTCTCGCGCACTCTAAAGAGAGCTCAGGTGAGAAATTGCAAACGTCCAGCAATTGCTCAGAGATGAAAAGTGCCAGCACTGAAAGCTCTTGCTAGCCAGCACCCTTCCTTGGAAGCGCTTTCACAGGCGCAGTAACACTGGGGCTTTGCGCTTCTCTAGCCACCAAACGTCACGGTCCTTCTCTTTCCGTCGGTAGACACGAGCTGAGAAATTGCAAACGTCGAGCAATTGCTCAGAGATGAAAAGTGCCAGCACTGAAAGCTGTTGCTAGCCAGCACCCTTCCTTGGAAGCGCTTTTGTAGGCCTAGAGAACACTGGGGCTCTGGGCTTCTCTAGCCACCTCATCTTCTGCTCATCCTCTCGCGCACTCTAAAGAGAGCTCAGGTGAGAAATTGCAAACGTCCAGCAATTGCTCAGAGATGAAAAGTGCCAGCACTGAAAGCTCTTGCTAGCCAGCACCCTTCCTTGGAAGCACTTTCACAGGTGCAGCAACACTGGGGCTTTGCGCTTCTCTAGCCACCAAACGTCACGGTCCTTCTCTTTCCGTCTCGTAGACACGAGCTGAGAAATTGCAAACGTCGAGCAATTGCTCAGAGATGAAAAGTGCCAGCACTGAAAGCTGTTGCTAGCCAGCACCCTTCCTTGGAAGCGCTTTTGTAGGCTTAAGAACACTGGGGCTCTGGGCTTCTCTAGCCACCTCATCTTCTGCTCATCCTCTCGCGCACTCTAAAGAGAGCTCAGGTGAGAAATTGCAAACGTCCAGCAATTGCTCAGAGATGAAAAGTGCCAGCACTGAAAGCTGTTGCTAGCCAGCACCCTTCCTTGGAAGCGCTTTTGTAGGCCTAAGAACACTGGGGCTCTGGGCTTCTCTAGCCACCTCATCTTCTGCTCATCCTCTCGCGCACTCTAAAGAGAGTTCAGGTGAGAAATTGCAAACGTCGAGCAATTGCTCCGAGATGAAAAGTGCCAGCACTGAAAGCTCTTGCTAGCCAGCCCCCTTCCTTGGAAGCGCTTTTGTAGGCTTAAGAACACTGGGGCTCTGGGCTTCTCTAGCCACCTCATCTTCTGCTCATCCTCTCGCGCACTCTAAAGAGAGCTCAGGTGAGAAATTGCAAACGTCCAGCAATTGCTCAGAGATGAAAAGTGCCAGCACTGAAAGCTCTTGCTAGCCAGCACCCTTCCTTGGAAGCGCTTTCACAGGCGCAGCAACACTGGGGCTTTGCGCTTCTCTAGCCACCAAACGTCACGGTCCTTCTCTTTCCGTCGGTAGACACGAGCTGAGAAATTGCAAACGTCCAGCAATTGCTCCGAGATGAAAAGTGCCAGCACTGAAAGCTGTTGCTAGCCAGCACCCTTCCTTGGAAGCGCTTTTGTAGGCCTAAGAACACTGGGGCTCTGGGCTTCTCTAGCCACCTCATCTACTGCTCATCCTCTCGCGCACTCTAAAGAGAGCTCAGGTGAGAAATTGCAAACGTCCAGCAATTGCTCAGAGATGAAAAGTGCCAGCACTGAAAGCTCTTGCTAGCCAGCACCCTTCCTTGGAAGTGCTTTCACAGGCGCAGTAACACTGGGGCTTTGCGCTTCTCTAGCCATCAAACGTCATGGTCATTCTCTTTCCAACTCGTAGACACGAGCTGAGAAATTGCAAACGTCGAGCAATTGCTCAGAGATGAAAAGTGCCAGCACTGAAAGCTGTTGCTAGCCAGCACCCTTCCTTGGAAGCGCTTTTGTAGGCCTAAGAACACTGGGGCTCTGGGCTTCTCTAGCCACCTCATCTTCTGCTCATCCTCTCGCGCACTCTAAAGAGAGCTCAGGTGAGAAATTGCAAACGTCGAGCAATTGCTCAGAGATGAAAAGTGCCAGCACTGAAAGCTGTTGCTAGCCAGCACCCTTCCTTGGAAGCGCTTTCACAGGCGCAGCAACACTGGGGCTTTGCGCTTCTATACGCACCAAACGTCACGGTCCTTCTCTTTCCGTCTCGTAGACACGAGCTGAGAAATTGCAAACGTCGAGCAATTGCTCAGAGATGAAAAGTGCCAGCACTGAAAGCTGTTGCTAGCCAGCACCCTTCCTTGGAAGCGCTTTTGTAGGCCTAAGAACACTGGGGCTCTGGGCTTCTCTAGCCACCTCATCTTCTGCTCATCCTCTCGCGCACTCTAAAGAGAGCTCAGGTGAGAAATTGCAAACGTCCAGCAATTGCTCAGAGATGAAAAGTGCCAGCACTGAAAGCTCTTGCTAGCCAGCACCCTTCCTTGGAAGCGCTTTTGTAGGCTTAAGTACACTGGGGCTCTGGGCTTCTCTAGCCATCTCATCTTCTGCTCATCCTCTCGCGCACTCTAAAGAGAGCTCAGGTGAGAAATTGCAAACGTCCAGCAATTGCTCAGAGATGAAAAGTGCCAGCACTGAAAGCTCTTGCTAGCCAGCACCCTTCCTTGGAAGCGCTTTCACAGGCGCAGCAACACTGGGGCTTTGCGCTTCTCTAGCCACCAAACGTCACGGTCCTTCTCTTTCCGTCGGTAGACACGAGCTGAGAAATTGCAAACGTCGAGCAATTGCTCAGAGATGAAAAGTGCCAGCACTGAAAGCTGTTGCTAGCCAGCACCCTTCCTTGGAAGCGCTTTTGTAGGCCTAAGAACACTGGGGCTCTGGGCTTCTCTAGCCACCTCATCTTCTGCTCATCCTCTCGCGCACTCTAAAGAGAGCTCAGGTGAGAAATTGCAAACGTCGAGCAATTGCTCAGAGATGAAAAGTGCCAGCACTGAAAGCTCTTGCTAGCCAGCACCCTTCCTTGGAAGCGCTTTCACAGGCGCAGCAACACTGGGGCTTTGCGCTTCTCTAGCCACCAAACATCACGGTCCTTCTCTTTCCGTCGGTAGACACGAGCTGAGAAATTGCAAACGTCGAGCAATTGCTCAGAGATGAAAAGTGCCAGCACTGAAAGCTCTTGCTAGCCAGCACCCTTCCTTGGAAGCGCTTTCACAGGAGCAGCAACACTGGGGCTTTGCGCTTCTATACGCACCAAACGTCACGGTCCTTCTCTTTCCGTCTCCTAGACACGAGCTGAGAAATTGCAAACGTCCAGCAATTGCTCAGAGATGAAAAGTGCCAGCACTGAAAGCTGTTGCTAGCCAGCACCCTTCCTTGGAAGCGCTTTCACAGGCGCAGCAACACTGGGGCTTTGCGCTTCTCTAGCCACCAAACGTCACGGTCCTTCTCTTTCCGTCTCGTAGACACGAGCTGAGAAATTGCAAACGTCGAGCAATTGCTCAGAGATGAAAAGTGCCAGCACTGAAAGCTGTTGCTAGCCAGCCCCCTTCCTTGGAAGCGCTTTCACAGGAGCAGCAACACTGGGGCTTTGCGCTTCTATACGCACCAAACGTCACGGTCCTTCTCTTTCCGTCTCGTAGACACGAGCTGAGAAATTGCAAACGTTGAGCAATTGCTCAGAGATGAAAAGTGCCAGCACTGAAAGCTCTTGCTAGCCAGCACCCTTCCTTGGAAGCGCTTTCACAGGAGCAGCAACACTGGGGCTTTGCGCTTCTATACGCACCAAACGTCACGGTCCTTCTCTTTCCGTCTCGTAGACACGAGCTGAGAAATTGCAAACGTTGAGCAATTGCTCAGAGATGAAAAGTGCCAGCACTGAAAGCTCTTGCTAGCCAGCACCCTTCCTTGGAAGCGCTTTTGTAGGCCTAAGAACACTGGGGCTCTGGGCTTCTCTAGCCACCTCATCTTCTGCTCATCCTCTCGCGCACTCTAAAGAGAGCTCAGGTGAGAAATTGCAAACGTCGAGCAATTGCTCCGAGATGAAAAGTGCCAGCACTGAAAGCTCTTGCTAGCCAGCAGCCTTCCTTGGAAGCGCTTTCACAGGTGCAGCAACACTGGGGCTTTGCGCTTCTATACGCACCAAACGTCACGGTCCTTCTCTTTCCGTCTCGTAGACACGAGGTGAGAAATTGCAAACGTCCAGCAATTGCTCAGAGATGAAAAGTGCCAGCACTGAAAGCTGTTGCTAGCCAGCACCCTTCCTTGGAAGCGCTTTCACAGGTGCAGCAACACTGGGGCTTTGCGCTTCTCTAGCCACCAAACGTCACGGTCCTTCTCTTTCCGTCTCGTAGACACGAGCTGAGAAATTGCAAACGTCGAGCAATTGCTCAGAGATGAAAAGTGCCAGCACTGAAAGCTGTTGCTAGCCAGCACCCTTCCTTGGAAGCGCTTTTGTAGGCTTAAGAACACTGGGGCTCTGGGCTTCTCTAGCCACCTCATCTTCTGCTCATCCTCTCGCGCACTCTAAAGAGAGCTCAGGTGAGAAATTGCAAACGTCCAGCAATTGCTCAGAGATGAAAAGTGCCAGCACTGAAAGCTCTTGCTAGCCAGCACCCTTCCTTGGAAGCGCTTTTGTAGGCCTAACAACACTGGGGCTCTGGGCTTCTCTAGCCACCTCATCTTCTGCTCATCCTCTCGCGCACTCTAAAGAGAGTTCAGGTGAGAAATTGCAAACGTCCAGCAATTGCTCAGAGATGAAAAGTGCCAGCACTGAAAGCTCTTGCTAGCCAGCCCCCTTCCTTGGAAGCGCTTTTGTAGGCTTAAGAACACTGGGGCTCTGGGCTTCTCTAGCCACCTCATCTTCTGCTCATCCTCTCGCGCACTCTAAAGAGAGCTCAGGTGAGAAATTGCAAACGTCCAGCAATTGCTCAGAGATGAAAAGTGCCAGCACTGAAAGCTCTTGCTAGCCAGCACCCTTCCTTGGAAGCGCTTTCACAGGCGCAGCAACACTGGGGCTTTGCGCTTCTCTAGCCATCAAACGTCACGGTCATTCTCTTTCCGTCGGTAGACACGAGCTGAGAAATTGCAAACGTCGAGCAATTGCTCAGAGATGAAAAGTGCCAGCACTGAAAGCTGTTGCTAGCCAGCACCCTTCCTTGGAAGCGCTTTTGTAGGCCTAAGAACACTGGGGCTCTGGGCTTCTCTAGCCACCTCATCTTCTGCTCATCCTCTCGCGCACTCTAAAGAGAGCTCAGGTGACAAATTGCAAACGTCGAGCAATTGCTCCGAGATGAAAAGTGCCAGCACTGAAAGCTCTTGCTAGCCAGCAGCCTTCCTTGGAAGCGCTTTCACAGGTGCAGCAACACTGGGGCTTTGCGCTTCTATACGCACCAAACGTCACGGTCCTTCTCTTTCCGTCTCGTAGACACGAGGTGAGAAATTGCAAACGTCCAGCAATTGCTCAGAGATGAAAAGTGCCAGCACTGAAAGCTGTTGCTAGCCAGCACCCTTCCTTGGAAGCGCTTTCACAGGTGCAGCAACACTGGGGCTTTGCGCTTCTCTAGCCACCAAACGTCACGGTCCTTCTCTTTCCGTCTCGTAGACACGAGCTGAGAAATTGCAAACGTCGAGCAATTGCTCAGAGATGAAAAGTGCCAGCACTGAAAGCTGTTGCTAGCCAGCACCCTTCCTTGGAAGCGCTTTTGTAGGCTTAAGAACACTGGGGCTCTGGGCTTCTCTAGCCACCTCATCTTCTGCTCATCCTCTCGCGCACTCTAAAGAGAGCTCAGGTGAGAAATTGCAAACGTCCAGCAATTGCTCAGAGATGAAAAGTGCCAGCACTGAAAGCTCTTGCTAGCCAGCACCCTTCCTTGGAAGCGCTTTTGTAGGCCTAACAACACTGGGGCTCTGGGCTTCTCTAGCCACCTCATCTTCTGCTCATCCTCTCGCGCACTCTAAAGAGAGTTCAGGTGAGAAATTGCAAACGTCCAGCAATTGCTCAGAGATGAAAAGTGCCAGCACTGAAAGCTCTTGCTAGCCAGCCCCCTTCCTTGGAAGCGCTTTTGTAGGCTTAAGAACACTGGGGCTCTGGGCTTCTCTAGCCACCTCATCTTCTGCTCATCCTCTCGCGCACTCTAAAGAGAGCTCAGGTGAGAAATTGCAAACGTCCAGCAATTGCTCAGAGATGAAAAGTGCCAGCACTGAAAGCTCTTGCTAGCCAGCACCCTTCCTTGGAAGCGCTTTCACAGGCGCAGCAACACTGGGGCTTTGCGCTTCTCTAGCCATCAAACGTCACGGTCATTCTCTTTCCGTCGGTAGACACGAGCTGAGAAATTGCAAACGTCGAGCAATTGCTCAGAGATGAAAAGTGCCAGCACTGAAAGCTGTTGCTAGCCAGCACCCTTCCTTGGAAGCGCTTTTGTACGCCTAAGAACACTGGGGCTCTGGGCTTCTCTAGCCACCTAATCTTCTGCTCATCCTCTCGCGCACTCTAAAGAGAGCTCAGGTGAGAAATTGCAAACGTCCAGCAATTGCTCAGAGATGAAAAGTGCCAGCACTGAAAGCTCTTGCTAGCCAGCACCCTTCCTTGGAAGTGCTTTCACAGGCGCAGTAACACTGGGGCTTTGCGCTTCTCTAGCCATCAAACGTCATGGTCATTCTCTTTCCAACTCGTAGACACGAGCTGAGAAATTGCAAACGTCCAGCAATTGCTCAGAGATGAAAAGTGCCAGCACTGAAAGCTGTTGCTAGCCAGCACCCTTCCTTGGAAGCGCTTTTGTAGGCCTAAGAACACTGGGGCTCTGGGCTTCTCTAGCCACCTCATCTTCTGCTCATCCTCTCGCGCACTCTAAAGAGAGCTCAGGTGAGAAATTGCAAACGTCGAGCAATTGCTCAGAGATGAAAAGTGCCAGCACTGAAAGCTCTTGCTAGCCAGCACCCTTCCTTGGAAGCGCTTTCACAGGCGCAGCAACACTGGGGCTTTGCGCTTCTATACGCACCAAACGTCACGGTCCTTCTCTTTCCGTCTCGTAGACACGAGCTGAGAAATTGCAAACGTCCAGCAATTGCTCAGAGATGAAAAGTGCCAGCACTGAAAGCTGTTGCTAGCCAGCACCCTTCCTTGGAAGCGCTTTCACAGGTGCAGCAACACTGGGGCTTTGCGCTTCTCTAGCCACCAAACGTCACGGTCCTTCTCTTTCCGTCTCCTAGACACGAGCTGAGAAATTGCAAACGTCCAGCAATTGCTCAGAGATGAAAAGTGCCAGCACTGAAAGCTCTTGCTAGCCAGCACCCTTCCTTGGAAGCGCTTTCACAGGAGCAGCAACACTGGGGCTTTGCGCTTCTATACGCACCAAACGTCACGGTCCTTCTCTTTCCGTCTCGTAGACACGAGCTGAGAAATTGCAAACGTCGAGCAATTGCTCAGAGATGAAAAGTGCCAGCACTGAAAGCTCTTGCTAGCCAGCACCCTTCCTTGGAAGCGCTTTCACAGGCGCAGCAACACTGGGGCTTTGCGCTTCTCTAGCCACCAAACGTCACGGTCCTTCTCTTTCCGTCTCGTAGACACGAGCTGAGAAATTGCAAACGTCGAGCAATTGCTCAGAGATGAAAAGTGCCAGCACTGAAAGCTCTTGCTAGCCAGCACCCTTCCTTGGAAGCGCTTTCACAGGAGCAGCAACACTGGGGCTTTGCGCTTCTATACGCACCAAACGTCACGGTCCTTCTCTTTCCGTCTCCTAGACACGAGCTGAGAAATTGCAAACGTCCAGCAATTGCTCAGAGATGAAAAGTGCCAGCACTGAAAGCTCTTGCTAGCCAGCACCCTTCCTTGGAAGCGCTTTTGTAGGCCTAATCACACTGGGGCTCTGAGCTTCTCTAGCCACCTCATCTTCTGCTCATCCTCTCGCGCACTCTAAAGAGAGCTCAGGTGAGAAATTGCAAACGTCGAGCAATTGCTCCGAGATGAAAAGTGCCAGCACTGAAAGCTCTTGCTAGCCAGCACCCTTCCTTGGAAGCGCTTTCACAGGCGCAGTAACACTGGGGCTTTGCACTTCTGTACGCACCAAACGTCACGGTCCTTCTCTTTCCGTCTCGTAGACACGAGCTGAGAAATTGCAAACGTCGAGCAATTGCTCAGAGATGAAAAGTGCCAGCACTGAAAGCTGTTGCTAGCCAGCACCCTTCCTTGGAAGCGCTTTTGTACGCCTAAGAACACTGGGGCTCTGGGCTTCTCTAGCCACCTCATCTACTGCTCATCCTCTCGCGCACTCTAAAGAGAGCTCAGGTGAGAAATTGCAAACGTCCAGCAATTGCTCAGAGATGAAAAGTGCCAGCACTGAAAGCTCTTGCTAGCCAGCACCCTTCCTTGGAAGTGCTTTCACAGGCGCAGTAACACTGGGGCTTTGCGCTTCTCTAGCCATCAAACGTCATGGTCATTCTCTTTCCAACTCGTAGACACGAGCTGAGAAATTGCAAACGTCGAGCAATTGCTCAGAGATGAAAAGTGCCAGCACTGAAAGCTGTTGCTAGCCAGCACCCTTCCTTGGAAGCGCTTTTGTAGGCCTAAGAACACTGGGGCTCTGGGCTTCTCTAGCCACCTCATCTTCTGCTCATCCTCTCGCGCACTCTAAAGAGAGCTCAGGTGAGAAATTGCAAACGTCCAGCAATTGCTCAGAGATGAAAAGTGCCAGCACTGAAAGCTCTTGCTAGCCAGCACCCTTCCTTGGAAGTGCTTTCACAGGCGCAGCAACACTGGGGCTTTGCGCTTCTCTACGCACCAAACGTCACGGTCCTTCTCTTTCCGTCTCGTAGACACGAGCTGAGAAATTGCAAACGTCCAGCAATTGCTCAGAGATGAAAAGTGCCAGCACTGAAAGCTCTTGCTAGCCAGCACCCTTCCTTGGAAGCGCTTTCACAGGTGCAGCAACACTGGGGCTTTGCGCTTCTCTAGCCACCAAACGTCACGGTCCTTCTCTTTCCGTCTCCTAGACACGAGCTGAGAAATTGCAAACGTCGAGCAATTGCTCAGAGATGAAAAGTGCCAGCACTGAAAGCTCTTGCTAGCCAGCACCCTTCCTTGGAAGCGCTTTCACAGGAGCAGCAACACTGGGGCTTTGCGCTTCTATACGCACCAAACGTCACGGTCATTCACTTTCCATCTCGTAGACACGAGCTGAGAAATTGCAAACGTCGAGCAATTGCTCAGAGATGAAAAGTGCCAGCACTGAAAGCTGTTGCTAGCCAGCACCCTTCCTTGGAAGCGCTTTTGTAGGCCTAAGAACACTGGGGCTCTGGGCTTCTCTAGCCACCTCATCTTCTGCTCATCCTCTCGCGCACTCTAAAGAGAGCTCAGGTGAGAAATTGCAAACGTCCAGCAATTGCTCAGAGATGAAAAGTGCCAGCACTGAAAGATCTTGCTAGCCAGCACCCTTCCTTGGAAGCCCTTTCACAGGCGCAGCAACACTGGGGCTTTGCGCTTCTATACGCACCAAACGTCACGGTCATTCTCTTTCCGTCTCCTAGACACGAGCTGAGAAATTGCAAACGTCGAGCAATTGCTCAGAGATGAAAAGTGCCAGCACTGAAAGCTCTTGCTAGCCAGCACCCTTCCTTGGAAGCGCTTTCACAGGCGCAGTAACACTGGGGCTTTGCGCTTCTCTAGCCACCAAACGTCACGGTCCTTCTCTTTCCGTCTCCTAGACACGAGCTGAGAAATTGCAAACGTCGAGCAATTGCTCAGAGATGAAAAGTGCCAGCACTGAAAGCTGTTGCTAGCCAGCACCCTTCCTTGGAAGCGCTTTCACAGGCGCAGTAACACTGGGGCTTTGCGCTTCTCTCGCCATCAAACGTCATGGTCATTCTCTTTCCATCTCGTAGACACGAGCTGAGAAATTGCAAACGTCGAGCAATTGCTCAGAGATGAAAAGTGCCAGCACTGAAAGCTGTTGCTAGCCAGCACCCTTCCTTGGAAGCGCTTTTGTAGGCCTAACAACACTGGGGCTCTGGGCTTCTCTAGCCACCTCATCTTCTGCTCATCCTCTCGCGCACTCTAAAGAGAGCTCAGGTGAGAAATTGCAAACGTCCAGCAATTGCTCCGAGATGAAAAGTGCCAGCACTGAAAGCTCTTGCTAGCCAGCACCCTTCCTTGGAAGCGCTTTCACAGGCGCAGCAACACTGGGGCTTTGCGCTTCTCTAGCCACCAAACGTCACGGTCCTTCTCTTTCCGTCGGTAGACACGAGCTGAGAAATTGCAAACGTCGAGCAATTGCTCAGAGATGAAAAGTGCCAGCACTGAAAGCTCTTGCTAGCCAGCACCCTTCCTTGGAAGCGCTTTCACAGGCGCAGTAACACTGGGGCTTTGCACTTCTCTAGCCATCAAACGTCATGGTCATTCTCTTTCCATCTCGTAGACACGAGCTGAGAAATTGCAAACGTCGAGCAATTGCTCAGAGATGAAAAGTGCCAGCACTGAAAGCTGTTGCTAGCCAGCCCCCTTCCTTGGAAGCGCTTTTGTAGGCCTAAGAACACTGGGGCTCTGGGCTTCTCTAGCCACCTAATCTTCTGCTCATCCTCTCGCGCACTCTAAAGAGAGCTCAGGTGAGAAATTGCAAACGTCCAGCAATTGCTCAGAGATGAAAAGTGCCAGCACTGAAAGCTGTTGCTAGCCAGCACCCTTCCTTGGAAGTGCTTTCACAGGCGCAGTAACACTGGAGCTTTGCGCTTGTCTAGCCATCAAAAGTCATGGTCATTCTCTTTCCATCTCGTAGACACGAGCTGAGAAATTGCAAACGTCGAGCAATTGCTCAGAGATGAAAAGTGCCAGCACTGAAAGCTGTTGCTAGCCAGCTCCCTTCCTTGGGAGCGCTTTTGTAGGCCTAAGAACACTGGGGCTCTGGGCTTCTCTAGCCACCTCATCTTCTGCTCATCCTCTCGCGCACTCTAAAGAGAGCTCAGGTGAGAAATTGCAAACGTCCAGCAATTGCTCAGAGATGAAAAGTGCCAGCACTGAAAGCTCTTGCTAGCCAGCACCCTTCCTTGGAAGTGCTTTCACAGGCGCAGCAACACTGGGGCTTTGCGCTTCTATACGCACCAAACGTCACGGTCCTTCTCTTTCCGTCTCGTAGACACGAGCTGAGAAATTGCAAACGTCGAGCAATTGCTCAGAGATGAAAAGTGCCAGCACTGAAAGCTCTTGCTAGCCAGCACCCTTCCTTGGAAGCGCTTTCACAGGCGCAGCAACACTGGGGCTTTGCGCTTCTATACGCACCAAACGTCACGGTCATTCACTTTCCGTCTCGTAGACACGAGCTGAGAAATTGCAAACATCGAGCAATTGCTCAGAGATGAAAAGTGCCAGCACTGAAAGCTCTTGCTAGCCAGCACCCTTCCTTGGAAGCGCTTTTGTAGGCCTAAGAACACTGGGGCTCTGGGCTTCTCTAGCCACCTCATCTTCTGCTCATCCTCTCGCGCACTCTAAAGAGAGCTCAGGTGAGAAATTGCAAACGTCCAGCAATTGCTCAGAGATGAAAAGTGCCAGCACTGAAAGCTCTTGCTAGCCAGCACCCTTCCTTGGAAGCGCTTTTGTAGGCCTAAGAACACTGGGGCTCTGGGCTTCTCTAGCCACCTCATCTTCTGCTCATCCTCTCGCGCACTCTAAAGAGAGCTCAGGTGAGAAATTGCAAACGTCGAGCAATTGCTCAGAGATGAAAAGTGCCAGCACTGAAAGCTCTTGCTAGCCAGCACCCTTCCTTGGAAGCGCTTTTGTAGGCCTAAGAACACTGGGGCTCTGGGCTTCTCTAGCCACCTCATCTTCTGCTCATCCTCTCGTGCACTCTAAAGAGAGCTCAGGTGAGAAATTGCAAACGTCGAGCAATTGCTCAGAGATGAAAAGTGCCAGCACTGAAAGCTCTTGCTAGCCAGCACCCTTCCTTGGAAGCGCTTTCACAGGCGCAGCAACACTGGGGCTTTGCGCTTCTCTAGCCACCAAACGTCACGGTCCTTCTCTTTCCGCCGGTAGACACGAGCTGAGAAATTGCAAACGTCGAGCAATTGCTCGGAGATGAAAAGTGCCAGCACTGAAAGCTCTTGCTAGCCAGCACCCTTCCTTGGAAGCGCTTTCACAGGCGCAGCAACACTGGGGCTTTGCGCTTCTATACGCACCAAACGTCACGGTCCTTCTCTTTGCGTCTCGTAGACACGAGCTGAGAAATTGCAAACGTCCAGCAATTGCTCAGAGATGAAAAGTGCCAGCACTGAAAGCTGTTGCTAGCCAGCACCCTTCCTTGGAAGCGCTTTCACAGGTGCAGCAACACTGGGGCTTTGCGCTTCTCTAGCCACCAAACGTCACGGTCCTTCTCTTTCCGTCTCCTAGACACGAGCTGAGAAATTGCAAACGTTGAGCAATTGCTCAGAGATGAAAAGTGCCAGCACTGAAAGCTCTTGCTAGCCAGCACCCTTCCTTGGAAGCGCTTTCACAGGAGCAGCAACACTGGGGCTTTGCGCTTCTCTACGCACCAAACGTCACGGTCATTCACTTTCCGTCTCGTAGACACGAGCTGAGAAATTGCAAACGTCGAGCAATTGCTCAGAGATGAAAAGTGCCAGCACTGAAAGCTCTTGCTAGCCAGCACCCTTCCTTGGAAGCGCTTTCACAGGCGCAGCAACACTGGGTCTTTGCGCTTCTCTAGCCACCAAACGTCACGGTCCTTCTCTTTCCGTCGGTAGACACGAGCTGAGAAATTGCAAACGTCGAGCAATTGCTCAGAGATGAAAAGTGCCAGCACTGAAAGCTCTTGCTAGCCACCACCCTTCCTTGGAAGCGCTTTCACAGGCGCAGTAACACTGGGGCTTTGCGCTTCTCTACCCACCAAACGTCACGGTCCTTCTCTTTCCGTCTCCTAGACACGAGCTGAGAAATTGCAAACGTCGAGCAATTGCTCAGAGATGAAAAGTGCCAGCACTGAAAGCTGTTGCTAGCCAGCACCCTTCCTTGGAAGTGCTTTCACAGGCGCAGTAACACTGGGGCTTTGCGCTTCTCTAGCCATCAAACGTCATGGTCATTCTCTTTCCATCTCGTAGACACGAGCTGAGAAATTGCAAACGTCGAGCAATTGCTCAGAGATGAAAAGTGCCAGCACTGAAAGCTCTTGCTAGCCAGCACCCTTCCTTGGAAGCGCTTTTGTAGGCCTAACAACACTGGGGCTCTGGGCTTCTCTAGCCACCTCATCTTCTGCTCATCCTCTCGCGCACTCTAAAGAGAGCTCAGGTGAGAAATTGCAAACGTCCAGCAATTGCTCAGAGATGAAAAGTGCCAGCACTGAAAGCTGTTGCTAGCCAGCACCCTTCCTTGGAAGCGCTTTTGTAGGCCTAAGAACACTGGGGCTCTGGGCTTCTCTAGCCACCTCATCTTCTGCTCATCCTCTCGCGCACTCTAAAGAGAGCTCAGGTGAGAAATTGCAAACGTCCAGCAATTGCTCAGAGATGAAAAGTGCCAGCACTGAAAGCTCTTGCTAGCCAGCACCCTTCCTTGGAAGCGCTTTCACAGGCGCAGCAACACTGGGGCTTTGCGCTTCTCTAGCCACCAAACGTCACGGTCCTTCTCTTTCCGTCGGTAGACACGAGCTGAGAAATTGCAAACGTCGAGCAATTGCTCAGAGATGAAAAGTGCCAGCACTGAAAGATCTTGCTAGCCAGCACCCTTCCTTGGAAGCGCTTTCACAGGCGCAGCAACACTGGCGCTTTGCGATTCTATACGCACCAAACGTCACGGTCATTCTCTTTCCGTCTCGTAGACACGAGCTGAGAAATTGCAAACGTCGAGCAATTGCTCAGAGATGAAAAGTGCCAGCACTGAAAGCTCTTGCTAGCCAGCCCCCTTCCTTGGAAGCGCTTTTGTAGGCCTAAGAACACTGGGGCTCTGGGCTTCTCTAGCCACCTCATCTTCTGCTCATCCTCTCGCGCACTCTAAAGAGAGCTCAGGTGAGAAATTGCAAACGTCCAGCAATTGCTCAGAGATGAAAAGTGCCAGCACTGAAAGCTGTTGCTAGCCAGCACCCTTCCTTGGAAGCGCTTTCACAGGCGCAGTAACACTGGGGCTTTGCACTTCTGTACGCACCAAACGTCACGGTCCTTCTCTTTCCGTCTCCTAGACACGAGCTGAGAAATTGCAAACGTCGAGCAATTGCTCAGAGATGAAAAGTGCCAGCACTGAAATCTCTTGCTAGCCAGCACCCTTCCTTGGAAGTGCTTTCACAGGCGCAGCAACACTGGGGCTTTGCGCTTCTATACGCACCAAACCTCACGGTCATTCTCTTTCCGTCTCGTAGACACGAGCTGAGAAATTGCAAACGTCCAGCAATTGCTCCGAGATGAAAAGTGCCAGCACTGAAAGCTCTTGCTAGCCAGCACCCTTCCTTGGAAGCGCTTTTGTAGGCCTAAGAACACTGGGGCTCTGGGCTTCTCTAGCCACCTCATCTTCTGCTCATCCTCTCGCGCACTCTAAAGAGAGTTCAGGTGAGAAATTGTAAACGTCCAGCAATTGCTCAGAGATGAAAAGTGCCAGCACTGAAAGCTCTTGCTAGCCAGCACCCTTCCTTGGAAGCGCTTTCACAGGTGCAGCAACACTGGGGCTTTGCGCTTCTATACGCACCAAACGTCACGGTCCTTCTCTTTCCGTCTCGTAGACACGAGCTGAGAAATTGCAAACGTCGAGCAATTGCTCAGAGATAAAAAGTGCCAGCACTGAAAGCTCTTGCTAGCCAGCACCCTTCCTTGGAAGCGCTTTCACAGGAGCAGCAACACTGGGGCTTTGCGCTTCTATACGCACCAAACGTCACGGTCCTTCTCTTTCCGTCTCCTAGACACGAGCTGAGAAATTGCAAACGTCGAGCAATTGCTCAGAGATGAAAAGTGCCAGCACTGAAAGCTCTTGCTAGCCAGCACCCTTCCTTGGAAGCGCTTTCACAGGCGCAGTAACACTGTGGCTTTGCGCTTCTCTACCCACCAAACATCACGGTCATTCTCTTTCCATCTTGTAGACACGAGCTGAGAAATTGCAAACGTCGAGCAATTGCTCAGAGATGAAAAGTGCCAGCACTGAAAGCTGTTGCTAGCCAGCTCCCTTCCTTGGAAGCGCTTTTGTAGGCCTAAGAACACTGGGGCTCTGGGCTTCTCTAGCCACCTCATCTTCTGCTCATCCTCTCGCGCACTCTAAAGAGAGCTCAGGTGAGAAATTGCAAACGTCCAGCAATTGCTCAGAGATGAAAAGTGCCAGCACTGAAAGCTCTTGCTAGCCAGCCCCCTTCCTTGGAAGCGCTTTTGTAGGCCTAAGAACACTGGGGCTCTGGGCTTCTCTAGCCACCTCATCTTCTGCTCATCCTCTCGCGCACTCTAAAGAGAGCTCAGGTGAGAAATTGCAAACGTCCAGCAATTGCTCCGAGATGAAAAGTGCCAGCACTGAAAGCTGTTGCTAGCCAGCACCCTTCCTTGGAAGCGCTTTCACAGGCGCAGCAACACTGGGGCTTTGCGCTTCTCTAGCCACCAAACGTCACGGTCCTTCTCTTTCCGTCTCCTAGACACGAGCTGAGAAATTGCAAACGTCGAGCAATTGCTCAGAGATGAAAAGTGCCAGCACTGAAAGCTGTTGCTAGCCAGCACCCTTCCTTGGAAGCGCTTTTGTAGGCCTAAGAACACTGGGGCTCTGGGCTTCTCTAGCCACCTCATCTTCTGCTCATCCTCTCGCGCACTCTAAAGAGAGCTCAGGTGAGAAATTGCAAACGTCCAGCAATTGCTCCGAGATGAAAAGTGCCAGCACTGAAAGCTGTTGCTAGCCAGCACCCTTCCTTGGAAGCGCTTTCACAGGCGCAGCAACACTGGGGCTTTGCGCTTCTATACGCACCAAACGTCACGGTCCTTCTCTTTCCGTCTCCTAGACACGAGCTGAGAAATTGCAAACGTCGAGCAATTGCTCAGAGATGAAAAGTGCCAGCACTGAAAGCTCTTGCTAGCCAGCACCCTTCCTTGGAAGCGCTTTCACAGGCGCAGTAACACTGTGGCTTTGCGCTTCTCTACCCACCAAACATCACGGTCATTCTCTTTCCATCTTGTAGACACGAGCTGAGAAATTGCAAACGTCGAGCAATTGCTCAGAGATGAAAAGTGCCAGCACTGAAAGCTGTTGCTAGCCAGCACCCTTCCTTGGAAGCGCTTTTGTAGGCCTAAGAACACTGGGGCTCTGGGCTTCTCTAGCCACCTCATCTTCTGCTCATCCTCTCGCGCACTCTAAAGAGAGCTCAGGTGAGAAATTGCAAACGTCCAGCAATTGCTCAGAGATGAAAAGTGCCAGCACTGAAAGCTCTTGCTAGCCAGCACCCTTCCTTGGAAGTGCTTTCACAGGCGCAGTAACACTGGGGCTTTGCGCTTGTCTAGCCACCAAACGTCACGGTCATTCTCTTTCCATCTCGTAGACACGAGCTGAGAAATTGCAAACGTCCAGCAATTGCTCAGAGATGAAAAGTGCCAGCACTGAAAGCTCTTGCTAGCCAGCTCCCTTCCTTGGAAGCGCTTTTGTAGGCCTAAGAACACTGGGGCTCTGGGCTTCTCTAGCCACCTCATCTTCTGCTCATCCTCTCGCGCACTCTAAAGAGAGCTCAGGTGAGAAATTGCAAACGTCCAGCAATTGCTCCGAGATGAAAAGTGCCAGCACTGAAAGCTGTTGCTAGCCAGCACCCTTCCTTGGAAGCGCTTTCACAGGCGCAGCAACACTGGGGCTTTGCGCTTCTCTAGCCACCAAACGTCACGGTCCTTCTCTTTCCGTCTCCTAGACACGAGCTGAGAAATTGCAAACGTCGAGCAATTGCTCAGAGATGAAAAGTGCCAGCACTGAAAGCTGTTGCTAGCCAGCACCCTTCCTTGGAAGCGCTTTTGTAGGCCTAAGAACACTGGGGCTCTGGGCTTCTCTAGCCACCTCATCTTCTGCTCATCCTCTCGCGCACTCTAAAGAGAGCTCAGGTGAGAAATTGCAAACGTCGAGCAATTGCTCAGAGATGAAAAGTGCCAGCACTGAAAGCTGTTGCTAGCCAGCACCCTTCCTTGGAAGCGCTTTCACAGGCGCAGCAACACTGGGGCTTTGCGCTTCTCTACCCACCAAACGTCACGGTCCTTCTCTTTCCGTCTCCTAGACACGAGCTGAGAAATTGCAAACGTCGAGCAATTGCTCCGAGATGAAAAGTGCCAGCACTGAAAGCTGTTGCTAGCCAGCACCCTTCCTTGGAAGCGCTTTCACAGGCGGAGTAACACTGGGGCTTTGCGCTTCTCTACCCACCAAACATCACGGTCATTCTCTTTCCATCTTGTAGACACGAGCTGAGAAATTGCAAACGTCGAGCAATTGCTCAGAGATGAAAAGTGCCAGCACTGAAAGCTGTTGCTAGCCAGCACCCTTCCTTGGAAGCGCTTTTGTAGGCTTAAGAACACTGGGGCTCTGGGCTTCTCTAGCCACCTCATCTTCTGCTCATCCTCTCGCGCACTCTAAAGAGAGCTCAGGTGAGAAATTGCAAACGTCCAGCAATTGCTCAGAGATGAAAAGTGCCAGCACTGAAAGCTCTTGCTAGCCAGCACCCTTCCTTGGAAGCGCTTTCACAGGCGCAGCAACACTGGGGCTTTGCGCTTGTCTAGCCACCAAACGTCACGGTCATTCTCTTTCCGTCGGTAGACACGAGCTGAGAAATTGCAAACGTCGAGCAATTGCTCAGAGATGAAAAGTGCCAGCACTGAAAGCTCTTGCTAGCCAGCACCCTTCCTTGGAAGCGCTTTTGTAGGCCTAAGAACACTGGGGCTCTGGGCTTCTCTAGCCACCTCATCTTCTGCTCATCCTCTCGCGCACTCTAAAGAGAGCTCAGGTGAGAAATTGCAAACGTCCAGCAATTGCTCCGAGATGAAAAGTGCCAGCACTGAAAGCTCTTGCTAGCCAGCACCCTTCCTTGGAAGCGCTTTCACAGGCGCAGCAACACTGGGGGTTTGCGCTTCTCTACGCACCAAACGTCACGGTCCTTCTCTTTCCGTCTCCTAGACACGAGCTGAGAAATTGCAAACGTCGAGCAATTGCTCAGAGATGAAAAGTGCCAGCACTGAAAGCTGTTGCTAGCCAGCACCCTTCCTTGGAAGCGCTTTCACAGGCGCAGCAACACTGTGGCTTTGCGCTTCTCTACCCACCAAACATCACGGTCATTCTCTTTCCATCTTGTAGACACGAGCTGAGAAATTGCAAACGTCGAGCAATTGCTCAGAGATGAAAAGTGCCAGCACTGAAAGCTGTTGCTAGCCAGCACCCTTCCTTGGAAGCGCTTTTGTAGGCCTAAGAACACTGGGGCTCTGGGCTTCTCTAGCCACCTCATCTTCTGCTCATCCTCTCGCGCACTCTAAAGAGAGCTCAGGTGAGAAATTGCAAACGTCCAGCAATTGCTCAGAGATGAAAAGTGCCAGCACTGAAAGCTCTTGCTAGCCAGCCCCCTTCCTTGGAAGCGCTTTTGTAGGCCTAAGAACACTGGGGCTCTGGGCTTCTCTAGCCACCTCATCTTCTGCTCATCCTCTCGCGCACTCTAAAGAGAGCTCAGGTGAGAAATTGCAAACGTCCAGCAATTGCTCCGAGATGAAAAGTGCCAGCACTGAAAGCTGTTGCTAGCCAGCACCCTTCCTTGGAAGCGCTTTCACAGGCGCAGCAACACTGGGGCTTTGCGCTTCTCTAGCCACCAAACGTCACGGTCCTTCTCTTTCCGTCTCCTAGACACGAGCTGAGAAATTGCAAACGTCGAGCAATTGCTCAGAGATGAAAAGTGCCAGCACTGAAAGCTGTTGCTAGCCAGCACCCTTCCTTGGAAGCGCTTTTGTAGGCCTAAGAACACTGGGGCTCTGGGCTTCTCTAGCCACCTCATCTTCTGCTCATCCTCTCGCGCACTCTAAAGAGAGCTCAGGTGAGAAATTGCAAACGTCCAGCAATTGCTCCGAGATGAAAAGTGCCAGCACTGAAAGCTGTTGCTAGCCAGCACCCTTCCTTGGAAGCGCTTTCACAGGCGCAGCAACACTGGGGCTTTGCGCTTCTATACGCACCAAACGTCACGGTCCTTCTCTTTCCGTCTCCTAGACACGAGCTGAGAAATTGCAAACGTCGAGCAATTGCTCAGAGATGAAAAGTGCCAGCACTGAAAGCTCTTGCTAGCCAGCACCCTTCCTTGGAAGCGCTTTCACAGGCGCAGTAACACTGTGGCTTTGCGCTTCTCTACCCACCAAACATCACGGTCATTCTCTTTCCATCTTGTAGACACGAGCTGAGAAATTGCAAACGTCGAGCAATTGCTCAGAGATGAAAAGTGCCAGCACTGAAAGCTGTTGCTAGCCAGCACCCTTCCTTGGAAGCGCTTTTGTAGGCCTAAGAACACTGGGGCTCTGGGCTTCTCTAGCCACCTCATCTTCTGCTCATCCTCTCGCGCACTCTAAAGAGAGCTCAGGTGAGAAATTGCAAACGTCCAGCAATTGCTCAGAGATGAAAAGTGCCAGCACTGAAAGCTCTTGCTAGCCAGCACCCTTCCTTGGAAGTGCTTTCACAGGCGCAGTAACACTGGGGCTTTGCGCTTGTCTAGCCACCAAACGTCACGGTCATTCTCTTTCCATCTCGTAGACACGAGCTGAGAAATTGCAAACGTCCAGCAATTGCTCAGAGATGAAAAGTGCCAGCACTGAAAGCTGTTGCTAGCCAGCTCCCTTCCTTGGAAGCGCTTTTGTAGGCCTAAGAACACTGGGGCTCTGGGCTTCTCTAGCCACCTCATCTTCTGCTCATCCTCTCGCGCACTCTAAAGAGAGCTCAGGTGAGAAATTGCAAACGTCCAGCAATTGCTCCGAGATGAAAAGTGCCAGCACTGAAAGCTGTTGCTAGCCAGCACCCTTCCTTGGAAGCGCTTTCACAGGCGCAGCAACACTGGGGCTTTGCGCTTCTCTAGCCACCAAACGTCACGGTCCTTCTCTTTCCGTCTCCTAGACACGAGCTGAGAAATTGCAAACGTCGAGCAATTGCTCAGAGATGAAAAGTGCCAGCACTGAAAGCTCTTGCTAGCCAGCACCCTTCCTTGGAAGCGCTTTTGTAGGCCTAAGAACACTGGGGCTCTGGGCTTCTCTAGCCACCTCATCTTCTGCTCATCCTCTCGCGCACTCTAAAGAGAGCTCAGGTGAGAAATTGCAAACGTCGAGCAATTGCTCAGAGATGAAAAGTGCCAGCACTGAAAGCTGTTGCTAGCCAGCACCCTTCCTTGGAAGCGCTTTCACAGGCGCAGCAACACTGGGGCTTTGCGCTTCTCTACCCACCAAACGTCACGGTCCTTCTCTTTCCGTCTCCTAGACACGAGCTGAGAAATTGCAAACGTCGAGCAATTGCTCCGAGATGAAAAGTGCCAGCACTGAAAGCTGTTGCTAGCCAGCACCCTTCCTTGGAAGCGCTTTCACAGGCGGAGTAACACTGGGGCTTTGCGCTTCTCTACCCACCAAACATCACGGTCATTCTCTTTCCATCTTGTAGACACGAGCTGAGAAATTGCAAACGTCGAGCAATTGCTCAGAGATGAAAAGTGCCAGCACTGAAAGCTGTTGCTAGCCAGCACCCTTCCTTGGAAGCGCTTTTGTAGGCTTAAGAACACTGGGGCTCTGGGCTTCTCTAGCCACCTCATCTTCTGCTCATCCTCTCGCGCACTCTAAAGAGAGCTCAGGTGAGAAATTGCAAACGTCCAGCAATTGCTCAGAGATGAAAAGTGCCAGCACTGAAAGCTCTTGCTAGCCAGCACCCTTCCTTGGAAGCGCTTTCACAGGCGCAGCAACACTGGGGCTTTGCGCTTGTCTAGCCACCAAACGTCACGGTCATTCTCTTTCCGTCGGTAGACACGAGCTGAGAAATTGCAAACGTCGAGCAATTGCTCAGAGATGAAAAGTGCCAGCACTGAAAGCTCTTGCTAGCCAGCACCCTTCCTTGGAAGCGCTTTTGTAGGCCTAAGAACACTGGGGCTCTGGGCTTCTCTAGCCACCTCATCTTCTGCTCATCCTCTCGCGCACTCTAAAGAGAGCTCAGGTGAGAAATTGCAAACGTCCAGCAATTGCTCCGAGATGAAAAGTGCCAGCACTGAAAGCTCTTGCTAGCCAGCACCCTTCCTTGGAAGCGCTTTCACAGGCGCAGCAACACTGGGGGTTTGCGCTTCTCTACGCACCAAACGTCACGGTCCTTCTCTTTCCGTCTCCTAGACACGAGCTGAGAAATTGCAAACGTCGAGCAATTGCTCAGAGATGAAAAGTGCCAGCACTGAAAGCTCTTGCTAGCCAGCACCCTTCCTTGGAAGCGCTTTCACAGGCGCAGCAACACTGTGGCTTTGCGCTTCTCTACCCACCAAACATCACGGTCATTCTCTTTCCATCTTGTAGACACGAGCTGAGAAATTGCAAACGTCGAGCAATTGCTCAGAGATGAAAAGTGCCAGCACTGAAAGCTGTTGCTAGCCAGCACCCTTCCTTGGAAGCGCTTTTGTAGGCCTAAGAACACTGGGGCTCTGGGCTTCTCTAGCCACCTCATCTTCTGCTCATCCTCTCGCGCACTCTAAAGAGAGCTCAGGTGAGAAATTGCAAACGTCCAGCAATTGCTCAGAGATGAAAAGTGCCAGCACTGAAAGCTCTTGCTAGCCAGCACCCTTCCTTGGAAGTGCTTTCACAGGCGCAGTAACACTGGGGCTTTGCGCTTGTCTAGCCACCAAACGTCACGGTCATTCTCTTTCCATCTCGTAGACACGAGCTGAGAAATTGCAAACGTCGAGCAATTGCTCCGAGATGAAAAGTGCCAGCACTGAAAGCTGTTGCTAGCCAGCACCCTTCCTTGGAAGCGCTTTCACAGGCGGAGTAACACTGGGGCTTTGCGCTTCTCTACCCACCAAACATCACGGTCATTCTCTTTCCATCTTGTAGACACGAGCTGAGAAATTGCAAACGTCGAGCAATTGCTCAGAGATGAAAAGTGCCAGCACTGAAAGCTGTTGCTAGCCAGCACCCTTCCTTGGAAGCGCTTTTGTAGGCTTAAGAACACTGGGGCTCTGGGCTTCTCTAGCCACCTCATCTTCTGCTCATCCTCTCGCGCACTCTAAAGAGAGCTCAGGTGAGAAATTGCAAACGTCGAGCAATTGCTCAGAGATGAAAAGTGCCAGCACTGAAAGCTCTTGCTAGCCAGCACCCTTCCTTGGAAGCGCTTTTGTAGGCCTAAGAACACTGGGGCTCTGGGCTTCTCTAGCCACCTCATCTTCTGCTCATCCTCTCGCGCACTCTAAAGAGAGCTCAGGTGAGAAATTGCAAACGTCGAGCAATTGCTCAGAGATGAAAAGTGCCAGCACTGAAAGATCTTGCTAGCCAGCACCCTTCCTTGGAAGTGCTTTCACAGGCGCAGTAACACTGGGGCTTTGCGCTTGTCTAGCCACCAAACGTCACGGTCATTCTCTTTCCATCTCGTAGACACGAGCTGAGAAATTGCAAACGTCGAGCAATTGCTCAGAGATGAAAAGTGCCAGCACTGAAAGCTGTTGCTAGCCAGCACCCTTCCTTGGAAGCGCTTTTGTAGGCCTAAGAACACTGGGGCTCTGGGCTTCTCTAGCCACCTCATCTTCTGCTCATCCTCTCGCGCACTCTAAAGAGAGCTCAGGTGAGAAATTGCAAACGTCCAGCAATTGCTCCGAGATGAAAAGTGCCAGCACTGAAAGCTCTTGCTAGCCAGCACCCTTCCTTGGAAGCGCTTTCACAGGCGCAGCAACACTGGGGCTTTGCGCTTCTCTACGCACCAAACGTCACGGTCCTTCTCTTTCCGTCTCCTAGACACGAGCTGAGAAATTGCAAACGTCGAGCAATTGCTCAGAGATGAAAAGTGCCAGCACTGAAAGCTCTTGCTAGCCAGCACCCTTCCTTGGAAGCGCTTTCACAGGCGCAGCAACACTGTGGCTTTGCGCTTCTCTACCCACCAAACATCACGGTCATTCTCTCCATCTTGTAGACACGAGCTGAGAAATTGCAAACGTCGAGCAATTGCTCAGAGATGAAAAGTGCCAGCACTGAAAGCTGTTGCTAGCCAGCACCCTTCCTTGGAAGCGCTTTTGTAGGCCTAAGAACACTGGGGCTCTGGGCTTCTCTAGCCACCTCATCTTCTGCTCATCCTCTCGCGCACTCTAAAGAGAGCTCAGGTGAGAAATTGCAAACGTCCAGCAATTGCTCAGAGATGAAAAGTGCCAGCACTGAAAGCTCTTGCTAGCCAGCACCCTTCCTTGGAAGTGCTTTCACAGGCGCAGTAACACTGGGGCTTTGCGCTTGTCTAGCCACCAAACGTCACGGTCATTCTCTTTCCATCTCGTAGACACGAGCTGAGAAATTGCAAACGTCCAGCAATTGCTCAGAGATGAAAAGTGCCAGCACTGAAAGCTCTTGCTAGCCAGCTCCCTTCCTTGGAAGCGCTTTTGTAGGCCTAAGAACACTGGGGCTCTGGGCTTCTCTAGCCACCTCATCTTCTGCTCATCCTCTCGCGCACTCTAAAGAGAGCTCAGGTGAGAAATTGCAAACGTCCAGCAATTGCTCCGAGATGAAAAGTGCCAGCACTGAAAGCTCTTGCTAGCCAGCACCCTTCCTTGGAAGCGCTTTCACAGGTGCAGCAACACTGGGGCTTTGCGCTTCTCTACGCACCAAACGTCACGGTCCTTCTCTTTCCGTCTCCTAGACACGAGCTGAGAAATTGCAAACGTCCAGCAATTGCTCCGAGATGAAAAGTGCCAGCACTGAAAGCTGTTGCTAGCCAGCACCCTTCCTTGGAAGCGCTTTCACAGGCGCAGTAACACTGGGGCTTTGCGCTTCTCTACCCACCAAACATCACGGTCATTCTCTTTCCATCTTGTAGACACGAGCTGAGAAATTGCAAACGTCGAGCAATTGCTCAGAGATGAAAAGTGCCAGCACTGAAAGCTGTTGCTAGCCAGCACCCTTCCTTGGAAGCGCTTTTGTAGGCTTAAGAACACTGGGGCTCTGGGCTTCTCTAGCCACCTCATCTTCTGCTCATCCTCTCGCGCACTCTAAAGAGAGCTCAGGTGAGAAATTGCAAACGTCCAGCAATTGCTCAGAGATGAAAAGTGCCAGCACTGAAAGCTCTTGCTAGCCAGCACCCTTCCTTGGAAGCGCTTTCACAGGCGCAGCAACACTGGGGCTTTGCGCTTGTCTAGCCACCAAACGTCACGGTCATTCTCTTTCCGTCGGTAGACACGAGCTGAGAAATTGCAAACGTCGAGCAATTGCTCAGAGATGAAAAGTGCCAGCACTGAAAGCTGTTGCTAGCCAGCACCCTTCCTTGGAAGCGCTTTTGTAGGCCTAAGAACAGTGGGGCTCTGGGCTTCTCTAGCCACCTCATCTTCTGCTCATCCTCTCGCGCACTCTAAAGAGAGCTCAGGTGAGAAATTGCAAACGTCCAGCAATTGCTCCGAGATGAAAAGTGCCAGCACTGAAAGCTCTTGCTAGCCAGCACCCTTCCTTGGAAGCGCTTTCACAGGCGCAGCAACACTGGGGCTTTGCGCTTCTCTACGCACCAAACGTCACGGTCCTTCTCTTTCCGTCTCGTAGACACGAGCTGAGAAATTGCAAACGTCGAGCAATTGCTCAGAGATGAAAAGTGCCAGCACTGAAAGCTCTTGCTAGCCAGCACCCTTCCTTGGAAGCGCTTTCACAGGCGCAGTAACACTGTGGCTTTGCGCTTCTCTACCCACCAAACATCACGGTCATTCTCTTTCCATCTTGTAGACACGAGCTGAGAAATTGCAAACGTCGAGCAATTGCTCAGAGATGAAAAGTGCCAGCACTGAAAGCTCTTGCTAGCCAGCACCCTTCCTTGGAAGCGCTTTTGTAGGCCTAAGAACACTGGGGCTCTGGGCTTCTCTAGCCACCGAATCTTCTGCTCATCCTCTCGCGCACTCTAAAGAGAGCTCAGGTGAGAAATTGCAAACGTCGAGCAATTGCTCCGAGATGAAAAGTGCCAGCACTGAAAGCTCTTGCTAGCCAGCACCCTTCCTTGGAAGTGCTTTCACAGGCGCAGTAACACTGGGGCTTTGCGCTTGTCTAGCCACCAAACGTCACGGTCATTCTCTTTCCATCTCGTAGACACGAGCTGAGAAATTGCAAACGTCCAGCAATTGCTCAGAGATGAAAAGTGCCAGCACTGAAAGCTCTTGCTAGCCAGCTCCCTTCCTTGGAAGCGCTTTTGTAGGCCTAAGAACACTGGGGCTCTGGGCTTCTCTAGCCACCTCATCTTCTGCTCATCCTCTCGCGCACTCTAAAGAGAGCTCAGGTGAGAAATTGCAAACGTCCAGCAATTGCTCCGAGATGAAAAGTGCCAGCACTGAAAGCTGTTGCTAGCCAGCACCCTTCCTTGGAAGCGCTTTCACAGGCGCAGCAACACTGTGGCTTTGCGCTTCTCTACCCACCAAACATCACGGTCATTCTCTTTCCATCTTGTAGACACGAGCTGAGAAATTGCAAACGTCGAGCAATTGCTCAGAGATGAAAAGTGCCAGCACTGAAAGCTGTTGCTAGCCAGCACCCTTCCTTGGAAGCGCTTTTGTAGGCCTAAGAACACTGGGGCTCTGGGCTTCTCTAGCCACCTCATCTTCTGCTCATCCTCTCGCGCACTCTAAAGAGAGCTCAGGTGAGAAATTGCAAACGTCCAGCAATTGCTCAGAGATGAAAAGTGCCAGCACTGAAAGCTCTTGCTAGCCAGCACCCTTCCTTGGAAGTGCTTTCACAGGCGCAGTAACACTGGGGCTTTGCGCTTGTCTAGCCACCAAACGTCACGGTCATTCTCTTTCCATCTCGTAGACACGAGCTGAGAAATTGCAAACGTCGAGCAATTGCTCCGAGATGAAAAGTGCCAGCACTGAAAGCTGTTGCTAGCCAGCACCCTTCCTTGGAAGCGCTTTCACAGGCGGAGTAACACTGGGGCTTTGCGCTTCTCTACCCACCAAACATCACGGTCATTCTCTTTCCATCTTGTAGACACGAGCTGAGAAATTGCAAACGTCGAGCAATTGCTCAGAGATGAAAAGTGCCAGCACTGAAAGCTGTTGCTAGCCAGCACCCTTCCTTGGAAGCGCTTTTGTAGGCTTAAGAACACTGGGGCTCTGGGCTTCTCTAGCCACCTCATCTTCTGCTCATCCTCTCGCGCACTCTAAAGAGAGCTCAGGTGAGAAATTGCAAACGTCGAGCAATTGCTCAGAGATGAAAAGTGCCAGCACTGAAAGCTCTTGCTAGCCAGCACCCTTCCTTGGAAGCGCTTTTGTAGGCCTAAGAACACTGGGGCTCTGGGCTTCTCTAGCCACCTCATCTTCTGCTCATCCTCTCGCGCACTCTAAAGAGAGCTCAGGTGAGAAATTGCAAACGTCGAGCAATTGCTCAGAGATGAAAAGTGCCAGCACTGAAAGATCTTGCTAGCCAGCACCCTTCCTTGGAAGTGCTTTCACAGGCGCAGTAACACTGGGGCTTTGCGCTTGTCTAGCCACCAAACGTCACGGTCATTCTCTTTCCATCTCGTAGACACGAGCTGAGAAATTGCAAACGTCGAGCAATTGCTCAGAGATGAAAAGTGCCAGCACTGAAAGCTGTTGCTAGCCAGCACCCTTCCTTGGAAGCGCTTTTGTAGGCCTAAGAACACTGGGGCTCTGGGCTTCTCTAGCCACCTCATCTTCTGCTCATCCTCTCGCGCACTCTAAAGAGAGCTCAGGTGAGAAATTGCAAACGTCCAGCAATTGCTCCGAGATGAAAAGTGCCAGCACTGAAAGCTCTTGCTAGCCAGCACCCTTCCTTGGAAGCGCTTTCACAGGCGCAGCAACACTGGGGCTTTGCGCTTCTCTACGCACCAAACGTCACGGTCCTTCTCTTTCCGTCTCCTAGACACGAGCTGAGAAATTGCAAACGTCGAGCAATTGCTCAGAGATGAAAAGTGCCAGCACTGAAAGCTCTTGCTAGCCAGCACCCTTCCTTGGAAGCGCTTTCACAGGCGCAGCAACACTGTGGCTTTGCGCTTCTCTACCCACCAAACATCACGGTCATTCTCTCCATCTTGTAGACACGAGCTGAGAAATTGCAAACGTCGAGCAATTGCTCAGAGATGAAAAGTGCCAGCACTGAAAGCTGTTGCTAGCCAGCACCCTTCCTTGGAAGCGCTTTTGTAGGCCTAAGAACACTGGGGCTCTGGGCTTCTCTAGCCACCTCATCTTCTGCTCATCCTCTCGCGCACTCTAAAGAGAGCTCAGGTGAGAAATTGCAAACGTCCAGCAATTGCTCAGAGATGAAAAGTGCCAGCACTGAAAGCTCTTGCTAGCCAGCACCCTTCCTTGGAAGTGCTTTCACAGGCGCAGTAACACTGGGGCTTTGCGCTTGTCTAGCCACCAAACGTCACGGTCATTCTCTTTCCATCTCGTAGACACGAGCTGAGAAATTGCAAACGTCCAGCAATTGCTCAGAGATGAAAAGTGCCAGCACTGAAAGCTCTTGCTAGCCAGCTCCCTTCCTTGGAAGCGCTTTTGTAGGCCTAAGAACACTGGGGCTCTGGGCTTCTCTAGCCACCTCATCTTCTGCTCATCCTCTCGCGCACTCTAAAGAGAGCTCAGGTGAGAAATTGCAAACGTCCAGCAATTGCTCCGAGATGAAAAGTGCCAGCACTGAAAGCTCTTGCTAGCCAGCACCCTTCCTTGGAAGCGCTTTCACAGGTGCAGCAACACTGGGGCTTTGCGCTTCTCTACGCACCAAACGTCACGGTCCTTCTCTTTCCGTCTCCTAGACACGAGCTGAGAAATTGCAAACGTCCAGCAATTGCTCCGAGATGAAAAGTGCCAGCACTGAAAGCTGTTGCTAGCCAGCACCCTTCCTTGGAAGCGCTTTCACAGGCGCAGTAACACTGGGGCTTTGCGCTTCTCTACCCACCAAACATCACGGTCATTCTCTTTCCATCTTGTAGACACGAGCTGAGAAATTGCAAACGTCGAGCAATTGCTCAGAGATGAAAAGTGCCAGCACTGAAAGCTGTTGCTAGCCAGCACCCTTCCTTGGAAGCGCTTTTGTAGGCTTAAGAACACTGGGGCTCTGGGCTTCTCTAGCCACCTCATCTTCTGCTCATCCTCTCGCGCACTCTAAAGAGAGCTCAGGTGAGAAATTGCAAACGTCCAGCAATTGCTCAGAGATGAAAAGTGCCAGCACTGAAAGCTCTTGCTAGCCAGCACCCTTCCTTGGAAGCGCTTTCACAGGCGCAGCAACACTGGGGCTTTGCGCTTGTCTAGCCACCAAACGTCACGGTCATTCTCTTTCCGTCGGTAGACACGAGCTGAGAAATTGCAAACGTCGAGCAATTGCTCAGAGATGAAAAGTGCCAGCACTGAAAGCTGTTGCTAGCCAGCACCCTTCCTTGGAAGCGCTTTTGTAGGCCTAAGAACAGTGGGGCTCTGGGCTTCTCTAGCCACCTCATCTTCTGCTCATCCTCTCGCGCACTCTAAAGAGAGCTCAGGTGAGAAATTGCAAACGTCCAGCAATTGCTCCGAGATGAAAAGTGCCAGCACTGAAAGCTCTTGCTAGCCAGCACCCTTCCTTGGAAGCGCTTTCACAGGCGCAGCAACACTGGGGCTTTGCGCTTCTCTACGCACCAAACGTCACGGTCCTTCTCTTTCCGTCTCCTAGACACGAGCTGAGAAATTGCAAACGTCGAGCAATTGCTCAGAGATGAAAAGTGCCAGCACTGAAAGCTCTTGCTAGCCAGCACCCTTCCTTGGAAGCGCTTTCACAGGCGCAGTAACACTGTGGCTTTGCGCTTCTCTACCCACCAAACATCACGGTCATTCTCTTTCCATCTTGTAGACACGAGCTGAGAAATTGCAAACGTCGAGCAATTGCTCAGAGATGAAAAGTGCCAGCACTGAAAGCTCTTGCTAGCCAGCACCCTTCCTTGGAAGCGCTTTTGTAGGCCTAAGAACACTGGGGCTCTGGGCTTCTCTAGCCACCGAATCTTCTGCTCATCCTCTCGCGCACTCTAAAGAGAGCTCAGGTGAGAAATTGCAAACGTCGAGCAATTGCTCCGAGATGAAAAGTGCCAGCACTGAAAGCTCTTGCTAGCCAGCACCCTTCCTTGGAAGTGCTTTCACAGGCGCAGTAACACTGGGGCTTTGCGCTTGTCTAGCCACCAAACGTCACGGTCATTCTCTTTCCATCTCGTAGACACGAGCTGAGAAATTGCAAACGTCCAGCAATTGCTCAGAGATGAAAAGTGCCAGCACTGAAAGCTCTTGCTAGCCAGCTCCCTTCCTTGGAAGCGCTTTTGTAGGCCTAAGAACACTGGGGCTCTGGGCTTCTCTAGCCACCTCATCTTCTGCTCATCCTCTCGCGCACTCTAAAGAGAGCTCAGGTGAGAAATTGCAAACGTCCAGCAATTGCTCCGAGATGAAAAGTGCCAGCACTGAAAGCTGTTGCTAGCCAGCACCCTTCCTTGGAAGCGCTTTCACAGGCGCAGCAACACTGGGGCTTTGCGCTTCTCTAGCCACCAAACGTCACGGTCATTCTCTTTCCGTCTCCTAGACACGAGCTGAGAAATTGCAAACGTCGAGCAATTGCTCAGAGATGAAAAGTGCCAGCACTGAAAGCTCTTGCTAGCCAGCACCCTTCCTTGGAAGCGCTTTCACAGGCGCAGCAACACTGGGGCTTTGCGCTTCTATACGCACCAAACGTCACGGTCCTTCTCTTTGCGTCTCGTAGACACGAGCTGAGAAATTGCAAACGTCCAGCAATTGCTCAGAGATGAAAAGTGCCAGCACTGAAAGCTCTTGCTAGCCAGCACCCTTCCTTGGAAGCGCTTTCACAGGCGCAGCAACACTGGGGCTTTGCGCTTCTCTAGCCATCAAACGTCACGGTCATTCTCTTTCCGTCGGTAGACACGAGCTGAGAAATTGCAAACGTCGAGCAATTGCTCAGAGATGAAAAGTGCCAGCACTGAAAGCTGTTGCTAGCCAGCACCCTTCCTTGGAAGCGCTTTTGTAGGCCTAAGAACACTGGGGCTCTGGGCTTCTCTAGCCACCTAATCTTCTGCTCATCCTCTCGCGCACTCTAAAGAGAGCTCAGGTGAGAAATTGCAAACGTCCAGCAATTGCTCAGAGATGAAAAGTGCCAGCACTGAAAGCTCTTGCTAGCCAGCACCCTTCCTTGGAAGTGCTTTCACAGGCGCAGCAACACTGGGGCTTTGCGCTTCTCTAGCCATCAAACGTCATGGTCATTCTCTTTCCAACTCGTAGACACGAGCTGAGAAATTGCAAACGTCCAGCAATTGCTCAGAGATGAAAAGTGCCAGCACTGAAAGCTGTTGCTAGCCAGCACCCTTCCTTGGAAGCGCTTTTGTAGGCCTAAGAACACTGGGGCTCTGGGCTTCTCTAGCCACCTCATCTTCTGCTCATCCTCTCGCGCACTCTAAAGAGAGCTCAGGTGAGAAATTGCAAACGTCGAGCAATTGCTCAGAGATGAAAAGTGCCAGCACTGAAAGCTCTTGCTAGCCAGCACCCTTCCTTGGAAGCGCTTTCACAGGCGCAGCAACACTGGGGCTTTGCGCTTCTATACGCACCAAACGTCACGGTCATTCTCTTTCCGTCTCGTAGACACGAGCTGAGAAATTGCAAACGTCGAGCAATTGCTCAGAGATGAAAAGTGCCAGCACTGAAAGCTGTTGCTAGCCAGCACCCTTCCTTGGAAGCGCTTTCACAGGTGCAGCAACACTGGGGCTTTGCGCTTCTCTAGCCACCAAACGTCACGGTCCTTCTCTTTCCGTCTCCTAGACACGAGCTGAGAAATTGCAAACGTCCAGCAATTGCTCAGAGATGAAAAGTGCCAGCACTGAAAGCTCTTGCTAGCCAGCACCCTTCCTTGGAAGCGCTTTCACAGGAGCAGCAACACTGGGGCTTTGCGCTTCTATACGCACCAAACGTCACGGTCCTTCTCTTTCCTTCTTGTAGACACGAGCTGAGAAATTGCAAACGTCGAGCAATTGCTCAGAGATGAAAAGTGCCAGCACTGAAAGCTCTTGCTAGCCAGCACCCTTCCTTGGAAGCGCTTTCACAGGCGCAGCAACACTGGGGCTTTGCGCTTCTCTAGCCACCAAACGTCACGGTCCTTCTCTTTCCGTCTCGTAGACACGAGCTGAGAAATTGCAAACGTCGAGCAATTGCTCAGAGATGAAAAGTGCCAGCACTGAAAGCTCTTGCTAGCCAGCACCCTTCCTTGGAAGCGCTTTCACAGGAGCAGCAACACTGGGGCTTTGCGCTTCTATACGCACCAAACGTCACGGTCCTTCTCTTTCCGTCTCCTAGACACGAGCTGAGAAATTGCAAACGTCCAGCAATTGCTCAGAGATGAAAAGTGCCAGCACTGAAAGCTGTTGCTAGCCAGCACCCTTCCTTGGAAGCGCTTTTGTAGGCCTAAGAACACTGGGGCTCTGAGCTTCTCTAGCCACCTCATCTTCTGCTCATCCTCTCGCGCACTCTAAAGAGAGCTCAGGTGAGAAATTGCAAACGTCGAGCAATTGCTCCGAGATGAAAAGTGCCAGCACTGAAAGCTCTTGCTAGCCAGCACCCTTCCTTGGAAGCGCTTTCACAGGCGCAGTAACACTGGGGCTTTGCACTTCTGTACGCACCAAACGTCACGGTCCTTCTCTTTCCGTCTCGTAGACACGAGCTGAGAAATTGCAAACGTCGAGCAATTGCTCAGAGATGAAAAGTGCCAGCACTGAAAGCTGTTGCTAGCCAGCACCCTTCCTTGGAAGCGCTTTTGTACGCCTAAGAACACTGGGGCTCTGGGCTTCTCTAGCCACCTCATCTACTGCTCATCCTCTCGCGCACTCTAAAGAGAGCTCAGGTGAGAAATTGCAAACGTCCAGCAATTGCTCAGAGATGAAAAGTGCCAGCACTGAAAGCTCTTGCTAGCCAGCACCCTTCCTTGGAAGTGCTTTCACAGGCGCAGTAACACTGGGGCTTTGCGCTTCTCTAGCCATCAAACGTCATGGTCATTCTCTTTCCAACTCGTAGACACGAGCTGAGAAATTGCAAACGTCGAGCAATTGCTCAGAGATGAAAAGTGCCAGCACTGAAAGCTGTTGCTAGCCAGCACCCTTCCTTGGAAGCGCTTTTGTAGGCCTAACAACACTGGGGCTCTGGGCTTCTCTAGCCACCTCATCTTCTGCTCATCCTCTCGCGCACTCTAAAGAGAGCTCAGGTGAGAAATTGCAAACGTCCAGCAATTGCTCAGAGATGAAAAGTGCCAGCACTGAAAGCTCTTGCTAGCCAGCACCCTTCCTTGGAAGTGCTTTCACAGGCGCAGCAACACTGGGGCTTTGCGCTTCTATACGCACCAAACGTCACGGTCCTTCTCTTTCCGTCTCGTAGACACGAGCTGAGAAATTGCAAACGTCCAGCAATTGCTCAGAGATGAAAAGTGCCAGCACTGAAAGCTCTTGCTAGCCAGCACCCTTCCTTGGAAGCGCTTTCACAGGTGCAGCAACACTGGGGCTTTGCGCTTCTCTAGCCACCAAACGTCACGGTCCTTCTCTTTCCGTCTCCTAGACACGAGCTGAGAAATTGCAAACGTCGAGCAATTGCTCAGAGATGAAAAGTGCCAGCACTGAAAGCTCTTGCTAGCCAGCAACCTTCCTTGGAAGCGCTTTCACAGGAGCAGCAACACTGGGGCTTTGCGCTTCTATACGCACCAAACGTCACGGTCATTCACTTTCCATCTCGTAGACACGAGCTGAGAAATTGCAAACGTCGAGCAATTGCTCAGAGATGAAAAGTGCCAGCACTGAAAGCTGTTGCTAGCCAGCACCCTTCCTTGGAAGCGCTTTTGTAGGCCTAAGAACACTGGGGCTCTGGGCTTCTCTAGCCACCTCATCTTCTGCTCATCCTCTCGCGCACTCTAAAGAGAGCTCAGGTGAGAAATTGCAAACGTCCAGCAATTGCTCAGAGATGAAAAGTGCCAGCACTGAAAGATCTTGCTAGCCAGCACCCTTCCTTGGAAGCCCTTTCACAGGCGCAGCAACACTGGGGCTTTGCGCTTCTATACGCACCAAACGTCACGGTCATTCTCTTTCCGTCTCCTAGACACGAGCTGAGAAATTGCAAACGTCGAGCAATTGCTCAGAGATGAAAAGTGCCAGCACTGAAAGCTCTTGCTAGCCAGCACCCTTCCTTGGAAGCGCTTTCACAGGCGCAGTAACACTGGGGCTTTGCGCTTCTCTAGCCACCAAACGTCACGGTCCTTCTCTTTCCGTCTCCTAGACACGAGCTGAGAAATTGCAAACGTCGAGCAATTGCTCAGAGATGAAAAGTGCCAGCACTGAAAGCTGTTGCTAGCCAGCACCCTTCCTTGGAAGCGCTTTCACAGGCGCAGTAACACTGGGGCTTTGCGCTTCTCTCGCCATCAAACGTCATGGTCATTCTCTTTCCATCTCGTAGACACGAGCTGAGAAATTGCAAACGTCGAGCAATTGCTCAGAGATGAAAAGTGCCAGCACTGAAAGCTGTTGCTAGCCAGCACCCTTCCTTGGAAGCGCTTTTGTAGGCCTAACAACACTGGGGCTCTGGGCTTCTCTAGCCACCTCATCTTCTGCTCATCCTCTCGCGCACTCTAAAGAGAGCTCAGGTGAGAAATTGCAAACGTCCAGCAATTGCTCCGAGATGAAAAGTGCCAGCACTGAAAGCTCTTGCTAGCCAGCACCCTTCCTTGGAAGCGCTTTCACAGGCGCAGCAACACTGGGGCTTTGCGCTTCTCTAGCCACCAAACGTCACGGTCCTTCTCTTTCCGTCGGTAGACACGAGCTGAGAAATTGCAAACGTCGAGCAATTGCTCAGAGATGAAAAGTGCCAGCACTGAAAGCTCTTGCTAGCCAGCACCCTTCCTTGGAAGCGCTTTCACAGGCGCAGTAACACTGGGGCTTTGCACTTCTCTAGCCATCAAACGTCATGGTCATTCTCTTTCCATCTCGTAGACACGAGCTGAGAAATTGCAAACGTCGAGCAATTGCTCAGAGATGAAAAGTGCCAGCACTGAAAGCTGTTGCTAGCCAGCCCCCTTCCTTGGAAGCGCTTTTGTAGGCCTAAGAACACTGGGGCTCTGGGCTTCTCTAGCCACCTAATCTTCTGCTCATCCTCTCGCGCACTCTAAAGAGAGCTCAGGTGAGAAATTGCAAACGTCCAGCAATTGCTCAGAGATGAAAAGTGCCAGCACTGAAAGCTGTTGCTAGCCAGCACCCTTCCTTGGAAGTGCTTTCACAGGCGCAGTAACACTGGAGCTTTGCGCTTGTCTAGCCATCAAAAGTCATGGTCATTCTCTTTCCATCTCGTAGACACGAGCTGAGAAATTGCAAACGTCGAGCAATTGCTCAGAGATGAAAAGTGCCAGCACTGAAAGCTGTTGCTAGCCAGCTCCCTTCCTTGGGAGCGCTTTTGTAGGCCTAAGAACACTGGGGCTCTGGGCTTCTCTAGCCACCTCATCTTCTGCTCATCCTCTCGCGCACTCTAAAGAGAGCTCAGGTGAGAAATTGCAAACGTCCAGCAATTGCTCAGAGATGAAAAGTGCCAGCACTGAAAGCTCTTGCTAGCCAGCACCCTTCCTTGGAAGCGCTTTCACAGGAGCAGCAACACTGGGGCTTTGCGCTTCTATACGCACCAAACGTCACGGTCCTTCTCTTTCCGTCTCGTAGACACGAGCTGAGAAATTGCAAACGTCGAGCAATTGCTCAGAGATGAAAAGTGCCAGCACTGAAAGCTCTTGCTAGCCAGCACCCTTCCTTGGAAGCGCTTTTGTAGGCCTAAGAACACTGGGGCTCTGGGCTTCTCTAGCCACCTCATCTTCTGCTCATCCTCTCGCGCACTCTAAAGAGAGCTCAGGTGAGAAATTGCAAACGTCGAGCAATTGCTCAGAGATGAAAAGTGCCAGCACTGAAAGCTGTTGCTAGCCAGCACCCTTCCTTGGAAGTGCTTTCACAGGCGCAGTAACACTGGGGCTTTGCGCTTGTCTAGCCACCAAACGTCACGGTCATTCTCTTTCCATCTCGTAGACACGAGCTGAGAAATTGCAAACGTCCAGCAATTGCTCAGAGATGAAAAGTGCCAGCACTGAAAGCTGTTGCTAGCCAGCACCCTTCCTTGGAAGCGCTTTTGTAGGCCTAAGAACACTGGGGCTCTGGGCTTCTCTAGCCACCTAATCTTCTGCTCATCCTCTCGCGCACTCTAAAGAGAGCTCAGGTGAGAAATTGCAAACGTCCAGCAATTGCTCCGAGATGAAAAGTGCCAGCACTGAAAGCTCTTGCTAGCCAGCACCCTTCCTTGGAAGCGCTTTCACAGGCGCAGCAACACTGGGGCTTTGCGCTTCTCTACGCACCAAACGTCACGGTCCTTCTCTTTCCGTCTCCTAGACACGAGCTGAGAAATTGCAAACGTCCAGCAATTGCTCAGAGATGAAAAGTGCCAGCACTGAAAGCTCTTGCTAGCCAGCACCCTTCCTTGGAAGCGCTTTCACAGGCGCAGTAACACTGTGGCTTTGCGCTTCTCTACCCACCAAACATCACGGTCATTCTCTTTCCATCTTGTAGACACGAGCTGAGAAATTGCAAACGTCGAGCAATTGCTCAGAGATGAAAAGTGCCAGCACTGAAAGCTGTTGCTAGCCAGCTCCCTTCCTTGGAAGCGCTTTTGTAGGCCTAAGAACACTGGGGCTCTGGGCTTCTCTAGCCACCTCATCTTCTGCTCATCCTCTCGCGCACTCTAAAGAGAGCTCAGGTGAGAAATTGCAAACGTCCAGCAATTGCTCAGAGATGAAAAGTGCCAGCACTGAAAGCTCTTGCTAGCCAGCCCCCTTCCTTGGAAGCGCTTTTGTAGGCCTAAGAACACTGGGGCTCTGGGCTTCTCTAGCCACCTCATCTTCTGCTCATCCTCTCGCGCACTCTAAAGAGAGCTCAGGTGAGAAATTGCAAACGTCCAGCAATTGCTCCGAGATGAAAAGTGCCAGCACTGAAAGCTGTTGCTAGCCAGCACCCTTCCTTGGAAGCGCTTTCACAGGCGCAGCAACACTGGGGCTTTGCGCTTCTCTAGCCACCAAACGTCACGGTCCTTCTCTTTCCGTCTCCTAGACACGAGCTGAGAAATTGCAAACGTCGAGCAATTGCTCAGAGATGAAAAGTGCCAGCACTGAAAGCTGTTGCTAGCCAGCACCCTTCCTTGGAAGCGCTTTTGTACGCCTAAGAACACTGGGGCTCTGGGCTTCTCTAGCCACCTCATCTTCTGCTCATCCTCTCGCGCACTCTAAAGAGAGCTCAGGTGAGAAATTGCAAACGTCCAGCAATTGCTCCGAGATGAAAAGTGCCAGCACTGAAAGCTGTTGCTAGCCAGCACCCTTCCTTGGAAGCGCTTTCACAGGCGCAGCAACACTGGGGCTTTGCGCTTCTCTACGCACCAAACGTCACGGTCCTTCTCTTTCCGTCTCCTAGACACGAGCTGAGAAATTGCAAACGTCGAGCAATTGCTCAGAGATGAAAAGTGCCAGCACTGAAAGCTCTTGCTAGCCAGCACCCTTCCTTGGAAGCGCTTTCACAGGCGCAGTAACACTGTGGCTTTGCGCTTCTCTACCCACCAAACATCACGGTCATTCTCTTTCCATCTTGTAGACACGAGCTGAGAAATTGCAAACGTCGAGCAATTGCTCAGAGATGAAAAGTGCCAGCACTGAAAGCTGTTGCTAGCCAGCACCCTTCCTTGGAAGCGCTTTTGTAGGCCTAAGAACACTGGGGCTCTGGGCTTCTCTAGCCACCTCATCTTCTGCTCATCCTCTCGCGCACTCTAAAGAGAGCTCAGGTGAGAAATTGCAAACGTCGAGCAATTGCTCAGAGATGAAAAGTGCCAGCACTGAAAGCTCTTGCTAGCCAGCACCCTTCCTTGGAAGTGCTTTCACAGGCGCAGTAACACTGGGGCTTTGCGCTTGTCTAGCCACCAAACGTCACGGTCATTCTCTTTCCATCTCGTAGACACGAGCTGAGAAATTGCAAACGTCCAGCAATTGCTCAGAGATGAAAAGTGCCAGCACTGAAAGCTCTTGCTAGCCAGCTCCCTTCCTTGGAAGCGCTTTTGTAGGCCTAAGAACACTGGGGCTCTGGGCTTCTCTAGCCACCTCATCTTCTGCTCATCCTCTCGCGCACTCTAAAGAGAGCTCAGGTGAGAAATTGCAAACGTCCAGCAATTGCTCCGAGATGAAAAGTGCCAGCACTGAAAGCTGTTGCTAGCCAGCACCCTTCCTTGGAAGCGCTTTCACAGGCGCAGCAACACTGGGGCTTTGCGCTTCTCTAGCCACCAAACGTCACGGTCCTTCTCTTTCCGTCTCCTAGACACGAGCTGAGAAATTGCAAACGTCGAGCAATTGCTCAGAGATGAAAAGTGCCAGCACTGAAAGCTGTTGCTAGCCAGCACCCTTCCTTGGAAGCGCTTTTGTAGGCCTAAGAACACTGGGGCTCTGGGCTTCTCTAGCCACCTCATCTTCTGCTCATCCTCTCGCGCACTCTAAAGAGAGCTCAGGTGAGAAATTGCAAACGTCGAGCAATTGCTCAGAGATGAAAAGTGCCAGCACTGAAAGCTGTTGCTAGCCAGCACCCTTCCTTGGAAGCGCTTTCACAGGCGCAGCAACACTGGGGCTTTGCGCTTCTCTACCCACCAAACGTCACGGTCCTTCTCTTTCCGTCTCCTAGACACGAGCTGAGAAATTGCAAACGTCGAGCAATTGCTCCGAGATGAAAAGTGCCAGCACTGAAAGCTGTTGCTAGCCAGCACCCTTCCTTGGAAGCGCTTTCACAGGCGGAGTAACACTGGGGCTTTGCGCTTCTCTACCCACCAAACATCACGGTCCTTCTCTTTCCGTCTCGTAGACACGAGCTGAGAAATTGCAAACGTCGAGCAATTGCTCAGAGATGAAAAGTGCCAGCACTGAAAGCTGTTGCTAGCCAGCACCCTTCCTTGGAAGCGCTTTTGTAGGCCTAACAACACTGGGGCTCTGGGCTTCTCTAGCCACCTCATCTTCTGCTCATCCTCTCGCGCACTCTAAAGAGAGCTCAGGTGAGAAATTGCAAACGTCCAGCAATTGCTCAGAGATGAAAAGTGCCAGCACTGAAAGCTCTTGCTAGCCAGCACCCTTCCTTGGAAGTGCTTTCACAGGCGCAGCAACACTGGGGCTTTGCGCTTCTATACGCACCAAACGTCACGGTCCTTCTCTTTCCGTCTCGTAGACACGAGCTGAGAAATTGCAAACGTCCAGCAATTGCTCAGAGATGAAAAGTGCCAGCACTGAAAGCTCTTGCTAGCCAGCACCCTTCCTTGGAAGCGCTTTCACAGGTGCAGCAACACTGGGGCTTTGCGCTTCTCTAGCCACCAAACGTCACGGTCCTTCTCTTTCCGTCTCCTAGACACGAGCTGAGAAATTGCAAACGTCGAGCAATTGCTCAGAGATGAAAAGTGCCAGCACTGAAAGCTCTTGCTAGCCAGCACCCTTCCTTGGAAGCGCTTTCACAGGAGCAGCAACACTGGGGCTTTGCGCTTCTATACGCACCAAACGTCACGGTCATTCACTTTCCATCTCGTAGACACGAGCTGAGAAATTGCAAACGTCGAGCAATTGCTCAGAGATGAAAAGTGCCAGCACTGAAAGCTGTTGCTAGCCAGCACCCTTCCTTGGAAGCGCTTTTGTAGGCCTAAGAACACTGGGGCTCTGGGCTTCTCTAGCCACCTCATCTTCTGCTCATCCTCTCGCGCACTCTAAAGAGAGCTCAGGTGAGAAATTGCAAACGTCCAGCAATTGCTCAGAGATGAAAAGTGCCAGCACTGAAAGATCTTGCTAGCCAGCACCCTTCCTTGGAAGCCCTTTCACAGGCGCAGCAACACTGGGGCTTTGCGCTTCTATACGCACCAAACGTCACGGTCCTTCTCTTTCCGTCTCGTAGACACGAGCTGAGAAATTGCAAACGTCGAGCAATTGCTCAGAGATGAAAAGTGCCAGCACTGAAAGCTCTTGCTAGCCAGCACCCTTCCTTGGAAGCGCTTTCACAGGCGCAGTAACACTGGGGCTTTGCGCTTCTCTAGCCACCAAACGTCACGGTCCTTCTCTTTCCGTCTCCTAGACACGAGCTGAGAAATTGCAAACGTCGAGCAATTGCTCAGAGATGAAAAGTGCCAGCACTGAAAGCTGTTGCTAGCCAGCACCCTTCCTTGGAAGCGCTTTCACAGGCGCAGTAACACTGGGGCTTTGCGCTTCTCTCGCCATCAAACGTCATGGTCATTCTCTTTCCATCTCGTAGACACGAGCTGAGAAATTGCAAACGTCGAGCAATTGCTCAGAGATGAAAAGTGCCAGCACTGAAAGCTGTTGCTAGCCAGCACCCTTCCTTGGAAGCGCTTTTGTAGGCCTAACAACACTGGGGCTCTGGGCTTCTCTAGCCACCTCATCTTCTGCTCATCCTCTCGCGCACTCTAAAGAGAGCTCAGGTGAGAAATTGCAAACGTCCAGCAATTGCTCCGAGATGAAAAGTGCCAGCACTGAAAGCTCTTGCTAGCCAGCACCCTTCCTTGGAAGCGCTTTCACAGGCGCAGCAACACTGGGGCTTTGCGCTTCTCTAGCCACCAAACGTCACGGTCCTTCTCTTTCCGTCGGTAGACACGAGCTGAGAAATTGCAAACGTCGAGCAATTGCTCAGAGATGAAAAGTGCCAGCACTGAAAGCTCTTGCTAGCCAGCACCCTTCCTTGGAAGCGCTTTCACAGGCGCAGTAACACTGGGGCTTTGCACTTCTCTAGCCATCAAACGTCATGGTCATTCTCTTTCCATCTCGTAGACACGAGCTGAGAAATTGCAAACGTCGAGCAATTGCTCAGAGATGAAAAGTGCCAGCACTGAAAGCTGTTGCTAGCCAGCCCCCTTCCTTGGAAGCGCTTTTGTAGGCCTAAGAACACTGGGGCTCTGGGCTTCTCTAGCCACCTAATCTTCTGCTCATCCTCTCGCGCACTCTAAAGAGAGCTCAGGTGAGAAATTGCAAACGTCCAGCAATTGCTCAGAGATGAAAAGTGCCAGCACTGAAAGCTGTTGCTAGCCAGCACCCTTCCTTGGAAGTGCTTTCACAGGCGCAGTAACACTGGAGCTTTGCGCTTGTCTAGCCATCAAAAGTCATGGTCATTCTCTTTCCATCTCGTAGACACGAGCTGAGAAATTGCAAACGTCGAGCAATTGCTCAGAGATGAAAAGTGCCAGCACTGAAAGCTGTTGCTAGCCAGCACCCTTCCTTGGGAGCGCTTTTGTAGGCCTAAGAACACTGGGGCTCTGGGCTTCTCTAGCCACCTCATCTTCTGCTCATCCTCTCGCGCACTCTAAAGAGAGCTCAGGTGAGAAATTGCAAACGTCCAGCAATTGCTCAGAGATGAAAAGTGCCAGCACTGAAAGCTCTTGCTAGCCAGCACCCTTCCTTGGAAGCGCTTTCACAGGAGCAGCAACACTGGGGCTTTGCGCTTCTATACGCACCAAACGTCACGGTCCTTCTCTTTCCGTCTCGTAGACACGAGCTGAGAAATTGCAAACGTCGAGCAATTGCTCAGAGATGAAAAGTGCCAGCACTGAAAGCTGTTGCTAGCCAGCACCCTTCCTTGGAAGCGCTTTTGTAGGCCTAAGAACACTGGGGCTCTGGGCTTCTCTAGCCACCTCATCTTCTGCTCATCCTCTCGCGCACTCTAAAGAGAGCTCAGGTGAGAAATTGCAAACGTCGAGCAATTGCTCAGAGATGAAAAGTGCCAGCACTGAAAGCTGTTGCTAGCCAGCACCCTTCCTTGGAAGTGCTTTCACAGGCGCAGTAACACTGGGGCTTTGCGCTTGTCTAGCCACCAAACGTCACGGTCATTCTCTTTCCATCTCGTAGACACGAGCTGAGAAATTGCAAACGTCCAGCAATTGCTCAGAGATGAAAAGTGCCAGCACTGAAAGCTGTTGCTAGCCAGCACCCTTCCTTGGAAGCGCTTTTGTAGGCCTAAGAACACTGGGGCTCTGGGCTTCTCTAGCCACCTAATCTTCTGCTCATCCTCTCGCGCACTCTAAAGAGAGCTCAGGTGAGAAATTGCAAACGTCCAGCAATTGCTCAGAGATGAAAAGTGCCAGCACTGAAAGCTCTTGCTAGCCAGCACCCTTCCTTGGAAGCGCTTTCACAGGCGCAGCAACACTGGGGCTTTGCGCTTCTCTACGCACCAAACGTCACGGTCCTTCTCTTTCCGTCTCCTAGACACGAGCTGAGAAATTGCAAACGTCGAGCAATTGCTCAGAGATGAAAAGTGCCAGCACTGAAAGCTCTTGCTAGCCAGCACCCTTCCTTGGAAGCGCTTTCACAGGCGCAGTAACACTGTGGCTTTGCGCTTCTCTACCCACCAAACATCACGGTCATTCTCTTTCCATCTTGTAGACACGAGCTGAGAAATTGCAAACGTCGAGCAATTGCTCAGAGATGAAAAGTGCCAGCACTGAAAGCTGTTGCTAGCCAGCTCCCTTCCTTGGAAGCGCTTTTGTAGGCCTAAGAACACTGGGGCTCTGGGCTTCTCTAGCCACCTCATCTTCTGCTCATCCTCTCGCGCACTCTAAAGAGAGCTCAGGTGAGAAATTGCAAACGTCCAGCAATTGCTCAGAGATGAAAAGTGCCAGCACTGAAAGCTCTTGCTAGCCAGCCCCCTTCCTTGGAAGCGCTTTTGTAGGCCTAAGAACACTGGGGCTCTGGGCTTCTCTAGCCACCTCATCTTCTGCTCATCCTCTCGCGCACTCTAAAGAGAGCTCAGGTGAGAAATTGCAAACGTCCAGCAATTGCTCCGAGATGAAAAGTGCCAGCACTGAAAGCTGTTGCTAGCCAGCACCCTTCCTTGGAAGCGCTTTCACAGGCGCAGCAACACTGGGGCTTTGCGCTTCTCTAGCCACCAAACGTCACGGTCCTTCTCTTTCCGTCTCCTAGACACGAGCTGAGAAATTGCAAACGTCGAGCAATTGCTCAGAGATGAAAAGTGCCAGCACTGAAAGCTCTTGCTAGCCAGCACCCTTCCTTGGAAGCGCTTTTGTACGCCTAAGAACACTGGGGCTCTGGGCTTCTCTAGCCACCTCATCTTCTGCTCATCCTCTCGCGCACTCTAAAGAGAGCTCAGGTGAGAAATTGCAAACGTCCAGCAATTGCTCAGAGATGAAAAGTGCCAGCACTGAAAGCTGTTGCTAGCCAGCACCCTTCCTTGGAAGCGCTTTCACAGGCGCAGCAACACTGGGGCTTTGCGCTTCTCTACGCACCAAACGTCACGGTCCTTCTCTTTCCGTCTCCTAGACACGAGCTGAGAAATTGCAAACGTCGAGCAATTGCTCAGAGATGAAAAGTGCCAGCACTGAAAGCTCTTGCTAGCCAGCACCCTTCCTTGGAAGCGCTTTCACAGGCGCAGTAACACTGTGGCTTTGCGCTTCTCTACCCACCAAACATCACGGTCATTCTCTTTCCATCTTGTAGACACGAGCTGAGAAATTGCAAACGTCGAGCAATTGCTCAGAGATGAAAAGTGCCAGCACTGAAAGCTGTTGCTAGCCAGCACCCTTCCTTGGAAGCGCTTTTGTAGGCCTAAGAACACTGGGGCTCTGGGCTTCTCTAGCCACCTCATCTTCTGCTCATCCTCTCGCGCACTCTAAAGAGAGCTCAGGTGAGAAATTGCAAACGTCGAGCAATTGCTCAGAGATGAAAAGTGCCAGCACTGAAAGCTCTTGCTAGCCAGCACCCTTCCTTGGAAGTGCTTTCACAGGCGCAGTAACACTGGGGCTTTGCGCTTGTCTAGCCACCAAACGTCACGGTCATTCTCTTTCCGTCGGTAGACACGAGCTGAGAAATTGCAAACGTCCAGCAATTGCTCAGAGATGAAAAGTGCCAGCACTGAAAGCTCTTGCTAGCCAGCTCCCTTCCTTGGAAGCGCTTTTGTAGGCCTAAGAACACTGGGGCTCTGGGCTTCTCTAGCCACCTCATCTTCTGCTCATCCTCTCGCGCACTCTAAAGAGAGCTCAGGTGAGAAATTGCAAACGTCCAGCAATTGCTCCGAGATGAAAAGTGCCAGCACTGAAAGCTGTTGCTAGCCAGCACCCTTCCTTGGAAGCGCTTTCACAGGCGCAGCAACACTGGGGCTTTGCGCTTCTCTAGCCACCAAACGTCACGGTCCTTCTCTTTCCGTCTCCTAGACACGAGCTGAGAAATTGCAAACGTCGAGCAATTGCTCAGAGATGAAAAGTGCCAGCACTGAAAGCTCTTGCTAGCCAGCACCCTTCCTTGGAAGCGCTTTTGTAGGCCTAAGAACACTGGGGCTCTGGGCTTCTCTAGCCACCTCATCTTCTGCTCATCCTCTCGCGCACTCTAAAGAGAGCTCAGGTGAGAAATTGCAAACGTCGAGCAATTGCTCAGAGATGAAAAGTGCCAGCACTGAAAGCTGTTGCTAGCCAGCACCCTTCCTTGGAAGCGCTTTCACAGGCGCAGCAACACTGGGGCTTTGCGCTTCTCTACCCACCAAACGTCACGGTCCTTCTCTTTCCGTCTCCTAGACACGAGCTGAGAAATTGCAAACGTCGAGCAATTGCTCCGAGATGAAAAGTGCCAGCACTGAAAGCTGTTGCTAGCCAGCACCCTTCCTTGGAAGCGCTTTCACAGGCGGAGTAACACTGGGGCTTTGCGCTTCTCTACCCACCAAACATCACGGTCATTCTCTTTCCATCTTGTAGACACGAGCTGAGAAATTGCAAACGTCGAGCAATTGCTCAGAGATGAAAAGTGCCAGCACTGAAAGCTGTTGCTAGCCAGCACCCTTCCTTGGAAGCGCTTTTGTAGGCTTAAGAACACTGGGGCTCTGGGCTTCTCTAGCCACCTCATCTTCTGCTCATCCTCTCGCGCACTCTAAAGAGAGCTCAGGTGAGAAATTGCAAACGTCCAGCAATTGCTCAGAGATGAAAAGTGCCAGCACTGAAAGCTCTTGCTAGCCAGCACCCTTCCTTGGAAGCGCTTTCACAGGCGCAGCAACACTGGGGCTTTGCGCTTGTCTAGCCACCAAACGTCACGGTCATTCTCTTTCCGTCGGTAGACACGAGCTGAGAAATTGCAAACGTCCAGCAATTGCTCAGAGAAGAAAAGTGCCAGCACTGAAAGCTCTTGCTAGCCAGCACCCTTCCTTGGAAGCGCTTTTGTAGGCCTAAGAACACTGGGGCTCTGGGCTTCTCTAGCCACCTCATCTTCTGCTCATCCTCTCGCGCACTCTAAAGAGAGCTCAGGTGAGAAATTGCAAACGTCCAGCAATTGCTCCGAGATGAAAAGTGCCAGCACTGAAAGCTCTTGCTAGCCAGCACCCTTCCTTGGAAGCGCTTTCACAGGCGCAGCAACACTGGGGGTTTGCGCTTCTCTACGCACCAAACGTCACGGTCCTTCTCTTTCCGTCTCCTAGACACGAGCTGAGAAATTGCAAACGTCGAGCAATTGCTCAGAGATGAAAAGTGCCAGCACTGAAAGCTGTTGCTAGCCAGCACCCTTCCTTGGAAGCGCTTTCACAGGCGCAGCAACACTGTGGCTTTGCGCTTCTCTACCCACCAAACATCACGGTCATTCTCTTTCCATCTCGTAGACACGAGCTGAGAAATTGCAAACGTCGAGCAATTGCTCAGAGATGAAAAGTGCCAGCACTGAAAGCTGTTGCTAGCCAGCACCCTTCCTTGGAAGCGCTTTTGTAGGCCTAAGAACACTGGGGCTCTGGGCTTCTCTAGCCACCTCATCTTCTGCTCATCCTCTCGCGCACTCTAAAGAGAGCTCAGGTGAGAAATTGCAAACGTCCAGCAATTGCTCAGAGATGAAAAGTGCCAGCACTGAAAGCTCTTGCTAGCCAGCACCCTTCCTTGGAAGTGCTTTCACAGGCGCAGTAACACTGGGGCTTTGCGCTTGTCTAGCCACCAAACGTCACGGTCATTCTCTTTCCATCTCGTAGACACGAGCTGAGAAATTGCAAACGTCGAGCAATTGCTCCGAGATGAAAAGTGCCAGCACTGAAAGCTGTTGCTAGCCAGCACCCTTCCTTGGAAGCGCTTTCACAGGCGGAGTAACACTGGGGCTTTGCGCTTCTCTACCCACCAAACATCACGGTCATTCTCTTTCCATCTTGTAGACACGAGCTGAGAAATTGCAAACGTCGAGCAATTGCTCAGAGATGAAAAGTGCCAGCACTGAAAGCTGTTGCTAGCCAGCACCCTTCCTTGGAAGCGCTTTTGTAGGCTTAAGAACACTGGGGCTCTGGGCTTCTCTAGCCACCTCATCTTCTGCTCATCCTCTCGCGCACTCTAAAGAGAGCTCAGGTGAGAAATTGCAAACGTCGAGCAATTGCTCAGAGATGAAAAGTGCCAGCACTGAAAGCTGTTGCTAGCCAGCACCCTTCCTTGGAAGCGCTTTTGTAGGCCTAAGAACACTGGGGCTCTGGGCTTCTCTAGCCACCTCATCTTCTGCTCATCCTCTCGCGCACTCTAAAGAGAGCTCAGGTGAGAAATTGCAAACGTCGAGCAATTGCTCAGAGATGAAAAGTGCCAGCACTGAAAGATCTTGCTAGCCAGCACCCTTCCTTGGAAGTGCTTTCACAGGCGCAGTAACACTGGGGCTTTGCGCTTGTCTAGCCACCAAACGTCACGGTCATTCTCTTTCCATCTCGTAGACACGAGCTGAGAAATTGCAAACGTCGAGCAATTGCTCAGAGATGAAAAGTGCCAGCACTGAAAGCTGTTGCTAGCCAGCACCCTTCCTTGGAAGCGCTTTTGTAGGCCTAAGAACACTGGGGCTCTGGGCTTCTCTAGCCACCTCATCTTCTGCTCATCCTCTCGCGCACTCTAAAGAGAGCTCAGGTGAGAAATTGCAAACGTCCAGCAATTGCTCCGAGATGAAAAGTGCCAGCACTGAAAGCTCTTGCTAGCCAGCACCCTTCCTTGGAAGCGCTTTCACAGGCGCAGCAACACTGGGGCTTTGCGCTTCTCTACGCACCAAACGTCACGGTCCTTCTCTTTCCGTCTCCTAGACACGAGCTGAGAAATTGCAAACGTCGAGCAATTGCTCAGAGATGAAAAGTGCCAGCACTGAAAGCTCTTGCTAGCCAGCACCCTTCCTTGGAAGCGCTTTCACAGGCGCAGCAACACTGTGGCTTTGCGCTTCTCTACCCACCAAACATCACGGTCATTCTCTCCATCTTGTAGACACGAGCTGAGAAATTGCAAACGTCGAGCAATTGCTCAGAGATGAAAAGTGCCAGCACTGAAAGCTGTTGCTAGCCAGCACCCTTCCTTGGAAGCGCTTTTGTAGGCCTAAGAACACTGGGGCTCTGGGCTTCTCTAGCCACCTCATCTTCTGCTCATCCTCTCGCGCACTCTAAAGAGAGCTCAGGTGAGAAATTGCAAACGTCCAGCAATTGCTCAGAGATGAAAAGTGCCAGCACTGAAAGCTGTTGCTAGCCAGCACCCTTCCTTGGAAGTGCTTTCACAGGCGCAGTAACACTGGGGCTTTGCGCTTGTCTAGCCACCAAACGTCACGGTCATTCTCTTTCCGTCTCGTAGACACGAGCTGAGAAATTGCAAACGTCCAGCAATTGCTCAGAGATGAAAAGTGCCAGCACTGAAAGCTCTTGCTAGCCAGCTCCCTTCCTTGGAAGCGCTTTTGTAGGCCTAAGAACACTGGGGCTCTGGGCTTCTCTAGCCACCTCATCTTCTGCTCATCCTCTCGCGCACTCTAAAGAGAGCTCAGGTGAGAAATTGCAAACGTCCAGCAATTGCTCCGAGATGAAAAGTGCCAGCACTGAAAGCTCTTGCTAGCCAGCACCCTTCCTTGGAAGCGCTTTCACAGGTGCAGCAACACTGGGGCTTTGCGCTTCTCTACGCACCAAACGTCACGGTCCTTCTCTTTCCGTCTCCTAGACACGAGCTGAGAAATTGCAAACGTCCAGCAATTGCTCAGAGATGAAAAGTGCCAGCACTGAAAGCTGTTGCTAGCCAGCACCCTTCCTTGGAAGCGCTTTCACAGGCGCAGTAACACTGGGGCTTTGCGCTTCTCTACCCACCAAACATCACGGTCATTCTCTTTCCATCTTGTAGACACGAGCTGAGAAATTGCAAACGTCGAGCAATTGCTCAGAGATGAAAAGTGCCAGCACTGAAAGCTGTTGCTAGCCAGCACCCTTCCTTGGAAGCGCTTTTGTAGGCTTAAGAACACTGGGGCTCTGGGCTTCTCTAGCCACCTCATCTTCTGCTCATCCTCTCGCGCACTCTAAAGAGAGCTCAGGTGAGAAATTGCAAACGTCCAGCAATTGCTCAGAGATGAAAAGTGCCAGCACTGAAAGCTCTTGCTAGCCAGCACCCTTCCTTGGAAGCGCTTTCACAGGCGCAGCAACACTGGGGCTTTGCGCTTCTCTAGCCACCAAACGTCACGGTCCTTCTCTTTCCGTCTCCTAGACACGAGCTGAGAAATTGCAAACGTCCAGCAATTGCTCCGAGATGAAAAGTGCCAGCACTGAAAGCTGTTGCTAGCCAGCACCCTTCCTTGGAAGCGCTTTTGTAGGCCTAAGAACAGTGGGGCTCTGGGCTTCTCTAGCCACCTCATCTTCTGCTCATCCTCTCGCGCACTCTAAAGAGAGCTCAGGTGAGAAATTGCAAACGTCCAGCAATTGCTCCGAGATGAAAAGTGCCAGCACTGAAAGCTCTTGCTAGCCAGCACCCTTCCTTGGAAGCGCTTTCACAGGCGCAGCAACACTGGGGCTTTGCGCTTCTCTACGCACCAAACGTCACGGTCCTTCTCTTTCCGTCTCCTAGACACGAGCTGAGAAATTGCAAACGTCGAGCAATTGCTCAGAGATGAAAAGTGCCAGCACTGAAAGCTCTTGCTAGCCAGCACCCTTCCTTGGAAGCGCTTTCACAGGCGCAGTAACACTGTGGCTTTGCGCTTCTCTACCCACCAAACATCACGGTCATTCTCTTTCCATCTTGTAGACACGAGCTGAGAAATTGCAAACGTCGAGCAATTGCTCAGAGATGAAAAGTGCCAGCACTGAAAGCTGTTGCTAGCCAGCACCCTTCCTTGGAAGCGCTTTTGTAGGCCTAAGAACACTGGGGCTCTGGGCTTCTCTAGCCACCTCATCTTCTGCTCATCCTCTCGCGCACTCTAAAGAGAGCTCAGGTGAGAAATTGCAAACGTCGAGCAATTGCTCAGAGATGAAAAGTGCCAGCACTGAAAGCTCTTGCTAGCCAGCACCCTTCCTTGGAAGTGCTTTCACAGGCGCAGTAACACTGGGGCTTTGCGCTTGTCTAGCCACCAAACGTCACGGTCATTCTCTTTCCATCTCGTAGACACGAGCTGAGAAATTGCAAACGTCCAGCAATTGCTCAGAGATGAAAAGTGCCAGCACTGAAAGCTCTTGCTAGCCAGCTCCCTTCCTTGGAAGCGCTTTTGTAGGCCTAAGAACACTGGGGCTCTGGGCTTCTCTAGCCACCTCATCTTCTGCTCATCCTCTCGCGCACTCTAAAGAGAGCTCAGGTGAGAAATTGCAAACGTCCAGCAATTGCTCCGAGATGAAAAGTGCCAGCACTGAAAGCTGTTGCTAGCCAGCACCCTTCCTTGGAAGCGCTTTCACAGGCGCAGCAACACTGGGGCTTTGCGCTTCTCTACCCACCAAACGTCACGGTCATTCTCTTTCCGTCTCCTAGACACGAGCTGAGAAATTGCAAACGTCGAGCAATTGCTCAGAGATGAAAAGTGCCAGCACTGAAAGCTCTTGCTAGCCAGCACCCTTCCTTGGAAGCGCTTTCACAGGCGCAGCAACACTGGGGCTTTGCGCTTCTATACGCACCAAACGTCACGGTCCTTCTCTTTGCGTCTCGTAGACACGAGCTGAGAAATTGCAAACGTCCAGCAATTGCTCAGAGATGAAAAGTGCCAGCACTGAAAGCTCTTGCTAGCCAGCACCCTTCCTTGGAAGCGCTTTCACAGGCGCAGTAACACTGGGGCTTTGCGCTTCTCTAGCCATCAAACGTCACGGTCATTCTCTTTCCGTCGGTAGACACGAGCTGAGAAATTGCAAACGTCGAGCAATTGCTCAGAGATGAAAAGTGCCAGCACTGAAAGCTCTTGCTAGCCAGCACCCTTCCTTGGAAGCGCTTTCACAGGCGCAGCAACACTGGGGCTTTGCGCTTCTCTAGCCATCAAACGTCATGGTCATTCTCTTTCCAACTCGTAGACACGAGCTGAGAAATTGCAAACGTCCAGCAATTGCTCAGAGATGAAAAGTGCCAGCACTGAAAGCTGTTGCTAGCCAGCACCCTTCCTTGGAAGCGCTTTTGTAGGCCTAAGAACACTGGGGCTCTGGGCTTCTCTAGCCACCTCATCTTCTGCTCATCCTCTCGCGCACTCTAAAGAGAGCTCAGGTGAGAAATTGCAAACGTCGAGCAATTGCTCAGAGATGAAAAGTGCCAGCACTGAAAGCTCTTGCTAGCCAGCACCCTTCCTTGGAAGCGCTTTCACAGGCGCAGCAACACTGGGGCTTTGCGCTTCTATACGCACCAAACGTCACGGTCATTCTCTTTCCGTCTCGTAGACACGAGCTGAGAAATTGCAAACGTCCAGCAATTGCTCAGAGATGAAAAGTGCCAGCACTGAAAGCTGTTGCTAGCCAGCACCCTTCCTTGGAAGCGCTTTCACAGGTGCAGCAACACTGGGGCTTTGCGCTTCTCTAGCCACCAAACGTCACGGTCCTTCTCTTTCCGTCTCCTAGACACGAGCTGAGAAATTGCAAACGTCCAGCAATTGCTCAGAGATGAAAAGTGCCAGCACTGAAAGCTCTTGCTAGCCAGCACCCTTCCTTGGAAGCGCTTTCACAGGAGCAGCAACACTGGGGCTTTGCGCTTCTATACGCACCAAACGTCACGGTCCTTCTCTTTCCGTCTCCTAGACACGAGCTGAGAAATTGCAAACGTCGAGCAATTGCTCAGAGATGAAAAGTGCCAGCACTGAAAGCTCTTGCTAGCCAGCACCCTTCCTTGGAAGCGCTTTCACAGGCGCAGCAACACTGGGGCTTTGCGCTTCTCTAGCCACCAAACGTCACGGTCCTTCTCTTTCCGTCTCGTAGACACGAGCTGAGAAATTGCAAACGTCGAGCAATTGCTCAGAGATGAAAAGTGCCAGCACTGAAAGCTCTTGCTAGCCAGCACCCTTCCTTGGAAGCGCTTTCACAGGAGCAGCAACACTGGGGCTTTGCGCTTCTATACGCACCAAACGTCACGGTCCTTCTCTTTCCGTCTCCTAGACACGAGCTGAGAAATTGCAAACGTCGAGCAATTGCTCAGAGATGAAAAGTGCCAGCACTGAAAGCTCTTGCTAGCCAGCACCCTTCCTTGGAAGCGCTTTTGTAGGCCTAAGAACACTGGGGCTCTGAGCTTCTCTAGCCACCTCATCTTCTGCTCATCCTCTCGCGCACTCTAAAGAGAGCTCAGGTGAGAAATTGCAAACGTCGAGCAATTGCTCCGAGATGAAAAGTGCCAGCACTGAAAGCTCTTGCTAGCCAGCACCCTTCCTTGGAAGCGCTTTCACAGGCGCAGTAACACTGGGGCTTTGCACTTCTGTACGCACCAAACGTCACGGTCCTTCTCTTTCCGTCTCGTAGACACGAGCTGAGAAATTGCAAACGTCGAGCAATTGCTCAGAGATGAAAAGTGCCAGCACTGAAAGCTGTTGCTAGCCAGCACCCTTCCTTGGAAGCGCTTTTGTACGCCTAAGAACACTGGGGCTCTGGGCTTCTCTAGCCACCTCATCTACTGCTCATCCTCTCGCGCACTCTAAAGAGAGCTCAGGTGAGAAATTGCAAACGTCCAGCAATTGCTCAGAGATGAAAAGTGCCAGCACTGAAAGCTCTTGCTAGCCAGCACCCTTCCTTGGAAGTGCTTTCACAGGCGCAGTAACACTGGGGCTTTGCGCTTCTCTAGCCACCAAACGTCACGGTCCTTCTCTTTCCGTCTCCTAGACACGAGCTGAGAAATTGCAAACGTCGAGCAATTGCTCAGAGATGAAAAGTGCCAGCACTGAAAGCTGTTGCTAGCCAGCACCCTTCCTTGGAAGCGCTTTTGTAGGCCTAACAACACTGGGGCTCTGGGCTTCTCTAGCCACCTCATCTTCTGCTCATCCTCTCGCGCACTCTAAAGAGAGCTCAGGTGAGAAATTGCAAACGTCCAGCAATTGCTCAGAGATGAAAAGTGCCAGCACTGAAAGCTCTTGCTAGCCAGCACCCTTCCTTGGAAGTGCTTTCACAGGCGCAGCAACACTGGGGCTTTGCGCTTCTATACGCACCAAACGTCACGGTCCTTCTCTTTCCGTCTCGTAGACACGAGCTGAGAAATTGCAAACGTCCAGCAATTGCTCAGAGATGAAAAGTGCCAGCACTGAAAGCTCTTGCTAGCCAGCACCCTTCCTTGGAAGCGCTTTCACAGGTGCAGCAACACTGGGGCTTTGCGCTTCTCTAGCCACCAAACGTCACGGTCCTTCTCTTTCCGTCTCCTAGACACGAGCTGAGAAATTGCAAACGTCGAGCAATTGCTCAGAGATGAAAAGTGCCAGCACTGAAAGCTCTTGCTAGCCAGCACCCTTCCTTGGAAGCGCTTTCACAGGAGCAGCAACACTGGGGCTTTGCGCTTCTATACGCACCAAACGTCACGGTCATTCACTTTCCATCTCGTAGACACGAGCTGAGAAATTGCAAACGTCGAGCAATTGCTCAGAGATGAAAAGTGCCAGCACTGAAAGCTGTTGCTAGCCAGCACCCTTCCTTGGAAGCGCTTTTGTAGGCCTAAGAACACTGGGGCTCTGGGCTTCTCTAGCCACCTCATCTTCTGCTCATCCTCTCGCGCACTCTAAAGAGAGCTCAGGTGAGAAATTGCAAACGTCCAGCAATTGCTCAGAGATGAAAAGTGCCAGCACTGAAAGATCTTGCTAGCCAGCACCCTTCCTTGGAAGCCCTTTCACAGGCGCAGCAACACTGGGGCTTTGCGCTTCTATACGCACCAAACGTCACGGTCATTCTCTTTCCGTCTCCTAGACACGAGCTGAGAAATTGCAAACGTCGAGCAATTGCTCAGAGATGAAAAGTGCCAGCACTGAAAGCTCTTGCTAGCCAGCACCCTTCCTTGGAAGCGCTTTCACAGGCGCAGTAACACTGGGGCTTTGCGCTTCTCTAGCCACCAAACGTCACGGTCCTTCTCTTTCCGTCTCCTAGACACGAGCTGAGAAATTGCAAACGTCGAGCAATTGCTCAGAGATGAAAAGTGCCAGCACTGAAAGCTGTTGCTAGCCAGCACCCTTCCTTGGAAGCGCTTTCACAGGCGCAGTAACACTGGGGCTTTGCGCTTCTCTCGCCATCAAACGTCATGGTCATTCTCTTTCCATCTCGTAGACACGAGCTGAGAAATTGCAAACGTCGAGCAATTGCTCAGAGATGAAAAGTGCCAGCACTGAAAGCTGTTGCTAGCCAGCACCCTTCCTTGGAAGCGCTTTTGTAGGCCTAACAACACTGGGGCTCTGGGCTTCTCTAGCCACCTCATCTTCTGCTCATCCTCTCGCGCACTCTAAAGAGAGCTCAGGTGAGAAATTGCAAACGTCCAGCAATTGCTCCGAGATGAAAAGTGCCAGCACTGAAAGCTCTTGCTAGCCAGCACCCTTCCTTGGAAGCGCTTTCACAGGCGCAGCAACACTGGGGCTTTGCGCTTCTCTAGCCACCAAACGTCACGGTCCTTCTCTTTCCGTCGGTAGACACGAGCTGAGAAATTGCAAACGTCGAGCAATTGCTCAGAGATGAAAAGTGCCAGCACTGAAAGCTCTTGCTAGCCAGCACCCTTCCTTGGAAGCGCTTTCACAGGCGCAGTAACACTGGGGCTTTGCACTTCTCTAGCCATCAAACGTCATGGTCATTCTCTTTCCATCTCGTAGACACGAGCTGAGAAATTGCAAACGTCGAGCAATTGCTCAGAGATGAAAAGTGCCAGCACTGAAAGCTGTTGCTAGCCAGCCCCCTTCCTTGGAAGCGCTTTTGTAGGCCTAAGAACACTGGGGCTCTGGGCTTCTCTAGCCACCTAATCTTCTGCTCATCCTCTCGCGCACTCTAAAGAGAGCTCAGGTGAGAAATTGCAAACGTCCAGCAATTGCTCCGAGATGAAAAGTGCCAGCACTGAAAGCTGTTGCTAGCCAGCACCCTTCCTTGGAAGTGCTTTCACAGGCGCAGTAACACTGGAGCTTTGCGCTTGTCTAGCCATCAAAAGTCATGGTCATTCTCTTTCCATCTCGTAGACACGAGCTGAGAAATTGCAAACGTCGAGCAATTGCTCAGAGATGAAAAGTGCCAGCACTGAAAGCTGTTGCTAGCCAGCTCCCTTCCTTGGGAGCGCTTTTGTAGGCCTAAGAACACTGGGGCTCTGGGCTTCTCTAGCCACCTCATCTTCTGCTCATCCTCTCGCGCACTCTAAAGAGAGCTCAGGTGAGAAATTGCAAACGTCCAGCAATTGCTCAGAGATGAAAAGTGCCAGCACTGAAAGCTCTTGCTAGCCAGCACCCTTCCTTGGAAGTGCTTTCACAGGCGCAGCAACACTGGGGCTTTGCGCTTCTATACGCACCAAACGTCACGGTCCTTCTCTTTCCGTCTCGTAGACACGAGCTGAGAAATTGCAAACGTCGAGCAATTGCTCAGAGATGAAAAGTGCCAGCACTGAAAGCTCTTGCTAGCCAGCACCCTTCCTTGGAAGCGCTTTCACAGGCGCAGCAACACTGGGGCTTTGCGCTTCTATACGCACCAAACGTCACGGTCATTCACTTTCCGTCTCGTAGACACGAGCTGAGAAATTGCAAACATCGAGCAATTGCTCAGAGATGAAAAGTGCCAGCACTGAAAGCTCTTGCTAGCCAGCACCCTTCCTTGGAAGCGCTTTTGTAGGCCTAAGAACACTGGGGCTCTGGGCTTCTCTAGCCACCTCATCTTCTGCTCATCCTCTCGCGCACTCTAAAGAGAGCTCAGGTGAGAAATTGCAAACGTCGAGCAATTGCTCAGAGATGAAAAGTGCCAGCACTGAAAGCTCTTGCTAGCCAGCACCCTTCCTTGGAAGCGCTTTTGTAGGCCTAAGAACACTGGGGCTCTGGGCTTCTCTAGCCACCTCATCTTCTGCTCATCCTCTCGCGCACTCTAAAGAGAGCTCAGGTGAGAAATTGCAAACGTCGAGCAATTGCTCAGAGATGAAAAGTGCCAGCACTGAAAGCTCTTGCTAGCCAGCACCCTTCCTTGGAAGCGCTTTTGTAGGCCTAAGAACACTGGGGCTCTGGGCTTCTCTAGCCACCTCATCTTCTGCTCATCCTCTCGTGCACTCTAAAGAGAGCTCAGGTGAGAAATTGCAAACGTCGAGCAATTGCTCAGAGATGAAAAGTGCCAGCACTGAAAGCTCTTGCTAGCCAGCACCCTTCCTTGGAAGCGCTTTCACAGGCGCAGCAACACTGGGGCTTTGCGCTTGTCTAGCCACCAAACGTCACGGTCCTTCTCTTTCCGCCGGTAGACACGAGCTGAGAAATTGCAAACGTCGAGCAATTGCTCGGAGATGAAAAGTGCCAGCACTGAAAGCTCTTGCTAGCCAGCACCCTTCCTTGGAAGCGCTTTCACAGGCGCAGCAACACTGGGGCTTTGCGCTTCTATACGCACCAAACGTCACGGTCCTTCTCTTTGCGTCTCGTAGACACGAGCTGAGAAATTGCAAACGTCCAGCAATTGCTCAGAGATGAAAAGTGCCAGCACTGAAAGCTCTTGCTAGCCAGCACCCTTCCTTGGAAGCGCTTTCACAGGCGCAGCAACACTGGGGCTTTGCGCTTCTCTAGCCACCAAACGTCACGGTCCTTCTCTTTCCGTCTCGTAGACACGAGCTGAGAAATTGCAAACGTCGAGCAATTGCTCAGAGATGAAAAGTGCCAGCACTGAAAGCTCTTGCTAGCCACCACCCTTCCTTGGAAGCGCTTTCACAGGCGCAGTAACACTGGGGCTTTGCGCTTCTCTACCCACCAAACGTCACGGTCCTTCCCTTCCGTCTCCTAGACACGAGCTGAGAAATTGCAAACGTCGAGCAATTGCTCAGAGATGAAAAGTGCCAGCACTGAAAGCTGTTGCTAGCCAGCACCCTTCCTTGGAAGTGCTTTCACAGGCGCAGTAACACTGGGGCTTTGCGCTTCTCTAGCCACCAAACGTCACGGTCCTTCTCTTTCCATCTCGTAGACACGAGCTGAGAAATTGCAAACGTCGAGCAATTGCTCAGAGATGAAAAGTGCCAGCACTGAAAGCTCTTGCTAGCCAGCACCCTTCCTTGGAAGCGCTTTTGTAGGCCTAACAACACTGGGGCTCTGGGCTTCTCTAGCCACCTCATCTTCTGCTCATCCTCTCGCGCACTCTAAAGAGAGCTCAGGTGAGAAATTGCAAACGTCCAGCAATTGCTCAGAGATGAAAAGTGCCAGCACTGAAAGCTGTTGCTAGCCAGCACCCTTCCTTGGAAGCGCTTTTGTAGGCCTAAGAACACTGGGGCTCTGGGCTTCTCTAGCCACCTCATCTTCTGCTCATCCTCTCGCGCACTCTAAAGAGAGCTCAGGTGAGAAATTGCAAACGTCCAGCAATTGCTCAGAGATGAAAAGTGCCAGCACTGAAAGCTCTTGCTAGCCAGCACCCTTCCTTGGAAGCGCTTTCACAGGCGCAGCAACACTGGGGCTTTGCGCTTCTCTAGCCACCAAACGTCACGGTCCTTCTCTTTCCGTCGGTAGACACGAGCTGAGAAATTGCAAACGTCGAGCAATTGCTCAGAGATGAAAAGTGCCAGCACTGAAAGATCTTGCTAGCCAGCACCCTTCCTTGGAAGCGCTTTCACAGGCGCAGCAACACTGGCGCTTTGCGATTCTATACGCACCAAACGTCACGGTCATTCTCTTTCCATCTCGTAGACACGAGCTGAGAAATTGCAAACGTCGAGCAATTGCTCAGAGATGAAAAGTGCCAGCACTGAAAGCTCTTGCTAGCCAGCCCCCTTCCTTGGAAGCGCTTTTGTAGGCCTAAGAACACTGGGGCTCTGGGCTTCTCTAGCCACCTCATCTTCTGCTCATCCTCTCGCGCACTCTAAAGAGAGCTCAGGTGAGAAATTGCAAACGTCCAGCAATTGCTCAGAGATGAAAAGTGCCAGCACTGAAAGCTGTTGCTAGCCAGCACCCTTCCTTGGAAGCGCTTTCACAGGCGCAGTAACACTGGGGCTTTGCACTTCTGTACGCACCAAACGTCACGGTCCTTCTCTTTCCGTCTCCTAGACACGAGCTGAGAAATTGCAAACGTCGAGCAATTGCTCAGAGATGAAAAGTGCCAGCACTGAAATCTCTTGCTAGCCAGCACCCTTCCTTGGAAGTGCTTTCACAGGCGCAGCAACACTGGGGCTTTGCGCTTCTATACGCACCAAACCTCACGGTCATTCTCTTTCCGTCTCGTAGACACGAGCTGAGAAATTGCAAACGTCCAGCAATTGCTCCGAGATGAAAAGTGCCAGCACTGAAAGCTCTTGCTAGCCAGCACCCTTCCTTGGAAGCGCTTTTGTAGGCCTAAGAACACTGGGGCTCTGGGCTTCTCTAGCCACCTCATCTTCTGCTCATCCTCTCGCGCACTCTAAAGAGAGTTCAGGTGAGAAATTGTAAACGTCCAGCAATTGCTCAGAGATGAAAAGTGCCAGCACTGAAAGCTCTTGCTAGCCAGCACCCTTCCTTGGAAGCGCTTTCACAGGTGCAGCAACACTGGGGCTTTGCGCTTCTATACGCACCAAACGTCACGGTCCTTCTCTTTCCGTCTCGTAGACACGAGCTGAGAAATTGCAAACGTCGAGCAATTGCTCAGAGATAAAAAGTGCCAGCACTGAAAGCTCTTGCTAGCCAGCACCCTTCCTTGGAAGCGCTTTCACAGGAGCAGCAACACTGGGGCTTTGCGCTTCTATACGCACCAAACGTCACGGTCCTTCTCTTTCCGTCTCCTAGACACGAGCTGAGAAATTGCAAACGTCGAGCAATTGCTCAGAGATGAAAAGTGCCAGCACTGAAAGATCTTGCTAGCCAGCACCCTTCCTTGGAAGCGCTTTCACAGGCGCAGCAACACTGGGGCTTTGCGCTTCTCTACGCACCAAACGTCACGGTCCTTCTCTTTCCGTCTCGTAGAAACGAGCTGAGAAATTGCAAACGTCGAGCAATTGCTCAGAGATGAAAAGTGCCAGCACTGAAAGCTGTTGCTAGCCAGCACCCTTCCTTGGAAGCGCTTTCACAGGCGCAGCAACACTGGGGCTTTGCGCTTCTATACGCACCAAATGTCACGGTCCTTCTCTTTCCGTCTTGTAGACACGAGCTGAGAAATTGCAAACGTCGAGCAATTGCTCAGAGATGAAAAGTGCCAGCACTGAAAGCTGTTGCTAGCCAGCACCCTTCCTTGGAAGCGCTTTTGTAGGCCTAAGAACACTGGGGCTCTGGGCTTCTCTAGCCACCTAATCTTCTGCTCATCCTCTCGCGCACTCTAAAGAGAGCTCAGGTAAGAAATTGCAAACGTCGAGCAATTGCTCAGAGATGAAAAGTGCCAGCACTGAAAGCTGTTGCTAGCCAGCACCCTTCCTTGGAAGTGCTTTCACAGGAGCAGCAACACTGGGGCTTTGCGCTTCTCTAGCCACCAAGCGTCACGGTCATTCTCTTTCCGTCTCGTAGAAACGAGCTGAGAAATTGCAAACGTCGAGCAATTGCTCAGAGATGAAAAGTGCCAGCACTGAAAGCTGTTGCTAGCCGGCACCCTTCCTTGGAAGCGCTTTTGTAGGCCTAAGAACACTGGGGCTCTGGGCTTCTCTAGCCACCTCATCTTCTGCTCATCCTCTCGCGCACTCTAAAGAGAGCTCAGGTGAGAAATTGCAAACGTCCAGCAATTGCTCAGAGATGAAAAGTGCCAGCACTGAAAGCTGTTGCTAGCCAGCACCCTTCCTTGGAAGCGCTTTTGTAGGCCTAAGAACACTGGGGCTCTGGGCTTCTCTAGCCACCTCATCTTCTGCTCATCCTCTCGCGCACTCTAAAGAGAGCTCAGGTGAGAAATTGCAAACGTCCAGCAATTGCTCAGAGATGAAAAGTGCCAGCACTGAAAGCTGTTGCTAGCCAGCACCCTTCCTTGGAAGTGCTTTCACAGGCGCAGTAACACTGGGGCTTTGCGCTTGTCTAGCCACCAAACGTCACGGTCCTTCTATTTTCCATCTCGTAGACACGAGCTGAGAAATTGCAAACGTCGAGCAATTGCTCAGAGATGAAAAGTGCCAGCACTGAAAGCTGTTGCTAGCCAGCTCCCTTCCTTGGAAGCGCTTTCACAGGTGCAGCAACACTGGGGCTTTGCGCTTCTATACGCACCAAATGTCACGGTCCTTCTCTTTCCGTCTTGTAGACACGAGCTGAGAAATTGCAAACGTCGAGCAATTGCTCCGAGATGAAAAGTGCCAGCACTGAAAGCTGTTGCTAGCCAGCACCCTTCCTTGGAAGCGCTTTTGTAGGCCTAAGAACACTGGGGCTCTGGGCTTCTCTAGCCACCTCATCTTCTGCTCATCCTCTCGCGCACTCTAAAGAGAGCTCAGGTGAGAAATTGCAAACGTCGAGCAATTGCTCCGAGATGAAAAGTGCCAGCACTGAAAGCTCTTGCTAGCCAGCACCCTTCCTTGGAAGCGCTTTCACAGGAGCAGCAACACTGGGGCTTTGCGCTTCTCTAGCCACCAAACGTCACGGTCCTTCTCTTTCCGTCTCGTAGACACGAGCTGAGAAATTGCAAACGTCGAGCAATTGCTCAGAGATGAAAAGTGCCAGCACTGAAAGCTGTTGCTAGCCAGCACCCTTCCTTGGAAGCGCTTTTGTAGGCCTAAGAACACTGGGGCTCTGGGCTTCTCTAGCCACCTCATCTTCTGCTCATCCTCTCGCGCACTCTAAAGAGAGCTCAGGTGAGAAATTGCAAACGTCGAGCAATTGCTCAGAGATGAAAAGTGCCAGCACTGAAAGCTGTTGCTAGCCAGCACCCTTCCTTGGAAGTGCTTTCACAGGCGCAGTAACACTGGGGCTTTGCGCTTGTCTAGCCACCAAACGTCACGGTCATTCTCTTTCCATCTCGTAGACACGAGCTGAGAAATTGCAAACGTCCAGCAATTGCTCAGAGATGAAAAGTGCCAGCACTGAAAGCTGTTGCTAGCCAGCACCCTTCCTTGGAAGCGCTTTTGTAGGCCTAAGAACACTGGGGCTCTGGGCTTCTCTAGCCACCTAATCTTCTGCTCATCCTCTCGCGCACTCTAAAGAGAGCTCAGGTGAGAAATTGCAAACGTCCAGCAATTGCTCAGAGATGAAAAGTGCCAGCACTGAAAGCTCTTGCTAGCCAGCACCCTTCCTTGGAAGCGCTTTCACAGGCGCAGCAACACTGGGGCTTTGCGCTTCTCTACGCACCAAACGTCACGGTCCTTCTCTTTCCGTCTCCTAGACACGAGCTGAGAAATTGCAAACGTCGAGCAATTGCTCAGAGATGAAAAGTGCCAGCACTGAAAGCTCTTGCTAGCCAGCACCCTTCCTTGGAAGCGCTTTCACAGGCGCAGTAACACTGTGGCTTTGCGCTTCTCTACCCACCAAACATCACGGTCATTCTCTTTCCATCTTGTAGACACGAGCTGAGAAATTGCAAACGTCGAGCAATTGCTCAGAGATGAAAAGTGCCAGCACTGAAAGCTGTTGCTAGCCAGCACCCTTCCTTGGAAGCGCTTTTGTAGGCCTAAGAACACTGGGGCTCTGGGCTTCTCTAGCCACCTCATCTTCTGCTCATCCTCTCGCGCACTCTAAAGAGAGCTCAGGTGAGAAATTGCAAACGTCCAGCAATTGCTCAGAGATGAAAAGTGCCAGCACTGAAAGCTCTTGCTAGCCAGCCCCCTTCCTTGGAAGCGCTTTTGTAGGCCTAAGAACACTGGGGCTCTGGGCTTCTCTAGCCACCTCATCTTCTGCTCATCCTCTCGCGCACTCTAAAGAGAGCTCAGGTGAGAAATTGCAAACGTCCAGCAATTGCTCCGAGATGAAAAGTGCCAGCACTGAAAGCTGTTGCTAGCCAGCACCCTTCCTTGGAAGCGCTTTCACAGGCGCAGCAACACTGGGGCTTTGCGCTTCTCTAGCCACCAAACGTCACGGTCCTTCTCTTTCCGTCTCCTAGACACGAGCTGAGAAATTGCAAACGTCGAGCAATTGCTCAGAGATGAAAAGTGCCAGCACTGAAAGCTGTTGCTAGCCAGCACCCTTCCTTGGAAGCGCTTTTGTAGGCCTAAGAACACTGGGGCTCTGGGCTTCTCTAGCCACCTCATCTTCTGCTCATCCTCTCGCGCACTCTAAAGAGAGCTCAGGTGAGAAATTGCAAACGTCCAGCAATTGCTCCGAGATGAAAAGTGCCAGCACTGAAAGCTGTTGCTAGCCAGCACCCTTCCTTGGAAGCGCTTTCACAGGCGCAGCAACACTGGGGCTTTGCGCTTCTCTACGCACCAAACGTCACGGTCCTTCTCTTTCCGTCTCCTAGACACGAGCTGAGAAATTGCAAACGTCGAGCAATTGCTCAGAGATGAAAAGTGCCAGCACTGAAAGCTCTTGCTAGCCAGCACCCTTCCTTGGAAGCGCTTTCACAGGCGCAGTAACACTGTGGCTTTGCGCTTCTCTACCCACCAAACATCACGGTCATTCTCTTTCCATCTTGTAGACACGAGCTGAGAAATTGCAAACGTCGAGCAATTGCTCAGAGATGAAAAGTGCCAGCACTGAAAGCTGTTGCTAGCCAGCACCCTTCCTTGGAAGCGCTTTTGTAGGCCTAAGAACACTGGGGCTCTGGGCTTCTCTAGCCACCTCATCTTCTGCTCATCCTCTCGCGCACTCTAAAGAGAGCTCAGGTGAGAAATTGCAAACGTCGAGCAATTGCTCAGAGATGAAAAGTGCCAGCACTGAAAGCTCTTGCTAGCCAGCACCCTTCCTTGGAAGTGCTTTCACAGGCGCAGTAACACTGGGGCTTTGCGCTTGTCTAGCCACCAAACGTCACGGTCATTCTCTTTCCATCTCGTAGACACGAGCTGAGAAATTGCAAACGTCCAGCAATTGCTCAGAGATGAAAAGTGCCAGCACTGAAAGCTCTTGCTAGCCAGCTCCCTTCCTTGGAAGCGCTTTTGTAGGCCTAAGAACACTGGGGCTCTGGGCTTCTCTAGCCACCTCATCTTCTGCTCATCCTCTCGCGCACTCTAAAGAGAGCTCAGGTGAGAAATTGCAAACGTCCAGCAATTGCTCCGAGATGAAAAGTGCCAGCACTGAAAGCTGTTGCTAGCCAGCACCCTTCCTTGGAAGCGCTTTCACAGGCGCAGCAACACTGGGGCTTTGCGCTTCTCTAGCCACCAAACGTCACGGTCCTTCTCTTTCCGTCTCCTAGACACGAGCTGAGAAATTGCAAACGTCGAGCAATTGCTCAGAGATGAAAAGTGCCAGCACTGAAAGCTCTTGCTAGCCAGCACCCTTCCTTGGAAGCGCTTTTGTAGGCCTAAGAACACTGGGGCTCTGGGCTTCTCTAGCCACCTCATCTTCTGCTCATCCTCTCGCGCACTCTAAAGAGAGCTCAGGTGAGAAATTGCAAACGTCGAGCAATTGCTCAGAGATGAAAAGTGCCAGCACTGAAAGCTGTTGCTAGCCAGCACCCTTCCTTGGAAGCGCTTTCACAGGCGCAGCAACACTGGGGCTTTGCGCTTCTCTACCCACCAAACGTCACGGTCCTTCTCTTTCCGTCTCCTAGACACGAGCTGAGAAATTGCAAACGTCGAGCAATTGCTCCGAGATGAAAAGTGCCAGCACTGAAAGCTGTTGCTAGCCAGCACCCTTCCTTGGAAGCGCTTTCACAGGCGGAGTAACACTGGGGCTTTGCGCTTCTCTACCCACCAAACATCACGGTCATTCTCTTTCCATCTTGTAGACACGAGCTGAGAAATTGCAAACGTCGAGCAATTGCTCAGAGATGAAAAGTGCCAGCACTGAAAGCTGTTGCTAGCCAGCACCCTTCCTTGGAAGCGCTTTTGTAGGCTTAAGAACACTGGGGCTCTGGGCTTCTCTAGCCACCTCATCTTCTGCTCATCCTCTCGCGCACTCTAAAGAGAGCTCAGGTGAGAAATTGCAAACGTCCAGCAATTGCTCAGAGATGAAAAGTGCCAGCACTGAAAGCTCTTGCTAGCCAGCACCCTTCCTTGGAAGCGCTTTCACAGGCGCAGCAACACTGGGGCTTTGCGCTTGTCTAGCCACCAAACGTCACGGTCATTCTCTTTCCGTCGGTAGACACGAGCTGAGAAATTGCAAACGTCGAGCAATTGCTCAGAGATGAAAAGTGCCAGCACTGAAAGCTCTTGCTAGCCAGCACCCTTCCTTGGAAGCGCTTTTGTAGGCCTAAGAACACTGGGGCTCTGGGCTTCTCTAGCCACCTCATCTTCTGCTCATCCTCTCGCGCACTCTAAAGAGAGCTCAGGTGAGAAATTGCAAACGTCCAGCAATTGCTCCGAGATGAAAAGTGCCAGCACTGAAAGCTCTTGCTAGCCAGCACCCTTCCTTGGAAGCGCTTTCACAGGCGCAGCAACACTGGGGGTTTGCGCTTCTCTACGCACCAAACGTCACGGTCCTTCTCTTTCCGTCTCCTAGACACGAGCTGAGAAATTGCAAACGTCGAGCAATTGCTCAGAGATGAAAAGTGCCAGCACTGAAAGCTGTTGCTAGCCAGCACCCTTCCTTGGAAGCGCTTTCACAGGCGCAGCAACACTGTGGCTTTGCGCTTCTCTACCCACCAAACATCACGGTCATTCTCTTTCCATCTTGTAGACACGAGCTGAGAAATTGCAAACGTCGAGCAATTGCTCAGAGATGAAAAGTGCCAGCACTGAAAGCTGTTGCTAGCCAGCACCCTTCCTTGGAAGCGCTTTTGTAGGCCTAAGAACACTGGGGCTCTGGGCTTCTCTAGCCACCTCATCTTCTGCTCATCCTCTCGCGCACTCTAAAGAGAGCTCAGGTGAGAAATTGCAAACGTCCAGCAATTGCTCAGAGATGAAAAGTGCCAGCACTGAAAGCTCTTGCTAGCCAGCACCCTTCCTTGGAAGTGCTTTCACAGGCGCAGTAACACTGGGGCTTTGCGCTTGTCTAGCCACCAAACGTCACGGTCATTCTCTTTCCATCTCGTAGACACGAGCTGAGAAATTGCAAACGTCGAGCAATTGCTCCGAGATGAAAAGTGCCAGCACTGAAAGCTGTTGCTAGCCAGCACCCTTCCTTGGAAGCGCTTTCACAGGCGGAGTAACACTGGGGCTTTGCGCTTCTCTACCCACCAAACATCACGGTCATTCTCTTTCCATCTTGTAGACACGAGCTGAGAAATTGCAAACGTCGAGCAATTGCTCAGAGATGAAAAGTGCCAGCACTGAAAGCTCTTGCTAGCCAGCACCCTTCCTTGGAAGCGCTTTTGTAGGCTTAAGAACACTGGGGCTCTGGGCTTCTCTAGCCACCTCATCTTCTGCTCATCCTCTCGCGCACTCTAAAGAGAGCTCAGGTGAGAAATTGCAAACGTCGAGCAATTGCTCAGAGATGAAAAGTGCCAGCACTGAAAGCTCTTGCTAGCCAGCACCCTTCCTTGGAAGCGCTTTTGTAGGCCTAAGAACACTGGGGCTCTGGGCTTCTCTAGCCACCTCATCTTCTGCTCATCCTCTCGCGCACTCTAAAGAGAGCTCAGGTGAGAAATTGCAAACGTCGAGCAATTGCTCAGAGATGAAAAGTGCCAGCACTGAAAGATCTTGCTAGCCAGCACCCTTCCTTGGAAGTGCTTTCACAGGCGCAGTAACACTGGGGCTTTGCGCTTGTCTAGCCACCAAACGTCACGGTCATTCTCTTTCCATCTCGTAGACACGAGCTGAGAAATTGCAAACGTCGAGCAATTGCTCAGAGATGAAAAGTGCCAGCACTGAAAGCTGTTGCTAGCCAGCACCCTTCCTTGGAAGCGCTTTTGTAGGCCTAAGAACACTGGGGCTCTGGGCTTCTCTAGCCACCTCATCTTCTGCTCATCCTCTCGCGCACTCTAAAGAGAGCTCAGGTGAGAAATTGCAAACGTCCAGCAATTGCTCCGAGATGAAAAGTGCCAGCACTGAAAGCTCTTGCTAGCCAGCACCCTTCCTTGGAAGCGCTTTCACAGGCGCAGCAACACTGGGGCTTTGCGCTTCTCTACGCACCAAACGTCACGGTCCTTCTCTTTCCGTCTCCTAGACACGAGCTGAGAAATTGCAAACGTCGAGCAATTGCTCAGAGATGAAAAGTGCCAGCACTGAAAGCTCTTGCTAGCCAGCACCCTTCCTTGGAAGCGCTTTCACAGGCGCAGCAACACTGTGGCTTTGCGCTTCTCTACCCACCAAACATCACGGTCATTCTCTCCATCTTGTAGACACGAGCTGAGAAATTGCAAACGTCGAGCAATTGCTCAGAGATGAAAAGTGCCAGCACTGAAAGCTGTTGCTAGCCAGCACCCTTCCTTGGAAGCGCTTTTGTAGGCCTAAGAACACTGGGGCTCTGGGCTTCTCTAGCCACCTCATCTTCTGCTCATCCTCTCGCGCACTCTAAAGAGAGCTCAGGTGAGAAATTGCAAACGTCCAGCAATTGCTCAGAGATGAAAAGTGCCAGCACTGAAAGCTCTTGCTAGCCAGCACCCTTCCTTGGAAGTGCTTTCACAGGCGCAGTAACACTGGGGCTTTGCGCTTGTCTAGCCACCAAACGTCACGGTCATTCTCTTTCCATCTCGTAGACACGAGCTGAGAAATTGCAAACGTCGAGCAATTGCTCAGAGATGAAAAGTGCCAGCACTGAAAGCTCTTGCTAGCCAGCTCCCTTCCTTGGAAGCGCTTTTGTAGGCCTAAGAACACTGGGGCTCTGGGCTTCTCTAGCCACCTCATCTTCTGCTCATCCTCTCGCGCACTCTAAAGAGAGCTCAGGTGAGAAATTGCAAACGTCCAGCAATTGCTCCGAGATGAAAAGTGCCAGCACTGAAAGCTCTTGCTAGCCAGCACCCTTCCTTGGAAGCGCTTTCACAGGTGCAGCAACACTGGGGCTTTGCGCTTCTCTACGCACCAAACGTCACGGTCCTTCTCTTTCCGTCTCCTAGACACGAGCTGAGAAATTGCAAACGTTGAGCAATTGCTCCGAGATGAAAAGTGCCAGCACTGAAAGCTGTTGCTAGCCAGCACCCTTCCTTGGAAGCGCTTTCACAGGCGCAGTAACACTGGGGCTTTGCGCTTCTCTACCCACCAAACATCACGGTCATTCTCTTTCCATCTTGTAGACACGAGCTGAGAAATTGCAAACGTCGAGCAATTGCTCAGAGATGAAAAGTGCCAGCACTGAAAGCTGTTGCTAGCCAGCACCCTTCCTTGGAAGCGCTTTTGTAGGCTTAAGAACACTGGGGCTCTGGGCTTCTCTAGCCACCTCATCTTCTGCTCATCCTCTCGCGCACTCTAAAGAGAGCTCAGGTGAGAAATTGCAAACGTCCAGCAATTGCTCAGAGATGAAAAGTGCCAGCACTGAAAGCTCTTGCTAGCCAGCACCCTTCCTTGGAAGCGCTTTCACAAGCGCAGCAACACTGGGGCTTTGCGCTTGTCTAGCCACCAAACGTCACGGTCATTCTCTTTCCGTCGGTAGACACGAGCTGAGAAATTGCAAACGTCGAGCAATTGCTCAGAGATGAAAAGTGCCAGCACTGAAAGCTGTTGCTAGCCAGCACCCTTCCTTGGAAGCGCTTTTGTAGGCCTAAGAACAGTGGGGCTCTGGGCTTCTCTAGCCACCTCATCTTCTGCTCATCCTCTCGCGCACTCTAAAGAGAGCTCAGGTGAGAAATTGCAAACGTCCAGCAATTGCTCCGAGATGAAAAGTGCCAGCACTGAAAGCTCTTGCTAGCCAGCACCCTTCCTTGGAAGCGCTTTCACAGGCGCAGCAACACTGGGGCTTTGCGCTTCTCTACGCACCAAACGTCACGGTCCTTCTCTTTCCGTCTCCTAGACACGAGCTGAGAAATTGCAAACGTCGAGCAATTGCTCAGAGATGAAAAGTGCCAGCACTGAAAGCTCTTGCTAGCCAGCACCCTTCCTTGGAAGCGCTTTCACAGGCGCAGTAACACTGTGGCTTTGCGCTTCTCTACCCACCAAACATCACGGTCATTCTCTTTCCATCTTGTAGACACGAGCTGAGAAATTGCAAACGTCGAGCAATTGCTCAGAGATGAAAAGTGCCAGCACTGAAAGCTGTTGCTAGCCAGCACCCTTCCTTGGAAGCGCTTTTGTAGGCCTAAGAACACTGGGGCTCTGGGCTTCTCTAGCCACCGAATCTTCTGCTCATCCTCTCGCGCACTCTAAAGAGAGCTCAGGTGAGAAATTGCAAACGTCGAGCAATTGCTCAGAGATGAAAAGTGCCAGCACTGAAAGCTCTTGCTAGCCAGCACCCTTCCTTGGAAGTGCTTTCACAGGCGCAGTAACACTGGGGCTTTGCGCTTGTCTAGCCACCAAACGTCACGGTCATTCTCTTTCCATCTCGTAGACACGAGCTGAGAAATTGCAAACGTCCAGCAATTGCTCAGAGATGAAAAGTGCCAGCACTGAAAGCTCTTGCTAGCCAGCTCCCTTCCTTGGAAGCGCTTTTGTAGGCCTAAGAACACTGGGGCTCTGGGCTTCTCTAGCCACCTCATCTTCTGCTCATCCTCTCGCGCACTCTAAAGAGAGCTCAGGTGAGAAATTGCAAACGTCCAGCAATTGCTCCGAGATGAAAAGTGCCAGCACTGAAAGCTGTTGCTAGCCAGCACCCTTCCTTGGAAGCGCTTTCACAGGCGCAGCAACACTGGGGCTTTGCGCTTCTCTAGCCACCAAACGTCACGGTCATTCTCTTTCCGTCTCCTAGACACGAGCTGAGAAATTGCAAACGTCGAGCAATTGCTCAGAGATGAAAAGTGCCAGCACTGAAAGCTCTTGCTAGCCAGCACCCTTCCTTGGAAGCGCTTTTGTAGGCCTAAGAACACTGGGGCTCTGGGCTTCTCTAGCCACCTCATCTTCTGCTCATCCTCTCGCGCACTCTAAAGAGAGCTCAGGTGAGAAATTGCAAACGTCCAGCAATTGCTCAGAGATGAAAAGTGCCAGCACTGAAAGCTCTTGCTAGCCAGCACCCTTCCTTGGAAGTGCTTTCACAGGCGCAGGAACACTGGGGCTTTGCGCTTGTCTAGCCACCAAACGTCACGGTCATTCTCTTTCCATCTCGTAGACACGAGCTGAGAAATTGCAAACGTCCAGCAATTGCTCAGAGATGAAAAGTGCCAGCACTGAAAGCTCTTGCTAGCCAGCTCCCTTCCTTGGAAGCGCTTTTGTAGGCCTAAGAACACTGGGGCTCTGGGCTTCTCTAGCCACCTCATCTTCTGCTCATCCTCTCGCGCACTCTAAAGAGAGCTCAGGTGAGAAATTGCAAACGTCCAGCAATTGCTCCGAGATGAAAAGTGCCAGCACTGAAAGCTGTTGCTAGCCAGCACCCTTCCTTGGAAGCGCTTTCACAGGCGCAGCAACACTGGGGCTTTGCGCTTCTCTACCCACCAAACGTCACGGTCCTTCTCTTTCCGTCTCCTAGACACGAGCTGAGAAATTGCAAACGTCGAGCAATTGCTCCGAGATGAAAAGTGCCAGCACTGAAAGCTGTTGCTAGCCAGCACCCTTCCTTGGAAGCGCTTTCACAGGCGGAGTAATACTGGGGCTTTGCGCTTCTCTACCCACCAAACATCACGGTCATTCTCTTTCCATCTTGTAGACACGAGCTGAGAAATTGCAAACGTTGAGCAATTGCTCAGAGATGAAAAGTGCCAGCACTGAAAGCTGTTGCTAGCCAGCACCCTTCCTTGGAAGCGCTTTTGTAGGCCTAACAACACTGGGGCTCTGGGCTTCTCTAGCCACCTCATCTTCTGCTCATCCTCTCGCGCACTCTAAAGAGAGCTCAGGTGAGAAATTGCAAACGTCCAGCAATTGCTCAGAGATGAAAAGTGCCAGCACTGAAAGCTCTTGCTAGCCAGCACCCTTCCTTGGAAGCGCTTTCACAGGCGCAGCAACACTGGGGCTTTGCGCTTGTCTAGCCACCAAACGTCACGGTCATTCTCTTTCCGTCGGTAGACACGAGCTGAGAAATTGCAAACGTCGAGCAATTGCTCAGAGATGAAAAGTGCCAGCACTGAAAGCTGTTGCTAGCCAGCACCCTTCCTTGGAAGCGCTTTTGTAGGCCTAAGAACACTGGGGCTCTGGGCTTCTCTAGCCACCTCATCTTCTGCTCATCCTCTCGCGCACTCTAAAGAGAGCTCAGGTGAGAAATTGCAAACGTCCAGCAATTGCTCCGAGATGAAAAGTGCCAGCACTGAAAGCTCTTGCTAGCCAGCACCCTTCCTTGGAAGCGCTTTCACAGGCGCAGCAACACTGGGGCTTTGCGCTTCTATACGCACCAAACGTCACGGTCCTTCTCTTTCCGTCTCCTAGACACGAGCTGAGAAATTGCAAACGTCGAGCAATTGCTCAGAGATGAAAAGTGCCAGCACTGAAAGCTGTTGCTAGCCAGCACCCTTCCTTGGAAGCGCTTTCAGAGGCGCAGTAACACTGTGGCTTTGCGCTTCTCTACCCACCAAACATCACGGTCATTCTCTTTCCATCTTGTAGACACGAGCTGAGAAATTGCAAACGTCGAGCAATTGCTCAGAGATGAAAAGTGCCAGCACTGAAAGCTGTTGCTAGCCAGCACCCTTCCTTGGAAGCGCTTTTGTAGGCCTAAGAACACTGGGGCTCTGGGCTTCTCTAGCCACCTCATCTTCTGCTCATCCTCTCGCGCACTCTAAAGAGAGCTCAGGTGAGAAATTGCAAACGTCCAGCAATTGCTCAGAGATGAAAAGTGCCAGCACTGAAAGCTCTTGCTAGCCAGCACCCTTCCTTGGAAGTGCTTTCACAGGCGCAGTAACACTGGGGCTTTGCGCTTGTCTAGCCACCAAACGTCACGGTCATTCTCTTTCCATCTCGTAGACACGAGCTGAGAAATTGCAAACGTCGAGCAATTGCTCCGAGATGAAAAGTGCCAGCACTGAAAGCTGTTGCTAGCCAGCACCCTTCCTTGGAAGCGCTTTCACAGGCGCAGCAACACTGGGGCTTTGCGCTTCTCTACCCACCAAACATCACAGTCATTCTCTTTCCATCTTGTAGACACGAGCTGAGAAATTGCAAACGTCGAGCAATTGCTCAGAGATGAAAAGTGCCAGCACTGAAAGCTGTTGCTAGCCAGCACCCTTCCTTGGAAGCGCTTTTGTAGGCTTAAGAACACTGGGGCTCTGGGCTTCTCTAGCCACCTCATCTTCTGCTCATCCTCTCGCGCACTCTAAAGAGAGCTCAGGTGAGAAATTGCAAACGTCCAGCAATTGCTCAGAGATGAAAAGTGCCAGCACTGAAAGCTCTTGCTAGCCAGCACCCTTCCTTGGAAGCGCTTTCACAGGAGCAGCAACACTGGGGCTTTGCGCTTGTCTAGCCACCAAACGTCACGGTCATTCTCTTTCCGTCGGTAGACACGAGCTGAGAAATTGCAAACGTCGAGCAATTGCTCAGAGATGAAAAGTGCCAGCACTGAAAGCTGTTGCTAGCCAGCACCCTTCCTTGGAAGCGCTTTTGTAGGCCTAAGAACACTGGGGCTCTGGGCTTCTCTAGCCACCTCATCTTCTGCTCATCCTCTCGCGCACTCTAAAGAGAGCTCAGGTGAGAAATTGCAAACGTACAGCAATTGCTCCGAGATGAAAAGTGCCAGCACTGAAAGCTGTTGCTAGCCAGCACCCTTCCTTGGAAGCGCTTTCACAGGCGCAGTAACCCTGGGGCTTTGCGCTTCTCTAGCCATCAAACGTCATGGTCATTCTATTTCCAACTCGTAGACACGAGCTGAGAAATTGCAAACGTCGAGCAATTGCTCAGAGATGAAAAGTGCCAGCACTGAAAGCTCTTGCTAGCCAGCACCCTTCCTTGGAAGCGCTTTCACAGGCGCAGCAACACTGGGGCTTTGCGCTTCTATACGCACCAAATGTCACGGTCCTTCTCTTTCCGTCTCGTAGATACGAGCTGAGAAATTGCAAACGTCGAGCAATTGCTCAGAGATGAAAAGTGCCAGCACTGAAAGCTCTTGCTAGCCAGCACCCTTCCTTGGAAGCGCTTTCACAGGTGCAGCAACACTGGGGCTTTGCGCTTCTATACGCACCAAACGTCACGGTCCTTCTCTTTCCGTCTCCTAGACACGAGCTGAGAAATTGCAAACGTCGAGCAATTGCTCAGAGATGAAAAGTGCCAGCACTGAAAGCTCTTGCTAGCCAGCACCCTTCCTTGGAAGCGCTTTTGTAGGCCTAAGAACACTGGGGCTCTGGGCTTCTCTAGCCACCTCATCTTCTGCTCATCCTCTCGCGCACTCTAAAGAGAGCTCAGGTGAGAAATTGCAAACGTCCAGCAATTGCTCAGAGATGAAAAGTGCCAGCACTGAAAGCTCTTGCTAGCCAGCACCCTTCCTTGGAAGCGCTTTCACAGGCGCAGCAACACTGGGGCTTTGCGCTTCTATACGCACCAAACGTCACGGTCCTTCTCTTTCCGTCTCCTAGACACGAGCTGAGAAATTGCAAACGTCGAGCAATTGCTCAGAGATGAAAAGTGCCAGCACTGAAAGCTCTTGCTAGCCAGCACCCTTCCTTGGAAGCGCTTTCACAGGCGCAGTAACACTGGGGCTTTGCACTTCTGTACGCACCAAACGTCACGGTCCTTCTCTTTCCGTCTCCTAGACACGAGCTGAGAAATTGCAAACGTCCAGCAATTGCTCAGAGAAGAAAAGTGCCAGCACTGAAAGCTGTTGCTAGCCAGCTCCCTTCCTTGGAAGCGCTTTTGTAGGCCTAAGAACACTGGGGCTCTGGGCTTCTCTAGCCACCTCATCTTCTGCTCATCCTCTCACGCACTCTAAAGAGAGCTCAGGTGAGAAATTGCAAACGTCCAGCAATTGCTCAGAGATGAAAAGTGCCAGCACTGAAAGCTCTTGCTAGCCAGCACCCTTCCTTGGAAGCGCTTTCACAGGCGCAGCAACACTGGGGCTTTGCGCTTCTGTACGCACCAAACGTCACGGTCCTTCTCTTTCCGTCTCCTAGACACGAGCTGAGAAATTGCAAACGTCCAGCAATTGCTCAGAGAAGAAAAGTGCCAGCACTGAAAGCTGTTGCTAGCCAGCTCCCTTCCTTGGAAGCGCTTTTGTAGGCCTAAGAACACTGGGGCTCTGGGCTTCTCTAGCCACCTAATCTTCTGCTCATCCTCTCACGCACTCTAAAGAGAGCTCAGGTGAGAAATTGCAAACGTCCAGCAATTGCTCAGAGATGAAAAGTGCCAGCACTGAAAGCTGTTGCTAGCCAGCACCCTTCCTTGGAAGCGCTTTCACAGGCGCAGCAACACTGGGGCTTTGCGCTTCTCTAGCCACCAAACGTCACGGTCATTCTCTTTCCGTCTCGTAGACACGAGCTGAGAAATTGCAAACGTCCAGCAATTGCTCAGAGAAGAAAAGTGCCAGCACTGAAAGCTGTTGCTAGCCAGCACCCTTCCTTGGAAGCGCTTTTGTAGGCCTAAGAACACTGGGGCTCTGGGCTTCTCTAGCCACCTCATCTTCTGCTCATCCTCTCGCGCACTCTAAAGAGAGCTCAGGTGAGAAATTGCAAACGTCCAGCAATTGCTCCGAGATGAAAAGTGCCAGCACTGAAAGCTCTTGCTAGCCAGCACCCTTCCTTGGAAGCGCTTTCACAGGCGCAGCAACACTGGGGCTTTGCGCTTCTCTAGCCACCAAACGTCACGGTCCTTCTCTTTCCGTCTCCTAGACACGAGCTGAGAAATTGCAAACGTCGAGCAATTGCTCCGAGATGAAAAGTGCCAGCACTGAAAGCTGTTGCTAGCCAGCACCCTTCCTTGGAAGCGCTTTCACAGGCGCAGCAACACTGGGGCTTTGCGCTTCTCTAGCCACCAAACGTCACGGTCCTTCTCTTTCCGTCTCCTAGACACGAGCTGAGAAATTGCAAACGTCGAGCAATTGCTCAGAGATGAAAAGTGCCAGCACTGAAAGCTCTTGCTAGCCAGCACCCTTCCTTGGAAGCGCTTTTGTAGGCCTAAGAACACTGGGGCTCTGGGCTTCTCTAGCCACCTCATCTTCTGCTCATCCTCTCGCGCACTCTAAAGAGAGCTCAGGTGAGAAATTGCAAACGTCCAGCAATTGCTCAGAGATGAAAAGTGCCAGCACTGAAAGCTCTTGCTAGCCAGCACCCTTCCTTGGAAGTGCTTTCACAGGCGCAGGAACACTGGGGCTTTGCGCTTGTCTAGCCACCAAACATCACGGTCATTCTCTTTCCATCTCGTAGACACGAGCTGAGAAATTGCAAACGTCCAGCAATTGCTCAGAGATGAAAAGTGCCAGCACTGAAAGCTCTTGCTAGCCAGCTCCCTTCCTTGGAAGCGCTTTTGTAGGCCTAAGAACACTGGGGCTCTGGGCTTCTCTAGCCACCTCATCTTCTGCTCATCCTCTCGCGCACTCTAAAGAGAGCTCAGGTGAGAAATTGCAAACGTCCAGCAATTGCTCCGAGATGAAAAGTGCCAGCACTGAAAGCTGTTGCTAGCCAGCACCCTTCCTTGGAAGCGCTTTCACAGGCGCAGCAACACTGGGGCTTTGCGCTTCTCTACCCACCAAACGTCACGGTCCTTCTCTTTCCGTCTCCTAGACACGAGCTGAGAAATTGCAAACGTCGAGCAATTGCTCCGAGATGAAAAGTGCCAGCACTGAAAGCTGTTGCTAGCCAGCACCCTTCCTTGGAAGCGCTTTCACAGGCGGAGTAACACTGGGGCTTTGCGCTTCTCTACCCACCAAACATCACGGTCATTCTCTTTCCATCTTGTAGACACGAGCTGAGAAATTGCAAACGTCGAGCAATTGCTCAGAGATGAAAAGTGCCAGCACTGAAAGCTGTTGCTAGCCAGCACCCTTCCTTGGAAGCGCTTTTGTAGGCTTAAGAACACTGGGGCTCTGGGCTTCTCTAGCCACCTCATCTTCTGCTCATCCTCTCGCGCACTCTAAAGAGAGCTCAGGTGAGAAATTGCAAACGTCCAGCAATTGCTCAGAGATGAAAAGTGCCAGCACTGAAAGCTCTTGCTAGCCAGCACCCTTCCTTGGAAGCGCTTTCACAGGCGCAGCAACACTGGGGCTTTGCGCTTCTCTAGCCACCAAACGTCACGGTCATTCTCTTTCCGTCGGTAGACACGAGCTGAGAAATTGCAAACGTCGAGCAATTGCTCAGAGATGAAAAGTGCCAGCACTGAAAGCTGTTGCTAGCCAGCACCCTTCCTTGGAAGCGCTTTTGTAGGCCTAAGAACACTGGGGCTCTGGGCTTCTCTAGCCACCTCATCTTCTGCTCATCCTCTCGCGCACTCTAAAGAGAGCTCAGGTGAGAAATTGCAAACGTCCAGCAATTGCTCCGAGATGAAAAGTGCCAGCACTGAAAGCTCTTGCTAGCCAGCACCCTTCCTTGGAAGCGCTTTCACAGGCGCAGCAACACTGGGGGTTTGCGCTTCTCTACGCACCAAACGTCACGGTCCTTCTCTTTCCGTCTCCTAGACACGAGCTGAGAAATTGCAAACGTCGAGCAATTGCTCAGAGATGAAAAGTGCCAGCACTGAAAGCTGTTGCTAGCCAGCACCCTTCCTTGGAAGCGCTTTCAGAGGCGCAGTAACACTGTGGCTTTGCGCTTCTCTACCCACCAAACATCACGGTCATTCTCTTTCCATCTTGTAGACACGAGCTGAGAAATTGCAAACGTCGAGCAATTGCTCAGAGATGAAAAGTGCCAGCACTGAAAGCTGTTGCTAGCCAGCACCCTTCCTTGGAAGCGCTTTTGTAGGCCTAAGAACACTGGGGCTCTGGGCTTCTCTAGCCACCTCATCTTCTGCTCATCCTCTCGCGCACTCTAAAGAGAGCTCAGGTGAGAAATTGCAAACGTCCAGCAATTGCTCAGAGATGAAAAGTGCCAGCACTGAAAGCTCTTGCTAGCCAGCACCCTTCCTTGGAAGTGCTTTCACAGGCGCAGTAACACTGGGGCTTTGCGCTTGTCTAGCCACCAAACGTCACGGTCCTTCTCTTTCCATCTCGTAGACACGAGCTGAGAAATTGCAAACGTCGAGCAATTGCTCCGAGATGAAAAGTGCCAGCACTGAAAGCTGTTGCTAGCCAGCACCCTTCCTTGGAAGCGCTTTCACAGGCGGAGTAACACTGGGGCTTTGCGCTTCTCTACCCACCAAACATCACGGTCATTCTCTTTCCATCTTGTAGACACGAGCTGAGAAATTGCAAACGTCGAGCAATTGCTCAGAGATGAAAAGTGCCAGCACTGAAAGCTGTTGCTAGCCAGCACCCTTCCTTGGAAGCGCTTTTGTAGGCTTAAGAACACTGGGGCTCTGGGCTTCTCTAGCCACCTCATCTTCTGCTCATCCTCTCGCGCACTCTAAAGAGAGCTCAGGTGAGAAATTGCAAACGTCCAGCAATTGCTCAGAGATGAAAAGTGCCAGCACTGAAAGCTCTTGCTAGCCAGCACCCTTCCTTGGAAGCGCTTTCACAGGAGCAGCAACACTGGGGCTTTGCGCTTGTCTAGCCACCAAACGTCACGGTCATTCTCTTTCCGTCGGTAGACACGAGCTGAGAAATTGCAAACGTCGAGCAATTGCTCAGAGATGAAAAGTGCCAGCACTGAAAGCTGTTGCTAGCCAGCACCCTTCCTTGGAAGCGCTTTTGTAGGCCTAAGAACACTGGGGCTCTGGGCTTCTCTAGCCACCTAATCTTCTGCTCATCCTCTCGCGCACTCTAAAGAGAGCTCAGGTGAGAAATTGCAAACGTCGAGCAATTGCTCAGAGATGAAAAGTGCCAGCACTGAAAGCTGTTGCTAGCCAGCACCCTTCCTTGGAAGCGCTTTCACAGGCGCAGTAACCCTGGGGCTTTGCGCTTCTCTAGCCATCAAACGTCATGGTCATTCTATTTCCAACTCGTAGACACGAGCTGAGAAATTGCAAACGTCGAGCAATTGCTCAGAGATGAAAAGTGCCAGCACTGAAAGCTCTTGCTAGCCAGCACCCTTCCTTGGAAGCGCTTTCACAGGCGCAGCAACACTGGGGCTTTGCGCTTCTATACGCACCAAATGTCACGGTCCTTCTCTTTCCGTCTCGTAGATACGAGCTGAGAAATTGCAAACGTCGAGCAATTGCTCAGAGATGAACAGTGCCAGCACTGAAAGCTCTTGCTAGCCAGCACCCTTCCTTGGAAGCGCTTTCACAGGTGCAGCAACACTGGGGCTTTGCGCTTCTCTAGCCACCAAACGTCACGGTCCTTCTCTTTCCGTCTCGTAGACACGAGCTGAGAAATTGCAAACGTCGAGCAATTGCTCAGAGATGAAAAGTGCCAGCACTGAAAGCTCTTGCTAGCCAGCACCCTTCCTTGGAAGCGCTTTCACAGGAGCAGCAACACTGGGGCTTTGCGCTTCTATACGCACCAAACGTCACGGTCATTCACTTTCCGTCTCGTAGACACGAGCTGAGAAATTGCAAACGTCGAGCAATTGCTCAGAGATGAAAAGTGCCAGCACTGAAAGCTGTTGCTAGCCAGCACCCTTCCTTGGAAGCGCTTTTGTAGGCCTAAGAACACTGGGGCTCTGGGCTTCTCTAGCCACCTCATCTTCTGCTCATCCTCTCGCGCACTCTAAAGAGAGCTCAGGTGAGAAATTGCAAACGTCCAGCAATTGCTCCGAGATGAAAAGTGCCAGCACTGAAAGCTCTTGCTAGCCAGCACCCTTCCTTGGAAGCGCTTTCACAGGCGCAGCAACACTGGGGCTTTGCGCTTCTATACGCACCAAACGTCACGGTCCTTCTCTTTCCGTCTCCTAGACACGAGCTGAGAAATTGCAAACGTCGAGCAATTGCTCAGAGATGAAAAGTGCCAGCACTGAAAGCTCTTGCTAGCCAGCACCCTTCCTTGGAAGCGCTTTCACAGGCGCAGTAACACTGGGGCTTTGCACTTCTGTACGCACCAAACGTCACGGTCCTTCTCTTTCCGTCTCCTAGACACGAGCTGAGAAATTGCAAACGTCCAGCAATTGCTCAGAGAAGAAAAGTGCCAGCACTGAAAGCTGTTGCTAGCCAGCTCCCTTCCTTGGAAGCGCTTTTGTAGGCCTAAGAACACTGGGGCTCTGGGCTTCTCTAGCCACCTAATCTTCTGCTCATCCTCTCACGCACTCTAAAGAGAGCTCAGGTGAGAAATTGCAAACGTCCAGCAATTGCTCAGAGATGAAAAGTGCCAGCACTGAAAGCTCTTGCTAGCCAGCACCCTTCCTTGGAAGCGCTTTCACAGGCGCAGCAACACTGGGGCTTTGCGCTTCTCTAGCCACCAAACGTCACGGTCATTCTCTTTCCGTCTCGTAGACACGAGCTGAGAAATTGCAAACGTCCAGCAATTGCTCAGAGAAGAAAAGTGCCAGCACTGAAAGCTGTTGCTAGCCAGCACCCTTCCTTGGAAGCGCTTTTGTAGGCCTAAGAACACTGGGGCTCTGGGCTTCTCTAGCCACCTCATCTTCTGCTCATCCTCTCGCGCACTCTAAAGAGAGCTCAGGTGAGAAATTGCAAACGTCCAGCAATTGCTCCGAGATGAAAAGTGCCAGCACTGAAAGCTCTTGCTAGCCAGCACCCTTCCTTGGAAGCGCTTTCACAGGCGCAGCAACACTGGGGCTTTGCGCTTCTCTAGCCACCAAACGTCACGGTCCTTCTCTTTCCGTCTCCTAGACACGAGCTGAGAAATTGCAAACGTCGAGCAATTGCTCCGAGATGAAAAGTGCCAGCACTGAAAGCTGTTGCTAGCCAGCACCCTTCCTTGGAAGCGCTTTCACAGGCGCAGTAACACTGGGGCTTTGCGCTTCTCTACCCACCAAACATCACGGTCATTCTCTTTCCATCTTGTAGACACGAGCTGAGAAATTGCAAACGTCGAGCAATTGCTCAGAGATGAAAAGTGCCAGCACTGAAAGCTGTTGCTAGCCAGCACCCTTCCTTGGAAGCGCTTTTGTAGGCTTAAGAACACTGGGGCTCTGGGCTTCTCTAGCCACCTCATCTTCTGCTCATCCTCTCGCGCACTCTAAAGAGAGCTCAGGTGAGAAATTGCAAACGTCCAGCAATTGCTCCGAGATGAAAAGTGCCAGCACTGAAAGCTGTTGCTAGCCAGCACCCTTCCTTGGAAGCGCTTTCACAGGCGCAGCAACACTGGGGCTTTGCGCTTGTCTAGCCACCAAACGTCACGGTCATTCTCTTTCCGTCGGTAGACACGAGCTGAGAAATTGCAAACGTCGAGCAATTGCTCAGAGATGAAAAGTGCCAGCACTGAAAGCTCTTGCTAGCCAGCACCCTTCCTTGGAAGCGCTTTTGTAGGCCTAAGAACAGTGGGGCTCTGGGCTTCTCTAGCCACCTCATCTTCTGCTCATCCTCTCGCGCACTCTAAAGAGAGCTCAGGTGAGAAATTGCAAACGTCCAGCAATTGCTCCGAGATGAAAAGTGCCAGCACTGAAAGCTCTTGCTAGCCAGCACCCTTCCTTGGAAGCGCTTTCACAGGCGCAGCAACACTGGGGCTTTGCGCTTCTCTACGCACCAAACGTCACGGTCCTTCTCTTTCCGTCTCCTAGACACGAGCTGAGAAATTGCAAACGTCCAGCAATTGCTCAGAGATGAAAAGTGCCAGCACTGAAAGCTCTTGCTAGCCAGCACCCTTCCTTGGAAGCGCTTTCACAGGCGCAGTAACACTGTGGCTTTGCGCTTCTCTACCCACCAAACATCACGGTCATTCTCTTTCCATCTTGTAGACACGAGCTGAGAAATTGCAAACGTCGAGCAATTGCTCAGAGATGAAAAGTGCCAGCACTGAAAGCTGTTGCTAGCCAGCACCCTTCCTTGGAAGCGCTTTTGTAGGCCTAAGAACACTGGGGCTCTGGGCTTCTCTAGCCACCTCATCTTCTGCTCATCCTCTCGCGCACTCTAAAGAGAGCTCAGGTGAGAAATTGCAAACGTCGAGCAATTGCTCCGAGATGAAAAGTGCCAGCACTGAAAGCTCTTGCTAGCCAGCACCCTTCCTTGGAAGTGCTTTCACAGGCGCAGTAACACTGGGGCTTTGCGCTTGTCTAGCCACCAAACGTCACGGTCCTTCTCTTTCCATCTCGTAGACACGAGCTGAGAAATTGCAAACGTCGAGCAATTGCTCAGAGATGAAAAGTGCCAGCACTGAAAGCTGTTGCTAGCCAGCACCCTTCCTTGGAAGCGCTTTCACAGGCGGAGTAACACTGGGGCTTTGCGCTTCTCTACCCACCAAACATCACGGTCCTTCTCTTTCCATCTTGTAGACACGAGCTGAGAAATTGCAAACGTCGAGCAATTGCTCAGAGATGAAAAGTGCCAGCACTGAAAGCTGTTGCTAGCCAGCACCCTTCCTTGGAAGCGCTTTTGTAGGCTTAAGAACACTGGGGCTCTGGGCTTCTCTAGCCACCTCATCTTCTGCTCATCCTCTCGCGCACTCTAAAGAGAGCTCAGGTGAGAAATTGCAAACGTCCAGCAATTGCTCAGAGATGAAAAGTGCCAGCACTGAAAGCTCTTGCTAGCCAGCACCCTTCCTTGGAAGCGCTTTCACAGGCGCAGCAACACTGGGGCTTTGCGCTTGTCTAGCCACCAAAAGTCACGGTCATTCTCTTTCCGTCGGTAGACACGAGCTGAGAAATTGCAAACGTCGAGCAATTGCTCAGAGATGAAAAGTGCCAGCACTGAAAGCTGTTGCTAGCCAGCACCCTTCCTTGGAAGCGCTTTTGTAGGCCTAAGAACACTGGGGCTCTGGGCTTCTCTAGCCACCTCATCTTCTGCTCATCCTCTCGCGCACTCTAAAGAGAGCTCAGGTGAGAAATTGCAAACGTCCAGCAATTGCTCCGAGATGAAAAGTGCCAGCACTGAAAGCTGTTGCTAGCCAGCACCCTTCCTTGGAAGCGCTTTCACAGGCGCAGCAACACTGGGGCTTTGCACTTCTCTACGCACCAAACGTCACGGTCCTTCTCTTTCCGTCTCCTAGACACGAGCTGAGAAATTGCAAACGTCGAGCAATTGCTCAGAGATGAAAAGTGCCAGCACTGAAAGCTCTTGCTAGCCAGCACCCTTCCTTGGAAGCGCTTTCACAGGCGCAGCAACACTGGGGCTTTGCGCTTCTATACGCACCAAACGTCACGGTCCTTCTCTTTCCGTCTCGTAGATACGAGCTGAGAAATTGCAAACGTCGAGCAATTGCTCAGAGATGAAAAGTGCCAGCACTGAAAGCTCTTGCTAGCCAGCACCCTTCCTTGGAAGCGCTTTCACAGGTGCAGCAACACTGGGGCTTTGCGCTTCTCTAGCCACCAAACGTCACGGTCCTTCTCTTTCCGTCTCGTAGACACGAGCTGAGAAATTGCAAACGTCGAGCAATTGCTCAGAGATGAAAAGTGCCAGCACTGAAAGCTCTTGCTAGCCAGCACCCTTCCTTGGAAGCGCTTTCACAGGAGCAGCAACACTGGGGCTTTGCGCTTCTATACGCACCAAACGTCACGGTCATTCACTTTCCGTCTCGTAGACACGAGCTGAGAAATTGCAAACGTCGAGCAATTGCTCAGAGATGAAAAGTGCCAGCACTGAAAGCTGTTGCTAGCCAGCACCCTTCCTTGGAAGCGCTTTTGTAGGCCTAAGAACACTGGGGCTCTGGGCTTCTCTAGCCACCTCATCTTCTGCTCATCCTCTCGCGCACTCTAAAGAGAGCTCAGGTGAGAAATTGCAAACGTCCAGCAATTGCTCAGAGATGAAAAGTGCCAGCACTGAAAGCTCTTGCTAGCCAGCACCCTTCCTTGGAAGTGCTTTCACAGGCGCAGCAACACTGGGGCTTTGCGCTTCTATACGCACCAAACGTCACGGTCCTTCTCTTTCCGTCTCCTAGACACGAGCTGAGAAATTGCAAACGTCGAGCAATTGCTCAGAGATGAAAAGTGCCAGCACTGAAAGCTCTTGCTAGCCAGCACCCTTCCTTGGAAGCGCTTTCACAGGCGCAGTAACACTGGGGCTTTGCACTTCTGTACGCACCAAACGTCACGGTCCTTCTCTTTCCGTCTCCTAGACACGAGCTGAGAAATTGCAAACGTCCAGCAATTGCTCAGAGAAGAAAAGTGCCAGCACTGAAAGCTGTTGCTAGCCAGCTCCCTTCCTTGGAAGCGCTTTTGTAGGCCTAAGAACACTGGGGCTCTGGGCTTCTCTAGCCACCTAATCTTCTGCTCATCCTCTCACGCACTCTAAAGAGAGCTCAGGTGAGAAATTGCAAACGTCCAGCAATTGCTCAGAGATGAAAAGTGCCAGCACTGAAAGCTCTTGCTAGCCAGCACCCTTCCTTGGAAGCGCTTTCACAGGCGCAGCAACACTGGGGCTTTGCGCTTCTCTAGCCACCAAACGTCACGGTCATTCTCTTTCCGTCTCCTAGACACGAGCTGAGAAATTGCAAACGTCCAGCAATTGCTCAGAGAAGAAAAGTGCCAGCACTGAAAGCTGTTGCTAGCCAGCACCCTTCCTTGGAAGCGCTTTTGTAGGCCTAAGAACACTGGGGCTCTGGGCTTCTCTAGCCACCTCATCTTCTGCTCATCCTCTCGCGCACTCTAAAGAGAGCTCAGGTGAGAAATTGCAAACGTCGAGCAGTTGCTCAGAGATGAAAAGTGCCAGCACTGAAAGCTCTTGCTAGCCAGCACCCTTCCTTGGAAGCGCTTTCACAGGCGCAGCAACACTGGGGCTTTGCGCTTCTATACGCACCAAACGTCACGGTCCTTCTCTTTCCGTCTCGTAGACACGAGCTGAGAAATTGCAAACGTCGAGCAATTGCTCAGAGATGAAAAGTGCCAGCACTGAAAGCTCTTGCTAGCCAGCACCCTTCCTTGGAAGCGCTTTCACAGGCGCAGCAACACTGGGGCTTTGCGCTTCTATACGCACCAAACGTCACGGTCATTCACTTTCCGTCTCGTAGACACGAGCTGAGAAATTGCAAACGTCGAGCAATTGCTCAGAGATGAAAAGTGCCAGCACTGAAAGCTCTTGCTAGCCAGCACCCTTCCTTGGAAGCGCTTTTGTAGGCCTAAGAACACTGGGGCTCTGGGCTTCTCTAGCCACCTCATCTTCTGCTCATCCTCTCGCGCACTCTAAAGAGAGCTCAGGTGAGAAATTGCAAACGTCGAGCAATTGCTCAGAGATGAAAAGTGCCAGCACTGAAAGCTCTTGCTAGCCAGCACCCTTCCTTGGAAGCGCTTTTGTAGGCCTAAGAACACTGGGGCTCTGGGCTTCTCTAGCCACCTCATCTTCTGCTCATCCTCTCGCGCACTCTAAAGAGAGCTCAGGTGAGAAATTGCAAACGTCCAGCAATTGCTCCGAGATGAAAAGTGCCAGCACTGAAAGCTCTTGCTAGCCAGCACCCTTCCTTGGAAGCGCTTTCACAGGCGCAGCAACACTGGGGCTTTGCGCTTCTCTACGCACCAAACGTCACGGTCCTTCTCTTTCCGTCTCGTAGACACGAGCTGAGAAATTGCAAACGTCGAGCAATTGCTCAGAGATGAAAAGTGCCAGCACTGAAAGCTCTTGCTAGCCAGCACCCTTCCTTGGAAGCGCTTTCACAGGCGCAGTAACACTGTGGCTTTGCGCTTCTCTACCCACCAAACATCACGGTCATTCTCTTTCCATCTTGTAGACACGAGCTGAGAAATTGCAAACGTCGAGCAATTGCTCAGAGATGAAAAGTGCCAGCACTGAAAGCTGTTGCTAGCCAGCACCCTTCCTTGGAAGCGCTTTTGTAGGCCTAAGAACACTGGGGCTCTGGGCTTCTCTAGCCACCTCATCTTCTGCTCATCCTCTCGCGCACTCTAAAGAGAGCTCAGGTGAGAAATTGCAAACGTCCAGCAATTGCTCCGAGATGAAAAGTGCCAGCACTGAAAGCTCTTGCTAGCCAGCACCCTTCCTTGGAAGTGCTTTCACAGGCGCAGTAACACTGGGGCTTTGCGCTTGTCTAGCCACCAAACGTCACGGTCATTCTCTTTCCATCTCGTAGACACGAGCTGAGAAATTGCAAACGTCGAGCAATTGCTCCGAGATGAAAAGTGCCAGCACTGAAAGCTCTTGCTAGCCAGCACCCTTCCTTGGAAGCGCTTTCACAGGCGGAGTAACACTGGGGCTTTGCGCTTCTCTACCCACCAAACATCACGGTCATTCTCTTTCCATCTTGTAGACACGAGCTGAGAAATTGCAAACGTCGAGCAATTGCTCAGAGATGAAAAGTGCCAGCACTGAAAGCTGTTGCTAGCCAGCACCCTTCCTTGGAAGCGCTTTTGTAGGCTTAAGAACACTGGGGCTCTGGGCTTCTCTAGCCACCTCATCTTCTGCTCATCCTCTCGCGCACTCTAAAGAGAGCTCAGGTGAGAAATTGCAAACGTCCAGCAATTGCTCAGAGATGAAAAGTGCCAGCACTGAAAGCTCTTGCTAGCCAGCACCCTTCCTTGGAAGCGCTTTCACAGGAGCAGCAACACTGGGGCTTTGCGCTTCTATACGCACCAAACGTCACGGTCATTCACTTTCCGTCTCGTAGACACGAGCTGAGAAATTGCAAACGTCGAGCAATTGCTCAGAGATGAAAAGTGCCAGCACTGAAAGCTCTTGCTAGCCAGCACCCTTCCTTGGAAGCGCTTTTGTAGGCCTAAGAACACTGGGGCTCTGGGCTTCTCTAGCCACCTCATCTTCTGCTCATCCTCTCGCGCACTCTAAAGAGAGCTCAGGTGAGAAATTGCAAACGTCGAGCAATTGCTCAGAGATGAAAAGTGCCAGCACTGAAAGCTCTTGCTAGCCAGCACCCTTCCTTGGAAGCGCTTTTGTAGGCCTAAGAACACTGGGGCTCTGGGCTTCTCTAGCCACCTCATCTTCTGCTCATCCTCTCGCGCACTCTAAAGAGAGCTCAGGTGAGAAATTGCAAACGTCCAGCAATTGCTCCGAGATGAAAAGTGCCAGCACTGAAAGCTCTTGCTAGCCAGCACCCTTCCTTGGAAGCGCTTTCACAGGCGCAGCAACACTGGGGCTTTGCGCTTCTCTACGCACCAAACGTCACGGTCCTTCTCTTTCCGTCTCGTAGACACGAGCTGAGAAATTGCAAACGTCGAGCAATTGCTCAGAGATGAAAAGTGCCAGCACTGAAAGCTCTTGCTAGCCAGCACCCTTCCTTGGAAGCGCTTTCACAGGCGCAGTAACACTGTGGCTTTGCGCTTCTCTACCCACCAAACATCACGGTCATTCTCTTTCCATCTTGTAGACACGAGCTGAGAAATTGCAAACGTCGAGCAATTGCTCAGAGATGAAAAGTGCCAGCACTGAAAGCTGTTGCTAGCCAGCACCCTTCCTTGGAAGCGCTTTTGTAGGCCTAAGAACACTGGGGCTCTGGGCTTCTCTAGCCACCTCATCTTCTGCTCATCCTCTCGCGCACTCTAAAGAGAGCTCAGGTGAGAAATTGCAAACGTCCAGCAATTGCTCCGAGATGAAAAGTGCCAGCACTGAAAGCTCTTGCTAGCCAGCACCCTTCCTTGGAAGTGCTTTCACAGGCGCAGTAACACTGGGGCTTTGCGCTTGTCTAGCCACCAAACGTCACGGTCATTCTCTTTCCATCTCGTAGACACGAGCTGAGAAATTGCAAACGTCGAGCAATTGCTCCGAGATGAAAAGTGCCAGCACTGAAAGCTCTTGCTAGCCAGCACCCTTCCTTGGAAGCGCTTTCACAGGCGGAGTAACACTGGGGCTTTGCGCTTCTCTACCCACCAAACATCACGGTCATTCTCTTTCCATCTTGTAGACACGAGCTGAGAAATTGCAAACGTCGAGCAATTGCTCAGAGATGAAAAGTGCCAGCACTGAAAGCTGTTGCTAGCCAGCACCCTTCCTTGGAAGCGCTTTTGTAGGCTTAAGAACACTGGGGCTCTGGGCTTCTCTAGCCACCTCATCTTCTGCTCATCCTCTCGCGCACTCTAAAGAGAGCTCAGGTGAGAAATTGCAAACGTCCAGCAATTGCTCAGAGATGAAAAGTGCCAGCACTGAAAGCTCTTGCTAGCCAGCACCCTTCCTTGGAAGCGCTTTCACAGGAGCAGCAACACTGGGGCTTTGCGCTTGTCTAGCCACCAAACGTCACGGTCATTCTCTTTCCATCTCGTAGACACGAGCTGAGAAATTGCAAACGTCGAGCAATTGCTCAGAGATGAAAAGTGCCAGCACTGAAAGCTGTTGCTAGCCAGCACCCTTCCTTGGAAGCGCTTTTGTAGGCCTAAGAACACTGGGGCTCTGGGCTTCTCTAGCCACCTCATCTTCTGCTCATCCTCTCGCGCACTCTAAAGAGAGCTCAGGTGAGAAATTGCAAACGTCCAGCAATTGCTCAGAGATGAAAAGTGCCAGCACTGAAAGCTGTTGCTAGCCAGCACCCTTCCTTGGAAGCGCTTTCACAGGCGCAGTAACACTGGGGCTTTGCGCTTCTCTAGCCATCAAACGTCATGGTCATTCTCTTTCCAACTCGTAGACACGAGCTGAGAAATTGCAAACGTCGAGCAATTGCTCAGAGATGAAAAGTGCCAGCACTGAAAGCTCTTGCTAGCCAGCACCCTTCCTTGGAAGCGCTTTCACAGGCGCAGCAACACTGGGGCTTTGCGCTTCTATACGCACCAAACGTCACGGTCCTTCTCTTTCCGTCTCGTAGATACGAGCTGAGAAATTGCAAACGTCGAGCAATTGCTCAGAGATGAAAAGTGCCAGCACTGAAAGCTCTTGCTAGCCAGCACCCTTCCTTGGAAGCGCTTTCACAGGTGCAGCAACACTGGGGCTTTGCGCTTCTCTACCCACCAAACGTCACGGTGCTTCTCTTTCCGTCTCGTAGACACGAGCTGAGAAATTGCAAACGTCGAGCAATTGCTCAGAGATGAAAAGTGCCAGCACTGAAAGCTCTTGCTAGCCAGCACCCTTCCTTGGAAGCGCTTTCACAGGAGCAGCAACACTGGGGCTTTGCGCTTCTATACGCACCAAACGTCACGGTCATTCACTTTCCGTCTCGTAGACACGAGCTGAGAAATTGCAAACGTCGAGCAATTGCTCAGAGATGAAAAGTGCCAGCACTGAAAGCTGTTGCTAGCCAGCACCCTTCCTTGGAAGCGCTTTTGTAGGCCTAAGAACACTGGGGCTCTGGGCTTCTCTAGCCACCTCATCTTCTGCTCATCCTCTCGCGCACTCTAAAGAGAGCTCAGGTGAGAAATTGCAAACGTCCAGCAATTGCTCAGAGATGAAAAATGCCAGCACTGAAAGCTCTTGCTAGCCAGCACCCTTCCTTGGAAGCGCTTTCACAGGCGCAGCAACACTGGGGCTTTGCGCTTCTATACGCACCAAACGTCACGGTCCTTCTCTTTCCGTCTCCTAGACACGAGCTGAGAAATTGCAAACGTCGAGCAATTGCTCAGAGATGAAAAGTGCCAGCACTGAAAGCTCTTGCTAGCCAGCACCCTTCCTTGGAAGCGCTTTCACAGGCGCAGTAACACTGGGGCTTTGCGCTTCTCTAGCCACCAAACGTCACGGTCCTTCTCTTTCCGTCTCCTAGACACGAGCTGAGAAATTGCAAACGTCCAGCAATTGCTCAGAGAAGAAAAGTGCCAGCACTGAAAGCTGTTGCTAGCCAGCTCCCTTCCTTGGAAGCGCTTTTGTAGGCCTAAGAACACTGGGGCTCTGGGCTTCTCTAGCCACCTCATCTTCTGCTCATCCTCTCGCGCACTCTAAAGAGAGTTCAGGTGAGAAATTGTAAACGTCCAGCAATTGCTCAGAGATGAAAAGTGCCAGCACTGAAAGCTCTTGCTAGCCAGCACCCTTCCTTGGAAGCGCTTTCACAGGCGCAGCAACACTGGGGCTTTGCGCTTCTCTAGCCACCAAACGTCACGGTCATTCTCTTTCCGTCTCCTAGACACGAGCTGAGAAATTGCAAACGTCCAGCAATTGCTCAGAGAAGAAAAGTGCCAGCACTGAAAGCTGTTGCTAGCCAGCACCCTTCCTTGGAAGCGCTTTTGTAGGCCTAAGAACACTGGGGCTCTGGGCTTCTCTAGCCACCTCATCTTCTGCTCATCCTCTCGCGCACTCTAAAGAGAGCTCAGGTGAGAAATTGCAAACGTCGAGCAGTTGCTCCGAGATGAAAAGTGCCAGCACTGAAAGCTCTTGCTAGCCAGCACCCTTCCTTGGAAGCGCTTTCACAGGCGCAGCAACACTGGGGCTTTGCGCTTCTATACGCACCAAACGTCACGGTCCTTCTCTTTCCGTCTCGTAGACACGAGCTGAGAAATTGCAAACGTCGAGCAATTGCTCAGAGATGAAAAGTGCCAGCACTGAAAGCTCTTGCTAGCCAGCACCCTTCCTTGGAAGCGCTTTCACAGGCGCAGCAACACTGGGGCTTTGCGCTTCTATACGCACCAAACGTCACGGTCATTCACTTTCCGTCTCGTAGACACGAGCTGAGAAATTGCAAACGTCGAGCAATTGCTCAGAGATGAAAAGTGCCAGCACTGAAAGCTCTTGCTAGCCAGCACCCTTCCTTGGAAGCGCTTTTGTAGGCCTAAGAACACTGGGGCTCTGGGCTTCTCTAGCCACCTCATCTTCTGCTCATCCTCTCGCGCACTCTAAAGAGAGCTCAGGTGAGAAATTGCAAACGTCGAGCAATTGCTCAGAGATGAAAAGTGCCAGCACTGAAAGCTCTTGCTAGCCAGCACCCTTCCTTGGAAGCGCTTTTGTAGGCCTAAGAACACTGGGGCTCTAGGCTTCTCTAGCCACCTCATCTTCTGCTCATCCTCTCGCGCACTCTAAAGAGAGCTCAGGTGAGAAATTGCAAACGTCGAGCAATTGCTCAGAGATGAAAAGTGCCAGCACTGAAAGCTCTTGCTAGCCAGCACCCTTCCTTGGAAGCGCTTTTGTAGGCCTAAGAACACTGGGGCTCTGGGCTTCTCTAGCCACCTCATCTTCTGCTCATCCTCTCGCGCACTCTAAAGAGAGCTCAGGTGAGAAATTGCAAACGTCCAGCAATTGCTCCGAGATGAAAAGTGCCAGCACTGAAAGCTCTTGCTAGCCAGCACCCTTCCTTGGAAGCGCTTTCACAGGCGCAGCAACACTGGGGCTTTGCGCTTCTCTACGCACCAAACGTCACGGTCCTTCTCTTTCCGTCTCCTAGACACGAGCTGAGAAATTGCAAACGTCGAGCAATTGCTCAGAGATGAAAAGTGCCAGCACTGAAAGCTCTTGCTAGCCAGCACCCTTCCTTGGAAGCGCTTTCACAGGCGCAGTAACACTGTGGCTTTGCGCTTCTCTACCCACCAAACATCACGGTCATTCTCTTTCCATCTTGTAGACACGAGCTGAGAAATTGCAAACGTCGAGCAATTGCTCAGAGATGAAAAGTGCCAGCACTGAAAGCTGTTGCTAGCCAGCACCCTTCCTTGGAAGCGCTTTTGTAGGCCTAAGAACACTGGGGCTCTGGGCTTCTCTAGCCACCTCATCTTCTGCTCATCCTCTCGCGCACTCTAAAGAGAGCTCAGGTGAGAAATTGCAAACGTCCAGCAATTGCTCAGAGATGAAAAGTGCCAGCACTGAAAGCTCTTGCTAGCCAGCACCCTTCCTTGGAAGTGCTTTCACAGGCGCAGTAACACTGGGGCTTTGCGCTTCTCTAGCCACCAAACGTCACGGTCATTCTCTTTCCATCTCGTAGACACGAGCTGAGAAATTGCAAACGTCGAGCAATTGCTCCGAGATGAAAAGTGCCAGCACTGAAAGCTCTTGCTAGCCAGCACCCTTCCTTGGAAGCGCTTTCACAGGCGGAGTAACACTGGGGCTTTGCGCTTCTCTACCCACCAAACATCACGGTCATTCTCTTTCCATCTTGTAGACACGAGCTGAGAAATTGCAAACGTCGAGCAATTGCTCAGAGATGAAAAGTGCCAGCACTGAAAGCTGTTGCTAGCCAGCACCCTTCCTTGGAAGCGCTTTTGTAGGCTTAAGAACACTGGGGCTCTGGGCTTCTCTAGCCACCTCATCTTCTGCTCATCCTCTCGCGCACTCTAAAGAGAGCTCAGGTGAGAAATTGCAAACGTCCAGCAATTGCTCAGAGATGAAAAGTGCCAGCACTGAAAGCTCTTGCTAGCCAGCACCCTTCCTTGGAAGCGCTTTCACAGGAGCAGCAACACTGGGGCTTTGCGCTTGTCTAGCCACCAAACGTCACGGTCATTCTCTTTCCGTCGGTAGACACGAGCTGAGAAATTGCAAACGTCGAGCAATTGCTCAGAGATGAAAAGTGCCAGCACTGAAAGCTGTTGCTAGCCAGCACCCTTCCTTGGAAGCGCTTTTGTAGGCCTAAGAACACTGGGGCTCTGGGCTTCTCTAGCCACCTCATCTTCTGCTCATCCTCTCGCGCACTCTAAAGAGAGCTCAGGTGAGAAATTGCAAACGTCCAGCAATTGCTCAGAGATGAAAAGTGCCAGCACTGAAAGCTCTTGCTAGCCAGCACCCTTCCTTGGAAGCGCTTTCACAGGCGCAGTAACACTGGGGCTTTGCGCTTCTCTAGCCATCAAACGTCATGGTCATTCTCTTTCCAACTCGTAGACACGAGCTGAGAAATTGCAAACGTCGAGCAATTGCTCAGAGATGAAAAGTGCCAGCACTGAAAGCTCTTGCTAGCCAGCACCCTTCCTTGGAAGCGCTTTCACAGGCGCAGCAACACTGGGGCTTTGCGCTTCTATACGCACCAAACGTCACGGTCCTTCTCTTTCCGTCTCGTAGATACGAGCTGAGAAATTGCAAACGTCGAGCAATTGCTCAGAGATGAAAAGTGCCAGCACTGAAAGCTCTTGCTAGCCAGCACCCTTCCTTGGAAGCGCTTTCACAGGTGCAGCAACACTGGGGCTTTGCGCTTCTCTAGCCACCAAACGTCACGGTCCTTCTCTTTCCGTCTCGTAGACACGAGCTGAGAAATTGCAAACGTCGAGCAATTGCTCAGAGATGAAAAGTGCCAGCACTGAAAGCTCTTGCTAGCCAGCACCCTTCCTTGGAAGCGCTTTCACAGGAGCAGCAACACTGGGGCTTTGCGCTTCTATACGCACCAAACGTCACGGTCATTCACTTTCCGTCTCGTAGACACGAGCTGAGAAATTGCAAACGTCGAGCAATTGCTCAGAGATGAAAAGTGCCAGCACTGAAAGCTGTTGCTAGCCAGCACCCTTCCTTGGAAGCGCTTTTGTAGGCCTAAGAACACTGGGGCTCTGGGCTTCTCTAGCCACCTCATCTTCTGCTCATCCTCTCGCGCACTCTAAAGAGAGCTCAGGTGAGAAATTGCAAACGTCCAGCAATTGCTCAGAGATGAAAAGTGCCAGCACTGAAAGCTCTTGCTAGCCAGCACCCTTCCTTGGAAGCGCTTTCACAGGCGCAGCAACACTGGGGCTTTGCGCTTCTATACGCACCAAACGTCACGGTCCTTCTCTTTCCGTCTCCTAGACACGAGCTGAGAAATTGCAAACGTCGAGCAATTGCTCAGAGATGAAAAGTGCCAGCACTGAAAGCTCTTGCTAGCCAGCACCCTTCCTTGGAAGCGCTTTCACAGGCGCAGTAACACTGGGGCTTTGCGCTTCTCTACCCACCAAACATCACGGTCCTTCTCTTTCCGTCTCCTAGACACGAGCTGAGAAATTGCAAACGTCCAGCAATTGCTCAGAGAAGAAAAGTGCCAGCACTGAAAGCTGTTGCTAGCCAGCTCCCTTCCTTGGAAGCGCTTTTGTAGGCCTAAGAACACTGGGGCTCTGGGCTTCTCTAGCCACCTAATCTTCTGCTCATCCTCTCACGCACTCTAAAGAGAGCTCAGGTGAGAAATTGCAAACGTCCAGCAATTGCTCAGAGATGAAAAGTGCCAGCACTGAAAGCTCTTGCTAGCCAGCACCCTTCCTTGGAAGCGCTTTCACAGGCGCAGCAACACTGGGGCTTTGCGCTTCTCTAGCCACCAAACGTCACGGTCATTCTCTTTCCGTCTCCTAGACACGAGCTGAGAAATTGCAAACGTCCAGCAATTGCTCAGAGAAGAAAAGTGCCAGCACTGAAAGCTGTTGCTAGCCAGCACCCTTCCTTGGAAGCGCTTTTGTAGGCCTAAGAACACTGGGGCTCTGGGCTTCTCTAGCCACCTCATCTTCTGCTCATCCTCTCGCGCACTCTAAAGAGAGCTCAGGTGAGAAATTGCAAACGTCGAGCAATTGCTCCGAGATGAAAAGTGCCAGCACTGAAAGCTGTTGCTAGCCAGCACCCTTCCTTGGAAGCGCTTTCACAGGCGCAGCAACACTGGGGCTTTGCGCTTCTCTAGCCACCAAACGTCACGGTCCTTCTCTTTCCGTCTCCTAGACACGAGCTGAGAAATTGCAAACGTCGAGCAATTGCTCCGAGATGAAAAGTGCCAGCACTGAAAGCTGTTGCTAGCCAGCACCCTTCCTTGGAAGCGCTTTCACAGGCGCAGTAACACTGGGGCTTTGCGCTTCTCTACCCACCAAACATCACGGTCATTCTCTTTCCATCTTGTAGACACGAGCTGAGAAATTGCAAACGTCGAGCAATTGCTCAGAGATGAAAAGTGCCAGCACTGAAAGCTGTTGCTAGCCAGCACCCTTCCTTGGAAGCGCTTTTGTAGGCTTAAGAACACTGGGGCTCTGGGCTTCTCTAGCCACCTCATCTTCTGCTCATCCTCTCGCGCACTCTAAAGAGAGCTCAGGTGAGAAATTGCAAACGTCCAGCAATTGCTCAGAGATGAAAAGTGCCAGCACTGAAAGCTCTTGCTAGCCAGCACCCTTCCTTGGAAGCGCTTTCACAGGCGCAGCAACACTGGGGCTTTGCGCTTGTCTAGCCACCAAACGTCACGGTCATTCTCTTTCCGTCGGTAGACACGAGCTGAGAAATTGCAAACGTCGAGCAATTGCTCAGAGATGAAAAGTGCCAGCACTGAAAGCTGTTGCTAGCCAGCACCCTTCCTTGGAAGCGCTTTTGTAGGCCTAAGAACACTGGGGCTCTGGGCTTCTCTAGCCACCTCATCTTCTGCTCATCCTCTCGCGCACTCTAAAGAGAGCTCAGGTGAGAAATTGCAAACGTCGAGCAATTGCTCCGAGATGAAAAGTGCCAGCACTGAAAGCTCTTGCTAGCCAGCACCCTTCCTTGGAAGCGCTTTCACAGGCGCAGCAACACTGGGGCTTTGCGCTTCTCTACGCACCAAACGTCACGGTCCTTCTCTTTCCGTCTCCTAGACACGAGCTGAGAAATTGCAAACGTCGAGCAATTGCTCAGAGATGAAAAGTGCCAGCACTGAAAGCTCTTGCTAGCCAGCACCCTTCCTTGGAAGCGCTTTCACAGGCGCAGTAACACTGTGGCTTTGCGCTTCTCTACCCACCAAACATCACGGTCATTCTCTTTCCGTCGGTAGACACGAGCTGAGAAATTGCAAACGTCGAGCAATTGCTCAGAGATGAAAAGTGCCAGCACTGAAAGCTGTTGCTAGCCAGCACCCTTCCTTGGAAGCGCTTTTGTAGGCCTAAGAACACTGGGGCTCTGGGCTTCTCTAGCCACCTCATCTTCTGCTCATCCTCTCGCGCACTCTAAAGAGAGCTCAGGTGAGAAATTGCAAACGTCCAGCAATTGCTCAGAGATGAAAAGTGCCAGCACTGAAAGCTCTTGCTAGCCAGCACCCTTCCTTGGAAGCGCTTTCACAGGCGCAGCAACACTGGGGCTTTGCGCTTCTCTACGCACCAAACGTCACGGTCCTTCTCTTTCCGTCTCCTAGACACGAGCTGAGAAATTGCAAACGTCGAGCAATTGCTCAGAGATGAAAAGTGCCAGCACTGAAAGCTCTTGCTAGCCAGCACCCTTCCTTGGAAGCGCTTTCACAGGCGCAGTAACACTGTGGCTTTGCGCTTCTCTACCCACCAAACATCACGGTCATTCTCTTTCCATCTTGTAGACACGAGCTGAGAAATTGCAAACGTCGAGCAATTGCTCAGAGATGAAAAGTGCCAGCACTGAAAGCTGTTGCTAGCCAGCACCCTTCCTTGGAAGCGCTTTTGTAGGCCTAAGAACACTGGGGCTCTGGGCTTCTCTAGCCACCTCATCTTCTGCTCATCCTCTCGCGCACTCTAAAGAGAGCTCAGGTGAGAAATTGCAAACGTCCAGCAATTGCTCAGAGATGAAAAGTGCCAGCACTGAAAGCTCTTGCTAGCCAGCACCCTTCCTTGGAAGTGCTTTCACAGGCGCAGTAACACTGGGGCTTTGCGCTTGTCTAGCCACCAAACGTCACGGTCATTCTCTTTCCATCTCGTAGACACGAGCTGAGAAATTGCAAACGTCGAGCAATTGCTCCGAGATGAAAAGTGCCAGCACTGAAAGCTGTTGCTAGCCAGCACCCTTCCTTGGAAGCGCTTTCACAGGCGGAGTAACACTGGGGCTTTGCGCTTCTCTACCCACCAAACATCACGGTCATTCTCTTTCCATCTTGTAGACACGAGCTGAGAAATTGCAAACGTCGAGCAATTGCTCAGAGATGAAAAGTGCCAGCACTGAAAGCTGTTGCTAGCCAGCACCCTTCCTTGGAAGCGCTTTTTTAGGCTTAAGAACACTGGGGCTCTGGGCTTCTCTAGCCACCTCATCTTCTGCTCATCCTCTCGCGCACTCTAAAGAGAGCTCAGGTGAGAAATTGCAAACGTCCAGCAATTGCTCAGAGATGAAAAGTGCCAGCACTGAAAGCTCTTGCTAGCCAGCACCCTTCCTTGGAAGCGCTTTCACAGGCGCGGCAACACTGGGGCTTTGCGCTTGTCTAGCCACCAAACGTCACGGTCATTCTCTTTCCGTCGGTAGACACGAGCTGAGAAATTGCAAACGTCGAGCAATTGCTCAGAGATGAAAAGTGCCAGCACTGAAAGCTGTTGCTAGCCAGCACCCTTCCTTGGAAGCGCTTTTGTAGGCCTAAGAACACTGGGGCTCTGGGCTTCTCTAGCCACCTCATCTTCTGCTCATCCTCTCGCGCACTCTAAAGAGAGCTCAGGTGAGAAATTGCAAACGTCCAGCAATTGCTCAGAGATGAAAAGTGCCAGCACTGAAAGCTCTTGCTAGCCAGCACCCTTCCTTGGAAGCGCTTTCACAGGCACAGTAACACTGGGGCTTTGCGCTTCTCTAGCCATCAAACGTCACGGTCATTCTCTTTCCATCTCGTAGACACGAGCTGAGAAATTGCAAACGTCGAGCAATTGCTCAGAGATGAAAAGTGCCAGCACTGAAAGCTCTTGCTAGCCAGCACCCTTCCTTGGAAGCGCTTTCACAGGCGCAGCAACACTGGGGCTTTGCGCTTCTATACGCACCAAATGTCACGGTCCTTCTCTTTCCGTCTCGTAGATACGAGCTGAGAAATTGCAAACGTCGAGCAATTGCTCAGAGATGAAAAGTGCCAGCACTGAAAGCTCTTGCTAGCCAGCACCCTTCCTTGGAAGCGCTTTCACAGGTGCAGCAACACTGGGGCTTTGCGCTTCTCTAGCCACCAAACGTCACGGTCCTTCTCTTTCCGTCTCGTAGACACGAGCTGAGAAATTGCAAACGTCGAGCAATTGCTCAGAGATGAAAAGTGCCAGCACTGAAAGCTCTTGCTAGCCAGCACCCTTCCTTGGAAGCGCTTTTGTAGGCCTAAGAACACTGGGGCTCTGGGCTTCTCTAGCCACCTCATCTTCTGCTCATCCTCTCGCGCACTCTAAAGAGAGCTCAGGTGAGAAATTGCAAACGTCGAGCAATTGCTCAGAGATGAAAAGTGCCAGCACTGAAAGCTCTTGCTAGCCAGCACCCTTCCTTGGAAGCGCTTTCACAGGCGCAGCAACACTGGGGCTTTGCGCTTCTCTAGCCACCAAAAGTCACGGTCCTTCTCTTTCCGTCTCCTAGACACGAGCTGAGAAATTGCAAACGTCGAGCAATTGCTCAGAGATGAAAAGTGCCAGCACTGAAAGCTCTTGCTAGCCAGCACCCTTCCTTGGAAGCGCTTTTGTAGGCCTAAGAACACTGGGGCTCTGGGCTTCTCTAGCCACCTCATCTTCTGCTCATCCTCTCGCGCACTCTAAAGAGAGCTCAGGTGAGAAATTGCAAACGTCCAGCAATTGCTCCGAGATGAAAAGTGCCAGCACTGAAAGCTCTTGCTAGCCAGCACCCTTCCTTGGAAGCGCTTTCACAGGCGCAGCAACACTGGGGGTTTGCGCTTCTCTACGCACCAAACGTCACGGTCCTTCTCTTTCCGTCTCCTAGACACGAGCTGAGAAATTGCAAACGTCGAGCAATTGCTCAGAGATGAAAAGTGCCAGCACTGAAAGCTGTTGCTAGCCAGCACCCTTCCTTGGAAGCGCTTTCAGAGGCGCAGTAACACTGTGGCTTTGCGCTTCTCTACCCACCAAACATCACGGTCATTCTCTTTCCATCTTGTAGACACGAGCTGAGAAATTGCAAACGTCGAGCAATTGCTCAGAGATGAAAAGTGCCAGCACTGAAAGCTGTTGCTAGCCAGCACCCTTCCTTGGAAGCGCTTTTGTAGGCCTAAGAACACTGGGGCTCTGGGCTTCTCTAGCCACCTCATCTTCTGCTCATCCTCTCGCGCACTCTAAAGAGAGCTCAGGTGAGAAATTGCAAACGTCCAGCAATTGCTCAGAGATGAAAAGTGCCAGCACTGAAAGCTCTTGCTAGCCAGCACCCTTCCTTGGAAGTGCTTTCACAGGCGCAGTAACACTGGGGCTTTGCGCTTGTCTAGCCACCAAACGTCACGGTCATTCTCTTTCCATCTCGTAGACACGAGCTGAGAAATTGCAAACGTCGAGCAATTGCTCCGAGATGAAAAGTGCCAGCACTGAAAGCTGTTGCTAGCCAGCACCCTTCCTTGGAAGCGCTTTCACAGGCGGAGTAACACTGGGGCTTTGCGCTTCTCTACCCACCAAACATCACGGTCATTCTCTTTCCATCTTGTAGACACGAGCTGAGAAATTGCAAACGTCGAGCAATTGCTCAGAGATGAAAAGTGCCAGCACTGAAAGCTGTTGCTAGCCAGCACCCTTCCTTGGAAGCGCTTTTGTAGGCTTAAGAACACTGGGGCTCTGGGCTTCTCTAGCCACCTCATCTTCTGCTCATCCTCTCGCGCACTCTAAAGAGAGCTCAGGTGAGAAATTGCAAACGTCCAGCAATTGCTCAGAGATGAAAAGTGCCAGCACTGAAAGCTCTTGCTAGCCAGCACCCTTCCTTGGAAGCGCTTTCACAGGAGCAGCAACACTGGGGCTTTGCGCTTGTCTAGCCACCAAACGTCACGGTCATTCTCTTTCCGTCGGTAGACACGAGCTGAGAAATTGCAAACGTCGAGCAATTGCTCAGAGATGAAAAGTGCCAGCACTGAAAGCTGTTGCTAGCCAGCACCCTTCCTTGGAAGCGCTTTTGTAGGCCTAAGAACACTGGGGCTCTGGGCTTCTCTAGCCACCTAATCTTCTGCTCATCCTCTCGCGCACTCTAAAGAGAGCTCAGGTGAGAAATTGCAAACGTCCAGCAATTGCTCAGAGATGAAAAGTGCCAGCACTGAAAGCTGTTGCTAGCCAGCACCCTTCCTTGGAAGCGCTTTCACAGGCGCAGTAACCCTGGGGCTTTGCGCTTCTCTAGCCATCAAACGTCATGGTCATTCTATTTCCAACTCGTAGACACGAGCTGAGAAATTGCAAACGTCGAGCAATTGCTCAGAGATGAAAAGTGCCAGCACTGAAAGCTCTTGCTAGCCAGCACCCTTCCTTGGAAGCGCTTTCACAGGCGCAGCAACACTGGGGCTTTGCGCTTCTATACGCACCAAATGTCACGGTCCTTCTCTTTCCGTCTCGTAGATACGAGCTGAGAAATTGCAAACGTCGAGCAATTGCTCAGAGATGAAAAGTGCCAGCACTGAAAGCTCTTGCTAGCCAGCACCCTTCCTTGGAAGCGCTTTCACAGGTGCAGCAACACTGGGGCTTTGCGCTTCTCTAGCCACCAAACGTCACGGTCCTTCTCTTTCCGTCTCGTAGACACGAGCTGAGAAATTGCAAACGTCGAGCAATTGCTCAGAGATGAAAAGTGCCAGCACTGAAAGCTCTTGCTAGCCAGCACCCTTCCTTGGAAGCGCTTTCACAGGAGCAGCAACACTGGGGCTTTGCGCTTCTATACGCACCAAACGTCACGGTCATTCACTTTCCGTCTCGTAGACACGAGCTGAGAAATTGCAAACGTCGAGCAATTGCTCAGAGATGAAAAGTGCCAGCACTGAAAGCTGTTGCTAGCCAGCACCCTTCCTTGGAAGCGCTTTTGTAGGCCTAAGAACACTGGGGCTCTGGGCTTCTCTAGCCACCTCATCTTCTGCTCATCCTCTCGCGCACTCTAAAGAGAGCTCAGGTGAGAAATTGCAAACGTCCAGCAATTGCTCAGAGATGAAAAGTGCCAGCACTGAAAGCTCTTGCTAGCCAGCACCCTTCCTTGGAAGCGCTTTCACAGGCGCAGCAACACTGGGGCTTTGCGCTTCTATACGCACCAAACGTCACGGTCCTTCTCTTTCCGTCTCCTAGACACGAGCTGAGAAATTGCAAACGTCGAGCAATTGCTCAGAGATGAAAAGTGCCAGCACTGAAAGCTCTTGCTAGCCAGCACCCTTCCTTGGAAGCGCTTTCACAGGCGCAGTAACACTGGGGCTTTGCACTTCTGTACGCACCAAACGTCACGGTCCTTCTCTTTCCGTCTCCTAGACACGAGCTGAGAAATTGCAAACGTCCAGCAATTGCTCAGAGAAGAAAAGTGCCAGCACTGAAAGCTGTTGCTAGCCAGCTCCCTTCCTTGGAAGCGCTTTTGTAGGCCTAAGAACACTGGGGCTCTGGGCTTCTCTAGCCACCTCATCTTCTGCTCATCCTCTCACGCACTCTAAAGAGAGCTCAGGTGAGAAATTGCAAACGTCCAGCAATTGCTCAGAGATGAAAAGTGCCAGCACTGAAAGCTCTTGCTAGCCAGCACCCTTCCTTGGAAGCGCTTTCACAGGCGCAGCAACACTGGGGCTTTGCGCTTCTCTAGCCACCAAACGTCACGGTCATTCTCTTTCCGTCTCGTAGACACGAGCTGAGAAATTGCAAACGTCCAGCAATTGCTCAGAGAAGAAAAGTGCCAGCACTGAAAGCTGTTGCTAGCCAGCACCCTTCCTTGGAAGCGCTTTTGTAGGCCTAAGAACACTGGGGCTCTGGGCTTCTCTAGCCACCTCATCTTCTGCTCATCCTCTCGCGCACTCTAAAGAGAGCTCAGGTGAGAAATTGCAAACGTCCAGCAATTGCTCCGAGATGAAAAGTGCCAGCACTGAAAGCTCTTGCTAGCCAGCACCCTTCCTTGGAAGCGCTTTCACAGGCGCAGCAACACTGGGGCTTTGCGCTTCTCTAGCCACCAAACGTCACGGTCCTTCTCTTTCCGTCTCCTAGACACGAGCTGAGAAATTGCAAACGTCGAGCAATTGCTCCGAGATGAAAAGTGCCAGCACTGAAAGCTGTTGCTAGCCAGCACCCTTCCTTGGAAGCGCTTTCACAGGCGCAGTAACACTGGGGCTTTGCGCTTCTCTACCCACCAAACATCACGGTCATTCTCTTTCCATCTTGTAGACACGAGCTGAGAAATTGCAAACGTCGAGCAATTGCTCAGAGATGAAAAGTGCCAGCACTGAAAGCTGTTGCTAGCCAGCACCCTTCCTTGGAAGCGCTTTTGTAGGCTTAAGAACACTGGGGCTCTGGGCTTCTCTAGCCACCTCATCTTCTGCTCATCCTCTCGCGCACTCTAAAGAGAGCTCAGGTGAGAAATTGCAAACGTCCAGCAATTGCTCCGAGATGAAAAGTGCCAGCACTGAAAGCTGTTGCTAGCCAGCACCCTTCCTTGGAAGCGCTTTCACAGGCGCAGCAACACTGGGGCTTTGCGCTTGTCTAGCCACCAAACGTCACGGTCATTCTCTTTCCGTCGGTAGACACGAGCTGAGAAATTGCAAACGTCGAGCAATTGCTCAGAGATGAAAAGTGCCAGCACTGAAAGCTCTTGCTAGCCAGCACCCTTCCTTGGAAGCGCTTTTGTAGGCCTAAGAACACTGGGGCTCTGGGCTTCTCTAGCCACCTCATCTTCTGCTCATCCTCTCGCGCACTCTAAAGAGAGCTCAGGTGAGAAATTGCAAACGTCCAGCAATTGCTCCGAGATGAAAAGTGCCAGCACTGAAAGCTCTTGCTAGCCAGCACCCTTCCTTGGAAGCGCTTTCACAGGCGCAGCAACACTGGGGCTTTGCGCTTCTCTACGCACCAAACGTCACGGTCCTTCTCTTTCCGTCTCCTAGACACGAGCTGAGAAATTGCAAACGTCCAGCAATTGCTCAGAGATGAAAAGTGCCAGCACTGAAAGCTCTTGCTAGCCAGCACCCTTCCTTGGAAGCGCTTTCACAGGCGCAGTAACACTGTGGCTTTGCGCTTCTCTACCCACCAAACATCACGGTCATTCTCTTTCCATCTTGTAGACACGAGCTGAGAAATTGCAAACGTCGAGCAATTGCTCAGAGATGAAAAGTGCCAGCACTGAAAGCTGTTGCTAGCCAGCACCCTTCCTTGGAAGCGCTTTTGTAGGCCTAAGAACACTGGGGCTCTGGGCTTCTCTAGCCACCTCATCTTCTGCTCATCCTCTCGCGCACTCTAAAGAGAGCTCAGGTGAGAAATTGCAAACGTCCAGCAATTGCTCCGAGATGAAAAGTGCCAGCACTGAAAGCTCTTGCTAGCCAGCACCCTTCCTTGGAAGTGCTTTCACAGGCGCAGCAACACTGGGGCTTTGCGCTTGTCTAGCCACCAAACGTCACGGTCCTTCTCTTTCCATCTCGTAGACACGAGCTGAGAAATTGCAAACGTCGAGCAATTGCTCAGAGATGAAAAGTGCCAGCACTGAAAGCTGTTGCTAGCCAGCACCCTTCCTTGGAAGCGCTTTCACAGGCGCAGCAACACTGGGGCTTTGCGCTTCTCTACCCACCAAACATCACGGTCATTCTCTTTCCATCTTGTAGACACGAGCTGAGAAATTGCAAACGTCGAGCAATTGCTCAGAGATGAAAAGTGCCAGCACTGAAAGCTGTTGCTAGCCAGCACCCTTCCTTGGAAGCGCTTTTGTAGGCTTAAGAACACTGGGGCTCTGGGCTTCTCTAGCCACCTCATCTTCTGCTCATCCTCTCGCGCACTCTAAAGAGAGCTCAGGTGAGAAATTGCAAACGTCGAGCAATTGCTCAGAGATGAAAAGTGCCAGCACTGAAAGCTCTTGCTAGCCAGCACCCTTCCTTGGAAGCGCTTTCACAGGCGCAGCAACACTGGGGCTTTGCGCTTGTCTAGCCACCAAAAGTCACGGTCATTCTCTTTCCGTCGGTAGACACGAGCTGAGAAATTGCAAACGTCGAGCAATTGCTCAGAGATGAAAAGTGCCAGCACTGAAAGCTGTTGCTAGCCAGCACCCTTCCTTGGAAGCGCTTTTGTAGGCCTAAGAACACTGGGGCTCTGGGCTTCTCTAGCCACCTCATCTTCTGCTCATCCTCTCGCGCACTCTAAAGAGAGCTCAGGTGAGAAATTGCAAACGTCCAGCAATTGCTCCGAGATGAAAAGTGCCAGCACTGAAAGCTGTTGCTAGCCAGCACCCTTCCTTGGAAGCGCTTTCACAGGCGCAGCAACACTGGGGCTTTGCGCTTCTCTACGCACCAAACGTCACGGTCCTTCTCTTTCCGTCTCCTAGACACGAGCTGAGAAATTGCAAACGTCGAGCAATTGCTCAGAGATGAAAAGTGCCAGCACTGAAAGCTCTTGCTAGCCAGCACCCTTCCTTGGAAGCGCTTTCACAGGCGCAGCAACACTGGGGCTTTGCGCTTCTATACGCACCAAACGTCACGGTCCTTCTCTTTCCGTCTCGTAGATACGAGCTGAGAAATTGCAAACGTCGAGCAATTGCTCAGAGATGAAAAGTGCCAGCACTGAAAGCTGTTGCTAGCCAGCACCCTTCCTTGGAAGCGCTTTCACAGGTGCAGCAACACTGGGGCTTTGCGCTTCTCTAGCCACCAAACGTCACGGTCCTTCTCTTTCCGTCTCGTAGACACGAGCTGAGAAATTGCAAACGTCGAGCAATTGCTCAGAGATGAAAAGTGCCAGCACTGAAAGCTCTTGCTAGCCAGCACCCTTCCTTGGAAGCGCTTTCACAGGAGCAGCAACACTGGGGCTTTGCGCTTCTATACGCACCAAACGTCACGGTCATTCACTTTCCGTCTCGTAGACACGAGCTGAGAAATTGCAAACGTCGAGCAATTGCTCAGAGATGAAAAGTGCCAGCACTGAAAGCTGTTGCTAGCCAGCACCCTTCCTTGGAAGCGCTTTTGTAGGCCTAAGAACACTGGGGCTCTGGGCTTCTCTAGCCACCTCATCTTCTGCTCATCCTCTCGCGCACTCTAAAGAGAGCTCAGGTGAGAAATTGCAAACGTCCAGCAATTGCTCAGAGATGAAAAGTGCCAGCACTGAAAGCTCTTGCTAGCCAGCACCCTTCCTTGGAAGTGCTTTCACAGGCGCAGCAACACTGGGGCTTTGCGCTTCTATACGCACCAAACGTCACGGTCCTTCTCTTTCCGTCTCCTAGACACGAGCTGAGAAATTGCAAACGTCGAGCAATTGCTCAGAGATGAAAAGTGCCAGCACTGAAAGCTCTTGCTAGCCAGCACCCTTCCTTGGAAGCGCTTTCACAGGCGCAGTAACACTGGGGCTTTGCACTTCTGTACGCACCAAACGTCACGGTCCTTCTCTTTCCGTCTCCTAGACACGAGCTGAGAAATTGCAAACGTCCAGCAATTGCTCAGAGAAGAAAAGTGCCAGCACTGAAAGCTGTTGCTAGCCAGCTCCCTTCCTTGGAAGCGCTTTTGTAGGCCTAAGAACACTGGGGCTCTGGGCTTCTCTAGCCACCTAATCTTCTGCTCATCCTCTCACGCACTCTAAAGAGAGCTCAGGTGAGAAATTGCAAACGTCCAGCAATTGCTCAGAGATGAAAAGTGCCAGCACTGAAAGCTCTTGCTAGCCAGCACCCTTCCTTGGAAGCGCTTTCACAGGCGCAGCAACACTGGGGCTTTGCGCTTCTCTAGCCACCAAACGTCACGGTCATTCTCTTTCCGTCTCCTAGACACGAGCTGAGAAATTGCAAACGTCCAGCAATTGCTCAGAGAAGAAAAGTGCCAGCACTGAAAGCTGTTGCTAGCCAGCACCCTTCCTTGGAAGCGCTTTTGTAGGCCTAAGAACACTGGGGCTCTGGGCTTCTCTAGCCACCTCATCTTCTGCTCATCCTCTCGCGCACTCTAAAGAGAGCTCAGGTGAGAAATTGCAAACGTCGAGCAGTTGCTCAGAGATGAAAAGTGCCAGCACTGAAAGCTCTTGCTAGCCAGCACCCTTCCTTGGAAGCGCTTTCACAGGCGCAGCAACACTGGGGCTTTGCGCTTCTATACGCACCAAACGTCACGGTCCTTCTCTTTCCGTCTCGTAGACACGAGCTGAGAAATTGCAAACGTCGAGCAATTGCTCAGAGATGAAAAGTGCCAGCACTGAAAGCTCTTGCTAGCCAGCACCCTTCCTTGGAAGCGCTTTCACAGGCGCAGCAACACTGGGGCTTTGCGCTTCTATACGCACCAAACGTCACGGTCATTCACTTTCCGTCTCGTAGACACGAGCTGAGAAATTGCAAACGTCGAGCAATTGCTCAGAGATGAAAAGTGCCAGCACTGAAAGCTCTTGCTAGCCAGCACCCTTCCTTGGAAGCGCTTTTGTAGGCCTAAGAACACTGGGGCTCTGGGCTTCTCTAGCCACCTCATCTTCTGCTCATCCTCTCGCGCACTCTAAAGAGAGCTCAGGTGAGAAATTGCAAACGTCGAGCAATTGCTCAGAGATGAAAAGTGCCAGCACTGAAAGCTCTTGCTAGCCAGCACCCTTCCTTGGAAGCGCTTTTGTAGGCCTAAGAACACTGGGGCTCTGGGCTTCTCTAGCCACCTCATCTTCTGCTCATCCTCTCGCGCACTCTAAAGAGAGCTCAGGTGAGAAATTGCAAACGTCGAGCAATTGCTCAGAGATGAAAAGTGCCAGCACTGAAAGCTCTTGCTAGCCAGCACCCTTCCTTGGAAGCGCTTTTGTAGGCCTAAGAACACTGGGGCTCTGGGCTTCTCTAGCCACCTCATCTTCTGCTCATCCTCTCGCGCACTCTAAAGAGAGCTCAGGTGAGAAATTGCAAACGTCCAGCAATTGCTCCGAGATGAAAAGTGCCAGCACTGAAAGCTCTTGCTAGCCAGCACCCTTCCTTGGAAGCGCTTTCACAGGCGCAGCAACACTGGGGCTTTGCGCTTCTCTACGCACCAAACGTCACGGTCCTTCTCTTTCCGTCTCGTAGACACGAGCTGAGAAATTGCAAACGTCGAGCAATTGCTCAGAGATGAAAAGTGCCAGCACTGAAAGCTCTTGCTAGCCAGCACCCTTCCTTGGAAGCGCTTTCACAGGCGCAGTAACACTGTGGCTTTGCGCTTCTCTACCCACCAAACATCACGGTCATTCTCTTTCCATCTTGTAGACACGAGCTGAGAAATTGCAAACGTCGAGCAATTGCTCAGAGATGAAAAGTGCCAGCACTGAAAGCTGTTGCTAGCCAGCACCCTTCCTTGGAAGCGCTTTTGTAGGCCTAAGAACACTGGGGCTCTGGGCTTCTCTAGCCACCTCATCTTCTGCTCATCCTCTCGCGCACTCTAAAGAGAGCTCAGGTGAGAAATTGCAAACGTCCAGCAATTGCTCCGAGATGAAAAGTGCCAGCACTGAAAGCTCTTGCTAGCCAGCACCCTTCCTTGGAAGTGCTTTCACAGGCGCAGTAACACTGGGGCTTTGCGCTTGTCTAGCCACCAAACGTCACGGTCATTCTCTTTCCATCTCGTAGACACGAGCTGAGAAATTGCAAACGTCGAGCAATTGCTCCGAGATGAAAAGTGCCAGCACTGAAAGCTCTTGCTAGCCAGCACCCTTCCTTGGAAGCGCTTTCACAGGCGGAGTAACACTGGGGCTTTGCGCTTCTCTACCCACCAAACATCACGGTCATTCTCTTTCCATCTTGTAGACACGAGCTGAGAAATTGCAAACGTCGAGCAATTGCTCAGAGATGAAAAGTGCCAGCACTGAAAGCTGTTGCTAGCCAGCACCCTTCCTTGGAAGCGCTTTTGTAGGCTTAAGAACACTGGGGCTCTGGGCTTCTCTAGCCACCTCATCTTCTGCTCATCCTCTCGCGCACTCTAAAGAGAGCTCAGGTGAGAAATTGCAAACGTCCAGCAATTGCTCAGAGATGAAAAGTGCCAGCACTGAAAGCTCTTGCTAGCCAGCACCCTTCCTTGGAAGCGCTTTCACAGGAGCAGCAACACTGGGGCTTTGCGCTTGTCTAGCCACCAAACGTCACGGTCATTCTCTTTCCGTCGGTAGACACGAGCTGAGAAATTGCAAACGTCGAGCAATTGCTCAGAGATGAAAAGTGCCAGCACTGAAAGCTGTTGCTAGCCAGCACCCTTCCTTGGAAGCGCTTTTGTAGGCCTAAGAACACTGGGGCTCTGGGCTTCTCTAGCCACCTCATCTTCTGCTCATCCTCTCGCGCACTCTAAAGAGAGCTCAGGTGAGAAATTGCAAACGTCCAGCAATTGCTCAGAGATGAAAAGTGCCAGCACTGAAAGCTGTTGCTAGCCAGCACCCTTCCTTGGAAGCGCTTTCACAGGCGCAGTAACACTGGGGCTTTGCGCTTCTCTAGCCATCAAACGTCATGGTCATTCTCTTTCCAACTCGTAGACACGAGCTGAGAAATTGCAAACGTCGAGCAATTGCTCAGAGATGAAAAGTGCCAGCACTGAAAGCTCTTGCTAGCCAGCACCCTTCCTTGGAAGCGCTTTCACAGGCGCAGCAACACTGGGGCTTTGCGCTTCTATACGCACCAAACGTCACGGTCCTTCTCTTTCCGTCTCGTAGATACGAGCTGAGAAATTGCAAACGTCGAGCAATTGCTCAGAGATGAAAAGTGCCAGCACTGAAAGCTCTTGCTAGCCAGCACCCTTCCTTGGAAGCGCTTTCACAGGTGCAGCAACACTGGGGCTTTGCGCTTCTCTAGCCACCAAACGTCACGGTGCTTCTCTTTCCGTCTCGTAGACACGAGCTGAGAAATTGCAAACGTCGAGCAATTGCTCAGAGATGAAAAGTGCCAGCACTGAAAGCTCTTGCTAGCCAGCACCCTTCCTTGGAAGCGCTTTTGTAGGCCTAAGAACACTGGGGCTCTGGGCTTCTCTAGCCACCTCATCTTCTGCTCATCCTCTCGCGCACTCTAAAGAGAGCTCAGGTGAGAAATTGCAAACGTCCAGCAATTGCTCAGAGATGAAAAGTGCCAGCACTGAAAGCTCTTGCTAGCCAGCACCCTTCCTTGGAAGCGCTTTCACAGGCGCAGCAACACTGGGGCTTTGCGCTTCTATACGCACCAAACGTCACGGTCCTTCTCTTTCCGTCTCCTAGACACGAGCTGAGAAATTGCAAACGTCGAGCAATTGCTCAGAGATGAAAAGTGCCAGCACTGAAAGCTCTTGCTAGCCAGCACCCTTCCTTGGAAGCGCTTTCACAGGCGCAGTAACACTGGGGCTTTGCGCTTCTCTAGCCACCAAACGTCACGGTCCTTCTCTTTCCGTCTCCTAGACACGAGCTGAGAAATTGCAAACGTCCAGCAATTGCTCAGAGAAGAAAAGTGCCAGCACTGAAAGCTGTTGCTAGCCAGCTCCCTTCCTTGGAAGCGCTTTTGTAGGCCTAAGAACACTGGGGCTCTGGGCTTCTCTAGCCACCTAATCTTCTGCTCATCCTCTCACGCACTCTAAAGAGAGCTCAGGTGAGAAATTGCAAACGTCCAGCAATTGCTCAGAGATGAAAAGTGCCAGCACTGAAAGCTCTTGCTAGCCAGCACCCTTCCTTGGAAGCGCTTTCACAGGCGCAGCAACACTGGGGCTTTGCGCTTCTCTAGCCACCAAACGTCACGGTCATTCTCTTTCCGTCTCCTAGACACGAGCTGAGAAATTGCAAACGTCCAGCAATTGCTCAGAGAAGAAAAGTGCCAGCACTGAAAGCTGTTGCTAGCCAGCACCCTTCCTTGGAAGCGCTTTTGTAGGCCTAAGAACACTGGGGCTCTGGGCTTCTCTAGCCACCTCATCTTCTGCTCATCCTCTCGCGCACTCTAAAGAGAGCTCAGGTGAGAAATTGCAAACGTCGAGCAGTTGCTCCGAGATGAAAAGTGCCAGCACTGAAAGCTCTTGCTAGCCAGCACCCTTCCTTGGAAGCGCTTTCACAGGCGCAGCAACACTGGGGCTTTGCGCTTCTATACGCACCAAACGTCACGGTCCTTCTCTTTCCGTCTCGTAGACACGAGCTGAGAAATTGCAAACGTCGAGCAATTGCTCAGAGATGAAAAGTGCCAGCACTGAAAGCTCTTGCTAGCCAGCACCCTTCCTTGGAAGCGCTTTCACAGGCGCAGCAACACTGGGGCTTTGCGCTTCTATACGCACCAAACGTCACGGTCATTCACTTTCCGTCTCGTAGACACGAGCTGAGAAATTGCAAACGTCGAGCAATTGCTCAGAGATGAAAAGTGCCAGCACTGAAAGCTGTTGCTAGCCAGCACCCTTCCTTGGAAGCGCTTTTGTAGGCCTAAGAACACTGGGGCTCTGGGCTTCTCTAGCCACCTCATCTTCTGCTCATCCTCTCGCGCACTCTAAAGAGAGCTCAGGTGAGAAATTGCAAACGTCGAGCAATTGCTCAGAGATGAAAAGTGCCAGCACTGAAAGCTGTTGCTAGCCAGCACCCTTCCTTGGAAGCGCTTTTGTAGGCCTAAGAACACTGGGGCTCTGGGCTTCTCTAGCCACCTCATCTTCTGCTCATCCTCTCGCGCACTCTAAAGAGAGCTCAGGTGAGAAATTGCAAACGTCGAGCAATTGCTCAGAGATGAAAAGTGCCAGCACTGAAAGCTCTTGCTAGCCAGCACCCTTCCTTGGAAGCGCTTTTGTAGGCCTAAGAACACTGGGGCTCTGGGCTTCTCTAGCCACCTCATCTTCTGCTCATCCTCTCGCGCACTCTAAAGAGAGCTCAGGTGAGAAATTGCAAACGTCCAGCAATTGCTCCGAGATGAAAAGTGCCAGCACTGAAAGCTCTTGCTAGCCAGCACCCTTCCTTGGAAGCGCTTTCACAGGCGCAGCAACACTGGGGCTTTGCGCTTCTCTACGCACCAAACGTCACGGTCCTTCTCTTTCCGTCTCGTAGACACGAGCTGAGAAATTGCAAACGTCGAGCAATTGCTCAGAGATGAAAAGTGCCAGCACTGAAAGCTCTTGCTAGCCAGCACCCTTCCTTGGAAGCGCTTTCACAGGCGCAGTAACACTGTGGCTTTGCGCTTCTCTACCCACCAAACATCACGGTCATTCTCTTTCCATCTTGTAGACACGAGCTGAGAAATTGCAAACGTCGAGCAATTGCTCAGAGATGAAAAGTGCCAGCACTGAAAGCTGTTGCTAGCCAGCACCCTTCCTTGGAAGCGCTTTTGTAGGCCTAAGAACACTGGGGCTCTGGGCTTCTCTAGCCACCTCATCTTCTGCTCATCCTCTCGCGCACTCTAAAGAGAGCTCAGGTGAGAAATTGCAAACGTCCAGCAATTGCTCAGAGATGAAAAGTGCCAGCACTGAAAGCTCTTGCTAGCCAGCACCCTTCCTTGGAAGTGCTTTCACAGGCGCAGTAACACTGGGGCTTTGCGCTTCTCTAGCCACCAAACGTCACGGTCATTCTCTTTCCATCTCGTAGACACGAGCTGAGAAATTGCAAACGTCGAGCAATTGCTCCGAGATGAAAAGTGCCAGCACTGAAAGCTCTTGCTAGCCAGCACCCTTCCTTGGAAGCGCTTTCACAGGCGGAGTAACACTGGGGCTTTGCGCTTCTCTACCCACCAAACATCACGGTCATTCTCTTTCCATCTTGTAGACACGAGCTGAGAAATTGCAAACGTCGAGCAATTGCTCAGAGATGAAAAGTGCCAGCACTGAAAGCTGTTGCTAGCCAGCACCCTTCCTTGGAAGCGCTTTTGTAGGCTTAAGAACACTGGGGCTCTGGGCTTCTCTAGCCACCTCATCTTCTGCTCATCCTCTCGCGCACTCTAAAGAGAGCTCAGGTGAGAAATTGCAAACGTCCAGCAATTGCTCAGAGATGAAAAGTGCCAGCACTGAAAGCTCTTGCTAGCCAGCACCCTTCCTTGGAAGCGCTTTCACAGGAGCAGCAACACTGGGGCTTTGCGCTTGTCTAGCCACCAAACGTCACGGTCATTCTCTTTCCGTCGGTAGACACGAGCTGAGAAATTGCAAACGTCGAGCAATTGCTCAGAGATGAAAAGTGCCAGCACTGAAAGCTGTTGCTAGCCAGCACCCTTCCTTGGAAGCGCTTTTGTAGGCCTAAGAACACTGGGGCTCTGGGCTTCTCTAGCCACCTCATCTTCTGCTCATCCTCTCGCGCACTCTAAAGAGAGCTCAGGTGAGAAATTGCAAACGTCCAGCAATTGCTCAGAGATGAAAAGTGCCAGCACTGAAAGCTGTTGCTAGCCAGCACCCTTCCTTGGAAGCGCTTTCACAGGCGCAGTAACACTGGGGCTTTGCGCTTCTCTAGCCATCAAACGTCATGGTCATTCTCTTTCCAACTCGTAGACACGAGCTGAGAAATTGCAAACGTCGAGCAATTGCTCAGAGATGAAAAGTGCCAGCACTGAAAGCTCTTGCTAGCCAGCACCCTTCCTTGGAAGCGCTTTCACAGGCGCAGCAACACTGGGGCTTTGCGCTTCTATACGCACCAAACGTCACGGTCCTTCTCTTTCCGTCTCGTAGATACGAGCTGAGAAATTGCAAACGTCGAGCAATTGCTCAGAGATGAAAAGTGCCAGCACTGAAAGCTCTTGCTAGCCAGCACCCTTCCTTGGAAGCGCTTTCACAGGCGCAGCAACACTGGGGCTTTGCGCTTCTCTAGCCACCAAACGTCACGGTCATTCTCTTTCCGTCTCCTAGACACGAGCTGAGAAATTGCAAACGTCGAGCAATTGCTCAGAGATGAAAAGTGCCAGCACTGAAAGCTCTTGCTAGCCAGCACCCTTCCTTGGAAGCGCTTTCACAGGAGCAGCAACACTGGGGCTTTGCGCTTCTATACGCACCAAACGTCACGGTCATTCACTTTCCGTCTCGTAGACACGAGCTGAGAAATTGCAAACGTCGAGCAATTGCTCAGAGATGAAAAGTGCCAGCACTGAAAGCTGTTGCTAGCCAGCACCCTTCCTTGGAAGCGCTTTTGTAGGCCTAAGAACACTGGGGCTCTGGGCTTCTCTAGCCACCTCATCTTCTGCTCATCCTCTCGCGCACTCTAAAGAGAGCTCAGGTGAGAAATTGCAAACGTCCAGCAATTGCTCAGAGATGAAAAGTGCCAGCACTGAAAGCTCTTGCTAGCCAGCACCCTTCCTTGGAAGCGCTTTCACAGGCGCAGCAACACTGGGGCTTTGCGCTTCTATACGCACCAAACGTCACGGTCCTTCTCTTTCCGTCTCCTAGACACGAGCTGAGAAATTGCAAACGTCGAGCAATTGCTCAGAGATGAAAAGTGCCAGCACTGAAAGCTCTTGCTAGCCAGCACCCTTCCTTGGAAGCGCTTTCACAGGCGCAGTAACACTGGGGCTTTGCGCTTCTCTACCCACCAAACATCACGGTCCTTCTCTTTCCGTCTCCTAGACACGAGCTGAGAAATTGCAAACGTCCAGCAATTGCTCAGAGAAGAAAAGTGCCAGCACTGAAAGCTGTTGCTAGCCAGCTCCCTTCCTTGGAAGCGCTTTTGTAGGCCTAAGAACACTGGGGCTCTGGGCTTCTCTAGCCACCTCATCTTCTGCTCATCCTCTCACGCACTCTAAAGAGAGCTCAGGTGAGAAATTGCAAACGTCCAGCAATTGCTCAGAGATGAAAAGTGCCAGCACTGAAAGCTCTTGCTAGCCAGCACCCTTCCTTGGAAGCGCTTTCACAGGCGCAGCAACACTGGGGCTTTGCGCTTCTCTAGCCACCAAACGTCACGGTCATTCTCTTTCCGTCTCCTAGACACGAGCTGAGAAATTGCAAACGTCCAGCAATTGCTCAGAGAAGAAAAGTGCCAGCACTGAAAGCTGTTGCTAGCCAGCACCCTTCCTTGGAAGCGCTTTTGTAGGCCTAAGAACACTGGGGCTCTGGGCTTCTCTAGCCACCTCATCTTCTGCTCATCCTCTCGCGCACTCTAAAGAGAGCTCAGGTGAGAAATTGCAAACGTCCAGCAATTGCTCCGAGATGAAAAGTGCCAGCACTGAAAGCTGTTGCTAGCCAGCACCCTTCCTTGGAAGCGCTTTCACAGGCGCAGCAACACTGGGGGTTTGCGCTTCTCTAGCCACCAAACGTCACGGTCCTTCTCTTTCCGTCTCCTAGACACGAGCTGAGAAATTGCAAACGTCGAGCAATTGCTCCGAGATGAAAAGTGCCAGCACTGAAAGCTGTTGCTAGCCAGCACCCTTCCTTGGAAGCGCTTTCACAGGCGCAGTAACACTGGGGCTTTGCGCTTCTCTACCCACCAAACATCACGGTCATTCTCTTTCCATCTTGTAGACACGAGCTGAGAAATTGCAAACGTCGAGCAATTGCTCAGAGATGAAAAGTGCCAGCACTGAAAGCTGTTGCTAGCCAGCACCCTTCCTTGGAAGCGCTTTTGTAGGCTTAAGAACACTGGGGCTCTGGGCTTCTCTAGCCACCTCATCTTCTGCTCATCCTCTCGCGCACTCTAAAGAGAGCTCAGGTGAGAAATTGCAAACGTCCAGCAATTGCTCAGAGATGAAAAGTGCCAGCACTGAAAGCTGTTGCTAGCCAGCACCCTTCCTTGGAAGCGCTTTCACAGGCGCAGTAACACTGGGGCTTTGCGCTTCTCTAGCCATCAAACGTCATGGTCATTCTCTTTCCAACTCGTAGACACGAGCTGAGAAATTGCAAACGTCGAGCAATTGCTCAGAGATGAAAAGTGCCAGCACTGAAAGCTCTTGCTAGCCAGCACCCTTCCTTGGAAGCGCTTTCACAGGCGCAGCAACACTGGGGCTTTGCGCTTCTATACGCACCAAACGTCACGGTCCTTCTCTTTCCGTCTCGTAGATACGAGCTGAGAAATTGCAAACGTCGAGCAATTGCTCAGAGATGAAAAGTGCCAGCACTGAAAGCTCTTGCTAGCCAGCACCCTTCCTTGGAAGCGCTTTCACAGGTGCAGCAACACTGGGGCTTTGCGCTTCTCTAGCCACCAAACGTCACGGTCCTTCTCTTTCCGTCTCGTAGACACGAGCTGAGAAATTGCAAACGTCGAGCAATTGCTCAGAGATGAAAAGTGCCAGCACTGAAAGCTCTTGCTAGCCAGCACCCTTCCTTGGAAGCGCTTTCACAGGAGCAGCAACACTGGGGCTTTGCGCTTCTATACGCACCAAACGTCACGGTCATTCTCTTTCCGTCTCGTAGACACGAGCTGAGAAATTGCAAACGTCGAGCAATTGCTCAGAGATGAAAAGTGCCAGCACTGAAAGCTGTTGCTAGCCAGCACCCTTCCTTGGAAGCGCTTTTGTAGGCCTAAGAACACTGGGGCTCTGGGCTTCTCTAGCCACCTCATCTTCTGCTCATCCTCTCGCGCACTCTAAAGAGAGCTCAGGTGAGAAATTGCAAACGTCCAGCAATTGCTCAGAGATGAAAAGTGCCAGCACTGAAAGCTCTTGCTAGCCAGCACCCTTCCTTGGAAGCGCTTTCACAGGCGCAGCAACACTGGGGCTTTGCGCTTCTATACGCACCAAACGTCACGGTCCTTCTCTTTCCGTCTCCTAGACACGAGCTGAGAAATTGCAAACGTCGAGCAATTGCTCAGAGATGAAAAGTGCCAGCACTGAAAGCTGTTGCTAGCCAGCACCCTTCCTTGGAAGCGCTTTCACAGGCGCAGTAACACTGGGGCTTTGCGCTTCTCTAGCCACCAAACGTCACGGTCCTTCTCTTTCCGTCTCCTAGACACGAGCTGAGAAATTGCAAACGTCCAGCAATTGCTCAGAGAAGAAAAGTGCCAGCACTGAAAGCTGTTGCTAGCCAGCTCCCTTCCTTGGAAGCGCTTTTGTAGGCCTAAGAACACTGGGGCTCTGGGCTTCTCTAGCCACCTAATCTTCTGCTCATCCTCTCACGCACTCTAAAGAGAGCTCAGGTGAGAAATTGCAAACGTCCAGCAATTGCTCAGAGATGAAAAGTGCCAGCACTGAAAGCTCTTGCTAGCCAGCACCCTTCCTTGGAAGCGCTTTCACAGGCGCAGCAACACTGGGGCTTTGCGCTTCTCTAGCCACCAAACGTCACGGTCATTCTCTTTCCGTCTCCTAGACACGAGCTGAGAAATTGCAAACGTCCAGCAATTGCTCAGAGAAGAAAAGTGCCAGCACTGAAAGCTGTTGCTAGCCAGCACCCTTCCTTGGAAGCGCTTTTGTAGGCCTAAGAACACTGGGGCTCTGGGCTTCTCTAGCCACCTCATCTTCTGCTCATCCTCTCGCGCACTCTAAAGAGAGCTCAGGTGAGAAATTGCAAACGTCGAGCAGTTGCTCCGAGATGAAAAGTGCCAGCACTGAAAGCTCTTGCTAGCCAGCACCCTTCCTTGGAAGCGCTTTCACAGGCGCAGCAACACTGGGGCTTTGCGCTTCTATACGCACCAAACGTCACGGTCCTTCTCTTTCCGTCTCGTAGACACGAGCTGAGAAATTGCAAACGTCGAGCAATTGCTCAGAGATGAAAAGTGCCAGCACTGAAAGCTCTTGCTAGCCAGCACCCTTCCTTGGAAGCGCTTTCACAGGCGCAGCAACACTGGGGCTTTGCGCTTCTATACGCACCAAACGTCACGGTCATTCACTTTCCGTCTCGTAGACACGAGCTGAGAAATTGCAAACGTCGAGCAATTGCTCAGAGATGAAAAGTGCCAGCACTGAAAGCTGTTGCTAGCCAGCACCCTTCCTTGGAAGCGCTTTTGTAGGCCTAAGAACACTGGGGCTCTGGGCTTCTCTAGCCACCTCATCTTCTGCTCATCCTCTCGCGCACTCTAAAGAGAGCTCAGGTGAGAAATTGCAAACGTCGAGCAATTGCTCAGAGATGAAAAGTGCCAGCACTGAAAGCTCTTGCTAGCCAGCACCCTTCCTTGGAAGCGCTTTTGTAGGCCTAAGAACACTGGGGCTCTGGGCTTCTCTAGCCACCTCATCTTCTGCTCATCCTCTCGCGCACTCTAAAGAGAGCTCAGGTGAGAAATTGCAAACGTCGAGCAATTGCTCAGAGATGAAAAGTGCCAGCACTGAAAGCTCTTGCTAGCCAGCACCCTTCCTTGGAAGCGCTTTTGTAGGCCTAAGAACACTGGGGCTCTGGGCTTCTCTAGCCACCTCATCTTCTGCTCATCCTCTCGCGCACTCTAAAGAGAGCTCAGGTGAGAAATTGCAAACGTCCAGCAATTGCTCCGAGATGAAAAGTGCCAGCACTGAAAGCTCTTGCTAGCCAGCACCCTTCCTTGGAAGCGCTTTCACAGGCGCAGCAACACTGGGGCTTTGCGCTTCTCTACGCACCAAACGTCACGGTCCTTCTCTTTCCGTCTCGTAGACACGAGCTGAGAAATTGCAAACGTCGAGCAATTGCTCAGAGATGAAAAGTGCCAGCACTGAAAGCTCTTGCTAGCCAGCACCCTTCCTTGGAAGCGCTTTCACAGGCGCAGTAACACTGTGGCTTTGCGCTTCTCTACCCACCAAACATCACGGTCATTCTCTTTCCATCTTGTAGACACGAGCTGAGAAATTGCAAACGTCGAGCAATTGCTCAGAGATGAAAAGTGCCAGCACTGAAAGCTGTTGCTAGCCAGCACCCTTCCTTGGAAGCGCTTTTGTAGGCCTAAGAACACTGGGGCTCTGGGCTTCTCTAGCCACCTCATCTTCTGCTCATCCTCTCGCGCACTCTAAAGAGAGCTCAGGTGAGAAATTGCAAACGTCCAGCAATTGCTCAGAGATGAAAAGTGCCAGCACTGAAAGCTCTTGCTAGCCAGCACCCTTCCTTGGAAGTGCTTTCACAGGCGCAGTAACACTGGGGCTTTGCGCTTCTCTAGCCACCAAACGTCACGGTCATTCTCTTTCCATCTCGTAGACACGAGCTGAGAAATTGCAAACGTCGAGCAATTGCTCCGAGATGAAAAGTGCCAGCACTGAAAGCTCTTGCTAGCCAGCACCCTTCCTTGGAAGCGCTTTCACAGGCGGAGTAACACTGGGGCTTTGCGCTTCTCTACCCACCAAACATCACGGTCATTCTCTTTCCATCTTGTAGACACGAGCTGAGAAATTGCAAACGTCGAGCAATTGCTCAGAGATGAAAAGTGCCAGCACTGAAAGCTGTTGCTAGCCAGCACCCTTCCTTGGAAGCGCTTTTGTAGGCTTAAGAACACTGGGGCTCTGGGCTTCTCTAGCCACCTCATCTTCTGCTCATCCTCTCGCGCACTCTAAAGAGAGCTCAGGTGAGAAATTGCAAACGTCCAGCAATTGCTCAGAGATGAAAAGTGCCAGCACTGAAAGCTGTTGCTAGCCAGCACCCTTCCTTGGAAGCGCTTTCACAGGCGCAGTAACACTGGGGCTTTGCGCTTCTCTAGCCATCAAACGTCATGGTCATTCTCTTTCCAACTCGTAGACACGAGCTGAGAAATTGCAAACGTCGAGCAATTGCTCAGAGATGAAAAGTGCCAGCACTGAAAGCTCTTGCTAGCCAGCACCCTTCCTTGGAAGCGCTTTCACAGGCGCAGCAACACTGGGGCTTTGCGCTTCTATACGCACCAAACGTCACGGTCCTTCTCTTTCCGTCTCGTAGATACGAGCTGAGAAATTGCAAACGTCGAGCAATTGCTCAGAGATGAAAAGTGCCAGCACTGAAAGCTCTTGCTAGCCAGCACCCTTCCTTGGAAGCGCTTTCACAGGTGCAGCAACACTGGGGCTTTGCGCTTCTCTAGCCACCAAACGTCACGGTCCTTCTCTTTCCGTCTCGTAGACACGAGCTGAGAAATTGCAAACGTCGAGCAATTGCTCAGAGATGAAAAGTGCCAGCACTGAAAGCTCTTGCTAGCCAGCACCCTTCCTTGGAAGCGCTTTCACAGGAGCAGCAACACTGGGGCTTTGCGCTTCTATACGCACCAAACGTCACGGTCATTCACTTTCCGTCTCGTAGACACGAGCTGAGAAATTGCAAACGTCGAGCAATTGCTCAGAGATGAAAAGTGCCAGCACTGAAAGCTGTTGCTAGCCAGCACCCTTCCTTGGAAGCGCTTTTGTAGGCCTAAGAACACTGGGGCTCTGGGCTTCTCTAGCCACCTCATCTTCTGCTCATCCTCTCGCGCACTCTAAAGAGAGCTCAGGTGAGAAATTGCAAACGTCCAGCAATTGCTCAGAGATGAAAAGTGCCAGCACTGAAAGCTCTTGCTAGCCAGCACCCTTCCTTGGAAGCGCTTTCACAGGCGCAGCAACACTGGGGCTTTGCGCTTCTATACGCACCAAACGTCACGGTCCTTCTCTTTCCGTCTCCTAGACACGAGCTGAGAAATTGCAAACGTCGAGCAATTGCTCAGAGATGAAAAGTGCCAGCACTGAAAGCTCTTGCTAGCCAGCACCCTTCCTTGGAAGCGCTTTCACAGGCGCAGTAACACTGGGGCTTTGCGCTTCTCTACCCACCAAACATCACGGTCCTTCTCTTTCCGTCTCCTAGACACGAGCTGAGAAATTGCAAACGTCCAGCAATTGCTCAGAGAAGAAAAGTGCCAGCACTGAAAGCTGTTGCTAGCCAGCTCCCTTCCTTGGAAGCGCTTTTGTAGGCCTAAGAACACTGGGGCTCTGGGCTTCTCTAGCCACCTAATCTTCTGCTCATCCTCTCGCGCACTCTAAAGAGAGCTCAGGTGAGAAATTGCAAACGTCCAGCAATTGCTCAGAGATGAAAAGTGCCAGCACTGAAAGCTCTTGCTAGCCAGCACCCTTCCTTGGAAGCGCTTTCACAGGCGCAGCAACACTGGGGCTTTGCGCTTCTCTAGCCACCAAACGTCACGGTCATTCTCTTTCCGTCTCCTAGACACGAGCTGAGAAATTGCAAACGTCGAGCAATTGCTCAGAGAAGAAAAGTGCCAGCACTGAAAGCTGTTGCTAGCCAGCACCCTTCCTTGGAAGCGCTTTTGTAGGCCTAAGAACACTGGGGCTCTGGGCTTCTCTAGCCACCTCATCTTCTGCTCATCCTCTCGCGCACTCTAAAGAGAGCTCAGGTGAGAAATTGCAAACGTCCAGCAATTGCTCCGAGATGAAAAGTGCCAGCACTGAAAGCTGTTGCTAGCCAGCACCCTTCCTTGGAAGCGCTTTCACAGGCGCAGCAACACTGGGGCTTTGCGCTTCTCTAGCCACCAAACGTCACGGTCCTTCTCTTTCCGTCTCCTAGACACGAGCTGAGAAATTGCAAACGTCGAGCAATTGCTCAGAGATGAAAAGTGCCAGCACTGAAAGCTGTTGCTAGCCAGCACCCTTCCTTGGAAGCGCTTTCACAGGCGCAGTAACACTGGGGCTTTGCGCTTCTCTACCCACCAAACATCACGGTCATTCTCTTTCCATCTTGTAGACACGAGCTGAGAAATTGCAAACGTCGAGCAATTGCTCAGAGATGAAAAGTGCCAGCACTGAAAGCTGTTGCTAGCCAGCACCCTTCCTTGGAAGCGCTTTTGTAGGCTTAAGAACACTGGGGCTCTGGGCTTCTCTAGCCACCTCATCTTCTGCTCATCCTCTCGCGCACTCTAAAGAGAGCTCAGGTGAGAAATTGCAAACGTCCAGCAATTGCTCAGAGATGAAAAGTGCCAGCACTGAAAGCTCTTGCTAGCCAGCACCCTTCCTTGGAAGCGCTTTCACAGGCGCAGCAACACTGGGGCTTTGCGCTTGTCTAGCCACCAAACGTCACGGTCATTCTCTTTCCGTCGGTAGACACGAGCTGAGAAATTGCAAACGTCGAGCAATTGCTCAGAGATGAAAAGTGCCAGCACTGAAAGCTGTTGCTAGCCAGCACCCTTCCTTGGAAGCGCTTTTGTAGGCCTAAGAACACTGGGGCTCTGGGCTTCTCTAGCCACCTCATCTTCTGCTCATCCTCTCGCGCACTCTAAAGAGAGCTCAGGTGAGAAATTGCAAACGTCGAGCAATTGCTCCGAGATGAAAAGTGCCAGCACTGAAAGCTCTTGCTAGCCAGCACCCTTCCTTGGAAGCGCTTTCACAGGCGCAGCAACACTGGGGCTTTGCGCTTCTCTACGCACCAAACGTCACGGTCCTTCTCTTTCCGTCTCCTAGACACGAGCTGAGAAATTGCAAACGTCGAGCAATTGCTCAGAGATGAAAAGTGCCAGCACTGAAAGCTCTTGCTAGCCAGCACCCTTCCTTGGAAGCGCTTTCACAGGCGCAGTAACACTGTGGCTTTGCGCTTCTCTACCCACCAAACATCACGGTCATTCTCTTTCCGTCGGTAGACACGAGCTGAGAAATTGCAAACGTCGAGCAATTGCTCAGAGATGAAAAGTGCCAGCACTGAAAGCTGTTGCTAGCCAGCACCCTTCCTTGGAAGCGCTTTTGTAGGCCTAAGAACACTGGGGCTCTGGGCTTCTCTAGCCACCTCATCTTCTGCTCATCCTCTCGCGCACTCTAAAGAGAGCTCAGGTGAGAAATTGCAAACGTCCAGCAATTGCTCAGAGATGAAAAGTGCCAGCACTGAAAGCTCTTGCTAGCCAGCACCCTTCCTTGGAAGCGCTTTCACAGGCGCAGCAACACTGGGGCTTTGCGCTTCTCTACGCACCAAACGTCACGGTCCTTCTCTTTCCGTCTCCTAGACACGAGCTGAGAAATTGCAAACGTCGAGCAATTGCTCAGAGATGAAAAGTGCCAGCACTGAAAGCTCTTGCTAGCCAGCACCCTTCCTTGGAAGCGCTTTCACAGGCGCAGTAACACTGTGGCTTTGCGCTTCTCTACCCACCAAACATCACGGTCATTCTCTTTCCATCTTGTAGACACGAGCTGAGAAATTGCAAACGTCGAGCAATTGCTCAGAGATGAAAAGTGCCAGCACTGAAAGCTGTTGCTAGCCAGCACCCTTCCTTGGAAGCGCTTTTGTAGGCCTAAGAACACTGGGGCTCTGGGCTTCTCTAGCCACCTCATCTTCTGCTCATCCTCTCGCGCACTCTAAAGAGAGCTCAGGTGAGAAATTGCAAACGTCCAGCAATTGCTCAGAGATGAAAAGTGCCAGCACTGAAAGCTCTTGCTAGCCAGCACCCTTCCTTGGAAGTGCTTTCACAGGCGCAGTAACACTGGGGCTTTGCGCTTGTCTAGCCACCAAACGTCACGGTCATTCTCTTTCCATCTCGTAGACACGAGCTGAGAAATTGCAAACGTCGAGCAATTGCTCCGAGATGAAAAGTGCCAGCACTGAAAGCTGTTGCTAGCCAGCACCCTTCCTTGGAAGCGCTTTCACAGGCGGAGTAACACTGGGGCTTTGCGCTTCTCTAGCCACCAAACATCACGGTCATTCTCTTTCCATCTTGTAGACACGAGCTGAGAAATTGCAAACGTCGAGCAATTGCTCAGAGATGAAAAGTGCCAGCACTGAAAGCTGTTGCTAGCCAGCACCCTTCCTTGGAAGCGCTTTTGTAGGCTTAAGAACACTGGGGCTCTGGGCTTCTCTAGCCACCTCATCTTCTGCTCATCCTCTCGCGCACTCTAAAGAGAGCTCAGGTGAGAAATTGCAAACGTCCAGCAATTGCTCAGAGATGAAAAGTGCCAGCACTGAAAGCTCTTGCTAGCCAGCACCCTTCCTTGGAAGCGCTTTCACAGGCGCGGCAACACTGGGGCTTTGCGCTTGTCTAGCCACCAAACGTCACGGTCATTCTCTTTCCGTCGGTAGACACGAGCTGAGAAATTGCAAACGTCGAGCAATTGCTCAGAGATGAAAAGTGCCAGCACTGAAAGCTGTTGCTAGCCAGCACCCTTCCTTGGAAGCGCTTTTGTAGGCCTAAGAACACTGGGGCTCTGGGCTTCTCTAGCCACCTCATCTTCTGCTCATCCTCTCGCGCACTCTAAAGAGAGCTCAGGTGAGAAATTGCAAACGTCCAGCAATTGCTCAGAGATGAAAAGTGCCAGCACTGAAAGCTCTTGCTAGCCAGCACCCTTCCTTGGAAGCGCTTTCACAGGCACAGTAACACTGGGGCTTTGCGCTTCTCTAGCCATCAAACGTCACGGTCATTCTCTTTCCATCTCGTAGACACGAGCTGAGAAATTGCAAACGTCGAGCAATTGCTCAGAGATGAAAAGTGCCAGCACTGAAAGCTCTTGCTAGCCAGCACCCTTCCTTGGAAGCGCTTTCACAGGCGCAGCAACACTGGGGCTTTGCGCTTCTATACGCACCAAATGTCACGGTCCTTCTCTTTCCGTCTCGTAGATACGAGCTGAGAAATTGCAAACGTCGAGCAATTGCTCAGAGATGAAAAGTGCCAGCACTGAAAGCTCTTGCTAGCCAGCACCCTTCCTTGGAAGCGCTTTCACAGGTGCAGCAACACTGGGGCTTTGCGCTTCTCTAGCCACCAAACGTCACGGTCCTTCTCTTTCCGTCTCGTAGACACGAGCTGAGAAATTGCAAACGTCGAGCAATTGCTCAGAGATGAAAAGTGCCAGCACTGAAAGCTCTTGCTAGCCAGCACCCTTCCTTGGAAGCGCTTTCACAGGAGCAGCAACACTGGGGCTTTGCGCTTCTATACGCACCAAACGTCACGGTCATTCACTTTCCGTCTCGTAGACACGAGCTGAGAAATTGCAAACGTCGAGCAATTGCTCAGAGATGAAAAGTGCCAGCACTGAAAGCTGTTGCTAGCCAGCACCCTTCCTTGGAAGCGCTTTTGTAGGCCTAAGAACACTGGGGCTCTGGGCTTCTCTAGCCACCTCATCTTCTGCTCATCCTCTCGCGCACTCTAAAGAGAGCTCAGGTGAGAAATTGCAAACGTCCAGCAATTGCTCAGAGATGAAAAGTGCCAGCACTGAAAGCTCTTGCTAGCCAGCACCCTTCCTTGGAAGCGCTTTCACAGGCGCAGCAACACTGGGGCTTTGCGCTTCTATACGCACCAAACGTCACGGTCCTTCTCTTTCCGTCTCCTAGACACGAGCTGAGAAATTGCAAACGTCGAGCAATTGCTCAGAGATGAAAAGTGCCAGCACTGAAAGCTCTTGCTAGCCAGCACCCTTCCTTGGAAGCGCTTTCACAGGCGCAGTAACACTGGGGCTTTGCACTTCTGTACGCACCAAACGTCACGGTCCTTCTCTTTCCGTCTCCTAGACACGAGCTGAGAAATTGCAAACGTCGAGCAATTGCTCAGAGATGAAAAGTGCCAGCACTGAAAGCTGTTGCTAGCCAGCTCCCTTCCTTGGAAGCGCTTTTGTAGGCCTAAGAACACTGGGGCTCTGGGCTTCTCTAGCCACCTCATCTACTGCTCATCCTCTCGCGCACTCTAAAGAGAGCTCAGGTGAGAAATTGCAAACGTCCAGCAATTGCTCAGAGATGAAAAGTGCCAGCACTGAAAGCTCTTGCTAGCCAGCACCCTTCCTTGGAAGCGCTTTCACAGGCGCAGCAACACTGGGGCTTTGCGCTTCTCTAGCCACCAAACGTCACGGTCATTCTCTTTCCGTCTCCTAGACACGAGCTGAGAAATTGCAAACGTCCAGCAATTGCTCAGAGAAGAAAAGTGCCAGCACTGAAAGCTGTTGCTAGCCAGCACCCTTCCTTGGAAGCGCTTTTGTAGGCCTAAGAACACTGGGGCTCTGGGCTTCTCTAGCCACCTCATCTTCTGCTCATCCTCTCGCGCACTCTAAAGAGAGCTCAGGTGAGAAATTGCAAACGTCCAGCAATTGCTCAGAGATGAAAAGTGCCAGCACTGAAAGCTCTTGCTAGCCAGCACCCTTCCTTGGAAGCGCTTTCACAGGCGCAGCAACACTGGGGCTTTGCGCTTCTATACGCACCAAACGTCACGGTCCTTCTCTTTCCGTCTCCTAGACACGAGCTGAGAAATTGCAAACGTCGAGCAATTGCTCAGAGATGAAAAGTGCCAGCACTGAAAGCTCTTGCTAGCCAGCACCCTTCCTTGGAAGCGCTTTCACAGGCGCAGCAACACTGGGGCTTTGCGCTTCTATACGCACCAAACGTCACGGTCATTCACTTTCCGTCTCGTAGACACGAGCTGAGAAATTGCAAACGTCGAGCAATTGCTCAGAGATGAAAAGTGCCAGCACTGAAAGCTGTTGCTAGCCAGCACCCTTCCTTGGAAGCGCTTTTGTAGGCCTAAGAACACTGGGGCTCTGGGCTTCTCTAGCCACCTCATCTTCTGCTCATCCTCTCGCGCACTCTAAAGAGAGCTCAGGTGAGAAATTGCAAACGTCGAGCAATTGCTCAGAGATGAAAAGTGCCAGCACTGAAAGCTCTTGCTAGCCAGCACCCTTCCTTGGAAGCGCTTTTGTAGGCCTAAGAACACTGGGGCTCTGGGCTTCTCTAGCCACCTCATCTTCTGCTCATCCTCTCGCGCACTCTAAAGAGAGCTCAGGTGAGAAATTGCAAACGTCGAGCAATTGCTCAGAGATGAAAAGTGCCAGCACTGAAAGCTCTTGCTAGCCAGCACCCTTCCTTGGAAGCGCTTTTGTACGCCTAAGAACACTGGGGCTCTGGGCTTCTCTAGCCACCTCATCTTCTGCTCATCCTCTCGCGCACTCTAAAGAGAGCTCAGGTGAGAAATTGCAAACGTCCAGCAATTGCTCAGAGATGAAAAGTGCCAGCACTGAAAGCTGTTGCTAGCCAGCACCCTTCCTTGGAAGCGCTTTTGTAGGCTTAAGAACACTGGGGCTCTGGGCTTCTCTAGCCACCTCATCTTCTGCTCATCCTCTCGCGCACTCTAAAGAGAGCTCAGGTGAGAAATTGCAAACGTCGAGCAATTGCTCAGAGATGAAAAGTGCCAGCACTGAAAGCTCTTGCTAGCCAGCACCCTTCCTTGGAAGCGCTTTCACAGGCGCAGCAACACTGGGGCTTTGCGCTTCTCTACCCACCAAACGTCACGGTCCTTCTCTTTCCGTCGGTAGACACGAGCTGAGAAATTGCAAACGTCGAGCAATTGCTCCGAGATGAAAAGTGCCAGCACTGAAAGCTCTTGCTAGCCAGCACCCTTCCTTGGAAGCGCTTTCACAGGCGCAGCAACACTGGCGCTTTGCGATTCTATACGCACCAAACGTCACGGTCCTTCTCTTTCCGTCTCGTAGACACGAGCTGAGAAATTGCAAACGTCGAGCAATTGCTCAGAGATGAAAAGTGCCAGCACTGAAAGCTGTTGCTAGCCAGCCCCCTTCCTTGGAAGAGCTTTTGTAGGCCTAAGAACACTGGGGCTCTGGGCTTCTCTAGCCACCTCATCTTCTGCTCATCCTCTCGCGCACTCTAAACAGAGCTCAGGTGAGAAATTGCAAACGTCCAGCAATTGCTCCGAGATGAAAAGTGCCAGCACTGAAAGCTCTTGCTAGCCAGCACCCTTCCTTGGAAGCGCTTTCACAGGCGCAGTAACACTGGGGCTTTGCACTTCTGTACGCACCAAACGTCACGGTCCTTCTCTTTCCGTCTCGTAGACACGAGCTGAGAAATTGCAAACGTCGAGCAATTGCTCAGAGATGAAAAGTGCCAGCACTGAAAGCTGTTGCTAGCCAGCACCCTTCCTTGGAAGTGCTTTCACAGGCGCAGCAACACTGGGGCTTTGCGCTTCTCTAGCCACCAAACGTCACGGTCATTCTCTTTCCGTCTCGTAGACACGAGCTGAGAAATTGCAAACGTCGAGCAATTGCTCAGAGATGAAAAGTGCCAGCACTGAAAGCTGTTGCTAGCCAGCACCCTTCCTTGGAAGCGCTTTTGTAGGCCTAAGAACACTGGGGCTCTGGGCTTCTCTAGCCACCTCATCTTCTGCTCATCCTCTCGCGCACTCTAAAGAGAGTTCAGGTGAGAAATTGTAAACGTCCAGCAATTGCTCAGAGATGAAAAGTGCCAGCACTGAAAGCTCTTGCTAGCCAGCACCCTTCCTTGGAAGCGCTTTCACAGGCGCAGCAACACTGGGGCTTTGCGCTTCTCTAGCCACCAAACGTCACGGTCCTTCTCTTTCCGTCTCGTAGACACGAGCTGAGAAATTGCAAACGTCGAGCAATTGCTCCGAGATAAAAAGTGCCAGCACTGAAAGCTGTTGCTAGCCAGCACCCTTCCTTGGAAGCGCTTTCACAGGTGCAGCAACACTGGGGCTTTGCGCTTCTGTACGCACCAAACGTCACGGTCATTCTCTTTCCGTCTCGTAGACACGAGCTGAGAAATTGCAAACGTCGAGCAATTGCTCAGAGATGAAAAGTGCCAGCACTGAAAGCTCTTGCTAGCCAGCACCCTTCCTTGGAAGCGCTTTCACAGGCGCAGCAACACTGGGGCTTTGCGCTTCTCTAGCCACCAAACGTCACGGTCATTCTCTTTCCGTCGGTAGACACGAGCTGAGAAATTGCAAACGTCGAGCAATTGCTCAGAGATGAAAAGTGCCAGCACTGAAAGCTCTTGCTAGCCAGCACCCTTCCTTGGAAGCGCTTTTGTAGGCCTAACAACACTGGGGCTCTGGGCTTCTCTAGCCACCTCATCTTCTGCTCATCCTCTCGCGCACTCTAAAGAGAGCTCAGGTAAGAAATTGCAAACGTCGAGCAATTGCTCAGAGATGAAAAGTGCCAGCACTGAAAGCTCTTGCTAGCCAGCACCCTTCCTTGGAAGCGCTTTTGTAGGCCTAAGAAAACTGGGGCTCTGGGCTTCTCTAGCCACCTCATCTTCTGCTCATCCTCTCGCGCACTCTAAAGAGAGCTCAGGTGAGAAATTGCAAACGTCCAGCAATTGCTCAGAGATGAAAAGTGCCAGCACTGAAAGCTGTTGCTAGCCAGCACCCTTCCTTGGAAGCGCTTTTGTAGGCCTAAGAACACTGGGGCTCTGGGCTTCTCTAGCCACCTCATCTTCTGCTCATCCTCTCGCGCACTCTAAAGAGAGCTCAGGTGAGAAATTGCAAACGTCGAGCAATTGCTCAGAGATGAAAAGTGCCAGCACTGAAAGCTGTTGCTAGCCAGCACCCTTCCTTGGAAGTGCTTTCACAGGCGCAGTAACACTGGGGCTTTGCGCTTGTCTAGCCACCAAACGTCACGGTCCTTCTCTTTCCATCTCGTAGACACGAGCTGAGAAATTGCAAACGTCGAGCAATTGCTCAGAGATGAAAAGTGCCAGCACTGAAAGCTGTTGCTAGCCAGCACCCTTCCTTGGAAGCGCTTTCACAGGCGCAGCAACACTGGGGCTTTGCGCTTCTATACGCACCAAATGTCACGGTCCTTCTCTTTCCGTCTTGTAGACACGAGCTGAGAAATTGCAAACGTCGAGCAATTGCTCAGAGATGAAAAGTGCCAGCACTGAAAGCTGTTGCTAGCCAGCACCCTTCCTTGGAAGCGCTTTTGTAGGCTTAAGAACACTGGGGCTCTGGGCTTCTCTAGCCACCTCATCTTCTGCTCATCCTCTCGCGCACTCTAAAGAGAGCTCAGGTAAGAAATTGCAAACGTCGAGCAATTGCTCAGAGATGAAAAGTGCCAGCACTGAAAGCTGTTGCTAGCCAGCACCCTTCCTTGGAAGCGCTTTCACAGGAGCAGCAACACTGGGGCTTTGCGCTTCTCTAGCCACCAAACGTCACGGTCCTTCTCTTTCCGTCTCGTAGAAACGAGCTGAGAAATTGCAAACGTCGAGCAATTGCTCAGAGATGAAAAGTGCCAGCACTGAAAGCTGTTGCTAGCCAGCACCCTTCCTTGGAAGCGCTTTTGTAGGCCTAAGAACACTGGGGCTCTGGGCTTCTCTAGCCACCTCATCTTCTGCTCATCCTCTCGCGCAGTCTAAAGAGAGCTCAGGTGAGAAATTGCAAACGTCGAGCAATTGCTCAGAGATGAAAAATGCCAGCACTGAAAGCTGTTGCTAGCCAGCACCCTTCCTTGGAAGCGCTTTTGTAGGCCTAAGAACACTGGGGCTCTGGGCTTCTCTAGCCACCTCATCTTCTGCTCATCCTCTCGCGCAGTCTAAAGAGAGCTCAGGTGAGAAATTGCAAACGTCGAGCAATTGCTCAGAGATGAAAAGTGCCAGCACTGAAAGCTGTTGCTAGCCAGCACCCTTCCTTGGAAGTGCTTTCACAGGCGCAGTAACACTGGGTCTTTGCGCTTGTCTAGCCACCAAACGTCACGGTCCTTCTCTTTCCATCTCGTAGACACGAGCTGAGAAATTGCAAACGTCGAGCAATTGCTCAGAGATGAAAAGTGCCAGCACTGAAAGCTCTTGCTAGCCAGCTCCCTTCCTTGGAAGCGCTTTCACAGGCGCAGCAACACTGGGGCTTTGCGCTTCTATACGCACCAAATGTCACGGTCCTTCTCTTTCCGTCTTGTAGACACGAGCTGAGAAATTGCAAACGTCGAGCAATTGCTCAGAGATGAAAAGTGCCAGCACTGAAAGCTCTTGCTAGCCAGCACCCTTCCTTGGAAGCGCTTTTGTAGGCCTAAGAACACTGGGGCTCTGGGCTTCTCTAGCCACCTCATCTTCTGCTCATCCTCTCGCGCACTCTAAAGAGAGCTCAGGTAAGAAATTGCAAACGTCGAGCAATTGCTCAGAGATGAAAAGTGCCAACACTGAAAGCTGTTGCTAGCCAGCACCCTTCCTTGGAAGCGCTTTCACAGGAGCAGCAACACTGGGGCTTTGCGCTTCTCTAGCCACCAAACGTCACGGTCCTTCTCTTTCCGTCGGTAGACACGAGCTGAGAAATTGCAAACGTCGAGCAATTGCTCAGAGATGAAAAGTGCCAGCACTGAAAGCTGTTGCTAGCCAGCACCCTTCCTTGGAAGCGCTTTCACAGGCGCAGCAACACTGGGGCTTTGCGCTTCTATACGCACCAAACGTCACGGTCATTCTCTTTCCGTCTCGTAGACACGAGCTGAGAAATTGCAAACGTCCAGCAATTGCTCCGAGATGAAAAGTGCCAGCACTGAAAGCTCTTGCTAGCCAGCCCCCTTCCTTGGAAGAGCTTTTGTAGGCCTAAGAACACTGGGGCTCTGGGCTTCTCTAGCCACCTCATCTTCTGCTCATCCTCTCGCGCACTCTAAAGAGAGCTCAGGTGAGAAATTGCAAACGTCCAGCAATTGCTCAGAGATGAAAAGTGCCAGCACTGAAAGCTCTTGCTAGCCAGCACCCTTCCTTGGAAGCGCTTTCACAGGCGCAGTAACACTGGGGCTTTGCACTTCTGTACGCACCAAACGTCACGGTCCTTCTCTTTCCGTCTCGTAGACACGAGCTGAGAAATTGCAAACGTCGAGCAATTGCTCAGAGATGAAAAGTGCCAGCACTGAAAGCTGTTGCTAGCCAGCACCCTTCCTTGGAAGCGCTTTCACAGGCGCAGTAACACTGGGGCTTTGCGCTTCTCTAGCCATCAAACGTCATGGTCATTCTCTTTCCATCTCGTAGACACGAGCTGAGAAATTGCAAACATCGAGCAATTGCTCAGAGATGAAAAGTGCCAGCACTGAAAGCTGTTGCTAGCCAGCACCCTTCCTTGGAAGCGCTTTTGTAGGCCTAACAACACTGGGGCTCTGGGCTTCTCTAGCCACCTCATCTTCTGCTCATCCTCTCGCGCACTCTAAAGAGAGCTCAGGTGAGAAATTGCAAACGTCCAGCAATTGCTCAGAGATGAAAAGTGCCAGCACTGAAAGCTCTTGCTAGCCAGCACCCTTCCTTGGAAGCGCTTTTGTAGGCCTAACAACACTGGGGCTCTGGGCTTCTCTAGCCACCAAACGTCACGGTCCTTCTCTTTCCGTCTCGTAGACACGAGCTGAGAAATTGCAAACGTCGAGCAATTGCTCCGAGATAAAAAGTGCCAGCACTGAAAGATCTTGCTAGCCAGCACCCTTCCTTGGAAGCGCTTTCACAGGAGCAGCAACACTGGGGCTTTGCGCTTCTATACGCACCAAACGTCACGGTCATTCTCTTTCGTCTCGTAGACACGAGCTGAGAAATTGCAAACGTCGAGCAATTGCTCAGAGATGAAAAGTGCCAGCACTGAAAGCTGTTGCTAGCCAGCACCCTTCCTTGGAAGCGCTTTCACAGGAGCAGCAACACTGGGGCTTTGCGCTTCTATACGCACCAAACGTCACGGTCATTCTCTTTCCGTCTCCTAGACACGAGCTGAGAAATTGCAAACGTCGAGCAATTGCTCAGAGATGAAAAGTGCCAGCACTGAAAGCTGTTGCTAGCCAGCACCCTTCCTTGGAAGCGCTTTCACAGGTGCAGCAACACTGGGGCTTTGCGCTTCTATACGCACCAAATGTCACGGTCCTTCTCTTTCCGTCTCCTAGACACGAGCTGAGAAATTGCAAATGTCGAGCAATTGCTCAGAGATGAAAAGTGCCAGCACTGAAAGCTCTTGCTAGCCAGCACCCTTCCTTGGAAGCGCTTTTGTAGGCCTAAGAACACTGGGGCTCTGGGCTTCTCTAGCCACCTCATCTTCTGCTCATCCTCTCGCGCACTCTAAAGAGAGCTCAGGTAAGAAATTGCAAACGTCGAGCAATTGCTCAGAGATGAAAAGTGCCAGCACTGAAAGCTCTTGCTAGCCAGCACCCTTCCTTGGAAGCGCTTTCACAGGAGCAGCAACACTGGGGCTTTGCGCTTCTCTAGCCACCAAGCGTCACGGTCCTTCTCTTTCCGTCTCGTAGAAACGAGCTGAGAAATTGCAAACGTCGAGCAATTGCTCAGAGATGAAAAGTGCCAGCACTGAAAGCTGTTGCTAGCCAGCACCCTTCCTTGGAAGCGCTTTTGTAGGCCTAAGAACACTGGGGCTCTGGGCTTCTCTAGCCACCTCATCTTCTGCTCATCCTCTCGCGCACTCTAAAGAGAGCTCAGGTGAGAAATTGCAAACGTCCAGCAATTGCTCAGAGATGAAAAGTGCCAGCACTGAAAGCTCTTGCTAGCCAGCACCCTTCCTTGGAAGCGCTTTTGTAGGCCTAAGAACACTGGGGCTCTGGGCTTCTCTAGCCACCTCATCTTCTGCTCATCCTCTCGCGCACTCTAAAGAGAGCTCAGGTGAGAAATTGCAAACGTCCAGCAATTGCTCAGAGATGAAAAGTGCCAGCACTGAAAGCTCTTGCTAGCCAGCACCCTTCCTTGGAAGTGCTTTCACAGGCGCAGTAACACTGGGGCTTTGCGCTTGTCTAGCCACCAAACGTCACGGTCCTTCTCTTTCCATCTCGTAGACACGAGCTGAGAAATTGCAAACGTCGAGCAATTGCTCAGAGATGAAAAGTGCCAGCACTGAAAGCTCTTGCTAGCCAGCTCCCTTCCTTGGAAGCGCTTTCACAGGCGCAGCAACACTGGGGCTTTGCGCTTCTATACGCACCAAATGTCACGGTCCTTCTCTTTCCGTCTTGTAGACACGAGCTGAGAAATTGCAAACGTCGAGCAATTGCTCAGAGATGAAAAGTGCCAGCACTGAAAGCTGTTGCTAGCCAGCACCCTTCCTTGGAAGCGCTTTTGTAGCCCTAAGAACACTGGGGCTCTGGGCTTCTCTAGCCACCTCATCTTCTGCTCATCCTCTCGCGCACTCTAAAGAGAGCTCAGGTAAGAAATTGCAAACGTCGAGCAATTGCTCAGAGATGAAAAGTGCCAGCACTGAAAGCTGTTGCTAGCCAGCACCCTTCCTTGGAAGCGCTTTCACAGGAGCAGCAACACTGGGGCTTTGCGCTTCTCTAGCCACCAAGCGTCACGGTCCTTCTCTTTCCGTCTCGTAGACACGAGCTGAGAAATTGCAAACGTCGAGCAATTGCTCCGAGATGAAAAGTGCCAGCACTGAAAGCTGTTGCTAGCCAGCACCCTTCCTTGGAAGCGCTTTTGTAGGCCTAAGAACACTGGGGCTCTGGGCTTCTCTAGCCACCTCATCTTCTGCTCATCCTCTCGCGCACTCTAAAGAGAGCTCAGGTGAGAAATTGCAAACGTCCAGCAATTGCTCCGAGATGAAAAGTGCCAGCACTGAAAGCTCTTGCTAGCCAGCACCCTTCCTTGGAAGCGCTTTTGTAGGCCTAAGAACACTGGGGCTCTGGGCTTCTCTAGCCACCTAATCTTCTGCTCATCCTCTCGCGCACTCTAAAGAGAGCTCAGGTGAGAAATTGCAAACGTCGAGCAATTGCTCAGAGATGAAAAGTGCCAGCACTGAAAGCTGTTGCTAGCCAGCACCCTTCCTTGGAAGCGCTTTCACAGGCGCAGCAACACTGGGGCTTTGCGCTTCTATACGCACCAAACGTCACGGTCCTTCTCTTTCCGTCTCGTAGACACGAGCTGAGAAATTGCAAACGTCGAGCAATTGCTCCGAGATGAAAAGTGCCAGCACTGAAAGCTCTTGCTAGCCAGCACCCTTCCTTGGAAGCGCTTTCACAGGCGCAGTAACACTGGGGCTTTGCGCTTCTCTACCCACCAAACGTCACGGTCATTCTCTTTCCATCTTGTAGACACGAGCTGAGAAATTGCAAACGTCGAGCAATTGCTCAGAGATGAAAAGTGCCAGCACTGAAAGCTGTTGCTAGCCAGCACCCTTCCTTGGAAGTGCTTTTGTAGGCCTAAGAACACTGGGGCTCTGGGCTTCTCTAGCCACCTCATCTTCTGCTCATCCTCTCGCGCACTCTAAAGAGAGCTCAGGTGAGAAATTGCAAACGTCCAGCAATTGCTCAGAGATGAAAAGTGCCAGCACTGAAAGCTCTTGCTAGCCAGCACCCTTCCTTGGAAGCGCTTTCACAGGCGCAGCAACACTGGGGCTTTGCGCTTGTCTAGCCACCAAACGTCACGGTCATTCTCTTTCCATCTCGTAGACACGAGCTGAGAAATTGCAAACGTCCAGCAATTGCTCAGAGATGAAAAGTGCCAGCACTGAAAGCTCTTGCTAGCCAGCTCCCTTCCTTGGAAGCGCTTTTGTAGGCCTAAGAACACTGGGGCTCTGGGCTTCTCTAGCCACCTCATCTTCTGCTCATCCTCTCGCGCACTCTAAAGAGAGCTCAGGTGAGAAATTGCAAACGTCCAGCAATTGCTCCGAGATGAAAAGTGCCAGCACTGAAAGCTCTTGCTAGCCAGCACCCTTCCTTGGAAGCGCTTTCACAGGCGCAGTAACACTGGGGCTTTACGCTTCTCTAGCCATCAAACGTCATGGTCATTCTCTTTCCATCTCGTAGACACGAGCTGAGAAATTGCAAACGTCGAGCAATTGCTCAGAGATGAAAAGTGCCAGCACTGAAAGCTCTTGCTAGCCAGCACCCTTCCTTGGAAGCGCTTTCACAGGCGCAGCAACACTGGGGCTTTGTGCTTCTATACGCACCAAACGTCACGGTCCTTCTCTTTCCGTCTCGTAGACACGAGCTGAGAAATTGCAAACGTCGAGCAATTGCTCAGAGATGAAAAGTGCCAGCACTGAAAGCTCTTGCTAGCCAGCACCCTTCCTTGGAAGTGCTTTCACAGGTGCAGCAACACTGGGGCTTTGCGCTTCTCTAGCCACCAAACGTCACGGTCCTTCTCTTTCCGTCTCCTAGACACGAGCTGAGAAATTGCAAACGTCGAGCAATTGCTCCGAGATGAAAAGTGCCAGCACTGAAAGCTCTTGCTAGCCAGCACCCTTCCTTGGAAGCGCTTTCACAGGAGCAGCAACACTGGGGTTTTGCGCTTCTATACGCACCAAACGTCACGGTCATTCTCTTTCTGTCTCGTAGACACGAGCTGAGAAATTGCAAACGTCCAGCAATTGCTCCGAGATGAAAAGTGCCAGCACTGAAAGCTGTTGCTAGCCAGCACCCTTCCTTGGAAGCGCTTTTGTAGGCCTAAGAACACTGGGGCTCTGGGCTTCTCTAGCCACCTCATCTTCTGCTCATCCTCTCGCGCACTCTAAAGAGAGCTCAGGTGAGAAATTGCAAACGTCCAGCAATTGCTCAGAGATGAAAAGTGCCAGCACTGAAAGCTCTTGCTAGCCAGCACCCTTCCTTGGAAGCGCTTTCACAGGCGCAGCAACACTGGGGCTTTGCGCTTCTCTAGCCACCAAACGTCACGGTCCTTCTCTTTCCGTCTCCTAGACACGAGCTGAGAAATTGCAAACGTCGAGCAATTGCTCCGAGATGAAAAGTGCCAGCACTGAAAGCTGTTGCTAGCCAGCACCCTTCCTTGGAAGCGCTTTCACAGGCGCAGTAACACTGGGGCTTTGCACTTCTGTACGCACCAAACGTCACGGTCCTTCTCTTTCCGTCTCCTAGACACGAGCTGAGAAATTGCAAACGTCGAGCAATTGCTCAGAGATGAAAAGTGCCAGCACTGAAAGCTGTTGCTAGCCAGCACCCTTCCTTGGAAGCGCTTTCACAGGCACAGTAACACTGGGGCTTTGCGCTTCTCTAGCCATCAAACGCCATGGTCATTCTCTTCCCATCTCGTAGACACGAGCTGAGAAATTGCAAACGTCGAGCAATTGCTCAGAGATGAAAAGTGCCAGCACTGAAAGCTGTTGCTAGCCAGCACCCTTCCTTGGAAGCGCTTTTGTAGGCCTAACAACACTGGGGCTCTGGGCTTCTCTACCCACCTCATCTTCTGCTCATCCTCTCGCGCACTCTAAAGAGAGCTCAGGTGAGAAATTGCAAACGTCGAGCAATTGCTCAGAGATGAAAAGTGCCAGCACTGAAAGCTCTTGCTAGCCAGCACCCTTCCTTGGAAGCGCTTTCACAGGCGCAGCAACACTGGCGCTTTGCGATTCTATACGCACCAAACGTCACGGTCATTCTCTTTCCGTCTCGTGGACACGAGCTGAGAAATTGCAAACGTCCAGCAATTGCTCAGAGATGAAAAGTGCCAGCACTGAAAGCTGTTGCTAGCCAGCACCCTTCCTTGGAAGCGCTTTTGTAGGCCTAAGAACACTGGGGCTCTGGGCTTCTCTAGCCACCTCATCTTCTGCTCATCCTCTCGCGCACTCTAAAGAGAGTTCAGGTGAGAAATTGCAAACGTCCAGCAATTGCTCAGAGATGAAAAGTGCCAGCACTGAAAGCTGTTGCTAGCCAGCACCCTTCCTTGGAAGCGCTTTTGTACGCCTAAGAACACTGGGGCTCTGGGCTTCTCTAGCCACCTCATCTACTGCTCATCCTCTCGCGCACTCTAAAGAGAGCTCAGGTGAGAAATTGCAAACGTCCAGCAATTGCTCAGAGATGAAAAGTGCCAGCACTGAAAGCTCTTGCTAGCCAGCACCCTTCCTTGGAAGTGCTTTCACAGGCGCAGTAACACTGGGGCTTTGCGCTTCTCTAGCCATCAAACGTCATGGTCATTCTTTTTCCAACTCGTAGACACGAGCTGAGAAATTGCAAACGTCGAGCAATTGCTCAGAGATGAAAAGTGCCAGCACTGAAAGCTGTTGCTAGCCAGCACCCTTCCTTGGAAGCGCTTTTGTAGGCCTAACAACACTGGGGCTCTGGGCTTCTCTAGCCACCTCATCTTCTGCTCATCCTCTCGCGCACTCTAAAGAGAGCTCAGGTGAGAAATTGCAAACGTCCAGCAATTGCTCCGAGATGAAAAGTGCCAGCACTGAAAGCTCTTGCTAGCCAGCACCCTTCCTTGGAAGTGCTTTCACAGGCGCAGCAACACTGGGGCTTTGCGCTTCTATACGCACCAAACGTCACGGTCATTCTCTTTCCGTCTCGTAGACACGAGCTGAGAAATTGCAAACGTCCAGCAATTGCTCAGAGATGAAAAGTGCCAGCACTGAAAGCTCTTGCTAGCCAGCCCCCTTCCTTGGAAGCGCTTTTGTAGGCCTAAGAACACTGGGGCTCTGGGCTTCTCTAGCCACCTCATCTTCTGCTCATCCTCTCGCGCACTCTAAAGAGAGTTCAGGTGAGAAATTGTAAACGTCGAGCAATTGCTCCGAGATGAAAAGTGCCAGCACTGAAAGCTCTTGCTAGCCAGCACCCTTCCTTGGAAGCGCTTTCACAGGCGCAGCAACACTGGGGCTTTGCGCTTCTCTAGCCACCAAACGTCACGGTCCTTCTCTTTCCGTCTCGTAGACACGAGCTGAGAAATTGCAAACGTCGAGCAATTGCTCAGAGATGAAAAGTGCCAGCACTGAAAGCTGTTGCTAGCCAGCACCCTTCCTTGGAAGCGCTTTCACAGGAGCAGCAACACTGGGGCTTTGCGCTTCTATACGCACCAAACGTCACGGTCATTCTCTTTCCGTCTCGTAGACACGAGCTGAGAAATTGCAAACGTCCAGCAATTGCTCCGAGATGAAAAGTGCCAGCACTGAAAGATCTTGCTAGCCAGCACCCTTCCTTGGAAGCGCTTTCACAGGCGCAGCAACACTGGGGCTTTGCGCTTCTCTAGCCACCAAACGTCACGGTCATTCTCTTTCCGTCGGTAGACACGAGCTGAGAAATTGCAAACGTCGAGCAATTGCTCAGAGATGAAAAGTGCCAGCACTGAAAGCTGTTGCTAGCCAGCACCCTTCCTTGGAAGCGCTTTCACAGGCGCAGCAACACTGGGGCTTTGCGCTTCTATACGCACCAAATGTCACGGTCCTTCACTTTCTGTCTTGTAGACACGAGCTGAGAAATTGCAAACGTCGAGCAATTGCTCAGAGATGAAAAGTGCCAGCACTGAAAGCTGTTGCTAGCCAGCACCCTTCCTTGGAAGCGCTTTTGTAGGCCTAAGAACACTGGGGCTCTGGGCTTCTCTAGCCACCTAATCTTCTGCTCATCCTCTCGCGCACTCTAAAGAGAGCTCAGGTAAGAAATTGCAAATGTCGAGCAATTGCTCAGAGATGAAAAGTGCCAGCACTGAAAGCTGTTGCTAGCCAGCACCCTTCCTTGGAAGCGCTTTCACAGGCGCAGCAACACTGGGGCTTTGCGCTTCTCTAGCCACCAAGCGTCACGGTCCTTTTCTTTCCATCTCGTAGAAACGAGCTGAGAAATTGCAAACGTCGAGCAATTGCTCAGAGATGAAAAGTGCCAGCACTGAAAGCTGTTGCTAGCCAGCACCCTTCCTTGGAAGCGCTTTTGTAGGCCTAAGAACACTGGGGCTCTGGGCTTCTCTAGCCACCTCATCTTCTGCTCATCCTCTCGCGCACTCTAAAGAGAGCTCAGGTGAGAAATTGCAAACGTCGAGCAATTGCTCAGAGATGAAAAGTGCCAGCACTGAAAGCTCTTGCTAGCCAGCACCCTTCCTTGGAAGCGCTTTTGTAGGCCTAAGAACACTGGGGCTCTGGGCTTCTCTAGCCACCTCATCTTCTGCTCGTCCTCTCGCGCACTCTAAAGAGAGCTCAGGTGAGAAATTGCAAACGTCCAGCAATTGCTCAGAGATGAAAAGTGCCAGCACTGAAAGCTCTTGCTAGCCAGCACCCTTCCTTGGAAGTGCTTTCACAGGCGCAGTAACACTGGGGCTTTGCGCTTGTCTAGCCACCAAACGTCACGGTCCTTCTCTTTCCATCTCGTAGACACGAGCTGAGAAATTGCAAACGTCGAGCAATTGCTCAGAGATGAAAAGTGCCAGCACTGAAAGCTCTTGCTAGCCAGCTCCCTTCCTTGGAAGCGCTTTCACAGGCGCAGCAACACTGGGGCTTTGCGCTTCTATACGCACCAAATGTCACGGTCCTTCTCTTTCCGTCTTGTAGACACGAGCTGAGAAATTGCAAACGTCGAGCAATTGCTCAGAGATGAAAAGTGCCAGCACTGAAAGCTGTTGCTAGCCAGCACCCTTCCTTGGAAGCGCTTTTGTAGGCCTAAGAACACTGGGGCTCTGGGCTTCTCTAGCCACCTAATCTTCTGCTCATCCTCTCGCGCACTCTAAAGAGAGCTCAGGTAAGAAATTGCAAACGTCGAGCAATTGCTCAGAGATGAAAAGTGCCAGCACTGAAAGCTGTTGCTAGCCAGCACCCTTCCTTGGAAGCGCTTTCACAGGAGCAGCAACACTGGGGCTTTGCGCTTCTCTAGCCACCAAGCGTCACGGTCCTTCTCTTTCCGTCTCCTAGACACGAGCTGAGAAATTGCAAACGTCGAGCAATTGCTCAGAGATGAAAAGTGCCAGCACTGAAAGCTGTTGCTAGCCAGCACCCTTCCTTGGAAGCGCTTTTGTAGGCCTAAGAACACTGGGGCTCTGGGCTTCTCTAGCCACCTCATCTTCTGCTCATCCTCTCGCGCACTCTAAAGGGAGCTCAGGTGAGAAATTGCAAACGTCGAGCAATTGCTCAGAGATGAAAAGTGCCAGCACTGAAAGCTCTTGCTAGCCAGCACCCTTCCTTGGAAGCGCTTTTGTAGGCCTAAGAACACTGGGGCTCTGGGCTTCTCTAGCCACCTCATCTTCTGCTCATCCTCTCGCGCACTCTAAAGAGAGCTCAGGTGAGAAATTGCAAACGTCCAGCAATTGCTCAGAGATGAAAAGTGCCAGCACTGAAAGCTCTTGCTAGCCAGCACCCTTCCTTGGAAGCGCTTTCACAGGCACAGCAACACTGGGGCTTTGCGCTTCTCTAGCCACCAAACGTCACGGTCCTTCTCTTTCCGTCTCCTAGACACGAGCTGAGAAATTGCAAACGTCGAGCAATTGCTCAGAGATGAAAAGTGCCAGCACTGAAAGCTCTTGCTAGCCAGCTCCCTTCCTTGGAAGCGCTTTCACAGGCGCAGTAACACTGGGGCTTTGCGCTTCTATACGCACCAAATGTCACGGTCCTTCTCTTTCCGTCTTGTAGACACGAGCTGAGAAATTGCAAACGTCGAGCAATTGCTCAGAGATGAAAAGTGCCAGCACTGAAAGCTCTTGCTAGCCAGCACCCTTCCTTGGAAGCGCTTTTGTAGGCCTAAGAACACTGGGGCTCTGGGCTTCTCTACCCACCTCATCTTCTGCTCATCCTCTCGCGCACTCTAAAGAGAGCTCAGGTAAGAAATTGCAAACGTCGAGCAATTGCTCAGAGATGAAAAGTGCCAGCACTGAAAGCTCTTGCTAGCCAGCACCCTTCCTTGGAAGCGCTTTCACAGGAGCAGTAACACTGGGGCTTTGCGCTTCTCTAGCCACCAAGCGTCACGGTCCTTCTCTTTCCGTCTCGTAGAAACGAGCTGAGAAATTGCAAACGTCGAGCAATTGCTCAGAGATGAAAAGTGCCAGCACTGAAAGCTGTTGCTAGCCAGCACCCTTCCTTGGAAGCGCTTTTGTAGGCCTAAGAACACTGGGGCTCTGGGCTTCTCTACCCACCTCATCTTCTGCTCATCCTCTCGCGCACTCTAAAGAGAGCTCAGGTGAGAAATTGCAAACGTCGAGCAATTGCTCAGAGATGAAAAGTGCCAGCACTGAAAGCTGTTGCTAGCCAGCACCCTTCCTTGGAAGTGCTTTCACAGGCGCAGTAACACTGGGGCTTTGCGCTTGTCTAGCCACCAAACGTCACGGTCATTCTCTTTCCATCTCGTAGACATGAGCTGAGAAATTGCAAACGTCCAGCAATTGCTCCGAGATGAAAAGTGCCAGCACTGAAAGCTCTTGCTAGCCAGCACCCTTCCTTGGAAGCACTTTTGTAGGCCTAAGAACACTGGGGCTCTGGGCTTCTCTAGCCACCTCATCTTCTGCTCATCCTCTCGCGCACTCTAAAGAGAGCTCAGGTGAGAAATTGCAAACGTCGAGCAATTGCTCAGAGATGAAAAGTGCCAGCACTGAAAGATCTTGCTAGCCAGCACCCTTCCTTGGAAGCGCTTTCACAGGCGCAGCAACACTGGGGCTTTGCGCTTCTCTACGCACCAAACGTCACGGTCCTTCTCTTTCCGTCTCCTAGACACGAGCTGAGAAATTGCAAACGTCGAGCAATTGCTCAGAGATGAAAAGTGCCAGCACTGAAAGCTCTTGCTAGCCAGCACCCTTCCTTGGAAGCGCTTTCACAGGCGCAGTAACACTGGGGCTTTGCGCTTCTCTACCCACCAAACATCACGGTCATTCTCTTTCCATCTTGTAGACACGAGCTGAGAAATTGCAAACGTCGAGCAATTGCTCAGAGATGAAAAGTGCCAGCACTGAAAGCTGTTGCTAGCCAGCACCCTTCCTTGGAAGCGCTTTTGTAGGCCTAAGAACAGTGGGGCTCTGGGCTTCTCTAGCCACCTCATCTTCTGCTCATCCTCTCGCGCACTCTAAAGAGAGCTCAGGTGAGAAATTGCAAACGTCCAGCAATTGCTCAGAGATGAAAAGTGCCAGCACTGAAAGCTGTTGCTAGCCAGCACCCTTCCTTGGAAGTGCTTTCACAGGCGCAGTAACACTGGGGCTTTGCGCTTGTCTAGCCACCAAACGTCACGGTCCTTCTCTTTCCGTCGGTAGACACGAGCTGAGAAATTGCAAACGTCGAGCAATTGCTCAGAGATGAAAAGTGCCAGCACTGAAAGCTCTTGCTAGCCAGCTCCCTTCCTTGGAAGCGCTTTTGTAGGCCTAAGAACACTGGGGCTCTGGGCTTCTCTAGCCACCTCATCTTCTGCTCATCCTCTCGCGCACTCTAAAGAGAGCTCAGGTGAGAAATTGCAAACGTCGAGCAATTGCTCCGAGATGAAAAGTGCCAGCACTGAAAGCTCTTGCTAGCCAGCACCCTTCCTTGGAAGCGCTTTCACAGGCGCAGCAACACTGGGGCTTTGCGCTTCTCTAGCCACCAAACGTCACGGTCCTTCTCTTTCCGTCTCCTAGACACGAGCTGAGAAATTGCAAACGTCGAGCAATTGCTCAGAGATGAAAAGTGCCAGCACTGAAAGCTGTTGCTAGCCAGCACCCTTCCTTGGAAGCGCTTTTGTAGGCCTAAGAACACTGGGGCTCTGGGCTTCTCTAGCCACCTCATCTTCTGCTCATCCTCTCGCGCACTCTAAAGAGAGCTCAGGTGAGAAATTGCAAACGTCGAGCAATTGCTCAGAGATGAAAAGTGCCAGCACTGAAAGCTGTTGCTAGCCAGCACCCTTCCTTGGAAGCGCTTTTGTAGGCCTAAGAACACTGGGGCTCTGGGCTTCTCTAGCCACCTAATCTTCTGCTCATCCTCTCGCGCACTCTAAAGAGAGCTCAGGTGAGAAATTGCAAACGTCCAGCAATTGCTCAGAGATGAAAAGTGCCAGCACTGAAAGCTGTTGCTAGCCAGCACCCTTCCTTGGAAGCGCTTTCACAGGCGCAGTAACACTGGGGCTTTGCGCTTGTCTAGCCACCAAACGTCACGGTCATTCTCTTTCCATCTCGTAGACACGAGCTGAGAAATTGCAAACGTCGAGCAATTGCTCAGAGATGAAAAGTGCCAGCACTGAAAGCTCTTGCTAGCCAGCACCCTTCCTTGGAAGCGCTTTTGTAGGCCTAAGAACACTGGGGCTCTGGGCTTCTCTAGCCACCTCATCTTCTGCTCATCCTCTCGCGCACTCTAAAGAGAGCTCAGGTGAGAAATTGCAAACGTCCAGCAATTGCTCCGAGATGAAAAGTGCCAGCACTGAAAGCTCTTGCTAGCCAGCACCCTTCCTTGGAAGCGCTTTCACAGGCGCAGCAACACTGGGGCTTTGCGCTTCTCTACGCACCAAACGTCACGGTCCTTCTCTTTCCGTCTCCTAGACACGAGCTGAGAAATTGCAAACGTCGAGCAATTGCTCAGAGATGAAAAGTGCCAGCACTGAAAGCTCTTGCTAGCCAGCTCCCTTCCTTGGAAGCGCTTTCACAGGCGCAGCAACACTGGGGCTTTGCGCTTTTATACGCACCAAATGTCACGGTCCTTCTCTTTCCGTCTCCTAGACACGAGCTGAGAAATTGCAAACGTCGAGCAATTGCTCAGAGATGAAAAGTGCCAGCACTGAAAGCTCTTGCTAGCCAGCACCCTTCCTTGGAAGCGCTTTTGTAGGCTTAAGAACACTGGGGCTCTGGGCTTCTCTAGCCACCTCATCTTCTGCTCATCCTCTCGCGCACTCTAAAGAGAGCTCAGGTGAGAAATTGCAAACGTCGAGCAATTGCTCAGAGATGAAAAGTGCCAGCACTGAAAGCTCTTGCTAGCCAGCACCCTTCCTTGGAAGCGCTTTTGTACGCCTAAGAACACTGGGGCTCTGGGCTTCTCTAGCCACCTCATCTTCTGCTCATCCTCTCGCGCACTCTAAAGAGAGCTCAGGTGAGAAATTGCAAACGTCCAGCAATTGCTCAGAGATGAAAAGTGCCAGCACTGAAAGCTCTTGCTAGCCAGCACCCTTCCTTGGAAGCGCTTTCACAGGCGCAGCAACACTGGGGCTTTGCGCTTCTCTAGCCACCAAACGTCACGGTCCTTCTCTTTCCGTCTCCTAGACACGAGCTGAGAAATTGCAAACGTCGAGCAATTGCTCAGAAATGAAAAGTGCCAGCACTGAAAGCTCTTGCTAGCCAGCACCCTTCCTTGGAAGCGCTTTTGTAGGCTTAAGAACACTGGGGCTCTGGGCTTCTCTAGCCACCTCATCTTCTGCTCATCCTCTCGCGCACTCTAAAGAGAGCTCAGGTGAGAAATTGCAAACGTCCAGCAATTGCTCAGAGATGAAAAGTGCCAGCACTGAAAGCTCTTGCTAGCCAGCACCCTTCCTTGGAAGCGCTTTCACAGGCGCAGTAACACTGGGGCTTTGCGCTTGTCTAGCCACCAAACGTCACGGTCATTCTCTTTCCGTCGGTAGACACGAGCTGAGAAATTGCAAACGTCGAGCAATTGCTCCGAGATGAAAAGTGCCAGCACTGAAAGCTGTTGCTAGCCAGCACCCTTCCTTGGAAGCGCTTTTGTACGCCTAAGAACACTGGGGCTCTGGGCTTCTCTAGCCACCTCATCTACTGCTCATCCTCTCGCGCACTCTAAAGAGAGCTCAGGTGAGAAATTGCAAACGTCCAGCAATTGCTCCGAGATGAAAAGTGCCAGCACTGAAAGCTCTTGCTAGCCAGCACCCTTCCTTGGAAGCGCTTTTGTAGGCCTAAGAACACTGGGGCTCTGGGCTTCTCTAGCCACCTCATCTTCTGCTCATCCTCTCGCGCACTCTAAAGAGAGCTCAGGTGAGAAATTGCAAACGTCGAGCAATTGCTCAGAGATGAAAAGTGCCAGCACTGAAAGCTGTTGCTAGCCAGCACCCTTCCTTGGAAGTGCTTTCACAGGCGCAGTAACACTGGGGCTTTGCGCTTGTCTAGCCACCAAACGTCACGGTCATTCTCTTTCCATCTCGTAGACACGAGCTGAGAAATTGCAAACGTCGAGCAATTGCTCAGAGATGAAAAGTGCCAGCACTGAAAGCTGTTGCTAGCCAGCACCCTTCCTTGGAAGCGCTTTTGTAGGCCTAAGAGCACTGGGGCTCTGGGCTTCTCTAGCCACCTCATCTTCTGCTCATCCTCTCGCGCACTCTAAAGAGAGCTCAGGTGAGAAATTGCAAACGTCCAGCAATTGCTCAGAGATGAAAAGTGCCAGCACTGAAAGCTCTTGCTAGCCAGCACCCTTCCTTGGAAGCGCTTTCACAGGCGCAGCAACACTGGGGCTTTGCGCTTCTATACGCACCAAACGTCACGGTCCTTCTCTTTCCGTCTCGTAGACACGAGCTGAGAAATTGCAAACGTCGAGCAATTGCTCAGAGATGAAAAGTGCCAGCACTGAAAGCTCTTGCTAGCCAGCACCCTTCCTTGGAAGCGCTTTCACAGGCGCAGTAACACTGGGGCTTTGCGCTTCTCTACCCACCAAACATCACGGTCATTCTCTTTCCATCTTGTAGACACGAGCTGAGAAATTGCAAACGTCGAGCAATTGCTCAGAGATGAAAAGTGCCAGCACTGAAAGCTGTTGCTAGCCAGCACCCTTCCTTGGAAGCGCTTTTGTAGGCCTAAGAACACTGGGGCTCTGGGCTTCTCTAGCCACCTCATCTTCTGCTCATCCTCTCGCGCACTCTAAAGGGAGCTCAGGTGAGAAATTGCAAACGTCGAGCAATTGCTCAGAGATGAAAAGTGCCAGCACTGAAAGCTCTTGCTAGCCAGCACCCTTCCTTGGAAGTGCTTTCACAGGCGCAGTAACACTGGGGCTTTGCGCTTGTCTAGCCACCAAACGTCACGGTCATTCTCTTTCCATCTCGTAGACACGAGCTGAGAAATTGCAAACGTCGAGCAATTGCTCAGAGATGAAAAGTGCCAGCACTGAAAGCTCTTGCTAGCCAGCACCCTTCCTTGGAAGCGCTTTTGTAGGCCTAAGAACACTGGGGCTCTGGGCTTCTCTAGCCACCTCATCTTCTGCTCATCCTCTCACGCACTCTAAAGAGAGCTCAGGTGAGAAATTGCAAACGTCCAGCAATTGCTCCGAGATGAAAAGTGCCAGCACTGAAAGCTCTTGCTAGCCAGCACCCTTCCTTGGAAGCGCTTTCACAGGCGCAGCAACACTGGGGCTTTGCGCTTCTCTAGCCACCAAACGTCACGGTCCTTCTCTTTCCGTCTCCTAGACACGAGCTGAGAAATTGCAAACGTCGAGCAATTGCTCAGAGATGAAAAGTGCCAGCACTGAAAGCTCTTGCTAGCCAGCACCCTTCCTTGGAAGCGCTTTCACAGGCGCAGTAACACTGGGGCTTTGCGCTTCTCTACCCACCAAACATCACGGTCATTCTCTTTCCATCTTGTAGACACGAGCTGAGAAATTGCAAACGTCGAGCAATTGCTCAGAGATGAAAAGTGCCAGCACTGAAAGCTGTTGCTAGCCAGCACCCTTCCTTGGAAGCGCTTTTGTAGGCTTAAGAACACTGGGGCTCTGGGCTTCTCTAGCCACCTCATCTTCTGCTCATCCTCTCGCGCACTCTAAAGAGAGCTCAGGTGAGAAATTGCAAACGTCGAGCAATTGCTCAGAGATGAAAAGTGCCAGCACTGAAAGCTCTTGCTAGCCAGCACCCTTCCTTGGAAGCGCTTTCACAGGCGCAGTAACACTGGGGCTTTGCGCTTGTCTAGCCACCAAACGTCACGGTCATTCTCTTTCCGTCGGTAGACACGAGCTGAGAAATTGCAAACGTCCAGCAATTGCTCAGAGATGAAAAGTGCCAGCACTGAAAGCTGTTGCTAGCCAGCACCCTTCCTTGGAAGCGCTTTTGTACGCCTAAGAACACTGGGGCTCTGGGCTTCTCTAGCCACCTCATCTACTGCTCATCCTCTCGCGCACTCTAAAGAGAGCTCAGGTGAGAAATTGCAAACGTCCAGCAATTGCTCAGAGATGAAAAGTGCCAGCACTGAAAGCTCTTGCTAGCCAGCACCCTTCCTTGGAAGTGCTTTCACAGGCGCAGTAACACTGGGGCTTTGCGCTTCTCTAGCCATCAAACGTCATGGTCATTCTCTTTCCAACTCATAGACACGAGCTGAGAAATTGCAAACGTCGAGCAATTGCTCAGAGATGAAAAGTGCCAGCACTGAAAGCTCTTGCTAGCCAGCACCCTTCCTTGGAAGCGCTTTCACAGGCGCAGCAACACTGGCGCTTTGCCATTCTATACGCACTAAACGTCACGGTCATTCTCTTTCCGTCTCCTAGACACGAGCTGAGAAATTGCAAACGTCGAGCAATTGCTCAGAGATGAAAAGTGCCAGCACTGAAAGCTCTTGCTAGCCAGCACCCTTCCTTGGAAGCGCTTTCACAGGTGCAGCAACACTGGGGCTTTGCGCTTCTCTAGCCACCAAACGTCACGGTCCTTCTCTTTCCGTCTCGTAGACACGAGCTGAGAAATTGCAAACGTCGAGCAATTGCTCAGAGATGAAAAGTGCCAGCACTGAAAGCTCTTGCTAGCCAGCACCCTTCCTTGGAAGCGCTTTCACAGGAGCAGCAACACTGGGGCTTTGCGCTTCTATACGCACCAAACGTCACGGTCATTCACTTTCCGTCTCGTAGACACGAGCTGAGAAATTGCAAACGTCCAGCAATTGCTCAGAGATGAAAAGTGCCAGCACTGAAAGCTCTTGCTAGCCAGCACCCTTCCTTGGAAGCGCTTTTGTAGGCCTAAGAACACTGGGGCTCTGGGCTTCTCTAGCCACCTCATCTTCTGCTCATCCTCTCGCGCACTCTAAAGAGAGCTCAGGTGAGAAATTGCAAACGTCCAGCAATTGCTCCGAGATGAAAAGTGCCAGCACTGAAAGCTCTTGCTAGCCAGCACCCTTCCTTGGAAGCGCTTTCACAGGCGCAGCAACACTGGGGCTTTGCGCTTCTCTAGCCACCAAACGTCACGGTCCTTCTCTTTCCGTCTCCTAGACACGAGCTGAGAAATTGCAAACGTCGAGCAATTGCTCCGAGATGAAAAGTGCCAGCACTGAAAGCTGTTGCTAGCCAGCACTCTTCCTTGGAAGCGCTTTCACAGGCGCAGTAACACTGGGGCTTTGCACTTCTGTACGCACCAAACGTCACGGTCCTTCTCTTTCCGTCTCCTAGACACGAGCTGAGAAATTGCAAACGTCGAGCAATTGCTCAGAGATGAAAAGTGCCAGCACTGAAAGCTGTTGCTAGCCAGCACCCTTCCTTGGAAGCGCTTTTGTAGGCCTAAGAACACTGGGGCTCTGGGCTTCTCTAGCCATCTCATCTTCTGCTCGTCCTCTCGCGCACTCTAAAGAGAGCTCAGGTGAGAAATTGCAAACGTCCAGCAATTGCTCAGAGATGAAAAGTGCCAGCACTGAAAGCTCTTGCTAGCCAGCACCCTTCCTTGGAAGTGCTTTCACAGGCGCAGTAACACTGGGGCTTTGCGCTTCTCTAGCCACCAAACGTCACGGTCCTTCTCTTTCCATCTCGTAGACACGAGCTGAGAAATTGCAAACGTCGAGCAATTGCTCAGAGATGAAAAGTGCCAGCACTGAAAGCTCTTGCTAGCCAGCACCCTTCCTTGGAAGCGCTTTCACAGGCGCAGCAACACTGGGGCTTTGCGCTTCTATACGCACCAAATGTCACGGTCCTTCTCTTTCCGTCTTGTAGACACGAGCTGAGAAATTGCAAACGTCGAGCAATTGCTCAGAGATGAAAAGTGCCAGCACTGAAAGCTGTTGCTAGCCAGCACCCTTCCTTGGAAGCGCTTTTGTAGGCCTAAGAACACTGGGGCTCTGGGCTTCTCTAGCCACCTCATCTTCTGCTCATCCTCTCGCGCACTCTAAAGAGAGCTCAGGTAAGAAATTGCAAACGTCGAGCAATTGCTCAGAGATGAAAAGTGCCAGCACTGAAAGCTGTTGCTAGCCAGCACCCTTCCTTGGAAGCGCTTTCACAGGAGCAGCAACACTGGGGCTTTGCGCTTCTCTAGCCACCAAGCGTCACGGTCCTTCTCTTTCCGTCTCGTAGAAACGAGCTGAGAAATTGCAAACGTCGAGCAATTGCTCAGAGATGAAAAGTGCCAGCACTGAAAGCTGTTGCTAGCCAGCACCCTTCCTTGGAAGCGCTTTTGTAGGCCTAAGAACACTGGGGCTCTGGGCTTCTCTAGCCACCTCATCTTCTGCTCATCCTCTCGCGCACTCTAAAGGGAGCTCAGGTGAGAAATTGCAAACGTCGAGCAATTGCTCAGAGATGAAAAGTGCCAGCACTGAAAGCTGTTGCTAGCCAGCACCCTTCCTTGGAAGCGCTTTTGTAGGCCTAAGAACACTGGGGCTCTGGGCTTCTCTAGCCACCTCATCTTCTGCTCATCCTCTCGCGCACTCTAAAGAGAGTTCAGGTGAGAAATTGCAAACGTCCAGCAATTGCTCAGAGATGAAAAGTGCCAGCACTGAAAGCTCTTGCTAGCCAGCACCCTTCCTTGGAAGCGCTTTCACAGGCGCAGTAACACTGGGGCTTTGCGCTTGTCTAGCCACCAAACGTCACGGTCCTTCTCTTTCCATCTCGTAGACACGAGCTGAGAAATTGCAAACGTCGAGCAATTGCTCAGAGATGAAAAGTGCCAGCACTGAAAGCTGTTGCTAGCCAGCACCCTTCCTTGGAAGCGCTTTTGTAGGCCTAAGAACACTGGGGCTCTGGGCTTTTCTAGCCACCTAATCTTCTGCTCATCCTCTCGCGCACTCTAAAGAGAGCTCAGGTGAGAAATTGCAAACGTCCAGCAATTGCTCAGAGATGAAAAGTGCCAGCACTGAAAGCTCTTGCTAGCCAGCACCCTTCCTTGGAAGCGCTTTCACAGGCGCAGCAACACTGGGGCTTTGCGCTTCTCTAGCCACCAAACGTCACGGTCCTTCTCTTTCCGTCTCCTAGACACGAGCTGAGAAATTGCAAACGTCGAGCAATTGCTCAGAGATGAAAAGTGCCAGCACTGAAAGCTCTTGCTAGCCAGCTCCCTTCCTTGGAAGCGCTTTCACAGGCGCAGTAACACTGGGGCTTTGCGCTTCTATACGCACCAAATGTCACGGTCCTTCTCTTTCCGTCTTGTAGACACGAGCTGAGAAATTGCAAACGTCGAGCAATTGCTCAGAGATGAAAAGTGCCAGCACTGAAAGCTGTTGCTAGCCAGCACCCTTCCTTGGAAGCGCTTTTGTAGGCCTAAGAACACTGGGGCTCTGGGCTTTTCTAGCCACCTAATCTTCTGCTCATCCTCTCGCGCACTCTAAAGAGAGCTCAGGTGAGAAATTGCAAACGTCCAGCAATTGCTCAGAGATGAAAAGTGCCAGCACTGAAAGCTCTTGCTAGCCAGCACCCTTCCTTGGAAGCGCTTTCACAGGCGCAGCAACACTGGGGCTTTGCGCTTCTCTAGCCACCAAACGTCACGGTCCTTCTCTATCCGTCTCCTAGACACGAGCTGAGAAATTGCAAACGTCGAGCAATTGCTCAGAGATGAAAAGTGCCAGCACTGAAAGCTCTTGCTAGCCAGCTCCCTTCCTTGGAAGCGCTTTCACAGGCGCAGTAACACTGGGGCTTTGCGCTTCTATACGCACCAAATGTCACGGTCCTTCTCTTTCCGTCTTGTAGACACGAGCTGAGAAATTGCAAACGTCGAGCAATTGCTCAGAGATGAAAAGTGCCAGCACTGAAAGCTCTTGCTAGCCAGCACCCTTCCTTGGAAGCGCTTTTGTAGGCCTAAGAACACTGGGGCTCTGGGCTTCTCTAACCACCTAATCTTCTGCTCATCCTCTCGCGCACTCTAAAGAGAGCTCAGGTAAGAAATTGCAAACGTCGAGCAATTGCTCAGAGATGAAAAGTGCCAGCACTGAAAGCTCTTGCTAGCCAGCACCCTTCCTTGGAAGCGCTTTCACAGGAGCAGTAACACTGGGGCTTTGCGCTTCTCTAGCCACCAAGCGTCACGGTCCTTCTCTTTCCGTCTCGTAGAAACGAGCTGAGAAATTGCAAACGTCGAGCAATTGCTCAGAGATGAAAAGTGCCAGCACTGAAAGCTGTTGCTAGCCAGCACCCTTCCTTGGAAGCGCTTTTGTAGGCCTAAGAACAGTGGGGCTCTGGGCTTCTCTAGCCACCTCATCTTCTGCTCATCCTCTCGCGCACTCTAAAGAGAGCTCAGGTGAGAAATTGCAAACGTCCAGCAATTGCTCAGAGATGAAAAGTGCCAGCACTGAAAGCTGTTGCTAGCCAGCACCCTTCCTTGGAAGTGCTTTCACAGGCGCAGTAACACTGGGGCTTTGCGCTTGTCTAGCCACCAAACGTCACGGTCATTCTCTTTCCATCTCGTAGACACGAGCTGAGAAATTGCAAACGTCCAGCAATTGCTCAGAGATGAAAAGTGCCAGCACTGAAAGCTGTTGCTAGCCAGCACCCTTCCTTGGAAGCGCTTTTGTAGGCCTAAGAACACTGGGGCTCTGGGCTTCTCTAGCCACCTCATCTTCTGCTCATCCTCTCGCGCACTCTAAAGAGAGCTCAGGTGAGAAATTGCAAACGTCCAGCAATTGCTCAGAGATGAAAAGTGCCAGCACTGAAAGCTGTTGCTAGCCAGCACCCTTCCTTGGAAGTGCTTTCACAGGCGCAGTAACACTGGGGCTTTGCGCTTGTCTAGCCACCAAACGTCACGGTCCTTCTCTTTCCGTCGGTAGACACGAGCTGAGAAATTGCAAACGTCGAGCAATTGCTCAGAGATGAAAAGTGCCAGCACTGAAAGCTCTTGCTAGCCAGCTCCCTTCCTTGGAAGCGCTTTTGTAGGCCTAAGAACACTGGGGCTCTGGGCTTCTCTAGCCACCTCATCTTCTGCTCATCCTCTCGCGCACTCTAAAGAGAGCTCAGGTGAGAAATTGCAAACGTCGAGCAATTGCTCAGAGATGAAAAGTGCCAGCACTGAAAGCTCTTGCTAGCCAGCACCCTTCCTTGGAAGCGCTTTCACAGGCGCAGCAACACTGGGGCTTTGCGCTTCTCTAGCCACCAAACGTCACGGTCCTTCTCTTTCCGTCTCCTAGACACGAGCTGAGAAATTGCAAACGTCGAGCAATTGCTCAGAGATGAAAAGTGCCAGCACTGAAAGCTGTTGCTAGCCAGCACCCTTCCTTGGAAGCGCTTTTGTAGGCCTAAGAACACTGGGGCTCTGGGCTTCTCTAGCCACCTCATCTTCTGCTCATCCTCTCGCGCACTCTAAAGAGAGCTCAGGTGAGAAATTGCAAACGTCGAGCAATTGCTCAGAGATGAAAAGTGCCAGCACTGAAAGCTGTTGCTAGCCAGCACCCTTCCTTGGAAGCGCTTTTGTACGCCTAAGAACACTGGGGCTCTGGGCTTCTCTAGCCACCTAATCTTCTGCTCATCCTCTCGCGCACTCTAAAGAGAGCTCAGGTGAGAAATTGCAAACGTCGAGCAATTGCTCAGAGATGAAAAGTGCCAGCACTGAAAGCTCTTGCTAGCCAGCACCCTTCCTTGGAAGCGCTTTTGTAGGCCTAAGAACACTGGGGCTCTGGGCTTCTCTAGCCACCTCATCTTCTGCTCATCCTCTCGCGCACTCTAAAGAGAGCTCAGGTGAGAAATTGCAAAGGTCGAGCAATTGCTCAGAGATGAAAAGTGCCAGCACTGAAAGCTCTTGCTAGCCAGCACCCTTCCTTGGAAGCGCTTTCACAGGCGCAGCAACACTGGGGCTTTGCGCTTCTCTACGCACCAAACGTCACGGTCCTTCTCTTTCCGTCTCCTAGACACGAGCTGAGAAATTGCAAACGTCGAGCAATTGCTCAGAGATGAAAAGTGCCAGCACTGAAAGCTCTTGCTAGCCAGCACCCTTCCTTGGAAGCGCTTTCACAGGCGCAGCAACACTGGGGCTTTGCGCTTTTATACACACCAAATGTCACGGTCCTTCTCTTTCCGTCTTGTAGACACGAGCTGAGAAATTGCAAACGTCGAGCAATTGCTCAGAGATGAAAAGTGCCAGCACTGAAAGCTCTTGCTAGCCAGCACCCTTCCTTGGAAGCGCTTTTGTAGGCTTAAGAACACTGGGGCTCTGGGCTTCTCTAGCCACCTCATCTTCTGCTCATCCTCTCGCGCACTCTAAAGAGAGCTCAGGTGAGAAATTGCAAACGTCCAGCAATTGCTCAGAGATGAAAAGTGCCAGCACTGAAAGCTCTTGCTAGCCAGCACCCTTCCTTGGAAGCGCTTTTGTAGGCCTAATAACACTGGGGCTCTGGGCTTCTCTAGCCACCTCATCTTCTGCTCATCCTCTCGCGCACTCTAAAGAGAGCTCAGGTGAGAAATTGCAAACGTCGAGCAATTGCTCAGAGATGAAAAGTGCCAGCACTGAAAGCTGTTGCTAGCCAGCACCCTTCCTTGGAAGTGCTTTCACAGGCGCAGTAACACTGGGGTTTGCGCTTGTCTAGCCACCAAACGTCACGGTCCTTCTCTTTCCATCTCGTAGACACGAGCTGAGAAATTGCAAACGTCGAGCAATTGCTCAGAGATGAAAAGTGCCAGCACTGAAAGCTGTTGCTAGCCAGCACCCTTCCTTGGAAGCACTTTTGTAGGCCTAAGAACACTGGGGCTCTGGGCTTCTCTAGCCACCTAATCTTCTGCTCATCCTCTCGCGCACTCTAAAGAGAGCTCAGGTGAGAAATTGCAAACGTCCAGCAATTGCTCCGAGATGAAAAGTGCCAGCACTGAAAGCTCTTGCTAGCCAGCACCCTTCCTTGGAAGCGCTTTCACAGGCGCAGCAACACTGGGGCTTTGCGCTTCTCTAGCCACCAAACGTCACGGTCCTTCTCTTTCCGTCTCCTAGACACGAGCTGAGAAATTGCAAACGTCGAGCAATTGCTCAGAGATGAAAAGTGCCAGCACTGAAAGCTCTTGCTAGCCAGCACCCTTCCTTGGAAGCGCTTTCACAGGCGCAGCAACACTGGGGCTTTGCGCTTCTCTACCCACCAAACATCACGGTCATTCTCTTTCCATCTTGTAGACACGAGCTGAGAAATTGCAAACGTCGAGCAATTGCTCAGAGATGAAAAGTGCCAGCACTGAAAGCTCTTGCTAGCCAGCACCCTTCCTTGGAAGCGCTTTTGTAGGCTTAAGAACACTGGGGCTCTGGGCTTCTCTAGCCACCTCATCTTCTGCTCATCCTCTCGCGCACTCTAAAGAGAGCTCAGGTGAGAAATTGCAAACGTCCAGCAATTGCTCAGAGATGAAAAGTGCCAGCACTGAAAGCTCTTGCTAGCCAGCACCCTTCCTTGGAAGCGCTTTCACAGGCGCAGTAACACTGGGGCTTTGCGCTTGTCTAGCCACCAAACGTCACGGTCCTTCTCTTTCCGTCGGTAGACACGAGCTGAGAAATTGCAAACGTCGAGCAATTGCTCAGAGATGAAAAGTGCCAGCACTGAAAGCTGTTGCTAGCCAGCACCCTTCCTTGGAAGCGCTTTTGTACGCCTAAGAACACTGGGGCTCTGGGCTTCTCTAGCCACCTCATCTACTGCTCATCCTCTCGCGCACTCTAAAGAGAGCTCAGGTGAGAAATTGCAAACGTCCAGCAATTGCTCCGAGATGAAAAGTGCCAGCACTGAAAGCTCTTGCTAGCCAGCACCCTTCCTTGGAAGCGCTTTTGTAGGCCTAAGAACACTGGGGCTCTGGGCTTCTCTAGCCACCTCATCTTCTGCTCATCCTCTCGCGCACTCTAAAGAGAGCTCAGGTGAGAAATTGCAAACGTCGAGCAATTGCTCAGAGATGAAAAGTGCCAGCACTGAAAGCTGTTGCTAGCCAGCACCCTTCCTTGGAAGTGCTTTCACAGGCGCAGTAACACCGGGGCTTTGCGCTTGTCTAGCCACCAAACGTCACGGTCATTCTCTTTCCATCTCCTAGACACGAGCTGAGAAATTGCAAACGTCGAGCAATTGCTCAGAGATGAAAAGTGCCAGCACTGAAAGCTCTTGCTAGCCAGCACCCTTCCTTGGAAGCGCTTTTGTAGGCCTAAGAGCACTGGGGCTCTGGGCTTCTCTAGCCACCTAATCTTCTGCTCATCCTCTCGCGCACTCTAAAGAGAGCTCAGGTGAGAAATTGCAAACGTCCAGCAATTGCTCAGAGATGAAAAGTGCCAGCACTGAAAGCTCTTGCTAGCCAGCACCCTTCCTTGGAAGCGCTTTCACAGGCGCAGCAACACTGGGGCTTTGCGCTTCTCTAGCCACCAAACGTCACGGTCCTTCTCTTTCCGTCTCCTAGACACGAGCTGAGAAATTGCAAACGTCGAGCAATTGCTCAGAGATGAAAAGTGCCAGCACTGAAAGCTCTTGCTAGCCAGCACCCTTCCTTGGAAGCGCTTTCACAGGTGCAGCAACACTGGGGCTTTGCGCTTCTCTACCCACCAAACATCACGGTCATTCTCTTTCCATCTTGTAGACACGAGCTGAGAAATTGCAAACGTCGAGCAATTGCTCAGAGATGAAAAGTGCCAGCACTGAAAGCTGTTGCTAGCCAGCACCCTTCCTTGGAAGCGCTTTTGTAGGCCTAAGAACACTGGGGCTCTGGGCTTCTCTAGCCACCTCATCTTCTGCTCATCCTCTCGCGCACTCTAAAGGGAGCTCAGGTGAGAAATTGCAAACGTCCAGCAATTGCTCAGAGATGAAAAGTGCCAGCACTGAAAGCTCTTGCTAGCCAGCACCCTTCCTTGGAAGTGCTTTCACAGGCGCAGTAACACTGGGGCTTTGCGCTTGTCTAGCCACCAAACGTCACGGTCATTCTCTTTCCATCTCGTAGACACGAGCTGAGAAATTGCAAACGTCCAGCAATTGCTCAGAGATGAAAAGTGCCAGCACTGAAAGCTCTTGCTAGCCAGCTCCCTTCCTTGGAAGCGCTTTTGTAGGCCTAAGAACACTGGGGCTCTGGGCTTCTCTAGCCACCTCATCTTCTGCTCATCCTCTCGCGCACTCTAAAGAGAGCTCAGGTGAGAAATTGCAAACGTCCAGCAATTGCTCCGAGATGAAAAGTGCCAGCACTGAAAGCTCTTGCTAGCCAGCACCCTTCCTTGGAAGCGCTTTCACAGGCGCAGCAACACTGGGGCTTTGCGCTTCTCTAGCCACCAAACGTCACGGTCCTTCTCTTTCCGTCTCCTAGACACGAGCTGAGAAATTGCAAACGTCGAGCAATTGCTCAGAGATGAAAAGTGCCAGCACTGAAAGCTCTTGCTAGCCAGCACCCTTCCTTGGAAGCGCTTTCACAGGCGCAGTAACACTGGGGCTTTGCGCTTCTCTACCCACCAAACATCACGGTCATTCTCTTTCCATCTTGTAGACACGAGCTGAGAAATTGCAAACGTCGAGCAATTGCTCAGAGATGAAAAGTGCCAGCACTGAAAGCTGTTGCTAGCCAGCACCCTTCCTTGGAAGCGCTTTTGTAGGCTTAAGAACACTGGGGCTCTGGGCTTCTCTAGCCACCTCATCTTCTGCTCATCCTCTCGCGCACTCTAAAGAGAGCTCAGGTGAGAAATTGCAAACGTCCAGCAATTGCTCCGAGATGAAAAGTGCCAGCACTGAAAGCTCTTGCTAGCCAGCACCCTTCCTTGGAAGCGCTTTCACAGGCGCAGTAACACTGGGGCTTTGCGCTTGTCTAGCCACCAAACGTCACGGTCATTCTCTTTCCGTCTCCTAGACACGAGCTGAGAAATTGCAAACGTCGAGCAATTGCTCAGAGATGAAAAGTGCCAGCACTGAAAGCTGTTGCTAGCCAGCACCCTTCCTTGGAAGCGCTTTCACAGGTGCAGCAACACTGGGGCTTTGCGCTTCTCTAGCCACCAAACGTCACGGTCCTTCTCTTTCCGTCTCGTAGACACGAGCTGAGAAATTGCAAACGTCCAGCAATTGCTCAGAGATGAAAAGTGCCAGCACTGAAAGCTCTTGCTAGCCAGCACCCTTCCTTGGAAGCGCTTTCACAGGAGCAGTAACACTGGGGCTTTGCGCTTCTATACGCACCAAACGTCACGGTCATTCACTTTCCGTCTCGTAGACACGAGCTGAGAAATTGCAAACGTCCAGCAATTGCTCAGAGATGAAAAGTGCCAGCACTGAAAGCTGTTGCTAGCCAGCACCCTTCCTTGGAAGCGCTTTTGTAGGCCTAAGAACACTGGGGCTCTGGGCTTCTCTAGCCACCTCATCTTCTGCTCATCCTCTCGCGCACTCTAAAGAGAGCTCAGGTGAGAAATTGCAAACGTCGAGCAATTGCTCAGAGATGAAAAGTGCCAGCACTGAAAGCTCTTGCTAGCCAGCACCCTTCCTTGGAAGCGCTTTCACAGGCGCAGCAACACTGGGGCTTTGCGCTTCTATACGCACCAAACGTCACGGTCCTTCTCTTTCCGTCTCGTAGACACGAGCTGAGAAATTGCAAACGTCCAGCAATTGCTCAGAGATGAAAAGTGCCAGCACTGAAAGCTCTTGCTAGCCAGCACCCTTCCTTGGAAGCGCTTTTGTAGGCCTAAGAACACTGGGGCTCTGGGCTTCTCTAGCCACCTCATCTTCTGCTCATCCTCTCGCGCACTCTAAAGAGAGCTCAGGTGAGAAATTGCAAACGTCCAGCAATTGCTCAGAGATGAAAAGTGCCAGCACTGAAAGCTCTTGCTAGCCAGCAGCCTTCCTTGGAAGCGCTTTCACAGGCGCAGCAACACTGGGGCTTTGCGCTTCTCTAGCCACCAAACGTCACGGTCATTCTCTTTCCGTCGGTAGACACGAGCTGAGAAATTGCAAACCTCCAGCAATTGCTCAGAGATGAAAAGTGCCAGCACTGAAAGCTCTTGCTAGCCAGCACCCTTCCTTGGAAGCGCTTTTGTAGGCCTAACAACACTGGGGCTCTGGGCTTCTCTAGCCACCTCATCTACTGCTCATCCTCTCGCGCACTCTAAAGAGAGCTCAGGTGAGAAATTGCAAACGTCCAGCAATTGCTCAGAGATGAAAAGTGCCAGCACTGAAAGCTCTTGCTAGCCAGCACCCTTCCTTGGAAGTGCTTTCACAGGCGCAGTAACACTGGGGCTTTGCGCTTCTCTAGCCATCAAACGTCATGGTCATTCTCTTTCCATCTCGTAGACACGAGCTGAGAAATTGCAAACGTCGAGCAATTGCTCAGAGATGAAAAGTGCCAGCACTGAAAGCTGTTGCTAGCCAGCACCCTTCCTTGGAAGCGCTTTTGTAGGCCTAACAACACTGGGGCTCTGGGCTTCTCTAGCCACCTCATCTTCTGCTCATCCTCTCGCGCACTCTAAAGAGAGCTCAGGTGAGAAATTGCAAACGTCGAGCAATTGCTCAGAGATGAAAAGTGCCAGCACTGAAAGCTCTTGCTAGCCAGCACCCTTCCTTGGAAGTGCTTTCACAGGCGCAGCAACACTGGGGCTTTGCGCTTCTATACGCACCAAACGTCACGGTCATTCTCTTTCCGTCTCGTAGACACGAGCTGAGAAATTGCAAACGTCGAGCAATTGCTCAGAGATGAAAAGTGCCAGCACTGAAAGCTGTTGCTAGCCAGCACCCTTCCTTGGAAGCGCTTTTGTAGGCCTAAGAACACTGGGGCTCTGGGCTTCTCTAGCCACCTAATCTTCTGCTCATCCTCTCGCGCACTCTAAAGAGAGTTCAGGTGAGAAATTGTAAACGTCCAGCAATTGCTCAGAGATGAAAAGTGCCAGCACTGAAAGCTCTTGCTAGCCAGCACCCTTCCTTGGAAGCGCTTTCACAGGTGCAGCAACACTGGGGCTTTGCGCTTCTCTAGCCACCAAACGTCACGGTCATTCTCTTTCCGTCTCCTAGACACGAGCTGAGAAATTGCAAACGTCGAGCAATTGCTCAGAGATAAAAAGTGCCAGCACTGAAAGCTCTTGCTAGCCAGCACCCTTCCTTGGAAGCGCTTTCACAGGAGCAGCAACACTGGGGCTTTGCGCTTCTATACGCACCAAACGTCACGGTCATTCTCTTTCCATCTTGTAGACACGAGCTGAGAAATTGCAAACGTCGAGCAATTGCTCAGAGATGAAAAGTGCCAGCACTGAAAGCTGTTGCTAGCCAGCACCCTTCCTTGGAAGCGCTTTTGTAGGCCTAAGAACACTGGGGCTCTGGGCTTCTCTAGCCACCTCATCTTCTGCTCATCCTCTCGCGCACTCTAAAGAGAGCTCAGGTGAGAAATTGCAAACGTCCAGCAATTGCTCAGAGATGAAAAGTGCCAGCACTGAAAGCTCTTGCTAGCCAGCACCCTTCCTTGGAAGTGCTTTCACAGGCGCAGTAACACTGGGGCTTTGCGCTTCTCTAGCCACCAAACGTCACGGTCATTCTCTTTCCATCTCGTAGACACGAGCTGAGAAATTGCAAACGTCGAGCAATTGCTCAGAGATGAAAAGTGCCAGCACTGAAAGCTCTTGCTAGCCAGCACCCTTCCTTGGAAGCGCTTTTGTAGGCCTAAGAACACTGGGGCTCTGGGCTTCTCTAGCCACCTCATCTTCTGCTCATCCTCTCGCGCACTCTAAAGAGAGCTCAGGTGAGAAATTGCAAACGTCCAGCAATTGCTCCGAGATGAAAAGTGCCAGCACTGAAAGCTCTTGCTAGCCAGCACCCTTCCTTGGAAGTGCTTTCACAGGCGCAGCAACACTGGGGCTTTGCGCTTGTCTAGCCACCAAACGTCACGGTCATTCTCTTTCCATCTCGTAGACACGAGCTGAGAAATTGCAAACGTCCAGCAATTGCTCAGAGATGAAAAGTGCCAGCACTGAAAGCTCTTGCTAGCCAGCTCCCTTCCTTGGAAGCGCTTTTGTAGGCCTAAGAACACTGGGGCTCTGGGCTTCTCTAGCCACCTCATCTTCTGCTCATCCTCTCGCGCACTCTAAAGAGAGCTCAGGTGAGAAATTGCAAACGTCCAGCAATTGCTCCGAGATGAAAAGTGCCAGCACTGAAAGCTCTTGCTAGCCAGCACCCTTCCTTGGAAGCGCTTTCACAGGCGCAGCAACACTGGGGCTTTGCGCTTCTCTAGCCACCAAACGTCACGGTCCTTCTCTTTCCGTCTCCTAGACACGAGCTGAGAAATTGCAAACGTCGAGCAATTGCTCAGAGATGAAAAGTGCCAGCACTGAAAGCTCTTGCTAGCCAGCACCCTTCCTTGGAAGCGCTTTCACAGGCGCAGTAACACTGGGGCTTTGCGCTTCTCTAGCCACCAAACATCACGGTCCTTCTCTTTCCATCTTGTAGACACGAGCTGAGAAATTGCAAACGTCGAGCAATTGCTCAGAGATGAAAAGTGCCAGCACTGAAAGCTGTTGCTAGCCAGCACCCTTCCTTGGAAGCGCTTTTGTAGGCTTAAGAACACTGGGGCTCTGGGCTTCTCTAGCCACCTAATCTTCTGCTCATCCTCTCGCGCACTCTAAAGAGAGCTCAGGTAAGAAATTGCAAATGTCGAGCAATTGCTCAGAGATGAAAAGTGCCAGCACTGAAAGCTGTTGCTAGCCAGCACCCTTCCTTGGAAGTGCTTTCACAGGCGCAGCAACACTGGGGCTTTGCGCTTCTCTAGCCACCAAGCGTCACGGTCCTTTTCTTTCCATCTCGTAGAAACGAGCTGAGAAATTGCAAACGTCGAGCAATTGCTCAGAGATGAAAAGTGCCAGCACTGAAAGCTGTTGCTAGCCAGCACCCTTCCTTGGAAGCGCTTTTGTAGGCCTAAGAACACTGGGGCTCTGGGCTTCTCTAGCCACCTCATCTTCTGCTCATCCTCTCGCGCACTCTAAAGAGAGCTCAGGTGAGAAATTGCAAACGTCGAGCAATTGCTCAGAGATGAAAAGTGCCAGCACTGAAAGCTGTTGCTAGCCAGCACCCTTCCTTGGAAGCGCTTTTGTAGGCCTAAGAACACTGGGGCTCTGGGCTTCTCTAGCCACCTCATCTTCTGCTCGTCCTCTCGCGCACTCTAAAGAGAGCTCAGGTGAGAAATTGCAAACGTCCAGCAATTGCTCAGAGATGAAAAGTGCCAGCACTGAAAGCTCTTGCTAGCCAGCACCCTTCCTTGGAAGTGCTTTCACAGGCGCAGTAACACTGGGGCTTTGCGCTTCTCTAGCCACCAAACGTCACGGTCCTTCTCTTTCCATCTTGTAGACACGAGCTGAGAAATTGCAAACGTCGAGCAATTGCTCAGAGATGAAAAGTGCCAGCACTGAAAGCTCTTGCTAGCCAGCTCCCTTCCTTGGAAGCGCTTTCACAGGCGCAGCAACACTGGGGCTTTGCGCTTCTATACGCACCAAATGTCACGGTCCTTCTCTTTCCGTCTTGTAGACACGAGCTGAGAAATTGCAAACGTCGAGCAATTGCTCAGAGATGAAAAGTGCCAGCACTGAAAGCTGTTGCTAGCCAGCCCCCTTCCTTGGAAGCGCTTTTGTAGCCCTAAGAACACTGGGGCTCTGGGCTTCTCTAGCCACCTAATCTTCTGCTCATCCTCTCGCGCACTCTAAAGAGAGCTCAGGTAAGAAATTGCAAACGTCGAGCAATTGCTCAGAGATGAAAAGTGCCAGCACTGAAAGCTGTTGCTAGCCAGCACCCTTCCTTGGAAGCGCTTTCACAGGAGCAGCAACACTGGGGCTTTGCGCTTCTCTAGCCACCAAGCGTCACGGTCCTTCTCTTTCCGTCTCGTAGAAACGAGCTGAGAAATTGCAAACGTCGAGCAATTGCTCAGAGATGAAAAGTGCCAGCACTGAAAGCTGTTGCTAGCCAGCACCCTTCCTTGGAAGCGCTTTTGTAGGCCTAAGAACACTGGGGCTCTGGGCTTCTCTAGCCACCTCATCTTCTGCTCATCCTCTCGCGCACTCTAAAGGGAGCTCAGGTGAGAAATTGCAAACGTCCAGCAATTGCTCAGAGATGAAAAGTGCCAGCACTGAAAGCTGTTGCTAGCCAGCACCCTTCCTTGGAAGCGCTTTTGTAGGCCTAAGAACACTGGGGCTCTGGGCTTCTCTAGCCACCTCATCTTCTGCTCATCCTCTCGCGCACTCTAAAGAGAGCTCAGGTGAGAAATTGCAAACGTCCAGCAATTGCTCAGAGATGAAAAGTGCCAGCACTGAAAGCTCTTGCTAGCCAGCACCCTTCCTTGGAAGCGCTTTCACAGGCGCAGTAACACTGGGGCTTTGCGCTTCTATACGCACCAAATGTCACGGTCCTTCTCTTTCCGTCTTGTAGACACGAGCTGAGAAATTGCAAACGTCCAGCAATTGCTCAGAGATGAAAAGTGCCAGCACTGAAAGCTGTTGCTAGCCAGCACCCTTCCTTGGAAGCGCTTTTGTAGGCCTAAGAACACTGGGGCTCTGGGCTTCTCTAGCCACCTCATCTTCTGCTCATCCTCTCGCGCACTCTAAAGAGAGCTCAGGTGAGAAATTGCAAACGTCCAGCAATTGCTCAGAGATGAAAAGTGCCAGCACTGAAAGCTCTTGCTAGCCAGCACCCTTCCTTGGAAGCGCTTTCACAGGCGCAGCAACACTGGGGCTTTGCGCTTCTATACGCACCAAACGTCACGGTCCTTCTCTTTCCGTCTCCTAGACACGAGCTGAGAAATTGCAAACGTCGAGCAATTGCTCAGAGATGAAAAGTGCCAGCACTGAAAGCTCTTGCTAGCCAGCACCCTTCCTTGGAAGCGCTTTCACAGGCGCAGTAACACTGGGGCTTTGCGCTTCTATACGCACCAAATGTCACGGTCCTTCTCTTTCCGTCTCCTAGACACGAGCTGAGAAATTGCAAACGTCGAGCAATTGCTCCGAGATGAAAAGTGCCAGCACTGAAAGCTCTTGCTAGCCAGCACCCTTCCTTGGAAGCGCTTTTGTAGGCCTAAGAACACTGGGGCTCTGGGCTTCTCTAGCCACCTAATCTTCTGCTCATCCTCTCGCGCACTCTAAAGAGAGCTCAGGTAAGAAATTGCAAACGTCGAGCAATTGCTCAGAGATGAAAAGTGCCAGCACTGAAAGCTGTTGCTAGCCAGCACCCTCCTTGGAAGCGCTTTCACAGGAGCAGTAACACTGGGGCTTTGCGCTTCTCTAGCCACCAAGCGTCACGGTCCTTCTCTTTCCGTCTCGTAGAAACGAGCTGAGAAATTGCAAACGTCGAGCAATTGCTCAGAGATGAAAAGTGCCAGCACTGAAAGCTCTTGCTAGCCAGCACCCTTCCTTGGAAGCGCTTTTGTAGGCTTAAGAACACTGGGGCTCTGGGCTTCTCTAGCCACCTCATCTTCTGCTCATCCTCTCGCGCACTCTAAAGAGAGCTCAGGTGAGAAATTGCAAACGTCCAGCAATTGCTCAGAGATGAAAAGTGCCAGCACTGAAAGCTCTTGCTAGCCAGCACCCTTCCTTGGAAGCGCTTTCACAGGCGCAGTAACACTGGGGCTTTGCGCTTGTCTAGCCACCAAACGTCACGGTCATTCTCTTTCCGTCGGTAGACACGAGCTGAGAAATTGCAAACGTCGAGCAATTGCTCCGAGATGAAAAGTGCCAGCACTGAAAGCTGTTGCTAGCCAGCACCCTTCCTTGGAAGCGCTTTTGTACGCCTAAGAACACTGGGGCTCTGGGCTTCTCTAGCCACCTCATCTACTGCTCATCCTCTCGCGCACTCTAAAGAGAGCTCAGGTGAGAAATTGCAAACGTCCAGCAATTGCTCAGAGATGAAAAGTGCCAGCACTGAAAGCTGTTGCTAGCCAGCACCCTTCCTTGGAAGCGCTTTTGTAGGCCTAAGAACACTGGGGCTCTGGGCTTCTCTAGCCACCTCATCTTCTGCTCATCGTCTCGCGCACTCTAAAGAGAGCTCAGGTGAGAAATTGCAAACGTCGAGCAATTGCTCAGAGATGAAAAGTGCCAGCACTGAAAGCTGTTGCTAGCCAGCACCCTTCCTTGGAAGTGCTTTCACAGGCGCAGTAACACTGGGGCTTTGCGCTTGTCTAGCCACCAAACGTCACGGTCATTCTCTTTCCATCTCGTAGACACGAGCTGAGAAATTGCAAATGTCGAGCAATTGCTCAGAGATGAAAAGTGCCAGCACTGAAAGCTGTTGCTAGCCAGCACCCTTCCTTGGAAGCGCTTTTGTAGGCCTAAGAACACTGGGGCTCTGGGCTTCTCTAGCCACCTAATCTTCTGCTCATCCTCTCGCGCACTCTAAAGAGAGCTCAGGTGAGAAATTGCAAACGTCCAGCAATTGCTCAGAGATGAAAAGTGCCAGCACTGAAAGCTCTTGCTAGCCAGCACCCTTCCTTGGAAGCGCTTTCACAGGCGCAGCAACACTGGGGCTTTGCGCTTCTCTAGCCACCAAACGTCACGGTCCTTCTCTTTCCGTCTCCTAGACACGAGCTGAGAAATTGCAAACGTCGAGCAATTGCTCAGAGATGAAAAGTGCCAGCACTGAAAGCTCTTGCTAGCCAGCACCCTTCCTTGGAAGCGCTTTCACAGGCGCAGTAACACTGGGGCTTTGCGCTTCTCTACCCACCAAACATCACGGTCATTCTCTTTCCATCTTGTAGACACGAGCTGAGAAATTGCAAACGTCGAGCAATTGCTCAGAGATGAAAAGTGCCAGCACTGAAAGCTGTTGCTAGCCAGCACCCTTCCTTGGAAGCGCTTTTGTAGGCCTAAGAACACTGGGGCTCTGGGCTTCTCTAGCCACCTCATCTTCTGCTCATCCTCTCGCGCACTCTAAAGAGAGCTCAGGTGAGAAATTGCAAACGTCGAGCAATTGCTCAGAGATGAAAAGTGCCAGCACTGAAAGCTGTTGCTAGCCAGCACCCTTCCTTGGAAGTGCTTTCACAGGCGCAGTAACACTGGGGCTTTGCGCTTGTCTAGCCACCAAACGTCACGGTCATTCTCTTTCCGTCGGTAGACACGAGCTGAGAAATTGCAAACGTCGAGCAATTGCTCCGAGATGAAAAGTGCCAGCACTGAAAGCTGTTGCTAGCCAGCACCCTTCCTTGGAAGCGCTTTTGTAGGCCTAAGAACACTGGGGCTCTGGGCTTCTCTAGCCACCTCATCTACTGCTCATCCTCTCGCGCACTCTAAAGAGAGCTCAGGTGAGAAATTGCAAACGTCCAGCAATTGCTCCGAGATGAAAAGTGCCAGCACTGAAAGCTGTTGCTAGCCAGCACCCTTCCTTGGAAGCGCTTTTGTAGGCCTAAGAACACTGGGGCTCTGGGCTTCTCTAGCCACCTCATCTTCTGCTCATCCTCTCGCGCACTCTAAAGAGAGCTCAGGTGAGAAATTGCAAACGTCGAGCAATTGCTCAGAGATGAAAAGTGCCAGCACTGAAAGCTGTTGCTAGCCAGCACCCTTCCTTGGAAGTGCTTTCACAGGCGCAGTAACACTGGGGCTTTGCGCTTGTCTAGCCACCAAACGTCACGGTCATTCTCTTTCCATCTCGTAGACACGAGCTGAGAAATTGCAAACGTCGAGCAATTGCTCAGAGATGAAAAGTGCCAGCACTGAAAGCTGTTGCTAGCCAGCACCCTTCCTTGGAAGCGCTTTTGTAGGCCTAAGAACACTGGGGCTCTGGGCTTCTCTAGCCACCTAATCTTCTGCTCATCCTCTCGCGCACTCTAAAGAGAGCTCAGGTGAGAAATTGCAAACGTCCAGCAATTGCTCAGAGATGAAAAGTGCCAGCACTGAAAGCTCTTGCTAGCCAGCACCCTTCCTTGGAAGCGCTTTCACAGGCGCAGCAACACTGGGGCTTTGCGCTTCTATACGCACCAAATGTCACGGTCCTTCTCTTTCCGTCTTGTAGACACGAGCTGAGAAATTGCAAACGTCGAGCAATTGCTCAGAGATGAAAAGTGCCAGCACTGAAAGCTCTTGCTAGCCAGCACCCTTCCTTGGAAGCGCTTTCACAGGCGCAGTAACACTGGGGCTTTGCGCTTCTCTACCCACCAAACATCACGGTCATTCTCTTTCCATCTTGTAGACACGAGCTGAGAAATTGCAAACGTCGAGCAATTGCTCAGAGATGAAAAGTGCCAGCACTGAAAGCTGTTGCTAGCCAGCACCCTTCCTTGGAAGCGCTTTTGTAGGCCTAAGAACACTGGGGCTCTGGGCTTCTCTACCCACCTCATCTTCTGCTCATCCTCTCGCGCACTCTAAAGGGAGCTCAGGTGAGAAATTGCAAACGTCCAGCAATTGCTCAGAGATGAAAAGTGCCAGCACTGAAAGCTCTTGCTAGCCAGCACCCTTCCTTGGAAGTGCTTTCACAGGCGCAGTAACACTGGGGCTTTGCGCTTGTCTAGCCACCAAACGTCACGGTCATTCTCTTTCCATCTCGTAGACACGAGCTGAGAAATTGCAAACGTCCAGCAATTGCTCAGAGATGAAAAGTGCCAGCACTGAAAGCTCTTGCTAGCCAGCTCCCTTCCTTGGAAGCGCTTTTGTAGGCCTAAGAACACTGGGGCTCTGGGCTTCTCTAGCCACCTCATCTTCTGCTCATCCTCTCGCGCACTCTAAAGAGAGCTCAGGTGAGAAATTGCAAACGTCCAGCAATTGCTCCGAGATGAAAAGTGCCAGCACTGAAAGCTCTTGCTAGCCAGCACCCTTCCTTGGAAGCGCTTTCACAGGCGCAGCAACACTGGGGCTTTGCGCTTCTCTAGCCACCAAACGTCACGGTCCTTCTCTTTCCGTCTCCTAGACACGAGCTGAGAAATTGCAAACGTCGAGCAATTGCTCAGAGATGAAAAGTGCCAGCACTGAAAGCTCTTGCTAGCCAGCACCCTTCCTTGGAAGCGCTTTCACAGGCGCAGTAACACTGGGGCTTTGCGCTTCTCTACCCACCAAACATCACGGTCATTCTCTTTCCATCTTGTAGACACGAGCTGAGAAATTGCAAACGTCGAGCAATTGCTCAGAGATGAAAAGTGCCAGCACTGAAAGCTGTTGCTAGCCAGCACCCTTCCTTGGAAGCGCTTTTGTAGGCTTAAGAACACTGGGGCTCTGGGCTTCTCTAGCCACCTCATCTTCTGCTCATCCTCTCGCGCACTCTAAAGAGAGCTCAGGTGAGAAATTGCAAACGTCCAGCAATTGCTCCGAGATGAAAAGTGCCAGCACTGAAAGCTCTTGCTAGCCAGCACCCTTCCTTGGAAGCGCTTTCACAGGCGCAGTAACACTGGGGCTTTGCGCTTGTCTAGCCACCAAACGTCACGGTCATTCTCTTTCCGTCGGTAGACACGAGCTGAGAAATTGCAAACGTCCAGCAATTGCTCAGAGATGAAAAGTGCCAGCACTGAAAGCTCTTGCTAGCCAGCACCCTTCCTTGGAAGCGCTTTTGTACGCCTAAGAACACTGGGGCTCTGGGCTTCTCTAGCCACCTCATCTACTGCTCATCCTCTCGCGCACTCTAAAGAGAGCTCAGGTGAGAAATTGCAAACGTCCAGCAATTGCTCAGAGATGAAAAGTGCCAGCACTGAAAGCTGTTGCTAGCCAGCACCCTTCCTTGGAAGTGCTTTCACAGGCGCAGTAACACTGGGGCTTTGCGCTTCTCTAGCCATCAAACGCCATGGTCATTCTCTTTCCAACTCGTAGACACGAGCTGAGAAATTGCAAACGTCCAGCAATTGCTCAGAGATGAAAAGTGCCAGCACTGAAAGCTCTTGCTAGCCAGCACCCTTCCTTGGAAGCGCTTTCACAGGCGCAGCAACACTGGCGCTTTGCCATTCTATACGCACCAAACGTCACGGTCATTCTCTTTCCGTCTCCTAGACACGAGCTGAGAAATTGCAAACGTCGAGCAATTGCTCAGAGATGAAAAGTGCCAGCACTGAAAGCTGTTGCTAGCCAGCACCCTTCCTTGGAAGCGCTTTCACAGGTGCAGCAACACTGGGGCTTTGCGCTTCTCTAGCCACCAAACGTCACGGTCCTTCTCTTTCCGTCTCGTAGACACGAGCTGAGAAATTGCAAACGTCGAGCAATTGCTCAGAGATGAAAAGTGCCAGCACTGAAAGCTCTTGCTAGCCAGCCCCCTTCCTTGGAAGCGCTTTCACAGGAGCAGCAACACTGGGGCTTTGCGCTTCTATACGCACCAAACGTCACGGTCATTCACTTTCCGTCTCGTAGACACGAGCTGAGAAATTGCAAACGTCGAGCAATTGCTCAGAGATGAAAAGTGCCAGCACTGAAAGCTGTTGCTAGCCAGCACCCTTCCTTGGAAGCGCTTTTGTAGGCCTAAGAACACTGGGGCTCTGGGCTTCTCTAGCCACCTCATCTTCTGCTCATCCTCTCGCGCACTCTAAAGAGAGCTCAGGTGAGAAATTGCAAACGTCCAGCAATTGCTCAGAGATGAAAAGTGCCAGCACTGAAAGCTCTTGCTAGCCAGCACCCTTCCTTGGAAGCGCTTTCACAGGCGCAGCAACACTGGGGCTTTGCGCTTCTCTAGCCACCAAACGTCACGGTCCTTCTCTTTCCGTCTCCTAGACACGAGCTGAGAAATTGCAAACGTCGAGCAATTGCTCCGAGATGAAAAGTGCCAGCACTGAAAGCTGTTGCTAGCCAGCACTCTTCCTTGGAAGCGCTTTCACAGGCGCAGTAACACTGGGGCTTTGCACTTCTGTACGCACCAAACGTCACGGTCCTTCTCTTTCCGTCTCGTAGACACGAGCTGAGAAATTGCAAACGTCGAGCAATTGCTCAGAGATGAAAAGTGCCAGCACTGAAAGCTCTTGCTAGCCAGCACCCTTCCTTGGAAGCGCTTTTGTAGGCCTAACAACACTGGGGCTCTGGGCTTCTCTACCCACCTCATCTTCTGCTCATCCTCTCGCGCACTCTAAAGAGAGCTCAGGTGAGAAATTGCAAACGTCGAGCAATTGCTCAGAGATGAAAAGTGCCAGCACTGAAAGCTCTTGCTAGCCAGCACCCTTCCTTGGAAGCGCTTTCACAGGCGCAGCAACACTGGGGCTTTGCGCTTCTATACGCACCAAACGTCACGGTCCTTCTCTTTCCGTCTCGTAGACACGAGCTGAGAAATTGCAAACGTCCAGCAATTGCTCAGAGATGAAAAGTGCCAGCACTGAAAGCTCTTGCTAGCCAGCACCCTTCCTTGGAAGCGCTTTTGTAGGCCTAAGAACACTGGGGCTCTGGGCTTCTCTAGCCACCTCATCTTCTGCTCATCCTCTCGCGCACTCTAAAGAGAGTTCAGGTGAGAAATTGCAAACGTCCAGCAATTGCTCAGAGATGAAAAGTGCCAGCACTGAAAGCTCTTGCTAGCCAGCACCCTTCCTTGGAAGCGCTTTTGTAGGCTTAAGAACACTGGGGCTCTGGGCTTCTCTAGCCACCTCATCTTCTGCTCATCCTCTCGCGCACTCTAAAGAGAGCTCAGGTGAGAAATTGCAAACGTCCAGCAATTGCTCAGAGATGAAAAGTGCCAGCACTGAAAGCTCTTGCTAGCCAGCACCCTTCCTTGGAAGCGCTTTCACAGGCGCAGTAACACTGGGGCTTTGCGCTTGTCTAGCCACCAAACGTCACGGTCATTCTCTTTCCGTCGGTAGACACGAGCTGAGAAATTGCAAACGTCGAGCAATTGCTCAGAGATGAAAAGTGCCAGCACTGAAAGCTGTTGCTAGCCAACACCCTTCCTTGGAAGTGCTTTCACAGGCGCAGTAACACTGGGGCTTTGCGCTTCTCTAGCCATCAAACGTCATGGCCATTCTCTTTCCAACTCGTAGACACGAGCTGAGAAATTGCAAACGTCGAGCAATTGCTCAGAGATGAAAAGTGCCAGCACTGAAAGCTCTTGCTAGCCAGCACCCTTCCTTGGAAGCGCTTTCACAGGCGCAGCAACACTGGGGCTTTGCGCTTCTATACGCACCAAACGTCACGGTCCTTCTCTTTCCGTCTCCTAGACACGAGCTGAGAAATTGCAAACGTCGAGCAATTGCTCAGAGATGAAAAGTGCCAGCACTGAAAGCTCTTGCTAGCCAGCACCCTTCCTTGGAAGCGCTTTCACAGGTGCAGCAACACTGGGGCTTTGCGCTTCTCTAGCCACCAAACGTCACGGTCCTTCTCTTTCCGTCTCGTAGACACGAGCTGAGAAATTGCAAACGTCGAGCAATTGCTCAGAGATGAAAAGTGCCAGCACTGAAAGCTCTTGCTAGCCAGCACCCTTCCTTGGAAGCGCTTTCACAGGAGCAGCAACACTGGGGCTTTGCGCTTCTATACGCACCAAACGTCACGGTCATTCACTTTCCGTCTCGTAGACACGAGCTGAGAAATTGCAAACGTCGAGCAATTGCTCAGAGATGAAAAGTGCCAGCACTGAAAGCTGTTGCTAGCCAGCACCCTTCCTTGGAAGCGCTTTTGTAGGCCTAAGAACACTGGGGCTCTGGGCTTCTCTAGCCACCTCATCTTCTGCTCATCCTCTCGCGCACTCTAAAGAGAGCTCAGGTGAGAAATTGCAAACGTCCAGCAATTGCTCCGAGATGAAAAGTGCCAGCACTGAAAGCTCTTGCTAGCCAGCACCCTTCCTTGGAAGCGCTTTCACAGGCGCAGCAACACTGGGGCTTTGCGCTTCTCTAGCCACCAAACGTCACGGTCCTTCTCTTTCCGTCTCCTAGACACGAGCTGAGAAATTGCAAACGTCGAGCAATTGCTCCGAGATGAAAAGTGCCAGCACTGAAAGCTGTTGCTAGCCAGCACTCTTCCTTGGAAGCGCTTTCACAGGCGCAGTAACACTGGGGCTTTGCACTTCTGTACGCACCAAACGTCACGGTCCTTCTCTTTCCGTCTCGTAGACACGAGCTGAGAAATTGCAAACGTCGAGCAATTGCTCAGAGATGAAAAGTGCCAGCACTGAAAGCTGTTGCTAGCCAGCACCCTTCCTTGGAAGCGCTTTCACAGGCGCAGCAACACTGGGGCTTTGCGCTTCTCTAGCCATCAAACGCCATGGTCATTCTCTTTCCATCTCGTAGACACGAGCTGAGAAATTGCAAACGTCGAGCAATTGCTCAGAGATGAAAAGTGCCAGCACTGAAAGCTGTTGCTAGCCAGCACCCTTCCTTGGAAGCGCTTTTGTAGGCCTAACAACACTGGGGCTCTGGGCTTCTCTAGCCACCTCATCTTCTGCTCATCCTCTCGCGCACTCTAAAGAGAGCTCAGGTGAGAAATTGCAAACGTCCAGCAATTGCTCCGAGATGAAAAGTGCCAGCACTGAAAGCTCTTGCTAGCCAGCACCCTTCCTTGGAAGCGCTTTCACAGGCGCAGCAACACTGGGGCTTTGCGATTCTATACGCACCAAACGTCACGGTCATTCTCTTTCCGTCTCGTAGACACGAGCTGAGAAATTGCAAACGTCCAGCAATTGCTCAGAGATGAAAAGTGCCAGCACTGAAAGCTCTTGCTAGCCAGCCCCCTTCCTTGGAAGCGCTTTTGTAGGCTTAAGAACACTGGGGCTCTGGGCTTCTCTAGCCACCTCATCTTCTGCTCATCCTCTCGCGCACTCTAAAGAGAGCTCAGGTGAGAAATTGCAAACGTCCAGCAATTGCTCAGAGATGAAAAGTGCCAGCACTGAAAGCTCTTGCTAGCCAGCACCCTTCCTTGGAAGCGCTTTCACAGGCGCAGCAACACTGGGGCTTTGCGCTTCTCTAGCCACCAAACGTCACGGTCATTCTCTTTCCGTCGGTAGACACGAGCTGAGAAATTGCAAACGTCCAGCAATTGCTCAGAGATGAAAAGTGCCAGCACTGAAAGCTCTTGCTAGCCAGCACCCTTCCTTGGAAGCGCTTTTGTAGGCCTAACAACACTGGGGCTCTGGGCTTCTCTAGCCACCTCATCTACTGCTCATCCTCTCGCGCACTCTAAAGAGAGCTCAGGTGAGAAATTGCAAACGTCCAGCAATTGCTCAGAGATGAAAAGTGCCAGCACTGAAAGCTCTTGCTAGCCAGCACCCTTCCTTGGAAGTGCTTTCACAGGCGCAGTAACACTGGGGCTTTGCGCTTCTCTAGCCATCAAACGTCATGGTCATTCTCTTTCCAACTCGTAGACACGAGCTGAGAAATTGCAAACGTCGAGCAATTGCTCAGAGATGAAAAGTGCCAGCACTGAAAGCTGTTGCTAGCCAGCACCCTTCCTTGGAAGCGCTTTTGTAGGCCTAAGAACACTGGGGCTCTGGGCTTCTCTAGCCACCTCATCTACTGCTCATCCTCTCGCGCACTCTAAAGAGAGCTCAGGTGAGAAATTGCAAACGTCCAGCAATTGCTCAGAGATGAAAAGTGCCAGCACTGAAAGCTCTTGCTAGCCAGCACCCTTCCTTGGAAGTGCTTTCACAGGCGCAGCAACACTGGGGCTTTGCGCTTCTATACGCACCAAACGTCACGGTCATTCTCTTTCCGTCTCGTAGACACGAGCTGAGAAATTGCAAACGTCGAGCAATTGCTCAGAGATGAAAAGTGCCAGCACTGAAAGCTGTTGCTAGCCAGCACCCTTCCTTGGAAGCGCTTTTGTAGGCCTAAGAACACTGGGGCTCTGGGCTTCTCTAGCCACCTCATCTTCTGCTCATCCTCTCGCGCACTCTAAAGAGAGTTCAGGTGAGAAATTGTAAACGTCCAGCAATTGCTCAGAGATGAAAAGTGCCAGCACTGAAAGCTCTTGCTAGCCAGCACCCTTCCTTGGAAGCGCTTTCACAGGTGCAGCAACACTGGGGCTTTGCGCTTCTCTAGCCACCAAACGTCACGGTCCTTCTCTTTCCGTCTCCTAGACACGAGCTGAGAAATTGCAAACGTCGAGCAATTGCTCCGAGATAAAAAGTGCCAGCACTGAAAGCTCTTGCTAGCCAGCACCCTTCCTTGGAAGCGCTTTCACAGGAGCAGCAACACTGGGGCTTTGCGCTTCTATACGCACCAAAAGTCACGGTCATTCTCTTTCCATCTTGTAGACACGAGCTGAGAAATTGCAAACGTCGAGCAATTGCTCAGAGATGAAAAGTGCCAGCACTGAAAGCTGTTGCTAGCCAGCACCCTTCCTTGGAAGCGCTTTTGTAGGCCTAAGAACACTGGGGCTCTGGGCTTCTCTAGCCACCTCATCTTCTGCTCATCCTCTCGCGCACTCTAAAGAGAGCTCAGGTGAGAAATTGCAAACGTCCAGCAATTGCTCAGAGATGAAAAGTGCCAGCACTGAAAGCTCTTGCTAGCCAGCACCCTTCCTTGGAAGTGCTTTCACAGGCGCAGTAACACTGGGGCTTTGCGCTTGTCTAGCCACCAAACGTCACGGTCATTCTCTTTCCATCTCGTAGACACGAGCTGAGAAATTGCAAACGTCCAGCAATTGCTCAGAGATGAAAAGTGCCAGCACTGAAAGCTCTTGCTAGCCAGCTCCCTTCCTTGGAAGCGCTTTTGTAGGCCTAAGAACACTGGGGCTCTGGGCTTCTCTAGCCACCTCATCTTCTGCTCATCCTCTCGCGCACTCTAAAGAGAGCTCAGGTGAGAAATTGCAAACGTCGAGCAATTGCTCCGAGATGAAAAGTGCCAGCACTGAAAGCTCTTGCTAGCCAGCACCCTTCCTTGGAAGCGCTTTCACAGGCGCAGCAACACTGGGGCTTTGCGCTTCTCTAGCCACCAAACGTCACGGTCCTTCTCTTTCCATCTTGTAGACACGAGCTGAGAAATTGCAAACGTCGAGCAATTGCTCAGAGATTAAAAGTGCCAGCACTGAAAGCTCTTGCTAGCCAGCACCCTTCCTTGGAAGCGCTTTTGTAGGCCTAAGAACACTGGGGCTCTGGGCTTCTCTAGCCACCTCATCTTCTGCTCATCCTCTCGCGCACTCTAAAGAGAGCTCAGGTGAGAAATTGCAAACGTCCAGCAATTGCTCAGAGATGAAAAGTGCCAGCACTGAAAGCTCTTGCTAGCCAGCACCCTTCCTTGGAAGTGCTTTCACAGGCGCAGCAACACTGGGGCTTTGCGCTTGTCTAGCCACCAAATGTCACGGTCATTCTCTTTCCATCTCGTAGACACGAGCTGAGAAATTGCAAACGTCGAGCAATTGCTCAGAGATGAAAAGTGCCAGCACTGAAAGCTCTTGCTAGCCAGCACCCTTCCTTGGAAGCGCTTTTGTAGGCCTAAGAACACTGGGGCTCTGGGCTTCTCTAGCCACCTCATCTACTGCTCATCCTCTCGCGCACTCTAAAGAGAGCTCAGGTGAGAAATTGCAAACGTCCAGCAATTGCTCAGAGATGAAAAGTGCCAGCACTGAAAGCTCTTGCTAGCCAGCACCCTTCCTTGGAAGTGCTTTCACAGGCGCAGTAACACTGGGGCTTTGCGCTTCTCTAGCCATCAAACGTCATGGTCATTCTCTTTCCATCTCATAGACACGAGCTGAGAAATTGCAAACGTCGAGCAATTGCTCAGAGATGAAAAGTGCCAGCACTGAAAGCTGTTGCTAGCCAGCACCCTTCCTTGGAAGCGCTTTTGTAGGCCTAAGAACACTGGGGCTCTGGGCTTCTCTAGCCACCTCATCTACTGCTCATCCTCTCGCGCACTCTAAAGAGAGCTCAGGTGAGAAATTGCAAACGTCCAGCAATTGCTCAGAGATGAAAAGTGCCAGCACTGAAAGCTCTTGCTAGCCAGCACCCTTCCTTGGAAGTGCTTTCACAGGCGCAGCAACACTGGGGCTTTGCGCTTCTATACGCACCAAACGTCACGGTCATTCTCTTTCCGTCTCGTAGACACGAGCTGAGAAATTGCAAACGTCGAGCAATTGCTCAGAGATGAAAAGTGCCAGCACTGAAAGCTGTTGCTAGCCAGCCCCCTTCCTTGGAAGCGCTTTTGTAGGCCTAAGAACACTGGGGCTCTGGGCTTCTCTAGCCACCTAATCTTCTGCTCATCCTCTCGCGCACTCTAAAGAGAGTTCAGGTGAGAAATTGTAAACGTCCAGCAATTGCTCAGAGATGAAAAGTGCCAGCACTGAAAGCTCTTGCTAGCCAGCACCCTTCCTTGGAAGCGCTTTCACAGGTGCAGCAACACTGGGGCTTTGCGCTTCTCTAGCCACCAAACGTCACGGTCCTTCTCTTTCCGTCTCCTAGACACGAGCTGAGAAATTGCAAACGTCGAGCAATTGCTCCGAGATAAAAAGTGCCAGCACTGAAAGCTCTTGCTAGCCAGCACCCTTCCTTGGAAGCGCTTTCACAGGAGCAGCAACACTGGGGCTTTGCGCTTCTATACGCACCAAAAGTCACGGTCATTCTCTTTCCATCTTGTAGACACGAGCTGAGAAATTGCAAACGTCGAGCAATTGCTCAGAGATGAAAAGTGCCAGCACTGAAAGCTGTTGCTAGCCAGCACCCTTCCTTGGAAGCGCTTTTGTAGGCCTAAGAACACTGGGGCTCTGGGCTTCTCTAGCCACCTCATCTTCTGCTCATCCTCTCGCGCACTCTAAAGAGAGCTCAGGTGAGAAATTGCAAACGTCCAGCAATTGCTCAGAGATGAAAAGTGCCAGCACTGAAAGCTCTTGCTAGCCAGCACCCTTCCTTGGAAGTGCTTTCACAGGCGCAGTAACACTGGGGCTTTGCGCTTGTCTAGCCACCAAACGTCACGGTCATTCTCTTTCCATCTCGTAGACACGAGCTGAGAAATTGCAAACGTCCAGCAATTGCTCAGAGATGAAAAGTGCCAGCACTGAAAGCTCTTGCTAGCCAGCTCCCTTCCTTGGAAGCGCTTTTGTAGGCCTAAGAACACTGGGGCTCTGGGCTTCTCTAGCCACCTCATCTTCTGCTCATCCTCTCGCGCACTCTAAAGAGAGCTCAGGTGAGAAATTGCAAACGTCGAGCAATTGCTCCGAGATGAAAAGTGCCAGCACTGAAAGCTCTTGCTAGCCAGCACCCTTCCTTGGAAGCGCTTTCACAGGCGCAGCAACACTGGGGCTTTGCGCTTCTCTAGCCACCAAACGTCACGGTCCTTCTCTTTCCATCTTGTAGACACGAGCTGAGAAATTGCAAACGTCGAGCAATTGCTCAGAGATTAAAAGTGCCAGCACTGAAAGCTCTTGCTAGCCAGCACCCTTCCTTGGAAGCGCTTTTGTAGGCCTAAGAACACTGGGGCTCTGGGCTTCTCTAGCCACCTCATCTTCTGCTCATCCTCTCGCGCACTCTAAAGAGAGCTCAGGTGAGAAATTGCAAACGTCCAGCAATTGCTCAGAGATGAAAAGTGCCAGCACTGAAAGCTCTTGCTAGCCAGCACCCTTCCTTGGAAGTGCTTTCACAGGTGCAGCAACACTGGGGCTTTGCGCTTGTCTAGCCACCAAATGTCACGGTCATTCTCTTTCCATCTCGTAGACACGAGCTGAGAAATTGCAAACGTCGAGCAATTGCTCAGAGATGAAAAGTGCCAGCACTGAAAGCTCTTGCTAGCCAGCTCCCTTCCTTGGAAGCGCTTTTGTAGGCCTAACAACACTGGGGCTCTGGGCTTCTCTAGCCACCTCATCTTCTGCTCATCCTCTCGCGCACTCTAAAGAGAGCTCAGGTGAGAAATTGCAAACGTCCAGCAATTGCTCCGAGATGAAAAGTGCCAGCACTGAAAGCTCTTGCTAGCCAGCACCCTTCCTTGGAAGCGCTTTCACAGGCGCAGCAACACTGGGGCTTTGCGCTTCTCTAGCCACCAAACGTCACGGTCCTTCTCTTTCCGTCTCGTAGACACGAGCTGAGAAATTGCAAACGTCCAGCAATTGCTCAGAGATGAAAAGTGCCAGCACTGAAAGCTCTTGCTAGCCAGCACCCTTCCTTGGAAGCGCTTTCACAGGCGCAGTAACACTGGGGCTTTGCGCTTCTCTAGCCACCAAACATCACGGTCCTTCTCTTTCCATCTTGTAGACACGAGCTGAGAAATTGCAAACGTCGAGCAAATGCTCAGAGATGAAAAGTGCCAGCACTGAAAGCTGTTGCTAGCCAGCACCCTTCCTTGGAAGCGCTTTTGTAGGCTTAAGAACACTGGGGCTCTGGGCTTCTCTAGCCACCTCATCTTCTGCTCATCCTCTCGCGCACTCTAAAGAGAGCTCAGGTGAGAAATTGCAAACGTCCAGCAATTGCTCAGAGATGAAAAGTGCCAGCACTGAAAGCTCTTGCTAGCCAGCACCCTTCCTTGGAAGCGCTTTCACAGGCGCAGCAACACTGGGGCTTTGCGCTTCTATACGCACCAAACGTCACGGTCCTTCTCTTTCCGTCTCGTAGACACGAGCTGAGAAATTGCAAACGTCGAGCAATTGCTCAGAGATGAAAAGTGCCAGCACTGAAAGCTCTTGCTAGCCAGCACCCTTCCTTGGAAGCGCTTTCACAGGTGCAGCAACACTGGGGCTTTGCGCTTCTCTAGCCACCAAACGTCACGGTCCTTCTCTTTCCGTCTCGTAGACACGAGCTGAGAAATTGCAAACGTCGAGCAATTGCTCAGAGATGAAAAGTGCCAGCACTGAAAGCTGTTGCTAGCCAGCCCCCTTCCTTGGAAGCGCTTTCACAGGAGCAGCAACACTGGGGCTTTGCGCTTCTATACGCACCAAACGTCACGGTCATTCACTTTCCGTCTCGTAGACACGAGCTGAGAAATTGCAAACGTCGAGCAATTGCTCAGAGATGAAAAGTGCCAGCACTGAAAGCTGTTGCTAGCCAGCACCCTTCCTTGGAAGCGCTTTTGTAGGCCTAAGAACACTGGGGCTCTGGGCTTCTCTAGCCACCTCATCTTCTGCTCATCCTCTCGCGCACTCTAAAGAGAGCTCAGGTGAGAAATTGCAAACGTCGAGCAATTGCTCAGAGATGAAAAGTGCCAGCACTGAAAGCTCTTGCTAGCCAGCACCCTTCCTTGGAAGCGCTTTCACAGGCGCAGCAACACTGGGGCTTTGCGCTTCTCTAGCCACCAAACGTCACGGTCCTTCTCTTTCCGTCTCCTAGACACGAGCTGAGAAATTGCAAACGTCGAGCAATTGCTCCGAGATGAAAAGTGCCAGCACTGAAAGCTCTTGCTAGCCAGCACCCTTCCTTGGAAGCGCTTTCACAGGAGCAGCAACACTGGGGCTTTGCGCTTCTATACGCACCAAACGTCACGGTCATTCTCTTTCCGTCTCGTAGACACGAGCTGAGAAATTGCAAACGTCGAGCAATTGCTCAGAGATGAAAAGTGCCAGCACTGAAAGCTCTTGCTAGCCAGCACCCTTCCTTGGAAGCGCTTTCACAGGCGCAGCAACACTGGGGCTTTGCGCTTCTCTAGCCACCAAACGTCACGGTCATTCTCTTTCCGTCGGTAGACACGAGCTGAGAAATTGCAAACGTCGAGCAATTGCTCAGAGATGAAAAGTGCCAGCACTGAAAGCTGTTGCTAGCCAGCACCCTTCCTTGGAAGCGCTTTTGTAGGCCTAAGAACACTGGGGCTCTGGGCTTCTCTAGCCACCTCATCTTCTGCTCATCCTCTCGCGCACTCTAAAGAGAGCTCAGGTGAGAAATTGCAAACATCCAGCAATTGCTCAGAGATGAAAAGTGCCAGCACTGAAAGCTGTTGCTAGCCAGCACCCTTCCTTGGAAGCGCTTTCACAGGCGCAGTAACACTGGGGCTTTGCGCTTGTCTAGCCACCAAACGTCACGGTCATTCTCTTTCCATCTCGTAGACACGAGCTGAGAAATTGCAAACGTCCAGCAATTGCTCAGAGATGAAAAGTGCCAGCACTGAAAGCTCTTGCTAGCCAGCTCCCTTCCTTGGAAGCGCTTTTGTAGGCCTAAGAACACTGGGGCTCTGGGCTTCTCTAGCCACCTCATCTTCTGCTCATCCTCTCGCGCACTCTAAAGAGAGCTCAGGTGAGAAATTGCAAACGTCCAGCAATTGCTCCGAGATGAAAAGTGCCAGCACTGAAAGCTCTTGCTAGCCAGCACCCTTCCTTGGAAGCGCTTTCACAGGAGCAGCAACACTGGGGCTTTGCGCTTCTCTAGCCACCAAACGTCACGGTCCTTCTCTTTCCATCTTGTAGACACGAGCTGAGAAATTGCAAACGTCGAGCAATTGCTCAGAGATTAAAAGTGCCAGCACTGAAAGCTCTTGCTAGCCAGCACCCTTCCTTGGAAGCGCTTTTGTAGGCCTAAGAACACTGGGGCTCTGGGCTTCTCTAGCCACCTCATCTTCTGCTCATCCTCTCGCGCACTCTAAAGAGAGCTCAGGTGAGAAATTGCAAACGTCCAGCAATTGCTCAGAGATGAAAAGTGCCAGCACTGAAAGCTGTTGCTAGCCAGCACCCTTCCTTGGAAGTGCTTTCACAGGCGCAGTAACACTGGGGCTTTGCGCTTCTCTAGCCACCAAACGTCACGGTCATTCTCTTTCCATCTCGTAGACACGAGCTGAGAAATTGCAAACGTCGAGCAATTGCTCAGAGATGAAAAGTGCCAGCACTGAAAGCTGTTGCTAGCCAGCTCCCTTCCTTGGAAGCGCTTTTGTAGGCCTAAGAACACTGGGGCTCTGGGCTTCTCTAGCCACCTCATCTTCTGCTCATCCTCTCGCGCACTCTAAAGAGAGCTCAGGTGAGAAATTGCAAACGTCCAGCAATTGCTCCGAGATGAAAAGTGCCAGCACTGAAAGCTCTTGCTAGCCAGCACCCTTCCTTGGAAGCGCTTTCACAGGCGCAGAAACACTGGGGCTTTGCGCTTCTCTAGCCACCAAACGTCACGGTCATTCTCTTTCCGTCTCCTAGACACGAGCTGAGAAATTGCAAACGTCGAGCAATTGCTCAGAGATGAAAAGTGCCAGCACTGAAAGCTCTTGCTAGCCAGCACCCTTCCTTGGAAGCGCTTTCACAGGTGCAGCAACACTGGGGCTTTGCGCTTCTATACGCACCAAACGTCACGGTCATTCTCTTTCCGTCTCGTAGACACGAGCTGAGAAATTGCAAACGTCGAGCAATTGCTCAGAGATGAAAAGTGCCAGCACTGAAAGCTGTTGCTAGCCAGCCCCCTTCCTTGGAAGCGCTTTTGTAGGCTTAAGAACACTGGGGCTCTGGGCTTCTCTAGCCACCTAATCTTGTGCTCATCCTCTCGCGCACTCTAAAGAGAGCTCAGGTGAGAAATTGCAAACGTCCAGCAATTGCTCAGAGATGAAAAGTGCCAGCACTGAAAGCTCTTGCTAGCCAGCACCCTTCCTTGGAAGCGCTTTCACAGGCGCAGCAACACTGGGGCTTTGCGCTTGTCTAGCCACCAAACGTCACGGTCATTCTCTTTCCGTCTCCTAGACACGAGCTGAGAAATTGCAAACGTCCAGCAATTGCTCAGAGATGAAAAGTGCCAGCACTGAAAGCTGTTGCTAGCCAGCACCCTTCCTTGGAAGCGCTTTTGTACGCCTAAGAACACTGGGGCTCTGGGCTTCTCTAGCCACCTCATCTACTGCTCATCCTCTCGCGCACTCTAAAGAGAGCTCAGGTGAGAAATTGCAAACGTCCAGCAATTGCTCAGAGATGAAAAGTGCCAGCACTGAAAGCTCTTGCTAGCCAGCACCCTTCCTTGGAAGCGCTTTCACAGGCGCAGTAACACTGGGGCTTTGCGCTTCTCTAGCCATCAAACGCCATGGTCATTCTCTTTCCAACTCGTAGACACGAGCTGAGAAATTGCAAACGTCGAGCAATTGCTCAGAGATGAAAAGTGCCAGCACTGAAAGCTGTTGCTAGCCAGCACCCTTCCTTGGAAGCGCTTTCACAGGCGCAGCAACACTGGGGCTTTGCGCTTCTATACGCACCAAACGTCACGGTCCTTCTCTTTCCGTCTCGTAGACACGAGCTGAGAAATTGCAAACGTCGAGCAATTGCTCAGAGATGAAAAGTGCCAGCACTGAAAGCTCTTGCTAGCCAGCACCCTTCCTTGGAAGCGCTTTCACAGGTGCAGCAACACTGGGGCTTTGCGCTTCTCTAGCCACCAAACGTCACGGTCCTTCTCTTTCCGTCTCGTAGACACGAGCTGAGAAATTGCAAACGTCGAGCAATTGCTCAGAGATGAAAAGTGCCAGCACTGAAAGCTGTTGCTAGCCAGCCCCCTTCCTTGGAAGCGCTTTCACAGGAGCAGCAACACTGGGGCTTTGCGCTTCTATACGCACCAAACGTCACGGTCATTCACTTTCCGTCTCGTAGACACGAGCTGAGAAATTGCAAACGTCGAGCAATTGCTCAGAGATGAAAAGTGCCAGCACTGAAAGCTCTTGCTAGCCAGCACCCTTCCTTGGAAGCGCTTTTGTAGGCCTAAGAACACTGGGGCTCTGGGCTTCTCTAGCCACCTCATCTTCTGCTCATCCTCTCGCGCACTCTAAAGAGAGCTCAGGTGAGAAATTGCAAACGTCCAGCAATTGCTCAGAGATGAAAAGTGCCAGCACTGAAAGCTCTTGCTAGCCAGCACCCTTCCTTGGAAGCGCTTTCACAGGCGCAGTAACACTGGGGCTTTGCGCTTCTCTAGCCACCAAACGTCACGGTCCTTCTCTTTCCGTCTCGTAGACACGAGCTGAGAAATTGCAAACGTCCAGCAATTGCTCCGAGATGAAAAGTGCCAGCACTGAAAGCTCTTGCTAGCCAGCACCCTTCCTTGGAAGTGCTTTCACAGGCGCAGTAACACTGGGGCTTTGCGCTTCTCTAGCCACCAAACGTCACGGTCATTCTCTTTCCGTCGGTAGACACGAGCTGAGAAATTGCAAACGTTGAGCAATTGCTCCGAGATGAAAAGTGCCAGCACTGAAAGCTGTTGCTAGCCAGCACCCTTCCTTGGAAGCGCTTTCACAGGCGCAGCAACACTGGGGCTTTGCGCTTCTATACGCACCAAATGTCACGGTCCTTCTCTTTCTGTCTTGTAGACACGAGCTGAGAAATTGCAAACGTCGAGCAATTGCTCAGAGATGAAAAGTGCCAGCACTGAAAGCTGTTGCTAGCCAGCACCCTTCCTTGGAAGCACTTTTGTAGGCCTAAGAACACTGGGGCTCTGGGCTTCTCTAGCCACCTCATCTTCTGCTCATCCTCTCGCGCACTCTAAAGAGAGCTCAGGTAAGAAATTGCAAACGTCGAGCAATTGCTCAGAGATGAAAAGTGCCAGCACTGAAAGCTGTTGCTAGCCAGCACCCTTCCTTGGAAGCGCTTTCACAGGAGCAGCAACACTGGGGCTTTGCGCTTCTCTAGCCACCAAGCGTCACGGTCCTTCTCTTTCCGTCTCGTAGAAACGAGCTGAGAAATTGCAAACGTCGAGCAATTGCTCAGAGATGAAAAGTGCCAGCACTGAAAGCTGTTGCTAGCCAGCACCCTTCCTTGGAAGCGCTTTTGTAGGCCTAAGAACACTGGGGCTCTGGGCTTCTCTAGCCACCTCATCTTCTGCTCATCCTCTCGCGCACTCTAAAGAGAGCTCAGGTGAGAAATTGCAAACGTCCAGCAATTGCTCAGAGATGAAAAGTGCCAGCACTGAAAGCTGTTGCTAGCCAGCACCCTTCCTTGGAAGCGCTTTTGTAGGCCTAAGAACACTGGGGCTCTGGGCTTCTCTAGCCACCTCATCTTCTGCTCATCCTCTCGCGCACTCTAAAGAGAGCTCAGGTGAGAAATTGAAAACGTCGAGCAATTGCTCAGAGATGAAAAGTGCCAGCACTGAAAGCTCTTGCTAGCCAGCACCCTTCCTTGGAAGCGCTTTCACAGGCGCAGCAACACTGGGGCTTTGCGCTTCTATACGCACCAAATGTCACGGTCCTTCTCTTTCCGTCTCCTAGACACGAGCTGAGAAATTGCAAACGTCGAGCAATTGCTCAGAGATGAAAAGTGCCAGCACTGAAAGCTGTTGCTAGCCAGCACCCTTCCTTGGAAGCGCTTTCACAGGAGCAGCAACACTGGGTCTTTGCGCTTCTCTAGCCACCAAGCGTCACGGTCCTTCTCTTTCCGTCTCGTAGAAACGAGCTGAGAAATTGCAAACGTCGAGCAATTGCTCAGAGATGAAAAGTGCCAGCACTGAAAGCTGTTGCTAGCCAGCACCCTTCCTTGGAAGCGCTTTTGTAGGCCTAAGAACACTGGGGCTCTGGGCTTCTCTAGCCACCTCATCTTCTGCTCATCCTCTCGCGCACTCTAAAGAGAGCTCAGGTGAGAAATTGCAAACGTCCAGCAATTGCTCAGAGATGAAAAGTGCCAGCACTGAAAGCTGTTGCTAGCCAGCACCCTTCCTTGGAAGCGCTTTTGTAGGCCTAAGAACACTGGGGCTCTGGGCTTCTCTAGCCACCTCATCTTCTGCTCATCCTCTCGCGCACTCTAAAGAGAGCTCAGGTGAGAAATTGCAAACGTCGAGCAATTGCTCCGAGATGAAAAGTGCCAGCACTGAAAGCTGTTGCTAGCCAGCACCCTTCCTTGGAAGTGCTTTCACAGGCGCAGTAACACTGGGGCTTTGCGCTTGTCTAGCCACCAAACGTCACGGTCATTCTCTTTCCATCTCGTAGACACGAGTTGAGAAATTGCAAACGTCGAGCAATTGCTCAGAGATGAAAAGTGCCAGCACTGAAAGCTGTTGCTAGCCAGCACCCTTCCTTGGAAGCGCTTTTGTAGGCCTAAGAACACTGGGGCTCTGGGCTTCTCTAGCCACCTCATCTTCTGCTCATCCTCTCGCGCACTCTAAAGAGAGCTCAGGTGAGAAATTGCAAACGTCCAGCAATTGCTCCGAGATGAAAAGTGCCAGCACTGAAAGCTCTTGCTAGCCAGCACCCTTCCTTGGAAGCGCTTTCACAGGCGCAGTAACACTGGGGCTTTGCGCTTCTCTACCCACCAAACATCACGGTCATTCTCTTTCCGTCTCCTAGACACGAGCTGAGAAATTGCAAACGTCGAGCAATTGCTCAGAGATGAAAAGTGCCAGCACTGAAAGCTGTTGCTAGCCAGCACCCTTCCTTGGAAGCGCTTTTGTAGGCCTAAGAACACTGGGGCTCTGGGCTTCTCTAGCCACCTCATCTTCTGCTCATCCTCTCGCGCACTCTAAAGAGAGCTCAGGTGAGAAATTGCAAACGTCCAGCAATTGCTCAGAGATGAAAAGTGCCAGCACTGAAAGCTGTTGCTAGCCAGCACCCTTCCTTGGAAGTGCTTTCACAGGCGCAGTAACACTAGGGCTTTGCGCTTGTCTAGCCACCAAACGTCACGGTCATTCTCTTTCCATCTCGTAGACACGAGCTGAGAAATTGCAAACGTCGAGCAATTGCTCAGAGATGAAAAGTGCCAGCACTGAATGCTCTTGCTAGCCAGCTCCCTTCCTTGGAAGCGCTTTTGTAGGCCTAAGAACACTGGGGCTCTGGGCTTCTCTAGCCACCTCATCTTCTGCTCATCCTCTCGCGCACTCTAAAGAGAGCTCAGGTGAGAAATTGCAAACGTCCAGCAATTGCTCAGAGATGAAAAGTGCCAGCACTGAAAGCTCTTGCTAGCCAGCACCCTTCCTTGGAAGCGCTTTCACAGGCGCAGCAACACTGGGGCTTTGCGCTTCTCTACGCACCAAACGTCACGGTCCTTCTCTTTCCGTCTCCTAGACACGAGCTGAGAAATTGCAAACGTCGAGCAATTGCTCAGAGATGAAAAGTGCCAGCACTGAAAGCTCTTGCTAGCCAGCACCCTTCCTTGGAAGCGCTTTCACAGGCGCAGTAACACTGGGGCTTTGCGCTTCTCTACCCACCAAACATCACGGTCATTCTCTTTCCATCTTGTAGACACGATCTGAGAAATTGCAAACGTCGAGCAATTGCTCAGAGATGAAAAGTGCCAGCACTGAAAGCTGTTGCTAGCCAGCACCCTTCCTTGGAAGCGCTTTTGTAGGCTTAAGAACACTGGGGCTCTGGGCTTCTCTAGCCACCTCATCTTCTGCTCATCCTCTCGCGCACTCTAAAGAGAGCTCAGGTGAGAAATTGCAAACGTCCAGCAATTGCTCCGAGATGAAAAGTGCCAGCACTGAAAGCTCTTGCTAGCCAGCACCCTTCCTTGGAAGCGCTTTCACAGGCGCAGCAACACTGGGGCTTTGCGCTTCTCTAGCCACCAAACGTCACGGTCCTTCTCTTTCCGTCGGTAGACACGAGCTGAGAAATTGCAAACGTCGAGCAATTGCTCAGAGATGAAAAGTGCCAGCACTGAAAGCTGTTGCTAGCCAGCACCCTTCCTTGGAAGCGCTTTCACAGGTGCAGCAACACTGGGCCTTTGCGCTTCTCTAGCCATCAAACGTCATGGTCATTCTCTTTCCATCTCGTAGACACGAGCTGAGAAATTGCAAACGTCGAGCAATTGCTCAGAGATGAAAAGTGCCAGCACTGAAAGCTGTTGCTAGCCAGCACCCTTCCTTGGAAGCGCTTTTGTAGGCCTAAGAACACTGGGGCTCTGGGCTTCTCTAGCCACCTCATCTTCTGCTCATCCTCTCGCGCACTCTAAAGAGAGCTCAGGTGAGAAATTGCAAACGTCCAGCAATTGCTCAGAGATGAAAAGTGCCAGCATTGAAAGCTGTTGCTAGCCAGCACCCTTCCTTGGAAGTGCTTTCACAGGCGCAGTAACACTGGGGCTTTGCGCTTCTCTAGCCATCAAACGTCATGGTCATTCTCTTTCCAACTCGTAGACACGAGCTGAGAAATTGCAAACGTCGAGCAATTGCTCAGAGATGAAAAGTGCCAGCACTGAAAGCTCTTGCTAGCCAGCACCCTTCCTTGGAAGCGCTTTCACAGGCGCAGAAACACTGGGGCTTTGCGCTTCTATACGCACCAAACGTCACGGTCATTCTCTTTCCGTCTCGTAGACACGAGCTGAGAAATTGCAAACGTCGAGCAATTGCTCAGAGATGAAAAGTGCCAGCACTGAAAGCTGTTGCTAGCCAGCCCCCTTCCTTGGAAGCGCTTTTGTAGGCTTAAGAACACTGGGGCTCTGGGCTTCTCTAGCCACCTAATCTTGTGCTCATCCTCTCGCGCACTCTAAAGAGAGCTCAGGTGAGAAATTGCAAACGTCCAGCAATTGCTCAGAGATGAAAAGTGCCAGCACTGAAAGCTCTTGCTAGCCAGCACCCTTCCTTGGAAGCGCTTTCACAGGCGCAGCAACACTGGGGCTTTGCGCTTGTCTAGCCACCAAACGTCACGGTCATTCTCTTTCCGTCTCCTAGACACGAGCTGAGAAATTGCAAACGTCCAGCAATTGCTCAGAGATGAAAAGTGCCAGCACTGAAAGCTGTTGCTAGCCAGCACCCTTCCTTGGAAGCGCTTTTGTACGCCTAAGAACACTGGGGCTCTGGGCTTCTCTAGCCACCTCATCTACTGCTCATCCTCTCGCGCACTCTAAAGAGAGCTCAGGTGAGAAATTGCAAACGTCCAGCAATTGCTCAGAGATGAAAAGTGCCAGCACTGAAAGCTCTTGCTAGCCAGCACCCTTCCTTGGAAGCGCTTTCACAGGCGCAGTAACACTGGGGCTTTGCGCTTCTCTAGCCATCAAACGCCATGGTCATTCTCTTTCCAACTCGTAGACACGAGCTGAGAAATTGCAAACGTCGAGCAATTGCTCAGAGATGAAAAGTGCCAGCACTGAAAGCTGTTGCTAGCCAGCACCCTTCCTTGGAAGCGCTTTCACAGGCGCAGCAACACTGGGGCTTTGCGCTTCTATACGCACCAAACGTCACGGTCCTTCTCTTTCCGTCTCGTAGACACGAGCTGAGAAATTGCAAACGTCGAGCAATTGCTCAGAGATGAAAAGTGCCAGCACTGAAAGCTCTTGCTAGCCAGCACCCTTCCTTGGAAGCGCTTTCACAGGTGCAGCAACACTGGGGCTTTGCGCTTCTCTAGCCACCAAACGTCACGGTCCTTCTCTTTCCGTCTCGTAGACACGAGCTGAGAAATTGCAAACGTCGAGCAATTGCTCAGAGATGAAAAGTGCCAGCACTGAAAGCTGTTGCTAGCCAGCCCCCTTCCTTGGAAGCGCTTTCACAGGAGCAGCAACACTGGGGCTTTGCGCTTCTATACGCACCAAACGTCACGGTCATTCACTTTCCGTCTCGTAGACACGAGCTGAGAAATTGCAAACGTCGAGCAATTGCTCAGAGATGAAAAGTGCCAGCACTGAAAGCTCTTGCTAGCCAGCACCCTTCCTTGGAAGCGCTTTTGTAGGCCTAAGAACACTGGGGCTCTGGGCTTCTCTAGCCACCTCATCTTCTGCTCATCCTCTCGCGCACTCTAAAGAGAGCTCAGGTGAGAAATTGCAAACGTCCAGCAATTGCTCAGAGATGAAAAGTGCCAGCACTGAAAGCTCTTGCTAGCCAGCACCCTTCCTTGGAAGCGCTTTCACAGGCGCAGCAACACTGGGGCTTTGCGCTTCTCTAGCCACCAAACGTCACGGTCCTTCTCTTTCCGTCTCGTAGACACGAGCTGAGAAATTGCAAACGTCCAGCAATTGCTCCGAGATGAAAAGTGCCAGCACTGAAAGCTCTTGCTAGCCAGCACCCTTCCTTGGAAGTGCTTTCACAGGCGCAGTAACACTGGGGCTTTGCGCTTCTCTAGCCACCAAACGTCACGGTCATTCTCTTTCCGTCGGTAGACACGAGCTGAGAAATTGCAAACGTTGAGCAATTGCTCAGAGATGAAAAGTGCCAGCACTGAAAGCTGTTGCTAGCCAGCACCCTTCCTTGGAAGCGCTTTCACAGGCGCAGCAACACTGGGGCTTTGCGCTTCTATACGCACCAAATGTCACGGTCCTTCTCTTTCTGTCTTGTAGACACGAGCTGAGAAATTGCAAACGTCGAGCAATTGCTCAGAGATGAAAAGTGCCAGCACTGAAAGCTGTTGCTAGCCAGCACCCTTCCTTGGAAGCACTTTTGTAGGCCTAAGAACACTGGGGCTCTGGGCTTCTCTAGCCACCTCATCTTCTGCTCATCCTCTCGCGCACTCTAAAGAGAGCTCAGGTAAGAAATTGCAAACGTCGAGCAATTGCTCAGAGATGAAAAGTGCCAGCACTGAAAGCTGTTGCTAGCCAGCACCCTTCCTTGGAAGCGCTTTCACAGGAGCAGCAACACTGGGGCTTTGCGCTTCTCTAGCCACCAAGCGTCACGGTCCTTCTCTTTCCGTCTCGTAGAAACGAGCTGAGAAATTGCAAACGTCGAGCAATTGCTCAGAGATGAAAAGTGCCAGCACTGAAAGCTGTTGCTAGCCAGCACCCTTCCTTGGAAGCGCTTTTGTAGGCCTAAGAACACTGGGGCTCTGGGCTTCTCTAGCCACCTCATCTTCTGCTCATCCTCTCGCGCACTCTAAAGAGAGCTCAGGTGAGAAATTGCAAACGTCCAGCAATTGCTCAGAGATGAAAAGTGCCAGCACTGAAAGCTGTTGCTAGCCAGCACCCTTCCTTGGAAGCGCTTTTGTAGGCCTAAGAACACTGGGGCTCTGGGCTTCTCTAGCCACCTCATCTTCTGCTCATCCTCTCGCGCACTCTAAAGAGAGCTCAGGTGAGAAATTGAAAACGTCGAGCAATTGCTCAGAGATGAAAAGTGCCAGCACTGAAAGCTCTTGCTAGCCAGCACCCTTCCTTGGAAGCGCTTTCACAGGAGCAGCAACACTGGGTCTTTGCGCTTCTCTAGCCACCAAGCGTCACGGTCCTTCTCTTTCCGTCTCGTAGAAACGAGCTGAGAAATTGCAAACGTCGAGCAATTGCTCAGAGATGAAAAGTGCCAGCACTGAAAGCTGTTGCTAGCCAGCACCCTTCCTTGGAAGCGCTTTTGTAGGCCTAAGAACACTGGGGCTCTGGGCTTCTCTAGCCACCTCATCTTCTGCTCATCCTCTCGCGCACTCTAAAGAGAGCTCAGGTGAGAAATTGCAAACGTCCAGCAATTGCTCAGAGACGAAAAGTGCCAGCACTGAAAGCTCTTGCTAGCCAGCACCCTTCCTTGGAAGCGCTTTTGTAGGCCTAAGAACACTGGGGCTCTGGGCTTCTCTAGCCACCTCATCTTCTGCTCATCCTCTCGCGCACTCTAAAGAGAGCTCAGGTGAGAAATTGCAAACGTCGAGCAATTGCTCCGAGATGAAAAGTGCCAGCACTGAAAGCTGTTGCTAGCCAGCACCCTTCCTTGGAAGTGCTTTCACAGGCGCAGTAACACTGGGGCTTTGCGCTTGTCTAGCCACCAAACGTCACGGTCATTCTCTTTCCATCTCGTAGACACGAGTTGAGAAATTGCAAACGTCGAGCAATTGCTCAGAGATGAAAAGTGCCAGCACTGAAAGCTGTTGCTAGCCAGCACCCTTCCTTGGAAGCGCTTTTGTAGGCCTAAGAACACTGGGGCTCTGGGCTTCTCTAGCCACCTCATCTTCTGCTCATCCTCTCGCGCACTCTAAAGAGAGCTCAGGTGAGAAATTGCAAACGTCCAGCAATTGCTCCGAGATGAAAAGTGCCAGCACTGAAAGCTCTTGCTAGCCAGCACCCTTCCTTGGAAGCGCTTTCACAGGCGCAGTAACACTGGGGCTTTGCGCTTCTCTACCCACCAAACATCACGGTCATTCTCTTTCCATCTTGTAGACACGAGCTGAGAAATTGCAAACGTCGAGCAATTGCTCAGAGATGAAAAGTGCCAGCACTGAAAGCTGTTGCTAGCCAGCACCCTTCCTTGGAAGCGCTTTTGTAGGCCTAAGAACACTGGGGCTCTGGGCTTCTCTAGCCACCTCATCTTCTGCTCATCCTCTCGCGCACTCTAAAGAGAGCTCAGGTGAGAAATTGCAAACGTCCAGCAATTGCTCAGAGATGAAAAGTGCCAGCACTGAAAGCTGTTGCTAGCCAGCACCCTTCCTTGGAAGTGCTTTCACAGGCGCAGTAACACTAGGGCTTTGCGCTTGTCTAGCCACCAAACGTCACGGTCATTCTCTTTCCATCTCGTAGACACGAGCTGAGAAATTGCAAACGTCGAGCAATTGCTCAGAGATGAAAAGTGCCAGCACTGAATGCTCTTGCTAGCCAGCTCCCTTCCTTGGAAGCGCTTTTGTAGGCCTAAGAACACTGGGGCTCTGGGCTTCTCTAGCCACCTCATCTTCTGCTCATCCTCTCGCGCACTCTAAAGAGAGCTCAGGTGAGAAATTGCAAACGTCCAGCAATTGCTCAGAGATGAAAAGTGCCAGCACTGAAAGCTCTTGCTAGCCAGCACCCTTCCTTGGAAGCGCTTTCACAGGCGCAGCAACACTGGGGCTTTGCGCTTCTCTACGCACCAAACGTCACGGTCCTTCTCTTTCCGTCTCCTAGACACGAGCTGAGAAATTGCAAACGTCGAGCAATTGCTCAGAGATGAAAAGTGCCAGCACTGAAAGCTCTTGCTAGCCAGCACCCTTCCTTGGAAGCGCTTTCACAGGCGCAGTAACACTGGGGCTTTGCGCTTCTCTACCCACCAAACATCACGGTCATTCTCTTTCCATCTTGTAGACACGATCTGAGAAATTGCAAACGTCGAGCAATTGCTCAGAGATGAAAAGTGCCAGCACTGAAAGCTGTTGCTAGCCAGCACCCTTCCTTGGAAGCGCTTTTGTAGGCTTAAGAACACTGGGGCTCTGGGCTTCTCTAGCCACCTCATCTTCTGCTCATCCTCTCGCGCACTCTAAAGAGAGCTCAGGTGAGAAATTGCAAACGTCCAGCAATTGCTCCGAGATGAAAAGTGCCAGCACTGAAAGCTCTTGCTAGCCAGCACCCTTCCTTGGAAGCGCTTTCACAGGCGCAGCAACACTGGGGCTTTGCGCTTCTCTAGCCACCAAACGTCACGGTCCTTCTCTTTCCGTCGGTAGACACGAGCTGAGAAATTGCAAACGTCGAGCAATTGCTCAGAGATGAAAAGTGCCAGCACTGAAAGCTGTTGCTAGCCAGCACCCTTCCTTGGAAGCGCTTTCACAGGTGCAGCAACACTGGGCCTTTGCGCTTCTCTAGCCATCAAACGTCATGGTCATTCTCTTTCCATCTCGTAGACACGAGCTGAGAAATTGCAAACGTCGAGCAATTGCTCAGAGATGAAAAGTGCCAGCACTGAAAGCTGTTGCTAGCCAGCACCCTTCCTTGGAAGCGCTTTTGTAGGCCTAACAACACTGGGGCTCTGGGCTTCTCTAGCCACCTCATCTTCTGCTCATCCTCTCGCGCACTCTAAAGAGAGCTCAGGTGAGAAATTGCAAACGTCCAGCAATTGCTCAGAGATGAAAAGTGCCAGCATTGAAAGCTGTTGCTAGCCAGCACCCTTCCTTGGAAGTGCTTTCACAGGCGCAGTAACACTGGGGCTTTGCGCTTCTCTAGCCATCAAACGTCATGGTCATTCTCTTTCCAACTCGTAGACACGAGCTGAGAAATTGCAAACGTCGAGCAATTGCTCAGAGATGAAAAGTGCCAGCACTGAAAGCTCTTGCTAGCCAGCACCCTTCCTTGGAAGCGCTTTCACAGGCGCAGCAACACTGGGGCTTTGCGCTTCTCTAGCCACCAAACGTCACGGTCCTTCTCTTTCCGTCTCCTAGACACGAGCTGAGAAATTGCAAACGTCGAGCAATTGCTCCGAGATGAAAAGTGCCAGCACTGAAAGCTGTTGCTAGCCAGCACCCTTCCTTGGAAGCGCTTTTGTAGGCCTAAGAACACTGGGGCTCTGGGCTTCTCTAGCCACCTCATCTTCTGCTCATCCTCTCGCGCACTCTAAAGAGAGCTCAGGTAAGAAATTGCAAACGTCGAGCAATTGCTCAGAGATGAAAAGTGCCAGCACTGAAAGCTGTTGCTAGCCAGCACCCTTCCTTGGAAGCGCTTTCACAGGAGCAGCAACACTGGGGCTTTGCGCTTCTCTAGCCACCAAGCGTCACGGTCCTTCTCTTTCCGTCTCGTAGAAACGAGCTGAGAAATTGCAAACGTCGAGCAATTGCTCAGAGATGAAAAGTGCCAGCACTGAAAGCTGTTGCTAGCCAGCACCCTTCCTTGGAAGCGCTTTTGTAGGCCTAAGAACAGTGGGGCTCTGGGCTTCTCTAGCCACCTCATCTTCTGCTCATCCTCTCGCGCACTCTAAAGAGAGCTCAGGTGAGAAATTGCAAACGTCCAGCAATTGCTCAGAGATGAAAAGTGCCAGCACTGAAAGCTGTTGCTAGCCAGCACCCTTCCTTGGAAGCGCTTTTGTAGGCCTAAGAACACTGGGGCTCTGGGCTTCTCTAGCCACCTCATCTTCTGCTCATCCTCTCGCGCACTCTAAAGAGAGCTCAGGTGAGAAATTGAAAACGTCGAGCAATTGCTCAGAGATGAAAAGTGCCAGCACTGAAAGCTCTTGCTAGCCAGCACCCTTCCTTGGAAGCGCTTTCACAGGCGCAGCAACACTGGGGCTTTGCGCTTCTATACGCACCAAATGTCACGGTCCTTCTCTTTCCGTCTTGTAGACACGAGCTGAGAAATTGCAAACGTCGAGCAATTGCTCAGAGATGAAAAGTGCCAGCACTGAAAGCTGTTGCTAGCCAGCCCCCTTCCTTGGAAGCGCTTTTATAGGCCTAAGAACACTGGGGCTCTGGGCTTCTCTAGCCACCTCATCTTCTGCTCATCCTCTCGCGCACTCTAAAGAGAGCTCAGGTGAGAAATTGCAAACGTCGAGCAATTGCTCAGAGATGAAAAGTGCCAGCACTGAAAGCTGTTGCTAGCCAGCACCCTTCCTTGGAAGCGCTTTCACAGGAGCAGCAACACTGGGTCTTTGCGCTTCTCTAGCCACCAAGCGTCACGGTCCTTCTCTTTCCGTCTCGTAGAAACGAGCTGAGAAATTGCAAACGTCGAGCAATTGCTCAGAGATGAAAAGTGCCAGCACTGAAAGCTGTTGCTAGCCAGCACCCTTCCTTGGAAGCGCTTTTGTAGGCCTAACAACACTGGGGCTCTGGGCTTCTCTACCCACCTCATCTTCTGCTCATCCTCTCGCGCACTCTAAAGAGAGCTCAGGTGAGAAATTGCAAACGTCCAGCAATTGCTCAGAGATGAAAAGTGCCAGCACTGAAAGCTGTTGCTAGCCAGCACCCTTCCTTGGAAGCGCTTTTGTAGGCCTAAGAACACTGGGGCTCTGGGCTTCTCTAGCCACCTCATCTTCTGCTCATCCTCTCGCGCACTCTAAAGAGAGCTCAGGTGAGAAATTGCAAACGTCGAGCAATTGCTCAGAGATGAAAAGTGCCAGCACTGAAAGCTGTTGCTAGCCAGCACCCTTCCTTGGAAGTGCTTTCACAGGCGCAGTAACACTGGGGCTTTGCGCTTGTCTAGCCACCAAACGTCATGGTCATTCTCTTTCCATCTCGTAGACACGAGCTGAGAAATTGCAAACGTCGAGCAATTGCTCAGAGATGAAAAGTGCCAGCACTGAAAGCTGTTGCTAGCCAGCACCCTTCCTTGGAAGCGCTTTTGTAGGCTTAAGAACACTGGGGCTCTGGGCTTCTCTAGCCACCTCATCTTCTGCTCATCCTCTCGCGCACTCTAAAGAGAGCTCAGGTGAGAAATTGCAAACGTCCAGCAATTGCTCAGAGATGAAAAGTGCCAGCACTGAAAGCTCTTGCTAGCCAGCACCCTTCCTTGGAAGCGCTTTCACAGGCGCAGTAACACTGGGGCTTTGCGCTTCTCTACCCACCAAACATCACAGTCATTCTCTTTCCATCTTGTAGACACGAGCTGAGAAATTGCAAACGTCGAGCAATTGCTCAGAGATGAAAAGTGCCAGCACTGAAAGCTGTTGCTAGCCAGCACCCTTCCTTGGAAGCGCTTTTGTAGGCCTAAGAACACTGGGGCTCTGGGCTTCTCTAGCCACCTCATCTTCTGCTCATCCTCTCGCGCACTCTAAAGAGAGCTCAGGTGAGAAATTGCAAACGTCCAGCAATTGCTCAGAGATGAAAAGTGCCAGCACTGAAAGCTCTTGCTAGCCAGCACCCTTCCTTGGAAGTGCTTTCACAGGCGCAGTAACACTAGGGCTTTGCGCTTGTCTAGCCACCAAACGTCACGGTCATTCTCTTTCCATCTCGTAGACACGAGCTGAGAAATTGCAAACGTCGAGCAATTGCTCAGAGATGAAAAGTGCCAGCACTGAATGCTCTTGCTAGCCAGCTCCCTTCCTTGGAAGCGCTTTTGTAGGCCTAAGAACACTGGGGCTCTGGGCTTCTCTAGCCACCTCATCTTCTGCTCATCCTCTCGCGCACTCTAAAGAGAGCTCAGGTGAGAAATTGCAAACGTCCAGCAATTGCTCAGAGATGAAAAGTGCCAGCACTGAAAGCTCTTGCTAGCCAGCACCCTTCCTTGGAAGCGCTTTCACAGGCGCAGCAACACTGGGGCTTTGCGCTTCTCTAGCCACCAAACGTCACGGTCCTTCTCTTTCCGTCTCCTAGACACGAGCTGAGAAATTGCAAACGTCGAGCAATTGCTCAGAGATGAAAAGTGCCAGCACTGAAAGCTCTTGCTAGCCAGCACCCTTCCTTGGAAGCGCTTTCACAGGCGCAGTAACACTGGGGCTTTGCGCTTCTCTACCCACCAAACATCACGGTCATTCTCTTTCCATCTTGTAGACACGAGCTGAGAAATTGCAAACGTCGAGCAATTGCTCAGAGATGAAAAGTGCCAGCACTGAAAGCTGTTGCTAGCCAGCACCCTTCCTTGGAAGCGCTTTCACAGGCGCAGCAACACTGGGGCTTTGCGCTTCTCTAGCCATCAAACGTCACGGTCATTCTCTTTCCATCTCGTAGACACGAGCTGAGAAATTGCAAACGTCGAGCAATTGCTCAGAGATGAAAAGTGCCAGCACTGAAAGCTGTTGCTAGCCAGCACCCTTCCTTGGAAGCGCTTTTGTAGGCCTAACAACACTGGGGCTCTGGGCTTCTCTAGCCACCTCATCTACTGCTCATCCTCTCGCGCACTCTAAAGAGAGCTCAGGTGAGAAATTGCAAACGTCCAGCAATTGCTCAGAGATGAAAAGTGCCAGCATTGAAAGCTGTTGCTAGCCAGCACCCTTCCTTGGAAGCGCTTTCACAGGCGCAGCAACACTGGGGCTTTGCGCTTCTCTAGCCACCAAACGTCACGGTCCTTCTCTTTCCGTCTCCTAGACACGAGCTGAGAAATTGCAAACGTCGAGCAATTGCTCCGAGATGAAAAGTGCCAGCACTGAAAGCTGTTGCTAGCCAGCACCCTTCCTTGGAAGCGCTTTCACAGGCGCAGTAACACTGGGGCTTTGCACTTCTGTACGCACCAAACGTCACGGTCCTTCTCTTTCCGTCTCCTAGACACGAGCTGAGAAATTGCAAACGTCGAGCAATTGCTCAGAGATGAAAAGTGCCAGCACTGAAAGCTCTTGCTAGCCAGCACCCTTCCTTGGAAGCGCTTTCACAGGCGCAGTAACACTGGGGCTTTGCGCTTCTCTAGCCATCAAACGTCATGGTCATTCTCTTTCCATCTCGTAGACACGAGCTGAGAAATTGCAAACGTCGAGCAATTGCTCAGAGATGAAAAGTGCCAGCACTGAAAGCTCTTGCTAGCCAGCACCCTTCCTTGGAAGCGCTTTTGTAGGCCTAAGAACACTGGGGCTCTGGGCTTCTCTAGCCACCTCATCTTCTGCTCATCCTCTCGCGCACTCTAAAGAGAGCTCAGGTGAGAAATTGCAAACGTCCAGCAATTGCTCAGAGATGAAAAGTGCCAGCACTGAAAGCTCTTGCTAGCCAGCACCCTTCCTTGGAAGCGCTTTCACAGGAGCAGCAACACTGGCGCTTTGCGATTCTATACGCACCAAACGTCACGGTCCTTCTCTTTCCGTCTCGTAGACACGAGCTGAGAAATTGCAAACGTCCAGCAATTGCTCAGAGATGAAAAGTGCCAGCACTGAAAGCTCTTGCTAGCCAGCCCCCTTCCTTGGAAGCGCTTTTGTAGGCCTAAGAACACTGGGGCTCTGGGCTTCTCTAGCCACCTCATCTTCTGCTCATCCTCTCGCGCACTCTAAAGAGAGTTCAGGTGAGAAATTGCAAACGTCCAGCAATTGCTCAGAGATGAAAAGTGCCAGCACTGAAAGCTCTTGCTAGCCAGCCCCCTTCCTTGGAAGCGCTTTTGTAGGCTTAAGAACACTGGGGCTCTGGGCTTCTCTAGCCACCTCATCTTCTGCTCATCCTCTCGCGCACTCTAAAGAGAGCTCAGGTGAGAAATTGCAAACGTCCAGCAATTGCTCAGAGATGAAAAGTGCCAGCACTGAAAGCTCTTGCTAGCCAGCACCCTTCCTTGGAAGCGCTTTCACAGGCGCAGCAACACTGGGGCTTTGCGCTTCTCTAGCCACCAAACGTCACGGTCATTCTCTTTCCGTCGGTAGACACGAGCTGAGAAATTGCAAACGTCGAGCAATTGCTCAGAGATGAAAAGTGCCAGCACTGAAAGCTGTTGCTAGCCAGCACCCTTCCTTGGAAGCGCTTTTGTACGCCTAAGAACACTGGGGCTCTGGGCTTCTCTAGCCACCTCATCTACTGCTCATCCTCTCGCGCACTCTAAAGAGAGCTCAGGTGAGAAATTGCAAACGTCGAGCAATTGCTCAGAGATGAAAAGTGCCAGCACTGAAAGCTCTTGCTAGCCAGCACCCTTCCTTGGAAGCGCTTTCACAGGCGCAGTAACACTGGGGCTTTGCGCTTCTCTAGCCATCAAACGTCATGGTCATTCTCTTTCCAACTCGTAGACACGAGCTGAGAAATTGCAAACGTCGAGCAATTGCTCAGAGATGAAAAGTGCCAGCACTGAAAGCTGTTGCTAGCCAGCACCCTTCCTTGGAAGCGCTTTTGTAGGCCTAAGAACACTGGGGCTCTGGGCTTCTCTAGCCACCTCATCTTCTGCTCATCCTCTCGCGCACTCTAAAGAGAGCTCAGGTGAGAAATTGCAAACGTCGAGCAATTGCTCAGAGATGAAAAGTGCCAGCACTGAAAGCTGTTGCTAGCCAGCACCCTTCCTTGGAAGCGCTTTCACAGGCGCAGCAACACTGGGGCTTTGCGCTTCTATACGCACCAAACGTCACGGTCCTTCTCTTTCCGTCTCGTAGACACGAGCTGAGAAATTGCAAACGTCGAGCAATTGCTCAGAGACGAAAAGTGCCAGCACTGAAAGCTGTTGCTAGCCAGCACCCTTCCTTGGAAGCGCTTTCACAGGTGCAGCAACACTGGGGCTTTGCGCTTGTCTAGCCACCAAACGTCACGGTCCTTCTCTTTCCGTCTCGTAGACACGAGCTGAGAAATTGCAAACGTCGAGCAATTGCTCAGAGATGAAAAGTGCCAGCACTGAAAGCTGTTGCTAGCCAGCACCCTTCCTTGGAAGCGCTTTTGTAGGCTTAAGAACACTGGGGCTCTGGGCTTCTCTAGCCACCTCATCTTCTGCTCATCGTCTCGCGCACTCTAAAGAGAGCTCAGGTGAGAAATTGCAAACGTCGAGCAATTGCTCAGAGATGAAAAGTGCCAGCACTGAAAGCTGTTGCTAGCCAGCACCCTTCCTTGGAAGCGCTTTCACAGGCGCAGCAACACTGGGGCTTTGCGCTTGTCTAGCCACCAAACGTCACGGTCATTCTCTTTCCGTCGGTAGACACGAGCTGAGAAATTGCAAACGTCGAGCAATTGCTCAGAGATGAAAAGTGCCAGCACTGAAAGCTCTTGCTAGCCAGCACCCTTCCTTGGAAGCGCTTTCACAGGCGCAGCAACACTGGGGCTTTGCGCTTCTCTAGCCATCAAACGTCATGGTCATTCTCTTTCCATCTCGTAGACACGAGCTGAGAAATTGCAAACGTCCAGCAATTGCTCAGAGATGAAAAGTGCCAGCACTGAAAGCTCTTGCTAGCCAGCACCCTTCCTTGGAAGCGCTTTCACAGGCGCAGTAACACTGGGGCTTTGCGCTTCTCTAGCCATCAAACGTCATGGTCATTCTCTTTCCATCTCGTAGACACGAGCTGAGAAATTGCAAACGTCGAGCAATTGCTCAGAGATGAAAAGTGCCAGCACTGAAAGCTGTTGCTAGCCAGCACCCTTCCTTGGAAGCGCTTTTGTAGGCCTAACAACACTGGGGCTCTGGGCTTCTCTACCCACCTCATCTTCTGCTCATCCTCTCGCGCACTCTAAAGAGAGCTCAGTTGAGAAATTGCAAACGTCGAGCAATTGCTCAGAGATGAAAAGTGCCAGCACTGAAAGCTCTTGCTAGCCAGCACCCTTCCTTGGAAGCGCTTTCACAGGCGCAGCAACACTGGCGCTTTGCGATTCTATACGCACCAAACGTCACGGTCATTCTCTTTCCGTCTCGTAGACACGAGCTGAGAAATTGCAAACGTCCAGCAATTGCTCAGAGATGAAAAGTGCCAGCACTGAAAGCTCTTGCTAGCCAGCACCCTTCCTTGGAAGCGCTTTTGTAGGCCTAACAACACTGGGGCTCTGGGCTTCTCTAGCCACCTCATCTTCTGCTCATCCTCTCGCGCACTCTAAAGAGAGTTCAGGTGAGAAATTGCAAACGTCCAGCAATTGCTCAGAGATGAAAAGTGCCAGCACTGAAAGCTCTTGCTAGCCAGCCCCCTTCCTTGGAAGCGCTTTTGTAGGCTTAAGAACACTGGGGCTCTGGGCTTCTCTAGCCACCTCATCTTCTGCTCATCCTCTCGCGCACTCTAAAGAGAGCTCAGGTGAGAAATTGCAAACGTCCAGCAATTGCTCAGAGATGAAAAGTGCCAGCACTGAAAGCTCTTGCTAGCCAGCACCCTTCCTTGGAAGCGCTTTCACAGGCGCAGCAACACTGGGGCTTTGCGCTTCTCTAGCCACCAAACGTCACGGTCATTCTCTTTCCGTCGGTAGACACGAGCTGAGAAATTGCAAACGTCGAGCAATTGCTCAGAGATGAAAAGTGCCAGCACTGAAAGCTGTTGCTAGCCAGCACCCTTCCTTGGAAGCGCTTTTGTAGGCCTAAGAACACTGGGGCTCTGGGCTTCTCTAGCCACCTCATCTACTGCTCATCCTCTCGCGCACTCTAAAGAGAGCTCAGGTGAGAAATTGCAAACGTCCAGCAATTGCTCAGAGATGAAAAGTGCCAGCACTGAAAGCTCTTGCTAGCCAGCACCCTTCCTTGGAAGTGCTTTCACAGGCGCAGTAACACTGGGGCTTTGCGCTTCTCTAGCCATCAAACGTCATGGTCATTCTCTTTCCAACTCGTAGACACGAGCTGAGAAATTGCAAACGTCGAGCAATTGCTCAGAGATGAAAAGTGCCAGCACTGAAAGCTGTTGCTAGCCAGCACCCTTCCTTGGAAGCACTTTTGTAGGCCTAAGAACACTGGGGCTCTGGGCTTCTCTAGCCACCTCATCTTCTGCTCATCCTCTCGCGCACTCTAAAGAGAGCTCAGGTGAGAAATTGCAAACGTCGAGCAATTGCTCAGAGATGAAAAGTGCCAGCACTGAAAGCTCTTGCTAGCCAGCACCCTTCCTTGGAAGCGCTTTCACAGGCGCAGCAACACTGGGGCTTTGCGCTTCTATACGCACCAAACGTCACGGTCCTTCTCTTTCCGTCTCGTAGACACGAGCTGAGAAATTGCAAACGTCCAGCAATTGCTCAGAGATGAAAAGTGCCAGCACTGAAAGCTCTTGCTAGCCAGCACCCTTCCTTGGAAGCGCTTTCACAGGTGCAGCAACACTGGGGCTTTGCGCTTCTCTAGCCACCAAACGTCACGGTCCTTCTCTTTCCGTCTCGTAGACACGAGCTGAGAAATTGCAAACGTCGAGCAATTGCTCAGAGATGAAAAGTGCCAGCACTGAAAGCTGTTGCTAGCCAGCACCCTTCCTTGGAAGCGCTTTTGTAGGCTTAAGAACACTGGGGCTCTGGGCTTCTCTAGCCACCTCATCTTCTGCTCATCCTCTCGCGCACTCTAAAGAGAGCTCAGGTGAGAAATTGCAAACGTCGAGCAATTGCTCAGAGATGAAAAGTGCCAGCACTGAAAGCTGTTGCTAGCCAGCACCCTTCCTTGGAAGTGCTTTCACAGGCGCAGCAACACTGGGGCTTTGCGCTTGTCTAGCCACCAAACGTCACGGTCATTCTCTTTCCAACTCGTAGACACGAGCTGAGAAATTGCAAACGTCGATCAATTGCTCCGAGATGAAAAGTGCCAGCACTGAAAGCTGTTGCTAGCCAGCACCCTTCCTTGGAAGCACTTTTGTAGGCCTAAGAACACTGGGGCTCTGGGCTTCTCTAGCCACCTCATCTTCTGCTCATCCTCTCGCGCACTCTAAAGAGAGCTCAGGTGAGAAATTGCAAACGTCGAGCAATTGCTCAGAGATGAAAAGTGCCAGCACTGAAAGCTGTTGCTAGCCAGCACCCTTCCTTGGAAGCGCTTTCACAGGCGCAGCAACACTGGGGCTTTGCGCTTCTATACGCACCAAACGTCACGGTCCTTCTCTTTCCGTCTCGTAGACACGAGCTGAGAAATTGCAAACGTCGAGCAATTGCTCAGAGATGAAAAGTGCCAGCACTGAAAGCTCTTGCTAGCCAGCACCCTTCCTTGGAAGCGCTTTCACAGGTGCAGCAACACTGGGGCTTTGCGCTTCTCTAGCCACCAAACGTCACGGTCATTCTCTTTCCGTCTCGTAGACACGAGCTGAGAAATTGCAAACGTCGAGCAATTGCTCAGAGATGAAAAGTGCCAGCACTGAAAGCTGTTGCTAGCCAGCACCCTTCCTTGGAAGCGCTTTTGTAGGCTTAAGAACACTGGGGCTCTGGGCTTCTCTAGCCACCTCATCTTCTGCTCATCCTCTCGCGCACTCTAAAGAGAGCTCAGGTGAGAAATTGCAAACGTCGAGCAATTGCTCAGAGATGAAAAGTGCCAGCACTGAAAGCTGTTGCTAGCCAGCACCCTTCCTTGGAAGCGCTTTCACAGGCGCAGCAACACTGGGGCTTTGCGCTTGTCTAGCCACCAAACGTCACGGTCATTCTCTTTCCGTCGGTAGACACGAGCTGAGAAATTGCAAACGTCGAGCAATTGCTCAGAGATGAAAAGTGCCAGCACTGAAAGCTGTTGCTAGCCAGCACCCTTCCTTGGAAGCGCTTTCACAGGCGCAGCAACACTGGGGCTTTGCGCTTCTCTAGCCATCAAACGTCATGGTCATTCTCTTTCCGTCTCGTAGACACGAGCTGAGAAATTGCAAACGTCCAGCAATTGCTCAGAGATGAAAAGTGCCAGCACTGAAAGCTCTTGCTAGCCAGCACCCTTCCTTGGAAGCGCTTTCACAGGCGCAGTAACACTGGGGCTTTGCGCTTCTCTAGCCATCAAACGTCATGGTCATTCTCTTTCCGTCTCGTAGACACGAGCTGAGAAATTGCAAACGTCGAGCAATTGCTCAGAGATGAAAAGTGCCAGCATTGAAAGCTGTTGCTAGCCAGCACCCTTCCTTGGAAGCGCTTTTGTAGGCCTAACAACACTGGGGCTCTGGGCTTCTCTAGCCACCTCATCTTCTGCTCATCCTCTCGCGCACTCTAAAGAGAGCTCAGTTGAGAAATTGCAAACGTCGAGCAATTGCTCAGAGATGAAAAGTGCCAGCACTGAAAGCTCTTGCTAGCCAGCACCCTTCCTTGGAAGCGCTTTCACAGGCGCAGCAACACTGGCGCTTTGCGATTCTATACGCACCAAACGTCACGGTCATTCTCTTTCCGTCTCGTAGACACGAGCTGAGAAATTGCAAACGTCCAGCAATTGCTCAGAGATGAAAAGTGCCAGCACTGAAAGCTCTTGCTAGCCAGCACCCTTCCTTGGAAGCGCTTTTGTAGGCCTAACAACACTGGGGCTCTGGGCTTCTCTAGCCACCTCATCTTCTGCTCATCCTCTCGCGCACTCTAAAGAGAGTTCAGGTGAGAAATTGCAAACGTCCAGCAATTGCTCAGAGATGAAAAGTGCCAGCACTGAAAGCTCTTGCTAGCCAGCCCCCTTCCTTGGAAGCGCTTTTGTAGGCTTAAGAACACTGGGGCTCTGGGCTTCTCTAGCCACCTCATCTTCTGCTCATCCTCTCGCGCACTCTAAAGAGAGCTCAGGTGAGAAATTGCAAACGTCCAGCAATTGCTCAGAGATGAAAAGTGCCAGCACTGAAAGCTCTTGCTAGCCAGCACCCTTCCTTGGAAGCGCTTTCACAGGCGCAGCAACACTGGGGCTTTGCGCTTCTCTAGCCACCAAACGTCACGGTCATTCTCTTTCCGTCGGTAGACACGAGCTGAGAAATTGCAAACGTCGAGCAATTGCTCAGAGATGAAAAGTGCCAGCACTGAAAGCTGTTGCTAGCCAGCACCCTTCCTTGGAAGCGCTTTTGTAGGCCTAAGAACACTGGGGCTCTGGGCTTCTCTAGCCACCTCATCTACTGCTCATCCTCTCGCGCACTCTAAAGAGAGCTCAGGTGAGAAATTGCAAACGTCCAGCAATTGCTCAGAGATGAAAAGTGCCAGCACTGAAAGCTCTTGCTAGCCAGCACCCTTCCTTGGAAGTGCTTTCACAGGCGCAGTAACACTGGGGCTTTGCGCTTCTCTAGCCATCAAACGTCATGGTCATTCTCTTTCCAACTCGTAGACACGAGCTGAGAAATTGCAAACGTCGAGCAATTGCTCAGAGATGAAAAGTGCCAGCACTGAAAGCTGTTGCTAGCCAGCACCCTTCCTTGGAAGCGCTTTTGTACGCCTAAGAACACTGGGGCTCTGGGCTTCTCTAGCCACCTCATCTTCTGCTCATCCTCTCGCGCACTCTAAAGAGAGCTCAGGTGAGAAATTGCAAACGTCGAGCAATTGCTCAGAGATGAAAAGTGCCAGCACTGAAAGCTGTTGCTAGCCAGCACCCTTCCTTGGAAGCGCTTTCACAGGCGCAGCAACACTGGGGCTTTGCGCTTCTATACGCACCAAACGTCACGGTCCTTCTCTTTCCGTCTCCTAGACACGAGCTGAGAAATTGCAAACGTCGAGCAATTGCTCAGAGATGAAAAGTGCCAGCACTGAAAGCTCTTGCTAGCCAGCACCCTTCCTTGGAAGCGCTTTCACAGGTGCAGCAACACTGGGGCTTTGCGCTTCTCTAGCCACCAAACGTCACGGTCATTCTCTTTCCGTCTCGTAGACACGAGCTGAGAAATTGCAAACGTCGAGCAATTGCTCAGAGATGAAAAGTGCCAGCACTGAAAGCTGTTGCTAGCCAGCACCCTTCCTTGGAAGCGCTTTTGTAGGCTTAAGAACACTGGGGCTCTGGGCTTCTCTAGCCACCTCATCTTCTGCTCATCCTCTCGCGCACTCTAAAGAGAGCTCAGGTGAGAAATTGCAAACGTCGAGCAATTGCTCAGAGATGAAAAGTGCCAGCACTGAAAGCTCTTGCTAGCCAGCACCCTTCCTTGGAAGTGCTTTCACAGGCGCAGCAACACTGGGGCTTTGCGCTTGTCTAGCCACCAAACGTCACGGTCATTCTCTTTCCAACTCGTAGACACGAGCTGAGAAATTGCAAACGTCGAGCAATTGCTCAGAGATGAAAAGTGCCAGCACTGAAAGCTGTTGCTAGCCAGCACCCTTCCTTGGAAGCACTTTTGTAGGCCTAAGAACACTGGGGCTCTGGGCTTCTCTAGCCACCTCATCTTCTGCTCATCCTCTCGCGCACTCTAAAGAGAGCTCAGGTGAGAAATTGCAAACGTCGAGCAATTGCTCAGAGATGAAAAGTGCCAGCACTGAAAGCTGTTGCTAGCCAGCACCCTTCCTTGGAAGCGCTTTCACAGGCGCAGCAACACTGGGGCTTTGCGCTTCTATACGCACCAAACGTCACGGTCCTTCTCTTTCCGTCTCGTAGACACGAGCTGAGAAATTGCAAACGTCCAGCAATTGCTCAGAGATGAAAAGTGCCAGCACTGAAAGCTCTTGCTAGCCAGCACCCTTCCTTGGAAGCGCTTTCACAGGTGCAGCAACACTGGGGCTTTGCGCTTCTCTAGCCACCAAACGTCACGGTCCTTCTCTTTCCGTCTCGTAGACACGAGCTGAGAAATTGCAAACGTCGAGCAATTGCTCAGAGATGAAAAGTACCAGCACTGAAAGCTGTTGCTAGCCAGCACCCTTCCTTGGAAGCGCTTTTGTAGGCTTAAGAACACTGGGGCTCTGGGCTTCTCTAGCCACCTCATCTTCTGCTCATCCTCTCGCGCACTCTAAAGAGAGCTCAGGTGAGAAATTGCAAACGTCGAGCAATTGCTCAGAGATGAAAAGTGCCAGCACTGAAAGCTGTTGCTAGCCAGCACCCTTCCTTGGAAGCGCTTTCACAGGCGCAGCAACACTGGGGCTTTGCGCTTGTCTAGCCACCAAACGTCACGGTCATTCTCTTTCCGTCGGTAGACACGAGCTGAGAAATTGCAAACGTCGAGCAATTGCTCAGAGATGAAAAGTGCCAGCACTGAAAGCTGTTGCTAGCCAGCACCCTTCCTTGGAAGCGCTTTCACAGGCGCAGCAACACTGGGGCTTTGCGCTTCTCTAGCCATCAAACGTCATGGTCATTCTCTTTCCGTCTCGTAGACACGAGCTGAGAAATTGCAAACGTCCAGCAATTGCTCAGAGATGAAAAGTGCCAGCACTGAAAGCTCTTGCTAGCCAGCACCCTTCCTTGGAAGCGCTTTCACAGGCGCAGTAACACTGGGGCTTTGCGCTTCTCTAGCCATCAAACGTCATGGTCATTCTCTTTCCATCTCGTAGACACGAGCTGAGAAATTGCAAACGTCGAGCAATTGCTCAGAGATGAAAAGTGCCAGCATTGAAAGCTGTTGCTAGCCAGCACCCTTCCTTGGAAGCGCTTTTGTAGGCCTAACAACACTGGGGCTCTGGGCTTCTCTAGCCACCTCATCTTCTGCTCATCCTCTCGCGCACTCTAAAGAGAGCTCAGTTGAGAAATTGCAAACGTCGAGCAATTGCTCAGAGATGAAAAGTGCCAGCACTGAAAGCTCTTGCTAGCCAGCACCCTTCCTTGGAAGCGCTTTCACAGGCGCAGCAACACTGGCGCTTTGCGATTCTATACGCACCAAACGTCACGGTCATTCTCTTTCCGTCTCGTAGACACGAGCTGAGAAATTGCAAACGTCCAGCAATTGCTCAGAGATGAAAAGTGCCAGCACTGAAAGCTCTTGCTAGCCAGCCCCCTTCCTTGGAAGCGCTTTTGTAGGCCTAAGAACACTGGGGCTCTGGGCTTCTCTAGCCACCTAATCTTCTGCTCATCCTCTCGCGCACTCTAAAGAGAGTTCAGGTGAGAAATTGCAAACGTCCAGCAATTGCTCAGAGATGAAAAGTGCCAGCACTGAAAGCTGTTGCTAGCCAGCACCCTTCCTTGGAAGCGCTTTTGTAGGCCTAAGAACACTGGGGCTCTGGGCTTCTCTAGCCACCTCATCTTCTGCTCATCCTCTCGCGCACTCTAAAGAGAGCTCAGGTGAGAAATTGCAAACGTCGAGCAATTGCTCAGAGATGAAAAGTGCCAGCACTGAAAGCTCTTGCTAGCCAGCACCCTTCCTTGGAAGCGCTTTCACAGGCGCAGTAACACTGGGGCTTTGCGCTTCTCTAGCCACCAAACGTCACGGTCATTCTCTTTCCGTCTCATAGACACGAGCTGAGAAATTGCAAACGTCGAGCAATTGCTCAGAGATGAAAAGTGCCAGCACTGAAAGCTGTTGCTAGCCAGCACCCTTCCTTGGAAGCGCTTTTGTACGCCTAAGAACACTGGGGCTCTGGGCTTCTCTAGCCACCTCATCTACTGCTCATCCTCTCGCGCACTCTAAAGAGAGCTCAGGTGAGAAATTGCAAACGTCCAGCAATTGCTCAGAGATGAAAAGTGCCAGCACTGAAAGCTCTTGCTAGCCAGCACCCTTCCTTGGAAGTGCTTTCACAGGCGCAGCAACACTGGGGCTTTGCGCTTCTCTACGCACCAAACGTCACGGTCCTTCTCTTTCCGTCTCCTAGACACGAGCTGAGAAATTGCAAACGTCCAGCAATTGCTCAGAGAAGAAAAGTGCCAGCACTGAAAGCTGTTGCTAGCCAGCACCCTTCCTTGGAAGCGCTTTTGTAGGCCTAACAACACTGGGGCTCTGGGCTTCTCTAGCCACCTCATCTTCTGCTCATCCTCTCGCGCACTCTAAAGAGAGCTCAGGTGAGAAATTGCAAACGTCGAGCAATTGCTCAGAGATGAAAAGTGCCAGCACTGAAAGCTCTTGCTAGCCAGCACCCTTCCTTGGAAGCGCTTTCACAGGCGCAGCAACACTGGGGCTTTGCGCTTCTATACGCACCAAACGTCACGGTCCTTCTCTTTCCGTCTCGTAGACACGAGCTGAGAAATTGCAAACGTCGAGCAATTGCTCAGAGATGAAAAGTGCCAGCACTGAAAGCTGTTGCTAGCCAGCACCCTTCCTTGGAAGCGCTTTCACAGGTGCAGCAACACTGGGGCTTTGCGCTTCTCTAGCCACCAAACGTCACGGTCCTTCTCTTTCCGTCTCGTAGACACGAGCTGAGAAATTGCAAACGTCGAGCAATTGCTCAGAGATGAAAAGTGCCAGCACTGAAAGCTGTTGCTAGCCAGCACCCTTCCTTGGAAGCGCTTTCACAGGAGCAGCAACACTGGGGCTTTGCGCTTCTATACGCACCAAACGTAACGGTCCTTCTCTTTCCGTCTCGTAGACACGAGCTGAGAAATTGCAAACGTCGAGCAATTGCTCAGAGATGAAAAGTGCCAGCACTGAAAGCTCTTGCTAGCCAGCACCCTTCCTTGGAAGCGCTTTCACAGGCGCAGCAACACTGGGGCTTTGCGCTTCTATACGCACCAAACGTCACGGTCATTCTCTTTCCGTCTCGTAGACACGAGCTGAGAAATTGCAAACGTCGAGCAATTGCTCAGAGATGAAAAGTGCCAGCACTGAAAGCTGTTGCTAGCCAGCACCCTTCCTTGGAAGCGCTTTCACAGGTGCAGCAACACTGGGGCTTTGCGCTTCTCTAGCCACCAAACGTCACGGTCCTTCTCTTTCCGTCTCGTAGACACGAGCTGAGAAATTGCAAACGTCGAGCAATTGCTCAGAGATGAAAAGTGCCAGCACTGAAAGCTCTTGCTAGCCAGCACCCTTCCTTGGAAGCGCTTTCACAGGCGCAGTAACACTGGGGCTTTGCGCTTCTCTAGCCATCAAACGTCATGGTCATTCTCTTTCCAATTCGTAGACACGAGCTGAGAAATTGCAAACGTCGAGCAATTGCTCAGAGATGAAAAGTGCCAGCACTGAAAGCTGTTGCTAGCCAGCACCCTTCCTTGGAAGCGCTTTTGTAGGCCTAAGAACACTGGGGCTCTGGGCTTCTCTAGCCACCTCATCTTCTGCTCATCCTCTCGCGCACTCTAAAGAGAGCTCAGGTGAGAAATTGCAAACGTCGAGCAATTGCTCAGAGATGAAAAGTGCCAGCACTGAAAGCTGTTGCTAGCCAGCACCCTTCCTTGCAAGCGCTTTCACAGGCGCAGCAACACTGGGGCTTTGCGCTTCTATACGCACCAAACGTCACGGTCCTTCTCTTTCAGTCGGTAGACACGAGCTGAGAAATTGCAAACGTCGAGCAATTGCTCAGAGATGAAAAGTGCCAGCACTGAAAGCTGTTGCTAGCCAGCACCCTTCCTTGGAAGCGCTTTCACAGGCGCAGTAACACTGGGTCTTTGCACTTCTGTACGCACCAAACGTCACGGTCCTTCTCTTTCCGTCTCCTAGACACGAGCTGAGAAATTGCAAACGTCGAGCAATTGCTCAGAGATGAAAAGTGCCAGCACTGAAAGCTGTTGCTAGCCAGCACCCTTCCTTGGAAGCGCTTTCACAGGCGCAGTAACACTGGGGCTTTGCGCTTCTCTAGCCATCAAACGTCATGGTCATTCTCTTTCCATCTCGTAGACACGAGCTGAGAAATTGCAAACGTCGAGCAATTGCTCAGAGATGAAAAGTGCCAGCACTGAAAGCTGTTGCTAGCCAGCACCCTTCCTTGGAAGCGCTTTTGTAGGCCTAAGAACACTGGGGCTCTGGGCTTCTCTAGCCACCTCATCTTCTGCTCATCCTCTCGCGCACTCTAAAGAGAGCTCAGGTGAGAAATTGCAAACGTCCAGCAATTGCTCAGAGATGAAAAGTGCCAGCACTGAAAGCTGTTGCTAGCCAGCACCCTTCCTTGGAAGCGCTTTTGTAGGCCTAAGAACACTGGGGCTCTGGGCTTCTCTAGCCACCTCATCTTCTGCTCATCCTCTCGCGCACTCTAAAGAGAGCTCAGGTGAGAAATTGCAAACGTCCAGCAATTGCTCAGAGATGAAAAGTGCCAGCACTGAAAGCTCTTGCTAGCCAGCACCCTTCCTTGGAAGCGCTTTCACAGGCGCAGCAACACTGGGGCTTTGCGCTTCTCTAGCCACCAAACGTCACGGTCATTCTCTTTCCGTCGGTAGACACGAGCTGAGAAATTGCAAACGTCGAGCAATTGCTCAGAGATGAAAAGTGCCAGCACTGAAAGCTGTTGCTAGCCAGCACCCTTCCTTGGAAGCGCTTTCACAGGCGCAGTAACACTGGGGCTTTGCACTTCTGTACGCACCAAACGTCACGGTCCTTCTCTTTCCGTCTCGTAGACACGAGCTGAGAAATTGCAAACGTCCAGCAATTGCTCCAAGATGAAAAGTGCCAGCACTGAAAGCTCTTGCTAGCCAGCACCCTTCCTTGGAAGCGCTTTTGTAGGCCTAAGAACACTGGGGCTCTGGGCTTCTCTAGCCACCTCATCTTCTGCTCATCCTCTTGCGCACTCTAAAGAGAGCTCAGGTGAGAAATTGCAAACGTCCAGCAATTGCTCAGAGATGAAAAGTGCCAGCACTGAAAGCTCTTGCTAGCCAGCACCCTTCCTTGGAAGCGCTTTCACAGGAGCAGCAACACTGGGGCTTTGCGCTTCTCTAGCCACCAAACGTCACGGTCCTTCTCTTTCCGTCTCCTAGACACGAGCTGAGAAATTGCAAACGTCGAGCAATTGCTCCGAGATGAAAAGTGCCAGCACTGAAAGCTGTTGCTAGCCAGCACCCTTCCTTGGAAGCGCTTTTGTACGCCTAAGAACACTGGGGCTCTGGGCTTCTCTAGCCACCTCATCTTCTGCTCATCCTCTCGCGCACTCTAAAGAGAGCTCAGGTGAGAAATTGCAAACGTCCAGCAATTGCTCAGAGATGAAAAGTGCCAGCACTGAAAGCTCTTGCTAGCCAGCACCCTTCCTTGGAAGTGCTTTCACAGGCGCAGTAACACTGGGGCTTTGCGCTTCTCTAGCCATCAAACGTCATGGTCATTCTCTTTCCAACTCGTAGACACGAGCTGAGAAATTGCAAACGTCGAGCAATTGCTCCGAGATGAAAAGTGCCAGCACTGAAAGCTGTTGCTAGCCAGCCCCCTTCCTTGGAAGCGCTTTTGTAGGCCTAAGAACACTGGGGCTCTGGGCTTCTCTAGCCACCTCATCTTCTGCTCATCCTCTCGCGCACTCTAAAGAGAGCTCAGGTGAGAAATTGCAAACGTCCAGCAATTGCTCAGAGATGAAAAGTGCCAGCACTGAAAGCTGTTGCTAGCCAGCACCCTTCCTTGGAAGCGCTTTCACAGGTGCAGCAACACTGGGGCTTTGCGCTTCTATACGCACCAAACGTCACGGTCCTTCTCTTTCCGTCTCGTAGACACGAGCTGAGAAATTGCAAACGTCGAGCAATTGCTCAGAGATGAAAAGTGCCAGCACTGAAAGCTCTTGCTAGCCAGCACCCTTCCTTGGAAGCGCTTTCACAGGTGCAGCAACACTGGGGCTTTGCGCTTCTATACGCACCAAACGTCACGGTCCTTCTCTTTCCGTCTCGTAGACACGAGCTGAGAAATTGCAAACGTCCAGCAATTGCTCAGAGATGAAAAGTGCCAGCACTGAAAGCTGTTGCTAGCCAGCACCCTTCCTTGGAAGCGCTTTTGTAGGCTTAAGAACACTGGGGCTCTGGGCTTCTCTAGCCACCTCATCTTCTGCTCATCCTCTCGCGCACTCTAAAGAGAGCTCAGGTGAGAAATTGCAAACGTCCAGCAATTGCTCAGAGATGAAAAGTGCCAGTACTGAAAGCTCTTGCTAGCCAGCACCCTTCCTTGGAAGCGCTTTTGTAGGCTTAAGAACACTGGGGCTCTGGGCTTCTCTAGCCACCTCATCTTCTGCTCATCCTCTCGCGCACTCTAAAGAGAGTTCAGGTGAGAAATTGCAAACGTCCAGCAATTGCTCCGAGATGAAAAGTGCCAGCACTGAAAGCTCTTGCTAGCCAGCCCCCTTCCTTGGAAGCGCTTTTGTAGGCTTAAGAACACTGGGGCTCTGGGCTTCTCTAGCCACCTCATCTTCTGCTCATCCTCTCGCGCACTCTAAAGAGAGCTCAGGTGAGAAATTGCAAACGTCCAGCAATTGCTCCGAGATGAAAAGTGCCAGCACTGAAAGCTCTTGCTAGCCAGCACCCTTCCTTGGAAGCGCTTTCACAGGCGCAGCAACACTGGGGCTTTGCACTTCTCTAGCCACCAAACGTCACGGTCATTCTCTTTCCATCGGTAGACACGAGCTGAGAAATTGCAAACGTCGAGCAATTGCTCAGAGATGAAAAGTGCCAGCACTGAAAGCTGTTGCTAGCCAGCACCCTTCCTTGGAAGCGCTTTTGTACGCCTAAGAACACTGGGGCTCTGGGCTTCTCTAGCCACCTCATCTACTGCTCATCCTCTCGCGCACTCTAAAGAGAGCTCAGGTGAGAAATTGCAAACGTCGAGCAATTGCTCAGAGATGAAAAGTGCCAGCACTGAAAGCTCTTGCTAGCCAGCACCCTTCCTTGGAAGTGCTTTCACAGGCGCAGTAACACTGGGGCTTTGCGCTTCTCTAGCCATCAAACGTCATGGTCATTCTCTTTCCAACTCGTAGACACGAGCTGAGAAATTGCAAACGTCCAGCAATTGCTCAGAGATGAAAAGTGCCAGCACTGAAAGCTGTTGCTAGCCAGCCCCCTTCCTTGGAAGCGCTTTTGTAGGCCTAAGAACACTGGGGCTCTGGGCTTCTCTAGCTACCTCATCTTCTGCTCATCCTCTCGCGCACTCTAAAGAGAGCTCAGGTGAGAAATTGCAAACGTCGAGCAATTGCTCAGAGATGAAAAGTGCCAGCACTGAAAGCTGTTGCTAGCCAGCACCCTTCCTTGGAAGCGCTTTCACAGGCGCAGCAACACTGGGGCTTTGCGCTTCTATACGCACCAAACGTCACGGTCCTTCTCTTTCCGTCTCGTAGACACGAGCTGAGAAATTGCAAACGTCGAGCAATTGCTCAGAGATGAAAAGTGCCAGCACTGAAAGCTGTTGCTAGCCAGCACCCTTCCTTGGAAGCGCTTTCACAGGTGCAGCAACACTGGGGCTTTGCGCTTCTCTAGCCACCAAACGTCACGGTCGTTCTCTTTCCGTCTCGTAGACACGAGCTGAGAAATTGCAAACGTCGAGCAATTGCTCAGAGATGAAAAGTGCCAGCACTGAAAGCTCTTGCTAGCCAGCACCCTTCCTTGGAAGCGCTTTCACAGGAGCAGCAACACTGGGGCTTTGCGCTTCTATACGCACCAAACGTCACGGTCCTTCTCTTTCCGTCTCGTAGACACGAGCTGAGAAATTGCAAACGTCGAGCAATTGCTCCGAGATGAAAAGTGCCAGCACTGAAAGCTGTTGCTAGCCAGCACCCTTCCTTGGAAGCGCTTTCACAGGCGCAGCAACACTGGGGCTTTGCGCTTCTCTAGCCACCAAACGTCACGGTCCTTCTCTTTCCGTCTCGTAGACACGAGCTGAGAAATTGCAAACGTCGAGCAATTGCTCAGAGATGAAAAGTGCCAGCACTGAAAGCTGTTGCTAGCCAGCACCCTTCCTTGGAAGCGCTTTCACAGGAGCAGCAACTCTGGGGCTTTGCGCTTCTATACGCACCAAACGTCACGGTCCTTCTCTTTCCGTCTCGTAGACACGAGCTGAGAAATTGCAAACGTCGAGCAATTGCTCAGAGATGAAAAGTGCCAGCACTGAAAGCTCTTGCTAGCCAGCACCCTTCCTTGGAAGCGCTTTCACAGGCGCAGCAACACTGGGGCTTTGCGCTTCTCTAGCCACCAAACGTCACGGTCCTTCTCTTTCCGTCGGTAGACACGAGCTGAGAAATTGCAAACGTCGAGCAATTGCTCCGAGATGAAAAGTGCCAGCACTGAAAGCTGTTGCTAGCCAGCACCCTTCCTTGGAAGCGCTTTCACAGGCGCAGTAACACTGGGGCTTTGCACTTCTGTACGCACCAAACGTCACGGTCCTTCTCTTTCCGTCTCGTAGACACGAGCTGAGAAATTGCAAACGTCGAGCAATTGCTCAGAGATGAAAAGTGCCAGCACTGAAAGCTGTTGCTAGCCAGCACCCTTCCTTGGAAGCGCTTTTGTAGGCCTAAGAACACTGGGGCTCTGGGCTTCTCTAGCCACCTCATCTACTGCTCATCCTCTCGCGCACTCTAAAGAGAGCTCAGGTGAGAAATTGCAAACGTCCAGCAATTGCTCCGAGATGAAAAGTGCCAGCACTGAAAGCTGTTGCTAGCCAGCACCCTTCCTTGGAAGTGCTTTCACAGGCGCAGTAACACTGGGGCTTTGCGCTTCTCTAGCCATCAAACGTCATGGTCATTCTCTTTCCAACTCGTAGACACGAGCTGAGAAATTGCAAACGTCGAGCAATTGCTCAGAGATGAAAAGTGCCAGCACTGAAAGCTCTTGCTAGCCAGCACCCTTCCTTGGAAGCGCTTTTGTAGGCCTAAGAACACTGGGGCTCTGGGCTTCTCTAGCCACCTCATCTTCTGCTCATCCTCTCGCGCACTCTAAAGAGAGCTCAGGTGAGAAATTGCAAACGTCGAGCAATTGCTCAGAGATGAAAAGTGCCAGCACTGAAAGCTCTTGCTAGCCAGCACCCTTCCTTGGAAGCGCTTTCACAGGTGCAGCAACACTGGGGCTTTGCGCTTCTCTAGCCACCAAACGTCACGGTCCTTCTCTTTCCGTCTCGTAGACACGAGCTGAGAAATTGCAAACGTCCAGCAATTGCTCAGAGATGAAAAGTGCCAGCACTGAAAGCTGTTGCTAGCCAGCACCCTTCCTTGGAAGCGCTTTCACAGGAGCAGCAACACTGGGGCTTTGCGCTTCTATACGCACCAAACATCACGGTCATTCACTTTCCGTCTCGTAGACACGAGCTGAGAAATTGCAAACGTCGAGCAATTGCTCAGAGATGAAAAGTGCCAGCACTGAAAGCTGTTGCTAGCCAGCACCCTTCCTTGGAAGCGCTTTTGTAGGCCTAAGAACACTGGGGCTCTGGGCTTCTCTAGCCACCTCATCTTCTGCTCATCCTCTCGCGCACTCTAAAGAGAGCTCAGGTGAGAAATTGCAAACGTCCAGCAATTGCTCAGAGATGAAAAGTGCCAGCACTGAAAGCTGTTGCTAGCCAGCACCCTTCCTTGGAAGCGCTTTCACAGGCGCAGCAACACTGGGGCTTTGCGCTTCTCTAGCCACCAAACGTCACGGTCCTTCTCTTTCCGTCTCGTAGACACGAGCTGAGAAATTGCAAACGTCGAGCAATTGCTCAGAGATGAAAAGTGCCAGCACTGAAAGCTCTTGCTAGCCAGCACCCTTCCTTGGAAGCGCTTTCACAGGCGCAGTAACACTGGGGCTTTGCACTTCTGTACGCACCAAACGTCACGGTCCTTCTCTTTCCGTCTCGTAGACACGAGCTGAGAAATTGCAAACGTCGAGCAATTGCTCAGAGATGAAAAGTGCCAGCACTGAAAGCTGTTGCTAGCCAGCACCCTTCCTTGGAAGCGCTTTCACAGGCGCAGTAACACTGGGGCTTTGCGCTTCTCTAGCCATCAAACGTCATGGTCATTCTCTTTCCATCTCGTAGACACGAGCTGAGAAATTGCAAACGTCGAGCAATTGCTCAGAGATGAAAAGTGCCAGCACTGAAAGCTGTTGCTAGCCAGCACCCTTCCTTGGAAGCGCTTTTGTAGGCCTAAGAACACTGGGGCTCTGGGCTTCTCTAGCCACCTCATCTTCTGCTCATCCTCTCGCGCACTCTAAAGAGAGCTCAGGTGAGAAATTGCAAACGTCCAGCAATTGCTCCGAGATGAAAAGTGCCAGCACTGAAAGCTCTTGCTAGCCAGCACCCTTCCTTGGAAGTGCTTTCACAGGCGCAGCAACACTGGGGCTTTGCGCTTCTCTAGCCACCAAACGTCACGGTCCTTCTCTTTCCGTCGGTAGACACGACCTGAGAAATTGCAAACGTCGAGCAATTGCTCCGAGATGAAAAGTGCCAGCACTGAAAGCTGTTGCTAGCCAGCACCCTTCCTTGGAAGCGCTTTCACAGGCGCAGTAACACTGGGGCTTTGCACTTCTGTACGCACCAAACGTCACGGTCCTTCTCTTTCCGTCTCCTAGACACGAGCTGAGAAATTGCAAACGTCGAGCAATTGCTCAGAGATGAAAAGTGCCAGCACTGAAAGCTCTTGCTAGCCAGCACCCTTCCTTGGAAGCGCTTTCACAGGCGCAGTAACACTGGGGCTTTGCGCTTCTCTAGCCATCAAACGTCATGGTCATTCTCTTTCCATCTCGTAGACACGAGCTGAGAAATTGCAAACGTCGAGCAATTGCTCAGAGATGAAAAGTGCCAGCACTGAAAGCTGTTGCTAGCCAGCACCCTTCCTTGGAAGCGCTTTTGTAGGCCTAAGAACACTGGGGCTCTGGGCTTCTCTAGCCACCTCATCTTCTGCTCATCCTCTCGCGCACTCTAAAGAGAGCTCAGGTGAGAAATTGCAAACGTCCAGCAATTGCTCCGAGATGAAAAGTGCCAGCACTGAAAGCTGTTGCTAGCCAGCACCCTTCCTTGGAAGTGCTTTCACAGGCGCAGCAACACTGGGGCTTTGCGCTTCTATACGCACCAAACGTCACGGTCCTTCTCTTTCAGTCGGTAGACACGAGCTGAGAAATTGCAAACGTCGAGCAATTGCTCAGAGATGAAAAGTGCCAGCACTGAAAGCTCTTGCTAGCCAGCACCCTTCCTTGGAAGCGCTTTCACAGGCGCAGTAACACTGGGTCTTTGCACTTCTGTACGCACCAAACGTCACGGTCCTTCTCTTTCCGTCTCCTAGACACGAGCTGAGAAATTGCAAACGTCGAGCAATTGCTCAGAGATGAAAAGTGCCAGCACTGAAAGCTGTTGCTAGCCAGCACCCTTCCTTGGAAGCGCTTTCACAGGCGCAGTAACACTGGGGCTTTGCGCTTCTCTAGCCATCAAACGTCATGGTCATTCTCTTTCCATCTCGTAGACACGAGCTGAGAAATTGCAAACGTCGAGCAATTGCTCAGAGATGAAAAGTGCCAGCACTGAAAGCTGTTGCTAGCCAGCACCCTTCCTTGGAAGCGCTTTTGTAGGCCTAAGAACACTGGGGCTCTGGGCTTCTCTAGCCACCTCATCTTCTGCTCATCCTCTCGCGCACTCTAAAGAGAGCTCAGGTGAGAAATTGCAAACGTCCAGCAATTGCTCAGAGATGAAAAGTGCCAGCACTGAAAGCTGTTGCTAGCCAGCACCCTTCCTTGGAAGCGCTTTTGTAGGCCTAAGAACACTGGGGCTCTGGGCTTCTCTAGCCACCTCATCTTCTGCTCATCCTCTCGCGCACTCTAAAGAGAGCTCAGGTGAGAAATTGCAAACGTCCAGCAATTGCTCAGAGATGAAAAGTGCCAGCACTGAAAGCTCTTGCTAGCCAGCACCCTTCCTTGGAAGCGCTTTCACAGGCGCAGCAACACTGGGGCTTTGCGCTTCTCTAGCCACCAAACGTCACGGTCCTTCTCTTTCCGTCGGTAGACACGAGCTGAGAAATTGCAAACGTCGAGCAATTGCTCAGAGATGAAAAGTGCCAGCACTGAAAGCTGTTGCTAGCCAGCACCCTTCCTTGGAAGCGCTTTCACAGGCGCAGTAACACTGGGGCTTTGCGCTTCTGTACGCACCAAACGTCACGGTCCTTCTCTTTCCGTCTCGTAGACACGAGCTGAGAAATTGCAAACGTCGAGCAATTGCTCCGAGATGAAAAGTGCCAGCACTGAAAGCTCTTGCTAGCCAGCACCCTTCCTTGGAAGCGCTTTTGTAGGCCTAAGAACACTGGGGCTCTGGGCTTCTCTAGCCACCTCATCTTCTGCTCATCCTCTCGCGCACTCTAAAGAGAGCTCAGGTGAGAAATTGCAAACGTCCAGCAATTGCTCAGAGATGAAAAGTGCCAGCACTGAAAGCTCTTGCTAGCCAGCACCCTTCCTTGGAAGCGCTTTCACAGGCGCAGCAACACTGGGGCTTTGCGCTTCTCTAGCCACCAAACGTCACGGTCATTCTCTTTCCGTCGGTAGACACGAGCTGAGAAATTGCAAACGTCGAGCAATTGCTCAGAGATGAAAAGTGCCAGCACTGAAAGCTGTTGCTAGCCAGCACCCTTCCTTGGAAGCGCTTTTGTACGCCTAAGAACACTGGGGCTCTGGGCTTCTCTAGCCACCTCATCTTCTGCTCATCCTCTCGCGCACTCTAAAGAGAGCTCAGGTGAGAAATTGCAAACGTCCAGCAATTGCTCAGAGATGAAAAGTGCCAGCACTGAAAGCTCTTGCTAGCCAGCACCCTTCCTTGGAAGTGCTTTCACAGGCGCAGTAACACTGGGGCTTTGCGCTTCTCTAGCCATCAAACGTCATGGTCATTCTCTTTCCAACTCGTAGACACGAGCTGAGAAATTGCAAACGTCGAGCAATTGCTCCGAGATGAAAAGTGCCAGCACTGAAAGCTGTTGCTAGCCAGCCCCCTTCCTTGGAAGCGCTTTTGTAGGCCTAACAACACTGGGGCTCTGGGCTTCTCTAGCCACCTCATCTTCTGCTCATCCTCTCGCGCACTCTAAAGAGAGCTCAGGTGAGAAATTGCAAACGTCCAGCAATTGCTCAGAGATGAAAAGTGCCAGCACTGAAAGCTGTTGCTAGCCAGCACCCTTCCTTGGAAGCGCTTTCACAGGTGCAGCAACACTGGGGCTTTGCGCTTCTATACGCACCAAACGTCACGGTCCTTCTCTTTCCGTCTCGTAGACACGAGGTGAGAAATTGCAAACGTCGAGCAATTGCTCAGAGATGAAAAGTGCCAGCACTGAAAGCTCTTGCTAGCCAGCACCCTTCCTTGGAAGCGCTTTCACAGGTGCAGCAACACTGGGGCTTTGCGCTTCTATACGCACCAAACGTCACGGTCCTTCTCTTTCCGTCTCGTAGACACGAGCTGAGAAATTGCAAACGTCCAGCAATTGCTCAGAGATGAAAAGTGCCAGCACTGAAAGCTGTTGCTAGCCAGCACCCTTCCTTGGAAGCGCTTTTGTAGGCTTAAGAACACTGGGGCGCTGGGCTTCTCTAGCCACCTCATCTTCTGCTCATCCTCTCGCGCACTCTAAAGAGAGCTCAGGTGAGAAATTGCAAACGTCGAGCAATTGCTCAGAGATGAAAAGTGCCAGCACTGAAAGCTCTTGCTAGCCAGCACCCTTCCTTGGAAGCGCTTTTGTAGGCCTAAGAACACTGGGGCTCTGGGCTTCTCTAGCCACCTCATCTTCTGCTCATCCTCTCGCGCACTCTAAAGAGAGTTCAGGTGAGAAATTGCAAACGTCCAGCAATTGCTCAGAGATGAAAAGTGCCAGCACTGAAAGCTCTTGCTAGCCAGCACCCTTCCTTGGAAGCGCTTTTGTAGGCTTAAGAACACTGGGGCTCTGGGCTTCTCTAGCCACCTCATCTTCTGCTCATCCTCTCGCGCACTCTAAAGAGAGCTCAGGTGAGAAATTGCAAACGTCCAGCAATTGCTCCGAGATGAAAAGTGCCAGCACTGAAAGCTCTTGCTAGCCAGCACCCTTCCTTGGAAGCGCTTTCACAGGCGCAGCAACACTGGGGCTTTGCACTTCTCTAGCCACCAAACGTCACGGTCATTCTCTTTCCATCGGTAGACACGAGCTGAGAAATTGCAAACGTCGAGCAATTGCTCAGAGATGAAAAGTGCCAGCACTGAAAGCTCTTGCTAGCCAGCACCCTTCCTTGGAAGCGCTTTTGTAGGCCTAAGAACACTGGGGCTCTGGGCTTCTCTAGCCACCTCATCTACTGCTCATCCTCTCGCGCACTCTAAAGAGAGCTCAGGTGAGAAATTGCAAACGTCGAGCAATTGCTCAGAGATGAAAAGTGCCAGCACTGAAAGCTCTTGCTAGCCAGCACCCTTCCTTGGAAGTGCTTTCACAGGCGCAGTAACACTGGGGCTTTGCGCTTCTCTAGCCATCAAACGTCATGGTCATTCTCTTTCCAACTCGTAGACACGAGCTGAGAAATTGCAAACGTCGAGCAATTGCTCAGAGATGAAAAGTGCCAGCACTGAAAGCTGTTGCTAGCCAGCACCCTTCCTTGGAAGCGCTTTTGTAGGCCTAAGAACACTGGGGCTCTGGGCTTCTCTAGCCACCTCATCTTCTGCTCATCCTCTCGCGCACTCTAAAGAGAGCTCAGGTGAGAAATTGCAAACGTCGAGCAATTGCTCAGAGATGAAAAGTGCCAGCACTGAAAGCTGTTGCTAGCCAGCACCCTTCCTTGGAAGCGCTTTCACAGGCGCAGCAACACTGGGGCTTTGCGCTTCTCTAGCCACCAAACGTCACGGTCCTTCTCTTTCCGTCTCGTAGACACGAGCTGAGAAATTGCAAACGTCGAGCAATTGCTCAGAGATGAAAAGTGCCAGCACTGAAAGCTGTTGCTAGCCAGCACCCTTCCTTGGAAGCGCTTTCACAGGTGCAGCAACACTGGGGCTTTGCGCTTCTCTAGCCACCAAACGTCACGGTCGTTCTCTTTCCGTCTCGTAGACACGAGCTGAGAAATTGCAAACGTCGAGCAATTGCTCAGAGATGAAAAGTGCCAGCACTGAAAGCTCTTGCTAGCCAGCACCCTTCCTTGGAAGCGCTTTCACAGGAGCAGCAACACTGGGGCTTTGCGCTTCTATACGCACCAAACGTCACGGTCCTTCTCTTTCCGTCTCCTAGACACGAGCTGAGAAATTGCAAACGTCGAGCAATTGCTCAGAGATGAAAAGTGCCAGCACTGAAAGCTGTTGCTAGCCAGCACCCTTCCTTGGAAGCGCTTTCACAGGCGCAGCAACACTGGGGCTTTGCGCTTCTCTAGCCACCAAACGTCACGGTCCTTCTCTTTCCGTCTCGTAGACACGAGCTGAGAAATTGCAAACGTCGAGCAATTGCTCAGAGATGAAAAGTGCCAGCACTGAAAGCTGTTGCTAGCCAGCACCCTTCCTTGGAAGCGCTTTCACAGGAGCAGCAACTCTGGGGCTTTGCGCTTCTATACGCACCAAACGTCACGGTCCTTCTCTTTCCGTCTCGTAGACACGAGCTGAGAAATTGCAAACGTCCAGCAATTGCTCAGAGATGAAAAGTGCCAGCACTGAAAGCTGTTGCTAGCCAGCACCCTTCCTTGGAAGCGCTTTTGTAGGCCTAAGAACACTGGGGCTCTGGGCTTCTCTAGCCACCTCATCTACTGCTCATCCTCTCGCGCACTCTAAAGAGAGCTCAGGTGAGAAATTGCAAACGTCGAGCAATTGCTCAGAGATGAAAAGTGCCAGCACTGAAAGCTCTTGCTAGCCAGCACCCTTCCTTGGAAGCGCTTTCACAGGCGCAGCAACAATGGGGCTTTGCGCTTCTCTAGCCACCAAACGTCACGGTCCTTCTCTTTCCGTCTCGTAGACACGAGCTGAGAAATTGCAAAAGTCGAGCAATTGCTCCGAGATGAAAAGTGCCAGCACTGAAAGCTGTTGCTAGCCAGCACCCTTCCTTGGAAGCGCTTTCACAGGCGCAGTAACACTGGGGCTTTGCACTTCTGTACGCACCAAACGTCACGGTCCTTCTCTTTCCGTCTCGTAGACACGAGCTGAGAAATTGCAAACGTCGAGCAATTGCTCAGAGATGAAAAGTGCCAGCACTGAAAGCTGTTGCTAGCCAGCACCCTTCCTTGGAAGCGCTTTTGTACGCCTAAGAACACTGGGGCTCTGGGCTTCTCTAGCCACCTCATCTACTGCTCATCCTCTCGCGCACTCTAAAGAGAGCTCAGGTGAGAAATTGCAAACGTCCAGCAATTGCTCCGAGATGAAAAGTGCCAGCACTGAAAGCTGTTGCTAGCCAGCACCCTTCCTTGGAAGTGCTTTCACAGGCGCAGTAACACTGGGGCTTTGCGCTTCTCTAGCCATCAAACGTCATGGTCATTCTCTTTCCAACTCGTAGACACGAGCTGAGAAATTGCAAACGTCGAGCAATTGCTCAGAGATGAAAAGTGCCAGCACTGAAAGCTCTTGCTAGCCAGCACCCTTCCTTGGAAGCGCTTTTGTAGGCCTAAGAACACTGGGGCTCTGGGCTTCTCTAGCCACCTCATCTTCTGCTCATCCTCTCGCGCACTCTAAAGAGAGCTCAGGTGAGAAATTGCAAACGTCGAGCAATTGCTCAGAGATGAAAAGTGCCAGCACTGAAAGCTGTTGCTAGCCAGCACCCTTCCTTGGAAGCGCTTTCACAGGCGCAGCAACACTGGGGCTTTGCGCTTCTCTAGCCACCAAACGTCACGGTCCTTCTCTTTCCGTCTCGTAGACACGAGCTGAGAAATTGCAAACGTCGAGCAATTGCTCAGAGATGAAAAGTGCCAGCACTGAAAGCTGTTGCTAGCCAGCACCCTTCCTTGGAAGCGCTTTCACAGGCGCAGCAACACTGGGGCTTTGCGCTTCTATACGCACCAAACGTCACGGTCCTTCTCTTTCCGTCTCCTAGACACGAGCTGAGAAATTGCAAACGTCGAGCAATTGCTCAGAGATGAAAAGTGCCAGCACTGAAAGCTCTTGCTAGCCAGCACCCTTCCTTGGAAGCGCTTTCACAGGAGCAGCAACACTGGGGCTTTGCGCTTCTATACGCACCAAACATCACGGTCATTCACTTTCCGTCTCGTAGACACGAGCTGAGAAATTGCAAACGTCGAGCAATTGCTCAGAGATGAAAAGTGCCAGCACTGAAAGCTGTTGCTAGCCAGCACCCTTCCTTGGAAGCGCTTTTGTAGGCCTAAGAACACTGGGGCTCTGGGCTTCTCTAGCCACCTCATCTTCTGCTCATCCTCTCGCGCACTCTAAAGAGAGCTCAGGTGAGAAATTGCAAACGTCGAGCAATTGCTCCGAGATGAAAAGTGCCAGCACTGAAAGCTCTTGCTAGCCAGCACCCTTCCTTGGAAGCGCTTTCACAGGCGCAGCAACACTGGGTCTTTGCGCTTCTCTAGCCACCAAACGTCACGGTCCTTCTCTTTCCGTCTCGTAGACACGAGCTGAGAAATTGCAAACGTCGAGCAATTGCTCAGAGATGAAAAGTGCCAGCACTGAAAGCTCTTGCTAGCCAGCACCCTTCCTTGGAAGCGCTTTCACAGGCGCAGTAACACTGGGGCTTTGCACTTCTGTACGCACCAAACGTCACGGTCCTTCTCTTTCCGTCTCCTAGACACGAGCTGAGAAATTGCAAACGTCGAGCAATTGCTCCGAGATGAAAAGTGCCAGCACTGAAAGCTCTTGCTAGCCAGCACCCTTCCTTGGAAGCGCTTTCACAGGCGCAGTAACACTGGGGCTTTGCGCTTCTCTAGCCATCAAACGTCATGGTCATTCTCTTTCCATCTCGTAGACACGAGCTGAGAAATTGCAAACGTCGAGCAATTGCTCAGAGATGAAAAGTGCCAGCACTGAAAGCTGTTGCTAGCCAGCACCCTTCCTTGGAAGCGCTTTTGTAGGCCTAAGAACACTGGGGCTCTGGGCTTCTCTAGCCACCTCATCTTCTGCTCATCCTCTCGCGCACTCTAAAGAGAGCTCAGGTGAGAAATTGCAAACGTCCAGCAATTGCTCCGAGATGAAAAGTGCCAGCACTGAAAGCTCTTGCTAGCCAGCACCCTTCCTTGGAAGCGCTTTCACAGGCGCAGCAACACTGGGGCTTTGCGCTTCTCTAGCCACCAAACGTCACGGTCCTTCTCTTTCCGTCGGTAGACACGAGCTGAGAAATTGCAAACGTCGAGCAATTGCTCCGAGATGAAAAGTGCCAGCACTGAAAGCTGTTGCTAGCCAGCACCCTTCCTTGGAAGCGCTTTCACAGGCGCAGTAACACTGGGGCTTTGCACTTCTGTACGCACCAAACGTCACGGTCCTTCTCTTTCCGTCTCGTAGACACGAGCTGAGAAATTGCAAACGTCGAGCAATTGCTCAGAGATGAAAAGTGCCAGCACTGAAAGCTCTTGCTAGCCAGCACCCTTCCTTGGAAGCGCTTTCACAGGCGCAGTAACACTGGGGCTTTGCGCTTCTCTAGCCATCAAACGTCATGGTCATTCTCTTTCCATCTCGTAGACACGAGCTGAGAAATTGCAAACGTCGAGCAATTGCTCAGAGATGAAAAGTGCCAGCACTGAAAGCTGTTGCTAGCCAGCACCCTTCCTTGGAAGCGCTTTTGTAGGCCTAAGAACACTGGGGCTCTGGGCTTCTCTAGCCACCTCATCTTCTGCTCATCCTCTCGCGCACTCTAAAGAGAGCTCAGGTGAGAAATTGCAAACGTCGAGCAATTGCTCAGAGATGAAAAGTGCCAGCACTGAAAGCTCTTGCTAGCCAGCACCCTTCCTTGGAAGCGCTTTTGTAGGCCTAAGAACACTGGGGCACTGGGCTTCTCTAGCCACCTAATCTTCTGCTCATCCTCTCGCGCACTCTAAAGAGAGCTCAGGTGAGAAATTGCAAACGTCGAGCAATTGCTCAGAGATGAAAAGTGCCAGCACTGAAAGCTGTTGCTAGCCAGCACCCTTCCTTGGAAGTGCTTTCACAGGCGCAGTAACACTGGAGCTTTGCGCTTGTCTAGCCATCAAACGTCATGGTCATTCTCTTTCCAACTCGTAGACACGAGCTGAGAAATTGCAAACGTCGAGCAATTGCTCAGAGATGAAAAGTGCCAGCACTGAAAGCTCTTGCTAGCCAGCTCCCTTCCTTGGAAGCGCTTTTGTAGGCCTAAGAACACTGGGGCTCTGGGCTTCTCTAGCCACCTCATCTTCTGCTCATCCTCTCGCGCACTCTAAAGAGAGCTCAGGTGAGAAATTGCAAACGTCGAGCAATTGCTCCGAGATGAAAAGTGCCAGCACTGAAAGCTGTTGCTAGCCAGCACCCTTCCTTGGAAGCGCTTTCACAGGAGCAGCAACACTGGGGCTTTGCGCTTCTCTACGCACCAAACGTCACGGTCCTTCTCTTTCCGTCTCGTAGACACGAGCTGAGAAATTGCAAACGTCCAGCAATTGCTCAGAGAAGAAAAGTGCCAGCACTGAAAGCTCTTGCTAGCCAGCACCCTTCCTTGGAAGCGCTTTTGTAGGCCTAAGAACACTGGGGCTCTGGGCTTCTCTAGCCACCTCATCTTCTGCTCATCCTCTCGCGCACTCTAAAGAGAGCTCAGGTGAGAAATTGCAAACGTCGAGCAATTGCTCAGAGATGAAAAGTGCCAGCACTGAAAGCTCTTGCTAGCCAGCACCCTTCCTTGGAAGCGCTTTCACAGGCGCAGCAACACTGGGGCTTTGCGCTTCTCTACGCACCAAACGTCACGGTCCTTCTCTTTCCGTCTCGTAGACACGAGCTGAGAAATTGCAAACGTCGAGCAATTGCTCCGAGATGAAAAGTGCCAGCACTGAAAGCTCTTGCTAGCCAGCACCCTTCCTTGGAAGCGCTTTCACAGGAGCAGCAACACTGGGGCTTTGCGCTTCTCTAGCCACCAAACGTCACGGTCATTCACTTTCCGTCTCGTAGACACGAGCTGAGAAATTGCAAACGTCGAGCAATTGCTCAGAGATGAAAAGTGCCAGCACTGAAAGCTGTTGCTAGCCAGCACCCTTCCTTGGAAGCGCTTTTGTAGGCCTGAGAACACTGGGGCTCTGGGCTTCTCTAGCCACCTCATCTTCTGCTCATCCTCTCGCGCACTCTAAAGAGAGCTCAGGTGAGAAATTGCAAACGTCCAGCAATTGCTCAGAGATGAAAAGTGCCAGCACTGAAAGCTCTTGCTAGCCAGCACCCTTCCTTGGAAGCGCTTTTGTAGGCCTAAGAACACTGGGGCTCTGGGCTTCTCTAGCCACCTCATCTTCTGCTCATCCTCTCGCGCACTCTAAAGAGAGCTCAGGTGAGAAATTGCAAACGTCCAGCAATTGCTCAGAGATGAAAAGTGCCAGCACTGAAAGCTCTTGCTAGCCAGCTCCCTTCCTTGGAAGCGCTTTTGTAGGCCTAAGAACACTGGGGCTCTGGGCTTCTCTAGCCACCTCATCTTCTGCTCATCCTCTCGCGCACTCTAAAGAGAGCTCAGGTGAGAAATTGCAAACGTCCAGCAATTGCTCAGAGATGAAAAGTGCCAGCACTGAAAGCTCTTGCTAGCCAGCACCCTTCCTTGGAAGCGCTTTCACAGGCGCAGCAACACTGGGGCTTTGCGCTTCTATACGCACCAAACGTCACGGTCCTTCTCTTTCCGTCTCGTAGACACGAGCTGAGAAATTGCAAACGTCCAGCAATTGCTCAGAGATGAAAAGTGCCAGCACTGAAAGCTGTTGCTAGCCAGCACCCTTCCTTGGAAGCGCTTTCACAGGTGCAGCAACACTGGGGCTTTGCGCTTCTCTAGCCACCAAACGTCACGGTCCTTCTCTTTCCGTCTCCTAGACACGAGCTGAGAAATTGCAAACGTTGAGCAATTGCTCAGAGATGAAAAGTGCCAGCACTGAAAGCTCTTGCTAGCCAGCACCCTTCCTTGGAAGCGCTTTCACAGGAGCAGCAACACTGGGGCTTTGCGCTTCTATACGCACCAAACGTCACGGTCATTCACTTTCCGTCTCGTAGACACGAGCTGAGAAATTGCAAACGTCGAGCAATTGCTCAGAGATGAAAAGTGCCAGCACTGAAAGCTCTTGCTAGCCAGCACCCTTCCTTGGAAGCGCTTTTGTAGGCCTAAGAACACTGGGGCTCTGGGCTTCTCTAGCCACCTCATCTTCTGCTCATCCTCTCGCGCACTCTAAAGAGAGCTCAGGTGAGAAATTGCAAACGTCCAGCAATTGCTCCGAGATGAAAAGTGCCAGCACTGAAAGCTGTTGCTAGCCAGCACCCTTCCTTGGAAGCGCTTTCACAGGCGCAGCAACACTGGGTCTTTGCGCTTCTCTAGCCACCAAACGTCACGGTCCTTCTCTTTCCGTCGGTAGACACGAGCTGAGAAATTGCAAAGGTCGAGCAATTGCTCAGAGATGAAAAGTGCCAGCACTGAAAGCTCTTGCTAGCCAGCACCCTTCCTTGGAAGCGCTTTCACAGGCGCAGTAACACTGGGTCTTTGCGCTTCTCTAGCCACCAAACGTCACGGTCCTTCTCTTTCCGTCTCCTAGACACGAGCTGAGAAATTGCAAACGTCGAGCAATTGCTCAGAGATGAAAAGTGCCAGCACTGAAAGCTGTTGCTAGCCAGCACCCTTCCTTGGAAGCGCTTTCACAGGCGCAGTAACACTGGGGCTTTGCGCTTCTCTAGCCATCAAACGTCATGGTCATTCTCTTTCCATCTCGTAGACACGAGCTGAGAAATTGCAAACGTCGAGCAATTGCTCAGAGATGAAAAGTGCCAGCACTGAAAGCTGTTGCTAGCCAGCACCCTTCCTTGGAAGCGCTTTTGTAGGCCTAAGAACACTGGGGCTCTGGGCTTCTCTAGCCACCTCATCTTCTGCTCATCCTCTCGCGCACTCTAAAGAGAGCTCAGGTGAGAAATTGCAAACGTCCAGCAATTGCTCAGAGATGAAAAGTGCCAGCACTGAAAGCTGTTGCTAGCCAGCACCCTTCCTTGGAAGCGCTTTTGTAGGCCTAAGAACACTGGGGCTCTGGGCTTCTCTAGCCACCTCATCTTCTGCTCATCCTCTCGCGCACTCTAAAGAGAGCTCAGGTGAGAAATTGCAAACGTCGAGCAATTGCTCAGAGATGAAAAGTGCCAGCACTGAAAGCTCTTGCTAGCCAGCACCCTTCCTTGGAAGCGCTTTCACAGGCGCAGCAACACTGGGGCTTTGCGCTTCTCTAGCCACCAAACGTCACGGTCCTTCTCTTTCCGTCTCCTAGACACGAGCTGAGAAATTGCAAACGTCGAGCAATTGCTCAGAGATGAAAAGTGCCAGCACTGAAAGCTGTTGCTAGCCAGCACCCTTCCTTGGAAGAGCTTTTGTAGGCCTAAGAACACTGGGGCTCTGGGCTTCTCTAGCCACCTCATCTTCTGCTCATCCTCTCGCGCACTCTAAAGAGAGCTCAGGTGAGAAATTGCAAACGTCGAGCAATTGCTCAGAGATGAAAAGTGCCAGCACTGAAAGCTCTTGCTAGCCAGCACCCTTCCTTGGAAGCGCTTTCACAGGCGCAGTAACACTGGGGCTTTGCACTTCTGTACGCACCAAACGTCACGGTCCTTCTCTTTCCGTCTCGTAGACACGAGCTGAGAAATTGCAAACGTCGAGCAATTGCTCAGAGATGAAAAGTGCCAGCACTGAAAGCTGTTGCTAGCCAGCACCCTTCCTTGGAAGCGCTTTCACAGGCGCAGTAACACTGGGGCTTTGCGCTTCTCTAGCCATCAAACGTCATGGTCATTCTCTTTCCATCTCGTAGACATGAGCTGAGAAATTGCAAACGTCGAGCAATTGCTCAGAGATGAAAAGTGCCAGCACTGAAAGCTGTTGCTAGCCAGCACCCTTCCTTGGAAGCGCTTTTGTAGGCCTAAAAACACTGGGGCTCTGGGCTTCTCTAGCCACCTCATCTTCTGCTCATCCTCTCGCGCACTCTAAAGAGAGCTCAGGTGAGAAATTGCAAACGTCGAGCAATTGCTCAGAGATGAAAAGTGCCAGCACTGAAAGCTGTTGCTAGCCAGCACCCTTCCTTGGAAGCGCTTTTGTAGGCCTAAGAACACTGGGGCTCTGGGCTTCTCTAGCCACCTCATCTTCTGCTCATCCTCTCGCGCACTCTAAAGAGAGCTCAGGTGAGAAATTGCAAACGTCCAGCAATTGCTCAGAGATGAAAAGTGCCAGCACTGAAAGCTCTTGCTAGCCAGCACCCTTCCTTGGAAGCGCTTTCACAGGCGCAGCAACACTGGGGCTTTGCGCTTCTCTAGCCACCAAACGTCACGGTCCTTCTCTTTCCGTCTCGTAGACACGAGCTGAGAAATTACAAACGTCGAGCAATTGCTCAGAGATGAAAAGTGCCAGCACTGAAAGCTCTTGCTAGCCAGCACCCTTCCTTGGAAGCGCTTTCACAGGCGCAGCAACACTGGCGCGTTGCGATTCTATACGCACCAAACATCACGGTCCTTCTCTTTCCGTCTCGTAGACACGAGCTGAGAAATTGCAAACGTCCAGCAATTGCTCAGAGATGAAAAGTGCCAGCACTGAAAGCTCTTGCTAGCCAGCACCCTTCCTTGGAAGCGCTTTTGTAGGCCTAAGAACACTGGGGCTCTGGGCTTCTCTAGCCACCTAATCTTCTGCTCATCCTCTCGCGCACTCTAAAGAGAGCTCAGGTGAGAAATTGCAAACGTCGAGCAATTGCTCAGAGATGAAAAGTGCCAGCACTGAAAGCTCTTGCTAGCCAGCACCCTTCCTTGGAAGCGCTTTTGTAGGCCTAAGAACACTGGGGCTCTGGGCTTCTCTAGCCACCTCATCTTCTGCTCATCCTCTCGCGCACTCTAAAGAGAGCTCAGGTGAGAAATTGCAAACGTCCAGCAATTGCTCCGAGATGAAAAGTGCCAGCACTGAAAGCTCTTGCTAGCCAGCACCCTTCCTTGGAAGCGCTTTCACAGGCGCAGCAACACTGGGGCTTTGCGCTTCTCTACGCACCAAACGTCACGGTCCTTCTCTTTCCGTCTCCTAGACACGAGCTGAGAAATTGCAAACGTCGAGCAATTGCTCAGAGATGAAAAGTGCCAGCACTGAAAGCTCTTGCTAGCCAGCACCCTTCCTTGGAAGCGCTTTCACAGGCGCAGTAACACTGGGGCTTTGCGCTTCTCTACCCACCAAACGTCACGGTCATTCTCTTTCCATCTTGTAGACACGAGCTGAGAAATTGCAAACGTCGAGCAATTGCTCAGAGATGAAAAGTGCCAGCACTGAAAGCTGTTGCTAGCCAGCACCCTTCCTTGGAAGCGCTTTTGTAGGCCTAAGAACACTGGGGCTCTGGGCTTCTCTAGCCACCTCATCTTCTGCTCATCCTCTCGCGCACTCTAAAGAGAGCTCAGGTGAGAAATTGCAAACGTCCAGCAATTGCTCAGAGATGAAAAGTGCCAGCACTGAAAGCTGTTGCTAGCCAGCACCCTTCCTTGGAAGCGCTTTTGTAGGCCTAAGAACACTGGGGCTCTGGGCTTCTCTAGCCACCTCATCTACTGCTCATCCTCTCGCGCACTCTAAAGAGAGCTCAGGTGAGAAATTGCAAACGTCCAGCAATTGCTCAGAGATGAAAAGTGCCAGCACTGAAAGCTCTTGCTAGCCAGCACCCTTCCTTGGAAGTGCTTTCACAGGCGCAGTAACACTGGGGCTTTGCGCTTGTCTAGCCACCAAACGTCACGGTCATTCTCTTTCCGTCGGTAGACACGAGCTGAGAAATTGCAAACGTCGAGCAATTGCTCAGAGATGAAAAGTGCCAGCACTGAAAGCTGTTGCTAGCCAGCACCCTTCCTTGGAAGCGCTTTTCTAGGCCTAAGAACACTGGGGCTGTGGGCTTCTCTAGCCACCTCATCTTCTGCTCATCCTCTCGCGCACTCTAAAGAGAGCTCAGGTGAGAAATTGCAAACGTCCAGCAATTGCTCCGAGATGAAAAGTGCCAGCACTGAAAGCTCTTGCTAGCCAGCACCCTTCCTTGGAAGCGCTTTCACAGGCGCAGCAACACTGGGTCTTTGCGCTTCTCTAGCCACCAAACGTCACGGTCCTTCTCTTTCCGTCTCCTAGACACGAGCTGAGAAATTGCAAACGTCGAGCAATTGCTCAGAGATGAAAAGTGCCAGCACTGAAAGCTGTTGCTAGCCAGCACCCTTCCTTGGAAGCGCTTTCACAGGCGGAGCAACACTGGGGCTTTGCGCTTCTCTACCCACCAAACATCACGGTCATTCTCTTTCCATCTTGTAGACACGAGCTGAGAAATTGCAAACGTCGAGCAATTGCTCAGAGATGAAAAGTGCCAGCACTGAAAGCTGTTGCTAGCCAGCACCCTTCCTTGGAAGCGCTTTCACAGGCGCAGCAACACTGGGGCTTTGCGCTTATCTACCCACCAAACGTCACGGTCCTTCTCTTTCCGTCTCGTAGACACGAGCTGAGAAATTGCAAACGTCGAGCAATTGCTCAGAGATGAAAAGTGCCAGCACTGAAAGCTCTTGCTAGCCAGCACCCTTCCTTGGAAGCGCTTTTGTACGCCTAAGAACACTGGGGCTCTGGGCTTCTCTAGCCACCTCATCTACTGCTCATCCTCTCGCGCACTCTAAAGAGAGCTCAGGTGAGAAATTGCAAACGTCCAGCAATTGCTCCGAGATGAAAAGTGCCAGCACTGAAAGCTGTTGCTAGCCAGCACCCTTCCTTGGAAGTGCTTTCACAGGCGCAGTAACACTGGGGCTTTGCGCTTCTCTAGCCATCAAACGTCATGGTCATTCTCTTTCCAACTCGTAGACACGAGCTGAGAAATTGCAAACGTCGAGCAATTGCTCAGAGATGAAAAGTGCCAGCACTGAAAGCTCTTGCTAGCCAGCACCCTTCCTTGGAAGCGCTTTTGTAGGCCTAAGAACACTGGGGCTCTGGGCTTCTCTAGCCACCTCATCTTCTGCTCATCCTCTCGCGCACTCTAAAGAGAGCTCAGGTGAGAAATTGCAAACGTCGAGCAATTGCTCAGAGATGAAAAGTGCCAGCACTGAAAGCTGTTGCTAGCCAGCACCCTTCCTTGGAAGCGCTTTCACAGGCGCAGCAACACTGGGGCTTTGCGCTTCTCTAGCCACCAAACGTCACGGTCCTTCTCTTTCCGTCTCGTAGACACGAGCTGAGAAATTGCAAACGTCGAGCAATTGCTCAGAGATGAAAAGTGCCAGCACTGAAAGCTGTTGCTAGCCAGCACCCTTCCTTGGAAGCGCTTTCACAGGTGCAGCAACACTGGGGCTTTGCGCTTCTCTAGCCACCAAACGTCACGGTCCTTCTCTTTCCGTCTCGTAGACACGAGCTGAGAAATTGCAAACGTCGAGCAATTGCTCAGAGATGAAAAGTGCCAGCACTGAAAGCTGTTGCTAGCCAGCACCCTTCCTTGGAAGCGCTTTCACAGGAGCAGCAACACTGGGGCTTTGCGCTTCTATACGCACCAAACATCACGGTCATTCACTTTCCGTCTCGTAGACACGAGCTGAGAAATTGCAAACGTCGAGCAATTGCTCAGAGATGAAAAGTGCCAGCACTGAAAGCTGTTGCTAGCCAGCACCCTTCCTTGGAAGCGCTTTTGTAGGCCTAAGAACACTGGGGCTCTGGGCTTCTCTAGCCACCTCATCTTCTGCTCATCCTCTCGCGCACTCTAAAGAGAGCTCAGGTGAGAAATTGCAAACGTCGAGCAATTGCTCCGAGATGAAAAGTGCCAGCACTGAAAGCTCTTGCTAGCCAGCACCCTTCCTTGGAAGCGCTTTCACAGGCGCAGCAACACTGGGTCTTTGCGCTTCTCTAGCCACCAAACGTCACGGTCCTTCTCTTTCCGTCTCGTAGACACGAGCTGAGAAATTGCAAACGTCGAGCAATTGCTCAGAGATGAAAAGTGCCAGCACTGAAAGCTGTTGCTAGCCAGCACCCTTCCTTGGAAGCGCTTTCACAGGCGCAGTAACACTGGGGCTTTGCACTTCTGTACGCACCAAACGTCACGGTCCTTCTCTTTCCGTCTCCTAGACACGAGCTGAGAAATTGCAAACGTCGAGCAATTGCTCCGAGATGAAAAGTGCCAGCACTGAAAGCTCTTGCTAGCCAGCACCCTTCCTTGGAAGCGCTTTCACAGGCGCAGTAACACTGGGGCTTTGCGCTTCTCTAGCCATCAAACGTCATGGTCATTCTCTTTCCATCTCGTAGACACGAGCTGAGAAATTGCAAACGTCGAGCAATTGCTCAGAGATGAAAAGTGCCAGCACTGAAAGCTGTTGCTAGCCAGCACCCTTCCTTGGAAGCGCTTTTGTAGGCCTAAGAACACTGGGGCTCTGGGCTTCTCTAGCCACCTCATCTTCTGCTCATCCTCTCGCGCACTCTAAAGAGAGCTCAGGTGAGAAATTGCAAACGTCCAGCAATTGCTCCGAGATGAAAAGTGCCAGCACTGAAAGCTCTTGCTAGCCAGCACCCTTCCTTGGAAGCGCTTTCACAGGCGCAGCAACACTGGGGCTTTGCGCTTCTCTAGCCACCAAACGTCACGGTCCTTCTCTTTCCGTCGGTAGACACGAGCTGAGAAATTGCAAACGTCGAGCAATTGCTCCGAGATGAAAAGTGCCAGCACTGAAAGCTGTTGCTAGCCAGCACCCTTCCTTGGAAGCGCTTTCACAGGCGCAGTAACACTGGGGCTTTGCACTTCTGTACGCACCAAACGTCACGGTCCTTCTCTTTCCGTCTCGTAGACACGAGCTGAGAAATTGCAAACGTCGAGCAATTGCTCAGAGATGAAAAGTGCCAGCACTGAAAGCTCTTGCTAGCCAGCACCCTTCCTTGGAAGCGCTTTCACAGGCGCAGTAACACTGGGGCTTTGCGCTTCTCTAGCCATCAAACGTCATGGTCATTCTCTTTCCATCTCGTAGACACGAGCTGAGAAATTGCAAACGTCGAGCAATTGCTCAGAGATGAAAAGTGCCAGCACTGAAAGCTCTTGCTAGCCAGCACCCTTCCTTGGAAGCGCTTTTGTAGGCCTAAGAACACTGGGGCTCTGGGCTTCTCTAGCCACCTCATCTTCTGCTCATCCTCTCGCGCACTCTAAAGAGAGCTCAGGTGAGAAATTGCAAACGTCGAGCAATTGCTCAGAGATGAAAAGTGCCAGCACTGAAAGCTCTTGCTAGCCAGCACCCTTCCTTGGAAGCGCTTTTGTAGGCCTAAGAACACTGGGGCACTGGGCTTCTCTAGCCACCTAATCTTCTGCTCATCCTCTCGCGCACTCTAAAGAGAGCTCAGGTGAGAAATTGCAAACGTCGAGCAATTGCTCAGAGATGAAAAGTGCCAGCACTGAAAGCTGTTGCTAGCCAGCACCCTTCCTTGGAAGTGCTTTCACAGGCGCAGTAACACTGGAGCTTTGCGCTTGTCTAGCCATCAAACGTCATGGTCATTCTCTTTCCAACTCGTAGACACGAGCTGAGAAATTGCAAACGTCGAGCAATTGCTCAGAGATGAAAAGTGCCAGCACTGAAAGCTCTTGCTAGCCAGCTCCCTTCCTTGGAAGCGCTTTTGTAGGCCTAAGAACACTGGGGCTCTGGGCTTCTCTAGCCACCTCATCTTCTGCTCATCCTCTCGCGCACTCTAAAGAGAGCTCAGGTGAGAAATTGCAAACGTCGAGCAATTGCTCCGAGATGAAAAGTGCCAGCACTGAAAGCTGTTGCTAGCCAGCACCCTTCCTTGGAAGCGCTTTCACAGGAGCAGCAACACTGGGGCTTTGCGCTTCTCTACGCACCAAACGTCACGGTCCTTCTCTTTCCGTCTCGTAGACACGAGCTGAGAAATTGCAAACGTCCAGCAATTGCTCAGAGAAGAAAAGTGCCAGCACTGAAAGCTCTTGCTAGCCAGCACCCTTCCTTGGAAGCGCTTTTGTAGGCCTAAGAACACTGGGGCTCTGGGCTTCTCTAGCCACCTCATCTTCTGCTCATCCTCTCGCGCACTCTAAAGAGAGCTCAGGTGAGAAATTGCAAACGTCGAGCAATTGCTCAGAGATGAAAAGTGCCAGCACTGAAAGCTCTTGCTAGCCAGCACCCTTCCTTGGAAGCGCTTTCACAGGCGCAGCAACACTGGGGCTTTGCGCTTCTCTACGCACCAAACGTCACGGTCCTTCTCTTTCCGTCTCGTAGACACGAGCTGAGAAATTGCAAACGTCGAGCAATTGCTCCGAGATGAAAAGTGCCAGCACTGAAAGCTCTTGCTAGCCAGCACCCTTCCTTGGAAGCGCTTTCACAGGAGCAGCAACACTGGGGCTTTGCGCTTCTCTAGCCACCAAACGTCACGGTCATTCACTTTCCGTCTCGTAGACACGAGCTGAGAAATTGCAAACGTCGAGCAATTGCTCAGAGATGAAAAGTGCCAGCACTGAAAGCTGTTGCTAGCCAGCACCCTTCCTTGGAAGCGCTTTTGTAGGCCTGAGAACACTGGGGCTCTGGGCTTCTCTAGCCACCTCATCTTCTGCTCATCCTCTCGCGCACTCTAAAGAGAGCTCAGGTGAGAAATTGCAAACGTCCAGCAATTGCTCAGAGATGAAAAGTGCCAGCACTGAAAGCTCTTGCTAGCCAGCCCCCTTCCTTGGAAGCGCTTTTGTAGGCCTAAGAACACTGGGGCTCTGGGCTTCTCTAGCCACCTCATCTTCTGCTCATCCTCTCGCGCACTCTAAAGAGAGCTCAGGTGAGAAATTGCAAACGTCCAGCAATTGCTCAGAGATGAAAAGTGCCAGCACTGAAAGCTCTTGCTAGCCAGCTCCCTTCCTTGGAAGCGCTTTTGTAGGCCTAAGAACACTGGGGCTCTGGGCTTCTCTAGCCACCTCATCTTCTGCTCATCCTCTCGCGCACTCTAAAGAGAGCTCAGGTGAGAAATTGCAAACGTCCAGCAATTGCTCAGAGATGAAAAGTGCCAGCACTGAAAGCTCTTGCTAGCCAGCACCCTTCCTTGGAAGCGCTTTCACAGGCGCAGCAACACTGGGGCTTTGCGCTTCTATACGCACCAAACGTCACGGTCCTTCTCTTTCCGTCTCGTAGACACGAGCTGAGAAATTGCAAACGTCCAGCAATTGCTCAGAGATGAAAAGTGCCAGCACTGAAAGCTGTTGCTAGCCAGCACCCTTCCTTGGAAGCGCTTTCACAGGTGCAGCAACACTGGGGCTTTGCGCTTCTCTAGCCACCAAACGTCACGGTCCTTCTCTTTCCGTCTCCTAGACACGAGCTGAGAAATTGCAAACGTTGAGCAATTGCTCAGAGATGAAAAGTGCCAGCACTGAAAGCTCTTGCTAGCCAGCACCCTTCCTTGGAAGCGCTTTCACAGGAGCAGCAACACTGGGGCTTTGCGCTTCTATACGCACCAAACGTCACGGTCATTCACTTTCCGTCTCGTAGACACGAGCTGAGAAATTGCAAACGTCGAGCAATTGCTCAGAGATGAAAAGTGCCAGCACTGAAAGCTCTTGCTAGCCAGCACCCTTCCTTGGAAGCGCTTTTGTAGGCCTAAGAACACTGGGGCTCTGGGCTTCTCTAGCCACCTCATCTTCTGCTCATCCTCTCGCGCACTCTAAAGAGAGCTCAGGTGAGAAATTGCAAACGTCCAGCAATTGCTCCGAGATGAAAAGTGCCAGCACTGAAAGCTGTTGCTAGCCAGCACCCTTCCTTGGAAGCGCTTTCACAGGCGCAGCAACACTGGGTCTTTGCGCTTCTCTAGCCACCAAACGTCACGGTCCTTCTCTTTCCGTCGGTAGACACGAGCTGAGAAATTGCAAACGTCGAGCAATTGCTCAGAGATGAAAAGTGCCAGCACTGAAAGCTCTTGCTAGCCAGCACCCTTCCTTGGAAGCGCTTTCACAGGCGCAGTAACACTGGGTCTTTGCGCTTCTCTAGCCACCAAACGTCACGGTCCTTCTCTTTCCGTCTCCTAGACACGAGCTGAGAAATTGCAAACGTCGAGCAATTGCTCAGAGATGAAAAGTGCCAGCACTGAAAGCTGTTGCTAGCCAGCACCCTTCCTTGGAAGCGCTTTCACAGGCGCAGTAACACTGGGGCTTTGCGCTTCTCTAGCCATCAAACGTCATGGTCATTCTCTTTCCATCTCGTAGACACGAGCTGAGAAATTGCAAACGTCGAGCAATTGCTCAGAGATGAAAAGTGCCAGCACTGAAAGCTGTTGCTAGCCAGCACCCTTCCTTGGAAGCGCTTTTGTAGGCCTAAGAACACTGGGGCTCTGGGCTTCTCTAGCCACCTCATCTTCTGCTCATCCTCTCGCGCACTCTAAAGAGAGCTCAGGTGAGAAATTGCAAACGTCCAGCAATTGCTCAGAGATGAAAAGTGCCAGCACTGAAAGCTGTTGCTAGCCAGCACCCTTCCTTGGAAGCGCTTTTGTAGGCCTAAGAACACTGGGGCTCTGGGCTTCTCTAGCCACCTCATCTTCTGCTCATCCTCTCGCGCACTCTAAAGAGAGCTCAGGTGAGAAATTGCAAACGTCGAGCAATTGCTCAGAGATGAAAAGTGCCAGCACTGAAAGCTCTTGCTAGCCAGCACCCTTCCTTGGAAGCGCTTTCACAGGCGCAGCAACACTGGGGCTTTGCGCTTCTCTAGCCACCAAACGTCACGGTCCTTCTCTTTCCGTCTCCTAGACACGAGCTGAGAAATTGCAAACGTCCAGCAATTGCTCAGAGATGAAAAGTGCCAGCACTGAAAGCTGTTGCTAGCCAGCACCCTTCCTTGGAAGAGCTTTTGTAGGCCTAAGAACACTGGGGCTCTGGGCTTCTCTAGCCACCTCATCTTCTGCTCATCCTCTCGCGCACTCTAAAGAGAGCTCAGGTGAGAAATTGCAAACGTCGAGCAATTGCTCAGAGATGAAAAGTGCCAGCACTGAAAGCTCTTGCTAGCCAGCACCCTTCCTTGGAAGCGCTTTCACAGGCGCAGTAACACTGGGGCTTTGCACTTCTGTACGCACCAAACGTCACGGTCCTTCTCTTTCCGTCTCGTAGACACGAGCTGAGAAATTGCAAACGTCGAGCAATTGCTCAGAGATGAAAAGTGCCAGCACTGAAAGCTGTTGCTAGCCAGCACCCTTCCTTGGAAGCGCTTTCACAGGCGCAGTAACACTGGGGCTTTGCGCTTCTCTAGCCATCAAACGTCATGGTCATTCTCTTTCCATCTCGTAGACATGAGCTGAGAAATTGCAAACGTCGAGCAATTGCTCAGAGATGAAAAGTGCCAGCACTGAAAGCTGTTGCTAGCCAGCACCCTTCCTTGGAAGCGCTTTTGTAGGCCTAAAAACACTGGGGCTCTGGGCTTCTCTAGCCACCTCATCTTCTGCTCATCCTCTCGCGCACTCTAAAGAGAGCTCAGGTGAGAAATTGCAAACGTCGAGCAATTGCTCAGAGATGAAAAGTGCCAGCACTGAAAGCTGTTGCTAGCCAGCACCCTTCCTTGGAAGCGCTTTTGTAGGCCTAAGAACACTGGGGCTCTGGGCTTCTCTAGCCACCTCATCTTCTGCTCATCCTCTCGCGCACTCTAAAGAGAGCTCAGGTGAGAAATTGCAAACGTCCAGCAATTGCTCAGAGATGAAAAGTGCCAGCACTGAAAGCTCTTGCTAGCCAGCACCCTTCCTTGGAAGCGCTTTCACAGGCGCAGCAACACTGGGGCTTTGCGCTTCTCTAGCCACCAAACGTCACGGTCCTTCTCTTTCCGTCTCGTAGACACGAGCTGAGAAATTACAAACGTCGAGCAATTGCTCAGAGATGAAAAGTGCCAGCACTGAAAGCTCTTGCTAGCCAGCACCCTTCCTTGGAAGCGCTTTCACAGGCGCAGCAACACTGGCGCGTTGCGATTCTATACGCACCAAACATCACGGTCCTTCTCTTTCCGTCTCGTAGACACGAGCTGAGAAATTGCAAACGTCCAGCAATTGCTCAGAGATGAAAAGTGCCAGCACTGAAAGCTCTTGCTAGCCAGCACCCTTCCTTGGAAGCGCTTTTGTAGGCCTAAGAACACTGGGGCTCTGGGCTTCTCTAGCCACCTAATCTTCTGCTCATCCTCTCGCGCACTCTAAAGAGAGCTCAGGTGAGAAATTGCAAACGTCGAGCAATTGCTCAGAGATGAAAAGTGCCAGCACTGAAAGCTCTTGCTAGCCAGCCCCCTTCCTTGGAAGCGCTTTTGTAGGCCTAAGAACACTGGGGCTCTGGGCTTCTCTAGCCACCTCATCTTCTGCTCATCCTCTCGCGCACTCTAAAGAGAGCTCAGGTGAGAAATTGCAAACGTCCAGCAATTGCTCCGAGATGAAAAGTGCCAGCACTGAAAGCTCTTGCTAGCCAGCACCCTTCCTTGGAAGCGCTTTCACAGGCGCAGCAACACTGGGGCTTTGCGCTTCTCTACGCACCAAACGTCACGGTCCTTCTCTTTCCGTCTCCTAGACACGAGCTGAGAAATTGCAAACGTCGAGCAATTGCTCAGAGATGAAAAGTGCCAGCACTGAAAGCTCTTGCTAGCCAGCACCCTTCCTTGGAAGCGCTTTCACAGGCGCAGTAACACTGGGGCTTTGCGCTTCTCTACCCACCAAACGTCACGGTCATTCTCTTTCCATCTTGTAGACACGAGCTGAGAAATTGCAAACGTCGAGCAATTGCTCAGAGATGAAAAGTGCCAGCACTGAAAGCTGTTGCTAGCCAGCACCCTTCCTTGGAAGCGCTTTTGTAGGCCTAAGAACACTGGGGCTCTGGGCTTCTCTAGCCACCTCATCTTCTGCTCATCCTCTCGCGCACTCTAAAGAGAGCTCAGGTGAGAAATTGCAAACGTCCAGCAATTGCTCAGAGATGAAAAGTGCCAGCACTGAAAGCTGTTGCTAGCCAGCACCCTTCCTTGGAAGCGCTTTTGTAGGCCTAAGAACACTGGGGCTCTGGGCTTCTCTAGCCACCTCATCTACTGCTCATCCTCTCGCGCACTCTAAAGAGAGCTCAGGTGAGAAATTGCAAACGTCCAGCAATTGCTCAGAGATGAAAAGTGCCAGCACTGAAAGCTCTTGCTAGCCAGCACCCTTCCTTGGAAGTGCTTTCACAGGCGCAGTAACACTGGGGCTTTGCGCTTGTCTAGCCACCAAACGTCACGGTCATTCTCTTTCCGTCGGTAGACACGAGCTGAGAAATTGCAAACGTCGAGCAATTGCTCAGAGATGAAAAGTGCCAGCACTGAAAGCTGTTGCTAGCCAGCACCCTTCCTTGGAAGCGCTTTTCTAGGCCTAAGAACACTGGGGCTGTGGGCTTCTCTAGCCACCTCATCTTCTGCTCATCCTCTCGCGCACTCTAAAGAGAGCTCAGGTGAGAAATTGCAAACGTCCAGCAATTGCTCCGAGATGAAAAGTGCCAGCACTGAAAGCTCTTGCTAGCCAGCACCCTTCCTTGGAAGCGCTTTCACAGGCGCAGCAACACTGGGTCTTTGCGCTTCTCTAGCCACCAAACGTCACGGTCCTTCTCTTTCCGTCTCCTAGACACGAGCTGAGAAATTGCAAACGTCGAGCAATTGCTCAGAGATGAAAAGTGCCAGCACTGAAAGCTGTTGCTAGCCAGCACCCTTCCTTGGAAGCGCTTTCACAGGCGGAGCAACACTGGGGCTTTGCGCTTCTCTACCCACCAAACATCACGGTCATTCTCTTTCCATCTTGTAGACACGAGCTGAGAAATTGCAAACGTCGAGCAATTGCTCAGAGATGAAAAGTGCCAGCACTGAAAGCTGTTGCTAGCCAGCACCCTTCCTTGGAAGCGCTTTCACAGGCGCAGCAACACTGGGGCTTTGCGCTTATCTACCCACCAAACGTCACGGTCCTTCTCTTTCCGTCTCGTAGACACGAGCTGAGAAATTGCAAACGTCGAGCAATTGCTCAGAGATGAAAAGTGCCAGCACTGAAAGCTCTTGCTAGCCAGCACCCTTCCTTGGAAGCGCTTTCACAGGCGCAGTAACACTGGGGCTTTGCGCTTCTCTACCCACCAAACGTCACGGTCATTCTCTTTCCATCTTGTAGACACGAGCTGAGAAATTGCAAACGTCGAGCAATTGCTCAGAGATGAAAAGTGCCAGCACTGAAAGCTCTTGCTAGCCAGCACCCTTCCTTGGAAGCGCTTTTGTAGGCCTAAGAACACTGGGGCTCTGGGCTTCTCTAGCCACCTCATCTTCTGCTCATCCTCTCGCGCACTCTAAAGAGAGCTCAGGTGAGAAATTGCAAACGTCCAGCAATTGCTCAGAGATGAAAAGTGCCAGCACTGAAAGCTCTTGCTAGCCAGCACCCTTCCTTGGAAGCGCTTTCACAGGCGCAGCAACACTGGGGCTTTGCGCTTCTCTACCCACCAAACGTCACGGTCCTTCTCTTTCCATCTCATAGACACGAGCTGAGAAATTGCAAACGTCGAGCAATTGCTCAGAGATGAAAAGTGCCAGCACTGAAAGCTGTTGCTAGCCAGCACCCTTCCTTGGAAGCGCTTTCACAGGCGCAGCAACACTGGCGCTTTGCGATTCTATACGCACCAAACGTCACGGTCATTCACTTTCCGTCTCGTAGACACGAGCTGAGAAATTGCAAACGTCGAGCAATTGCTCAGAGATGAAAAGTGCCAGCACTGAAAGCTGTTGCTAGCCAGCACCCTTCCTTGGAAGCGCTTTTGTAGGCCTAAGAACACTGGGGCTCTGGGCTTCTCTAGCCACCTCATCTTCTGCTCATCCTCTCGCGCACTCTAAAGAGAGCTCAGGTGAGAAATTGCAAACGTCCAGCAATTGCTCAGAGATGAAAAGTGCCAGCACTGAAAGCTCTTGCTAGCCAGCACCCTTCCTTGGAAGCGCTTTTGTAGGCCTAAGAACACTGGGGCTCTGGGCTTCTCTAGCCACCTCATCTTCTGCTCATCCTCTCGCGCACTCTAAAGAGAGCTCAGGTGAGAAATTGCAAACGTCCAGCAATTGCTCAGAGATGAAAAGTGCCAGCACTGAAAGCTCTTGCTAGCCAGCACCCTTCCTTGGAAGTGCTTTCACAGGCGCAGTAACACTGGGGCTTTGCGCTTCTCTAGCCATCAAACGTCATGGTCATTCTCTTTCCAACTCGTAGACACGAGCTGAGAAATTGCAAACGTCGAGCAATTGCTCAGAGATGAAAAGTGCCAGCACTGAAAGCTCTTGCTAGCCAGCACCCTTCCTTGGAAGCGCTTTCACAGGCGCAGCAACACTGGCGCGTTGCGATTCTATACGCACCAAACATCACGGTCCTTCTCTTTCCGTCTCGTAGACACGAGCTGAGAAATTGCAAACGTCCAGCAATTGCTCAGAGATGAAAAGTGCCAGCACTGAAAGCTCTTGCTAGCCAGCACCCTTCCTTGGAAGCGCTTTTGTAGGCCTAAGAACACTGGGGCTCTGGGCTTCTCTAGCCACCTAATCTTCTGCTCATCCTCTCGCGCACTCTAAAGAGAGCTCAGGTGAGAAATTGCAAACGTCGAGCAATTGCTCAGAGATGAAAAGTGCCAGCACTGAAAGCTCTTGCTAGCCAGCCCCCTTCCTTGGAAGCGCTTTTGTAGGCCTAAGAACACTGGGGCTCTGGGCTTCTCTAGCCACCTCATCTTCTGCTCATCCTCTCGCGCACTCTAAAGAGAGCTCAGGTGAGAAATTGCAAACGTCCAGCAATTGCTCCGAGATGAAAAGTGCCAGCACTGAAAGCTGTTGCTAGCCAGCACCCTTCCTTGGAAGCGCTTTCACAGGCGCAGCAACACTGGGGCTTTGCGCTTCTATACGCACCAAACGTCACGGTCCTTCTCTTTCCGTCTCCTAGACACGAGCTGAGAAATTGCAAACGTCGAGCAATTGCTCAGAGATGAAAAGTGCCAGCACTGAAAGCTCTTGCTAGCCAGCACCCTTCCTTGGAAGCGCTTTCACAGGCGCAGTAACACTGGGGCTTTGCGCTTCTCTACCCACCAAACGTCACGGTCATTCTCTTTCCATCTTGTAGACACGAGCTGAGAAATTGCAAACGTCGAGCAATTGCTCAGAGATGAAAAGTGCCAGCACTGAAAGCTGTTGCTAGCCAGCACCCTTCCTTGGAAGCGCTTTTGTAGGCCTAAGAACACTGGGGCTCTGGGCTTCTCTAGCCACCTCATCTTCTGCTCATCCTCTCGCGCACTCTAAAGAGAGCTCAGGTGAGAAATTGCAAACGTCCAGCAATTGCTCAGAGATGAAAAGTGCCAGCACTGAAAGCTCTTGCTAGCCAGCACCCTTCCTTGGAAGCGCTTTTGTAGGCCTAAGAACACTGGGGCTCTGGGCTTCTCTAGCCACCTCATCTACTGCTCATCCTCTCGCGCACTCTAAAGAGAGCTCAGGTGAGAAATTGCAAACGTCCAGCAATTGCTCAGAGATGAAAAGTGCCAGCACTGAAAGCTCTTGCTAGCCAGCACCCTTCCTTGGAAGTGCTTTCACAGGCGCAGTAACACTGGGGCTTTGCGCTTGTCTAGCCACCAAACGTCACGGTCATTCTCTTTCCATCTCGTAGACACGAGCTGAGAAATTGCAAACGTCGAGCAATTGCTCAGAGATGAAAAGTGCCAGCACTGAAAGCTGTTGCTAGCCAGCACCCTTCCTTGGAACCGCTTTTCTAGGCCTAAGAACACTGGGGCTGTGGGCTTCTCTAGCCACCTCATCTTCTGCTCATCCTCTCGCGCACTCTAAAGAGAGCTCAGGTGAGAAATTGCAAACGTCCAGCAATTGCTCCGAGATGAAAAGTGCCAGCACTGAAAGCTCTTGCTAGCCAGCACCCTTCCTTGGAAGCGCTTTCACAGGCGCAGTAACACTGGGGCTTTGCGCTTCTCTACCCACCAAACGTCACGGTCATTCTCTTTCCGTCGGTAGACACGAGCTGAGAAATTGCAAACGTCGAGCAATTGCTCAGAGATGAAAAGTGCCAGCACTGAAAGCTGTTGCTAGCCAGCACCCTTCCTTGGAAGCGCTTTCACAGGCGCAGCAACACTGGGGCTTTGCGCTTCTCTACCCACCAAACATCACGGTCATTCTCTTTCCATCTTGTAGACACGAGCTGAGAAATTGCAAACGTCGAGCAATTGCTCAGAGATGAAAAGTGCCAGCACTGAAAGCTGTTGCTAGCCAGCACCCTTCCTTGGAAGCGCTTTCACAGGCGCAGCAACACTGGGGCTTTGCGCTTATCTACCCACCAAACGTCACGGTCCTTCTCTTTCCGTCTCGTAGACACGAGCTGAGAAATTGCAAACGTCGAGCAATTGCTCAGAGATGAAAAGTGCCAGCACTGAAAGCTCTTGCTAGCCAGCACCCTTCCTTGGAAGCGCTTTCACAGGCGCAGTAACACTGGGGCTTTGCGCTTCTCTACCCACCAAACGTCACGGTCATTCTCTTTCCATCTTGTAGACACGAGCTGAGAAATTGCAAACGTCGAGCAATTGCTCAGAGATGAAAAGTGCCAGCACTGAAAGCTCTTGCTAGCCAGCACCCTTCCTTGGAAGCGCTTTTGTAGGCCTAAGAACACTGGGGCTCTGGGCTTCTCTAGCCACCTCATCTTCTGCTCATCCTCTCGCGCACTCTAAAGAGAGCTCAGGTGAGAAATTGCAAACGTCCAGCAATTGCTCAGAGATGAAAAGTGCCAGCACTGAAAGCTCTTGCTAGCCAGCACCCTTCCTTGGAAGCGCTTTCACAGGCGCAGCAACACTGGGGCTTTGCGCTTCTCTAGCCACCAAACGTCACGGTCCTTCTCTTTCCGTCGGTAGACACGAGCTGAGAAATTGCAAACGTCGAGCAATTGCTCAGAGATGAAAAGTGCCAGCACTGAAAGCTGTTGCTAGCCAGCACCCTTCCTTGGAAGCGCTTTCACAGGCGCAGCAACACTGGCGCTTTGCGATTCTATACGCACCAAACGTCACGGTCATTCACTTTCCGTCTCGTAGACACGAGCTGAGAAATTGCAAACGTCGAGCAATTGCTCAGAGATGAAAAGTGCCAGCACTGAAAGCTGTTGCTAGCCAGCACCCTTCCTTGGAAGCGCTTTTGTAGGCCTAACAACACTGGGGCTCTGGGCTTCTCTAGCCACCTCATCTTCTGCTCATCCTCTCGCGCACTCTAAAGAGAGCTCAGGTGAGAAATTGCAAACGTCCAGCAATTGCTCAGAGATGAAAAGTGCCAGCACTGAAAGCTCTTGCTAGCCAGCACCCTTCCTTGGAAGCGCTTTTGTAGGCCTAAGAACACTGGGGCTCTGGGCTTCTCTAGCCACCTCATCTTCTGCTCATCCTCTCGCGCACTCTAAAGAGAGCTCAGGTGAGAAATTGCAAACGTCCAGCAATTGCTCAGAGATGAAAAGTGCCAGCACTGAAAGCTCTTGCTAGCCAGCACCCTTCCTTGGAAGTGCTTTCACAGGCGCAGTAACACTGGGGCTTTGCGCTTCTCTAGCCATCAAACGTCATGGTCATTCTCTTTCCAACTCGTAGACACGAGCTGAGAAATTGCAAACGTCGAGCAATTGCTCAGAGATGAAAAGTGCCAGCACTGAAAGCTGTTGCTAGCCAGCACCCTTCCTTGGAAGCGCTTTCACAGGCGCAGCAACACTGGGGCTTTGCGCTTCTATACGCACCAAACGTCACGGTCCTTCTCTTTCCGTCTCGTAGACACGAGCTGAGAAATTGCAAACGTCGAGCAATTGCTCAGAGATGAAAAGTGCCAGCACTGAAAGCTGTTGCTAGCCAGCACCCTTCCTTGGAAGCGCTTTCACAGGCGCAGCAACACTGGCGCGTTGCGATTCTATACGCACCAAACATCACGGTCCTTCTCTTTCCGTCTCGTAGACACGAGCTGAGAAATTGCAAACGTCCAGCAATTGCTCAGAGATGAAAAGTGCCAGCACTGAAAGCTCTTGCTAGCCAGCACCCTTCCTTGGAAGCGCTTTTGTAGGCCTAAGAACACTGGGGCTCTGGGCTTCTCTAGCCACCTAATCTTCTGCTCATCCTCTCGCGCACTCTAAAGAGAGCTCAGGTGAGAAATTGCAAACGTCGAGCAATTGCTCAGAGATGAAAAGTGCCAGCACTGAAAGCTCTTGCTAGCCAGCCCCCTTCCTTGGAAGCGCTTTTGTAGGCCTAAGAACACTGGGGCTCTGGGCTTCTCTAGCCACCTCATCTTCTGCTCATCCTCTCGCGCACTCTAAAGAGAGCTCAGGTGAGAAATTGCAAACGTCCAGCAATTGCTCCGAGATGAAAAGTGCCAGCACTGAAAGCTCTTGCTAGCCAGCACCCTTCCTTGGAAGCGCTTTCACAGGCGCAGCAACACTGGGGCTTTGCGCTTCTCTACGCACCAAACGTCACGGTCCTTCTCTTTCCGTCTCCTAGACACGAGCTGAGAAATTGCAAACGTCGAGCAATTGCTCAGAGATGAAAAGTGCCAGCACTGAAAGCTCTTGCTAGCCAGCACCCTTCCTTGGAAGCGCTTTCACAGGCGCAGTAACACTGGGGCTTTGCGCTTCTCTACCCACCAAACGTCACGGTCATTCTCTTTCCATCTTGTAGACACGAGCTGAGAAATTGCAAACGTCGAGCAATTGCTCAGAGATGAAAAGTGCCAGCACTGAAAGCTGTTGCTAGCCAGCACCCTTCCTTGGAAGCGCTTTTGTAGGCCTAAGAACACTGGGGCTCTGGGCTTCTCTAGCCACCTCATCTTCTGCTCATCCTCTCGCGCACTCTAAAGAGAGCTCAGGTGAGAAATTGCAAACGTCCAGCAATTGCTCAGAGATGAAAAGTGCCAGCACTGAAAGCTGTTGCTAGCCAGCACCCTTCCTTGGAAGCGCTTTTGTAGGCCTAAGAACACTGGGGCTCTGGGCTTCTCTAGCCACCTCATCTACTGCTCATCCTCTCGCGCACTCTAAAGAGAGCTCAGGTGAGAAATTGCAAACGTCCAGCAATTGCTCAGAGATGAAAAGTGCCAGCACTGAAAGCTCTTGCTAGCCAGCACCCTTCCTTGGAAGTGCTTTCACAGGCGCAGTAACACTGGGGCTTTGCGCTTGTCTAGCCACCAAACGTCACGGTCATTCTCTTTCCGTCGGTAGACACGAGCTGAGAAATTGCAAACGTCGAGCAATTGCTCAGAGATGAAAAGTGCCAGCACTGAAAGCTGTTGCTAGCCAGCACCCTTCCTTGGAAGCGCTTTTCTAGGCCTAAGAACACTGGGGCTGTGGGCTTCTCTAGCCACCTCATCTTCTGCTCATCCTCTCGCGCACTCTAAAGAGAGCTCAGGTGAGAAATTGCAAACGTCCAGCAATTGCTCCGAGATGAAAAGTGCCAGCACTGAAAGCTCTTGCTAGCCAGCACCCTTCCTTGGAAGCGCTTTCACAGGCGCAGCAACACTGGGTCTTTGCGCTTCTCTAGCCACCAAACGTCACGGTCCTTCTCTTTCCGTCTCCTAGACACGAGCTGAGAAATTGCAAACGTCGAGCAATTGCTCAGAGATGAAAAGTGCCAGCACTGAAAGCTGTTGCTAGCCAGCACCCTTCCTTGGAAGCGCTTTCACAGGCGGAGCAACACTGGGGCTTTGCGCTTCTCTACCCACCAAACATCACGGTCATTCTCTTTCCATCTTGTAGACACGAGCTGAGAAATTGCAAACGTCGAGCAATTGCTCAGAGATGAAAAGTGCCAGCACTGAAAGCTGTTGCTAGCCAGCACCCTTCCTTGGAAGCGCTTTCACAGGCGCAGCAACACTGGGGCTTTGCGCTTATCTACCCACCAAACGTCACGGTCCTTCTCTTTCCGTCTCGTAGACACGAGCTGAGAAATTGCAAACGTCGAGCAATTGCTCAGAGATGAAAAGTGCCAGCACTGAAAGCTCTTGCTAGCCAGCACCCTTCCTTGGAAGCGCTTTCACAGGCGCAGTAACACTGGGGCTTTGCGCTTCTCTACCCACCAAACGTCACGGTCATTCTCTTTCCATCTTGTAGACACGAGCTGAGAAATTGCAAACGTCGAGCAATTGCTCAGAGATGAAAAGTGCCAGCACTGAAAGCTCTTGCTAGCCAGCACCCTTCCTTGGAAGCGCTTTTGTAGGCCTAAGAACACTGGGGCTCTGGGCTTCTCTAGCCACCTCATCTTCTGCTCATCCTCTCGCGCACTCTAAAGAGAGCTCAGGTGAGAAATTGCAAACGTCCAGCAATTGCTCAGAGATGAAAAGTGCCAGCACTGAAAGCTCTTGCTAGCCAGCACCCTTCCTTGGAAGCGCTTTCACAGGCGCAGCAACACTGGGGCTTTGCGCTTCTCTACCCACCAAACGTCACGGTCCTTCTCTTTCCATCTCATAGACACGAGCTGAGAAATTGCAAACGTCGAGCAATTGCTCAGAGATGAAAAGTGCCAGCACTGAAAGCTGTTGCTAGCCAGCACCCTTCCTTGGAAGCGCTTTCACAGGCGCAGCAACACTGGCGCTTTGCGATTCTATACGCACCAAACGTCACGGTCATTCACTTTCCGTCTCGTAGACACGAGCTGAGAAATTGCAAACGTCGAGCAATTGCTCAGAGATGAAAAGTGCCAGCACTGAAAGCTGTTGCTAGCCAGCACCCTTCCTTGGAAGCGCTTTTGTAGGCCTAAGAACACTGGGGCTCTGGGCTTCTCTAGCCACCTCATCTTCTGCTCATCCTCTCGCGCACTCTAAAGAGAGCTCAGGTGAGAAATTGCAAACGTCCAGCAATTGCTCAGAGATGAAAAGTGCCAGCACTGAAAGCTCTTGCTAGCCAGCACCCTTCCTTGGAAGCGCTTTTGTAGGCCTAAGAACACTGGGGCTCTGGGCTTCTCTAGCCACCTCATCTTCTGCTCATCCTCTCGCGCACTCTAAAGAGAGCTCAGGTGAGAAATTGCAAACGTCCAGCAATTGCTCAGAGATGAAAAGTGCCAGCACTGAAAGCTCTTGCTAGCCAGCACCCTTCCTTGGAAGTGCTTTCACAGGCGCAGTAACACTGGGGCTTTGCGCTTCTCTAGCCATCAAACGTCATGGTCATTCTCTTTCCAACTCGTAGACACGAGCTGAGAAATTGCAAACGTCGAGCAATTGCTCAGAGATGAAAAGTGCCAGCACTGAAAGCTCTTGCTAGCCAGCACCCTTCCTTGGAAGCGCTTTCACAGGCGCAGCAACACTGGCGCGTTGCGATTCTATACGCACCAAACATCACGGTCCTTCTCTTTCCGTCTCGTAGACACGAGCTGAGAAATTGCAAACGTCCAGCAATTGCTCAGAGATGAAAAGTGCCAGCACTGAAAGCTCTTGCTAGCCAGCACCCTTCCTTGGAAGCGCTTTTGTAGGCCTAAGAACACTGGGGCTCTGGGCTTCTCTAGCCACCTCATCTTCTGCTCATCCTCTCGCGCACTCTAAAGAGAGCTCAGGTGAGAAATTGCAAACGTCGAGCAATTGCTCAGAGATGAAAAGTGCCAGCACTGAAAGCTCTTGCTAGCCAGCCCCCTTCCTTGGAAGCGCTTTTGTAGGCCTAAGAACACTGGGGCTCTGGGCTTCTCTAGCCACCTCATCTTCTGCTCATCCTCTCGCGCACTCTAAAGAGAGCTCAGGTGAGAAATTGCAAACGTCCAGCAATTGCTCCGAGATGAAAAGTGCCAGCACTGAAAGCTGTTGCTAGCCAGCACCCTTCCTTGGAAGCGCTTTCACAGGCGCAGCAACACTGGGGCTTTGCGCTTCTATACGCACCAAACGTCACGGTCCTTCTCTTTCCGTCTCCTAGACACGAGCTGAGAAATTGCAAACGTCGAGCAATTGCTCAGAGATGAAAAGTGCCAGCACTGAAAGCTCTTGCTAGCCAGCACCCTTCCTTGGAAGCGCTTTCACAGGCGCAGTAACACTGGGGCTTTGCGCTTCTCTACCCACCAAACGTCACGGTCATTCTCTTTCCATCTTGTAGACACGAGCTGAGAAATTGCAAACGTCGAGCAATTGCTCAGAGATGAAAAGTGCCAGCACTGAAAGCTGTTGCTAGCCAGCACCCTTCCTTGGAAGCGCTTTTGTAGGCCTAAGAACACTGGGGCTCTGGGCTTCTCTAGCCACCTCATCTTCTGCTCATCCTCTCGCGCACTCTAAAGAGAGCTCAGGTGAGAAATTGCAAACGTCCAGCAATTGCTCAGAGATGAAAAGTGCCAGCACTGAAAGCTCTTGCTAGCCAGCACCCTTCCTTGGAAGCGCTTTTGTAGGCCTAAGAACACTGGGGCTCTGGGCTTCTCTAGCCACCTCATCTACTGCTCATCCTCTCGCGCACTCTAAAGAGAGCTCAGGTGAGAAATTGCAAACGTCCAGCAATTGCTCAGAGATGAAAAGTGCCAGCACTGAAAGCTCTTGCTAGCCAGCACCCTTCCTTGGAAGTGCTTTCACAGGCGCAGTAACACTGGGGCTTTGCGCTTGTCTAGCCACCAAACGTCACGGTCATTCTCTTTCCATCTCGTAGACACGAGCTGAGAAATTGCAAACGTCGAGCAATTGCTCAGAGATGAAAAGTGCCAGCACTGAAAGCTGTTGCTAGCCAGCACCCTTCCTTGGAACCGCTTTTCTAGGCCTAAGAACACTGGGGCTGTGGGCTTCTCTAGCCACCTCATCTTCTGCTCATCCTCTCGCGCACTCTAAAGAGAGCTCAGGTGAGAAATTGCAAACGTCCAGCAATTGCTCCGAGATGAAAAGTGCCAGCACTGAAAGCTCTTGCTAGCCAGCACCCTTCCTTGGAAGCGCTTTCACAGGCGCAGTAACACTGGGGCTTTGCGCTTCTCTACCCACCAAACGTCACGGTCATTCTCTTTCCGTCGGTAGACACGAGCTGAGAAATTGCAAACGTCGAGCAATTGCTCAGAGATGAAAAGTGCCAGCACTGAAAGCTGTTGCTAGCCAGCACCCTTCCTTGGAAGCGCTTTCACAGGCGCAGCAACACTGGGGCTTTGCGCTTCTCTACCCACCAAACATCACGGTCATTCTCTTTCCATCTTGTAGACACGAGCTGAGAAATTGCAAACGTCGAGCAATTGCTCAGAGATGAAAAGTGCCAGCACTGAAAGCTGTTGCTAGCCAGCACCCTTCCTTGGAAGCGCTTTCACAGGCGCAGCAACACTGGGGCTTTGCGCTTATCTACCCACCAAACGTCACGGTCCTTCTCTTTCCGTCTCGTAGACACGAGCTGAGAAATTGCAAACGTCGAGCAATTGCTCAGAGATGAAAAGTGCCAGCACTGAAAGCTCTTGCTAGCCAGCACCCTTCCTTGGAAGCGCTTTCACAGGCGCAGTAACACTGGGGCTTTGCGCTTCTCTACCCACCAAACGTCACGGTCATTCTCTTTCCATCTTGTAGACACGAGCTGAGAAATTGCAAACGTCGAGCAATTGCTCAGAGATGAAAAGTGCCAGCACTGAAAGCTCTTGCTAGCCAGCACCCTTCCTTGGAAGCGCTTTTGTAGGCCTAAGAACACTGGGGCTCTGGGCTTCTCTAGCCACCTCATCTTCTGCTCATCCTCTCGCGCACTCTAAAGAGAGCTCAGGTGAGAAATTGCAAACGTCCAGCAATTGCTCAGAGATGAAAAGTGCCAGCACTGAAAGCTCTTGCTAGCCAGCACCCTTCCTTGGAAGCGCTTTCACAGGCGCAGCAACACTGGGGCTTTGCGCTTCTCTAGCCACCAAACGTCACGGTCCTTCTCTTTCCGTCGGTAGACACGAGCTGAGAAATTGCAAACGTCGAGCAATTGCTCAGAGATGAAAAGTGCCAGCACTGAAAGCTGTTGCTAGCCAGCACCCTTCCTTGGAAGCGCTTTCACAGGCGCAGCAACACTGGCGCTTTGCGATTCTATACGCACCAAACGTCACGGTCATTCACTTTCCGTCTCGTAGACACGAGCTGAGAAATTGCAAACGTCGAGCAATTGCTCAGAGATGAAAAGTGCCAGCACTGAAAGCTGTTGCTAGCCAGCACCCTTCCTTGGAAGCGCTTTTGTAGGCCTAACAACACTGGGGCTCTGGGCTTCTCTAGCCACCTCATCTTCTGCTCATCCTCTCGCGCACTCTAAAGAGAGCTCAGGTGAGAAATTGCAAACGTCCAGCAATTGCTCAGAGATGAAAAGTGCCAGCACTGAAAGCTCTTGCTAGCCAGCACCCTTCCTTGGAAGCGCTTTTGTAGGCCTAAGAACACTGGGGCTCTGGGCTTCTCTAGCCACCTCATCTTCTGCTCATCCTCTCGCGCACTCTAAAGAGAGCTCAGGTGAGAAATTGCAAACGTCCAGCAATTGCTCAGAGATGAAAAGTGCCAGCACTGAAAGCTCTTGCTAGCCAGCACCCTTCCTTGGAAGTGCTTTCACAGGCGCAGTAACACTGGGGCTTTGCGCTTCTCTAGCCATCAAACGTCATGGTCATTCTCTTTCCAACTCGTAGACACGAGCTGAGAAATTGCAAACGTCGAGCAATTGCTCAGAGATGAAAAGTGCCAGCACTGAAAGCTGTTGCTAGCCAGCACCCTTCCTTGGAAGCGCTTTCACAGGCGCAGCAACACTGGGGCTTTGCGCTTCTATACGCACCAAACGTCACGGTCCTTCTCTTTCCGTCTCGTAGACACGAGCTGAGAAATTGCAAACGTCGAGCAATTGCTCAGAGATGAAAAGTGCCAGCACTGAAAGCTGTTGCTAGCCAGCACCCTTCCTTGGAAGCGCTTTCACAGGTGCAGCAACACTGGGGCTTTGCGCTTCTCTAGCCACCAAACGTCACGGTCCTTCTCTTTCCGTCTCGTAGACACGAGCTGAGAAATTGCAAACGTCGAGCAATTGCTCAGAGATGAAAAGTGCCAGCACTGAAAGCTCTTGCTAGCCAGCACCCTTCCTTGGAAGCGCTTTCACAGGAGCAGCAACACTGGGGCTTTGCGCTTCTATACGCACCAAACGTCACGGTCATTCACTTTCCATCTCGTAGACACGAGCTGAGAAATTGCAAACGTCGAGCAATTGCTCAGAGATGAAAAGTGCCAGCACTGAAAGCTGTTGCTAGCCAGCACCCTTCCTTGGAAGCGCTTTTGTAGGCCTAAGAACACTGGGGCTCTGGGCTTCTCTAGCCACCTAATCTTCTGCTCATCCTCTCGCGCACTCTAAAGAGAGCTCAGGTGAGAAATTGCAAACGTCCAGCAATTGCTCAGAGATGAAAAGTGCCAGCACTGAAAGCTCTTGCTAGCCAGCACCCTTCCTTGGAAGCGCTTTCACAGGCGCAGCAACACTGGGGCTTTGCGCTTCTCTAGCCACCAAACGTCACGGTCCTTCTCTTTCCGTCTCCTAGACACGAGCTGAGAAATTGCAAACGTCGAGCAATTGCTCAGAGATGAAAAGTGCCAGCACTGAAAGCTCTTGCTAGCCAGCACCCTTCCTTGGAAGCGCTTTCGCAGGCGCAGCAACACTGGCGCTTTGCGATTCTATACGCACCAAACGTCACGGTCCTTCTCTTTCCGTCTCGTAGACACGAGCTGAGAAATTGCAAACGTCCAGCAATTGCTCAGAGATGAAAAGTGCCAGCACTGAAAGCTCTTGCTAGCCAGCACCCTTCCTTGGAAGCGCTTTTGTAGGCCTAAGAACACTGGGGCTCTGGGCTTCTCTAGCCACCTAATCTTCTGCTCATCCTCTCACGCACTCTAAAGAGAGTTCAGGTGAGAAGTTGCAAACGTCCAGCAATTGCTCAGAGATGAAAAGTGCCAGCACTGAAAGCTCTTGCTAGCCAGCCCCCTTCCTTGGAAGCGCTTTTGTAGGCCTAAGAACACTGGGGCTCTGGGCTTCTCTAGCCACCTCATCTTCTGCTCATCCTCTCGCGCACTCTAAAGAGAGCTCAGGTGAGAAATTGCAAACGTCGAGCAATTGCTCAGAGATGAAAAGTGCCAGCACTGAAAGCTGTTGCTAGCCAGCACCCTTCCTTGGAAGCGCTTTCACAGGCGCAGTAACACTGGGGCTTTGCGCTTCTCTACGCACCAAACGTCACGGTCCTTCTCTTTCCGTCTCCTAGACACGAGCTCAGAAATTGCAAACGTCGAGCAATTGCTCAGAGATGAAAAGTGCCAGCACTGAAAGCTCTTGCTAGCCAGCACCCTTCCTTGGAAGCGCTTTTGTAGGCCTAACAACACTGGGGCTCTGGGCTTCTCTAGCCACCTCATCTTCTGCTCATCCTCTCGCGCACTCTAAAGAGAGCTCAGGTGAGAAATTGCAAACGTCCAGCAATTGCTCCGAGATGAAAAGTGCCAGCACTGAAAGCTCTTGCTAGCCAGCACCCTTCCTTGGAAGTGCTTTCACAGGCGCAGTAACACTGGGGCTTTGCGCTTGTCTAGCCATCAAACGTCACGGTCATTCTCTTTCCGTCTCGTAGACACGAGCTGAGAAATTGCAAACGTCGAGCAATTGCTCAGAGATGAAAAGTGCCAGCACTGAAAGCTCTTGCTAGCCAGCACCCTTCCTTGGAAGCGCTTTTGTAGGCCTAAGAACACTGGGGCTCTGGGCTTCTCTAGCCACCTCATCTTCTGCTCATGCTCTCGCGCACTCTAAAGAGAGCTCAGGTGAGAAATTGCAAACGTCCAGCAATTGCTCAGAGATGAAAAGTGCCAGCACTGAAAGCTGTTGCTAGCCAGCACCCTTCCTTGGAAGCGCTTTCACAGGCGCAGCAACACTGGGGCTTTGCGCTTCTATACGCACCAAACGTCACGGTCCTTCTCTTTCCGTCTCCTAGACACGAGCTGAGAAATTGCAAACGTCGAGCAATTGCTCAGAGATGAAAAGTGCCAGCACTGAAAGCTGTTGCTAGCCAGTACCCTTCCTTGGAAGCGCTTTCACAGGTGCAGCAACACTGGGGCTTTGCGCTTCTCTAGCCACCAAACGTCACGGTCCTTCTCTTTCCGTCTCGTAGACACGAGCTGAGAAATTGCAAACGTCGAGCAATTGCTCAGAGATGAAAAGTGCCAGCACTGAAAGCTCTTGCTAGCCAGCACCCTTCCTTGGAAGCGCTTTCACAGGAGCAGCAACACTGGGGCTTTGCGCTTCTATACGCACCAAACGTCACGGTCCTTCTCTTTCCGTCTCGTAGACACGAGCTGAGAAATTGCAAACGTCGAGCAATTGCTCAGAGATGAAAAGTGCCAGCACTGAAAGCTCTTGCTAGCCAGCACCCTTCCTTGGAAGCGCTTTCACAGGCGCAGCAACACTGGGGCTTTGCGCTTCTATACGCACCAAACGTCACGGTCCTTCTCTTTCCGTCTCGTAGACACGAGCTGAGAAATTGCAAACGTCGAGCAATTGCTCAGAGATGAAAAGTGCCAGCACTGAAAGCTGTTGCTAGCCAGCACCCTTCCTTGGAAGCGCTTTCACAGGTGCAGCAACACTGGGGCTTTGCGCTTCTATACGCACCAAACGTCACGGTCATTCTCTTTCCGTCTCGTAGACACGAGCTGAGAAATTGCAAACGTCGAGCAATTGCTCAGAGATGAAAAGTGCCAGCACTGAAAGCTGTTGCTAGCCAGCACCCTTCCTTGGAAGCGCTTTTGTAGGCCTAAGAACACTGGGGCTCTGGGCTTCTCTAGCCACCTCATCTTCTGCTCATCCTCTCGCGCACTCTAAAGAGAGCTCAGGTGAGAAATTGCAAACGTCCAGCAATTGCTCAGAGATGAAAAGGGCCAGCACTGAAAGCTGTTGCTAGCCAGCACCCTTCCTTGGAAGCGCTTTCACAGGCGCAGCAACACTGGGGCTTTGCGCTTCTCTAGCCACCAAACATCACGGTCCTTCTCTTTCCGTCTCCTAGACACGAGCTGAGAAATTGCAAACGTCGAGCAATTGCTCAGAGATGAAAAGTGCCAGCACTGAAAGCTGTTGCTAGCCAGCTCCCTTCCTTGGAAGCGCTTTTGTAGGCCTAACAACACTGGGGCTCTGGGCTTCTCTAGCCACCTCATCTTCTGCTCATCCTCTCGCGCACTCTAAAGAGAGCTCAGGTGAGAAATTGCAAACGTCCAGCAATTGCTCAGAGATGAAAAGTGCCAGCACTGAAAGCTCTTGCTAGCCAGCACCCTTCCTTGGAAGCGCTTTTGTAGGCCTAACAACACTGGGGCTCTGGGCTTCTCTAGCCACCTCATCTTCTGCTCATCCTCTCGCGCACTCTAAAGAGAGCTCAGGTGAGAAATTGCAAACGTCGAGCAATTGCTCAGAGATGAAAAGTGCCAGCACTGAAAGCTGTTGCTAGCCAGCACCCTTCCTTGGAAGCGCTTTCACAGGTGCAGCAACACTGGGGCTTTGCGCTTCTCTAGCCACCAAACGTCACGTTCCTTCTCTTTCCGTCGGTAGACACGAGCTGAGAAATTGCAAACGTCGAGCAATTGCTCCGAGATGAAAAGTGCCAGCACTGAAAGCTGTTGCTAGCCAGCACCCTTCCTTGGAAGCGCTTTCACAGGCGCAGTAACACTGGGGCTTTCAACTTCTGTACGCACCAAACGTCACGGTCCTTCTCTTTCCGTCTCCTAGACACGAGCTGAGAAATTGCAAACGTCCAGCAATTGCTCCGAGAAGAAAAGTGCCAGCACTGAAAGCTCTTGCTAGCCAGCACCCTTCCTTGGAAGCGCTTTTGTAGGCCTAAGAACACTGGGGCTCTGGGCTTCTCTAGCCACCTAATCTTATGCTCATCCTCTCGCGCACTCTAAAGAGAGTTCAGGTGAGAAATTGCAAACGTCCAGCAATTGCTCAGAGATGAAAAGTGCCAGCACTGAAAGCTCTTGCTAGCCAGCCCCCTTCCTTGGAAGCGCTTTTGTAGGCTTAAGAACACTGGGGCTCTGGGCTTCTCTAGCCACCTCATCTTCTGCTCATCCTCTCGCGCACTCTAAAGAGAGCTCAGGTGAGAAATTGCAAACGTCCAGCAATTGCTCAGAGATGAAAAGTGCCAGCACTGAAAGCTGTTGCTAGCCAGCACCCTTCCTTGGAAGCGCTTTTGTAGGCCTAACAACACTGGGGCTCTGGGCTTCTCTAGCCACCTCATCTTCTGCTCATCCTCTCGCGCACTCTAAAGAGAGCTCAGGTGAGAAATTGCAAACGTCGAGCAATTGCTCAGAGATGAAAAGTGCCAGCACTGAAAGCTGTTGCTAGCCAGCACCCTTCCTTGGAAGCGCTTTCACAGGCGCAGTAACACTGGGGCTTTGCGCTTCTCTAGCCATCAAACGTCATGGTCATTCTCTTTCCATCTCGTAGACACGAGCTGAGAAATTGCAAACGTCGAGCAATTGCTCAGAGATGAAAAGTGCCAGCACTGAAAGCTGTTGCTAGCCAGCACCCTTCCTTGGAAGCGCTTTTGTAGGCCTAACAACACTGGGGCTCTGGGCTTCTCTAGCCACCTCATCTTCTGCTCATCCTCTCGCGCACTCTAAAGAGAGCTCAGGTGAGAAATTGCAAACGTCGAGCAATTGCTCAGAGATGAAAAGTGCCAGCACTGAAAGCTGTTGCTAGCCAGCACCCTTCCTTGGAAGCGCTTTTGTAGGCCTAACAACACTGGGGCTCTGGGCTTCTCTAGCCACCTCATCTTCTGCTCATCCTCTCGCGCACTCTAAAGAGAGCTCAGGTGAGAAATTGCAAACGTCGAGCAATTGCTCAGAGATGAAAAGTGCCAGCACTGAAAGCTGTTGCTAGCCAGCACCCTTCCTTGGAAGCGCTTTCACAGGTGCAGCAACACTGGGGCTTTGCGCTTCTCTAGCCACCAAACGTCACGGTCCTTCTCTTTCCGTCGGTAGACACGAGCTGAGAAATTGCAAACGTCGAGCAATTGCTCAGAGATGAAAAGTGCCAGCACTGAAAGCTGTTGCTAGCCAGCACCCTTCCTTGGAAGCGCTTTCACAGGCGCAGTAACACTGGGGCTTTCAACTTCTGTACGCACCAAACGTCACGGTCCTTCTCTTTCCGTCTCCTAGACACGAGCTGAGAAATTGCAAACGTCCAGCAATTGCTCCGAGAAGAAAAGTGCCAGCACTGAAAGCTCTTGCTAGCCAGCACCCTTCCTTGGAAGCGCTTTTTTAGGCTTAAGAACACTGGGGCTCTGGGCTTCTCTAGCCACCTCATCTTCTGCTCATCCTCTCACGCACTCTAAAGAGAGCTCAGGTGAGAAATTGCAAACGTCCAGCAATTGCTCAGAGATGAAAAGTGCCAGCACTGAAAGCTCTTGCTAGCCAGCCCCCTTCCTTGGAAGCGCTTTTGTAGGCTTAAGAACACTGGGGCTCTGGGCTTCTCTAGCCACCTCATCTTCTGCTCATCCTCTCGCGCACTCTAAAGAGAGCTCAGGTGAGAAATTGCAAACGTCCAGCAATTGCTCAGAGATGAAAAGTGCCAGCACTGAAAGCTCTTGCTAGCCAGCACCCTTCCTTGGAAGCGCTTTCACAGGCGCAGCAACACTGGGGCTTTGCGCTTCTCTAGCCACCAAACGTCACGGTCCTTCTCTTTCCGTCGGTAGACACGAGCTGAGAAATTGCAAACGTCGAGCAATTGCTCAGAGATGAAAAGTGCCAGCACTGAAAGCTCTTGCTAGCCAGCACCCTTCCTTGGAAGCGCTTTTGTAGGCCTAACAACACTGGGGCTCTGGGCTTCTCTAGCCACCTCATCTTCTGCTCATCCTCTCGCGCACTCTAAAGAGAGCTCAGGTGAGAAATTGCAAACGTCCAGCAATTGCTCAGAGATGAAAAGTGCCAGCACTGAAAGATCTTGATAGCCAGCACCCTTCCTTGGAAGCGCTTTCACAGGCGCAGTAACACTGGGGCTTTGCGCTTCTCTAGCCACCAAACGTCACGGTCCTTCTCTTTCAGTCGGTAGACACGAGCTGAGAAATTGCAAACGTCGAGCAATTGCTCCGAGATGAAAAGTGCCAGCACTGAAAGCTCTTGCTAGCCAGCACCCTTCCTTGGAAGCGCTTTCACAGGCGCAGTAACACTGGGGCTTTGCACTTCTGTACGCACCAAACGTCACGGTCCTTCTCTTTCCGTCTCCTAGACACGAGCTGAGAAATTGCAAACGTCGAGCAATTGCTCAGAGATGAAAAGTGCCAGCACTGAAAGCTCTTGCTAGCCAGCACCCTTCCTTGGAAGCGCTTTCACAGGCACAGTAACACTGGGGCTTTGCGCTTCTCTAGCCACCAAACGTCATGGTCATTCTCTTTCCATCTCGTAGACACGAGCTGAGAAATTGCAAACGTCGAGCAATTGCTCAGAGATGAAAAGTGCCAGCACTGAAAGCTGTTGCTAGCCAGCACCCTTCCTTGGAAGCGCTTTTGTAGGCCTAAGAACACTGGGGCTCTGGGCTTCTCTAGCCACCTCATCTTCTGCTCATCCTCTCGCGCACTCTAAAGAGAGCTCAGGTGAGAAATTGCAAACGTCGAGCAATTGCTCAGAGATGAAAAGTGCCAGCACTGAAAGCTCTTGCTAGCCAGCACCCTTCCTTGGAAGCGCTTTCACAGGCGCAGCAACACTGGGGCTTTGCGCTTCTCTAGCCACCAAACGTCACGGTCCTTCTCTTTCCGTCGGTAGACACGAGCTGAGAAATTGCAAACGTCGAGCAATTGCTCCGAGATGAAAAGTGCCAGCACTGAAAGCTGTTGCTAGCCAGCACCCTTCCTTGGAAGCGCTTTCACAGGCGCAGTAACACTGGGGCTTTGCACTTCTCTACGCACCAAACGTCACGGTCCTTCTCTTTCCGTCTCCTAGACACGAGCTGAGAAATTGCAAACGTCGAGCAATTGCTCAGAGATGAAAAGTGCCAGCACTGAAAGCTCTTGCTAGCCAGCACCCTTCCTTGGAAGCGCTTTTTTAGGCCTAAGAACACTGGGGCTCTGGGCTTCTCTAGCCACCTAATCTTCTGCTCATCCTCTCGCGCACTCTAAAGAGAGTTCAGGTGAGAAATTGCAAACGTCCAGCAATTGCTCAGAGATGAAAAGTGCCAGCACTGAAAGCTCTTGCTAGCCAGCCCCCTTCCTTGGAAGCGCTTTTGTAGGCTTAAGAACACTGGGGCTCTGGGCTTCTCTAGCCACCTCATCTTCTGCTCATCCTCTCGCGCACTCTAAAGAGAGCTCAGGTGAGAAATTGCAAACGTCCAGCAATTGCTCAGAGATGAAAAGTGCCAGCACTGAAAGCTCTTGCTAGCCAGCACCCTTCCTTGGAAGCGCTTTCACAGGCGCAGCAACACTGGGGCTTTGCGCTTCTCTAGCCACCAAACGTCACGGTCCTTCTCTTTCCGTCGGTAGACACGAGCTGAGAAATTGCAAACGTCGAGCAATTGCTCAGAGATGAAAAGTGCCAGCACTGAAAGCTCTTGCTAGCCAGCACCCTTCCTTGGAAGCGCTTTTGTAGGCCTAAGAACACTGGGGCTCTGGGCTTCTCTAGCCACCTCATCTTCTGCTCATCCTCTCGCGCACTCTAAAGAGAGCTCAGGTGAGAAATTGCAAACGTCGAGCAATTGCTCAGAGATGAAAAGTGCCAGCACTGAAAGCTCTTGCTAGCCAGCACCCTTCCTTGGAAGCGCTTTCACAGGCGCAGTAACACTGGGGCTTTGCACTTCTGTACGCACCAAACGTCACGGTCCTTCTCTTTCCGTCTCCTAGACACGAGCTGAGAAATTGCAAACGTCGAGCAATTGCTCAGAGATGAAAAGTGCCAGCACTGAAAGCTCTTGCTAGCCAGCACCCTTCCTTGGAAGCGCTTTTTTAGGCCTAAGAACACTGGGGCTCTGGGCTTCTCTAGCCACCTAATCTTCTGCTCATCCTCTCGCGCACTCTAAAGAGAGTTCAGGTGAGAAATTGCAAACGTCCAGCAATTGCTCAGAGATGAAAAGTGCCAGCACTGAAAGCTCTTGCTAGCCAGCCCCCTTCCTTGGAAGCGCTTTTGTAGGCTTAAGAACACTGGGGCTCTGGGCTTCTCTAGCCACCTCATCTTCTGCTCATCCTCTCGCGCACTCTAAAGAGAGCTCAGGTGAGAAATTGCAAACGTCCAGCAATTGCTCAGAGATGAAAAGTGCCAGCACTGAAAGCTCTTGCTAGCCAGCACCCTTCCTTGGAAGCGCTTTCACAGGCGCAATAACACTGGGGCTTTGCACTTCTCTACGCACCAAACGTCACGGTCCTTCTCTTTCCGTCTCCTGGACACGAGCTGAGAAATTGCAAACGTCGAGCAATTGCTCAGAGATGAAAAGTGCCAGCACTGAAAGCTCTTGCTAGCCAGCACCCTTCCTTGGAAGCGCTTTCACAGGCGCAGTAACACTGGGGCTTTGCGCTTCTCTAGCCATCAAACGTCACGGTCATTCTCTTTCCGTCTCGTAGACACGACCTGAGAAATTGCAAACGTCCAGCAATTGCTCCGAGATGAAAAGTGCCAGCACTGAAAGCTGTTGCTAGCCAGCACCCTTCCTTGGAAGCGCTTTTGTAGGCCTAACAACACTGGGGCTCTGGGCTTCTCTAGCCACCTCATCTTCTGCTCATCCTCTCGCGCACTCTAAAGAGAGCTCAGGTGAGAAATTGCAAACGTCCAGCAATTGCTCAGAGATGAAAAGTGCCAGCACTGAAAGCTCTTGCTAGCCAGCACCCTTCCTTGGAAGCGCTTTTGTAGGCCTAAGAACACTGGGGCTCTGGGCTTCTCTAGCCACCTCATCTTCTGCTCATCCTCTCGCGCACTCTAAAGAGAGCTCAGGTGAGAAATTGCAAACGTCCAGCAATTGCTCAGAGATGAAAAGTGCCAGCACTGAAAGCTCTTGCTAGCCAGCACCCTTCCTTGGAAGTGCTTTCACAGGCGCAGTAACACTGGGGCTTTGCGCTTCTCTAGCCATCAAACGTCATGGTCATTCTCTTTCCAACTCGTAGACACGAGCTGAGAAATTGCAAACGTCGAGCAATTGCTCAGAGATGAAAAGTGCCAGCACTGAAAGCTCTTGCTAGCCAGCACCCTTCCTTGGAAGCGCTTTCACAGGCGCAGCAACACTGGGGCTTTGCGCTTCTATACGCACCAAACGTCACGGTCCTTCTCTTTCCGTCTCGTAGACACGAGCTGAGAAATTGCAAACGTCGAGCAATTGCTCCGAGATGAAAAGTGCCAGCACTGAAAGCTGTTGCTAGCCAGCACCCTTCCTTGGAAGCGCTTTCACAGGTGCAGCAACACTGGGGCTTTGCGCTTCTCTAGCCACCAAACGTCACGGTCCTTCTCTTTCCGTCTCGTAGACACGAGCTGAGAAATTGCAAACGTCGAGCAATTGCTCAGAGATGAAAAGTGCCAGCACTGAAAGCTCTTGCTAGCCAGCACCCTTCCTTGGAAGCGCTTTCACAGGAGCAGCAACACTGGGGCTTTGCGCTTCTATACGCACCAAACGTCACGGTCATTCACTTTCCATCTCGTAGACACGAGCTGAGAAATTGCAAACGTCGAGCAATTGCTCAGAGATGAAAAGTGCCAGCACTGAAAGCTGTTGCTAGCCAGCACCCTTCCTTGGAAGCGCTTTTGTAGGCCTAAGAACACTGGGGCTCTGGGCTTCTCTAGCCACCTCATCTTCTGCTCATCCTCTCGCGCACTCTAAAGAGAGCTCAGGTGAGAAATTGCAAACGTCCAGCAATTGCTCCGAGATGAAAAGTGCCAGCACTGAAAGCTCTTGCTAGCCAGCACCCTTCCTTGGAAGCGCTTTCACAGGCGCAGCAACACTGGGGCTTTGCGCTTCTCTAGCCATCAAACGTCATGGTCATTCTCTTTCCATCTCGTAGACACGAGCTGAGAAATTGCAAACGTCGAGCAATTGCTCAGAGATGAAAAGTGCCAGCACTGAAAGCTGTTGCTAGCCAGCACCCTTCCTTGGAAGCGCTTTCACAGGCGCAGCAACACTGGGGCTTTGCGCTTCTCTAGCCATCAAACGTCATGGTCATTCTCTTTCCATCTCGTAGACACGAGCTGAGAAATTGCAAACGTCGAGCAATTGCTCAGAGATGAAAAGTGCCAGCACTGAAAGCTCTTGCTAGCCAGCACCCTTCCTTGGAAGCGCTTTTGTAGGCCTAAGAACACTGGGGCTCTGGGCTTCTCTAGCCACCTCATCTTCTGCTCATCCTCTCGCGCACTCTAAAGAGAGCTCAGGTGAGAAATTGCAAACGTCGAGCAATTGCTCAGAGATGAAAAGTGCCAGCACTGAAAGCTCTTGCTAGCCAGCACCCTTCCTTGGAAGCGCTTTCACAGGCGCAGCAACACTGGCGCTTTGCGATTCTATACGCACCAAACGTCACGGTCATTCTCTTTCCGTCTCGTAGACACGAGCTGAGAAATTGCAAACGTCGAGCAATTGCTCAGAGATGAAAAGTGCCAGCACTGAAAGCTCTTGCTAGCCAGCACCCTTCCTTGGAAGCGCTTTTGTAGGCCTAACAACACTGGGGCTCTGGGCTTCTCTAGCCACCTAATCTTCTGCTCATCCTCTCGCGCACTCTAAAGAGAGTTCAGGTGAGAAATTGCAAACGTCCAGCAATTGCTCAGAGATGAAAAGTGCCAGCACTGAAAGCTCTTGCTAGCCAGCCCCCTTCCTTGGAAGCGCTTTTGTAGGCTTAAGAACACTGGGGCTCTGGGCTTCTCTAGCCACCTCATCTTCTGCTCATCCTCTCGCGCACTCTAAAGAGAGCTCAGGTGAGAAATTGCAAACGTCCAGCAATTGCTCAGAGATGAAAAGTGCCAGCACTGAAAGCTCTTGCTAGCCAGCACCCTTCCTTGGAAGCGCTTTCACAGGCGCAGCAACACTGGGGCTTTGCGCTTCTATACGCACCAAACGTCACGGTCCTTCTCTTTCCGTCTCGTAGACACGAGCTGAGAAATTGCAAACGTCGAGCAATTGCTCAGAGATGAAAAGTGCCAGCACTGAAAGCTCTTGCTAGCCAGCACCCTTCCTTGGAAGCGCTTTTGTAGGCCTAAGAACACTGGGGCTCTGGGCTTCTCTAGCCACCTAATCTTCTGCTCATCCTCTCACGCACTCTAAAGAGAGTTCAGGTGAGAAATTGCAAACGTCGAGCAATTGCTCAGAGATGAAAAGTGCCAGCACTGAAAGCTCTTGCTAGCCAGCACCCTTCCTTGGAAGCGCTTTTGTAGGCCTAAGAACACTGGGGCTCTGGGCTTCTCTAGCCACCTCATCTTCTGCTCATCCTCTCGCGCACTCTAAAGAGAGCTCAGGTGAGAAATTGCAAACGTCCAGCAATTGCTCAGAGATGAAAAGTGCCAGCACTGAAAGCTCTTGCTAGCCAGCACCCTTCCTTGGAAGCGCTTTCACAGGCGCAGCAACACTGGGGCTTTGCGCTTCTATACGCACCAAACGTCACGGTCCTTCTCTTTCCGTCTCCTAGACACGAGCTGAGAAATTGCAAACGTCGAGCAATTGCTCAGAGATGAAAAGTGCCAGCACTGAAAGCTCTTGCTAGCCAGTACCCTTCCTTGGAAGCGCTTTCACAGGCGCAGCAACACTGGGTCTTTGCGCTTCTCTAGCCACCAAACGTCACGGTCCTTCTCTTTCCGTCTCGTAGACACGAGCTGAGAAATTGCAAACGTCGAGCAATTGCTCAGAGATGAAAAGTGCCAGCACTGAAAGCTCTTGCTAGCCAGCACCCTTCCTTGGAAGCGCTTTCACAGGTGCAGCAACACTGGGGCTTTGCGCTTCTATACGCACCAAACGTCACGGTCCTTCTCTTTCCGTCTCGTAGACACGAGCTGAGAAATTGCAAACGTCGAGCAATTGCTCAGAGATGAAAAGTGCCAGCACTGAAAGCTGTTGCTAGCCAGCACCCTTCCTTGGAAGCGCTTTTGTAGGCCTAAGAACACTGGGGCTCTGGGCTTCTCTAGCCACCTCATCTTCTGCTCATCCTCTCGCGCACTCTAAAGAGAGCTCAGGTGAGAAATTGCAAACGTCCAGCAATTGCTCCGAGATGAAAAGTGCCAGCACTGAAAGCTCTTGCTAGCCAGCACCCTTCCTTGGAAGCGCTTTCACAGGCGCAGCAACACTGGGGCTTTGCGCTTCTCTAGCCACCAAACGTCACGGTCCTTCTCTTTCCGTCGGTAGACACGACCTGAGAAATTGCAAACGTCGAGCAATTGCTCCGAGATGAAAAGTGCCAGCACTGAAAGCTGTTGCTAGCCAGCACCCTTCCTTGGAAGCGCTTTCACAGGCGCAGCAACACTGGGGCTTTGCGCTTCTATACGCACCCAACGTCACGGTCCTTCTCTTTCCGTCTCCTAGACACGAGCTGAGAAATTGCAAACGTCGAGCAATTGCTCAGAGCTGAAAAGTGCCAGCACTGAAAGCTGTTGCTAGCCAGCACCCTTCCTTGGAAGCGCTTTTGTACGCCTAAGAACACTGGGGCTCTGGGCTTCTCTAGCCACCTCATCTACTGCTCATCCTCTCGCGCACTCTAAAGAGAGCTCAGGTGAGAAATTGCAAACGTCCAGCAATTGCTCAGAGATGAAAAGTGCCAGCACTGAAAGCTCTTGCTAGCCAGCACCCTTCCTTGGAAGTGCTTTCACAGGCGCAGTAACACTGGGGCTTTGCGCTTCTCTAGCCATCAAACGTCATGGTCATTCTCTTTCCAACTCGTAGACACGAGCTGAGAAATTGCAAACGTCGAGCAATTGCTCCGAGATGAAAAGTGCCAGCACTGAAAGCTGTTGCTAGCCAGCACCCTTCCTTGGAAGCGCTTTTGTACGCCTAAGAACACTGGGGCTCTGGGCTTCTCTAGCCACCTCATCTTCTGCTCATCCTCTCGCGCACTCTAAAGAGAGCTCAGGTGAGAAATTGCAAACGTCGAGCAATTGCTCAGAGATGAAAAGTGCCAGCACTGAAAGCTGTTGCTAGCCAGCAGCCTTCCTTGGAAGCGCTTTCACAGGCGCAGCAACACTGGGGCTTTGCGCTTCTATACGCACCAAACGTCACGGTCCTTCTCTTTCCGTCTCGTAGACACGAGCTGAGAAATTGCAAACGTCGAGCAATTGCTCAGAGATGAAAAGTGCCAGCACTGAAAGCTGTTGCTAGCCAGCACCCTTCCTTGGAAGCGCTTTCACAGTTGCAGCAACACTGGGGCTTTGCGCTTCTCTAGCCACCAAACGTCACGGTCCTTCTCTTTCCGTCTCGTAGACACGAGCTGAGAAATTGCAAACGTCGAGCAATTGCTCAGAGATGAAAAGTGCCAGCACTGAAAGCTCTTGCTAGCCAGCACCCTTCCTTGGAAGCGCTTTCACAGGAGCAGCAACACTGGGGCTTTGCGCTTCTATACGCACCAAACGTCACGGTCATTCACTTTCCGTCTCGTAGACACGAGCTGAGAAATTGCAAACGTCGAGCAATTGCTCAGAGATGAAAAGTGCCAGCACTGAAAGCTCTTGCTAGCCAGCACCCTTCCTTGGAAGCGCTTTTGTAGGCCTAAGAACACTGGGGCTCTGGGCTTCTCTAGCCACCTCATCTTCCGCTCATCCTCTCGCGCACTCTAAAGAGAGCTCAGGTGAGAAATTGCAAACGTCCAGCAATTGCTCCGAGATGAAAAGTGCCAGCACTGAAAGCTCTTGCTAGCCAGCACCCTTCCTTGGAAGTGCTTTCACAGGCGCAGCAACACTGGGGCTTTGCGCTTCTCTAGCCACCAAACGTCACGGTCCTTCTCTTTCAGTCGGTAGACACGAGCTGAGAAATTGCAAACGTCGAGCAATTGCTCCGAGATGAAAAGTGCCAGCACTGAAAGCTCTTGCTAGCCAGCACCCTTCCTTGGAAGCGCTTTCACAGGCGCAGCAACACTGGGGCTTTGCGCTTCTCTAGCCACCAAACGACACGGTCCTTCTCTTTCCGTCTCGTAGACAGGAGCTGAGAAATTGCAAACGTCGAGCAATTGCTCAGAGATGAAAAGTGCCAGCACTGAAAGCTCTTGCTAGCCAGCACCCTTCCTTGGAAGCGCTTTCACAGGCGCAGCAACACTGGGGCTTTGCGCTTCTCTAGCCACCAAACGTCACGGTCCTTCTCTTTCCGTCGGTAGACACGAGCTGAGAAATTGCAAACGTCGAGCAATTGCTCAGAGATGAAAAGTGCCAGCACTGAAAGCTGTTGCTAGCCAGCACCCTTCCTTGGAAGCGCTTTTGTAGGCCTAAGAACAGTGGGGCTCTGGGCTTCTCTAGCCACCTCATCTTCTGCTCATCCTCTCGCGCACTCTAAAGAGAGCTCAGGTGAGAAATTGCAAACGTCGAGCAATTGCTCAGAGATGAAAAGTGCCAGCACTGAAAGCTCTTGCTAGCCAGCACCCTTCCTTGGAAGCGCTTTCACAGGTGCAGCAACACTGGGGCTTTGCGCTTCTATACGCACCAAACGTCACGGTCCTTCTCTTTCCGTCTCCTAGACACGAGCTGAGAAATTGCAAACGTCCAGCAATTGCTCAGAGATGAAAAGTGCCAGCACTGAAAGCTGTTGCTAGCCAGCACCCTTCCTTGGAAGCGCTTTCACAGGTGCAGCAACACTGGGGCTTTGCGCTTCTCTAGCCACCAAACGTCACGGTCCTTCTCTTTCCGTCTCGTAGACACGAGCTGAGAAATTGCAAATGTCGAGCAATTGCTCAGAGATGAAAAGTGCCAGCACTGAAAGCTGTTGCTAGCCAGCACCCTTCCTTGGAAGCGCTTTTGTAGGCTTAAGAACACTGGGGCTCTGGGCTTCTCTAGCCACCTCATCTTCTGCTCATCCTCTCGCGCACTCTAAAGAGAGCTCAGGTGAGAAATTGCAAACGTCGAGCAATTGCTCAGAGATGAAAAGTGCCAGCACTGAAAGCTCTTGCTAGCCAGCACCCTTCCTTGGAAGCGCTTTCACAGGCGCAGCAACACTGGGGCTTTGCGCTTGTCTAGCCACCAAACGTCACGGTCATTCTCTTTCCGTCGGTAGACACGAGCTGAGAAATTGCAAACGTCGAGCAATTGCTCAGAGATGAAAAGTGCCAGCACTGAAAGCTCTTGCTAGCCAGCACCCTTCCTTGGAAGCGCTTTCACAGGCGCAGCAACACTGGGGCTTTGCGCTTCTCTAGCCACCAAACGTCACGGTCATTCTCTTTCCATCTCGTAGACACGAGCTGAGAAATTGCAAACGTCGAGCAATTGCTCAGAGATAAAAAGTGCCAGCACTGAAAGCTGTTGCTAGCCAGCACCCTTCCTTGGAAGCGCTTTTGTACGCCTAAGAAGACTGGGGCTCTGGGCTTCTCTAGCCACCTCATCTACTGCTCATCCTCTCGCGCACTCTAAAGAGAGCTCAGGTGAGAAATTGCAAACGTCCAGCAATTGCTCAGAGATGAAAAGTGCCAGCACTGAAAGCTGTTGCTAGCCAGCACCCTTCCTTGGAAGCGCTTTCACAGGCGCAGTAACACTGGGGCTTTGCACTTCTCTACGCACCAAACGTCACGGTCCTTCTCTTTCCGTCTCCTAGACACGAGCTGAGAAATTGCAAACGTCGAGCAATTGCTCAGAGATGAAAAGTGCCAGCACTGAAAGCTGTTGCTAGCCAGCACCCTTCCTTGGAAGCGCTTTCACAGGCGCAGTAACACTGGGGCTTTGCGCTTCTCTAGCCATCAAACGTCATGGTCATTCTCTTTCCATCTCGTAGACACGAGCTGAGAAATTGCAAACGTCGAGCAATTGCTCAGAGATGAAAAGTGCCAGCACTGAAAGCTGTTGCTAGCCAGCACCCTTCCTTGGAAGCGCTTTTGTAGGCCTAACAACACTGGGGCTCTGGGCTTCTCTAGCCACCTCATCTTCTGCTCATCCTCTCGCGCACTCTAAAGAGAGCTCAGGTGAGAAATTGCAAACGTCCAGCAATTGCTCAGAGATGAAAAGTGCCAGCACTGAAAGCTCTTGCTAGCCAGCACCCTTCCTTGGAAGCGCTTTCACAGGCGCAGCAACACTGGCGCTTTGCGATTCTATACGCACCAAACGTCACGGTCATTCTCTTTCCGTCTCGTAGACACGAGCTGAGAAATTGCAAACGTCGAGCAATTGCTCAGAGATGAAAAGTGCCAGCACTGAAAGCTCTTGCTAGCCAGCACCCTTCCTTGAAAGCGCTTTTGTAGGCCTAAGAACACTGGGGCTCTGGGCTTCTCTAGCCACTTAATCTTCTGCTCATCCTCTCGCGCACTCTAAAGAGAGTTCAGGTGAGAAATTGCAAACGTCCAGCAATTGCTCAGAGATGAAAAGTGCCAGCACTGAAAGCTGTTGCTAGCCAGCCCCCTTCCTTGGAAGCGCTTTTGTAGGCTTAAGAACACTGGGGCTCTGGGCTTCTCTAGCCACCTCATCTTCTGCTCATCCTCTCGCGCACTCTAAAGAGAGCTCAGGTGAGAAATTGCAAACGTCCAGCAATTGCTCAGAGATGAAAAGTGCCAGCACTGAAAGCTCTTGCTAGCCAGCCCCCTTCCTTGGAAGCGCTTTCACAGGCGCAGCAACACTGGGGCTTTGCGCTTCTCTAGCCACCAAACGTCACGGTCATTCTCTTTCCGTCGGTAGACACGAGCTGAGAAATTGCAAACGTCGAGCAATTGCTCAGAGATGAAAAGTGCCAGCACTGAAAGCTGTTGCTAGCCAGCACCCTTCCTTGGAAGCTCTTTTGTAGGCCTAAGAACACTGGGGCTCTGGGCTTCTCTAGCCACCTCATCTACTGCTCATCCTCTCGCGCACTCTAAAGAGAGCTCAGGTGAGAAATTGCAAACGTCGAGCAATTGCTCAGAGATGAAAAGTGCCAGCACTGAAAGCTCTTGCTAGCCAGCACCCTTCCTTGGAAGTGCTTTCACAGGTGCAGTAACACTGGGGCTTTGCGCTTCTCTAGCCATCAAACGTCACGGTCATTCTCTTTCCAACTCGTAGACACGAGCTGAGAAATTGCAAACGTCGAGCAATTGCTCAGAGATGAAAAGTGCCAGCACTGAAAGCTCTTGCTAGCCAGCACCCTTCCTTGGAAGCGCTTTTGTAGGCCTAAGAACACTGGGGCTCTGGGCTTCTCTAGCCACCTCATCTTCTGCTCATCCTCTCGCGCACTCTAAAGAGAGCTCAGGTGAGAAATTGCAAACGTCGAGCAATTGCTCAGAGATGAAAAGTGCCAGCACTGAAAGCTGTTGCTAGCCAGCACCCTTCCTTGGAAGCGCTTTCACAGGCGCAGCAACACTGGGGCTTTGCGCTTCTCTAGCCACCAAACGTCACGGTCGTTCTCTTTCCGTCTCGTAGACACGAGCTGAGAAATTGCAAACGTCGAGCAATTGCTCAGAGATGAAAAGTGCCAGCACTGAAAGCTGTTGCTAGCCAGCACCCTTCCTTGGAAGCGCTTTCACAGGTGCAGCAACACTGGGGCTTTGCGCTTCTCTAGCCATCAAACGTCACGGTCCTTCTCTTTCCGTCTCCTAGACACGAGCTGAGAAATTGCAAACGTCGAGCAATTGCTCAGAGATGAAAAGTGCCAGCACTGAAAGCTGTTGCTAGCCAGCACCCTTCCTTGGAAGCGCTTTCACAGGAGCAGCAACACTGGGGCTTTGCGCTTCTATACGCACCAAACGTCACGGTCCTTCTCTTTCCGTCTCCTAGACACGAGCTGAGAAATTGCAAACGTCGAGCAATTGCTCAGAGATGAAAAGTGCCAGCACTGAAAGCTGTTGCTAGCCAGCACCCTTCCTTGGAAGCGCTTTCACAGGCGCAGTAACACTGGGGCTTTGCACTTCTGTACGCACCAAACGTCACGGTCCTTCTCTTTCCTTCTTGTAGACACGAGCTGAGAAATTGCAAACGTCGAGCAATTGCTCAGAGATGAAAAGTGCCAGCACTGAAAGCTGTTGCTAGCCAGCACCCTTCCTTGGAAGCGCTTTCACAGGCGCAGTAACACTGGGGCTTTGCACTTCTGTACGCACCAAACGTCACGGTCCTTCTCTTTCCGTCTCGTAGACACGAGCTGAGAAATTGCAAACGTCGAGCAATTGCTCAGAGATGAAAAGTGCCAGCACTGAAAGCTCTTGCTAGCCAGCACCCTTCCTTGGAAGCGCTTTTTTAGGCCTAAGAACACTGGGGCTCTGGGCTTCTCTAGCCACCTAATCTTCTGCTCATCCTCTCGCGCACTCTAAAGAGAGCTCAGGTGAGAAATTGCAAACGTCCAGCAATTGCTCAGAGATGAAAAGTGCCAGCACTGAAAGCTCTTGCTAGCCAGCACCCTTCCTTGGAAGTGCTTTCACAGGCGCAGTAACACTGGGGCTTTGCGCTTCTCTAGCCATCAAACGTCATGGTCATTCTCTTTCCAACTCGTAGACACGAGCTGAGAAATTGCAAACGTCGAGCAATTGCTCAGAGATGAAAAGTGCCAGCACTGAAAGCTGTTGCTAGCCAGCACCCTTCCTTGGAAGCGCTTTTGTAGGCCTAAGAACACTGGGGCTCTGGGCTTCTCTAGCCACCTCATCTTCTGCTCATCCTCTCGCGCACTCTAAAGAGAGCTCAGGTGAGAAATTGCAAACGTCGAGCAATTGCTCAGAGATGAAAAGTGCCAGCACTGAAAGCTGTTGCTAGCCAGCACCCTTCCTTGGAAGCGCTTTCACAGGCGCAGCAACACTGGGGCTTTGCGCTTCTATACGCACCAAACGTCACGGTCCTTCTCTTTCCGTCTCGTAGACACGAGCTGAGAAATTGCAAACGTCGAGCAATTGCTCAGAGATGAAAAGTGCCAGCACTGAAAGCTGTTGCTAGCCAGCACCCTTCCTTGGAAGCGCTTTCACAGGCGCAGCAACACTGGGGCTTTGCGCTTCTCTAGCCACCAAACGTCACGGTCCTTCTCTTTCCGTCTCGTAGACACGAGCTGAGAAATTGCAAACGTCGAGCAATTGCTCCGAGATGAAAAGTGCCAGCACTGAAAGCTGTTGCTAGCCAGCACCCTTCCTTGGAAGCGCTTTCACAGGAGCAGCAACACTGGGGCTTTGCGCTTCTATACGTACCAAACGTCACGGTCATTCACTTTCCGTCTCGTAGACACGAGCTGAGAAATTGCAAACGTCGAGCAATTGCTCCGAGATGAAAAGTGCCAGCACTGAAAGCTGTTGCTAGCCAGCACCCTTCCTTGGAAGCGCTTTTGTAGGCCTAAGAACACTGGGGCTCTGGGCTTCTCTAGCCACCTAATCTTCTGCTCATCCTCTCGCGCACTCTAAAGAGAGCTCAGGTGAGAAATTGCAAACGTCGAGCAATTGCTCAGAGATGAAAAGTGCCAGCACTGAAAGCTGTTGCTAGCCAGCACCCTTCCTTGGAAGCGCTTTCACAGGAGCAGCAACACTGGGGCTTTGCGCTTCTATACGTACCAAACGTCACGGTCATTCACTTTCCGTCTCGTAGACACGAGCTGAGAAATTGCAAACGTCGAGCAATTGCTCCGAGATGAAAAGTGCCAGCACTGAAAGCTGTTGCTAGCCAGCACCCTTCCTTGGAAGCGCTTTTGTAGGCCTAAGAACACTGGGGCTCTGGGCTTCTCTAGCCACCTAATCTTCTGCTCATCCTCTCGCGCACTCTAAAGAGAGCTCAGGTGAGAAATTGCAAACGTTGAGCAATTGCTCAGAGATGAAAAGTGCCAGCACTGAAAGATCTTGCTAGCCAGCACCCTTCCTTGGAAGCGCTTTCACAGGTGCAGCAACACTGGGGCTTTGCGCTTCTCTAGCCACCAAACGTCACGGTCCTTCTCTTTCCGTCTCGTAGACACGAGCTGAGAAATTGCAAACGTCGAGCAATTGCTCAGAGATGAAAAGTGCCAGCACTGAAAGCTCTTGCTAGCCAGCACCCTTCCTTGGAAGCGCTTTCACAGGCGCAGTAACACTGGGGCTTTGCGCTTCTCTAGCCATCAAACGTCATGGTCATTCTCTTTCCATCTCGTAGACACGAGCTGAGAAATTGCAAACGTCGAGCAATTGCTCAGAGATGAAAAGTGCCAGCACTGAAAGCTGTTGCTAGCCAGCACCCTTCCTTGGAAGCGCTTTTGTAGGCCTAACAACACTGGGGCTCTGTGTTTCTCTAGCCACCTCATCTTCTGCTCATCCTCTCGCGCACTCTAAAGAGAGCTCAGGTGAGAAATTGCAAACGTCCAGCAATTGCTCAGAGATGAAAAGTGCCAGCACTGAAAGCTCTTGCTAGCCAGCACCCTTCCTTGGAAGCGCTTTCACAGGCGCAGTAACACTGGGGCTTTGCACTTCTGTACGCACCAAACGTCACGGTCCTTCTCTTTCCGTCTCGTAGACACAAGCTGAGAAATTGCAAACGTCCAGCAATTGCTCAGAGATGAAAAGTGCCAGCACTGAAAGCTGTTGCTAGCCAGCACCCTTCCTTGGAAGCGCTTTCACAGGCGCAGTAACACTGGGGCTTTGCGCTTCTCTAGCCATCAAACGTCATGGTCATTCTCTTTCCATCTCGTAGACACGAGCTGAGAAATTGCAAACGTCGAGCAATTGCTCAGAGATGAAAAGTGCCAGCACTGAAAGCTGTTGCTAGCCAGCACCCTTCCTTGGAAGCGCTTTTGTAGGCCTAAGAACACTGGGGCTCTGGGCTTCTCTAGCCACCTCATCTTCTGCTCATCCTCTCGCGCACTCTAAAGAGAGCTCAGGTGAGAAATTGCAAACGTCCAGCAATTGCTCAGAGATGAAAAGTGCCAGCACTGAAAGCTGTTGCTAGCCAGCACCCTTCCTTGGAAGCGCTTTTGTAGGCCTAAGAACACTGGGGCTCTGGGCTTCTCTAGCCACCTCATCTTCTGCTCATCCTCTCGCGCACTCTAAAGAGAGCTCAGGTGAGAAATTGCAAACGTCCAGCAATTGCTCAGAGATGAAAAGTGCCAGCACTGAAAGCTCTTGCTAGCCAGCACCCTTCCTTGGAAGCGCTTTTGTAGGCCTAAGAACACTGGGGCTCTGGGCTTCTCTAGCCACCTCATCTTCTGCTCATCCTCTCGCGCACTCTAAAGAGAGCTCAGGTGAGAAATTGCAAACGTCCAGCAATTGCTCAGAGATGAAAAGTGCCAGCACTGAAAGCTGTTGCTAGCCAGCACCCTTCCTTGGAAGCGCTTTCACAGGCGCAGCAACACTGGGGCTTTGCGCTTCTATACGCACCAAACGTCACGGTCATTCTCTTTCCGTCTCGTAGACACGAGCTGAGAAATTGCAAACGTCCAGCAATTGCTCAGAGATGAAAAGTGCCAGCACTGAAAGCTGTTGCTAGCCAGCACCCTTCCTTGGAAGCGCTTTCACAGGTGCAGCAACACTGGGGCTTTGCGCTTCTCTAGCCACCAAACGTCACGGTCCTTCTCTTTCCGTCTCGTAGACACGAGCTGAGAAATTGCAAACGTCCAGCAATTGCTCAGAGATGAAAAGTGCCAGCACTGAAAGCTGTTGCTAGCCAGCACCCTTCCTTGGAAGCGCTTTCACAGGAGCAGCAACACTGGGGCTTTGCGCTTCTATACGCACCAAACGTCACGGTCCTTCTCTTTCCGTCTCGTAGACACGAGCTGAGAAATTGCAAACGTCGAGCAATTGCTCAGAGATGAAAAGTGCCAGCACTGAAAGCTGTTGCTAGCCAGCACCCTTCCTTGGAAGCGCTTTCACAGGCGCAGCAACACTGGGGCTTTGCGCTTCTATACGCACCAAACGTCACGGTCCTTCTCTTTCCGTCTCGTAGACACGACCTGAGAAATTGCAAACGTCGAGCAATTGCTCCGAGATGAAAAGTGCCAGCACTGAAAGCTGTTGCTAGCCAGCACCCTTCCTTGGAAGCGCTTTCACAGGCGAAGTAACACTGGGGCTTTGCACTTCTGTACGCACCAAACGTCACGGTCCTTCTCTTTCCGTCTCCTAGACACGAGCTGAGAAATTGCAAACGTCCAGCAATTGCTCAGAGATGAAAAGTGCCAGCACTGAAAGCTCTTGCTAGCCAGCACCCTTCCTTGGAAGCGCTTTTGTACGCCTAAGAACACTGGGGCTCTGGGCTTCTCTAGCCACCTAATCTTCTGCTCATCCTCTCGCGCACTCTAAAGAGAGCTCAGGTGAGAAATTGCAAACGTCGAGCAATTGCTCCGAGATGAAAAGTGCCAGCACTGAAAGCTCTTGCTAGCCAGCACCCTTCCTTGGAAGCGCTTTCACAGGCGCAGCAACACTGGCGCTTTGCGCTTCTCTAGCCACCAAACGTCACGGTCCTTCTCTTTCCGTCTCCTAGACACGAGCTGAGAAATTGCAAACGTCGAGCAATTGCTCAGAGATGAAAAGTGCCAGCACTGAAAGCTCTTGCTAGCCAGCACCCTTCCTTGGAAGCGCTTTCACAGGTGCAGCAACACTGGGGCTTTGCGCTTCTATACGCACCAAACGTCACGGTCCTTCTCTTTCCTTCTTGTAGACACGAGCTGAGAAATTGCAAACGTCGAGCAATTGCTCAGAGATGAAAAGTGCCAGCACTGAAAGCTGTTGCTAGCCAGCACCCTTCCTTGGAAGCGCTTTCACAGGAATAGCAACACTGGGGCTTTGCGCTTCTATACGCACCAAACGTCACGGTCATTCACTTTCCGTCTCGTAGACACGAGCTGAGAAATTGCAAACGTCGAGCAATTGCTCAGAGATGAAAAGTGCCAGCACTGAAAGCTGTTGCTAGCCAGCACCCTTCCTTGGAAGCGCTTTTGTAGGCCTAAGAACACTGGGGCTCTGGGCTTCTCTAGCCACCTAATCTTCTGCTCATCCTCTCGCGCACTCTAAAGAGAGCTCAGGTGAGAAATTGCAAACGTCCAGCAATTGCTCAGAGATGAAAAGTGCCAGCACTGAAAGATCTTGCTAGCCAGCACCCTTCCTTGGAAGCGCTTTCACAGGCGCAGCAACACTGGCGCTTTGCGATTCTCTAGCCACCAAACGTCACGGTCCTTCTCGTTCCGTCTCGTAGACACGAGCTGAGAAATTGCAAACGTCGAGCAATTGCTCAGAGATGAAAAGTGCCAGCACTGAAAGCTCTTGCTAGCCAGCACCCTTCCTTGGAAGCGCTTTCACAGGTGCAGCAACACTGGGGCTTTGCGCTTCTCTAGCCACCAAACGTCACGGTCCTTCTCTTTCCGTCTCCTAGACAAGAGCTGAGAAATTGCAAACGTCGAGCAATTGCTCAGAGATGAAAAGTGCCAGCACTGAAAGCTGTTGCTAGCCAGCACCCTTCCTTGGAAGCGCTTTCACAGGCGCAGTAACACTGGGGCTTTGCGCTTCTCTAGCCATCAAACGTCATGGTCATTCTCTTTCCATCTCGTAGACACGAGCTGAGAAATTGCAAACGTCGAGCAATTGCTCAGAGATGAAAAGTGCCAGCACTGAAAGCTGTTGCTAGCCAGCACCCTTCCTTGGAAGCGCTTTTGTAGGCCTAACAACACTGGGGCTCTGGGCTTCTCTAGCCACCTCATCTTCTGCTCATCCTCTCGCGCACTCTAAAGAGAGCTCAGGTGAGAAATTGCAAACGTCCAGCAATTGCTCAGAGATGAAAAGTGCCAGCACTGAAAGCTCTTGCTAGCCAGCACCCTTCCTTGGAAGCGCTTTCACAGGCGCAGCAACACTGGGGCTTTGCGCTTCTATACGCACCAAACGTCACGGTCCTTCTCTTTCCGTCTCGTAGACACGAGCTGAGAAATTGCAAACGTCCAGCAATTGCTCAGAGATGAAAAGTGCCAGCACTGAAAGCTCTTGCTAGCCAGCACCCTTCCTTGGAAGCGCTTTCACAGGCGCAGTAACACTGGGGCTTTGCACTTCTGTACGCACCAAACGTCACGGTCCTTCTCTTTCCGTCTCCTAGACACGAGCTGAGAAATTGCAAACGTCGAGCAATTGCTCAGAGATGAAAAGTGCCAGCACTGAAAGCTGTTGCTAGCCAGCACCCTTCCTTGGAAGCGCTTTCACAGGCGCAGTAACACTGGGGCTTTGCGCTTCTCTAGCCATCAAACGTCATGGTCATTCTCTTTCCATCTCGTAGACACGAGCTGAGAAATTGCAAACGTCGAGCAATTGCTCAGAGATGAAAAGTGCCAGCACTGAAAGCTGTTGCTAGCCAGCACCCTTCCTTGGAAGCGCTTTTGTAGGCCTAAGAACACTGGGGCTCTGGGCTTCTCTAGCCACCTCATCTTCTGCTCATCCTCTCGCGCACTCTAAAGAGAGCTCAGGTGAGAAATTGCAAACGTCGAGCAATTGCTCAGAGATGAAAAGTGCCAGCACTGAAAGCTCTTGCTAGCCAGCACCCTTCCTTGGAAGCGCTTTTGTAGGCCTAAGAACACTGGGGCTCTGGGCTTCTCTAGCCACCTCATCTTCTGCTCATCCTCTCGCGCACTCTAAAGAGAGCTCAGGTGAGAAATTGCAAACGTCCAGCAATTGCTCAGAGATGAAAAGTGCCAGCACTGAAAGCTCTTGCTAGCCAGCACCCTTCCTTGGAAGTGCTTTCACAGGCGCAGTAACACTGGAGCTTTGCGCTTGTCTAGCCATCAAACGTCATGGTCATTCTCTTTCCATCTCGTAGACACGAGCTGAGAAATTGCAAACGTCGAGCAATTGCTCAGAGATGAAAAGTGCCAGCACTGAAAGCTGTTGCTAGCCAGCTCCCTTCCTTGGAAGCGCTTTTGTAGGCCTAAGAACACTGGGGCTCTGGGCTTCTCTAGCCACCTAATCTTCTGCTCATCCTCTCGCGCACTCTAAAGAGAGCTCAGGTGAGAAATTGCAAACGTCGAGCAATTGCTCCGAGATGAAAAGTGCCAGCACTGAAAGCTCTTGCTAGCCAGCACCCTTCCTTGGAAGCGCTTTCACAGGAGCAGCAACACTGGGGCTTTGCGCTTCTCTAGCCACCAAACGTCACGGTCCTTCTCTTTCCGTCTCGTAGACACGAGCTGAGAAATTGCAAACGTCCAGCAATTGCTCAGAGAAGAAAAGTGCCAGCACTGAAAGCTGTTGCTAGCCAGCACCCTTCCTTGGAAGCGCTTTTGTACGCCTAAGCACACTGGGGCTCTGGGCTTCTCTAGCCACCTCATCTTCTGCTCATCCTCTCGCGCACTCTAAAGAGAGCTCAGGTGAGAAATTGCAAACGTCGAGCAATTGCTCAGAGATGAAAAGTGCCAGCACTGAAAGCTCTTGCTAGCCAGCACCCTTCCTTGGAAGCGCTTTCACAGGCGCAGCAACACTGGGGCTTTGCGCTTCTATACGCACCAAACGTCACGGTCCTTCTCTTTCCGTCTCGTAGACACGAGCTGAGAAATTGCAAACGTCGAGCAATTGCTCAGAGATGAAAAGTGCCAGCACTGAAAGCTGTTGCTAGCCAGCACCCTTCCTTGGAAGCGCTTTTGTACGCCTAAGAACACTGGGGCTCTGGGCTTCTCTAGCCACCTAATCTTCTGCTCATCCTCTCGCGCACTCTAAAGAGAGCTCAGGTGAGAAATTGCAAACGTCCAGCAATTGCTCAGAGATGAAAAGTGCCAGCACTGAAAGCTGTTGCTAGCCAGCACCCTTCCTTGGAAGCGCTTTCACAGGCGCAGCAACACTGGCGCTTTGCGATTCTCTAGCCACCAAACGTCACGGTCCTTCTCTTTCCGTCTCCTAGACACGAGCTGAGAAATTGCAAACGTCGAGCAATTGCTCAGAGATGAAAAGTGCCAGCACTGAAAGCTCTTGCTAGCCAGCACCCTTCCTTGGAAGCGCTTTTGTAGGCCTAAGAACACTGGGGCTCTGGGCTTCTCTAGCCACCTCATCTTCTGCTCATCCTCTCGCGCACTCTAAAGAGAGCTCAGGTGAGAAATTGCAAACGTCGAGCAATTGCTCAGAGATGAAAAGTGCCAGCACTGAAAGCTCTTGCTAGCCAGCACCCTTCCTTGGAAGCGCTTTCACAGGCGCAGCAACACTGGGGCTTTGCGCTTCTATACGCACCAAACGTCACGGTCCTTCTCTTTCCGTCTCGTAGACACGAGCTGAGAAATTGCAAACGTCGAGCAATTGCTCAGAGATGAAAAGTGCCAGCACTGAAAGCTCTTGCTAGCCAGCACCCTTCCTTGGAAGCGCTTTCACAGGTGCAGCAACACTGGGGCTTTGCGCTTCTATACGCACCAAACGTCACGGTCCTTCTCTTTCCGTCTCGTAGACACGAGCTGAGAAATTGCAAACGTCCAGCAATTGCTCAGAGATGAAAAGTGCCAGCACTGAAAGCTCTTGCTAGCCAGCACCCTTCCTTGGAAGCGCTTTCACAGGAATAGCAACACTGGGGCTTTGCGCTTCTATACGCACCAAACGTCACGGTCATTCTCTTTCCGTCTCGTAGACACGAGCTGAGAAATTGCAAACGTCGAGCAATTGCTCAGAGATGAAAAGTGCCAGCACTGAAAGCTGTTGCTAGCCAGCACCCTTCCTTGGAAGCGCTTTTGTAGGCCTAAGAACACTGGGGCTCTGGGCTTCTCTAGCCACCTAATCTTCTGCTCATCCTCTCGCGCACTCTAAAGAGAGCTCAGGTGAGAAATTGCAAACGTCCAGCAATTGCTCAGAGATGAAAAGTGCCAGCACTGAAAGATCTTGCTAGCCAGCACCCTTCCTTGGAAGCGCTTTCACAGGCGCAGCAACACTGGCGCTTTGCGATTCTCTAGCCACCAAACGTCACGGTCCTTCTCGTTCCGTCTCCTAGACACGAGCTGAGAAATTGCAAACGTCGAGCAATTGCTCAGAGATGAAAAGTGCCAGCACTGAAAGCTCTTGCTAGCCAGCACCCTTCCTTGGAAGCGCTTTCACAGGCGCAGCAACACTGGGGCTTTGCGCTTCTCTAGCCACCAAACGTCACGGTCCTTCTCTTTCCGTCTCCTAGACAAGAGCTGAGAAATTGCAAAAGTCGAGCAATTGCTCAGAGATGAAAAGTGCCAGCACTGAAAGCTGTTGCTAGCCAGCACCCTTCCTTGGAAGCGCTTTCACAGGCGCAGTAACACTGGGGCTTTGCGCTTCTCTAGCCATCAAACGTCATGGTCATTCTCTTTCCATCTCGTAGACACGAGCTGAGAAATTGCAAACGTCGAGCAATTGCTCAGAGATGAAAAGTGCCAGCACTGAAAGCTGTTGCTAGCCAGCACCCTTCCTTGGAAGCGCTTTTGTAGGCCTAACAACACTGGGGCTCTGTGTTTCTCTAGCCACCTCATCTTCTGCTCATCCTCTCGCGCACTCTAAAGAGAGCTCAGGTGAGAAATTGCAAACGTCCAGCAATTGCTCAGAGATGAAAAGTGCCAGCACTGAAAGCTCTTGCTAGCCAGCACCCTTCCTTGGAAGCGCTTTCACAGGCGCAGCAACACTGGGGCTTTGCGCTTCTATACGCACCAAACGTCACGGTCCTTCTCTTTCCGTCGGTAGACACGAGCTGAGAAATTGCAAACGTCGAGCAATTGCTCAGAGATGAAAAGTGCCAGCACTGAAAGCTCTTGCTAGCCAGCACCCTTCCTTGGAAGCGCTTTCACAGGCGCAGTAACACTGGGGCTTTGCACTTCTGTACGCACCAAACGTCACGGTCCTTCTCTTTCCGTCTCCTAGACACGAGCTGAGAAATTGCAAACATCGAGCAATTGCTCAGAGATGAAAAGTGCCAGCACTGAAAGCTGTTGCTAGCCAGCACCCTTCCTTGGAAGCGCTTTCACAGGCGCAGTAACACTGGGGCTTTGCGCTTCTCTAGCCATCAAACGTCATGGTCATTCTCTTTCCATCTCGTAGACACGAGCTGAGAAATTGCAAACGTCGAGCAATTGCTCAGAGATGAAAAGTGCCAGCACTGAAAGCTGTTGCTAGCCAGCACCCTTCCTTGGAAGCGCTTTTGTAGGCCTAAGAACACTGGGGCTCTGGGCTTCTCTAGCCACCTCATCTTCTGCTCATCCTCTCGCGCACTCTAAAGAGAGCTCAGGTGAGAAATTGCAAACGTTGAGCAATTGCTCAGAGATGAAAAGTGCCAGCACTGAAAGCTCTTGCTAGCCAGCACCCTTCCTTGGAAGCGCTTTTGTAGGCCTAAGAACACTGGGGCTCTGGGCTTCTCTAGCCACCTCATCTTCTGCTCATCCTCTCGCGCACTCTAAAGAGAGCTCAGGTGAGAAATTGCAAACGTCCAGCAATTGCTCAGAGATGAAAAGTGCCAGCACTGAAAGCTCTTGCTAGCCAGCACCCTTCCTTGGAAGTGCTTTCACAGGCGCAGTAACACTGGGGCTTTGCGCTTGTCTAGCCATCAAACGTCATGGTCATTCTCTTTCCATCTCGTAGACACGAGCTGAGAAATTGCAAACGTCGAGCAATTGCTCAGAGATGAAAAGTGCCAGCACTGAAAGCTGTTGCTAGCCAGCTCCCTTCCTTGGAAGCGCTTTTGTAGGCCTAAGAACACTGGGGCTCTGGGCTTCTCTAGCCACCTAATCTTCTGCTCATCCTCTCGCGCACTCTAAAGAGAGCTCAGGTGAGAAATTGCAAACGTCGAGCAATTGCTCAGAGATGAAAAGTGCCAGCACTGAAAGCTCTTGCTAGCCAGCACCCTTCCTTGGAAGCGCTTTCACAGGCGCAGCAACACTGGGGCTTTGCGCTTCTATACGCACCAAACGTCACGGTCCTTCTCTTTACGTCTCGTAGACACGAGCTGAGAAATTGCAAACGTCGAGCAATTGCTCAGAGATGAAAAGTGCCAGCACTGAAAGCTGTTGCTAGCCAGCACCCTTCCTTGGAAGCGCTTTTGTAGGCCTAAGAACACTGGGGCTCTGGGCTTCTCTAGCCACCTCATCTTCTGCTCATCCTCTCGCGCACTCTAAAGAGAGCTCAGGTAAGAAATTGCAAACGTCGAGCAATTGCTCAGAGATGAAAAGTGCCAGCACTGAAAGCTCTTGCTAGCCAGCACCCTTCCTTGGAAGCGCTTTTGTAGGCCTAAGAACACTGGGGCTCTGGGCTTCTCTAGCCACCTCATCTTCTGCTCATCCTCTCGCGCACTCTAAAGAGAGCTCAGGTGAGAAATTGCAAACGTCCAGCAATTGCTCAGAGATGAAAAGTGCCAGCACTGAAAGCTCTTGCTAGCCAGCACCCTTCCTTGGAAGCGCTTTTGTAGGTCTAAGAACACTGGGGCTCTGGGCTTCTCTAGCCACCTAATCTTCTGCTCATCCTCTCGCGCACTCTAAAGAGAGCTCAGGTGAGAAATTGCAAACGTCCAGCAATTGCTCAGAGATGAAAAGTGCCAGCACTGAAAGCTCTTGCTAGCCAGCACCCTTCCTTGGAAGCGCTTTCACAGGCGCAGCAACACTGGGGCTTTGCGCTTCTCTAGCCACCAAACCTCACGGTCCTTCTCTTTCCGCCAGTAGACACGAGCTGAGAAATTGCAAACGTCGAGCAATTGCTCGGAGATGAAAAGTGCCAGCACTGAAAGCTGTTGCTAGCCAGCACCCTTCCTTGGAAGCGCTTTCACAGGCGCAGCAACACTGGGGCTTTGCGCTTCTATACGCACCAAACGTCACGATCCTTCTCTTTCCGTCTCGTAGACACGAGCTGAGAAATTGCAAACGTCGAGCAATTGCTCAGAGATGAAAAGTGCCAGCACTGAAAGCTGTTGCTAGCCAGCACCCTTCCTTGGAAGCGCTTTCACAGGTGCAGCAACACTGGGGCTTTGCGCTTCTCTAGCCACCAAACGTCACGGTCCTTCTCTTTCCGTCTCCTAGACACGAGCTGAGAAATTGCAAACGTTGAGCAATTGCTCAGAGATGAAAAGTGCCAGCACTGAAAGCTGTTGCTAGCCAGCACCCTTCCTTGGAAGCGCTTTTGTAGGCCTAAGAACACTGGGGCTCTGGGCTTCTCTAGCCACCTCATCTTCTGCTCATCCTCTCGCGCACTCTAAAGAGAGCTCAGGTAAGAAATTGCAAACGTCGAGCAATTGCTCAGAGATGAAAAGTGCCAGCACTGAAAGCTCTTGCTAGCCAGCACCCTTCCTTGGAAGCGCTTTTGTAGGCCTAAGAACACTGGGGCTCTGGGCTTCTCTAGCCACCTCATCTTCCGCTCATCCTCTCGCGCACTCTAAAGAGAGCTCAGGTGAGAAATTGCAAACGTCCAGCAATTGCTCCGAGATGAAAAGTGCCAGCACTGAAAGCTCTTGCTAGCCAGCACCCTTCCTTGGAAGCGCTTTTGTAGGTCTAAGAACACTGGGGCTCTGGGCTTCTCTAGCCACCTCATCTTCTGCTCATCCTCTCGCGCACTCTAAAGAGAGCTCAGGTGAGAAATTGCAAACGTCCAGCAATTGCTCAGAGATGAAAAGTGCCAGCACTGAAAGCTCTTGCTAGCCAGCACCCTTCCTTGGAAGCGCTTTCACAGGCGCAGCAACACTGGGGCTTTGCGCTTCTCTAGCCACCAAACCTCACGGTCCTTCTCTTTCCGCCGGTAGACACGAGCTGAGAAATTGCAAACGTCGAGCAATTGCTCAGAGATGAAAAGTGCCAGCACTGAAAGCTCTTGCTAGCCAGCACCCTTCCTTGGAAGCGCTTTCACAGGCGCAGCAACACTGGGGCTTTGCGCTTCTATACGCACCAAACGTCACGATCCTTCTCTTTCCGTCTCGTAGACACGAGATGAGAAATTGCAAACGTCGAGCAATTGCTCAGAGATGAAAAGTGCCAGCACTGAAAGCTGTTGCTAGCCAGCACCCTTCCTTGGAAGCGCTTTCACAGGTGCAGCAACACTGGGGCTTTGCGCTTCTCTAGCCACCAAACGTCACGGTCCTTCTCTTTCCGTCTCCTAGACACGAGCTGAGAAATTGCAAACGTTGAGCAATTGCTCAGAGATGAAAAGTGCCAGCACTGAAAGATCTTGCTAGCCAGCACCCTTCCTTGGAAGCGCTTTCACAGGAGCATCAACACTGGGGCTTTGCGCTTCTCTACCCACCAAACGTCACGGTCATTCACTTTCCGTCTCGTAGACACGAGCTGAGAAATTGCAAACGTCGAGCAATTGCTCAGAGATGAAAAGTGCCAGCACTGAAAGCTGTTGCTAGCCAGCACCCTTCCTTGGAAGCGCTTTTGTAGGCCTAAGAACACTGGGGCTCTGGGCTTCTCTAGCCACCTCATCTTCTGCTCATCCTCTCGCGCACTCTAAAGAGAGCTCAGGTGAGAAATTGCAAACGTCCAGCAATTGCTCAGAGATGAAAAGTGCCAGCACTGAAAGATCTTGCTAGCCAGCACCCTTCCTTGGAAGCGCTTTCACAGGCGCAGCAACACTGGGTCTTTGCGCTTCTCTAGCCACCAAACGTCACGGTCCTTCTCTTTCCGTCGGTAGACACGAGCTGAGAAATTGCAAACGTCGAGCAATTGCTCAGAGATGAAAAGTGCCAGCACTGAAAGCTGTTGCTAGCCAGCACCCTTCCTTGGAAGCGCTTTCACAGGCGCAGTAACACTGGGGCTTTGCGCTTCTCTAGCCACCAAACGTCACGGTCCTTCTCTTTCCGTCTCGTAGACACGAGCTGAGAAATTGCAAACGTCGAGCAATTGCTCAGAGATGAAAAGTGCCAGCACTGAAAGCTCTTGCTAGCCAGCACCCTTCCTTGGAAGCGCTTTCACAGGCGCAGTAACACTGGGGCTTTGCGCTTCTCTAGCCATCAAACGTCATGGTCATTCTCTTTCCATCTCGTAGACACGAGCTGAGAAATTGCAAACGTCGAGCAATTGCTCAGAGATGAAAAGTGCCAGCACTGAAAGCTCTTGCTAGCCAGCACCCTTCCTTGGAAGCGCTTTTGTAGGCCTAAGAACACTGGGGCTCTGGGCTTCTCTAGCCACCTCATCTTCTGCTCATCCTCTCGCGCACTCCAAAGAGAGCTCAGGTGAAAAATTGCAAACGTCCAGCAATTGCTCAGAGATGAAAAGTGCCAGCACTGAAAGCTCTTGCTAGCCAGCACCCTTCCTTGGAAGCTCTTTTGTAGGCCTAAGAACACTGGGGCTCTGGGCTTCTCTAGCCACCTCATCTTCTGCTCATCCTCTCGCGCACTCTAAAGAGAGCTCAGGTGAGAAATTGCAAACGTCGAGCAATTGCTCAGAGATGAAAAGTGCCAGCACTGAAAGATCTTGCTAGCCAGCACCCTTCCTTGGAAGCGCTTTCACAGGCGCAGCAACACTGGGGCTTTGCGCTTCTCTAGCCACCAAGCGTCACGGTCCTTCTCTTTCCGTCTCGTAGACACGAGCTGAGAAATTGCAAACGTCGAGCAATTGCTCAGAGATGAAAAGTGCCAGCACTGAAAGCTGTTGCTAGCCAGCACCCTTCCTTGGAAGCGCTTTCACAGGAGCAGCAACACTGGGGCTTTGCGCTTCTCTACCCACCAAACGTCACGGTCATTCACTTTCCGTCTCGTAGACACGAGCTGAGAAATTGCAAACGTCGAGCAATTGCTCAGAGATGAAAAGTGCCAGCACTGAAAGCTGTTGCTAGCCAGCACCCTTCCTTGGAAGCGCTTTTGTAGGCCTAACAACACTGGGGCTCTGGGCTTCTCTAGCCACCTCATCTTCTGCTCATCCTCTCGCGCACTCTAAAGAGAGCTCAGGTGAGAAATTGCAAACGTCCAGCAATTGCTCCGAGATGAAAAGTGCCAGCACTGAAAGCTCTTGCTAGCCAGCACCCTTCCTTGGAAGCGCTTTTGTAGGCCTAAGAACACTGGGGCTCTGGGCTTCTCTAGCCACCTCATCTTCTGCTCATCCTCTCGCGCACTCTAAAGAGAGCTCAGGTGAGAAATTGCAAACGTCCAGCAATTGCTCAGAGATGAAAAGTGCCAGCACTGAAAGCTGTTGCTAGCCAGCAGCCTTCCTTGGAAGCGCTTTTGTAGGCCTAAGAACACTGGGGCTCTGGGCTTCTCTAGCCACCTCATCTTCTGCTCATCCTCTCGCGCACTCTAAAGAGAGCTCAGGTGAGAAATTGCAAACGTCCAGCAATTGCTCCGAGATGAAAAGTGCCAGCACTGAAAGCTCTTGCTAGCCAGCACCCTTCCTTGGAAGCGCTTTCACAGGCGCAGCAACACTGGGTCTTTGCGCTTCTCTAGCCACCAAACGTCACGGTCCTTCTCTTTCCGTCTCGTAGACACGAGCTGAGAAATTGCAAACGTCGAGCAATTGCTCAGAGATGAAAAGTGCCAGCACTGAAAGCTCTTGCTAGCCAGCACCCTTCCTTGGAAGCGCTTTCACAGGCGCAGTAACACTGGGGCTTTGCGCTTCTCTAGCCACCAAACGTCACGGTCCTTCTCTTTCCGTCTCGTAGACACGAGCTGAGAAATTGCAAACGTCGAGCAATTGCTCAGAGATGAAAAGTGCCAGCACTGAAAGCTCTTGCTAGCCAGCACCCTTCCTTGGAAGCGCTTTCACAGGCGCAGTAACACTGGGGCTTTGCGCTTCTCTAGCCATCAAACGTCATGGTCATTCTCTTTCCATCTCGTAGACACGAGCTGAGAAATTGCAAACGTCGAGCAATTGCTCAGAGATGAAAAGTGCCAGCACTGAAAGCTCTTGCTAGCCAGCACCCTTCCTTGGAAGCGCTTTTGTAGGCCTAACAACACTGGGGCTCTGGGCTTCTCTAGCCACCTCATCTTCTGCTCATCCTCTCGCGCACTCTAAAGAGAGCTCAGGTGAGAAATTGCAAACGTCCAGCAATTGCTCAGAGATGAAAAGTGCCAGCACTGAAAGCTCTTGCTAGCCAGCACCCTTCCTTGGAAGCTCTTTTGTAGGCCTAAGAACACTGGGGCTCTGGGCTTCTCTAGCCACCTCATCTTCTGCACATCCTCTCGCGCACTCTAAAGAGAGCTCAGGTGAGAAATTGCAAACGTCGAGCAATTGCTCAGAGATGAAAAGTGCCAGCACTGAAAGATCTTGCTAGCCAGCACCCTTCCTTGGAAGCGCTTTCACAGGCGCAGCAACACTGGGGCTTTGCGCTTCTCTAGCCACCAAGCGTCACGGTCCTTCTCTTTCCGTCTCGTAGACACGAGCTGAGAAATTGCAAACGTCGAGCAATTGCTCAGAGATGAAAAGTGCCAGCACTGAAAGCTCTTGCTAGCCAGCACCCTTCCTTGGAAGCGCTTTCACAGGAGCAGCAACACTGGGGCTTTGCGCTTGTCTAGCCACCAAACGTCACGGTCATTCACTTTCCGTCTCGTAGACACGAGCTGAGAAATTGCAAACGTCGAGCAATTGCTCAGAGATGAAAAGTGCCAGCACTGAAAGCTGTTGCTAGCCAGCACCCTTCCTTGGAAGCGCTTTTGTAGGCCTAAGAACACTGGGGCTCTGGGCTTCTCTAGCCACCTCATCTTCTGCTCATCCTCTCGCGCACTCTAAAGAGAGCTCAGGTGAGAAATTGCAAACGTCCAGCAATTGCTCAGAGATGAAAAGTGCCAGCACTGAAAGCTCTTGCTAGCCAGCACCCTTCCTTGGAAGCGCTTTTGTAGGCCTAAGAACACTGGGGCTCTGGGCTTCTCTAGCCACCTCATCTTCTGCTCATCCTCTCGCGCACTCTAAAGAGAGCTCAGGTGAGAAATTGCAAACGTCCAGCAATTGCTCAGAGATGAAAAGTGCCAGCACTGAAAGCTGTTGCTAGCTAGCACCCTTCCTTGGAAGCGCTTTCACAGGCGCAGCAACACTGGGGCTTTGCGCTTCTATACGCACCAAACGTCACGGTCCTTCTCTTTCCGTCTCGTAGACACGAGCTGAGAAATTGCAAACGTCCAGCAATTGCTCAGAGATGAAAAGTGCCAGCACTGAAAGCTGTTGCTAGCCAGCACCCTTCCTTGGAAGCGCTTTCACAGGTGCAGCAACACTGGGGCTTTGCGCTTCTGTACGCACCAAACGTCACGGTCCTTCTCTTTCCGTCTCGTAGACACGAGCTGAGAAATTGCAAACGTCGAGCAATTGCTCAGAGATGAAAAGTGCCAGCACTGAAAGCTGTTGCTAGCCAGCACCCTTCCTTGGAAGCGCTTTCACAGGCGCAGTAACACTGGGGCTTTGCGCTTCTCTAGCCATCAAACGTCATGGTCATTCTCTTTCCATCTCGTAGACACGAGCTGAGAAATTGCAAACGTCGAGCAATTGCTCAGAGATGAAAAGTGCCAGCACTGAAAGCTGTTGCTAGCCAGCACCCTTCCTTGGAAGCGCTTTTGTAGGCCTAACAACACTGGGGCTCTGGGCTTCTCTAGCCACCTCATCTTCTGCTCATCCTCTCGCGCACTCTAAAGAGAGCTCAGGTGAGAAATTGCAAACGTCCAGCAATTGCTCAGAGATGAAAAGTGCCAGCACTGAAAGCTGTTGCTAGCCAGCCCCCTTCCTTGGAAGCGCTTTTGTAGGCCTAAGAACACTGGGGCTCTGGGCTTCTCTAGCCACCTCATCTTCTGCTCATCCTCTCGCGCACTCTAAAGAGAGCTCAGGTGAGAAATTGCAAACGTCCAGCAATTGCTCAGAGATGAAAAGTGCCAGCACTGAAAGCTCTTGCTAGCCAGCACCCTTCCTTGGAAGCGCTTTCACAGGCGCAGCAACACTGGGGCTTTGCGCTTCTCTAGCCACCAAACGTCACGGTCCTTCTCTTTCCGTCTCGTAGACACGAGCTGAGAAATTGCAAACGTCGAGCAATTGCTCCGAGATGAAAAGTGCCAGCACTGAAAGCTGTTGCTAGCCAGCACCCTTCCTTGGAAGCGCTTTCACAGGCGCAGTAACACTGGGGCTTTGCACTTCTCTACGCACCAAACGTCACGGTCCTTCTCTTTCCGTCTCCTAGACACGAGCTGAGAAATTGCAAACGTCGAGCAATTGCTCAGAGATGAAAAGTGCCAGCACTGAAAGCTGTTGCTAGCCAGCACCCTTCCTTGGAAGCGCTTTCACAGGCGCAGTAACACTGGGGCTTTGCGCTTCTCTAGCCATCAAACGTCATGGTCATTCTCTTTCCATCTCGTAGACACGAGCTGAGAAATTGCAAACGTCCAGCAATTGCTCAGAGATGAAAAGTGCCAGCACTGAAAGCTCTTGCTAGCCAGCACCCTTCCTTGGAAGCGCTTTTGTAGGCCTAACAACACTGGGGCTCTGGGCTTCTCTAACCACCTCATCTTCTGCTCATCCTCTCGCGCACTCTAAAGAGAGCTCAGGTGAGAAATTGCAAACGTCCAGCAATTGCTCAGAGATGAAAAGTGCCAGCACTGAAAGCTCTTGCTAGCCAGCACCCTTCCTTGGAAGCGCTTTCACAGGCGCAGCAACACTGGGGCTTTGCGCTTCTATACGCACCAAACGTCACGGTCCTTCTCTTTCCGTCTCCTAGACACGAGCTGAGAAATTGCAAACGTCCAGCAATTGCTCCGAGAAGAAAAGTGCCAGCACTGAAAGCTGTTGCTAGCCAGCACCCTTCCTTGGAAGCGCTTTTGTAGGCCTAACAACACTGGGGCTCTGGGCTTCTCTAGCCACCTAATTTTCTGCTCATCCTCTCGCGCACTCTAAAGAGAGTTCAGGTGAGAAATTGCAAACGTCCAGCAATTGCTCAGAGATGAAAAGTGCCAGCACTGAAAGCTCTTGCTAGCCAGCACCCTTCCTTGGAAGTGCTTTCACAGGCGCAGCAACACTGGGGCTTTGCGCTTCTCTAGCCATCAAACGTCATGGTCATTCTCTTTCCAACTCGTAGACACGAGCTGAGAAATTGCAAACGTCGAGCAATTGCTCAGAGATGAAAAGTGCCAGCACTGAAAGCTGTTGCTAGCCAGCCCCCTTCCTTGGAAGCGCTTTTGTAGGCCTAAGAACACTGGGGCTCTGGGCTTCTCTAGCCACCTCATCTTCTGCTCATCCTCTCGCGCACTCTAAAGAGAGCTCAGGTGAGAAATTGCAAACGTCGAGCAATTGCTCAGAGATGAAAAGTGCCAGCACTGAAAGCTGTTGCTAGCCAGCACCCTTCCTTGGAAGCGCTTTCACAGGCGCAGCAACACTGGGGCTTTGCGCTTCTATACGCACCAAACGTCACGGTCCTTCTCTTTCCGTCTCGTAGACACGAGCTGAGAAATTGCAAACGTCCAGCAATTGCTCAGAGATGAAAAGTGCCAGCACTGAAAGCTGTTGCTAGCCAGCACCCTTCCTTGGAAGCGCTTTCACAGGCGCAGCAACACTGGGGCTTTGCGCTTCTGTACGCACCAAACGTCACGGTCCTTCTCTTTCCGTCTCGTAGACACGAGCTGAGAAATTGCAAACGTCCAGCAATTGCTCAGAGATGAAAAGTGCCAGCACTGAAAGCTGTTGTTAGCCAGCACCCTTCCTTGGAAGCGCTTTCACAGGTGCAGCAACACTGGGGCTTTGCGCTTCTCTAGCCACCAAACGTCACGGTCCTTCTCTTTCCGTCTCGTAGACACGAGCTGAGAAATTGCAAACGTCGAGCAATTGCTCAGAGATGAAAAGTGCCAGCACTGAAAGCTGTTGCTAGCCAGCACCCTTCCTTGGAAGCGCTTTTGTAGGCCTAAGAACACTGGGGCTCTGGGCTTCTCTAGCCACCTAATCTTCTGCTCATCCTCTCGCGCACTCTAAAGAGAGCTCAGGTGAGAAATTGCAAACGTCCAGCAATTGCTCAGAGATGAAAAGTGCCAGCACTGAAAGCTCTTGCTAGCCAGCACCCTTCCTTGGAAGCACTTTCACAGGCGCAGCAACACTGGGTCTTTGCGCTTCTCTAGCCACCAAACGTCACGGTCCTTCTCTTTCCGTCTCCTAGACACGAGCTGAGAAATTGCAAACGTCGAGCAATTGCTCAGAGATGAAAAGTGCCAGCACTGAAAGCTGTTGCTAGCCAGCACCCTTCCTTGGAAGCGCTTTCACAGGCGCAGTAACACTGGGGCTTTGCGCTTCTCTAGCCACCAAACGTCACGGTCCTTCTCTTTCCGTCTCGTAGACACGAGCTGAGAAATTGCAAACGTCGAGCAATTGCTCAGAGATGAAAAGTGCCAGCACTGAAAGCTCTTGCTAGCCAGCACCCTTCCTTGGAAGCGCTTTCACAGGCGCAGTAACACTGGGGCTTTGCGCTTCTCTAGCCATCAAACGTCATGGTCATTCTCTTTCCATCTCGTAGACACGAGCTGAGAAATTGCAAACGTCGAGCAATTGCTCAGAGATGAAAAGTGCCAGCACTGAAAGCTCTTGCTAGCCAGCACCCTTCCTTGGAAGCGCTTTCACAGGTGCAGCAACACTGGGGCTCTGGGCTTCTCTAGCCACCTCATCTTCTGCTCATCCTCTCGCGCACTCTAAAGAGAGCTCAGGTGAGAAATTGCAAACGTCCAGCAATTGCTCAGAGATGAAAAGTGCCAGCACTGAAAGCTCTTGCTAGCCAGCACCCTTCCTTGGAAGCGCTTTTGTAGGCCTAAGAACACTGGGGCTCTGGGCTTCTCTAGCCACCTCATCTTCTGCTCATCCTCTCGCGCACTCTAAAGAGAGCTCAGGTGAGAAATTGCAAACGTCCAGCAATTGCTCAGAGATGAAAAGTGCCAGCACTGAAAGCTCTTGCTAGCCAGCACCCTTCCTTGGAAGTGCTTTCACAGGCGCAGTAACACTGGAGCTTTGCGCTTGTCTAGCCATCAAACGTCATGGTCATTCTCTTTCCATCTCGTAGACACGAGCTGAGAAATTGCAAACGTCGAGCAATTGCTCAGAGATGAAAAGTGCCAGCACTGAAAGCTCTTGCTAGCCAGCTCCCTTCCTTGGAAGCGCTTTTGTAGGCCTAAGAACACTGGGGCTCTGGGCTTCTCTAGCCACCTAATCTTCTGCTCATCCTCTCGCGCACTCTAAAGAGAGCTCAGGTGAGAAATTGCAAACGTCCAGCAATTGCTCAGAGATGAAAAGTGCCAGCACTGAAAGCTCTTGCTAGCCAGCACCCTTCCTTGGAAGCGCTTTTGTAGGCCTAAGAACACTGGGGCTCTGGGCTTCTCTAGCCACCTCATCTTCTGCTCATCCTCTCGCGCACTCTAAAGAGAGCTCAGGTGAGAAATTGCAAACGTCCAGCAATTGCTCAGAGATGAAAAGTGCCAGCACTGAAAGCTCTTGCTAGCCAGCACCCTTCCTTGGAAGCGCTTTCACAGGCGCAGCAACACTGGGGCTTTGCGCTTCTCTAGCCACCAAACGTCACGGTCCTTCTCTTTCCGCCGGTAGACACGAGCTGAGAAATTGCAAACGTCCAGCAATTGCTCGGAGATGAAAAGTGCCAGCACTGAAAGCTCTTGCTAGCCAGCACCCTTCCTTGGAAGCGCTTTCACAGGCGCAGCAACACTGGGGCTTTGCGCTTCTATATGCACCAAACGTCACGGTCCTTCTCTTTCCGTCTCGTAGACACGAGCTGAGAAATTGCAAACATCCAGCAATTGCTCAGAGATGAAAAGTGCCAGCACTGAAAGCTGTTGCTAGCCAGCACCCTTCCTTGGAAGCGCTTTCACAGGTGCAGCAACACTGGGGCTTTGCGCTTCTCTAGCCACCAAACGTCACGGTCCTTCTCTTTCCGTCTCCTAGACACGAGCTGAGAAATTGCAAACGTTGAGCAATTGCTCAGAGATGAAAAGTGCCAGCACTGAAAGCTCTTGCTAGCCAGCACCCTTCCTTGGAAGCGCTTTCACAGGAGCAGCAACACTGGGGCTTTGCGCTTCTATACGCACCAAACGTCACGGTCATTCACTTTCCGTCTCGTAGACACGAGCTGAGAAATTGCAAACGTCGAGCAATTGCTCAGAGATGAAAAGTGCCAGCACTGAAAGCTGTTGCTAGCCAGCACCCTTCCTTGGAAGCGCTTTTGTAGGCCTAAGAACACTGGGGCTCTGGGCTTCTCTAGCCACCTCATCTTCTGCTCATCCTCTCGCGCACTCTAAAGAGAGCTCAGGTGAGAAATTGCAAACGTCCAGCAATTGCTCAGAGATGAAAAGTGCCAGCACTGAAAGATCTTGCTAGCCAGCACCCTTCCTTGGAAGCGCTTTCACAGGCGCAGCAACACTGGGTCTTTGCGCTTCTCTAGCCACCAAACGTCACGGTCCTTCTCTTTCCGTCGGTAGACACGAGCTGAGAAATTGCAAACGTCGAGCAATTGCTCCGAGATGAAAAGTGCCAGCACTGAAAGCTGTTGCTAGCCAGCACCCTTCCTTGGAAGCGCTTTCACAGGCGCAGTAACACTGGGGCTTTGCGCTTCTCTAGCCACCAAACGTCACGGCCCTTCTCTTTCCGTCTCCTAGACAAGAGCTGAGAAATTGCAAACGTCGAGCAATTGCTCAGAGATGAAAAGTGCCAGCACTGAAAGCTGTTGCTAGCCAGCACCCTTCCTTGGAAGCGCTTTCACAGGCGCAGTAACACTGGGGCTTTGCGCTTCTCTAGCCATCAAACGTCATGGTCATTCTCTTTCCATCTCGTAGACACGAGCTGAGAAACTGCAAACGTCGAGCAATTGCTCAGAGATGAAAAGTGCCAGCACTGAAAGCTCTTGCTAGCCAGCACCCTTCCTTGGAAGCGCTTTTGTAGGCCTAAGAACACTGGGGCTCTGGGCTTCTCTAGCCACCTCATCTTCTGCTCATCCTCTCGCGCACTCTAAAGAGAGCTCAGGTGAGAAATTGCAAACGTCCAGCAATTGCTCAGAGATGAAAAGTGCCAGCACTGAAAGCTGTTGCTAGCCAGCACCCTTCCTTGGAAGCGCTTTTGTAGGCCTAAGAACACTGGGGCTCTGGGCTTCTCTAGCCACCTCATCTTCTGCTCATCCTCTCGCGCACTCTAAAGAGAGCTCAGGTGAGAAATTGCAAACGTCCAGCAATTGCTCAGAGATGAAAAGTGCCAGCACTGAAAGCTCTTGCTAGCCAGCACCCTTCCTTGGAAGCGCTTTCACAGGCGCAGCAACACTGGGGCTTTGCGCTTCTCTAGCCACCAAACGTCACGGTCCTTCTCTTTCCGTCGGTAGACACGAGCTGAGAAATTGCAAACGTCGAGCAATTGCTCAGAGATGAAAAGTGCCAGCACTGAAAGCTCTTGCTAGCCAGCACCCTTCCTTGGAAGCGCTTTCACAGGAGCAGCAACACTGGGGCTTTGCGATTCTATACGCACCAAACGTCACGGTCATTCTCTTTCCGTCTCGTAGACACGAGCTGAGAAATTGCAAACGTCGAGCAATTGCTCAGAGATGAAAAGTGCCAGCACTGAAAGCTCTTGCTAGCCAGCCCCCTTCCTTGGAAGAGCTTTTGTAGGCCTAAGAACACTGGGGCTCTGGGCTTCTCTAGCCACCTCATCTTCTGCTCATCCTCTCGCGCACTCTAAAGAGAGCTCAGGTGAGAAATTGCAAACGTCCAGCAATTGCTCAGAGATGAAAAGTGCCAGCACTGAAAGCTCTTGCTAGCCAGCACCCTTCCTTGGAAGCGCTTTCACAGGCGCAGTAACACTGGGGCTTTGCGCTTCTCTAGCCACCAAACGTCACGGTCCTTCTCTTTCCGTCTCGTAGACACGAGCTGAGAAATTGCAAACGTCGAGCAATTGCTCAGAGATGAAAAGTGCCAGCACTGAAAGCTGTTGCTAGCCAGCACCCTTCCTTGGAAGCGCTTTCACAGGCGCAGCAACACTGGGGCTTTGCGCTTCTATACGCACCAAACGTCACGGTCCTTCTCTTTCCGTCTCATAGACACGAGCTGAGAAATTGCAAACGTCGAGCAATTGCTCAGAGATGAAAAGTGCCAGCACTGAAAGCTGTTGCTAGCCAGCACCCTTCCTTGGAAGTGCTTTTGTAGGCCTAAGAACACTGGGGCTCTGGGCTTCTCTAGCCACCTCATCTTCTGCTCATCCTCTCGCGCACTCTAAAGAGAGCTCAGGTGAGAAATTGCAAACGTCGAGCAATTGCTCCGAGATGAAAAGTGCCAGCACTGAAAGCTGTTGCTAGCCAGCACCCTTCCTTGGAAGCGCTTTTGTAGGCCTAAGAACACTGGGGCTCTGGCCTTCTCTAGCCACCTCATCTTCTGCTCATCCTCTCGCGCACTCTAAAGAGAGCTCAGGTGAGAAATTGCAAACGTCGAGCAATTGCTCAGAGATGAAAAGTGCCAGCACTGAAAGCTCTTGCTAGCCAGCACCCTTCCTTGGAAGCGCTTTCACAGGAGCAGCAACACTGGGGCTTTGCGCTTCTCTAGCCACCAAACATCACGATTCCTTCTCTTTCCATCTCATAGACACGAGCTGAGAAATTGCAAACGTCGAGCAATTGCTCAGAGGTGAAAAGTGCCAGCACTGAAAGCTGTTGCTAGCCAGCACCCTTCCTTGGAAGTGCTTTCACAGGCGCAGCAACACTGGCGCTTTGCGATTCTATACGCACCAAACGTCACGGTCATTCTCTTTCCGTCTCGTAGACACGAGCTGAGAAATTGCAAACGTCGAGCAATTGCTCAGAGATGAAAAGTGCCAGCACTGAAAGCTCTTGCTAGCCAGCACCCTTCCTTGGAAGCGCTTTTGTAGGCCTAAGAACACTGGGGCTCTGGGCTTCTCTAGCCACCTAATCTTCTGCTCATCCTCTCGCGCACTCCAAAGAGAGTTCAGGTGAGAAATTGCAAACGTCCAGCAATTGCTCAGAGATGAAAAGTGCCAGCACTGAAAGCTCTTGCTAGCCAGCCCCCTTCCTTGGAAGCGCTTTTGTAGGCCTAAGAACACTGGGGCTCTGGGCTTCTCTAGCCACCTCATCTTCTGCTCATCCTCTCGCGCACTCTAAAGAGAGCTCAGGTGAGAAATTGCAAACGTCCAGCAATTGCTCAGAGATGAAAAGTGCCAGCACTGAAAGCTCTTGCTAGCCAGCACCCTTCCTTGGAAGCGCTTTCACAGGCGCAGCAACACTGGGGCTTTGCGCTTCTCTAGCCACCAAACGTCACGGTCCTTCTCTTTCCGTCTCCTAGACACGAGCTGAGAAATTGCAAACGTCGAGCAATTGCTCAGAGATGAAAAGTGCCAGCACTGAAAGCTCTTGCTAGCCAGCACCCTTCCTTGGAAGCGCTTTCACAGGCGCAGTAACACTGGGGCTTTGCGCTTCTCTAGCCATCAAACGTCATGGTCATTCTCTTTCCATCTCGTAGACACGAGCTGAGAAATTGCAAACGTCCAGCAATTGCTCCGAGATGAAAAGTGCCAGCACTGAAAGCTGTTGCTAGCCAGCACCCTTCCTTGGAAGCGCTTTTGTACGCCTAAGAACACTGGGGCTCTGGGCTTCTCTAGCCACCTCATCTTCTGCTCATCCTCTCGCGCACTCTAAAGAGAGCTCAGGTGAGAAATTGCAAACGTCGAGCAATTGCTCAGAGATGAAAAGTGCCAGCACTGAAAGCTCTTGCTAGCCAGCACCCTTCCTTGGAAGTGCTTTCACAGGCGCAGTAACACTGGGGCTTTGCGCTTCTCTAGCCATCAAACGTCATGGTCATTCTCTTTCCATCTCGTAGACACGAGCTCAGAAATTGCAAACGTCCAGCAATTGCTCCGAGATGAAAAGTGCCAGCACTGAAAGCTGTTGCTAGCCAGCACCCTTCCTTGGAAGCGCTTTCACAGGCGCAGTAACACTGGGGCTTTGCGCTTCTATACGCACCAAATGTCACGGTCCTTCTCTTTCCGTCTTGTAGACACGAGCTGAGAAATTGCAAACGTCGAGCAATTGCTCAGAGATGAAAAGTGCCAGCACTGAAAGCTCTTGCTAGCCAGCACCCTTCCTTGGAAGCGCTTTCACAGGCGCAGTAACACTGGGGCTTTGCGCTTCTCTAGCCATCAAACGTCATGGTCATTCTCTTTCCATCTCGTAGACACGAGCTGAGAAATTGCAAACGTCGAGCAATTGCTCAGAGATGAAAAGTGCCAGCACTGAAAGCTCTTGCTAGCCAGCACCCTTCCTTGGAAGCGCTTTTGTAGGCCTAAGAACACTGGGGCTCTGGGCTTCTCTAGCCACCTCATCTTCTGCTCATCCTCTCGCGCACTCTAAAGAGAGCTCAGGTGAGAAATTGCAAACGTCCAGCAATTGCACAGAGATGAAAAGTGCCAGCACTGAAAGCTGTTGCTAGCCAGCACCCTTCCTTGGAAGCGCTTTTGTAGGCCTAAGAACACTGGGGCTCTGGGCTTCTCTAGCCACCTCATCTTCTGCTCATCCTCTCGCGCACTCTAAAGAGAGCTCAGGTGAGAAATTGCAAACGTCGAGCAATTGCTCAGAGATGAAAAGTGCCAGCACTGAAAGCTCTTGCTAGCCAGCACCCTTCCTTGGAAGCGCTTTCACAGGCGCAGTAACACTGGAGCTTTGCGCTTGTCTAGCCATCAAACGTCATGGTCATTCTCTTTCCATCTCGTAGACACGAGCTGAGAAATTGCAAACGTCGAGCAATTGCTCAGAGATGAAAAGTGCCAGCACTGAAAGCTGTTGCTAGCCAGCACCCTTCCTTGGAAGCGCTTTCACAGGTGCAGCAACACTGGGGCTTTGCGCTTCTCTAGCCACCAAACGTCACGGTCATTCTCCTTCCGTCTCGTAGACACGAGCTGAGAAATTGCAAACGTCCAGCAATTGCTCAGAGAAGAAAAGTGCCAGCACTGAAAGCTGTTGCTAGCCAGCACCCTTCCTTGGAAGCGCTTTTGTAGGCCTAAGAACACTGGGGCTCTGGGCTTCTCTAGCCACCTCATCTTCTGCTCATCCTCTCGCGCACTCTAAAGAGAGCTCAGGTGAGAAATTGCAAACGTCCAGCAATTGCTCAGAGATGAAAAGTGCCAGCACTGAAAGCTCTTGCTAGCCAGCACCCTTCCTTGGAAGCGCTTTCACAGGTGCAGCAACACTGGGGCTTTGCGCTTCTCTAGCCACCAAACGTCACGGTCCTTCTCTTTCCGTCTCGTAGACACGAGCTGAGAAATTGCAAACGTCGAGCAATTGCTCCGAGATAAAAAGTGCCAGCACTGAAAGCTCTTGCTAGCCAGCACCCTTCCTTGGAAGCGCTTTCACAGGTGCAGCAACACTGGGGCTTTGCGCTTCTATACGCACCAAACGTCACGGTCATTCTCTTTCCGTCTCGTAGACACGAGCTGAGAAATTGCAAACGTCGAGCAATTGCTCAGAGATGAAAAGTGCCAGCACTGAAAGATCTTGCTAGCCAGCACCCTTCCTTGGAAGCGCTTTCACAGGCGCAGTAACACTGGGGCTTTGCGCTTCTCTAGCCACCAAACGTCACGGTCATTCTCTTTCCATCTCGTAGACACGAGCAGAGAAATTGCAAACGTCGAGCAATTGCTCAGAGATGAAAAGTGCCAGCACTGAAAGCTGTTGCTAGCCAGCACCCTTCCTTGGAAGCGCTTTTGTAGGCCTAAGAACACTGGGGCTCTGGGCTTCTCTAGCCACCTCATCTTCTGCTCATCCTCTCGCGCACTCTAAAGAGAGCTCAGGTGAGAAATTGCAAACGTCGAGCAATTGCTCAGAGATGAAAAGTGCCAGCACTGAAAGCTCTTGCTAGCCAGCACCCTTCCTTGGAAGCGCTTTCACAGGCGCAGCAACACTGGGGCTTTGCGCTTCTCTAGCCACCAAACGTCACGGTCCTTCTCTTTCCGTCTCGTAGACACGAGCTGAGAAATTGCAAACGTCGAGCAATTGCTCAGAGATGAAAAGTGCCAGCACTGAAAGCTCTTGCTAGCCAGCACCCTTCCTTGGAAGCGCTTTCACAGGCGCAGCAACACTGGGGCTTTGCGCTTCTATACGCACCAAATGTCACGGCCCTTCTCTTTCCGTCTTGTAGACACGAGCTGAGAAATTGCAAACGTCGAGCAATTGCTCAGAGATGAAAAGTGCCAGCACTGAAAGCTCTTGCTAGCCAGCACCCTTCCTTGGAAGCGCTTTCACAGGCGCAGCAACACTGGGGCTTTGCGCTTGTCTAGCCACCAAACGTCACGGTCCTTCTCTTTCCGTCGGTAGACACGAGCTGAGAAATTGCAAACGTCGAGCAATTGCTCAGAGATGAAAAGTGCCAGCACTGAAAGCTGTTGCTAGCCAGCACCCTTCCTTGGAAGCGCTTTTGTAGGCCTAAGAACACTGGGGCTCTGGGCTTCTCTAGCCACCTCATCTTCTGCTCATCCTCTCGCGCACTCTAAAGAGAGCTCAGGTAAGAAATTGCAAACGTCGAGCAATTGCTCAGAGATGAAAAGTGCCAGCACTGAAAGCTCTTGCTAGCCAGCACCCTTCCTTGGAAGCGCTTTCACAGGCGCAGCAACACTGGGGCTTTGCGCTTGTCTAGCCACCAAACGTCACGGTCATTCTCTTTCCGTCTCATAGACACGAGCTGAGAAATTGCAAACGTCGAGCAATTGCTCAGAGAAGAAAAGTGCCAGCACTGAAAGCTGTTGCTAGCCAGCACCCTTCCTTGGAAGCGCTTTTGTAGGCCTAAGAACACTGGGGCTCTGGGCTTCTCTAGCCACCTCATCTTCTGCTCATCCTCTCGCGCACTCTAAAGAGAGCTCAGGTGAGAAATTGCAAACGTCCAGCAATTGCTGAGAGATGAAAAGTGCCAGCACTGAAAGCTCTTGCTAGCCAGCACCCTTCCTTGGAAGTGCTTTCACAGGCGCAGTAACACTGGGGCTTTGCGCTTCTCTAGCCATCAAACGTCATGGTCATTCTCTTTCCATCTCGTAGACACGAGCTGAGAAATTGCAAACGTCGAGCAATTGCTCCGAGATGAAAAGTGCCAGCACTGAAAGCTGTTGCTAGCCAGCACCCTTCCTTGGAAGCGCTTTTGTAGGCCTAAGAACACTGGGGCTCTGGGCTTCTCTAGCCACCTCATCTTCTGCTCATCCTCTCGCGCACTCTAAAGAGAGCTCAGGTGAGAAATTGCAAACGTCCAGCAATTGCTCAGAGATGAAAAGTGCCAGCACTGAAAGATCTTGCTAGCCAGCACCCTTCCTTGGAAGCGCTTTCACAGGCGCAGCAACACTGGGGCTTTGCGCTTCTCTAGCCACCAAACGTCACGGTCCTTCTCTTTCCGTCGGTAGACACGAGCTGAGAAATTGCAAACGTCGAGCAATTGCTCAGAGATGAAAAGTGCCAGCACTGAAAGCTCTTGCTAGCCAGCACCCTTCCTTGGAAGCGCTTTCACAGGCGCAGCAACACTGGGGCTTTGCGCTTCTATACGCACCAAACGTCACGGTCATTCTCCTTCCGTCTCGTAGACACGAGCTGAGAAATTGCAAACGTCCAGCAATTGCTCCGAGAAGAAAAGTGCCAGCACTGAAAGCTGTTGCTAGCCAGCAGCCTTCCTTGGAAGCGCTTTTGTAGGCCTAAGAACACTGGGGCTCTGGGCTTCTCTAGCCACCTCATCTTCTGCTCATCCTCTCGCGCACTCTAAAGAGAGCTCAGGTGAGAAATTGCAAACGTCCAGCAATTGCTCAGAGATGAAAAGTGCCAGCACTGAAAGCTCTTGCTAGCCAGCACCCTTCCTTGGAAGCGCTTTCACAGGCGCAGCAACACTGGGGCTTTGCGCTTCTATACGCACCAAACGTCGCGGTCCTTCTCTTTCCGTCTCCTAGACACGAGCTGAGAAATTGCAAACGTCCAGCAATTGCTCAGAGATGAAAAGTGCCAGCACTGAAAGCTGTTGCTAGCCAGCACCCTTCCTTGGAAGCGCTTTCACAGGCGCAGTAACACTGGGGCTTTGCGCTTCTATACGCACCAAATGTCACGGTCCTTCTCTTTCCTTCTTGTAGACACGAGCTGAGAAATTGCAAACGTCGAGCAATTGCTCAGAGATGAAAAGTGCCAGCACTGAAAGATCTTGCTAGCCAGCACCCTTCCTTGGAAGCGCTTTCACAGGCGCAGAAACACTGGGGCTTTGCGCTTCTCTAGCCACCAAGCGTCACGGTCCTTCTCTTTCCGTCTCCTAGACACGAGCTGAGAAATTGCAAACGTCGAGCAATTGCTCAGAGATGAAAAGTGCCAGCACTGAAAGCTCTTGCTAGCCAGCACCCTTCCTTGGAAGCGCTTTCACAGGCGCAGTAACACTGGGGCTTTGCGCTTCTCTAGCCATCAAACGTCATGGTCATTCTCTTTCCATCTCGTAGACACGAGCTGAGAAACTGCAAACGTCGAGCAATTGCTCAGAGATGAAAAGTGCCAGCACTGAAAGCTCTTGCTAGCCAGCACCCTTCCTTGGAAGCGCTTTTGTAGGCCTAAGAACACTGGGGCTCTGGGCTTCTCTAGCCACCTCATCTTCTGCTCATCCTCTCGCGCACTCTAAAGAGAGCTCAGGTGAGAAATTGCAAACGTCCAGCAATTGCTCAGAGATGAAAAGTGCCAGCACTGAAAGCTCTTGCTAGCCAGCACCCTTCCTTGGAAGCGCTTTCACAGGAGCAGCAACACTGGGGCTTTGCGCTTCTCTAGCCACCAAACATCACGATTCCTTCTCTTTCCATCTCATAGACACGAGCTGAGAAATTGCAAACGTCGAGCAATTGCTCAGAGGTGAAAAGTGCCAGCACTGAAAGCTGTTGCTAGCCAGCACCCTTCCTTGGAAGCGCTTTCACAGGCGCAGCAACACTGGCGCTTTGCGATTCTATACGCACCAAATGTCACGGTCCTTCTCTTTCCGTCTTGTAGACACGAGCTGAGAAATTGCAAACGTCGAGCAATTGCTCAGAGATGAAAAGTGCCAGCACTGAAAGCTCTTGCTAGCCAGCACCCTTCCTTGGAAGCGCTTTTGTAGGCCTAAGAACACTGGGGCTCTGGGCTTCTCTAGCCACCTAATCTTCTGCTCATCCTCTCGCGCACTCCAAAGAGAGTTCAGGTGAGAAATTGCAAACGTCCAGCAATTGCTCAGAGATGAAAAGTGCCAGCACTGAAAGCTCTTGCTAGCCAGCACCCTTCCTTGGAAGCGCTTTTGTAGGCCTAACAACACTGGGGCTCTGGGCTTCTCTAGCCACCTCATCTTCTGCTCATCCTCTCGCGCACTCTAAAGAGAGCTCAGGTGAGAAATTGCAAACGTCCAGCAATTGCTCAGAGATGAAAAGTGCCAGCACTGAAAGCTCTTGCTAGCCAGCACCCTTCCTTGGAAGCGCTTTCACAGGCGCAGCAACACTGGGGCTTTGCGCTTCTCTAGCCACCAAACGTCACGGTCCTTCTCTTTCCGTCTCCTAGACACGAGCTGAGAAATTGCAAACGTCGAGCAATTGCTCAGAGATGAAAAGTGCCAGCACTGAAAGCTCTTGCTAGCCAGCACCCTTCCTTGGAAGCGCTTTCACAGGCGCAGTAACACTGGGGCTTTGCGCTTCTCTAGCCATCAAACGTCATGGTCATTCTCTTTCCATCTCGTAGACACGAGCTGAGAAATTGCAAACGTCCAGCAATTGCTCCGAGATGAAAAGTGCCAGCACTGAAAGCTGTTGCTAGCCAGCACCCTTCCTTGGAAGCGCTTTTGTAGGCCTAAGAACACTGGGGCTCTGGGCTTCTCTAGCCACCTCATCTTCTGCTCATCCTCTCGCGCACTCTAAAGAGAGCTCAGGTGAGAAATTGCAAACGTCGAGCAATTGCTCAGAGATGAAAAGTGCCAGCACTGAAAGCTCTTGCTAGCCAGCACCCTTCCTTGGAAGTGCTTTCACAGGCGCAGTAACACTGGGGCTTTGCGCTTCTCTAGCCATCAAACGTCATGGTCATTCTCTTTCCATCTCGTAGACACGAGCTCAGAAATTGCAAACGTCCAGCAATTGCTCCGAGATGAAAAGTGCCAGCACTGAAAGCTGTTGCTAGCCAGCACCCTTCCTTGGAAGCGCTTTCACAGGCGCAGTAACACTGGGGCTTTGCGCTTCTATACGCACCAAATGTCACGGTCCTTCTCTTTCCGTCTTGTAGACACGAGCTGAGAAATTGCAAACGTCGAGCAATTGCTCAGAGATGAAAAGTGCCAGCACTGAAAGCTCTTGCTAGCCAGCACCCTTCCTTGGAAGCGCTTTCACAGGCGCAGTAACACTGGGGCTTTGCGCTTCTCTAGCCATCAAACGTCATGGTCATTCTCTTTCCATCTTGTAGACACGAGCTGAGAAATTGCAAACGTCGAGCAATTGCTCAGAGATGAAAAGTGCCAGCACTGAAAGCTCTTGCTAGCCAGCACCCTTCCTTGGAAGCGCTTTCACAGGCGCAGCAACACTGGCGCTTTGCGATTCTCTAGCCACCAAACGTCACGGTCCTTCTCTTTCCGTCGGTAGACACGAGCTGAGAAATTGCAAACGTCGAGCAATTGCTCAGAGATGAAAAGTGCCAGCACTGAAAGCTCTTGCTAGCCAGCACCCTTCCTTGGAAGCGCTTTCACAGGAGCAGCAACACTGGGGCTTTGCGATTCTATACGCACCAAACGTCACGGTCATTCTCTTTCCGTCTCGTAGACACGAGCTGAGAAATTGCAAACGTCGAGCAATTGCTCAGAGATGAAAAGTGCCAGCACTGAAAGCTCTTGCTAGCCAGCACCCTTCCTTGGAAGCGCTTTCACAGGTGCAGCAACACTGGCGCTTTGCGATTCTATACGCACCAAACGTCACGGTCATTCTCTTTCCGTCTCGTAGACACGAGCTGAGAAATTGCAAACGTCCAGCAATTGCTCAGAGATGAAAAGTGCCAGCACTGAAAGCTCTTGCTAGCCAGCACCCTTCCTTGGAAGCGCTTTTGTACGCCTAAGAACACTGGGGCTCTGGGCTTCTCTAGCCACCTCATCTTCTGCTCATCCTCTCGCGCACTCTAAAGAGAGCTCAGGTGAGAAATTGCAAACGTCGAGCAATTGCTCAGAGATGAAAAGTGCCAGCACTGAAAGCTCTTGCTAGCCAGCACCCTTCCTTGGAAGCGCTTTCACAGGCGCAGCAACACTGGGGCTTTGCGCTTCTCTAGCCATCAAACGTCATGGTCATTCTCTTTCCATCTCGTAGACACGAGCTGAGAAATTGCAAACGTCCAGCAATTGCTCAGAGATGAAAAGTGCCAGCACTGAAAGCTCTTGCTAGCCAGCACCCTTCCTTGGAAGCGCTTTCACAGGTGCAGCAACACTGGGGCTTTGCGCTTCTCTAGCCACCAAACGTCACGGTCATTCTCCTTCCGTCTCGTAGACACGAGCTGAGAAATTGCAAACGTCCAGCAATTGCTCAGAGATGAAAAGTGCCAGCACTGAAAGCTCTTGCTAGCCAGCACCCTTCCTTGGAAGCGCTTTTGTAGGCCTAAGAACACTGGGGCTCTGGGCTTCTCTAGCCACCTCATCTTCTGCTCATCCTCTCGCGCACTCTAAAGAGAGCTCAGGTGAGAAATTGCAAACGTCCAGCAATTGCTCAGAGATGAAAAGTGCCAGCACTGAAAGCTCTTGCTAGCCAGCACCCTTCCTTGGAAGCGCTTTCACAGGTGCAGCAACACTGGGGCTTTGCGCTTCTCTAGCCACCAAACGTCACAGTCATTCTCTTTCCGTCTCGTAGACACGAGCTGAGAAATTGCAAACGTCGAGCAATTGCTCCGAGATAAAAAGTGCCAGCACTGAAAGCTCTTGCTAGCCAGCACCCTTCCTTGGAAGCGCTTTCACAGGTGCAGCAACACTGGGGCTTTGCGCTTCTATACGCACCAAACGTCACGGTCATTCTCTTTCCGTCTCGTAGACACGAGCTGAGAAATTGCAAACGTCGAGCAATTGCTCAGAGATGAAAAGTGCCAGCACTGAATGATCTTGCTAGCCAGCACCCTTCCTTGGAAGCGCTTTCACAGGCGCAGTAACACTGGGGCTTTGCGCTTCTCTAGCCACCAAACGTCACGGTCATTCTCTTTCCATCTCGTAGACACGAGCTGAGAAATTGCAAACGTCGAGCAATTGCTCAGAGATGAAAAGTGCCAGCACTGAAAGCTGTTGCTAGCCAGCACCCTTCCTTGGAAGCGCTTTTGTAGGCCTAAGAACACTGGGGCTCTGGGCTTCTCTAGCCACCTCATCTTCTGCTCATCCTCTCGCGCACTCTAAAGAGAGCTCAGGTGAGAAATTGCAAACGTCGAGCAATTGCTCAGAGATGAAAAGTGCCAGCACTGAAAGCTCTTGCTAGCCAGCACCCTTCCTTGGAAGCGCTTTCACAGGCGCAGCAACACTGGGGCTTTGCGCTTCTCTAGCCACCAAACGTCACGGTCCTTCTCTTTCCGTCTCGTAGACACGAGCTGAGAAATTGCAAACGTCGAGCAATTGCTCAGAGATGAAAAGTGCCAGCACTGAAAGCTCTTGCTAGCCAGCACCCTTCCTTGGAAGCGCTTTCACAGGCGCAGCAACACTGGGGCTTTGCGCTTCTATACGCACCAAATGTCACGGCCCTTCTCTTTCCGTCTTGTAGACACGAGCTGAGAAATTGCAAACGTCGAGCAATTGCTCAGAGATGAAAAGTGCCAGCACTGAAAGCTGTTGCTAGCCAGCACCCTTCCTTGGAAGCGCTTTCACAGGCGCAGAAACACTGGCGCTTTGCGATTCTCTAGCCACCAAGCGTCACGGTCCTTCTCTTTCCGTCTCGTAGACACGAACTGAGAAATTGCAAACGTCGAGCAATTGCTCAGAGATGAAAAGTGCCAGCACTGAAAGCTCTTGCTAGCCAGCACCCTTCCTTGGAAGCGCTTTCACAGGCGCAGCAACACTTGGGCTTTGCGCTTCTCTACCCACCAAACGTCACGGTCCTTCTCTTTCCGTCGGTAGACACGAGCTGAGAAATTGCAAACGTCGAGCAATTGCTCAGAGATGAAAAGTGCCAGCACTGAAAGCTGTTGCTAGCCAGCACCCTTCCTTGGAAGCGCTTTTGTAGGCCTAAGAACACTGGGGCTCTGGGCTTCTCTAGCCACCTCATCTTCTGCTCATCCTCTCGCGCACTCTAAAGAGAGCTCAGGTAAGAAATTGCAAACGTCGAGCAATTGCTCAGAGATGAAAAGTGCCAGCACTGAAAGCTCTTGCTAGCCAGCACCCTTCCTTGGAAGCGCTTTCACAGGCGCAGCAACACTGGGGCTTTGCGCTTGTCTAGCCACCAAACGTCACGGTCATTCTCTTTCCATCTCGTAGACACGAGCTGAGAAATTGCAAACGTCGAGCAATTGCTCCGAGAAGAAAAGTGCCAGCACTGAAAGCTGTTGCTAGCCAGCACCCTTCCTTGGAAGCGCTTTTGTAGGCCTAAGAACACTGGGGCTCTGGGCTTCTCTAGCCACCTCATCTTCTGCTCATCCTCTCGCGCACTCTAAAGAGAGCTCAGGTGAGAAATTGCAAACGTCCAGCAATTGCTCAGAGATGAAAAGTGCCAGCACTGAAAGCTCTTGCTAGCCAGCACCCTTCCTTGGAAGTGCTTTCACAGGCGCAGTAACACTGGGGCTTTGCGCTTCTCTAGCCATCAAACGTCATGGTCATTCTCTTTCCATCTCGTAGACACGAGCTGAGAAATTGCAAACGTCGAGCAATTGCTCAGAGATGAAAAGTGCCAGCACTGAAAGCTGTTGCTAGCCAGCACCCTTCCTTGGAAGCGCTTTTGTAGGCCTAAGAACACTGGGGCTCTGGGCTTCTCTAGCCACCTAATCTTCTGCTCATCCTCTCGCGCACTCTAAAGAGAGCTCAGGTGAGAAATTGCAAACGTCGAGCAATTGCTCAGAGATGAAAAGTGCCAGCACTGAAAGCTCTTGCTAGCCAGCACCCTTCCTTGGAAGCGCTTTCACAGGCGCAGCAACACTGGGGCTTTGCGCTTCTCTAGCCACCAAACGTCACGGTCCTTCTCTTTCCGTCGGTAGACACGAGCTGAGAAATTGCAAACGTCGAGCAATTGCTCAGAGATGAAAAGTGCCAGCACTGAAAGCTCTTGCTAGCCAGCACCCTTCCTTGGAAGCGCTTTCACAGGCGCAGCAACACTGGGGCTTTGCGCTTCTATACGCACCAAACGTCACGGTCCTTCTCTTTCCGTCTCGTAGACACGAGCTGAGAAATTGCAAACGTCCAGCAATTGCTCCGAGAAGAAAAGTGCCAGCACTGAAAGCTGTTGCTAGCCAGCAGCCTTCCTTGGAAGCGCTTTTGTAGGCCTAAGAACACTGGGGCTCTGGGCTTCTCTAGCCACCTCATCTTCTGCTCATCCTCTCGCGCACTCTAAAGAGAGCTCAGGTGAGAAATTGCAAACGTCCAGCAATTGCTCAGAGATGAAAAGTGCCAGCACTGAAAGCTCTTGCTAGCCAGCACCCTTCCTTGGAAGCGCTTTCACAGGCGCAGCAACACTGGGGCTTTGCGCTTCTATACGCACCAAACGTCGCGGTCCTTCTCTTTCCGTCTCCTAGACACGAGCTGAGAAATTGCAAACGTCCAGCAATTGCTCAGAGATGAAAAGTGCCAGCACTGAAAGCTGTTGCTAGCCAGCACCCTTCCTTGGAAGCGCTTTCACAGGCGCAGTAACACTGGGGCTTTGCGCTTCTATACGCACCAAATGTCACGGTCCTTCTCTTTCCTTCTTGTAGACACGAGCTGAGAAATTGCAAACGTCGAGCAATTGCTCAGAGATGAAAAGTGCCAGCACTGAAAGCTGTTGCTAGCCAGCACCCTTCCTTGGAAGCGCTTTCACAGGCGCAGAAACACTGGGGCTTTGCGCTTCTCTAGCCACCAAGCGTCACGGTCCTTCTCTTTCCGTCTCGTAGACACGAGCTGAGAAATTGCAAACGTCGAGCAATTGCTCAGAGATGAAAAGTGCCAGCACTGAAAGCTGTTGCTAGCCAGCACCCTTCCTTGGAAGCGCTTTCACAGGAGCAGCAACACTGGGGCTTTGCGCTTCTCTAGCCACCAAACGTCACGGTCATTCTCTTTCCATCTCGTAGACACGAGCTGAGAAATTGCAAACGTCCAGCAATTGCTCCGAGATGAAAAGTGCCAGCACTGAAAGCTCTTGCTAGCCAGCACCCTTCCTTGGAAGCGCTTTCACAGGAGCAGCAACACTGGGGCTTTGCGCTTCTATACGCACCAAACGTCACGGTCATTCTCTTTCCGTCTCGTAGACACGAGCTGAGAAATTGCAAACGTCGAGCAATTGCTCAGAGATGAAAAGTGCCAGCACTGAAAGATCTTGCTAGCCAGCACCCTTCCTTGGAAGCGCTTTCACAGGCGCAGTAACACTGGGGCTTTGCGCTTGTCTAGCCACCAAACGTCACGGTCATTCTCTTTCCATCTCGTAGACACGAGCTGAGAAATTGCAAACGTCGAGCAATTGCTCAGAGATGAAAAGTGCCAGCACTGAAAGCTCTTGCTAGCCAGCACCCTTCCTTGGAAGCGCTTTTGTAGGCCTAAGAACACTGGGGCTCTGGGCTTCTCTAGCCACCTCATCTTCTGCTCATCCTCTCGCGCACTCTAAAGAGAGCTCAGGTGAGAAATTGCAAACGTCGAGCAATTGCTCAGAGATGAAAAGTGCCAGCACTGAAAGCTGTTGCTAGCCAGCACCCTTCCTTGGAAGCGCTTTCACAGGCGCAGCAACACTGGGGCTTTGCGCTTCTATACGCACCAAACGTCACGGTCCTTCTCTTTCCGTCTCGTAGACACGAGCTGAGAAATTGCAAACATCGAGCAATTGCTCAGAGATGAAAAGTGCCAGCACTGAAAGCTCTTGCTAGCCAGCACCCTTCCTTGGAAGCGCTTTCACAGGCGCAGCAACACTGGGGCTTTGCGCTTCTATACGCACCAAATGTCACGGTCCTTCTCTTTCCGTCTTGTAGACACGAGCTGAGAAATTGCAAACGTCGAGCAATTGCTCAGAGATGAAAAGTGCCAGCACTGAAAGCTGTTGCTAGCCAGCACCCTTCCTTGGAAGCGCTTTCACAGGAGCAGCAACACTGGGGCTTTGCGCTTCTCTAGCCACCAAGCGTCACGGTCCTTCTCTTTCCGTCTCGTAGACACGAACTGAGAAATTGCAAACGTCGAGCAATTGCTCAGAGATGAAAAGTGCCAGCACTGAAAGCTGTTGCTAGCCAGCACCCTTCCTTGGAAGCGCTTTCACAGGCGCAGCAACACTGGGGCTTTGCGCTTCTCTAGCCACCAAACGTCACGGTCCTTCTCTTTCCGTCGGTAGACACGAGCTGAGAAATTGCAAACGTCGAGCAATTGCTCAGAGGTGAAAAGTGCCAGCACTGAAAGCTGTTGCTAGCCAGCACCCTTCCTTGGAAGCGCTTTTGTAGGCCTAAGAACACTGGGGCTCTGGGCTTCTCTAGCCACCTCATCTTCTGCTCATCCTCTCGCGCACTCTAAAGAGAGCTCAGGTAAGAAATTGCAAACGTCGAGCAATTGCTCAGAGATGAAAAGTGCCAGCACTGAAAGCTCTTGCTAGCCAGCACCCTTCCTTGGAAGCGCTTTCACAGGCGCAGCAACACTGGGGCTTTGCGCTTGTCTAGCCACCAAACGTCATGGTCCTTCTCTTTCCGTCTCCTAGACACGAGCTGAGAAATTGCAAACGTCGAGCAATTGCTCAGAGATGAAAAGTGCCAGCACTGAAAGCTGTTGCTAGCCAGCCCCCTTCCTTGGAAGCGCTTTTGTAGGCCTAAGAACACTGGGGCTCTGGGCTTCTCTAGCCACCTAATCTTCTGCTCATCCTCTCGCGCACTCTAAAGAGAGCTCAGGTGAGAAATTGCAAACGTCCAGCAATTGCTCAGAGATGAAAAGTGCCAGCACTGAAAGCTGTTGCTAGCCAGCACCCTTCCTTGGAAGCGCTTTCACAGGCGCAGTAACACTGGGGCTTTGCGCTTCTCTACCCACCAAACATCACGGTCATTCTCTTTCCGTCGGTAGACACGAGCTGAGAAATTGCAAACGTCGAGCAATTGCTCCGAGATGAAAAGTGCCAGCACTGAAAGCTCTTGCTAGCCAGCACCCTTCCTTGGAAGCGCTTTCACAGGCGCAGCAACACTGGGGCTTTGCGCTTCTATACGCACCAAACGTCACGGTCCTTCTCTTTCCGTCTCGTAGACACGAGCTGAGAAATTGCAAACGTCCAGCAATTGCTCCGAGAAGAAAAGTGCCAGCACTGAAAGCTGTTGCTAGCCAGCAGCCTTCCTTGGAAGCGCTTTTGTAGGCCTAAGAACACTGGGGCTCTGGGCTTCTCTAGCCACCTAATCTTCTGCTCATCCTCTCGCGCACTCTAAAGAGAGCTCAGGTGAGAAATTGCAAACGTCCAGCAATTGCTCAGAGATGAAAAGTGCCAGCACTGAAAGCTCTTGCTAGCCAGCACCCTTCCTTGGAAGCGCTTTCACAGGCGCAGCAACACTGGGGCTTTGCGCTTCTATACGCACCAAACGTCGCGGTCCTTCTCTTTCCGTCTCCTAGACACGAGCTGAGAAATTGCAAACGTCCAGCAATTGCTCAGAGATGAAAAGTGCCAGCACTGAAAGCTGTTGCTAGCCAGCACCCTTCCTTGGAAGCGCTTTCACAGGCGCAGTAACACTGGGGCTTTGCGCTTCTATACGCACCAAATGTCACGGTCCTTCTCTTTCCTTCTTGTAGACACGAGCTGAGAAATTGCAAACGTCGAGCAATTGCTCAGAGATGAAAAGTGCCAGCACTGAAAGCTGTTGCTAGCCAGCACCCTTCCTTGGAAGCGCTTTCACAGGCGCAGAAACACTGGGGCTTTGCGCTTCTCTAGCCACCAAGCGTCACGGTCCTTCTCTTTCCGTCTCGTAGACACGAGCTGAGAAATTGCAAACGTCGAGCAATTGCTCAGAGATGAAAAGTGCCAGCACTGAAAGCTCTTGCTAGCCAGCACCCTTCCTTGGAAGCGCTTTCACAGGAGCAGCAACACTGGGGCTTTGCGCTTCTCTAGCCACCAAACGTCACGGTCATTCTCTTTCCATCTCGTAGACACGAGCTGAGAAATTGCAAACGTCGAGCAATTGCTCAGAGATGAAAAGTGCCAGCACTGAAAGCTCTTGCTAGCCAGCACCCTTCCTTGGAAGCGCTTTTGTAGGCCTAAGAACACTGGGGCTCTGGGCTTCTCTAGCCACCTCATCTTCTGCTCATCCTCTCGCGCACTCTAAAGAGAGCTCAGGTGAGAAATTGCAAACGTCCAGCAATTGCTCAGAGATGAAAAGTGCCAGCACTGAAAGCTCTTGCTAGCCAGCACCCTTCCTTGGAAGTGCTTTCACAGGCGCAGCAACACTGGGGCTTTGCGCTTCTATACGCACCAAACGTCACGGTCATTCTCTTTCCGTCTCGTAGACACGAGCTGAGAAATTGCAAACGTCGAGCAATTGCTCAGAGATGAAAAGTGCCAGCACTGAAAGCTGTTGCTAGCCAGCACCCTTCCTTGGAAGCGCTTTTGTAGGCCTAAGAACACTGGGGCTCTGGGCTTCTCTAGCCACCTCATCTTCTGCTCATCCTCTCGCGCACTCTAAAGAGAGCTCAGGTGAGAAATTGCAAACGTCGAGCAATTGCTCAGAGATGAAAAGTGCCAGCACTGAAAGCTCTTGCTAGCCAGCACCCTTCCTTGGAAGTGCTTTCACAGGCGCAGCAACACTGGGGCTTTGCCCTTGTCTAGCCACCAAACGTCACGGTCATTCTCTTTCCATCTCGTAGACACGAGCTGAGAAATTGCAAACGTCGAGCAATTGCTCAGAGATGAAAAGTGCCAGCACTGAAAGCTCTTGCTAGCCAGCTCCCTTCCTTGGAAGCGCTTTTGTAGGCCTAAGAACACTGGGGCTCTGGGCTTCTCTAGCCACCTAATCTTCTGCTAATCCTCTCGCGCACTCTAAAGAGAGCTCAGGTGAGAAATTGCAAACGTCGAGCAATTGCTCAGAGATGAAAAGTGCCAGCACTGAAAGCTCTTGCTAGCCAGCACCCTTCCTTGGAAGTGCTTTCACAGGCGCAGTAACACTGGGGCTTTGCGCTTCTCTAGCCATCAAACGTCATGGTCATTCTCTTTCCATCTCGTAGACACGAGCTGAGAAATTGCAAACGTCGAGCAATTGCTCAGAGATGAAAAGTGCCAGCACTGAAAGCTCTTGCTAGCCAGCCCCCTTCCTTGGAAGCGCTTTTGTAGGCCTAAGAACACTGGGGCTCTGGGCTTCTCTAGCCACCTCATCTTCTGCTCATCCTCTCGCGCACTCTGAAGAGAGCTCAGGTGAGAAATTGCAAACGTCGAGCAATTGCTCCGAGATGAAAAGTGCCAGCACTGAAAGCTGTTGCTAGCCAGCACCCTTCCTTGGAAGCGCTTTCACAGGCGCAGCAACACTGGGGCTTTGCGCTTCTCTAGCCACCAAACGTCACGGTCCTTCTCTTTCCGTCGGTAGACACGAGCTGAGAAATTGCAAACGTCGAGCAATTGCTCAGAGATGAAAAGTGCTAGCACTGAAAGCTGTTGCTAGCCAGCACCCTTCCTTGGAAGCGCTTTCACAGGCGCAGCAACACTGGGGCTTTGCGCTTCTATACGCACCAAACGTCACGGTCCTTCTCTTTCCGTCTCGTAGACACGAGCTGAGAAATTGCAAACGTCGAGCAATTGCTCAGAGATGAAAAGTGCCAGCACTGAAAGCTCTTGCTAGCCAGCCCCCTTCCTTGGAAGCGCTTTCACAGGAGCAGCAACACTGGGGCTTTGCGCTTCTATACGCACCAAACGTCACGGTCATTCTCTTTCCGTCTCGTAGACACGAGCTGAGAAATTGCAAACGTCGAGCAATTGCTCAGAGATGAAAAGTGCCAGCACTGAAAGCTGTTGCTAGCCAGCACCCTTCCTTGGAAGCGCTTTTGTAGGCCTAAGAACACTGGGGCTCTGGGCTTCTCTAGCCACCTAATCTTCTGCTCATCCTCTCGCGCACTCTAAAGAGAGCTCAGGTGAGAAATTGCAAACGTCGAGCAATTGCTCAGAGATGAAAAGTGCCAGCACTGAAAGCTCTTGCTAGCCAGCACCCTTCCTTGGAAGCGCTTTCACAGGCGCAGCAACACTGGGGCTTTGCGCTTCTCTAGCCATCAAACGTCATGGTCATTCTCTTTCCATCTCGTAGACACGAGCTGAGAAATTGCAAACGTCGAGCAATTGCTCAGAGATGAAAAGTGCCAGCACTGAAAGCTCTTGCTAGCCAGCACCCTTCCTTGGAAGCGCTTTTGTAGGCCTAACAACACTGGGGCTCTGGGCTTCTCTAGCCACCTCATCTTCTGCTCATCCTCTCGCGCACTCTAAAGAGAGCTCAGGTGAGAAATTGCAAACGTCCAGCAATTGCTCAGAGATGAAAAGTGCCAGCACTGAAAGCTCTTGCTAGCCAGCACCCTTCCTTGGAAGCGCTTTCACAGGCGCAGCAACACTGGGGCTTTGCGCTTCTATACGCACCAAACGTCACGGTCCTTCTCTTTCCGTCGGTAGACACGAGCTGAGAAATTGCAAACGTCGAGCAATTGCTCCGAGATGAAAAGTGCCAGCACTGAAAGCTGTTGCTAGCCAGCACCCTTCCTTGGAAGCGCTTTCACAGGCGCAGAAACACTGGGGCTTTGCGCTTCTCTAGCCACCAAGCGTCACGGTCCTTCTCTTTCCGTCTCGTAGACACGAGCTGAGAAATTGCAAACGTCCAGCAATTGCTCAGAGATGAAAAGTGCCAGCACTGAAAGCTCTTGCTAGCCAGCACCCTTCCTTGGAAGCGCTTTTGTAGGCCTAAGAACAGTGGGGCTCTGGGCTTCTCTAGCCACCTCATCTTCTGCTCATCCTCTCGCGCACTCTAAAGAGAGCTCAGGTGAGAAATTGCAAACGTCCAGCAATTGCTCCGAGATGAAAAGTGCCAGCACTGAAAGCTGTTGCTAGCCAGCACCCTTCCTTGGAAGTGCTTTCACAGGCGCAGCAACACTGGGGCTTTGCGCTTCTCTAGCCACCAAACGTCACGGTCCTTCTCTTTCCGTCGGTAGACACGAGCTGAGAAATTGCAAACGTCGAGCAATTGCTCAGAGATGAAAAGTGCTAGCACTGAAAGCTGTTGCTAGCCAGCACCCTTCCTTGGAAGCGCTTTCACAGGCGCAGCAACACTGGGGCTTTGCGCTTCTATACGCACCAAATGTCACGGTCATTCTCTTTCCGTCTCGTAGACACGAGCTGAGAAATTGCAAACGTCCAGCAATTGCTCCGAGATGAAAAGTGCCAGCACTGAAAGCTCTTGCTAGCCAGCACCCTTCCTTGGAAGCGCTTTCACAGGTGCAGCAACACTGGGGCTTTGCGCTTCTCTAGCCACCAAACGTCACGGTCCTTCTCTTTCCATCTCGTAGACACGAGCTGAGAAATTGCAAACGTCAAGCAATTGCTCAGAGATGAAAAGTGCCAGCACTGAAAGCTCTTGCTAGCCAGCACCCTTCCTTGGAAGCGCTTTCACAGGAGCAGCAACACTGGGGCTTTGCGCTTCTATACGCACCAAACGTCACGGTCCTTCTCTTTCCGTCTCGTAGACACGAGCTGAGAAATTGCAAACGTCGAGCAATTGCTCAGAGATGAAAAGTGCCAGCACTGAAAGCTGTTGCTAGCCAGCACCCTTCCTTGGAAGCGCTTTTGTAGGCCTAAGAACACTGGGGCTCTGGGCTTCTCTAGCCACCTAATCTTCTGCTCATCCTCTCGCGCACTCTAAAGAGAGCTCAGGTGAGAAATTGCAAACGTCGAGCAATTGCTCAGAGATGAAAAGTGCCAGCACTGAAAGCTCTTGCTAGCCAGCACCCTTCCTTGGAAGCGCTTTCACAGGCGCAGCAACACTGGGGCTTTGCGCTTCTCTAGCCATCAAACGTCATGGTCATTCTCTTTCCATCTCGTAGACACGAGCTGAGAAATTGCAAACGTCGAGCAATTGCTCAGAGATGAAAAGTGCCAGCACTGAAAGCTGTTGCTAGCCAGCACCCTTCCTTGGAAGCGCTTTTGTAGGCCTAAGAACACTGGGGCTCTGGGCTTCTCTAGCCACCTCATCTTCTGCTCATCCTCTCGCGCACTCTAAAGAGAGCTCAGGTGAGAAATTGCAAACGTCCAGCAATTGCTCAGAGATGAAAAGTGCCAGCACTGAAAGCTCTTGCTAGCCAGCACCCTTCCTTGGAAGCGCTTTCACAGGCGCAGCAACACTGGGGCTTTGCGCTTCTATACGCACCAAACGTCACGGTCCTTCTCTTTCCGTCTCGTAGACACGAGCTGAGAAATTGCAAACGTCGAGCAATTGCTCAGAGATGAAAAGTGCCAGCACTGAAAGCTCTTGCTAGCCAGCACCCTTCCTTGGAAGCGCTTTCACAGGCGCAGAAACACTGGGGCTTTGCGCTTCTCTAGCCACCAAGCGTCACGGTCCTTCTCTTTCCGTCTCGTAGACACGAGCTGAGAAATTGCAAACGTCGAGCAATTGCTCAGAGATGAAAAGTGCCAGCACTGAAAGCTCTTGCTAGCCAGCACCCTTCCTTGGAAGCGCTTTTGTAGGCCTAAGAACACTGGGGCTCTGGGCTTCTCTAGCCACCTCATCTTCTGCTCATCCTCTCGCGCACTCTAAAGAGAGCTCAGGTGAGAAATTGCAAACGTCGAGCAATTGCTCAGAGATGAAAAGTGCCAGCACTGAAAGCTGTTGCTAGCCAGCACCCTTCCTTGGAAGTGCTTTCACAGGCGCAGCAACACTGGGGCTTTGCGCTTCTATACGCACCAAACGTCACGGTCCTTCTCTTTCCGTCTCGTAGACACGAGCTGAGAAATTGCAAACGTCGAGCAATTGCTCAGAGATGAAAAGTGCCAGCACTGAAAGCTGTTGCTAGCCAGCACCCTTCCTTGGAAGCGCTTTTGTAGGCCTAAGAACACTGGGGCTCTGGGCTTCTCTAGCCACCTCATCTTCTGCTCATCCTCTCGCGCACTCTAAAGAGAGCTCAGGTGAGAAATTGCAAACGTCGAGCAATTGCTCAGAGATGAAAAGTGCCAGCACTGAAAGCTGTTGCTAGCCAGCACCCTTCCTTGGAAGCGCTTTTGTAGGCCTAAGAACACTGGGGCTCTGGGCTTCTCTAGCCACCTAATCTTCTGCTCATCCTCTCGCGCACTCTAAAGAGAGCTCAGGTGAGAAATTGCAAACGTCGAGCAATTGCTCAGAGATGAAAAGTGCCAGCACTGAAAGCTGTTGCTAGCCAGCACCCTTCCTTGGAAGTGCTTTCACAGGCGCAGCAACACTGGGGCTTTGCGCTTGTCTAGCCACCAAACGTCACGGTCATTCTCTTTCCATCTCGTAGACACGAGCTGAGAAATTGCAAACGTCCAGCAATTGCTCAGAGATGAAAAGTGCCAGCACTGAAAGCTCTTGCTAGCCAGCTCCCTTCCTTGGAAGCGCTTTTGTAGGCCTAAGAACACTGGGGCTCTGGGCTTCTCTAGCCACCTAATCTTCTGCTAATCCTCTCGCGCACTCTAAAGAGAGCTCAGGTGAGAAATTGCAAACGTCCAGCAATTGCTCAGAGATGAAAAGTGCCAGCACTGAAAGCTGTTGCTAGCCAGCACCCTTCCTTGGAAGCGCTTTTGTAGGCCTAACAACACTGGGGCTCTGGGCTTCTCTAGCCACCTCATCTTCTGCTCATCCTCTCGCGCACTCTAAAGAGAGCTCAGGTGAGAAATTGCAAACGTCCAGCAATTGCTCAGAGATGAAAAGTGCCAGCACTGAAAGCTGTTGCTAGCCAGCACCCTTCCTTGGAAGTGCTTTCACAGGCGCAGCAACACTGGGGCTTTGCGCTTCTATACGCACCAAACGTCACGGTCATTCTCTTTCCGTCTCGTAGACATGAGCTGAGAAATTGCAAACGTCGAGCAATTGCTCCGAGATGAAAAGTGCCAGCACTGAAAGCTGTTGCTAGCCAGCCCCCTTCCTTGGAAGCGCTTTTGTAGGCCTAAGAACACTGGGGCTCTGGGCTTCTCTAGCCACCTAATCTTCTGCTCATCCTCTCGCGCACTCTAAAGAGAGCTCAGGTGAGAAATTGCAAACGTCCAGCAATTGCTCAGAGATGAAAAGTGCCAGCACTGAAAGCTCTTGCTAGCCAGCACCCTTCCTTGGAAGCGCTTTCACAGGCGCAGCAACACTGGGGCTTTGCGCTTCTATACGCACCAAACGTCACGGTCCTTCTCTTTCCGTCTCCTAGACACGAGCTGAGAAATTGCAAACGTCGAGCAATTGCTCAGAGATGAAAAGTGCCAGCACTGAAAGCTCTTGCTAGCCAGCACCCTTCCTTGGAAGCGCTTTCACAGGCGCAGCAACACTGGGGCTTTGCGCTTCTATACGCACCAAACGTCACGGTCCTTCTCTTTCCGTCTCCTAGACACGAGCTGAGAAATTGCAAACGTCGAGCAATTGCTCAGAGATGAAAAGTGCCAGCACTGAAAGCTGTTGCTAGCCAGCACCCTTCCTTGGAAGCGCTTTTGTAGCCCTAAGAACACTGGGGCTCTGGGCTTCTCTAGCCACCTCATCTTCTGCTCATCCTCTCGCGCACTCTAAAGAGAGCTCAGGTGAGAAATTGCAAACGTCGAGCAATTGCTCAGAGATGAAAAGTGCCAGCACTGAAAGCTCTTGCTAGCCAGCACCCTTCCTTGGAAGCGCTTTCACAGGCGCAGCAACACTGGGGCTTTGCGCTTCTCTAGCCATCAAACGTCATGGTCATTCTCTTTCCATCTCGTAGACACGAGCTGAGAAATTGCAAACGTCGAGCAATTGCTCAGAGATGAAAAGTGCCAGCACTGAAAGCTGTTGCTAGCCAGCACCCTTCCTTGGAAGCGCTTTTGTAGGCCTAAGAACACTGGGGCTCTGGGCTTCTCTAGCCACCTCATCTTCTGCTCATCCTCTCGCGCACTCTAAAGAGAGCTCAGGTGAGAAATTGCAAACGTCCAGCAATTGCTCAGAGATGAAAAGTGCCAGCACTGAAAGCTCTTGCTAGCCAGCACCCTTCCTTGGAAGCGCTTTCACAGGCGCAGCAACACTGGGGCTTTGCGCTTCTATACGCACCAAACGTCACGGTCCTTCTCTTTCCGTCTCGTAGACACGAGCTGAGAAATTGCAAACGTCGAGCAATTGCTCAGAGATGAAAAGTGCCAGCACTGAAAGCTCTTGCTAGCCAGCACCCTTCCTTGGAAGCGCTTTCACAGGCGCAGAAACACTGGGGCTTTGCGCTTCTCTAGCCACCAAGCGTCACGGTCCTTCTCTTTCCGTCTCGTAGACACGAGCTGAGAAATTGCAAACGTCGAGCAATTGCTCAGAGATGAAAAGTGCCAGCACTGAAAGCTCTTGCTAGCCAGCACCCTTCCTTGGAAGCGCTTTTGTAGGCCTAAGAACACTGGGGCTCTGGGCTTCTCTAGCCACCTCATCTTCTGCTCATCCTCTCGCGCACTCTAAAGAGAGCTCAGGTGAGAAATTGCAAACGTCGAGCAATTGCTCAGAGATGAAAAGTGCCAGCACTGAAAGCTGTTGCTAGCCAGCACCCTTCCTTGGAAGTGCTTTCACAGGCGCAGCAACACTGGGGCTTTGCGCTTCTATACGCACCAAACGTCACGGTCCTTCTCTTTCCGTCTCGTAGACACGAGCTGAGAAATTGCAAACGTCGAGCAATTGCTCAGAGATGAAAAGTGCCAGCACTGAAAGCTGTTGCTAGCCAGCACCCTTCCTTGGAAGCGCTTTTGTAGGCCTAAGAACACTGGGGCTCTGGGCTTCTCTAGCCACCTCATCTTCTGCTCATCCTCTCGCGCACTCTAAAGAGAGCTCAGGTGAGAAATTGCAAACGTCGAGCAATTGCTCAGAGATGAAAAGTGCCAGCACTGAAAGCTGTTGCTAGCCAGCACCCTTCCTTGGAAGCGCTTTTGTAGGCCTAAGAACACTGGGGCTCTGGGCTTCTCTAGCCACCTAATCTTCTGCTCATCCTCTCGCGCACTCTAAAGAGAGCTCAGGTGAGAAATTGCAAACGTCGAGCAATTGCTCAGAGATGAAAAGTGCCAGCACTGAAAGCTCTTGCTAGCCAGCACCCTTCCTTGGAAGTGCTTTCACAGGCGCAGCAACACTGGGGCTTTGCGCTTGTCTAGCCACCAAACGTCACGGTCATTCTCTTTCCATCTCGTAGACACGAGCTGAGAAATTGCAAACGTCCAGCAATTGCTCAGAGATGAAAAGTGCCAGCACTGAAAGCTCTTGCTAGCCAGCTCCCTTCCTTGGAAGCGCTTTTGTAGGCCTAAGAACACTGGGGCTCTGGGCTTCTCTAGCCACCTAATCTTCTGCTAATCCTCTCGCGCACTCTAAAGAGAGCTCAGGTGAGAAATTGCAAACGTCCAGCAATTGCTCAGAGATGAAAAGTGCCAGCACTGAAAGCTGTTGCTAGCCAGCACCCTTCCTTGGAAGCGCTTTTGTAGGCCTAACAACACTGGGGCTCTGGGCTTCTCTAGCCACCTCATCTTCTGCTCATCCTCTCGCGCACTCTAAAGAGAGCTCAGGTGAGAAATTGCAAACGTCCAGCAATTGCTCAGAGATGAAAAGTGCCAGCACTGAAAGCTGTTGCTAGCCAGCACCCTTCCTTGGAAGTGCTTTCACAGGCGCAGCAACACTGGGGCTTTGCGCTTCTATACGCACCAAACGTCACGGTCATTCTCTTTCCGTCTCGTAGACATGAGCTGAGAAATTGCAAACGTCGAGCAATTGCTCCGAGATGAAAAGTGCCAGCACTGAAAGCTGTTGCTAGCCAGCCCCCTTCCTTGGAAGCGCTTTTGTAGGCCTAAGAACACTGGGGCTCTGGGCTTCTCTAGCCACCTAATCTTCTGCTCATCCTCTCGCGCACTCTAAAGAGAGCTCAGGTGAGAAATTGCAAACGTCCAGCAATTGCTCAGAGATGAAAAGTGCCAGCACTGAAAGCTCTTGCTAGCCAGCACCCTTCCTTGGAAGCGCTTTCACAGGCGCAGCAACACTGGGGCTTTGCGCTTCTATACGCACCAAACGTCACGGTCCTTCTCTTTCCGTCTCCTAGACACGAGCTGAGAAATTGCAAACGTCGAGCAATTGCTCAGAGATGAAAAGTGCCAGCACTGAAAGCTCTTGCTAGCCAGCACCCTTCCTTGGAAGCGCTTTCACAGGCGCAGTAACACTGGGGCTTTGCGCTTCTATACGCACCAAATGTCACGGTCCTTCTCTTTCCTTCTTGTAGACACGAGCTGAGAAATTGCAAACGTCGAGCAATTGCTCAGAGATGAAAAGTGCCAGCACTGAAAGCTATTGCTAGCCAGCACCCTTCCTTGGAAGCGCTTTCACAGGCGCAGAAACACTGAGGCTTTGCGCTTCTCTAGCCACCAAGCGTCACGGTCCTTCTCTTTCCGTCTCGTAGACACGAGCTGAGAAATTGCAAACGTCGAGCAATTGCTCAGAGATGAAAAGTGCCAGCACTGAAAGCTCTTGCTAGCCAGCACCCTTCCTTGGAAGCGCTTTCACAGGCGCAGCAACACTGGGGCTTTGCGCTTCTCTAGCCACCAAACGTCACGGTCATTCTCTTTCCATCTCGTAGACACGAGCTGAGAAATTGCAAACGTCGAGCAATTGCTCAGAGATGAAAAGTGCCAGCACTGAAAGCTGTTGCTAGCCAGCACCCTTCCTTGGAAGCGCTTTTGTAGGCCTAAGAACACTGGGGCTCTGGGCTTCTCTAGCCACCTCATCTTCTGCTCATCCTCTCGCGCACTCTAAAGAGAGCTCAGGTGAGAAATTGCAAACGTCGAGCAATTGCTCAGAGATGAAAAGTGCCAGCACTGAAAGCTGTTGCTAGCCAGCTCCCTTCCTTGGAAGCGCTTTCACAGGCGCAGTAACACTGGGGCTTTGCACTTCTCTAGCCACGAAACGTCACGGTCCTTCTCTTTCCGTCGGTAGACACGAGCTGAGAAATTGCAAACGTCGAGCAATTGCTCAGAGATGAAAAGTGCCAGCACTGAAAGCTGTTGCTAGCCAGCACCCTTCCTTGGAAGCGCTTTCACAGGCGCAGTAACACTGGGGCTTTGCGCTTCTCTAGCCATCAAACGTCATGGTCATTCTCTTTCCATCTCGTAGACACGAGCTGAGAAATTGCAAACGTCGAGCAATTGCTCAGAGATGAAAAGTGCCAGCACTGAAAGCTGTTGCTAGCCAGCACCCTTCCTTGGAAGCGCTTTTGTACGCCTAAGAACACTGGGGCTCTGGGCTTCTCTAGCCACCTCATCTTCTGCTCATCCTCTCGCGCACTCTAAAGAGAGCTCAGGTGAGAAATTGCAAACGTCCAGCAATTGCTCAGAGATGAAAAGTGCCAGCACTGAAAGCTCTTGCTAGCCAGCACCCTTCCTTGGAAGTGCTTTCACAGGCGCAGTAACACTGGAGCTTTGCGCTTGTCTAGCCATCAAAAGTCATGGTCATTCTCTTTCCATCTCGTAGACACGAGCTGAGAAATTGCAAACGTCCAGCAATTGCTCAGAGATGAAAAGTGCCAGCACTGAAAGCTCTTGCTAGCCAGCACCCTTCCTTGGAAGCGCTTTCACAGGCGCAGCAACACTGGGGCTTTGCGCTTCTATACGCACCAAACGTCAAGGTCATTCTCTTTCCGTCTCGTAGACACGAGCTGAGAAATTGCAAACGTCCAGCAATTGCTCCGAGATGAAAAGTGCCAGCACTGAAAGCTCTTGCTAGCCAGCACCCTTCCTTGGAAGCGCTTTCACAGGTGCAGCAACACTGGGGCTTTGCGCTTCTCTAGCCACCAAACGTCACGGTCCTTCTCTTTCCGTCTCCTAGACACGAGCTGAGAAATTGCAAACGTCAAGCAATTGCTCAGAGATGAAAAGTGCCAGCACTGAAAGCTCTTGCTAGCCAGCACCCTTCCTTGGAAGCGCTTTCACAGGAGCAGCAACACTGGGGCTTTGCGCTTCTATACGCACCAAACATCACGGTCCTTCTCTTTCCGTCTCGTAGACACGAGCTGAGAAATTGCAAACGTCCAGCAATTGCTCAGAGATGAAAAGTGCCAGCACTGAAAGCTGTTGCTAGCCAGCTCCCTTCCTTGGAAGCGCTTTTGTAGGCCTAAGAACACTGGGGCTCTGGGCTTCTCTAGCCACCTAATCTTCTGCTCATCCTCTCGCGCACTCTAAAGAGAGCTCAGGTGAGAAATTGCAAACGTCCAGCAATTGCTCCGAGATGAAAAGTGCCAGCACTGAAAGCTGTTGCTAGCCAGCACCCTTCCTTGGAAGCGCTTTCACAGGCGCAGCAACACTGGGGCTTTGCGCTTCTCTAGCCACCAAACGTCACGGTCCTTCTCTTTCCGTCTCCTAGACACGAGCTGAGAAATTGCAAACGTCGAGCAATTGCTCAGAGATGAAAAGTGCCAGCACTGAAAGCTCTTGCTAGCCAGCACCCTTCCTTGGAAGCGCTTTCACAGGCGCAGTAACACTGGGGCTTTGCACTTCTGTACGCACCAAACGTCACGGTCCTTCTCTTTCCTTCTTGTAGACACGAGCTGAGAAATTGCAAACGTCGAGCAATTGCTCAGAGATGAAAAGTGCCAGCACTGAAAGCTGTTGCTAGCCAGCACCCTTCCTTGGAAGCGCTTTCACAGGCGCAGCAACACTGGGGCTTTGCGCTTCTCTAGCCATCAAACGTCATGGTCATTCTCTTTCCATCTCGTAGACACGAGCTGAGAAATTGCAAACGTCGAGCAATTGCTCAGAGATGAAAAGTGCCAGCACTGAAAGCTCTTGCTAGCCAGCACCCTTCCTTGGAAGCGCTTTTGTAGGCCTAACAACACTGGGGCTCTGGGCTTCTCTAGCCACCTCATCTTCTGCTCATCCTCTCGCGCACTCTAAAGAGAGCTCAGGTGAGAAATTGCAAACGTCGAGCAATTGCTCCGAGATGAAAAGTGCCAGCACTGAAAGCTCTTGCTAGCCAGCACCCTTCCTTGGAAGCGCTTTCACAGGCGCAGCAACACTGGGGCTTTGCGCTTCTATACGCACCAAACGTCACGGTCCTTCTCTTTCCGTCGGTAGACACGAGCTGAGAAATTGCAAACGTCGAGCAATTGCTCAGAGATGAAAAGTGCCAGCACTGAAAGCTGTTGCTAGCCAGCACCCTTCCTTGGAAGCGCTTTCACAGGCGCAGAAACACTGGGGCTTTGCGCTTCTCTAGCCACCAAGCGTCACGATCCTTCTCTTTCCGTCTCGTAGACACGAGCTGAGAAATTGCAAACGTCGAGCAATTGCTCAGAGATGAAAAGTGCCAGCACTGAAAGCTCTTGCTAGCCAGCACCCTTCCTTGGAAGCGCTTTTGTAGGCCTAAGAACACTGGGGCTCTGGGCTTCTCTAGCCACCTCATCTTCTGCTCATCCTCTCGCGCACTCTAAAGAGAGCTCAGGTGAGAAATTGCAAACGTCCAGCAATTGCTCAGAGATGAAAAGTGCCAGCACTGAAAGCTGTTGCTAGCCAGCACCCTTCCTTGGAAGTGCTTTCACAGGCGCAGCAACACTGGGGCTTTGCGCTTCTATACGCACCAAACGTCACGGTCATTCTCTTTCCGTCTCGTAGACACGAGCTGAGAAATTGCAAACGTCGAGCAATTGCTCAGAGATGAAAAGTGCCAGCACTGAAAGCTGTTGCTAGCCAGCACCCTTCCTTGGAAGCGCTTTTGTAGGCCTAAGAACACTGGGGCTCTGGGCTTCTCTAGCCACCTCATCTTCTGCTCATCCTCTCGCGCACTCTAAAGAGAGCTCAGGTGAGAAATTGCAAACGTCCAGCAATTGCTCAGAGATGAAAAGTGCCAGCACTGAAAGCTGTTGCTAGCCAGCACCCTTCCTTGGAAGCGCTTTTGTAGGCCTAAGAACACTGGGGCTCTGGGCTTCTCTAGCCACCTCATCTTCTGCTCATCCTCTCGCGCACTCTAAAGAGAGCTCAGGTGAGAAATTGCAAACGTCGAGCAATTGCTCAGAGATGAAAAGTGCCAGCACTGAAAGCTGTTGCTAGCCAGCACCCTTCCTTGGAAGTGCTTTCACAGGCGCAGCAACACTGGGGCTTTGCGCTTGTCTAGCCACCAAACGTCACGGTCATTCTCTTTCCATCTCGTAGACACGAGCTGAGAAATTGCAAACGTCCAGCAATTGCTCAGAGATGAAAAGTGCCAGCACTGAAAGCTCTTGCTAGCCAGCTCCCTTCCTTGGAAGCGCTTTTGTAGGCCTAAGAACACTGGGGCTCTGGGCTTCTCTAGCCACCTAATCTTCTGCTAATCCTCTCGCGCACTCTAAAGAGAGCTCAGGTGAGAAATTGCAAACGTCGAGCAATTGCTCAGAGATGAAAAGTGCCAGCACTGAAAGCTGTTGCTAGCCAGCACCCTTCCTTGGAAGCGCTTTTGTAGGCCTAAGAACACTGGGGCTCTGGGCTTCTCTAGCCACCTAATCTTCTGCTCATCCTCTCGCGCACTCTAAAGAGAGCTCAGGTGAGAAATTGCAAACGTCCAGCAATTGCTCAGAGATGAAAAGTGCCAGCACTGAAAGCTGTTGCTAGCCAGCACCCTTCCTTGGAAGTGCTTTCACAGGCGCAGCAACACTGGGGCTTTGCGCTTCTATACGCACCAAACGTCACGGTCATTCTCTTTCCGTCTCGTAGACATGAGCTGAGAAATTGCAAACGTCGAGCAATTGCTCCGAGATGAAAAGTGCCAGCACTGAAAGCTGTTGCTAGCCAGCCCCCTTCCTTGGAAGCGCTTTTGTAGGCCTAAGAACACTGGGGCTCTGGGCTTCTCTAGCCACCTCATCTTCTGCTCATCCTCTCGCGCACTCTAAAGAGAGCTCAGGTGAGAAATTGCAAACGTCCAGCAATTGCTCAGAGATGAAAAGTGCCAGCACTGAAAGCTCTTGCTAGCCAGCACCCTTCCTTGGAAGCGCTTTCACAGGCGCAGCAACACTGGGGCTTTGCGCTTCTATACGCACCAAACGTCACGGTCCTTCTCTTTCCGTCTCGTAGACACGAGCTGAGAAATTGCAAACGTCGAGCAATTGCTCAGAGATGAAAAGTGCCAGCACTGAAAGCTGTTGCTAGCCAGCACCCTTCCTTGGAAGCGCTTTCACAGGCGCAGTAACACTGGGGCTTTGCGCTTCTATACGCACCAAATGTCACGGTCCTTCTCTTTCCTTCTTGTAGACACGAGCTGAGAAATTGCAAACGTCGAGCAATTGCTCAGAGATGAAAAGTGCCAGCACTGAAAGCTATTGCTAGCCAGCACCCTTCCTTGGAAGCGCTTTCACAGGCGCAGAAACACTGAGGCTTTGCGCTTCTCTAGCCACCAAGCGTCACGGTCCTTCTCTTTCCGTCTCGTAGACACGAGCTGAGAAATTGCAAACGTCGAGCAATTGCTCAGAGATGAAAAGTGCCAGCACTGAAAGCTCTTGCTAGCCAGCACCCTTCCTTGGAAGCGCTTTCACAGGCGCAGCAACACTGGGGCTTTGCGCTTCTCTAGCCACCAAACGTCACGGTCATTCTCTTTCCATCTCGTAGACACGAGCTGAGAAATTGCAAACGTCGAGCAATTGCTCAGAGATGAAAAGTGCCAGCACTGAAAGCTGTTGCTAGCCAGCACCCTTCCTTGGAAGCGCTTTTGTAGGCCTAAGAACACTGGGGCTCTGGGCTTCTCTAGCCACCTCATCTTCTGCTCATCCTCTCGCGCACTCTAAAGAGAGCTCAGGTGAGAAATTGCAAACGTCGAGCAATTGCTCAGAGATGAAAAGTGTCAGCACTGAAAGCTGTTGCTAGCCAGCTCCCTTCCTTGGAAGCGCTTTCACAGGCGCAGTAACACTGGGGCTTTGCACTTCTCTAGCCACGAAACGTCACGGTCCTTCTCTTTCCGTCGGTAGACACGAGCTGAGAAATTGCAAACGTCGAGCAATTGCTCAGAGATGAAAAGTGCCAGCACTGAAAGCTGTTGCTAGCCAGCACCCTTCCTTGGAAGCGCTTTCACAGGCGCAGTAACACTGGGGCTTTGCGCTTCTCTAGCCATCAAACGTCATGGTCATTCTCTTTCCATCTCGTAGACACGAGCTGAGAAATTGCAAACGTCGAGCAATTGCTCAGAGATGAAAAGTGCCAGCACTGAAAGCTGTTGCTAGCCAGCACCCTTCCTTGGAAGCGCTTTTGTACGCCTAAGAACACTGGGGCTCTGGGCTTCTCTAGCCACCTCATCTTCTGCTCATCCTCTCGCGCACTCTAAAGAGAGCTCAGGTGAGAAATTGCAAACGTCGAGCAATTGCTCCGAGATGAAAAGTGCCAGCACTGAAAGCTGTTGCTAGCCAGCACCCTTCCTTGGAAGTGCTTTCACAGGCGCAGTAACACTGGAGCTTTGCGCTTGTCTAGCCATCAAAAGTCATGGTCATTCTCTTTCCATCTCGTAGACACGAGCTGAGAAATTGCAAACGTCCAGCAATTGCTCAGAGATGAAAAGTGCCAGCACTGAAAGCTCTTGCTAGCCAGCACCCTTCCTTGGAAGCGCTTTCACAGGCGCAGCAACACTGGGGCTTTGCGCTTCTATACGCACCAAACGTCAAGGTCATTCTCTTTCCGTCTCGTAGACACGAGCTGAGAAATTGCAAACGTCCAGCAATTGCTCCAAGATGAAAAGTGCCAGCACTGAAAGCTCTTGCTAGCCAGCACCCTTCCTTGGAAGCGCTTTCACAGGTGCAGCAACACTGGGGCTTTGCGCTTCTCTAGCCACCAAACGTCACGGTCCTTCTCTTTCCGTCTCCTAGACACGAGCTGAGAAATTGCAAACGTCAAGCAATTGCTCAGAGATGAAAAGTGCCAGCACTGAAAGCTCTTGCTAGCCAGCACCCTTCCTTGGAAGCGCTTTCACAGGAGCAGCAACACTGGGGCTTTGCGCTTCTATACGCACCAAACGTCACGGTCCTTCTCTTTCCGTCTCGTAGACACGAGCTGAGAAATTGCAAACGTCCAGCAATTGCTCAGAGATGAAAAGTGCCAGCACTGAAAGCTGTTGCTAGCCAGCACCCTTCCTTGGAAGCGCTTTCACAGGCGCAGCAACACTGGGGCTTTGCGCTTCTCTAGCCATCAAACGTCATGGTCATTCTCTTTCCATCTCGTAGACACGAGCTGAGAAATTGCAAACGTCCAGCAATTGCTCCGAGATGAAAAGTGCCAGCACTGAAAGCTGTTGCTAGCCAGCACCCTTCCTTGGAAGCGCTTTTGTAGGCCTAAGAACACTGGGGCTCTGGGCTTCTCTAGCCACCTCATCTTCTGCTCATCCTCTCGCGCACTCTAAAGAGAGCTCAGGTGAGAAATTGCAAACGTCCAGCAATTGCTCAGAGATGAAAAGTGCCAGCACTGAAAGCTGTTGCTAGCCAGAACCCTTCCTTGGAAGCGCTTTCACAGGTGCAGTAACACTGGGGCTTTGCGCTTCTATACGCACCAAATGTCACGGTCCTTCTCTTTCCTTCTTGTAGACACGAGCTGAGAAATTGCAAACGTCGAGCAATTGCTCATAGATGAAAAGTGCCAGCACTGAAAGCTATTGCTAGCCAGCACCCTTCCTTGGAAGCGCTTTCACAGGCGCAGAAACACTGGGGCTTTGCGCTTCTCTAGCCACCAAGCGTCACGGTCCTTCTCTTTCCGTCTCGTAGACACGACCTGAGAAATTGCAAACGTCGAGCAATTGCTCAGAGATGAAAAGTGCCAGCACTGAAAGCTCTTGCCAGCCAGCACCCTTCCTTGGAAGCGCTTTCACAGGAGCAGCAACACTGGGGCTTTGCGCTTCTATACGCACCAAACGTCACGGTCATTCTCTTTCCGTCGGTAGACACGAGCTGAGAAATTGCAAACGTCGAGCAATTGCTCAGAGATGAAAAGTGCCAGCACTGAAAGATCTTGCTAGCCAGCACCCTTCCTTGGAAGCGCTTTCACAGGTGCAGCAACACTGGGGCTTTGCGCTTCTCTAGCCACCAAAAGTCACGGTCATTCTCTTTCCGTCTCGTAGACACGAGCTGAGAAATTGCAAACGTCCAGCAATTGCGCAGAGAAGAAAAGTGCCAGCACTGAAAGCTGTTGCTAGCCAGCACCCTTCCTTGGAAGCGCTTTTGTACGACTAAGAACACTGGGGCTCTGGGCTTCTCTAGCCACCTAATCTTCTGCTCATCCTCTCGCGCACTCTAAAGAGAGCTCAGGTGAGAAATTGCAAACGTCGAGCAATTGCTCAGAGATGAAAAGTGCCAGCACTGAAAGCTCTTGCTAGCCAGCACCCTTCCTTGGAAGCGCTTTTGTAGGCCTAAGAACACTGGGGCTCTGGGCTTCTCTAGCCACCTAATCTTCTGCTCATCCTCTCGCGCACTCTAAAGAGAGCTCAGGTGAGAAATTGCAAACGTCCAGCAATTGCTCAGAGATGAAAAGTGCCAGCACTGAAAGCTGTTGCTAGCCAGCACCCTTCCTTGGAAGCGCTTTCACAGGCGCAGTAACACTGGGGCTTTGCGCTTCTCTAGCCACCAAACGTCACGGTGCTTCTCTTTCCGTCGGTAGACACGAGCTGAGAAATTGCAAACGTCGAGCAATTGCTCAGAGATGAAAAGTGCCAGCACTGAAAGCTCTTGCTAGCCAGCACCCTTCCTTGGAAGCGCTTTCACAGGCGCAGCAACACCGTGGCTTTGTGCTTCTATACGCACCAAACGTCACGGTCCTTCTCTTTCCGTCTCGTAGACACGAGCTGAGAAATTGCAAACGTCGAGCAATTGCTCAGAGATGAAAAGTGCCAGCACTGAAAGCTGTTGCTAGCCAGCACCCTTCCTTGGAAGCGCTTTCACAGGCGCAGTAACACTGGGGCTTTGCGCTTCTATACGCACCAAATGTCACGGTCCTTCTCTTTCCTTCTTGTAGACACGAGCTGAGAAATTGCAAACGTCGAGCAATTGCTCAGAGATGAAAAGTGCCAGCACTGAAAGCTGTTGCTAGCCAGCACCCTTCCTTGGAAGCGCTTTCACAGGCGCAGAAACACTGGGGCTTTGCGCTTCTCTAGCCACCAAGCGTCACGGTCCTTCTCTTTCCGTCTCGTAGACACGAGCTGAGAAATTGCAAACGTCGAGCAATTGCTCAGAGATGAAAAGTGCCAGCACTGAAAGCTCTTGCTAGCCAGCACCCTTCCTTGGAAGCGCTTTCACAGGAGCAGCAACACTGGGGCTTTGCGCTTCTATACGCACCAAATGTCACGGTCCTTCTCTTTCCATCTCGTAGACACGAGCTGAGAAATTGCAAACGTCCAGCAATTGCTCAGAGATGAAAAGTGCCAGCACTGAAAGCTCTTGCTAGCCAGCTCCCTTCCTTGGAAGCGCTTTTGTAGGCCTAAGAACACTGGGGCTCTGGGCTTCTCTAGCCACCTCATCTTCTGCTCATCCTCTCGCGCACTCTAAAGAGAGCTCAGGTGAGAAATTGCAAACGTCCAGCAATTGCTCAGAGATGAAAAGTGCCAGCACTGAAAGCTCTTGCTAGCCAGCACCCTTCCTTGGAAGCGCTTTCACAGGCGCAGCAACACTGGGGCTTTGCGCTTCTCTAGCCACCAAGCGTCACGGTCCTTCTCTTTCCGTCTCGTAGACACGAGCTGAGAAATTGCAAACGTCGAGCAATTCCTCAGAGATGAAAAGTGCCAGCACTGAAAGCTCTTGCTAGCCAGCACCCTTCCTTGGAAGCGCTTTCACAGGCGCAGCAACACTGGGGCTTTGCGCTTCTCTAGCCACCAAACGTCACGGTCCTTCTCTTTCCGTCGGTAGACACGAGCTGAGAAATTGCAAACGTCGAGCAATTGCTCAGAGATGAAAAGTGCCAGCACTGAAAGCTCTTGCTAGCCAGCACCCTTCCTTGGAAGCGCTTTTGTAGGCCTAAGAACACTGGGGCTCTGGGCTTCTCTAGCCACCTCATCTTCTGCTCATCCTCTCGCGCACTCTAAAGAGAGCTCAGGTGAGAAATTGCAAACGTCGAGCAATTGCTCAGAGATGAAAAGTGCCAGCACTGAAAGCTCTTGCTAGCCAGCACCCTTCCTTGGAAGTGCTTTCACAGGCGCAGTAACACTGGGGCTTTGCGCTTCTCTAGCCATCAAACGTCATGGTCATTCTCTTTCCATCTCGTAGACACGAGCTGAGAAATTGCAAACGTCGAGCAATTGCTCAGAGATGAAAAGTGCCAGCACTGAAAGCTGTTGCTAGCCAGCACCCTTCCTTGGAAGCGCTTTTGTAGGCCTAAGAACACTGGGGCTCTGGGCTTCTCTAGCCACCTCATCTTCTGCTCATCCTCTCGCGCACTCTAAAGAGAGCTCAGGTGAGAAATTGCAAACGTCGAGCAATTGCTCAGAGATGAAAAGTGCCAGCACTGAAAGCTCTTGCTAGCCAGCACCCTTCCTTGGAAGAGCTTTCACAGGCGCAGCAACACTGGGGCTTTGCGCTTGTCTACCCACCAAACGTCACGGTCCTTCTCTTTCCGTCGGTAGACACGAGCTGAGAAATTGCAAACGTCGAGCAATTGCTCAGAGATGAAAAGTGCCAGCACTGAAAGCTCTTGCTAGCCAGCACCCTTCCTTGGAAGCGCTTTCACAGGCGCAGCAACACTGGGGCTTTGCGCTTCTATACGCACCAAATGTCACGGTCATTCTCTTTCCGTCTCGTAGACACGAGCTGAGAAATTGCAAACGTCCAGCAATTGCTCCGAGAAGAAAAGTGCCAGCACTGAAAGCTGTTGCTAGCCAGCACCCTTCCTTGGAAGCGCTTTTGTAGGCCTAAGAACACTGGGGCTCTGGGCTTCTCTAGCCACCTCATCTTCTGCTCATCCTCTCGCGCACTCTAAAGAGAGCTCAGGTGAGAAATTGCAAACGTCCAGCAATTGCTCAGAGATGAAAAGTGCCAGCACTGAAAGCTCTTGCTAGCCAGCACCCTTCCTTGGAAGCGCTTTCACAGGCGCAGCAACACTGGGGCTTTGCGCTTCTCTACCCACCAAACGTCACGGTCCTTCTCTTTCCGTCTCGTAGACACGAGCTGAGAAATTGCAAACGTCCAGCAATTGCTCAGAGATGAAAAGTGCCAGCACTGAAAGCTGTTGCTAGCCAGCACCCTTCCTTGGAAGCGCTTTCACAGGAGCAGCAACACTGGGGCTTTGCGCTTCTATACGCACCAAATGTCACGGTCCTTCTCTTTCCTTCTTGTAGACACGAGCTGAGAAATTGCAAACGTCGAGCAATTGCTCCGAGATGAAAAGTGCCAGCACTGAAAGCTCTTGCTAGCCAGCACCCTTCCTTGGAAGCGCTTTCACAGGCGCAGAAACACTGGGGCTTTGCGCTTCTCTAGCCACCAAACGTCACGGTCATTCTCTTTCCATCTCGTAGACACGAGCTGAGAAATTGCAAACGTCGAGCAATTGCTCAGAGATGAAAAGTGCCAGCACTGAAAGCTCTTGCTAGCCAGCCCCCTTCCTTGGAAGCGCTTTTGTAGGCCTAAGAACACTGGGGCTCTGGGCTTCTCTAGCCACCTCATCTTCTGCTCATCCTCTCGCGCACTCTAAAGAGAGCTCAGGTGAGAAATTGCAAACGTCGAGCAATTGCTCAGAGATGAAAAGTGCCAGCACTGAAAGCTGTTGCTAGCCAGCACCCTTCCTTGGAAGCGCTTTCACAGGCGCAGAAACACTGGGGCTTTGCGCTTCTCTACCCACCAAAAGTCACGGTCCTTCTCTTTCCGTCGGTAGACAAGAGCTGAGAAATTGCAAACGTCGAGCAATTGCTCCGAGATGAAAAGTGCCAGCACTGAAAGCTGTTGCTAGCCAGCACCCTTCCTTGGAAGCGCTTTTGTAGGCCTAACAACACTGGGGCTCTGGGCTTCTCTAGCCACCTCATCTTCTGCTCATCCTCTCGCGCACTCTAAAGAGAGCTCAGGTGAGAAATTGCAAACGTCCAGCAATTGCTCAGAGATGAAAAGTGCCAGCACTGAAAGCTGTTGCTAGCCAGCACCCTTCCTTGGAAGCGCTTTCACAGGCGCAGCAACACTGGGGCTTTGCGCTTCTCTAGCCATCAAACGTCATGGTCATTCTATTTCCATCTCGTAGACACAGGCTCAGAAATTGCAAACGTCGAGCAATTGCTCCGAGATGAAAAGTGCCAGCACTGAAAGCTGTTGCTAGCCAGCCCCCTTCCTTGGAAGCGCTTTTGTAGGCCTAAGAACACTGGGGCTCTGGGCTTCTCTAGCCACCTCATCTTCTGCTCATCCTCTCGCGCACTCTAAAGAGAGCTCAGGTGAGAAATTGCAAACGTCGAGCAATTGCTCAGAGATGAAAAGTGCCAGCACTGAAAGCTCTTGCTAGCCAGCACCCTTCCTTGGAAGTGCTTTCACAGGCGCAGTAACACTGGAGCTTTGCGCTTGTCTAGCCATCAAACGTCATGGTCATTCTCTTTCCATCTCGTAGACACGAGCTGAGAAATTGCAAACGTCCAGCAATTGCTCAGAGATGAAAAGTGCCAGCACTGAAAGCTCTTGCTAGCCAGCTCCCTTCCTTGGAAGCGCTTTTGTAGGCCTAAGAACACTGGGGCTCTGGGCTTCTCTAGCCACCTCATCTTCTGCTCATCCTCTCGCGCACTCTAAAGAGAGCTCAGGTGAGAAATTGCAAACGTCCAGCAATTGCTCAGAGATGAAAAGTGCCAGCACTGAAAGCTCTTGCTAGCCAGCACCCTTCCTTGGAAGCGCTTTCACAGGCGCAGCAACACTGGGGCTTTGCGCTTCTCTAGCCACCAAGCGTCACGGTCCTTCTCTTTCCGTCTCGTAGACACGAGCTGAGAAATTGCAAACGTCGAGCAATTGCTCAGAGATGAAAAGTGCCAGCACTGAAAGCTCTTGCTAGCCAGCACCCTTCCTTGGAAGCGCTTTCACAGGCGCAGCAACACTGGGGCTTTGCGCTTCTCTAGCCACCAAACGTCACGGTCCTTCTCTTTCCCTCGGTAGACACGAGCTGAGAAATTGCAAACGTCGAGCAATTGCTCAGAGATGAAAAGTGCCAGCACTGAAAGCTGTTGCTAGCCAGCACCCTTCCTTGGAAGCGCTTTTGTAGGCCTAAGAAGACTGGGGCTCTGGGCTTCTCTAGCCACCTCATCTTCTGCTCATCCTCTCGCGCACTCTAAAGAGAGCTCAGGTGAGAAATTGCAAACGTCGAGCAATTGCTCAGAGATGAAAAGTGCCAGCACTGAAAGCTCTTGCTAGCCAGCACCCTTCCTTGGAAGTGCTTTCACAGGCGCAGTAACACTGGGGCTTTGCGCTTCTCTAGCCATCAAACGTCATGGTCATTCTCTTTCCATCTCGTAGACACGAGCTGAGAAATTGCAAACGTCGAGCAATTGCTCAGAGATGAAAAGTGCCAGCACTGAAAGCTGTTGCTAGCCAGCCCCCTTCCTTGGAAGCGCTTTTGTAGGCCTAAGAACACTGGGGCTCTGGGCTTCTCTAGCCACCTCATCTTCTGCTCATCCTCTCGCGCACTCTAAAGAGAGCTCAGGTGAGAAATTGCAAACGTCGAGCAATTGCTCAGAGATGAAAAGTGCCAGCACTGAAAGCTCTTGCTAGCCAGCACCCTTCCTTGGAAGAGCTTTCACAGGCGCAGCAACACTGGGGCTTTGCGCTTCTCTACCCACCAAACGTCACGGTCCTTCTCTTTCCGTCGGTAGACACGAGCTGAGAAATTGCAAACGTCGAGCAATTGCTCAGAGATGAAAAGTGCCAGCACTGAAAGCTCTTGCTAGCCAGCACCCTTCCTTGGAAGCGCTTTCACAGGCGCAGCAACACTGGGGCTTTGCGCTTCTATACGCACCAAACGTCACGGTCATTCTCTTTCCGTCTCGTAGACACGAGCTGAGAAATTGCAAACGTCCAGCAATTGCTCCGAGAAGAAAAGTGCCAGCACTGAAAGCTGTTGCTAGCCAGCACCCTTCCTTGGAAGCGCTTTTGTAGGCCTAAGAACACTGGGGCTCTGGGCTTCTCTAGCCACCTCATCTTCTGCTCATCCTCTCGCGCACTCTAAAGAGAGCTCAGGTGAGAAATTGCAAACGTCCAGCAATTGCTCAGAGATGAAAAGTGCCAGCACTGAAAGCTCTTGCTAGCCAGCACCCTTCCTTGGAAGCGCTTTCACAGGCGCAGCAACACTGGGGCTTTGCGCTTCTCTACCCACCAAACGTCACGGTCCTTCTCTTTCCGTCTCGAAGACACGAGCTGAGAAATTGCAAACGTCGAGCAATTGCTCAGAGATGAAAAGTGCCAGCACTGAAAGCTGTTGCTAGCCAGCACCCTTCCTTGGAAGCGCTTTCACAGGCGCAATAACACTGGGGCTTTGCGCTTCTATACGCACCAAATGTCACGGTCCTTCTCTTTCCTTCTTGTAGACACGAGCTGAGAAATTGCAAACGTCGAGCAATTGCTCAGAGATGAAAAGTGCCAGCACTGAAAGCTGTTGCTAGCCAGCACCCTTCCTTGGAAGCGCTTTCACAGGCGCAGAAACACTGGGGCTTTGCGCTTCTCTAGCCACCAAACGTCACGGTCATTCTCTTTCCATCTCGTAGACACGAGCTGAGAAATTGCAAACGTCGAGCAATTGCTCAGAGATGAAAAGTGCCAGCACTGAAAGCTGTTGCTAGCCAGCACCCTTCCTTGGAAGCGCTTTTGTAGGCCTAAGAACACTGGGGCTCTGGGCTTCTCTAGCCACCTCGTCTTCTGCTCATCCTCTCGCGCACTCTAAAGAGAGCTCAGGTGAGAAATTGCAAACGTCCAGCAATTGCTCCGAGATGAAAAGTGCCAGCACTGAAAGCTGTTGCTAGCCAGCACCCTTCCTTGGAAGCGCTTTTGTACGCCTAAGAACACTGGGGCTCTGGGCTTCTCTAGCCACCTCATCTTCTGCTCATCCTCTCGCGCACTCTAAAGAGAGCTCAGGTGAGAAATTGCAAACGTCGAGCAATTGCTCAGAGATGAAAAGTGCCAGCACTGAAAGCTGTTGCTAGCCAGCACCCTTCCTTGGAAGTGCTTTCACAGGCGCAGCAACACTGGGGCTTTGCACTTGTCTAGCCACCAAACGTCACGGTCCTTCTCTTTCCATCTCGTAGACACGAGCTGAGAAATTGCAAACGTCGAGCAATTGCTCAGAGATGAAAAGTGCCAGCACTGAAAGCTCTTGCTAGCCAGCTCCCTTCCTTGGAAGCGCTTTTGTAGGCCTAAGAACACTGGGGCTCTGGGCTTCTCTAGCCACCTCATCTTCTGCTCATCCTCTCGCGCACTCTAAAGAGAGCTCAGGTGAGAAATTGCAAACGTCGAGCAATTGCTCAGAGATGAAAAGTGCCAGCACTGAAAGCTGTTGCTAGCCAGCACCCTTCCTTGGAAGCGCTTTTGTAGGCCTAAGAACACTGGGGCTCTGGGCTTCTCTAGCCACCTCATCTTCTGCTCATCCTCTCGCGCACTCTAAAGAGAGCTCAGGTGAGAAATTGCAAACGTCGAGCAATTGCTCAGAGATGAAAAGTGCCAGCACTGAAAGCTGTTGCTAGCCAGCACCCTTCCTTGGAAGTGCTTTCACAGGCGCAGTAACACTGGGGCTTTGCGCTTCTCTAGCCATCAAACGTCATGGTCATTCTCTTTCCATCTCGTAGACACGAGCTGACAAATTGCAAACGTCGAGCAATTGCTCCGAGATGAAAAGTGCCAGCACTGAAAGCTGTTGCTAGCCAGCACCCTTCCTTGGAAGCGCTTTTGTAGGCCTAAGAACACTGGGGCTCTGGGCTTCTCTAGCCATCTAATCTTCTGCTCATCCTCTCGCGCACTCTGAAGAGAGCTCAGGTGAGAAATTGCAAACGTCGAGCAATTGCTCAGAGATGAAAAGTGCCAGCACTGAAAGCTCTTGCTAGCCAGCACCCTTCCTTGGAAGCGCTTTCACAGGCGCAGCAACACTGGGGCTTTGCGCTTCTCTAGCCACCAAACGTCACGGTCCTTCTCTTTCCGTCGGTAGACACGAGCTGAGAAATTGCAAACGTCGAGCAATTGCTCAGAGATGAAAAGTGCCAGCACTGAAAGCTCTTGCTAGCCAGCACCCTTCCTTGGAAGCGCTTTCACAGGCGCAGCAACACTGGGGCTTTGCGCTTCTATACGCACCAAACGTCACGGTCATTCTCTTTCCGTCTCGTAGACACGAGCTGAGAAATTGCAAACGTCCAGCAATTGCTCCGAGATGAAAAGTGCCAGCACTGAAAGCTCTTGCTAGCCAGCACCCTTCCTTGGAAGCGCTTTCACAGGTGCAGCAACACTGGGGCTTTGCGCTTCTCTAGCCACCAAACGTCACGGTCATTCTCTTTCCGTCTCGTAGACACGAGCTGAGAAATTGCAAACGTCCAGCAATTGCTCAGAGATGAAAAGTGCCAGCACTGAAAGCTCTTGCTAGCCAGCACCCTTCCTTGGAAGCGCTTTCACAGGAGCAGCAACACTGGGGCTTTGCGCTTCTCTAGCCACCAAGCGTCACGGTCCTTCTCTTTCCGTCTTGTAGACACGAGCTGAGAAATTGCAAACGTCGAGCAATTGCTCAGAGATGAAAAGTGCCAGCACTGAAAGCTGTTGCTAGCCAGCACCCTTCCTTGGAAGCGCTTTCACAGGCGCAGTAACACTGGGGCTTTGCGCTTCTCTAGCCACCAAACGTCACGGTCCTTCTCTTTCCGTCTCCTAGACACGAGCAGAGAAATTGCAAACGTCGAGCAATTGCTCCGAGATGAAAAGTGCCAGCACTGAAAGCTCTTGCTAGCCAGCACCCTTCCTTGGAAGCGCTTTCACAGGCGCAGTAACACTGGGGCTTTGCACTTCTGTACACACCAAACGTCACGGTCCTTCTCTTTCCGTCTCCTAGACACGAGCTGAGAAATTGCAAACGTCGAGCAATTGCTCAGAGATGAAAAGTGCCAGCACTGAAAGCTGTTGCTAGCCAGCACCCTTCCTTGGAAGCGCTTTCACAGGCGCAGCAACACTGGGGCTTTGCGCTTCTCTAGCCATCAAACGTCATGGTCATTCTCTTTCCATCTCGTAGACACGAGCTGAGAAATTGCAAACGTCCAGCAATTGCTCAGAGATGAAAAGTGCCAGCACTGAAAGCTGTTGCTAGCCAGCGCCCTTCCTTGGAAGCGCTTTTGTAGGCCTAAGAACACTGGGGCTCTGGGCTTCTCTAGCCACCTCATCTTCTGCTCATCCTCTCGCGCACTCTAAAGAGAGCTCAGGTGAGAAATTGCAAACGTCCAGCAATTGCTCAGAGATGAAAAGTGCCAGCACTGAAAGCTCTTGCTAGCCAGCACCCTTCCTTGGAAGCGCTTTCACAGGCGCAGCAACACTGGGGCTTTGCGCTTCTATACGCACCAAACGTCACGGTCCTTCTCTTTCCATCTCGTAGACACGAGCTGAGAAATTGCAAACGTCGAGCAATTGCTCCGAGATGAAAAGTGCCAGCACTGAAAGCTGTTGCTAGCCAGCACCCTTCCTTGGAAGCGCTTTTGTAGGCCTAAGAACACTGGGGCTCTGGGCTTCTCTAGCCACCTAATCTTCTGCTCATCCTCTCGCGCACTCTAAAGAGAGTTCAGGTGAGAAATTGCAAACGTCCAGCAATTGCTCAGAGATGAAAAGTGCCAGCACTGAAAGCTCTTGCTAGCCAGCACCCTTCCTTGGAAGCGCTTTCACAGGTGCAGCAACACTGGGGCTTTGCGCTTCTCTAGCCACCAAACGTCACGGTCCTTCTCTTTCCGTCTCGTAGACACGAGCTGAGAAATTGCAAACGTCGAGCAATTGCTCAGAGATGAAAAGTGCCAGCACTGAAAGCTGTTGCTAGCCAGCACCCTTCCTTGGAAGCGCTTTCACAGGAGCAGCAACACTGGGGCTTTGCGCTTCTATACGCACCAAACGTCACGGTCATTCTCTTTCCGTCTCGTAGACACGAGCTGAGAAATTGCAAACGTCGAGCAATTGCTCAGAGATGAAAAGTGCCAGCACTGAAAGCTGTTGCTAGCCAGCACCCTTCCTTGGAAGCGCTTTCACAGGCGCAGCAACACTGGGGCTTTGCGCTTCTCTAGCCACCAAACGTCACGGTCATTCTCTTTCCGTCTCGTAGACACGAGCTGAGAAATTGCAAACGTCGAGCAATTGCTCAGAGATGAAAAGTGCCAGCACTGAAAGCTCTTGCTAGCCAGCACCCTTCCTTGGAAGCGCTTTCACAGGCGCAGCAACACTGGGGCTTTGCGCTTCTATACGCACCAAATGTCACGGTCCTTCTCTTTCCGTCTTGTAGACACGAGCTGAGAAATTGCAAACGTCGAGCAATTGCTCAGAGATGAAAAGTGCCAGCACTGAAAGCTGTTGCTAGCCAGCACCCTTCCTTGGAAGCGCTTTTGTAGGCCTAAGAACACTGGGGCTCTGGGCTTCTCTAGCCACCTCATCTTCTGCTCATCCTCTCGCGCACTCTAAAGAGAGCTCAGGTGAGAAATTGCAAACGTCGAGCAATTGCTCAGAGATGAAAAGTGCCAGCACTGAAAGCTCTTGCTAGCCAGCACCCTTCCTTGGAAGCGCTTTCACAGGAGCAGCAACACTGGGGCTTTGCGCTTCTCTAGCCACCAAGCGTCACGGTCCTTCTCTTTCCGTCTCGTAGACACGAGCTGAGAAATTGCAAACGTCGAGCAATTGCTCAGAGATGAAAAGTGCCAGCACTGAAAGCTCTTGCTAGCCAGCACCCTTCCTTGGAAGCGCTTTCACAGGAGCAGCAACACTGGGGCTTTGCGCTTCTCTAGCCACCAAACGTCACGGTCATTCTCTTTCCGTCGGTAGACACGAGCTGAGAAATTGCAAACGTCGAGCAATTGCTCAGAGATGAAAAGTGCCAGCACTGAAAGATCTTGCTAGCCAGCACCCTTCCTTGGAAGCGCTTTCACAGGTGCAGCAACACTGGGGCTTTGCGCTTCTCTAGCCACCAAAAGTCACGGTCATTCTCTTTCCGTCTCGTAGACACGAGCTGAGAAATTGCAAACGTCCAGCAATTGCGCAGAGAAGAAAAGTGCCAGCACTGAAAGCTCTTGCTAGCCAGCACCCTTCCTTGGAAGCGCTTTTGTACGACTAAGAACACTGGGGCTCTGGGCTTCTCTAGCCACCTAATCTTCTGCTCATCCTCTCGCGCACTCTAAAGAGAGCTCAGGTGAGAAATTGCAAACGTCGAGCAATGCTCAGAGATGAAAAGTGCCAGCACTGAAAGCTGTTGCTAGCCAGCACCCTTCCTTGGAAGCGCTTTTGTAGGCCTAAGAACACTGGGGCTCTGGGCTTCTCTAGCCACCTAATCTTCTGCTCATCCTCTCGTGCACTCTAAAGAGAGCTCAGGTGAGAAATTGCAAACGTCCAGCAATTGCTCAGAGATGAAAAGTGCCAGCACTGAAAGCTGTTGCTAGCCAGCACCCTTCCTTGGAAGCGCTTTCACAGGAGCAGCAACACTGGGGCTTTGCGCTTCTATACGCACCAAATGTCACGGTCCTTCTCTTTCCTTCTTGTAGACACGAGCTGAGAAATTGCAAACGTCGAGCAATTGCTCAGAGATGAAAAGTGCCAGCACTGAAAGCTGTTGCTAGCCAGCACCCTTCCTTGGAAGCGCTTTCACAGGCGCAGAAACACTGGGGCTTTGCGCTTCTCTAGCCACCAAGCGTCACGGTCCTTCTCTTTCCGTCTCGTAGACACGAGCTGAGAAATTGCAAACGTCGAGCAATTGCTCAGAGATGAAAAGTGCCAGCACTGAAAGCTCTTGCTAGCCAGCACCCTTCCTTGGAAGCGCTTTCACAGGAGCAGCAACACTGGGGCTTTGCGCTTCTCTAGCCACCAAACGTCACGGTCATTCTCTTTCCGTCTCGTAGACACGAGCTGAGAAATTGCAAACGTCGAGCAATTGCTCAGAGATGAAAAGTGCCAGCACTGAAAGCTGTTGCTAGCCAGCACCCTTCCTTGGAAGCGCTTTTGTAGGCCTAAGAACACTGGGGCTCTGGGCTTCTCTAGCCACCTCATCTTCTGCTCATCCTCTAGCGCACTCTAAAGAGAGCTCAGGTGAGAAATTGCAAACGTCGAGCAATTGCTCAGAGATGAAAAGTGCCAGCACTGAAAGCTGTTGCTAGCCAGCACCCTTCCTTGGAAGTGCTTTCACAGGCGCAGTAACACTGGAGCTTTGCGCTTGTCTAGCCATCAAACGTCATGGTCATTCTCTTTCCATCTCGTAGACACGAGCTGAGAAATTGCAAACGTCCAGCAATTGCTCAGAGATGAAAAGTGCCAGCACTGAAAGCTCTTGCTAGCCAGCTCCCTTCCTTGGAAGCGCTTTTGTAGGCCTAAGAACACTGGGGCTCTGGGCTTCTCTAGCCACCTCATCTTCTGCTCATCCTCTCGCGCACTCTAAAGAGAGCTCAGGTGAGAAATTGCAAACGTCCAGCAATTGCTCAGAGATGAAAAGTGCCAGCACTGAAAGCTCTTGCTAGCCAGCACCCTTCCTTGGAAGCGCTTTCACAGGCGCAGCAACACTGGGGCTTTGCGCTTCTCTAGCCACCAAGCGTCACGGTCCTTCTCTTTCCGTCTCGTAGACACGAGCTGAGAAATTGCAAACGTCGAGCAATTGCTCAGAGATGAAAAGTGCCAGCACTGAAAGCTCTTGCTAGCCAGCACCCTTCCTTGGAAGCGCTTTCACAGGCGCAGCAACACTGGGGCTTTGCGCTTCTCTAGCCACCAAACGTCACGGTCCTTCTCTTTCCGTCGGTAGACACGAGCTGAGAAATTGCAAACGTCGAGCAATTGCTCAGAGATGAAAAGTGCCAGCACTGAAAGCTGTTGCTAGCCAGCACCCTTCCTTTGAAGCGCTTTTGTAGGCCTAAGAACACTGGGGCTCTGGGCTTCTCTAGCCACCTCATCTTCTGCTCATCCTCTCGCGCACTCTAAAGAGAGCTCAGGTGAGAAATTGCAAACGTCGAGCAATTGCTCAGAGATGAAAAGTGCCAGCACTGAAAGCTCTTGCTAGCCAGCACCCTTCCTTGGAAGTGCTTTCACAGGCGCAGTAACACTGGGGCTTTGCGCTTCTCTAGCCATCAAACGTCATGGTCATTCTCTTTCCATCTCGTAGACACGAGCTGAGAAATTGCAAACGTCGAGCAATTGCTCAGAGATGAAAAGTGCCAGCACTGAAAGCTGTTGCTAGCCAGCCCCCTTCCTTGGAAGCGCTTTTGTAGGCCTAAGAACACTGGGGCTCTGGGCTTCTCTAGCCACCTCATCTTCTGCTCATCCTCTCGCGCACTCTAAAGAGAGCTCAGGTGAGAAATTGCAAACGTCCAGCAATTGCTCAGAGATGAAAAGTGCCAGCACTGAAAGCTCTTGCTAGCCAGCACCCTTCCTTGGAAGAGCTTTCACAGGCGCAGCAACACTGGCGCTTTGCGATTCTCTACCCACCAAACGTCACGGTCCTTCTCTTTCCGTCGGTAGACACGAGCTGAGAAATTGCAAACGTCGAGCAATTGCTCAGAGATGAAAAGTGCCAGCACTGAAAGCTGTTGCTAGCCAGCACCCTTCCTTGGAAGCGCTTTCACAGGTGCAGCAACACTGGGGCTTTGCGCTTCTATACGCACCAAACGTCACGGTCATTCTCTTTCCGTCTCGTAGACACGAGCTGAGAAATTGCAAACGTCCAGCAATTGCTCCGAGAAGAAAAGTGCCAGCACTGAAAGCTGTTGCTAGCCAGCACCCTTCCTTGGAAGCGCTTTTGTAGGCCTAAGAACACTGGGGCTCTGGGCTTCTCTAGCCACCTCATCTTCTGCTCATCCTCTCGCGCACTCTAAAGAGAGCTCAGGTGAGAAATTGCAAACGTCCAGCAATTGCTCAGAGATGAAAAGTGCCATCACTGAAAGCTCTTGCTAGCCAGCACCCTTCCTTGGAAGCGCTTTCACAGGCGCAGCAACACTGGGGCTTTGCGCTTCTATACGCACCAAATGTCACGGTCCTTCTCTTTCCGTCTCGTAGACACGAGCTGAGAAATTGCAAACGTCGAGCAATTGCTCAGAGATGAAAAGTGCCAGCACTGAAAGCTGTTGCTAGCCAGCACCCTTCCTTGGAAGCGCTTTCACAGGCGCAGTAACACTGGGGCTTTGCGCTTCTCTAGCCACCAAGCGTCACGGTCCTTCTCTTTCCGTCTCGTAGACACGAGCTGAGAAATTGCAAACGTCGAGCAATTGCTCAGAGATGAAAAGTGCCAGCACTGAAAGCTCTTGCTAGCCAGCACCCTTCCTTGGAAGCGCTTTCACAGGCGCAGAAACACTGGGGCTTTGCGCTTCTCTAGCCACCAAACGTCACGGTCATTCTCTTTCCGTCTCGTAGACACGAGCTGAGAAATTGCAAACGTCCAGCAATTGCTCCGAGAAGAAAAGTGCCAGCACTGAAAGCTGTTGCTAGCCAGCACCCTTCCTTGGAAGCGCTTTTGTAGGCCTAAGAACACTGGGGCTCTGGGCTTCTCTAGCCACCTCATCTTCTGCTCATCCTCTCGCGCACTCTAAAGAGAGCTCAGGTGAGAAATTGCAAACGTCCAGCAATTGCTCAGAGATGAAAAGTGCCAGCACTGAAAGCTCTTGCTAGCCAGCACCCTTCCTTGGAAGCGCTTTCACAGGCGCAGCAACACTGGGGCTTTGCGCTTCTATACGCACCAAATGTCACGGTCCTTCTCTTTCCGTCTCGTAGACACGAGCTGAGAAATTGCAAACGTCGAGCAATTGCTCAGAGATGAAAAGTGCCAGCACTGAAAGCTGTTGCTAGCCAGCACCCTTCCTTGGAAGCGCTTTCACAGGCGCAGTAACACTGGGGCTTTGCGCTTCTATACGCACCAAACGTCACGGTCCTTCTCTTTCCGTCTCGTAGACACGAGCTGAGAAATTGCAAACGTCGAGCAATTGCTCAGAGATGAAAAGTGCCAGCACTGAAAGCTCTTGCTAGCCAGCACCCTTCCTTGGAAGCGCTTTCACAGGCGCAGTAACACTGGGGCTTTGCGCTTCTCTAGCCACCAAACGTCACGGTCATTCTCTTTCCATCTCGTAGACACGAGCTGAGAAATTGCAAACGTCGAGCAATTGCTCAGAGATGAAAAGTGCCAGCACTGAAAGCTGTTGCTAGCCAGCACCCTTCCTTGGAAGCGCTTTTGTAGGCCTAAGAACACTGGGGCTCTGGGCTTCTCTAGCCACCTCGTCTTCTGCTCATCCTCTCGCGCACTCTAAAGAGAGCTCAGGTGAGAAATTGCAAACGTCGAGCAATTGCTCAGAGATGAAAAGTGCCAGCACTGAAAGCTGTTGCTAGCCAGCACCCTTCCTTGGAAGCGCTTTTGTAGGCCTAAGAACACTGGGGCTCTGGGCTTCTCTAGCCACCTCATCTTCTGCTCATCCTCTCGCGCACTCTAAAGAGAGCTCAGGTGAGAAATTGCAAACGTCCAGCAATTGCTCAGAGATGAAAAGTGCCAGCACTGAAAGCTGTTGCTAGCCAGCACCCTTCCTTGGAAGTGCTTTCACAGGCGCAGTAACACTGGGGCTTTGCGCTTCTCTAGCCATCAAACGTCATGGTCATTCTCTTTCCATCTCGTAGACACGAGCTGAGAAATTGCAAACGTCGAGCAATTGCTCAGAGATGAAAAGTGCCAGCACTGAAAGCTGTTGCTAGCCAGCCCCCTTCCTTGGAAGCGCTTTTGTAGGCCTAAGAACACTGGGGCTCTGGGCTTCTCTAGCCACCTCATCTTCTGCTCATCCTCTCGCGCACTCTAAAGAGAGCTCAGGTGAGAAATTGCAAACGTCCAGCAATTGCTCAGAGATGAAAAGTGCCAGCACTGAAAGCTCTTGCTAGCCAGCACCCTTCCTTGGAAGAGCTTTCACAGGTGCAGCAACACTGGGGCTTTGCGCTTCTCTACCCACCAAACGTCACGGTCCTTCTCTTTCCGTCGGTAGACACGAGCTGAGAAATTGCAAACGTCGAGCAATTGCTCAGAGATGAAAAGTGCCAGCACTGAAAGCTGTTGCTAGCCAGCACCCTTCCTTGGAAGCGCTTTCACAGGTGCAGCAACACTGGGGCTTTGCGCTTCTATACGCACCAAACGTCACGGTCATTCTCTTTCCGTCTCGTAGACACGAGCTGAGAAATTGCAAACGTCCAGCAATTGCTCCGAGAAGAAAAGTGCCAGCACTGAAAGCTGTTGCTAGCCAGCACCCTTCCTTGGAAGCGCTTTTGTAGGCCTAAGAACACTGGGGCTCTGGGCTTCTCTAGCCACCTCATCTTCTGCTCATCCTCTCGCGCACTCTAAAGAGAGCTCAGGTGAGAAATTGCAAACGTCCAGCAATTGCTCAGAGATGAAAAGTGCCAGCACTGAAAGCTCTTGCTAGCCAGCACCCTTCCTTGGAAGCGCTTTCACAGGCGCAGCAACACTGGGGCTTTGCGCTTCTATACGCACCAAATGTCACGGTCCTTCTCTTTCCGTCTCGTAGACACGAGCTGAGAAATTGCAAACGTCGAGCAATTGCTCAGAGATGAAAAGTGCCAGCACTGAAAGCTGTTGCTAGCCAGCACCCTTCCTTGGAAGCGCTTTCACAGGCGCAGTAACACTGGGGCTTTGCGCTTCTCTAGCCACCAAGCGTCACGGTCCTTCTCTTTCCGTCTCGTAGACACGAGCTGAGAAATTGCAAACGTCGAGCAATTGCTCAGAGATGAAAAGTGCCAGCACTGAAAGCTCTTGCTAGCCAGCACCCTTCCTTGGAAGCGCTTTCACAGGCGCAGAAACACTGGGGCTTTGCGCTTCTCTAGCCACCAAACGTCACGGTCATTCTCTTTCCGTCTCGTAGACACGAGCTGAGAAATTGCAAACGTCCAGCAATTGCTCCGAGAAGAAAAGTGCCAGCACTGAAAGCTGTTGCTAGCCAGCACCCTTCCTTGGAAGCGCTTTTGTAGGCCTAAGAACACTGGGGCTCTGGGCTTCTCTAGCCACCTCATCTTCTGCTCATCCTCTCGCGCACTCTAAAGAGAGCTCAGGTGAGAAATTGCAAACGTCCAGCAATTGCTCAGAGATGAAAAGTGCCAGCACTGAAAGCTCTTGCTAGCCAGCACCCTTCCTTGGAAGCGCTTTCACAGGCGCAGCAACACTGGGGCTTTGCGCTTCTATACGCACCAAATGTCACGGTCCTTCTCTTTCCGTCTCGTAGACACGAGCTGAGAAATTGCAAACGTCGAGCAATTGCTCAGAGATGAAAAGTGCCAGCACTGAAAGCTGTTGCTAGCCAGCACCCTTCCTTGGAAGCGCTTTCACAGGCGCAGTAACACTGGGGCTTTGCGCTTCTATACGCACCAAACGTCACGGTCCTTCTCTTTCCGTCTCGTAGACACGAGCTGAGAAATTGCAAACGTCGAGCAATTGCTCAGAGATGAAAAGTGCCAGCACTGAAAGCTCTTGCTAGCCAGCACCCTTCCTTGGAAGCGCTTTCACAGGCGCAGTAACACTGGGGCTTTGCGCTTCTCTAGCCACCAAACGTCACGGTCATTCTCTTTCCATCTCGTAGACACGAGCTGAGAAATTGCAAACGTCGAGCAATTGCTCAGAGATGAAAAGTGCCAGCACTGAAAGCTGTTGCTAGCCAGCACCCTTCCTTGGAAGCGCTTTTGTAGGCCTAAGAACACTGGGGCTCTGGGCTTCTCTAGCCACCTCGTCTTCTGCTCATCCTCTCGCGCACTCTAAAGAGAGCTCAGGTGAGAAATTGCAAACGTCGAGCAATTGCTCAGAGATGAAAAGTGCCAGCACTGAAAGCTGTTGCTAGCCAGCACCCTTCCTTGGAAGCGCTTTTGTAGGCCTAAGAACACTGGGGCTCTGGGCTTCTCTAGCCACCTCATCTTCTGCTCATCCTCTCGCGCACTCTAAAGAGAGCTCAGGTGAGAAATTGCAAACGTCCAGCAATTGCTCAGAGATGAAAAGTGCCAGCACTGAAAGCTGTTGCTAGCCAGCACCCTTCCTTGGAAGTGCTTTCACAGGCGCAGCAACACTGGGGCTTTGCGCTTGTCTAGCCACCAAACGTCACGGTCCTTCTCTTTCCATCTCGTAGACACGAGCTGAGAAATTGCAAACGTCGAGCAATTGCTCAGAGATGAAAAGTGCCAGCACTGAAAGCTCTTGCTAGCCAGCTCCCTTCCTTGGAAGCGCTTTTGTAGGCCTAAGAACACTGGGGCCCTGGGCTTCTCTAGCCACCTCATCTTCTGCTCATCCTCTCGCGCACTCTAAAGAGAGCTCAGGTGAGAAATTGCAAACGTCGAGCAATTGCTCAGAGATGAAAAGTGCCAGCACTGAAAGCTGTTGCTAGCCAGCACCCTTCCTTGGAAGCGCTTTTGTAGGCCTAAGAACACTGGGGCTCTGGGCTTCTCTAGCCACCTCATCTTCTGCTCATCCTCTCGCGCACTCTAAAGAGAGCTCAGGTGAGAAATTGCAAACGTCCAGCAATTGCTGAGAGATGAAAAGTGCCAGCACTGAAAGCTCTTGCTAGCCAGCACCCTTCCTTGGAAGTGCTTTCACAGGCGCAGTAACACTGGGGCTTTGCGCTTCTCTAGCCATCAAACGTCATGGTCATTCTCTTTCCATCTCGTAGACACGAGCTGACAAATTGCAAACGTCGAGCAATTGCTCAGAGATGAAAAGTGCCAGCACTGAAAGCTGTTGCTAGCCAGCACCCTTCCTTGGAAGCGCTTTCACAGGCGCAGCAACACTGGGGCTTTGCGCTTCTATACGCACCAAACGTCACGGTCATTCTCTTTCCGTCTCGTAGACACGAGCTGAGAAATTGCAAACGTCCAGCAATTGCTCCGAGATGAAAAGTGCCAGCACTGAAAGCTCTTGCTAGCCAGCACCCTTCCTTGGAAGCGCTTTCACAGGTGCAGCAACACTGGGGCTTTGCGCTTCTCTAGCCACCAAACGTCACGGTCATTCTCTTTCCGTCTCGTAGACACGAGCTGAGAAATTGCAAACGTCAAGCAATTGCTCAGAGATGAAAAGTGCCAGCACTGAAAGCTCTTGCTAGCCAGCACCCTTCCTTGGAAGCGCTTTCACAGGAGCAGCAACACTGGGGCTTTGCGCTTCTCTAGCCACCAAGCGTCACGGTCCTTCTCTTTCCGTCTTGTAGACACGAGCTGAGAAATTGCAAACGTCGAGCAATTGCTCAGAGATGAAAAGTGCCAGCACTGAAAGCTGTTGCTAGCCAGCACCCTTCCTTGGAAGCGCTTTCACAGGCGCAGTAACACTGGGGCTTTGCGCTTCTCTAGCCACCAAACGTCACGGTCCTTCTCTTTCCGTCTCCTAGACACGAGCAGAGAAATTGCAAACGTCGAGCAATTGCTCCGAGATGAAAAGTGCCAGCACTGAAAGCTGTTGCTAGCCAGCACCCTTCCTTGGAAGCGCTTTCACAGGCGCAGTAACACTGGGGCTTTGCACTTCTGTACACACCAAACGTCACGGTCCTTCTCTTTCCGTCTCCTAGACACGAGCTGAGAAATTGCAAACGTCGAGCAATTGCTCAGAGATGAAAAGTGCCAGCACTGAAAGCTGTTGCTAGCCAGCACCCTTCCTTGGAAGCGCTTTCACAGGCGCAGCAACACTGGGGCTTTGCGCTTCTCTAGCCACCAAACGTCACGGTCATTCTCTTTCCATCTCGTAGACACGAGCTGAGAAATTGCAAACGTCCAGCAATTGCTCAGAGATGAAAAGTGCCAGCACTGAAAGCTGTTGCTAGCCAGCACCCTTCCTTGGAAGCGCTTTTGTAGGCCTAAGAACACTGGGACTCTGGGCTTCTCTAGCCACCTCATCTTCTGCTCATCCTCTCGCGCACTCTAAAGAGAGCTCAGGTGAGAAATTGCAAACGTCCAGCAATTGCTCAGAGATGAAAAGTGCCAGCACTGAAAGCTCTTGCTAGCCAGCACCCTTCCTTGGAAGCGCTTTCACAGGCGCAGCAACACTGGGGCTTTGCGCTTCTATACGCACCAAACGTCACGGTCATTCTCTTTCCGTCTCGTAGACACGAGCTGAGAAATTGCAAACGTCGAGCAATTGCTCAGAGATGAAAAGTGCCAGCACTGAAAGCTGTTGCTAGCCAGCACCCTTCCTTGGAAGCGCTTTTGTAGGCCTAAGAACACTGGGGCTCTGGGCTTCTCTAGCCACCTAATCTTCTGCTCATCCTCTCGCGCACTCTAAAGAGAGTTCAGGTGAGAAATTGTAAACGTCCAGCAATTGCTCAGAGATGAAAAGTGCCAGCACTGAAAGCTCTTGCTAGCCAGCACCCTTCCTTGGAAGCGCTTTCACAGGTGCAGCAACACTGGGGCTTTGCGCTTCTCTAGCCACCAAACGTCACGGTCCTTCTCTTTCCGTCTCGTAGACACGAGCTGAGAAATTGCAAACGTCGAGCAATTGCTCAGAGATGAAAAGTGCCAGCACTGAAAGCTGTTGCTAGCCAGCACCCTTCCTTGGAAGCGCTTTCACAGGAGCAGCAACACTGGGGCTTTGCGCTTCTCTAGCCACCAAGCGTCACGGTCCTTCTCTTTCCGTCTCGTAGACACGAGCTGAGAAATTGCAAATGTCGAGCAATTGCTCAGAGATGAAAAGTGCCAGCACTGAAAGCTGTTGCTAGCCAGCACCCTTCCTTGGAAGCGCTTTCACAGGCGCAGCAACACTGGGGCTTTGCGCTTCTATACGCACCAAACGTCACGGTCATTCTCTTTCCGTCTCGTAGACACGAGCTGAGAAATTGCAAACGTCCAGCAATTGCTCCGAGATGAAAAGTGCCAGCACTGAAAGCTCTTGCTAGCCAGCACCCTTCCTTGGAAGCGCTTTCACAGGTGCAGCAACACTGGGGCTTTGCGCTTCTCTAGCCACCAAACGTCACGGTCATTCTCTTTCCGTCTCGTAGACACGAGCTGAGAAATTGCAAACGTCAAGCAATTGCTCAGAGATGAAAAGTGCCAGCACTGAAAGCTCTTGCTAGCCAGCACCCTTCCTTGGAAGCGCTTTCACAGGAGCAGCAACACTGGGGCTTTGCGCTTCTCTAGCCACCAAGCGTCACGGTCCTTCTCTTTCCGTCTTGTAGACACGAGCTGAGAAATTGCAAACGTCGAGCAATTGCTCAGAGATGAAAAGTGCCAGCACTGAAAGCTGTTGCTAGCCAGCACCCTTCCTTGGAAGCGCTTTCACAGGCGCAGTAACACTGGGGCTTTGCGCTTCTCTAGCCACCAAACGTCACGGTCCTTCTCTTTCCGTCTCCTAGACACGAGCAGAGAAATTGCAAACGTCGAGCAATTGCTCCGAGATGAAAAGTGCCAGCACTGAAAGCTCTTGCTAGCCAGCACCCTTCCTTGGAAGCGCTTTCACAGGCGCAGTAACACTGGGGCTTTGCACTTCTGTACACACCAAACGTCACGGTCCTTCTCTTTCCGTCTCCTAGACACGAGCTGAGAAATTGCAAACGTCGAGCAATTGCTCAGAGATGAAAAGTGCCAGCACTGAAAGCTCTTGCTAGCCAGCACCCTTCCTTGGAAGCGCTTTCACAGGCGCAGCAACACTGGAGCTTTGCGCTTCTCTAGCCATCAAACGTCATGGTCATTCTCTTTCCATCTCGTAGACACGAGCTGAGAAATTGCAAACGTCCAGCAATTGCTCAGAGATGAAAAGTGCCAGCACTGAAAGCTGTTGCTAGCCAGCCCCCTTCCTTGGAAGCGCTTTTGTAGGCCTAAGAACACTGGGGCTCTGGGCTTCTCTAGCCACCTCATCTTCTGCTCATCCTCTCGCGCACTCTAAAGAGAGCTCAGGTGAGAAATTGCAAACGTCCAGCAATTGCTCAGAGATGAAAAGTGCCAGCACTGAAAGCTCTTGCTAGCCAGCACCCTTCCTTGGAAGCGCTTTCACAGGAGCAGCAACACTGGGGCTTTGCGCTTCTATACGCACCAAACGTCACGGTCATTCTCTTTCCGTCTCGTAGACACGAGCTGAGAAATTGCAAACGTCCAGCAATTGCTCCGAGATGAAAAGTGCCAGCACTGAAAGCTGTTGCTAGCCAGCACCCTTCCTTGGAAGCGCTTTTGTAGGCCTAAGAACACTGGGGCTCTGGGCTTCTCTAGCCACCTAATCTTCTGCTCATCCTCTCGCGCACTCTAAAGAGAGTTCAGGTGAGAAATTGTAAACGTCCAGCAATTGCTCAGAGATGAAAAGTGCCAGCACTGAAAGCTCTTGCTAGCCAGCACCCTTCCTTGGAAGCGCTTTCACAGGTGCAGCAACACTGGGGCTTTGCGCTTCTCTAGCCACCAAACGTCACGGTCCTTCTCTTTCCGTCTCGTAGACACGAGCTGAGAAATTGCAAACTTCCAGCAATTGCTCAGAGATGAAAAGTGCCAGCACTGAAAGCTGTTGCTAGCCAGCACCCTTCCTTGGAAGCGCTTTCACAGGAGCAGCAACACTGGGGCTTTGCGCTTCTCTAGCCACCAAGCGTCACGGTCATTCTCTTTCCGTCTCGTAGACACGAGCTGAGAAATTGCAAACGTCGAGCAATTGCTCAGAGATGAAAAGTGCCAGCACTGAAAGCTGTTGCTAGCCAGCACCCTTCCTTGGAAGCGCTTTCACAGGCGCAGAAACACTGGGGCTTTGCGCTTGTCTAGCCACCAAACGTCACGGTCATTCTCTTTCCGTCTCGTAGACACGAGCTGAGAAATTGCAAACGTCGAGCAATTGCTCAGAGATGAAAAGTGCCAGCACTGAAAGCTTTTGCTAGCCAGCACCCTTCCTTGGAAGCGCTTTCACAGGCGCAGCAACACTGGGGCTTTGCGCTTCTATACGCACCAAGTGTCACGGTCCTTCTCTTTCCGTCTTGTAGACACGAGCTGAGAAATTGCAAACGTCGAGCAATTGCTCAGAGATGAAAAGTGCCAGCACTGAAAGCTGTTGCTAGCCAGCCCCCTTCCTTGGAAGCGCTTTTGTAGGCCTAAGAACACTGGGGCTCTGGGCTTCTCTAGCCACCTCATCTTCTGCTCATCCTCTCGCGCACTCTAAAGAGAGCTCAGGTAAGAAATTGCAAACGTCGAGCAATTGCTCAGAGATGAAAAGTGCCAGCACTGAAAGCTGTTGCTAGCCAGCACCCTTCCTTGGAAGCGCTTTCACAGGAGCAGCAACACTGGGGCTTTGCGCTTCTCTAGCCACCAAGCGTCACGGTCCTTCTCTTTCCGTCTCGTAGACACGAGCTGAGAAATTGCAAATGTCGAGCAATTGCTCAGAGATGAAAAGTGCCAGCACTGAAAGCTCTTGCTAGCCAGCACCCTTCCTTGGAAGCGCTTTCACAGGCGCAGTAACACTGGGGCTTTGCACTTCTGTACGCACCAAACGTCACGGTCATTCTCTTTCCGTCTCGTAGACACGAGCTGAGAAATTGCAAACGTCGACCAATTGCTCAGAGATGAAAAGTGCCAGCACTGAAAGCTGTTGCTAGCCAGCACCCTTCCTTGGAAGCGCTTTCACAGGCGCAGCAACACTGGGGCTTTGCGCTTCTCTAGCCATCAAACGTCATGGTCATTCTCTTTCCATCTCGTAGACACGATCTGAGAAATTGCAAACGTCCAGCAATTGCTCAGAGATGAAAAGTGCCAGCACTGAAAGCTGTTGCTAGCCAGCACCCTTCCTTGGAAGTGCTTTTGTAGGCCTAAGAACACTGGGGCTCTGGGCTTCTCTAGCCACCTCATCTTCTGCTCATCCTCTCGCGCACTCTAAAGAGAGCTCAGGTGAGAAATTGCAAACGTCCAGCAATTGCTCAGAGATGAAAAGTGCCAGCACTGAAAGCTGTTGCTAGCCAGCACCCTTCCTTGGAAGTGCTTTCACAGGCGCAGCAACACTGGGGCTTTGCGCTTCTATACGCACCAAACGTCACGGTCATTCTCTTTCCGTCTCGTAGACACGAGCTGAGAAATTGCAAACGTCGAGCAATTGCTCAGAGATGAAAAGTGCCAGCACTGAAAGCTCTTGCTAGCCAGCCCCCTTCCTTGGAAGCGCTTTTGTAGGCCTAAGAACACTGGGGCTCTGGGCTTCTCTAGCCACCTCATCTTCTGCTCATCCTCTCGCGCACTCTAAAGAGAGTTCAGGTGAGAAATTGCAAACGTCCAGCAATTGCTCAGAGATGAAAAGTGCCAGCACTGAAAGCTGTTGCTAGCCAGCACCCTTCCTTGGAAGTGCTTTCACAGGCGCAGCAACACTGGGGCTTTGCGCTTCTATACGCACCAAACGTCACGGTCATTCTCTTTCCGTCTCGTAGACACGAGCTGAGAAATTGCAAACGTCCAGCAATTGCTCCGAGATGAAAAGTGCCAGCACTGAAAGCTGTTGCTAGCCAGCCCCCTTCCTTGGAAGCGCTTTTGTAGGCCTAAGAACACTGGGGCTCTGGGCTTCTCTAGCCACCTAATCTTCTGCTCATCCTCTCGCGCACTCTAAAGAGAGTTCAGGTGAGAAATTGTAAACGTCCAGCAATTGCTCCGAGATGAAAAGTGCCAGCACTGAAAGCTCTTGCTAGCCAGCACCCTTCCTTGGAAGCGCTTTCACAGGTGCAGCAACACTGGGGCTTTGCGCTTCTCTAGCCACCAAACGTCACGGTCCTTCTCTTTCCGTCTCGTAGACACGAGCTGAGAAATTGCAAACGTCGAGCAATTGCTCAGAGATGAAAAGTGCCAGCACTGAAAGCTGTTGCTAGCCAGCACCCTTCCTTGGAAGCGCTTTCACAGGCGCAGCAACACTGGGGCTTTGCGCTTCTATACGCACCAAACGTCACGGTCATTCTCTTTCCGTCTCGTAGACACGAGCTGAGAAATTGCAAACGTCGAGCAATTGCTCAGAGATGAAAAGTGCCAGCACTGAAAGCTGTTGCTAGCCAGCACCCTTCCTTGGAAGCGCTTTCACAGGCGCAGAAACACTGGGGCTTTGCGCTTCTCTAGCCACCAAACGTCACGGTCATTCTCTTTCCGTCTCGTAGACACGAGCTGAGAAATTGCAAACGTCGAGCAATTGCTCAGAGATGAAAAGTGCCAGCACTGAAAGCTTTTGCTAGCCAGCACCCTTCCTTGGAAGCGCTTTCACAGGCGCAGCAACACTGGGGCTTTGCGCTTCTATACGCACCAAGTGTCACGGTCCTTCTCTTTCCATCTCGTAGACACGAGCTGAGAAATTGCAAACGTCGAGCAATTGCTCAGAGATGAAAAGTGCCAGCACTGAAAGCTGTTGCTAGCCAGCCCCCTTCCTTGGAAGCGCTTTTGTAGGCCTAAGAACACTGGGGCTCTGGGCTTCTCTAGCCACCTCATCTTCTGCTCATCCTCTCGCGCACTCTAAAGAGAGCTCAGGTGAGAAATTGCAAACGTCCAGCAATTGCTCAGAGATGAAAAGTGCCAGCACTGAAAGCTCTTGCTAGCCAGCACCCTTCCTTGGAAGCGCTTTCACAGGAGCAGCAACACTGGGGCTTTGCGCTTCTATACGCACCAAACGTCACGGTCATTCTCTTTCCGTCTCGTAGACACGAGCTGAGAAATTGCAAACGTCCAGCAATTGCTCCGAGATGAAAAGTGCCAGCACTGAAAGCTGTTGCTAGCCAGCACCCTTCCTTGGAAGCGCTTTTGTAGGCCTAAGAACACTGGGGCTCTGGGCTTCTCTAGCCACCTAATCTTCTGCTCATCCTCTCGCGCACTCTAAAGAGAGTTCAGGTGAGAAATTGTAAACGTCCAGCAATTGCTCAGAGATGAAAAGTGCCAGCACTGAAAGCTGTTGCTAGCCAGCACCCTTCCTTGGAAGCGCTTTCACAGGTGCAGCAACACTGGGGCTTTGCGCTTCTCTAGCCACCAAACGTCACGGTCCTTCTCTTTCCGTCTCGTAGACACGAGCTGAGAAATTGCAAACGTCGAGCAATTGCTCAGAGATGAAAAGTGCCAGCACTGAAAGCTGTTGCTAGCCAGCACCCTTCCTTGGAAGCGCTTTCACAGGAGCAGCAACACTGGGGCTTTGCGCTTCTCTAGCCACCAAGCGTCACGGTCATTCTCTTTCCGTCTCGTAGACACGAGCTGAGAAATTGCAAACGTCGAGCAATTGCTCAGAGATGAAAAGTGCCAGCACTGAAAGCTGTTGCTAGCCAGCACCCTTCCTTGGAAGCGCTTTCACAGGCGCAGAAACACTGGGGCTTTGCGCTTGTCTAGCCACCAAACGTCACGGTCATTCTCTTTCCGTCTCGTAGACACGAGCTGAGAAATTGCAAACGTCGAGCAATTGCTCAGAGATGAAAAGTGCCAGCACTGAAAGCTTTTGCTAGCCAGCACCCTTCCTTGGAAGCGCTTTCACAGGCGCAGCAACACTGGGGCTTTGCGCTTCTATACGCACCAAGTGTCACGGTCCTTCTCTTTCCGTCTTGTAGACACGAGCTGAGAAATTGCAAACGTCGAGCAATTGCTCAGAGATGAAAAGTGCCAGCACTGAAAGCTGTTGCTAGCCAGCCCCCTTCCTTGGAAGCGCTTTTGTAGGCCTAAGAACACTGGGGCTCTGGGCTTCTCTAGCCACCTCATCTTCTGCTCATCCTCTCGCGCACTCTAAAGAGAGTTCAGGTGAGAAATTGCAAACGTCCAGCAATTGCTCAGAGATGAAAAGTGCCAGCACTGAAAGCTGTTGCTAGCCAGCACCCTTCCTTGGAAGTGCTTTCACAGGCGCAGCAACACTGGGGCTTTGCGCTTCTATACGCACCAAACGTCACGGTCATTCTCTTTCCGTCTCGTAGACACGAGCTGAGAAATTGCAAACGTCCAGCAATTGCTCCGAGATGAAAAGTGCCAGCACTGAAAGCTGTTGCTAGCCAGCACCCTTCCTTGGAAGCGCTTTTGTAGGCCTAAGAACACTGGGGCTCTGGGCTTCTCTAGCCACCTAATCTTCTGCTCATCCTCTCGCGCACTCTAAAGAGAGTTCAGGTGAGAAATTGTAAACGTCCAGCAATTGCTCAGAGATGAAAAGTGCCAGCACTGAAAGCTCTTGCTAGCCAGCACCCTTCCTTGGAAGCGCTTTCACAGGTGCAGCAACACTGGGGCTTTGCGCTTCTCTAGCCACCAAACGTCACGGTCCTTCTCTTTCCGTCTCGTAGACACGAGCTGAGAAATTGCAAACGTCGAGCAATTGCTCAGAGATGAAAAGTGCCAGCACTGAAAGCTGTTGCTAGCCAGCACCCTTCCTTGGAAGCGCTTTCACAGGCGCAGCAACACTGGGGCTTTGCGCTTCTATACGCACCAAACGTCACGGTCATTCTCTTTCCGTCTCGTAGACACGAGCTGAGAAATTGCAAACGTCGAGCAATTGCTCAGAGATGAAAAGTGCCAGCACTGAAAGCTGTTGCTAGCCAGCACCCTTCCTTGGAAGCGCTTTCACAGGCGCAGTAACACTGGGGCTTTGCGCTTCTCTAGCCACCAAACGTCACGGTCATTCTCTTTCCGTCTCGTAGACACGAGCTGAGAAATTGCAAACGTCGAGCAATTGCTCAGAGATGAAAAGTGCCAGCACTGAAAGCTTTTGCTAGCCAGCACCCTTCCTTGGAAGCGCTTTCACAGGCGCAGCAACACTGGGGCTTTGCGCTTCTATACGCACCAAGTGTCACGGTCCTTCTCTTTCCGTCTTGTAGACACGAGCTGAGAAATTGCAAACGTCGAGCAATTGCTCAGAGATGAAAAGTGCCAGCACTGAAAGCTGTTGCTAGCCAGCACCCTTCCTTGGAAGCGCTTTCACAGGAGCAGCAACACTGGGGCTTTGCGCTTCTCTAGCCACCAAGCGTCACGGTCCTTCTCTTTCCGTCTCGTAGACACGAGCTGAGAAATTGCAAATGTCGAGCAATTGCTCAGAGATGAAAAGTGCCAGCACTGAAAGCTCTTGCTAGCCAGCACCCTTCCTTGGAAGCGCTTTCACAGGCGCAGTAACACTGGGGCTTTGCACTTCTGTACGCACCAAACGTCACGGTCATTCTCTTTCCGTCTCGTAGACACGAGCTGAGAAATTGCAAACGTCGACCAATTGCTCAGAGATGAAAAGTGCCAGCACTGAAAGCTGTTGCTAGCCAGCACCCTTCCTTGGAAGCGCTTTCACAGGCGCAGCAACACTGGGGCTTTGCGCTTCTCTAGCCATCAAACGTCATGGTCATTCTCTTTCCATCTCGTAGACACGATCTGAGAAATTGCAAACGTCCAGCAATTGCTCAGAGATGAAAAGTGCCAGCACTGAAAGCTGTTGCTAGCCAGCACCCTTCCTTGGAAGTGCTTTTGTAGGCCTAAGAACACTGGGGCTCTGGGCTTCTCTAGCCACCTCATCTTCTGCTCATCCTCTCGCGCACTCTAAAGAGAGCTCAGGTGAGAAATTGCAAACGTCCAGCAATTGCTCAGAGATGAAAAGTGCCAGCACTGAAAGCTGTTGCTAGCCAGCACCCTTCCTTGGAAGTGCTTTCACAGGCGCAGCAACACTGGGTCTTTGCGCTTCTATACGCACCAAACGTCACGGTCCTTCTCTTTCCGTCTAGTAGACACGAGCTGAGAAATTGCAAACGTCCAGCAATTGCTCAGAGATGAAAAGTGCCAGCACTGAAAGCTCTTGCTAGCCAGCCCCCTTCCTTGGAAGCGCTTTTGTAGGCCTAAGAACACTGGGGCTCTGGGCTTCTCTAGCCACCTCATCTTCTGCTCATCCTCTCGCGCACTCTAAAGAGAGTTCAGGTGAGAAATTGCAAACGTCCAGCAATTGCTCAGAGATGAAAAGTGCCAGCACTGAAAGCTCTTGCTAGCCAGCACCCTTCCTTGGAAGCGCTTTCACAGGCGCAGCAACACTGGGGCTTTGCGCTTCTATACGCACCAAACGTCACGGTCCTTCTCTTTCCGTCTCGTAGACACGAGCTGAGAAATTGCAAACGTCCAGCAATTGCTCAGAGATGAAAAGTGCCAGCACTGAAAGCTGTTGCTAGCCAGCACCCTTCCTTGGAAGCGCTTTCACAGGAGCAGCAACACTGGGGCTTTGCGCTTCTGTACGCACCAAACGTCACGGTCCTTCTCTTTCCGTCTCGTAGACACGAGCTGAGAAATTGCAAACGTCCAGCAATTGCTCAGAGATGAAAAGTGCCAGCACTGAAAGATCTTGCTAGCCAGCACCCTTCCTTTGAAGCGCTTTCACAGGCGCAGCAACACTGGCGCTTTGCGCTTCTCTAGCCACCAAACGTCACGGTCCTTCTCTTTCCGTCTCGTAGACACGAGCTGAGAAATTGCAAACGTCGAGCAATTGCTCAGAGATGAAAAGTGCCAGCACTGAAAGCTGTTGCTAGCCAGCACCCTTCCTTGGAAGCGCTTTCACAGGCGCAGCAACACTGGGGCTTTGCGCTTCTATACGCACCAAATGTCACGGTCCTTCTCTTTCCGTCTTGTAGACACGAGCTGAGAAATTGCAAACGTCGAGCAATTGCTCAGAGATGAAAAGTGCCAGCACTGAAAGCTCTTGCTAGCCAGCACCCTTCCTTGGAAGCGCTTTTGTAGGCCTAAGAACACTGGGGCTCTGGGCTTCTCTAGCCACCTCATCTTCTGCTCATCCTCTCGCGCACTCTAAAGAGAGCTCAGGTAAGAAATTGCAAACGTCCAGCAATTGCTCAGAGATGAAAAGTGCCAGCACTGAAAGCTGTTGCTAGCCAGCACCCTTCCTTGGAAGCGCTTTCACAGGAGCAGCAACACTGGGGCTTTGCGCTTCTCTAGCCACCAAGTGTCACGGTCCTTCTCTTTCCGTCTCGTAGAAACGAGCTGAGAAATTGCAAACGTCGAGCAATTGCTCCGAGATGAAAAGTGCCAGCACTGAAAGCTGTTGCTAGCCAGCACCCTTCCTTGGAAGCGCTTTCACAGGCGCAGTAACACTGGGGCTTTGCGCTTCTCTAGCCACCAAACGTCACGGTCCTTCTCTTTCCGTCTCCTAGACACGAGCAGAGAAATTGCAAACGTCGAGCAATTGCTCAGAGATGAAAAGTGCCAGCACTGAAAGCTGTTGCTAGCCAGCACCCTTCCTTGGAAGCGCTTTCACAGGCGCAGTAACACTGGGGCTTTGCACTTCTGTACGCACCAAACGTCACGGTCCTTCTCTTTCCGTCTCCTAGACACGAGCTGAGAAATTGCAAACGTCGAGCAATTGCTCAGAGATGAAAAGTGCCAGCACTGAAAGCTGTTGCTAGCCAGCACCCTTCCTTGGAAGCGCTTTCACAGGCGCAGCAACACTGGGGCTTTGCGCTTCTATACGCACCAAACGTCATGGTCATTCTCTTTCCATCTCGTAGACACGAGCTGAGAAATTGCAAACGTCCAGCAATTGCTCCGAGATGAAAAGTGCCAGCACTGAAAGCTGTTGCTAGCCAGCACCCTTCCTTGGAAGCGCTTTTGTAGGCCTAAGAACACTGGGGCTCTGGGCTTCTCTAGCCACCTCATCTTCTGTTCATCCTCTCGCGCACTCTAAAGAGAGTTCAGGTGAGAAATTGTAAACGTCCAGCAATTGCTCAGAGATGAAAAGTGCCAGCACTGAAAGCTCTTGCTAGCCAGCACCCTTCCTTGGAAGCGCTTTCACAGGAGCAGCAACACTGGGGCTTTGCGCTTCTATACGCACCAAACGTCACGGTCATTCTCTTTCCGTCTCGTAGACACGAGCTGAGAAATTGCAAACGTCGAGCAATTGCTCAGAGATGAAAAGTGCCAGCACTGAAAGCTGTTGCTAGCAAGCACCCTTCCTTGGAAGCGCTTTCACAGGCGCAGAAACACTGGGGCTTTGCGCTTCTCTAGCCACCAAACGTCACGGTCATTCTCTTTCCGTCTCGTAGACACGAGCTGAGAAATTGCAAACGTCGACCAATTGCTCAGAGATGAAAAGTGCCAGCACTGAAAGCTGTTGCTAGCCAGCACCCTTCCTTGGAAGTGCTTTTGTAGGCCTAAGAACACTGGGGCTCTGGGCTTCTCTAGCCACCTCATCTTCTGCTCATCCTCTCGCGCACTCTAAAGAGAGCTCAGGTAAGAAATTGCAAACGTCGAGCAATTGCTCAGAGTTGAAAAGTGCCAGCACTGAAAGCTGTTGCTAGCCAGCACCCTTCCTTGGAAGCGCTTTCACAGGAGCAGCAACACTGGGGCTTTGCGCTTCTCTAGCCACCAAGCGTCACGGTCCTTCTCTTTCCGTCTCCTAGACACGAGCTGAGAAATTGCAAACGTCGAGCAATTGCTCAGAGATGAAAAGTGCCAGCACTGAAAGCTCTTGCTAGCCAGCACCCTTCCTTGGAAGCGCTTTCACAGGCGCAGTAACACTGGGGCTTTGCACTTCTGTACGCACCAAACGTCACGGTCCTTCTCTTTCCGTCTCCTAGACACGAGCTGAGAAATTGCAAACGTCCAGCAATTGCTCAGAGATGAAAAGTGCCAGCACTGAAAGCTGTTGCTAGCCAGCACCCTTCCTTGGAAGCGCTTTCACAGGCGCAGCAACACTGGGGCTTTGCGCTTCTCTAGCCATCAAACGTCATGGTCATTCTCTTTCCATCTCGTAGACACGATCTGAGAAATTGCAAACGTCCAGCAATTGCTCCGAGATGAAAAGTGCCAGCACTGAAAGCTGTTGCTAGCCAGCACCCTTCCTTGGAAGTGCTTTTGTAGGCCTAAGAACACTGGGGCTCTGGGCTTCTCTAGCCACCTCATCTTCTGCTCATCCTCTCGCGCACTCTAAAGAGAGCTCAGGTGAGAAATTGCAAACGTCCAGCAATTGCTCAGAGATGAAAAGTGCCAGCACTGAAAGCTCTTGCTAGCCAGCACCCTTCCTTGGAAGTGCTTTCACAGGCGCAGCAACACTGGGGCTTTGCGCTTCTATACGCACCAAACGTCACGGTCCTTCTCTTTCCATCTCGTAGACACGAGCTGAGAAATTGCAAACGTCGAGCAATTGCTCCGAGATGAAAAGTGCCAGCACTGAAAGCTGTTGCTAGCCAGCCCCCTTCCTTGGAAGCGCTTTTGTAGGCCTAAGAACACTGGGGCTCTGGGCTTCTCTAGCCACCTAATCTTCTGCTCATCCTCTCGCGCACTCTAAAGAGAGTTCAGGTGAGAAATTGTAAACGTCCAGCAATTGCTCAGAGATGAAAAGTGCCAGCACTGAAAGCTGTTGCTAGCCAGCACCCTTCCTTGGAAGCGCTTTCACAGGCGCAGCAACACTGGGGCTTTGCGCTTCTATACGCACCAAACGTCACGGTCCTTCTCTTTCCGTCTCGTAGACACGAGCTGAGAAATTGCAAACGTCGAGCAATTGCTCAGAGATGAAAAGTGCCAGCACTGAAAGCTGTTGCTAGCCAGCACCCTTCCTTGGAAGCGCTTTCACAGCAGCAGCAACACTGGGGCTTTGCGCTTCTATACGCACCAAACGTCACGGTCATTCTCTTTCCGTCTCGTAGACACGAGCTGAGAAATTGCAAACGTCGAGCAATTGCTCCGAGATGAAAAGTGCCAGCACTGAAAGATCTTGCTAGCCAGCACCCTTCCTTGGAAGCGCTTTCACAGGCGCAGCAACACTGGGGCTTTGCGCTTCTATACGCACCAAATGTCACGGTCCTTCTCTTTCCGTCTTGTAGACACGAGCTGAGAAATTGCAAACGTCGAGCAATTGCTCAGAGATGAAAAGTGCCAGCACTGAAAGCTCTTGCTAGCCAGCACCCTTCCTTGGAAGCGCTTTTGTAGGCCTAAGAACACTGGGGCTCTGGGCTTCTCTAGCCACCTCATCTTCTGCTCATCCTCTCGCGCACTCTAAAGAGAGCTCAGGTAAGAAATTGCAAACGTCCAGCAATTGCTCCGAGATGAAAAGTGCCAGCACTGAAAGCTGTTGCTAGCCAGCACCCTTCCTTGGAAGCGCTTTCACAGGAGCAGCAACACTGGGGCTTTGCGCTTCTCTAGCCACCAAGTGTCACGGTCCTTCTCTTTCCGTCTCGTAGAAACGAGCTGAGAAATTGCAAACGTCGAGCAATTGCTCAGAGATGAAAAGTGCCAGCACTGAAAGCTGTTGCTAGCCAGCACCCTTCCTTGGAAGTGCTTTTGTAGGCCTAAGAACACTGGGGCTCTGGGCTTCTCTAGCCACCTCATCTTCTGCTCATCCTCTCGCGCACTCTAAAGAGAGCTCAGGTGAGAAATTGCAAACGTCGAGCAATTGCTCAGAGATGAAAAGTGCCAGCACTGAAAGCTCTTGCTAGCCAGCACCCTTCCTTGGAAGCGCTTTTGTAGGCCTAAGAACACTGGGGCTCTGGGCTTCTCTAGCCACCTAATCTTCTGCTCATCCTCTCGCGCACTCTAAAGAGAGCTCAGGTGAGAAATTGCAAACGTCGAGCAATTGCTCAGAGATGAAAAGTGCCAGCACTGAAAGCTGTTGCTAGCCAGCACCCTTCCTTGGAAGTGCTTTCACAGGTGCAGTAACACTGGGGCTTTGCGCTTGTCTAGCCACCAAACGTCACGGTCCTTCTCTTTCCATCTCGTAGACACGAGCTGAGAAATTGCAAACGTCGAGCAATTGCTCAGAGATGAAAAGTGCCAGCACTGAAAGCTGTTGCTAGCCAGCACCCTTCCTTGGAAGCGCTTTCACAGGCGCAGCAACACTGGGGCTTTGCGCTTCTATACGCACCAAATGTCACGGTCCTTCTCTTTCCGTCTCGTAGACACGAGCTGAGAAATTGCAAACGTCGAGCAATTGCTCAGAGATGAAAAGTGCCAGCACTGAAAGCTGTTGCTAGCCAGCACCCTTCCTTGGAAGCGCTTTTGTAGGCCTAAGAACACTGGGGCTCTGGGCTTCTCTAGCCACCTCATCTTCTGCTCATCCTCTCGCGCACTCTAAAGAGAGCTCAGGTAAGAGATTGCAAACGTCGAGCAATTGCTCAGAGATGAAAAGTGCCAGCACTGAAAGCTGTTGCTAGCCAGCACCCTTCCTTGGAAGCGCTTTCACAGGAGCAGCAACACTGGGGCTTTGCGCTTCTCTAGCCACCAAGCGTCACGGTCCTTCTCTTTCCGTCTCGTAGACACGAGCTGAGAAATTGCAAACGTCGAGCAATTGCTCCGAGATGAAAAGTGCCAGCACTGAAAGCTGTTGCTAGCCAGCACCCTTCCTTGGAAGCGCTTTTGTAGGCCTAAGAACACTGGGGCTCTGGGCTTCTCTAGCCACCTCATCTTCTGCTCATCCTCTCGCGCACTCTAAAGAGAGCTCAGGTGAGAAATTGCAAACGTCCAGCAATTGCTCAGAGACGAAAAGTGCCAGCACTGAAAGCTCTTGCTAGCCAGCACCCTTCCTTGGAAGTGCTTTCACAGGCGCAGCAACACTGGGGCTTTGCGCTTCTCTAGCCACCAAACGTCACGGTCATTCTCTTTCCGTCTCGTAGACAAGAGCTGAGAAATTGCAAACGTCGAGCAATTGCTCAGAGATGAAAAGTGCCAGCACTGAAAGCTCTTGCTAGCCAGCCCCCTTCCTTGGAAGCGCTTTTGTAGGCCTAAGAACACTGGGGCTCTGGGCTTCTCTAGCCACCTCATCTTCTGCTCATCCTCGCGCGCACTCTAAAGAGAGTTCAGGTGAGAAATTGCAAACGTCCAGCAATTGCTCAGAGATGAAAAGTGCCAGCACTGAAAGCTGTTGCTAGCCAGCACCCTTCCTTGGAAGCGCTTTCACAGGCGCAGCAACACTGGGGCTTTGCGCTTCTATACGCACCAAACGTCACGGTCCTTCTCTTTCCGTCTCGTAGACACGAGCTGAGAAATTGCAAACGTCGAGCAATTGCTCCGAGATAAAAAGTGCCAGCACTGAAAGCTCTTGCTAGCCAGCACCCTTCCTTGGAAGCGCTTTCACAGGCGCAGTAACACTGGGGCTTTGCGCTTCTATACGCACCAAACGTCACGGTCATTCTCTTTCCGTCTCGTAGACACGAGCTGAGAAATTGCAAACGTCCAGCAATTGCTCCGAGATGAAAAGTGCCAGCACTGAAAGCTCTTGCTAGCCAGCACCCTTCCTTGGAAGCGCTTTCACAGGCGCAGCAACACTGGGGCTTTGCGCTTCTCTAGCCACCAAGCGTCACGGTCCTTCTCTTTCCGTCTTGTAGACACGAGCTGAGAAATTGCAAACGTCGAGCAATTGCTCAGAGATGAAAAGTGCCAGCACTGAAAGCTGTTGCTAGCCAGCACCCTTCCTTGGAAGCGCTTTCACAGGCGCAGTAACACTGGGGCTTTGCGCTTCTCTAGCCACCAAACGTCACGGTCCTTCTCTTTCCGTCTCCTAGACACGAGCAGAGAAATTGCAAACGTCGAGCAATTGCTCCGAGATGAAAAGTGCCAGCACTGAAAGCTCTTGCTAGCCAGCACCCTTCCTTGGAAGCGCTTTCACAGGCGCAGTAACACTGGGGCTTTGCACTTCTGTACACACCAAACGTCACGGTCCTTCTCTTTCCGTCTCGTAGACACGAGCTGAGAAATTGCAAACGTCGAGCAATTGCTCAGAGATGAAAAGTGCCAGCACTGAAAGCTGTTGCTAGCCAGCACCCTTCCTTGGAAGCGCTTTCACAGGCGCAGCAACACTGGGGCTTTGCGCTTCTCTAGCCATCAAACGTCATGGTCATTCTCTTTCCATCTCGTAGACACGAGCTGAGAAATTGCAAACGTCGAGCAATTGCTCAGAGATGAAAAGTGCCAGCACTGAAAGCTGTTGCTAGCCAGCACCCTTCCTTGGAAGCGCTTTTGTAGGCCTAAGAACACTGGGGCTCTGGGCTTCTCTAGCCACCTCATCTTCTGCTCATCCTCTCGCGCACTCTAAAGAGAGCTCAGGTGAGAAATTGCAAACGTCCAGCAATTGCTCAGAGATGAAAAGTGCCAGCACTGAAAGCTCTTGCTAGCCAGCACCCTTCCTTGGAAGCGCTTTCACAGGCGCAGCAACACTGGGGCTTTGCGCTTCTATACGCACCAAACGTCACGGTCATTCTCTTTCCGTCTCGTAGACACGAGCTGAGAAATTGCAAACGTCCAGCAATTGCTCAGAGATGAAAAGTGCCAGCACTGAAAGCTGTTGCTAGCCAGCACCCTTCCTTGGAAGCGCTTTTGTAGGCCTAAGAACACTGGGGCTCTGGGCTTCTCTAGCCACCTAATCTTCTGCTCATCCTCTCGCGCACTCTAAAGAGAGTTCAGGTGAGAAATTGTAAACGTCCAGCAATTGCTCAGAGATGAAAAGTGCCAGCACTGAAAGCTCTTGCTAGCCAGCACCCTTCCTTGGAAGCGCTTTCACAGGTGCAGCAACACTGGGGCTTTGCGCTTCTCTAGCCACCAAACGTCACGGTCCTTCTCTTTCCGTCTCGTAGACACGAGCTGAGAAATTGCAAACGTCGAGCAATTGCTCAGAGATGAAAAGTGCCAGCACTGAAAGCTGTTGCTAGCCAGCACCCTTCCTTGGAAGCGCTTTCACAGGAGCAGCAACACTGGGGCTTTGCGCTTCTATACGCACCAAACGTCACGGTCCTTCTCTTTCCGTCTCGTAGACACGAGCTGAGAAATTGCAAACGTCGAGCAATTGCTCAGAGATGAAAAGTGCCAGCACTGAAAGCTGTTGCTAGCCAGCACCCTTCCTTGGAAGCGCTTTCACAGGCGCAGAAACACTGGGGCTTTGCGCTTCTCTAGCCACCAAACGTCACGGTCATTCTCTTTCCGTCTCGTAGACACGAGCTGAGAAATTGCAAACGTCGAGCAATTGCTCAGAGATGAAAAGTGCCAGCACTGAAAGCTTTTGCTAGCCAGCACCCTTCCTTGGAAGCGCTTTCACAGGCGCAGCAACACTGGGGCTTTGCGCTTCTATACGCACCAAACGTCACGGTCCTTCTCTTTCCGTCTTGTAGACACGAGCTGAGAAATTGCAAACGTCGAGCAATTGCTCAGAGATGAAAAGTGCCAGCACTGAAAGCTGTTGCTAGCCAGCACCCTTCCTTGGAAGCGCTTTTGTAGGCCTAAGAACACTGGGGCTCTGGGCTTCTCTAGCCACCTCATCTTCTGCTCATCCTCTCGCGCACTCTAAAGAGAGCTCAGGTAAGAAATTGCAAACGTCCAGCAATTGCTCAGAGATGAAAAGTGCCAGCACTGAAAGATCTTGCTAGCCAGCACCCTTCCTTGGAAGCGCTTTCACAGGAGCAGCAACACTGGGGCTTTGCGCTTCTCTAGCCACCAAGCGTCACGGTCATTCTCTTTCCGTCTCGTAGACACGAGCTGAGAAATTGCAAATGTCGAGCAATTGCTCAGAGATGAAAAGTGCCAGCACTGAAAGCTCTTGCTAGCCAGCACCCTTCCTTGGAAGCGCTTTCACAGGTGCAGCAACACTGGGGCTTTGCGCTTCTATACGCACCAAACGTCACGGTCCTTCTCTTTCCGTCTCGTAGACACGAGCTGAGAAATTGCAAACGTCGAGCAATTGCTCCGAGATAAAAAGTGCCAGCACTGAAAGCTCTTGCTAGCCAGCACCCTTCCTTCGAAGCGCTTTCACAGGCGCAGTAACACTGGGGCTTTGCGCTTCTATACGCACCAAACGTCACGGTCATTCTCTTTCCGTCTCGTAGACACGAGCTGAGAAATTGCAAACGTCCAGCAATTGCTCCGAGATGAAAAGTGCCAGCACTGAAAGCTCTTGCTAGCCAGCACCCTTCCTTGGAAGCGCTTTCACAGGCGCAGCAACACTGGGGCTTTGCGCTTCTCTAGCCACCAAGCGTCACGGTCCTTCTCTTTCCGTCTTGTAGACACGAGCTGAGAAATTGCAAACGTCGAGCAATTGCTCAGAGATGAAAAGTGCCAGCACTGAAAGCTGTTGCTAGCCAGCACCCTTCCTTGGAAGCGCTTTCACAGGCGCAGTAACACTGGGGCTTTGCGCTTCTCTAGCCACCAAACGTCACGGTCCTTCTCTTTCCGTCTCCTAGACACGAGCAGAGAAATTGCAAACGTCGAGCAATTGCTCCGAGATGAAAAGTGCCAGCACTGAAAGCTCTTGCTAGCCAGCACCCTTCCTTGGAAGCGCTTTCACAGGCGCAGTAACACTGGGGCTTTGCACTTCTGTACGCACCAAACGTCACGGTCCTTCTCTTTCCGTCTCCTAGACACGAGCTGAGAAATTGCAAACGTCGAGCAGTTGCTCAGAGATGAAAAGTGCCAGCACTGAAAGCTGTTGCTAGCCAGCACCCTTCCTTGGAAGCGCTTTCACAGGCGCAGCAACACTGGGGCTTTGCGCTTCTCTAGCCATCAAACGTCATGGTCATTCTCTTTCCATCTCGTAGACACGAGCTGAGAAATTGCAAACGTCCAGCAATTGCTCAGAGATGAAAAGTGCCAGCACTGAAAGCTGTTGCTAGCCAGCACCCTTCCTTGGAAGCGCTTTTGTAGGCCTAAGAACACTGGGGCTCTGGGCTTCTCTAGCCACCTCATCTTCTGCTCATCCTCTCGCGCACTCTAAAGAGAGCTCAGGTGAGAAATTGCAAACGTCCAGCAATTGCTCAGAGATGAAAAGTGCCAGCACTGAAAGCTGTTGCTAGCCAGCACCCTTCCTTGGAAGCGCTTTCACAGGCGCAGCAACACTGGGGCTTTGCGCTTCTATACGCACCAAATGTCACGGTCCTTCTCTTTCCGTCTCGTAGACACGAGCTGAGAAATTGCAAACGTCGAGCAATTGCTCCGAGGTGAAAAGTGCCAGCACTGAAAGCTGTTGCTAGCCAGCACCCTTCCTTGGAAGCGCTTTTGTAGGCCTAAGAACACTGGGGCTCTGGGCTTCTCTAGCCACCTAATCTTCTGCTCATCCTCTCGCGCACTCTAAAGAGAGTTCAGGTGAGAAATTGTAAACGTCCAGCAATTGCTCAGAGATGAAAAGTGCCAGCACTGAAAGCTCTTGCTAGCCAGCACCCTTCCTTGGAAGCGCTTTCACAGGTGCAGCAACACTGGGGCTTTGCGCTTCTCTAGCCACCAAACGTCACGGTCCTTCTCTTTCCGTCTCGTAGACACGAGCTGAGAAATTGCAAACGTCGAGCAATTGCTCAGAGATGAAAAGTGCCAGCACTGAAAGCTCTTGCTAGCCAGCACCCTTCCTTGGAAGCGCTTTCACAGGAGCAGCAACACTGGGGCTTTGCGCTTCTATACGCACCAAACGTCACGGTCATTCTCTTTCCGTCTCGTAGACACGAGCTGAGAAATTGCAAACGTCGAGCAATTGCTCAGAGATGAAAAGTGCCAGCACTGAAAGCTGTTGCTAGCCAGCACCCTTCCTTGGAAGCGCTTTCACAGGCGCAGAAACACTGGGGCTTTGCGCTTCTCTAGCCACCAAACGTCACGGTCATTCTCTTTCCGTCTCGTAGACACGAGCTGAGAAATTGCAAACGTCGAGCAATTGCTCAGAGATGAAAAGTGCCAGCACTGAAAGCTTTTGCTAGCCAGCACCCTTCCTTGGAAGCGCTTTCACAGGCGCAGCAACACTGGGGCTTTGCGCTTCTATACGCACCAAGTGTCACGGTCCTTCTCTTTCCGTCTTGTAGACACGAGCTGAGAAATTGCAAACGTCGAGCAATTGCTCAGAGATGAAAAGTGCCAGCACTGAAAGCTGTTGCTAGCCAGCACCCTTCCTTGGAAGCGCTTTTGTAGGCCTAAGAACACTGGGGCTCTGGGCTTCTCTAGCCACCTCATCTTCTGCTCATCCTCTCGCGCACTCTAAAGAGAGCTCAGGTAAGAAATTGCAAACGTCGAGCAATTGCTCAGAGATGAAAAGTGCCAGCACTGAAAGCTGTTGCTAGCCAGCACCCTTCCTTGGAAGCGCTTTCACAGGAGCAGCAACACTGGGGCTTTGCGCTTCTCTAGCCACCAAGCGTCACGGTCCTTCTCTTTCCGTCTCGTAGACACGAGCTGAGAAATTGCAAATGTCGAGCAATTGCTCAGAGATGAAAAGTGCCAGCACTGAAAGCTCTTGCTAGCCAGCACCCTTCCTTGGAAGCGCTATCACAGGCGCAGTAACACTGGGGCTTTGCACTTCTGTACGCACCAAACGTCACGGTCATTCTCTTTCCGTCTCGTAGACACGAGCTGAGAAATTGCAAACGTCGAGCAATTGCTCAGAGATGAAAAGTGCCAGCACTGAAAGCTGTTGCTAGCCAGCACCCTTCCTTGGAAGCGCTTTCACAGGCGCAGCAACACTGGGGCTTTGCGCTTCTCTAGCCATCAAACGTCATGGTCATTCTCTTTCCATCTCGTAGACACGATCTGAGAAATTGCAAACGTCCAGCAATTGCTCAGAGATGAAAAGTGCCAGCACTGAAAGCTCTTGCTAGCCAGCACCCTTCCTTGGAAGTGCTTTTGTAGGCCTAAGAAGACTGGGGCTCTGGGCTTCTCTAGCCACCTCATTTTCTGCTCATCCTCTCGCGCACGCTAAAGAGAGCTCAGGTGAGAAATTGCAAACGTCCAGCAATTGCTCAGAGATGAAAAGTGCCAGCACTGAAAGCTCTTGCTAGCCAGCACCCTTCCTTGGAAGTGCTTTCACAGGCGCAGCAACACTGGGGCTTTGCGCTTCTATACGCACCAAACGTCACGGTCATTCTCTTTCCGTCTCGTAGACACGAGCTGAGAAATTGCAAACGTCCAGCAATTGCTCCGAGATGAAAAGTGCCAGCACTGAAAGCTGTTGCTAGCCAGCCCCCTTCCTTGGAAGCGCTTTTGTAGGCCTAAGAACACTGGGGCTCTGGGCTTCTCTAGCCACCTCATCTTCTGCTCATCCTCTCGCGCACTCTAAAGAGAGTTCAGGTGAGAAATTGCAAACGTCCAGCAATTGCTCAGAGATGAAAAGTGCCAGCACTGAAAGCTGTTGCTAGCCAGCACCCTTCCTTGGAAGCGCTTTCACAGGCGCAGCAACACTGGGGCTTTGCGCTTCTATACGCACCAAACGTCACGGTCCTTCTCTTTCCGTCTCGTAGACACGAGCTGAGAAATTGCAAACGTCGAGCAATTGCTCAGAGATGAAAAGTGCCAGCACTGAAAGCTGTTGCTAGCCAGCACCCTTCCTTGGAAGCGCTTTCACAGGCGCAGCAACACTGGGGCTTTGCGCTTCTATACGCACCAAACGTCACGGTCATTCTCTTTCCGTCTCGTAGACACGAGCTGAGAAATTGCAAACGTCCAGCAATTGCTCAGAGATGAAAAGTGCCAGCACTGAAAGCTCTTGCTAGCCAGCACCCTTCCTTGGAAGCGCTTTCACAGGCGCAGCAACACTGGCGCTTTGCGCTTCTCTAGCCACCAAACGTCACGGTCCTTCTCTTTCCGTCTCGTAGACACGAGCTGAGAAATTGCAAACGTCGAGCAATTGCTCAGAGATGAAAAGTGCCAGCACTGAAAGCTGTTGCTAGCCAGCACCCTTCCTTGGAAGCGCTTTCACAGGCGCAGCAACACTGGGGCTTTGCGCTTCTATACGCACCAAATGTCACGGTCCTTCTCTTTCCGTCTTGTAGACACGAGCTGAGAAATTGCAAACGTCCAGCAATTGCTCAGAGATGAAAAGTGCCAGCACTGAAAGCTCTTGCTAGCCAGCACCCTTCCTTGGAAGCGCTTTTGTAGGCCTAAGAACACTGGGGCTCTGGGCTTCTCTAGCCACCTCATCTTCTGCTCATCCTCTCGCGCACTCTAAAGAGAGCTCAGGTAAGAAATTGCAAACGTCCAGCAATTGCTCAGAGATGAAAAGTGCCAGCACTGAAAGCTGTTGCTAGCCAGCACCCTTCCTTGGAAGCGCTTTCACAGGAGCAGCAACACTGGGGCTTTGCGCTTCTCTAGCCACCAAGTGTCACGGTCCTTCTCTTTCCGTCTCGTAGAAACGAGCTGAGAAATTGCAAACGTCGAGCAATTGCTCCGAGATGAAAAGTGCCAGCACTGAAAGCTGTTGCTAGCCAGCACCCTTCCTTGGAAGCGCTTTCACAGGCGCAGTAACACTGGGGCTTTGCGCTTCTCTAGCCACCAAACGTCACGGTCCTTCTCTTTCCGTCTCCTAGACACGAGCAGAGAAATTGCAAACGTCGAGCAATTGCTCAGAGATGAAAAGTGCCAGCACTGAAAGCTGTTGCTAGCCAGCACCCTTCCTTGGAAGCGCTTTCACAGGCGCAGTAACACTGGGGCTTTGCGCTTCTGTACGCACCAAACGTCACGGTCCTTCTCTTTCCGTCTCGTAGACACGAGCTGAGAAATTGCAAACGTCCAGCAATTGCTCAGAGATGAAAAGTGCCAGCACTGAAAGCTGTTGCTAGCCAGCACCCTTCCTTGGAAGCGCTTTCACAGGCGCAGCAACACTGGGGCTTTGCGCTTCTATACGCACCAAACGTCATGGTCATTCTCTTTCCATCTCGTAGACACGAGCTGAGAAATTGCAAACGTCCAGCAATTGCTCCGAGATGAAAAGTGCCAGCACTGAAAGCTGTTGCTAGCCAGCACCCTTCCTTGGAAGCGCTTTTGTAGGCCTAAGAACACTGGGGCTCTGGGCTTCTCTAGCCACCTAATCTTCTGTTCATCCTCTCGCGCACTCTAAAGAGAGTTCAGGTGAGAAATTGTAAACGTCCAGCAATTGCTCAGAGATGAAAAGTGCCAGCACTGAAAGCTCTTGCTAGCCAGCACCCTTCCTTGGAAGCGCTTTCACAGGTGCAGCAACACTGGGGCTTTGCGCTTCTCTAGCCACCAAACGTCACGGTCCTTCTCTTTCCGTCTCGTAGACACGAGCTGAGAAATTGCAAACGTCGAGCAATTGCTCAGAGATGAAAAGTGCCAGCACTGAAAGCTGTTGCTAGCCAGCACCCTTCCTTGGAAGCGCTTTCACAGGAGCAGCAACACTGGGGCTTTGCGCTTCTATACGCACCAAACGTCACGGTCATTCTCTTTCCGTCTCGTAGACACGAGCTGAGAAATTGCAAACGTCGAGCAATTGCTCAGAGATGAAAAGTGCCAGCACTGAAAGCTGTTGCTAGCCAGCACCCTTCCTTGGAAGCGCTTTCACAGGCGCAGAAACACTGGGGCTTTGCGCTTCTCTAGCCACCAAACGTCACGGTCCTTCTCTTTCCGTCTTGTAGACACGAGCTGAGAAATTGCAAACGTCGAGCAATTGCTCAGAGATGAAAAGTGCCAGCACTGAAAGCTCTTGCTAGCCAGCACCCTTCCTTGGAAGCGCTTTTGTAGGCCTAAGAACACTGGGGCTCTGGGCTTCTCTAGCCACCTCATCTTCTGCTCATCCTCTCGCGCACTCTAAAGAGAGCTCAGGTGAGAAATTGCAAACGTCCAGCAATTGCTCAGAGATGAAAAGTGCCAGCACTGAAAGCTCTTGCTAGCCAGCACCCTTCCTTGGAAGCGCTTTCACAGGAGAAGCAACACTGGGGCTTTGCGCTTCTCTAGCCACCAAGCGTCACGGTCCTTCTCTTTCCGTCTCCTAGACACGAGCTGAGAAATTGCAAACGTCGAGCAATTGCTCAGAGATGAAAAGTGCCAGCACTGAAAGCTCTTGCTAGCCAGCACCCTTCCTTGGAAGCGCTTTCACAGGCGCAGTAACACTGGGGCTTTGCACTTCTGTACGCACCAAACGTCACGGTCCTTCTCTTTCCGTCTCCTAGACACGAGCTGAGAAATTGCAAACGTCCAGCAATTGCTCAGAGATGAAAAGTGCCAGCACTGAAAGCTGTTGCTAGCCAGCACCCTTCCTTGGAAGCGCTTTCACAGGCGCAGCAACACTGGGGCTTTGCGCTTCTCTAGCCATCAAACGTCATGGTCATTCTCTTTCCATCTCGTAGACACGAGCTGAGAAATTGCAAAGGTCGAGCAATTGCTCAGAGATGAAAAGTGCCAGCACTGAAAGCTGTTGCTAGCCAGCCCCCTTCCTTGGAAGCGCTTTTGTAGGCCTAAGAACACTGGGGCTCTGGGCTTCTCTAGCCACCTCATCTTCTGCTCATCCTCTCGCGCACTCTAAAGAGAGCTCAGGTGAGAAATTGCAAACGTCCAGCAATTGCTCAGAGATGAAAAGTGCCAGCACTGAAAGCTGTTGCTAGCCAGCACCCTTCCTTGGAAGTGCTTTCACAGGCGCAGCAACACTGGGGCTTTGCGCTTCTATACGCACCAAACGTCACGGTCCTTCTCTTTCCGTCTCGTAGACACGAGCTGAGAAATTGCAAACGTCGAGCAATTGCTCCGAGATGAAAAGTGCCAGCACTGAAAGCTGTTGCTAGCCAGCACCCTTCCTTGGAAGCGCTTTTGTAGGCCTAAGAACACTGGGGCTCTGGGCTTCTCTAGCCACCTAATCTTCTGCTCATCCTCTCGCGCACTCTAAAGAGAGTTCAGGTGAGAAATTGTAAACGTCCAGCAATTGCTCAGAGATGAAAAGTGCCAGCACTGAAAGCTGTTGCTAGCCAGCACCCTTCCTTGGAAGCGCTTTCACAGGCGCAGCAACACTGGGGCTTTGCGCTTCTATACGCACCAAACGTCACGGTCATTCTCTTTCCGTCTCGTAGACACGAGCTGAGAAATTGCAAACGTCGAGCAATTGCTCAGAGATGAAAAGTGCCAGCACTGAAAGCTGTTGCTAGCCAGCACCCTTCCTTGGAAGCACTTTCACAGGAGCAGCAACACTGGGGCTTTGCGCTTCTATACGCACCAAACGTCACGGTCATTCTCTTTCCGTCTCGTAGACACGAGCTGAGAAATTGCAAACGTCGAGCAATTGCTCCGAGATGAAAAGTGCCAGCACTGAAAGATCTTGCTAGCCAGCACCCTTCCTTGGAAGCGCTTTCACAGGTGCAGCAACACTGGGGCTTTGCGCTTCTCTAGCCACCAAACGTCACGGTCATTCTCTTTCCGTCGGTAGACACGAGCTGAGAAATTGCAAACGTCGAGCAATTGCTCAGAGATGAAAAGTGCCAGCACTGAAAGCTGTTGCTAGCCAGCACCCTTCCTTGGAAGCGCTTTCACAGGCGCAGCAACACTGGGGCTTTGCGCTTCTATACGCACCAAATGTCACGGTCCTTCTCTTTCCGTCTTGTAGACACGAGCTGAGAAATTGCAAACGTCGAGCAATTGCTCAGAGATGAAAAGTGCCAGCACTGAAAGCTCTTGCTAGCCAGCACCCTTCCTTGGAAGCGCTTTTGTAGGCTTAAGAACACTGGGGCTCTGGGCTTCTCTAGCCACCTCATCTTCTGCTCATCCTCTCGCGCACTCTAAAGAGAGCTCAGGTAAGAAATTGCAAACGTCCAGCAATTGCTCAGAGATGAAAAGTGCCAGCACTGAAAGCTGTTGCTAGCCAGCACCCTTCCTTGGAAGCGCTTTCACAGGAGCAGCAACACTGGGGCTTTGCGCTTCTCTAGCCACCAAGTGTCACGGTCCTTCTCTTTCCGTCTCGTAGAAACGAGCTGAGAAATTGCAAACGTCGAGCAATTGCTCAGAGATGAAAAGTGCCAGCACTGAAAGCTGTTGCTAGCCAGCACCCTTCCTTGGAAGCGCTTTTGTAGGCCTAAGAACACTGGGGCTCTGGGCTTCTCTAGCCACCTCATCTTCTGCTCATCCTCTCGCGCACTCTAAAGAGAGCTCAGGTGAGAAATTGCAAACGTCGAGCAATTGCTCAGAGATGAAAAGTGCCAGCACTGAAAGCTGTTGCTAGCCAGCACCCTTCCTTGGAAGTGCTTTCACAGGTGCAGTAACACTGGGGCTTTGCGCTTCTCTAGCCACCAAACGTCACGGTCCTTCTGTTTCCATCTCGTAGACACGAGCTGAGAAATTGCAAACGTCGAGCAATTGCTCAGAGATGAAAAGTGCCAGCACTGAAAGCTCTTGCTAGCCAGCACCCTTCCTTGGAAGCGCTTTCACAGGCGCAGCAACACTGGGGCTTTGCGCTTCTATACGCACCAAATGTCACGGTCCTTCTCTTTCCGTCTCGTAGACACGAGCTGAGAAATTGCAAACGTCGAGCAATTGCTCAGAGATGAAAAGTGCCAGCACTGAAAGCTGTTGCTAGCCAGCACCCTTCCTTGGAAGCGCTTTTGTAGGCCTAAGAACACTGGGGCTCTGGGCTTCTCTAGCCACCTAATCTTCTGCTCATCCTCTCGCGCACTCTAAAGAGAGCTCAGGTAAGAGATTGCAAACGTCGAGCAATTGCTCAGAGATGAAAAGTGCCAGCACTGAAAGCTGTTGCTAGCCAGCACCCTTCCTTGGAAGCGCTTTCACAGGAGCAGCAACACTGGGGCTTTGCGCTTCTCTAGCCACCAAGCGTCACGGTCCTTCTCTTTCCGTCTCGTAGACACGAGCTGAGAAATTGCAAACGTCGAGCAATTGCTCAGAGATGAAAAGTGCCAGCACTGAAAGCTGTTGCTAGCCAGCACCCTTCCTTGGAAGCGCTTTTGTAGGCCTAAGAACACTGGGGCTCTGGGCTTCTCTAGCCACCTCATCTTCTGCTCATCCTCTCGCGCACTCTAAAGAGAGCTCAGGTGAGAAATTGCAAACGTCCAGCAATTGCTCAGAGACGAAAAGTGCCAGCACTGAAAGCTCTTGCTAGCCAGCACCCTTCCTTGGAAGCGCTTTCACAGGCGCAGCAACACTGGGGCTTTGCGCTTGTCTAGCCACCAAACGTCACGGTCATTCTCTTTCCGTCTCGTAGACAAGAGCTGAGAAATTGCAAACGTCGAGCAATTGCTCAGAGATGAAAAGTGCCAGCACTGAAAGCTCTTGCTAGCCAGCCCCCTTCCTTGGAAGCGCTTTTGTAGGCCTAAGAACACTGGGGCTCTGGGCTTCTCTAGCCACCTCATCTTCTGCTCATCCTCGCGCGCACTCTAAAGAGAGTTCAGGTGAGAAATTGCAAACGTCCAGCAATTGCTCAGAGATGAAAAGTGCCAGCACTGAAAGCTGTTGCTAGCCAGCACCCTTCCTTGGAAGCGCTTTCACAGGTGCAGCAACACTGGGGCTTTGCGCTTCTATACGCACCAAACGTCACGGTCCTTCTCTTTCCGTCTCGTAGACACGAGCTGAGAAATTGCAAACGTCGAGCAATTGCTCAGAGATGAAAAGTGCCAGCACTGAAAGCTGTTGCTAGCCAGCACCCTTCCTTGGAAGCGCTTTCACAGGAGCAGCAACACTGGGGCTTTGCGCTTCTATACGCACCAAACGTCACGGTCATTCTCTTTCCGTCTCGTAGACACGAGCTGAGAAATTGCAAACGTCCAGCAATTGCTCCGAGATGAAAAGTGCCAGCACTGAAAGATCTTGCTAGCCATCCACCTTCCTTGGAAGCGCTTTCACAGGCGCAGCAACACTGGGGCTTTGCGCTTCTCTAGCCACCAAACGTCACGGTCATTCTCTTTCCGTCGGTAGACACGAGCTGAGAAATTGCAAACGTCGAGCAATTGCTCAGAGATAAAAAGTGCCAGCACTGAAAGCTCTTGCTAGCCAGCACCCTTCCTTGGAAGCGCTTTCACAGGAGCAGCAACACTGGGGCTTTGCGCTTCTATACGCACCAAACGTCACGGTCATTCTCTTTCCGTCTCGTAGACACGAGCTGAGAAATTGCAAACGTCGAGCAATTGCTCAGAGATGAAAAGTGCCAGCACTGAAAGCTGTTGCTAGCCAGCACCCTTCCTTGGAAGCGCTTTCACAGGCGCAGAAACACTGGGGCTTTGCGCTTCTCTAGCCAGCAAACGTCACGGTCATTCTCTTTCCGTCTCGTAGACACGAGCTGAGAAATTGCAAACGTCGAGCAATTGCTCAGAGATGAAAAGTGCCAGCACTGAAAGCTTTTGCTAGCCAGCACCCTTCCTTGGAAGCGCTTTCACAGGCGCAGTAACACTGGGGCTTTGCGCTTCTATACGCACCAACTGTCACGGTCCTTCTCTTTCCGTCTCCTAGACACGAGCTGAGAAATTGCAAACGTCGAGCAATTGCTCAGAGATGAAAAGTGCCAGCACTGAAAGCTGTTGCTAGCCAGCACCCTTCCTTGGAAGCGCTTTTGTAGGCCTAAGAACACTGGGGCTCTGGGCTTCTCTAGCCACCTCATCTTCTGCTCATCCTCTCGCGCACTCTAAAGAGAGCTCAGGTAAGAAATTGCAAACGTCGAGCAATTGCTCAGAGATGAAAAGTGCCAGCACTGAAAGCTCTTGCTAGCCAGCACCCTTCCTTGGAAGCGCTTTCACAGGAGCAGCAACACTGGGGCTTTGCGCTTCTCTAGCCACCAAGCGTCACGGTCCTTCTCTTTCCGTCTCCTAGACACGAGCTGAGAAATTGCAAACGTCGAGCAATTGCTCAGAGATGAAAAGTGCCAGCACTGAAAGCTCTTGCTAGCCAGCCCCCTTCCTTGGAAGCGCTTTCACAGGCGCAGTAACACTGGGGCTTTGCACTTCTGTACGCACCAAACGTCACGGTCCTTCTCTTTCCGTCTCCTAGACACGAGCTGAGAAATTGCAAACGTCGAGCAATTGCTCAGAGATGAAAAGTGCCAGCACTGAAAGCTGTTGCTAGCCAGCACCCTTCCTTGGAAGCGCTTTCACAGGCGCAGCAACACTGGGGCTTTGCGCTTCTCTAGCCATCAAACGTCATGGTCATTCTCTTTCCATCTCGTAGACACGAGCTGAGAAATTGCAAACGTCGAGCAATTGCTCCGAGATGAAAAGTGCCAGCACTGAAAGCTGTTGCTAGCCAGCACCCTTCCTTGGAAGTGCTTTTGTAGGCCTAAGAACACTGGGGCTCTGGGCTTCTCTAGCCACCTCATCTTCTGCTCATCCTCTCGCGCACTCTAAAGAGAGCTCAGGTGAGAAATTGCAAACGTCCAGCAATTGCTCAGAGATGAAAAGTGCCAGCACTGAAAGCTGTTGCTAGCCAGCACCCTTCCTTGGAAGTGCTTTCACAGGCGCAGCAACACTGGGGCTTTGCGCTTCTATACGCACCAAACGTCACGGTCCTTCTCTTTCCGTCTCGTAGACACGAGCTGAGAAATTGCAAACGTCCAGCAATTGCTCCGAGATGAAAAGTGCCAGCACTGAAAGCTGTTGCTAGCCAGCCCCCTTCCTTGGAAGCGCTTTTGTAGGCCTAAGAACACTGGGGCTCTGGGCTTCTCTAGCCACCTAATCTTCTGCTCATCCTCTCGCGCACTCTAAAGAGAGTTCAGGTGAGAAATTGTAAACGTCCAGCAATTGCTCAGAGATGAAAAGTGCCAGCACTGAAAGCTGTTGCTAGCCAGCACCCTTCCTTGGAAGCGCTTTCACAGGCGCAGCAACACTGGGGCTTTGCGCTTCTATACGCACCAAACGTCACGGTCATTCTCTTTCCGTCTCGTAGACACGAGCTGAGAAATTGCAAACGTCGAGCAATTGCTCAGAGATGAAAAGTGCCAGCACTGAAAGATCTTGCTAGCCAGCACCCTTCCTTGGAAGCGCTTTCACAGGCGCAGCAACACTGGGGCTTTGCGCTTCTATACGCACCAAACGTCACGGTCATTCTCTTTCCGTCTCGTAGACACGAGCTGAGAAATTGCAAACGTCCAGCAATTGCTCCGAGATGAAAAGTGCCAGCACTGAAAGCTGTTGCTAGCCAGCACCCTTCCTTGGAAGCGCTTTCACAGGCGCAGTAACACTGGGGCTTTGCGCTTCTCTAGCCATCAAACGTCATGGTCATTCTCTTTCCATCTCCTAGACACGAGCTGAGAAATTGCAAACGTCCAGCAATTGCTCCGAGATGAAAAGTGCCAGCACTGAAAGCTGTTGCTAGCCAGCACCCTTCCTTGGAAGTGCTTTTGTAGGCCTAAGAACACTGGGGCTCTGGGCTTCTCTAGCCACCTCATCTTCTGCTCATCCTCTCGCGCACTCTAAAGAGAGCTCAGGTGAGAAATTGCAAACGTCCAGCAATTGCTCAGAGATGAAAAGTGCCAGCACTGAAAGCTGTTGCTAGCCAGCACCCTTCCTTGGAAGTGCTTTCACAGGCGCAGCAACACTGGGGCTTTGCGCTTCTATACGCACCAAACGTCACGGTCATTCTCTTTCCGTCTCGTAGACACGAGCTGAGAAATTGCAAACGTCCAGCAATTGCTCCGAGATGAAAAGTGCCAGCACTGAAAGCTGTTGCTAGCCAGCCCCCTTCCTTGGAAGCGCTTTTGTAGGCCTAAGAACACTGGGGCTCTGGGCTTCTCTAGCCACCTAATCTTCTGCTCATCCTCTCGCGCACTCTAAAGAGAGTTCAGGTGAGAAATTGTAAACGTCCAGCAATTGCTCAGAGATGAAAAGTGCCAGCACTGAAAGCTGTTGCTAGCCAGCACCCTTCCTTGGAAGCGCTTTCACAGGCGCAGCAACACTGGGGCTTTGCGCTTCTATACGCACCAAACGTCACGGTCATTCTCTTTCCGTCTCGTAGACACGAGCTGAGAAATTGCAAACGTCGAGCAATTGCTCAGAGATGAAAAGTGCCAGCACTGAAAGATCTTGCTAGCCAGCACCCTTCCTTGGAAGCGCTTTCACAGGCGCAGCAACACTGGGGCTTTGCGCTTCTATACGCACCAAACGTCACGGTCATTCTCTTTCCGTCTCGTAGACACGAGCTGAGAAATTGCAAACGTCCAGCAATTGCTCCGAGATGAAAAGTGCCAGCACTGAAAGCTGTTGCTAGCCAGCACCCTTCCTTGGAAGCGCTTTCACAGGCGCAGCAACACTGGGGCTTTGCGCTTCTCTAGCCACCAAACGTCACGGTCCTTCTCTTTCCGTCGGTAGACACGAGCTGAGAAATTGCAAAGGTCGAGCAATTGCTCAGAGATGAAAAGTGCCAGCACTGAAAGCTGTTGCTAGCCAGCACCCTTCCTTGGAAGCGCTTTCACAGGCGCAGCAACACTGGGGCTTTGCGCTTCTATACGCACCAAGTGTCACGGTCCTTCTCTTTCCGTCTTGTAGACACGAGCTGAGAAATTGCAAACGTCCAGCAATTGCTCAGAGATGAAAAGTGCCAGCACTGAAAGCTCTTGCTAGCCAGCCCCCTTCCTTGGAAGCGCTTTTGTAGGCCTAAGAACACTGGGGCTCTGGGCTTCTCTAGCCACCTCATCTTCTGCTCATCCTCTCGCGCACTCTAAAGAGAGCTCAGGTAAGAAATTGCAAACGTCCAGCAATTGCTCAGAGATGAAAAGTGCCAGCACTGAAAGCTGTTGCTAGCCAGCACCCTTCCTTGGAAGCGCTTTCACAGGAGCAGCAACACTGGGGCTTTGCGCTTCTCTAGCCACCAAGTGTCACGGTCCTTCTCTTTCCGTCTCGTAGAAACGAGCTGAGAAATTGCAAACGTCGAGCAATTGCTCAGAGATGAAAAGTGCCAGCACTGAAAGCTGTTGCTAGCCAGCCCCCTTCCTTGGAAGCGCTTTTGTAGGCCTAAGAACACTGGGGCTCTGGGCTTCTCTAGCCACCTCATCTTCTGCTCATCCTCTCGCGCACTCTAAAGAGAGCTCAGGTGAGAAATTGCAAACGTCGAGCAATTGCTCAGAGATGAAAAGTGCCAGCACTGAAAGCTGTTGCTAACCAGCACCCTTCCTTGGAAGCGCTTTTGTAGGCCTAAGAACACTGGGGCTCTGGGCTTCTCTAGCCACCTCATCTTCTGCTCATCCTCTCGCGCACTCTAAAGAGAGCTCAGGTGAGAAATTGCAAACGTCGAGCAATTGCTCAGAGATGAAAAGTGCCAGCACTGAAAGCTGTTGCTAGCCAGCACCCTTCCTTGGAAGTGCTTTCACAGGCGCAGTAACACTGGGGCTTTGCGCTTGTCTAGCCACCAAACGTCACGGTCCTTCTCTTTCCATCTCGTAGACACGAGCTGAGAAATTGCAAACGTCGAGCAATTGCTCAGAGATGAAAAGTGCCAGCACTGAAAGCTCTTGCTAGCCAGCACCCTTCCTTGGAAGCGCTTTCACAGGCGCAGCAACACTGGGGCTTTGCGCTTCTATACGCACCAAACGTCACGGTCCTTCTCTTTCCGTCTCGTAGACACGAGCTGAGAAATTGCAAACGTCGAGCAATTGCTCAGAGATGAAAAGTGCCAGCACTGAAAGCTGTTGCTAGCCAGCACCCTTCCTTGGAAGCGCTTTTGTAGGCCTAAGAACACTGGGGCTCTGGGCTTCTCTAGCCACCTCATCTTCTGCTCATCCTCTCGCGCACTCTAAAGAGAGCTCAGGTAAGAGATTGCAAACGTCGAGCAATTGCTCAGAGATGAAAAGTGCCAGCACTGAAAGCTGTTGCTAGCCAGCACCCTTCCTTGGAAGCGCTTTCACAGGCGCAGCAACACTGGGGCTTTGCGCTTGTCTAGCCACCAAACGTCACGGTCATTCTCTTTCCATCTCGTAGACACGAGCTGAGAAATTGCAAACGTCGAGCAATTGCTCAGAGATGAAAAGTGCCAGCACTGAAAGCTCTTGCTAGCCAGCACCCTTCCTTGGAAGCGCTTTTGTAGGCCTAAGAACACTGGGGCTCTGGGCTTCTCTAGCCACCTCATCTTCTGCTCATCCTCTCGCGCACTCTAAAGAGAGTTCAGGTGAGAAATTGTAAACGTCCAGCAATTGCTCAGAGATGAAAAGTGCCAGCACTGAAAGCTCTTGCTAGCCAGCACTCTTCCTTGGAAGCGCTTTCACAGGTGCAGCAACACTGGGGCTTTGCGCTTCTATACGCACCAAACGTCACGGTCCTTCTCTTTCCGTCTCGTAGACACGAGCTGAGAAATTGCAAACGTCGAGCAATTGCTCCGAGATAAAAAGTGCCAGCACTGAAAGCTCTTGCTAGCCAGCACCCTTCCTTGGAAGCGCTTTCACAGGAGCAGCAACACTGGGGCTTTGCGCTTCTATACGCACCAAACGTCACGGTCCTTCTCTTTCCGTCTCGTAGACACGAGCTGAGAAATTGCAAACGTCGAGCAATTGCTCAGAGATGAAAAGTGCCAGCACTGAAAGCTGTTGCTAGCCAGCACCCTTCCTTGGAAGCGCTTTCACAGGCGCAGCAACACTGGGGCTTTGCGCTTCTCTAGCCACCAAACGTCACGGTCATTCTCTTTCCGTCGGTAGACACGAGCTGAGAAATTGCAAACGTCAAGCAATTGCTCAGAGATGAAAAGTGCCAGCACTGAAAGCTGTTGCTAGCCAGCACCCTTCCTTGGAAGCGCTTTCACAGGCGCAGCAACACTGGGGCTTTGCGCTTCTATACGCACCAAATGTCACGGTCCTTCTCTTTCCGTCTTGTAGACACGAGCTGAGAAATTGCAAACGTCGAGCAATTGCTCAGAGATGAAAAGTGCCAGCACTGAAAGCTGTTGCTAGCCAGCACCCTTCCTTGGAAGCGCTTTTGTAGGCCTAAGAACACTGGGGCTCTGGGCTTCTCTAGCCACCTCATCTTCTGCTCATCCTCTCGCGCACTCTAAAGAGAGCTCAGGTAAGAAATTGCAAACGTCGAGCAATTGCTCAGAGATGAAAAGTGCCAGCACTGAAAGCTGTTGCTAGCCAGCACCCTTCCTTGGAAGCGCTTTCACAGGAGCAGCAACACTGGGGCTTTGCGCTTCTCTAGCCACCAAGCGTCACGGTCCTTCTCTTTCCGTCTCGTAGAAACGAGCTGAGAAATTGCAAACGTCGAGCAATTGCTCAGAGATGAAAAGTGCCAGCACTGAAAGCTGTTGCTAGCCAGCACCCTTCCTTGGAAGCGCTTTCACAGGCGCAGTAACACTGGGGCTTTGCACTTCTGTACGCACCAAACGTCACGGTCCTTCTCTTTCCGTCTCCTAGACACGAGCTGAGAAATTGCAAACGTCGAGCAATTGCTCAGAGATGAAAAGTGCCAGCACTGAAAGCTCTTGCTAGCCAGCACCCTTCCTTGGAAGCGCTTTTGTAGGCCTAAGAACACTGGGGCTCTGGGCTTCTCTACCCACCTCATCTTCTGCTCATCCTCTCGCGCACTCTAAAGAGAGCTCAGGTGAGAAATTGCAAACGTCCAGCAATTGCTCAGAGACGAAAAGTGCCAGCACTGAAAGCTCTTGCTAGCCAGCACCCTTCCTTGGAAGCGCTTTCACAGGCGCAGTAACACTGGGGCTTTGCGCTTCTCTACCCACCAAACATCACGGTCATTCTCTTTCCTTCTTGTAGACACGAGCTGAGAAATTGCAAATGTCGAGCAATTGCTCAGAGATGAAAAGTGCCAGCACTGAAAGCTCTTGCTAGCCAGCACCCTTCCTTGGAAGCGCTTTCACAGGAGCAGCAACACTGGGGCTTTGCGCTTCTCTAGCCACCAAACGTCACGGTCATTCTCTTTCCATCTCGTAGACACGAGCTGAGAAATTGCAAACGTCGAGCAATTGCTCAGAGATGAAAAGTGCCAGCACTGAAAGCTGTTGCTAGCCAGCACCCTTCCTTGGAAGCGCTTTTGTAGGCCTAAGAACACTGGGGCTCTGGGCTTCTCTAGCCACCTCATCTTCTGCTCATCCTCTCGCGCACTCTAAAGAGAGCTCAGGTGAGAAATTGCAAACGTCCAGCAATTGCTCAGAGATGAAAAGTGCCAGCACTGAAAGCTCTTGCTAGCCAGCACCCTTCCTTGGAAGTGCTTTCACAGGCGCAGCAACACTGGGGCTTTGCGCTTCTATACGCACCAAACGTCACGGTCCTTCTCTTTCCGTCTCGTAGACACGAGCTGAGAAATTGCAAACGTCGAGCAATTGCTCAGAGATGAAAAGTGCCAGCACTGAAAGCTGTTGCTAGCCAGCACCCTTCCTTGGAAGCGCTTTTGTAGGCCTAAGAACACTGGGGCTCTGGGCTTCTCTAGCCACCTAATCTTCTGCTCATCCTCTCGCGCACTCTAAAGAGAGTTCAGGTGAGAAATTGCAAAGGTCGAGCAATTGCTCAGAGATGAAAAGTGCCAGCACTGAAAGCTGTTGCTAGCCAGCACCCTTCCTTGGAAGCGCTTTTGTAGGCCTAAGAACACTGGGGCTCTGGGCTTCTCTAGCCACCTCATCTTCTGCTCATCCTCTCGCGCACTCTAAAGAGAGCTCAGGTGAGAAATTGCAAACGTCCAGCAATTGCTCAGAGATGAAAAGTGCCAGCACTGAAAGCTGTTGCTAGCCAGCACCCTTCCTTGGAAGTGCTTTCACAGGCGCAGCAACACTGGGGCTTTGCGCTTCTATACGCACCAAACGTCACGGTCCTTCTCTTTCCGTCTCGTAGACACGAGCTGAGAAATTGCAAACGTCCAGCAATTGCTCAGAGATGAAAAGTGCCAGCACTGAAAGCTGTTGCTAGCCAGCACCCTTCCTTGGAAGCGCTTTTGTAGGCCTAAGAACACTGGGGCTCTGGGCTTCTCTAGCCACCTAATCTTCTGCTCATCCTCTCGCGCACTCTAAAGAGAGTTCAGGTGAGAAATTGTAAACGTCCAGCAATTGCTCAGAGATGAAAAGTGCCAGCACTGAAAGCTGTTGCTAGCCAGCACCCTTCCTTGGAAGCGCTTTCACAGGCGCAGCAACACTGGGGCTTTGCGCTTCTATACGCACCAAACGTCACGGTCATTCTCTTTCCGTCTCGTAGACACGAGCTGAGAAATTGCAAACGTCGAGCAATTGCTCAGAGATGAAAAGTGCCAGCACTGAAAGATCTTGCTAGCCAGCACCCTTCCTTGGAAGCGCTTTCACAGGCGCAGCAACACTGGGGCTTTGCGCTTCTATACGCACCAAACGTCACGGTCATTCTCTTTCCGTCTCGTAGACACGAGCTGAGAAATTGCAAACGTCCAGCAATTGCTCCGAGATGAAAAGTGCCAGCACTGAAAGCTGTTGCTAGCCAGCACCCTTCCTTGGAAGCGCTTTCACAGGCGCAGTAACACTGGGGCTTTGCGCTTCTCTAGCCATCAAACGTCATGGTCATTCTCTTTCCATCTCCTAGACACGAGCTGAGAAATTGCAAACGTCCAGCAATTGCTCCGAGATGAAAAGTGCCAGCACTGAAAGCTGTTGCTAGCCAGCACCCTTCCTTGGAAGTGCTTTTGTAGGCCTAAGAACACTGGGGCTCTGGGCTTCTCTAGCCACCTCATCTTCTGCTCATCCTCTCGCGCACTCTAAAGAGAGCTCAGGTGAGAAATTGCAAACGTCCAGCAATTGCTCAGAGATGAAAAGTGCCAGCACTGAAAGCTGTTGCTAGCCAGCACCCTTCCTTGGAAGTGCTTTCACAGGCGCAGCAACACTGGGGCTTTGCGCTTCTATACGCACCAAACGTCACGGTCATTCTCTTTCCGTCTCGTAGACACGAGCTGAGAAATTGCAAACGTCCAGCAATTGCTCCGAGATGAAAAGTGCCAGCACTGAAAGCTGTTGCTAGCCAGCCCCCTTCCTTGGAAGCGCTTTTGTAGGCCTAAGAACACTGGGGCTCTGGGCTTCTCTAGCCACCTAATCTTCTGCTCATCCTCTCGCGCACTCTAAAGAGAGTTCAGGTGAGAAATTGTAAACGTCCAGCAATTGCTCAGAGATGAAAAGTGCCAGCACTGAAAGCTGTTGCTAGCCAGCACCCTTCCTTGGAAGCGCTTTCACAGGCGCAGCAACACTGGGGCTTTGCGCTTCTATACGCACCAAACGTCACGGTCATTCTCTTTCCGTCTCGTAGACACGAGCTGAGAAATTGCAAACGTCGAGCAATTGCTCAGAGATGAAAAGTGCCAGCACTGAAAGATCTTGCTAGCCAGCACCCTTCCTTGGAAGCGCTTTCACAGGCGCAGCAACACTGGGGCTTTGCGCTTCTATACGCACCAAACGTCACGGTCATTCTCTTTCCGTCTCGTAGACACGAGCTGAGAAATTGCAAACGTCCAGCAATTGCTCCGAGATGAAAAGTGCCAGCACTGAAAGCTGTTGCTAGCCAGCACCCTTCCTTGGAAGCGCTTTCACAGGCGCAGCAACACTGGGGCTTTGCGCTTCTCTAGCCACCAAACGTCACGGTCCTTCTCTTTCCGTCGGTAGACACGAGCTGAGAAATTGCAAAGGTCGAGCAATTGCTCAGAGATGAAAAGTGCCAGCACTGAAAGCTGTTGCTAGCCAGCACCCTTCCTTGGAAGCGCTTTCACAGGCGCAGCAACACTGGGGCTTTGCGCTTCTATACGCACCAAGTGTCACGGTCCTTCTCTTTCCGTCTTGTAGACACGAGCTGAGAAATTGCAAACGTCCAGCAATTGCTCAGAGATGAAAAGTGCCAGCACTGAAAGCTCTTGCTAGCCAGCCCCCTTCCTTGGAAGCGCTTTTGTAGGCCTAAGAACACTGGGGCTCTGGGCTTCTCTAGCCACCTCATCTTCTGCTCATCCTCTCGCGCACTCTAAAGAGAGCTCAGGTAAGAAATTGCAAACGTCCAGCAATTGCTCAGAGATGAAAAGTGCCAGCACTGAAAGCTGTTGCTAGCCAGCACCCTTCCTTGGAAGCGCTTTCACAGGAGCAGCAACACTGGGGCTTTGCGCTTCTCTAGCCACCAAGTGTCACGGTCCTTCTCTTTCCGTCTCGTAGAAACGAGCTGAGAAATTGCAAACGTCGAGCAATTGCTCAGAGATGAAAAGTGCCAGCACTGAAAGCTGTTGCTAGCCAGCCCCCTTCCTTGGAAGCGCTTTTGTAGGCCTAAGAACACTGGGGCTCTGGGCTTCTCTAGCCACCTCATCTTCTGCTCATCCTCTCGCGCACTCTAAAGAGAGCTCAGGTGAGAAATTGCAAACGTCGAGCAATTGCTCAGAGATGAAAAGTGCCAGCACTGAAAGCTGTTGCTAACCAGCACCCTTCCTTGGAAGCGCTTTTGTAGGCCTAAGAACACTGGGGCTCTGGGCTTCTCTAGCCACCTCATCTTCTGCTCATCCTCTCGCGCACTCTAAAGAGAGCTCAGGTGAGAAATTGCAAACGTCGAGCAATTGCTCAGAGATGAAAAGTGCCAGCACTGAAAGCTGTTGCTAGCCAGCACCCTTCCTTGGAAGTGCTTTCACAGGCGCAGTAACACTGGGGCTTTGCGCTTGTCTAGCCACCAAACGTCACGGTCCTTCTCTTTCCATCTCGTAGACACGAGCTGAGAAATTGCAAACGTCGAGCAATTGCTCAGAGATGAAAAGTGCCAGCACTGAAAGCTCTTGCTAGCCAGCACCCTTCCTTGGAAGCGCTTTCACAGGCGCAGCAACACTGGGGCTTTGCGCTTCTATACGCACCAAACGTCACGGTCCTTCTCTTTCCGTCTCGTAGACACGAGCTGAGAAATTGCAAACGTCGAGCAATTGCTCAGAGATGAAAAGTGCCAGCACTGAAAGCTGTTGCTAGCCAGCACCCTTCCTTGGAAGCGCTTTTGTAGGCCTAAGAACACTGGGGCTCTGGGCTTCTCTAGCCACCTCATCTTCTGCTCATCCTCTCGCGCACTCTAAAGAGAGCTCAGGTAAGAGATTGCAAACGTCGAGCAATTGCTCAGAGATGAAAAGTGCCAGCACTGAAAGCTGTTGCTAGCCAGCACCCTTCCTTGGAAGCGCTTTCACAGGCGCAGCAACACTGGGGCTTTGCGCTTGTCTAGCCACCAAACGTCACGGTCATTCTCTTTCCATCTCGTAGACACGAGCTGAGAAATTGCAAACGTCGAGCAATTGCTCAGAGATGAAAAGTGCCAGCACTGAAAGCTCTTGCTAGCCAGCACCCTTCCTTGGAAGCGCTTTTGTAGGCCTAAGAACACTGGGGCTCTGGGCTTCTCTAGCCACCTCATCTTCTGCTCATCCTCTCGCGCACTCTAAAGAGAGTTCAGGTGAGAAATTGTAAACGTCCAGCAATTGCTCAGAGATGAAAAGTGCCAGCACTGAAAGCTCTTGCTAGCCAGCACTCTTCCTTGGAAGCGCTTTCACAGGTGCAGCAACACTGGGGCTTTGCGCTTCTATACGCACCAAACGTCACGGTCCTTCTCTTTCCGTCTCGTAGACACGAGCTGAGAAATTGCAAACGTCGAGCAATTGCTCCGAGATAAAAAGTGCCAGCACTGAAAGCTCTTGCTAGCCAGCACCCTTCCTTGGAAGCGCTTTCACAGGAGCAGCAACACTGGGGCTTTGCGCTTCTATACGCACCAAACGTCACGGTCCTTCTCTTTCCGTCTCGTAGACACGAGCTGAGAAATTGCAAACGTCGAGCAATTGCTCAGAGATGAAAAGTGCCAGCACTGAAAGCTGTTGCTAGCCAGCACCCTTCCTTGGAAGCGCTTTCACAGGCGCAGCAACACTGGGGCTTTGCGCTTCTCTAGCCACCAAACGTCACGGTCATTCTCTTTCCGTCGGTAGACACGAGCTGAGAAATTGCAAACGTCAAGCAATTGCTCAGAGATGAAAAGTGCCAGCACTGAAAGCTGTTGCTAGCCAGCACCCTTCCTTGGAAGCGCTTTCACAGGCGCAGCAACACTGGGGCTTTGCGCTTCTATACGCACCAAATGTCACGGTCCTTCTCTTTCCGTCTTGTAGACACGAGCTGAGAAATTGCAAACGTCGAGCAATTGCTCAGAGATGAAAAGTGCCAGCACTGAAAGCTGTTGCTAGCCAGCACCCTTCCTTGGAAGCGCTTTTGTAGGCCTAAGAACACTGGGGCTCTGGGCTTCTCTAGCCACCTCATCTTCTGCTCATCCTCTCGCGCACTCTAAAGAGAGCTCAGGTAAGAAATTGCAAACGTCGAGCAATTGCTCAGAGATGAAAAGTGCCAGCACTGAAAGCTGTTGCTAGCCAGCACCCTTCCTTGGAAGCGCTTTCACAGGAGCAGCAACACTGGGGCTTTGCGCTTCTCTAGCCACCAAGCGTCACGGTCCTTCTCTTTCCGTCTCGTAGAAACGAGCTGAGAAATTGCAAACGTCGAGCAATTGCTCAGAGATGAAAAGTGCCAGCACTGAAAGCTGTTGCTAGCCAGCACCCTTCCTTGGAAGCGCTTTCACAGGCGCAGTAACACTGGGGCTTTGCACTTCTGTACGCACCAAACGTCACGGTCCTTCTCTTTCCGTCTCCTAGACACGAGCTGAGAAATTGCAAACGTCGAGCAATTGCTCAGAGATGAAAAGTGCCAGCACTGAAAGCTCTTGCTAGCCAGCACCCTTCCTTGGAAGCGCTTTTGTAGGCCTAAGAACACTGGGGCTCTGGGCTTCTCTACCCACCTCATCTTCTGCTCATCCTCTCGCGCACTCTAAAGAGAGCTCAGGTGAGAAATTGCAAACGTCCAGCAATTGCTCAGAGACGAAAAGTGCCAGCACTGAAAGCTCTTGCTAGCCAGCACCCTTCCTTGGAAGCGCTTTCACAGGCGCAGTAACACTGGGGCTTTGCGCTTCTCTACCCACCAAACATCACGGTCATTCTCTTTCCTTCTTGTAGACACGAGCTGAGAAATTGCAAATGTCGAGCAATTGCTCAGAGATGAAAAGTGCCAGCACTGAAAGCTCTTGCTAGCCAGCACCCTTCCTTGGAAGCGCTTTCACAGGAGCAGCAACACTGGGGCTTTGCGCTTCTCTAGCCACCAAACGTCACGGTCATTCTCTTTCCATCTCGTAGACACGAGCTGAGAAATTGCAAACGTCGAGCAATTGCTCAGAGATGAAAAGTGCCAGCACTGAAAGCTGTTGCTAGCCAGCACCCTTCCTTGGAAGCGCTTTTGTAGGCCTAAGAACACTGGGGCTCTGGGCTTCTCTAGCCACCTCATCTTCTGCTCATCCTCTCGCGCACTCTAAAGAGAGCTCAGGTGAGAAATTGCAAACGTCCAGCAATTGCTCAGAGATGAAAAGTGCCAGCACTGAAAGCTCTTGCTAGCCAGCACCCTTCCTTGGAAGTGCTTTCACAGGCGCAGCAACACTGGGGCTTTGCGCTTCTATACGCACCAAACGTCACGGTCCTTCTCTTTCCGTCTCGTAGACACGAGCTGAGAAATTGCAAACGTCGAGCAATTGCTCAGAGATGAAAAGTGCCAGCACTGAAAGCTGTTGCTAGCCAGCACCCTTCCTTGGAAGCGCTTTTGTAGGCCTAAGAACACTGGGGCTCTGGGCTTCTCTAGCCACCTAATCTTCTGCTCATCCTCTCGCGCACTCTAAAGAGAGTTCAGGTGAGAAATTGCAAAGGTCGAGCAATTGCTCAGAGATGAAAAGTGCCAGCACTGAAAGCTGTTGCTAGCCAGCACCCTTCCTTGGAAGCGCTTTTGTAGGCCTAAGAACACTGGGGCTCTGGGCTTCTCTAGCCACCTCATCTTCTGCTCATCCTCTCGCGCACTCTAAAGAGAGCTCAGGTGAGAAATTGCAAACGTCCAGCAATTGCTCAGAGATGAAAAGTGCCAGCACTGAAAGCTGTTGCTAGCCAGCACCCTTCCTTGGAAGTGCTTTCACAGGCGCAGCAACACTGGGGCTTTGCGCTTCTATACGCACCAAACGTCACGGTCCTTCTCTTTCCGTCTCGTAGACACGAGCTGAGAAATTGCAAACGTCCAGCAATTGCTCCGAGATGAAAAGTGCCAGCACTGAAAGCTGTTGCTAGCCAGCACCCTTCCTTGGAAGCGCTTTTGTAGGCCTAAGAACACTGGGGCTCTGGGCTTCTCTAGCCACCTCATCTTCTGCTCATCCTCTCGCGCACTCTAAAGAGTGTTCAGGTGAGAAATTGTAAACGTCCAGCAATTGCTCAGAGATGAAAAGTGCCAGCACTGAAAGCTGTTGCTAGCCAGCACCCTTCCTTGGAAGCGCTTTCACAGGCGCAGCAACACTGGGGCTTTGCGCTTCTATACGCACCAAGCGTCACGGTCCTTCTCTTTCCGTCTCGTAGACACGAGCTGAGAAATTGCAAACGTCAAGCAATTGCTCAGAGATGAAAAGTGCCAGCACTGAAAGCTCTTGCTAGCCAGCACCCTTCCTTGGAAGCGCTTTCACAGGCGCAGCAACACTTGGGCTTTGCGCTTCTCTACCCACCAAACGTCACGGTCATTCTCTTTCCGTCTCGTAGACACGAGCTGAGAAATTGCAAACGTCGAGCAATTGCTCAGAGATGAAAAGTGCCAGCACTGAAAGCTGTTGCTAGCCAGCACCCTTCCTTGGAAGCGCTTTTGTAGGCCTAAGAACACTGGGGCTCTGGGCTTCTCTAGCCACCTCATCTTCTGCTCATCCTCTCGCGCACTCTAAAGAGAGCTCAGGTGAGAAATTGCAAACGTCCAGCAATTGCTCAGAGATGAAAAGTGCCAGCACTGAAAGCTCTTGCTAGCCAGCACCCTTCCTTGGAAGCGCTTTTGTAGGCCTAAGAACACTGGGGCTCTGGGCTTCTCTACCCACCTCATCTTCTGCTCATCCTCTCGCGCACTCTAAAGAGAGCTCAGGTGAGAAATTGCAAACGTCCAGCAATTGCTCAGAGACGAAAAGTGCCAGCACTGAAAGCTCTTGCTAGCCAGCACCCTTCCTTGGAAGCGCTTTCACAGGCGCAGTAACACTGGGGCTTTGCGCTTCTCTACCCACCAAACATCACGGTCATTCTCTTTCCTTCTTGTAGACACGAGCTGAGAAATTGCAAACGTCGAGCAATTGCTCAGAGATGAAAAGTGCCAGCACTGAAAGCTCTTGCTAGCCAGCACCCTTCCTTGGAAGCGCTTTCACAGGAGCAGCAACACTGGGGCTTTGCGCTTCTCTAGCCACCAAACGTCACGGTCATTCTCTTTCCATCTCGTAGACACGAGCTGAGAAATTGCAAACGTCGAGCAATTGCTCAGAGATGAAAAGTGCCAGCACTGAAAGCTGTTGCTAGCCAGCACCCTTCCTTGGAAGCGCTTTTGTAGGCCTAAGAACACTGGGGCTCTGGGCTTCTCTAGCCACCTAATCTTCTGCTCATCCTCTCGCGCACTCTAAAGAGAGCTCAGGTGAGAAATTGCAAACGTCGAGCAATTGCTCAGAGATGAAAAGTGCCAGCACTGAAAGCTGTTGCTAGCCAGCACCCTTCCTTGCAAGTGCTTTCACAGGCGCAGCAACACTGGGGCTTTGCGCTTCTATACGCACCAAACGTCACGGTCATTCTCTTTCCGTCTCGTAGACACGAGCTGAGAAATTGCAAACGTCGAGCAATTGCTCAGAGATGAAAAGTGCCAGCACTGAAAGCTGTTGCTAGCCAGCACCCTTCCTTGGAAGCGCTTTTGTAGGCCTAAGAACACTGGGGCTCTGGGCTTCTCTAGCCACCTCATCTTCTGCTCATCCTCTCGCGCACTCTAAAGAGAGCTCAGGTGAGAAATTGCAAACGTCGAGCAATTGCTCAGAGATGAAAAGTGCCAGCACTGAAAGCTCTTGCTAGCCAGCACCCTTCCTTGGAAGCGCTTTCACAGGCGCAGCAACACTGGGGCTTTGCGCTTCTATACGCACCAAACGTCACGGTCCTTCTCTTTCCGTCTCGTAGACACGAGCTGAGAAATTGCAAACGTCGAGCAATTGCTCAGAGATGAAAAGTGCCAGCACTGAAAGCTCTTGCTAGCCAGCACCCTTCCTTGGAAGCGCTTTTGTAGGCCTAAGAACACTGGGGCTCTGGGCTTCTCTAGCCACCTCATCTTCTGCTCATCCTCTCGCGCACTCTAAAGAGAGCTCAGGTGAGAAATTGCAAACGTCCAGCAATTGCTCAGAGATGAAAAGTGCCAGCACTGAAAGCTCTTGCTAGCCAGCACCCTTCCTTGGAAGCGCTTTTGTAGGCCTAAGAACACTGGGGCTCTGGGCTTCTCTAGCCACCTCATCTTATGCTCATCCTCTCGCGCACTCTAAAGAGAGCTCAGGTGAGAAATTGCAAACGTCGAGCAATTGCTCAGAGATGAAAAGTGCCAGCACTGAAAGCTGTTGCTAGCCAGCACCCTTCCTTGGAAGTGCTTTCACAGGCGCAGTAACACTGGGGCTTTGCGCTTGTCTAGCCACGAAACGTCACGGTCATTCTCTTTCCATCTCGTAGACACAAGCTGAGAAATTGCAAACGTCGAGCAATTGCTCAGAGATGAAAAGTGCCAGCACTGAAAGCTGTTGCTAGCCAGCACCCTTCCTTGGAAGCGCTTTTGTAGGCCTAAGAACACTGGGGCTCTGGGCTTCTCTAGCCACCTCATCTACTGCTCATCCTCTCGCGCACTCTAAAGAGAGCTCAGGTGAGAAATTGCAAACGTCCAGCAATTGCTCAGAGATGAAAAGTGCCAGCACTGAAAGCTGTTGCTAGCCAGCACCCTTCCTTGGAAGTGCTTTCACAGGCGCAGTAACACTGGGGCTTTGCGCTTGTCTAGCCACCAAACGTCACGGTCATTCTCTTTCCATCTCGTAGACACGAGCTGAGAAATTGCAAACGTCCAGCAATTGCTCAGAGATGAAAAGTGCCAGCACTGAAAGCTCTTGCTAGCCAGCTCCCTTCCTTGGAAGCACTTTTGTAGGCCTAAGAACACTGGGGCTCTGGGCTTCTCTAGCCACCTCATCTTCTGCTCATCCTCTCGCGCACTCTAAAGAGAGCTCAGGTGAGAAATTGCAAACGTCGAGCAATTGCTCCGAGATGAAAAGTGCCAGCACTGAAAGCTCTTGCTAGCCAGCACCCTTCCTTGGAAGCGCTTTCACAGGCGCAGCAACACTGGGGCTTTGCGCTTCTCTACCCACCAAACGTCACGGTCCTTCTCTTTCCGTCTCGTAGACACGAGCTGAGAAATTGCAAACGTCGAGCAATTGCTCAGAGATGAAAAGTGCCAGCACTGAAAGCTGTTGCTAGCCAGCACCCTTCCTTGGAAGCGCTTTCACAGGCGCAGTAACACTGGGGCTTTGCGCTTCTCTACCCACCAAACATCACAGTCATTCTCTTTCCATCTTGTAGACACGAGCTGAGAAATTGCAAACGTCGAGCAATTGCTCAGAGATGAAAAGTGCCAGCACTGAAAGCTGTTGCTAGCCAGCACCCTTCCTTGGAAGCGCTTTTGTAGGCTTAAGAACACTGGGGCTCTGGGCTTCTCTAGCCACCTCATCTTCTGCTCATCCTCTCGCGCACTCTAAAGAGAGCTCAGGTGAGAAATTGCAAACGTCGAGCAATTGCTCAGAGATGAAAAGTGCCAGCACTGAAAGCTCTTGCTAGCCAGCACCCTTCCTTGGAAGCGCTTTCACAGGAGCAGCAACACTGGGGCTTTGGGCTTCTCTAGCCACCAAACGTCACGGTCATTCTCTTTCCATCTCGTAGACACGAGCTGAGAAATTGCAAACGTCCAGCAATTGCTCAGAGATGAAAAGTGCCAGCACTGAAAGCTGTTGCTAGCCAGCACCCTTCCTTGGAAGCGCTTTTGTAGGCCTAAGAACACTGGGGCTCTGGGCTTCTCTAGCCACCTCATCTTCTGCTCATCCTCTCGCGCACTCTAAAGAGAGCTCAGGTGAGAAATTGCAAACGTCCAGCAATTGCTCCGAGATGAAAAGTGCCAGCACTGAAAGCTGTTGCTAGCCAGCACCCTTCCTTGGAAGTGCTTTCACAGGCGCAGCAACACTGGGGCTTTGCGCTTCTATACGCACCAAACGTCACGGTCATTCTCTTTCCGTCTCGTAGACACGAGCTGAGAAATTGCAAACGTCCAGCAATTGCTCCGAGATGAAAAGTGCCAGCACTGAAAGCTGTTGCTAGCCAGCACCCTTCCTTGGAAGCGCTTTTGTAGGCCTAAGAACACTGGGGCTCTGGGCTTCTCTAGCCACCTCATCTTCTGCTCATCCTCTCGCGCACTCTAAAGAGAGCTCAGGTGAGAAATTGCAAACGTCCAGCAATTGCTCAGAGATGAAAAGTGCCAGCACTGAAAGCTCTTGCTAGCCAGCACCCTTCCTTGGAAGCGCTTTTGTAGGCCTAAGAACACTGGGGCTCTGGGCTTCTCTAGCCACCTCATCTTCTGCTCATCCTCTCGCGCACTCTAAAGAGAGCTCAGGTGAGAAATTGCAAACGTCGAGCAATTGCTCAGAGATGAAAAGTGCCAGCACTGAAAGCTCTTGCTAGCCAGCACCCTTCCTTGGAAGCGCTTTCACAGGCGCAGCAACACTGGGGCTTTGCGCTTGTCTAGCCACCAAACGTCACGGTCATTCCCTTTCCATCTCGTAGACACGAGCTGAGAAATTGCAAACGTCGAGCAATTGCTCAGAGATGAAAAGTGCCAGCACTGAAAGCTCTTGCTAGCCAGCCCCCTTCCTTGGAAGCGCTTTTGTAGGCCTAAGAACACTGGGGCTCTGGGCTTCTCTAGCCACCTAATCTTCTGCTCATCCTCTCGCGCACTCTAAAGAGAGTTCAGGTGAGAAATTGCAAACGTCCAGCAATTGCTCAGAGATGAAAAGTGCCAGCACTGAAAGCTCTTGCTAGCCAGCACCCTTCCTTGGAAGCGCTTTCACAGGTGCAGCAACACTGGGGCTTTGCGCTTCTCTAGCCACCAAAAGTCACGGTCCTTCTCTTTCCGTCTCGTAGGCACGAGCTGAGAAATTGCAAACGTCGAGCAATTGCTCCGAGATAAAAAGTGCCAGCACTGAAAGCTCTTGCTAGCCAGCACCCTTCCTTGGAAGCGCTTTCACAGGCGCAGCAACACTGGGGCTTTGCGCTTCTATACGCACCAAACGTCACGGTCATTCTCTTTCCGTCGGTAGACACGAGCTGAGAAATTGCAAACGTCAAGCAATTGCTCAGAGATGAAAAGTGCCAGCACTGAAAGCTGTTGCTAGCCAGCACCCTTCCTTGGAAGTGCTTTCACAGGCGCAGCAACACTGGGGCTTTGCGCTTCTATACGCACCAAATGTCACGGTCCTTCTCTTTCCGTCTTGTAGACACGAGCTGAGAAATTGCAAACGTCGAGCAATTGCTCAGAGATGAAAAGTGCCAGCACTGAAAGCTGTTGCTAGCCAGCACCCTTCCTTGGAAGCGCTTTTGTAGGCCTAAGAACACTGGGGCTCTGGGCTTCTCTAGCCACCTCATCTTCTGCTCATCCTCTCGCGCACTCTAAAGAGAGCTCAGGTAAGAAATTGCAAACGTCGAGCAATTGCTCAGAGATGAAAAGTGCCAGCACTGAAAGCTGTTGCTAGCCAGCACCCTTCCTTGGAAGCGCTTTCACAGGAGCAGCAACACTGGAGCTTTGCGCTTCTCTAGCCACCAAGCGTCACGGTCCTTCTCTTTCCGTCTCGTAGAAACGAGCTGAGAAATTGCAAACGTCGAGCAATTGCTCCGAGATGAAAAGTGCCAGCACTGAAAGCTGTTGCTAGCCAGCACCCTTCCTTGGAAGCGCTTTCACAGGCGCAGTAACACTGGGGCTTTGCACTTCTGTACGCACCAAACGTCACGGTCATTCTCTTTCCGTCTCGTAGACACGAGCTGAGAAATTGCAAACGTCGAGCAATTGCTCAGAGATGAAAAGTGCCAGCACTGAAAGCTCTTGCTAGCCAGCACCCTTCCTTGGAAGCGCTTTCACAGGCGCAGCAACACTGGGGCTTTGCGCTTCTCTAGCCATCAAACGTCATGGTCATTCTCTTTCCATCTCGTAGACATGAGCTGAGAAATTGCAAACGTCCAGCAATTGCTCAGAGATGAAAAGTGCCAGCACTGAAAGCTGTTGCTAGCCAGCACCCTTCCTTGGAAGCGCTTTCACAGGCGCAGCAACACTGGGGCTTTGCGCTTCTATACGCACCAAACGTCACGGTCATTCTCTTTCCGTCTCGTAGACACGAGCTGAGAAATTGCAAACGTCCAGCAATTGCTCCGAGATGAAAAGTGCCAGCACTGAAAGCTGTTGCTAGCCAGCCCCCTTCCTTGGAAGCGCTTTTGTAGGCCTAAGAACACTGGGGCTCTGGGCTTCTCTAGCCACCTCATCTTCTGCTCATCCTCTCGCGCACTCTAAAGAGAGTTCAGGTGAGAAATTGTAAACGTCGAGCAATTGCTCAGAGATGAAAAGTGCCAGCACTGAAAGCTCTTGCTAGCCAGCACCCTTCCTTGGAAGCGCTTTCACAGGTGCAGCAACACTGGGGCTTTGCGCTTCTCTAGCCACCAAACGTCACGGTCCTTCTCTTTCCGTCTCGTAGACACGAGCTGAGAAATTGCAAACGTCGAGCAATTCCTCCGAGATAAAAAGTGCCAGCACTGAAAGCTGTTGCTAGCCAGCAGCCTTCCTTGGAAGCGCTTTCACAGGCGCAGCAACACTGGGGCTTTGCGCTTCTATACGCACCAAACGTCACGGTCATTCTCTTTCCGTCTCGTAGACACGAGCTGAGAAATTGCAAACGTCGAGCAATTGCTCAGAGATGAAAAGTGCCAGCACTGAAAGCTGTTGCTAGCCAGCAGCCTTCCTTGGAAGCGCTTTCACAGGCGCAGCAACACTGGGGCTTTGCGCTTCTCTAGCCACCAAACGTCACGGTCATTCTCTTTCCGTCTCGTAGACACGAGCTGAGAAATTGCAAACGTCGACCAATTGCTCAGAGATGAAAAGTGCCAGCACTGAAAGCTGTTGCTAGCCAGCACCCTTCCTTGGAAGCGCTTTCACAGGCGCAGCAACACTGGGGCTTTGCGCTTCTATACGCACCAAACGTCACGGTCCTTCTCTTTCCGTCTTGTAGACACGAGCTGAGAAATTGCAAACGTCGAGCAATTGCTCAGAGATGAAAAGTGCCAGCACTGAAAGCTGTTGCTAGCCAGCACCCTTCCTTGGAAGCGCTTTTGTAGGCCTAAGAACACTGGGGCTCTGGGCTTCTCTAGCCACCTAATCTTCTGCTCATCCTCTCGCGCACTCTAAAGAGAGCTCAGGTAAGAAATTGCAAACGTCGAGCAATTGCTCAGAGATGAAAAGTGCCAGCACTGAAAGCTGTTGCTAGCCAGCACCCTTCCTTGGAAGCGCTTTCACAGGAGCAGCAACACTGGGGCTTTGCGCTTCTCTAGCCACCAAGCGTCACGGTCCTTCTCTTTCCGTCTCGTAGACACGAGCTGAGAAATTGCAAACGTCAAGCAATTGCTCAGAGATGAAAAGTGCCAGCACTGAAAGCTGTTGCTAGCCAGCACCCTTCCTTGGAAGCGCTTTCACAGGCGCAGTAACACTGGGGCTTTGCACTTCTGTACGCACCAAACGTCACGGTCCTTCTCTTTCCGTCTCCTAGACACGAGCTGAGAAATTGCAAACGTCGAGCAATTGCTCAGAGATGAAAAGTGCCACCACTGAAAGCTGTTGCTAGCCAGCACCCTTCCTTGGAAGCGCTTTCACAGGCGCAGCAACACTGGGGCTTTGCGCTTCTCTAGGCATCAAACGTCATGGCCATTCTCTTTCCATCTCGTAGACACGATCTGAGAAATTGCAAACGTCCAGCAATTGCTCAGAGATGAAAAGTGCCAGCACTGAAAGCTGTTGCTAGCCAGCCCCCTTCCTTGGAAGCGCTTTTGTAGGCCTAAGAACACTGGGGCTCTGGGCTTCTCTAGCCACCTAATCTTCTGCTCATCCTCTCGCGCACTCTAAAGAGAGTTCAGGTGAGAAATTGTAAACGTCCAGCAATTGCTCAGAGATGAAAAGTGCCAGCACTGAAAGCTCTTGCTAGCCAGCACCCTTCCTTGGAAGCGCTTTCACAGGCGCAGCAACACTGGGGCTTTGCGCTTCTATACGCACCAAACGTCACGGTCCTTCTCTTTCCGTCTCGTAGACACGAGCTGAGAAATTGCAAACGTCGAGCAATTGCTCAGAGATGAAAAGTGCCAGCACTGAAAGCTCTTGCTAGCCAGCACCCTTCCTTGGAAGCGCTTTCACAGGAGCAGCAACACTGGGGCTTTGCGCTTCTATACGCACCAAACGTCACGGTCATTCTCTTTCCGTCTCGTAGACACGAGCTGAGAAATTGCAAACGTCGAGCAATTGCTCCGAGATGAAAAGTGCCAGCACTGAAAGATCTTGCTAGCCAGCACCCTTCCTTGGAAGCGCTTTCACAGGCGCAGCAACACTGGGGCTTTGCGCTTCTATACGCACCAAATGTCACGGTCCTTCTCTTTCCGTCTTGTAGACACGAGCTGAGAAATTGCAAACGTCGAGCAATTGCTCAGAGATGAAAAGTGCCAGCACTGAAAGCTGTTGCTAGCCAGCACCCTTCCTTGGAAGCGCTTTCACAGGCGCAGCAACACTGGGGCTTTGCGCTTCTATACGCACCAAATGTCACGGTCCTTCTCTTTCCGTCTTGTAGACACGAGCTGAGAAATTGCAAACGTCCAGCAATTGCTCAGAGATGAAAAGTGCGAGCACTGAAAGCTCTTGCTAGCCAGCACCCTTCCTTGGAAGCGCTTTCACAGGAGCAGCAACACTGGGGCTTTGGGCTTCTCTAGCCACCAAACGTCACGGTCATTCTCTTTCCATCTCGTAGACACGAGCTGAGAAATTGCAAACGTCGAGCAATTGCTCAGAGATGAAAAGTGCCAGCACTGAAAGCTCTTGCTAGCCAGCCCCCTTCCTTGGAAGCGCTTTTGTAGGCCTAAGAACACTGGGGCTCTGGGCTTCTCTAGCCACCTAATCTTCTGCTCATCCTCTCGCGCACTCTAAAGAGAGCTCAGGTGAGAAATTGCAAACGTCCAGCAATTGCTCCGAGATGAAAAGTGCCAGCACTGAAAGCTGTTGCTAGCCAGCACCCTTCCTTGGAAGTGCTTTCACAGGCGCAGCAACACTGGGGCTTTGCGCTTCTATACGCACCAAACGTCACGGTCATTCTCTTTCCGTCTCGTAGACACGAGCTGAGAAATTGCAAACGTCCAGCAATTGCTCCGAGATGAAAAGTGCCAGCACTGAAAGCTGTTGCTAGCCAGCACCCTTCCTTGGAAGCGCTTTTGTAGGCCTAAGAACACTGGGGCTCTGGGCTTCTCTAGCCACCTCATCTTCTGCTCATCCTCTCGCGCACTCTAAAGAGAGCTCAGGTGAGAAATTGCAAACGTCCAGCAATTGCTCAGAGATGAAAAGTGCCAGCACTGAAAGCTCTTGCTAGCCAGCACCCTTCCTTGGAAGCGCTTTTGTAGGCCTAAGAACACTGGGGCTCTGGGCTTCTCTAGCCACCTCATCTTCTGCTCATCCTCTCGCGCACTCTAAAGAGAGCTCAGGTGAGAAATTGCAAACGTCGAGCAATTGCTCAGAGATGAAAAGTGCCAGCACTGAAAGCTCTTGCTAGCCAGCACCCTTCCTTGGAAGCGCTTTCACAGGCGCAGCAACACTGGGGCTTTGCGCTTGTCTAGCCACCAAACGTCACGGTCATTCCCTTTCCATCTCGTAGACACGAGCTGAGAAATTGCAAACGTCGAGCAATTGCTCAGAGATGAAAAGTGCCAGCACTGAAAGCTCTTGCTAGCCAGCCCCCTTCCTTGGAAGCGCTTTTGTAGGCCTAAGAACACTGGGGCTCTGGGCTTCTCTAGCCACCTAATCTTCTGCTCATCCTCTCGCGCACTCTAAAGAGAGTTCAGGTGAGAAATTGCAAACGTCCAGCAATTGCTCAGAGATGAAAAGTGCCAGCACTGAAAGCTCTTGCTAGCCAGCACCCTTCCTTGGAAGCGCTTTCACAGGTGCAGCAACACTGGGGCTTTGCGCTTCTCTAGCCACCAAACGTCACGGTCCTTCTCTTTCCGTCTCGTAGACACGAGCTGAGAAATTGCAAACGTCGAGCAATTGCTCCGAGATAAAAAGTGCCAGCACTGAAAGCTCTTGCTAGCCAGCACCCTTCCTTGGAAGCGCTTTCACAGGCGCAGCAACACTGGGGCTTTGCGCTTCTATACGCACCAAACGTCACGGTCATTCTCTTTCCGTCGGTAGACACGAGCTGAGAAATTGCAAACGTCAAGCAATTGCTCAGAGATGAAAAGTGCCAGCACTGAAAGCTGTTGCTAGCCAGCACCCTTCCTTGGAAGTGCTTTCACAGGCGCAGCAACACTGGGGCTTTGCGCTTCTATACGCACCAAATGTCACGGTCCTTCTCTTTCCGTCTTGTAGACACGAGCTGAGAAATTGCAAACGTCGAGCAATTGCTCAGAGATGAAAAGTGCCAGCACTGAAAGCTGTTGCTAGCCAGCACCCTTCCTTGGAAGCGCTTTTGTAGGCCTAAGAACACTGGGGCTCTGGGCTTCTCTAGCCACCTCATCTTCTGCTCATCCTCTCGCGCACTCTAAAGAGAGCTCAGGTAAGAAATTGCAAACGTCGAGCAATTGCTCAGAGATGAAAAGTGCCAGCACTGAAAGCTGTTGCTAGCCAGCACCCTTCCTTGGAAGCGCTTTCACAGGAGCAGCAACACTGGAGCTTTGCGCTTCTCTAGCCACCAAGCGTCACGGTCCTTCTCTTTCCGTCTCGTAGAAACGAGCTGAGAAATTGCAAACGTCGAGCAATTGCTCCGAGATGAAAAGTGCCAGCACTGAAAGCTGTTGCTAGCCAGCACCCTTCCTTGGAAGCGCTTTCACAGGCGCAGTAACACTGGGGCTTTGCACTTCTGTACGCACCAAACGTCACGGTCATTCTCTTTCCGTCTCGTAGACACGAGCTGAGAAATTGCAAACGTCGAGCAATTGCTCAGAGATGAAAAGTGCCAGCACTGAAAGCTCTTGCTAGCCAGCACCCTTCCTTGGAAGCGCTTTCACAGGCGCAGCAACACTGGGGCTTTGCGCTTCTCTAGCCATCAAACGTCATGGTCATTCTCTTTCCATCTCGTAGACATGAGCTGAGAAATTGCAAACGTCCAGCAATTGCTCAGAGATGAAAAGTGCCAGCACTGAAAGCTGTTGCTAGCCAGCACCCTTCCTTGGAAGCGCTTTCACAGGCGCAGCAACACTGGGGCTTTGCGCTTCTATACGCACCAAACGTCACGGTCATTCTCTTTCCGTCTCGTAGACACGAGCTGAGAAATTGCAAACGTCCAGCAATTGCTCCGAGATGAAAAGTGCCAGCACTGAAAGCTGTTGCTAGCCAGCCCCCTTCCTTGGAAGCGCTTTTGTAGGCCTAAGAACACTGGGGCTCTGGGCTTCTCTAGCCACCTCATCTTCTGCTCATCCTCTCGCGCACTCTAAAGAGAGTTCAGGTGAGAAATTGTAAACGTCGAGCAATTGCTCAGAGATGAAAAGTGCCAGCACTGAAAGCTCTTGCTAGCCAGCACCCTTCCTTGGAAGCGCTTTCACAGGTGCAGCAACACTGGGGCTTTGCGCTTCTCTAGCCACCAAACGTCACGGTCCTTCTCTTTCCGTCTCGTAGACACGAGCTGAGAAATTGCAAACGTCGAGCAATTCCTCCGAGATAAAAAGTGCCAGCACTGAAAGCTGTTGCTAGCCAGCCCCCTTCCTTGGAAGCGCTTTCACAGGCGCAGCAACACTGGGGCTTTGCGCTTCTATACGCACCAAACGTCACGGTCATTCTCTTTCCGTCTCGTAGACACGAGCTGAGAAATTGCAAACGTCGAGCAATTGCTCAGAGATGAAAAGTGCCAGCACTGAAAGCTGTTGCTAGCCAGCAGCCTTCCTTGGAAGCGCTTTCACAGGCGCAGCAACACTGGGGCTTTGCGCTTCTCTAGCCACCAAACGTCACGGTCATTCTCTTTCCGTCTCGTAGACACGAGCTGAGAAATTGCAAACGTCGACCAATTGCTCAGAGATGAAAAGTGCCAGCACTGAAAGCTGTTGCTAGCCAGCACCCTTCCTTGGAAGCGCTTTCACAGGCGCAGCAACACTGGGGCTTTGCGCTTCTATACGCACCAAACGTCACGGTCCTTCTCTTTCCGTCTTGTAGACACGAGCTGAGAAATTGCAAACGTCGAGCAATTGCTCAGAGATGAAAAGTGCCAGCACTGAAAGCTGTTGCTAGCCAGCACCCTTCCTTGGAAGCGCTTTTGTAGGCCTAAGAACACTGGGGCTCTGGGCTTCTCTAGCCACCTAATCTTCTGCTCATCCTCTCGCGCACTCTAAAGAGAGCTCAGGTAAGAAATTGCAAACGTCGAGCAATTGCTCAGAGATGAAAAGTGCCAGCACTGAAAGCTGTTGCTAGCCAGCACCCTTCCTTGGAAGCGCTTTCACAGGAGCAGCAACACTGGGGCTTTGCGCTTCTCTAGCCACCAAGCGTCACGGTCCTTCTCTTTCCGTCTCCTAGACACGAGCTGAGAAATTGCAAACGTCGAGCAATTGCTCAGAGATGAAAAGTGCCAGCACTGAAAGCTGTTGCTAGCCAGCACCCTTCCTTGGAAGCGCTTTCACAGGCGCAGTAACACTGGGGCTTTGCACTTCTGTACGCACCAAACGTCACGGTCCTTCTCTTTCCGTCTCCTAGACACGAGCTGAGAAATTGCAAACGTCGAGCAATTGCTCAGAGATGAAAAGTGCCAGCACTGAAAGCTGTTGCTAGCCAGCACCCTTCCTTGGAAGCGCTTTCACAGGCGCAGCAACACTGGGGCTTTGCGCTTCTCTAGGCATCAAACGTCATGGTCATTCTCTTTCCATCTCGTAGACACGATCTGAGAAATTGCAAACGTCCAGCAATTGCTCAGAGATGAAAAGTGCCAGCACTGAAAGCTGTTGCTAGCCAGCCCCCTTCCTTGGAAGCGCTTTTGTAGGCCTAAGAACACTGGGGCTCTGGGCTTCTCTAGCCACCTAATCTTCTGCTCATCCTCTCGCGCACTCTAAAGAGAGTTCAGGTGAGAAATTGTAAACGTCCAGCAATTGCTCAGAGATGAAAAGTGCCAGCACTGAAAGCTCTTGCTAGCCAGCACCCTTCCTTGGAAGCGCTTTCACAGGCGCAGCAACACTGGGGCTTTGCGCTTCTATACGCACCAAACGTCACGGTCCTTCTCTTTCCGTCTCGTAGACACGAGCTGAGAAATTGCAAACGTCGAGCAATTGCTCAGAGATGAAAAGTGCCAGCACTGAAAGCTCTTGCTAGCCAGCACCCTTCCTTGGAAGCGCTTTCACAGGAGCAGCAACACTGGGGCTTTGCGCTTCTATACGCACCAAACGTCACGGTCATTCTCTTTCCGTCTCGTAGACACGAGCTGAGAAATTGCAAACGTCGAGCAATTGCTCCGAGATGAAAAGTGCCAGCACTGAAAGATCTTGCTAGCCAGCACCCTTCCTTGGAAGCGCTTTCACAGGCGCAGCAACACTGGGGCTTTGCGCTTCTCTAGCCACCAAACGTCACGGTCATTCTCTTTCCGTCGGTAGACACGAGCTGAGAAATTGCAAACGTCGAGCAATTGCTCAGAGATGAAAAGTGCCAGCACTGAAAGCTGTTGCTAGCCAGCACCCTTCCTTGGAAGCGCTTTCACAGGCGCAGCAACACTGGGGCTTTGCGCTTCTATACGCACCAAATGTCACGGTCCTTCTCTTTCCGTCTTGTAGACACGAGCTGAGAAATTGCAAACGTCCAGCAATTGCTCAGAGATGAAAAGTGCCAGCACTGAAAGCTCTTGCTAGCCAGCACCCTTCCTTGGAAGCGCTTTTGTAGGCCTAAGAACACTGGGGCTCTGGGCTTCTCTAGCCACCTAATCTTCTGCTCACCCTCTCGCGCACTCTAAAGAGAGCTCAGGTAAGAAATTGCAAACGTCGAGCAATTGCTCAGAGATGAAAAGTGCCAGCACTGAAAGCTGTTGCTAGCCAGCACCCTTCCTTGGAAGCGCTTTCACAGGAGCAGCAACACTGGGGCTTTGCGCTTCTCTAGCCACCAAGCGTCACGGTCCTTCTCTTTCCGTCTCGTAGAAACGAGCTGAGAAATTGCAAACGTCGAGCAATTGCTCAGAGATGAAAAGTGCCAGCACTGAAAGCTGTTGCTAGCCAGCACCCTTCCTTGGAAGCGCTTTTGTAGGCCTAAGAACACTGGGGCTCTGGGCTTCTCTAGCCACCTCATCTTCTGCTCATCCTCTCGCGCACTCTAAAGAGAGCTCAGGTGAGAAATTGCAAACGTCGAGCAATTGCTCCGAGATGAAAAGTGCCAGCACTGAAAGCTGTTGCTAGCCAGCACCCTTCCTTGGAAGCGCTTTTGTACGCCTAAGAACACTGGGGCTCTGGGCTTCTTTAGCCACCTAATCTTCTGCTCATCCTCTCGCGCACTCTAAAGAGAGCTCAGGTGAGAAATTGCAAACGTCGAGCAATTGCTCAGAGATGAAAAGTGCCAGCACTGAAAGCTGTTGCTAGCCAGCACCCTTCCTTGGAAGTGCTTTCACAGGCGCAGTAACACTGGGGCTTTGCGCTTGTCTAGCCACCAAACGTCACGGTCCTTCTCTTTCCATCTCGTAGACACGAGCTGAGAAATTGCAAACGTCGAGCAATTGCTCAGAGATGAAAAGTGCCAGCACTGAAAGCTGTTGCTAGCCAGCACCCTTCCTTGGAAGCGCTTTCACAGGCGCAGCAACACTGGGGCTTTGCGCTTCTATACGCACCAAATGTCACGGTCCTTCTCTTTCCGTCTTGTAGACACGAGCTGAGAAATTGCAAACGTCGAGCAATTGCTCAGAGATGAAAAGTGCCAGCACTGAAAGCTGTTGCTAGCCAGCACCCTTCCTTGGAAGCGCTTTTGTAGGCCTAAGAACACTGGGGCTCTGGGCTTCTCTAGCCACCTCATCTTCTGCTCATCCTCTCGCGCACTCTAAAGAGAGCTCAGGTAAGAAATTGCAAACGTCGAGCAATTGCTCAGAGATGAAAAGTGCCAGCACTGAAAGCTCTTGCTAGCCAGCACCCTTCCTTGGAAGCGCTTTCACAGGAGCAGCAACACTGGGGCTTTGCGCTTCTCTAGCCACCAAGCGTCACGGTCCTTCTCTTTCCGTCTCGTAGACACGAGCTGAGAAATTGCAAACGTCGAGCAATTGCTCAGAGATGAAAAGTGCCAGCACTGAAAGCTGTTGCTAGCCAGCACCCTTCCTTGGAAGCGCTTTTGTAGGCCTAAGAACACTGGGGCTCTGGGCTTCTCTAGCCACCTCATCTTCTGCTCATCCTCTCGCGCACTCTAAAGAGAGCTCAGGTGAGAAATTGCAAACGTCGAGCAATTGCTCAGAGATGAAAAGTGCCAGCACTGAAAGCTGTTGCTAGCCAGCACCCTTCCTTGGAAGCGCTTTTGTAGGCCTAACAACACTGGGGCTCTGGGCTTCTCTAGCCACCTCATCTTCTGCTCATCCTCTCGCGCACTCTAAAGAGAGCTCAGGTGAGAAATTGCAAACGTCCAGCAATTGCTCAGAGACGAAAAGTGCCAGCACTGAAAGCTCTTGCTAGCCAGCACCCTTCCTTGGAAGTGCTTTCACAGGCGCAGCAACACTGGGGCTTTGCGCTTCTCTAGCCACCAAACGTCACGTTCCTTCTCTTTCCGTCTCCTAGACACGAGCTGAGAAATTGCAAACGTCGAGCAATTGCTCAGAGATGAAAAGTGCCAGCACTGAAAGCTCTTGCTAGCCAGCACCCTTCCTTGGAAGCGCTTTCACAGGCGCAGCAACACTGGGGCTTTGCGCTTCTCTAGCCACCAAACATCACGGTCATTCTCTTTCCGTCTCGTAGACACGAGCTGAGAAATTGCAAAAGTCCAGCAATTGCTCCGAGATGAAAAGTGCCAGCACTGAAAGCTCTTGCTAGCCAGCACCCTTCCTTGGAAGTGCTTTTGTAGGCCTAAGAACACTGGGGCTCTGGGCTTCTCTAGCCACCTCATCTTCTGCTCATCCTCTCGCGCACTCTAAAGAGAGCTCAGGTGAGAAATTGCAAACGTCCAGCAATTGCTCAGAGATGAAAAGTGCCAGCACTGAAAGCTGTTGCTAGCCAGCACCCTTCCTTGGAAGCGCTTTCACAGGCGCAGCAACACTGGGGCTTTGCGCTTCTCTAGGCATCAAACGTCATGGTCATTCTCTTTCCATCTCGTAGACACGATCTGAGAAATTGCAAACGTCCAGCAATTGCTCAGAGATGAAAAGTGCCAGCACTGAAAGCTGTTGCTAGCCAGCCCCCTTCCTTGGAAGCGCTTTTGTAGGCCTAAGAACACTGGGGCTCTGGGCTTCTCTAGCCACCTAATCTTCTGCTCATCCTCTCGCGCACTCTAAAGAGAGTTCAGGTGAGAAATTGTAAACGTCCAGCAATTGCTCAGAGATGAAAAGTGCCAGCACTGAAAGCTCTTGCTAGCCAGCACCCTTCCTTGGAAGCGCTTTCACAGGCGCAGCAACACTGGGGCTTTGCGCTTCTATACGCACCAAACGTCACGGTCCTTCTCTTTCCGTCTCGTAGACACGAGCTGAGAAATTGCAAACGTCGAGCAATTGCTCAGAGATGAAAAGTGCCAGCACTGAAAGCTCTTGCTAGCCAGCACCCTTCCTTGGAAGCGCTTTCACAGGAGCAGCAACACTGGGGCTTTGCGCTTCTATACGCACCAAACGTCACGGTCATTCTCTTTCCGTCTCGTAGACACGAGCTGAGAAATTGCAAACGTCGAGCAATTGCTCCGAGATGAAAAGTGCCAGCACTGAAAGATCTTGCTAGCCAGCACCCTTCCTTGGAAGCGCTTTCACAGGCGCAGCAACACTGGGGCTTTGCGCTTCTCTAGCCACCAAACGTCACGGTCATTCTCTTTCCGTCGGTAGACACGAGCTGAGAAATTGCAAACGTCGAGCAATTGCTCAGAGATGAAAAGTGCCAGCACTGAAAGCTGTTGCTAGCCAGCACCCTTCCTTGGAAGCGCTTTCACAGGCGCAGCAACACTGGGGCTTTGCGCTTCTATACGCACCAAATGTCACGGTCCTTCTCTTTCCGTCTTGTAGACACGAGCTGAGAAATTGCAAACGTCCAGCAATTGCTCAGAGATGAAAAGTGCCAGCACTGAAAGCTCTTGCTAGCCAGCACCCTTCCTTGGAAGCGCTTTTGTAGGCCTAAGAACACTGGGGCTATGGGCTTCTCTAGCCACCTAATCTTCTGCTCACCCTCTCGCGCACTCTAAAGAGAGCTCAGGTAAGAAATTGCAAACGTCGAGCAATTGCTCAGAGATGAAAAGTGCCAGCACTGAAAGCTGTTGCTAGCCAGCACCCTTCCTTGGAAGCGCTTTCACAGGAGCAGCAACACTGGGGCTTTGCGCTTCTCTAGCCACCAAGCGTCACGGTCCTTCTCTTTCCGTCTCGTAGAAACGAGCTGAGAAATTGCAAACGTCGAGCAATTGCTCAGAGATGAAAAGTGCCAGCACTGAAAGCTGTTGCTAGCCAGCACCCTTCCTTGGAAGCGCTTTTGTAGGCCTAAGAACACTGGGGCTCTGGGCTTCTCTAGCCACCTCATCTTCTGCTCATCCTCTCGCGCACTCTAAAGAGAGCTCAGGTGAGAAATTGCAAACGTCGAGCAATTGCTCCGAGATGAAAAGTGCCAGCACTGAAAGCTCTTGCTAGCCAGCACCCTTCCTTGGAAGCGCTTTTGTAGGCCTAAGAACACTGGGGCTCTGGGCTTCTTTAGCCACCTAATCTTCTGCTCATCCTCTCGCGCACTCTAAAGAGAGCTCAGGTGAGAAATTGCAAACGTCGAGCAATTGCTCAGAGATGAAAAGTGCCAGCACTGAAAGCTGTTGCTAGCCAGCACCCTTCCTTGGAAGTGCTTTCACAGGCGCAGTAACACTGGGGCTTTGCGCTTGTCTAGCCACCAAACGTCACGGTCCTTCTCTTTCCATCTCGTAGACACGAGCTGAGAAATTGCAAACGTCGAGCAATTGCTCAGAGATGAAAAGTGCCAGCACTGAAAGCTGTTGCTAGCCAGCACCCTTCCTTGGAAGCGCTTTCACAGGCGCAGCAACACTGGGGCTTTGCGCTTCTATACGCACCAAATGTCACGGTCCTTCTCTTTCCGTCTTGTAGACACGAGCTGAGAAATTGCAAACGTCGAGCAATTGCTCCGAGATGAAAAGTGCCAGCACTGAAAGCTGTTGCTAGCCAGCACCCTTCCTTGGAAGCGCTTTTGTAGGCCTAAGAACACTGGGGCTCTGGGCTTCTCTAGCCACCTCATCTTCTGCTCATCCTCTCGCGCACTCTAAAGAGAGCTCAGGTAAGAAATTGCAAACGTCGAGCAATTGCTCAGAGATGAAAAGTGCCAGCACTGAAAGCTGTTGCTAGCCAGCACCCTTCCTTGGAAGCGCTTTCACAGGAGCAGCAACACTGGGGCTTTGCGCTTCTCTAGCCACCAAGCGTCACGGTCCTTCTCTTTCCGTCTCGTAGACACGAGCTGAGAAATTGCAAACGTCGAGCAATTGCTCAGAGATGAAAAGTGCCAGCACTGAAAGCTGTTGCTAGCCAGCACCCTTCCTTGGAAGCGCTTTTGTAGGCCTAAGAACACTGGGGCTCTGGGCTTCTCTAGCCACCTCATCTTCTGCTCATCCTCTCGCGCACTCTAAAGAGAGCTCAGGTGAGAAATTGCAAACGTCGAGCAATTGCTCAGAGATGAAAAGTGCCAGCACTGAAAGCTGTTGCTAGCCAGCACCCTTCCTTGGAAGCGCTTTTGTAGGCCTAACAACACTGGGGCTCTGGGCTTCTCTAGCCACCTCATCTTCTGCTCATCCTCTCGCGCACTCTAAAGAGAGCTCAGGTGAGAAATTGCAAACGTCCAGCAATTGCTCAGAGACGAAAAGTGCCAGCACTGAAAGCTCTTGCTAGCCAGCACCCTTCCTTGGAAGTGCTTTCACAGGCGCAGCAACACTGGGGCTTTGCGCTTCTCTAGCCACCAAACGTCACGTTCCTTCTCTTTCCGTCTCCTAGACACGAGCTGAGAAATTGCAAACGTCGAGCAATTGCTCAGAGATGAAAAGTGCCAGCACTGAAAGCTGTTGCTAGCCAGCACCCTTCCTTGGAAGCGCTTTCACAGGCGCAGCAACACTGGGGCTTTGCGCTTCTCTAGCCACCAAACATCACGGTCATTCTCTTTCCGTCTCGTAGACACGAGCTGAGAAATTGCAAAAGTCCAGCAATTGCTCCGAGATGAAAAGTGCCAGCACTGAAAGCTCTTGCTAGCCAGCACCCTTCCTTGGAAGTGCTTTTGTAGGCCTAAGAACACTGGGGCTCTGGGCTTCTCTAGCCACCTCATCTTCTGCTCATCCTCTCGCGCACTCTAAAGAGAGCTCAGGTGAGAAATTGCAAACGTCCAGCAATTGCTCAGAGATGAAAAGTGCCAGCACTGAAAGCTGTTGCTAGCCAGCACCCTTCCTTGGAAGCGCTTTCACAGGCGCAGCAACACTGGGGCTTTGCGCTTCTCTAGCCACCAAACGTCACGGTCATTCTCTTTCCGTCGGTAGACACGAGCTGAGAAATTGCAAACGTCGAGCAATTGCTCAGAGATGAAAAGTGCCAGCACTGAAAGCTGTTGCTAGCCAGCACCCTTCCTTGGAAGCGCTTTCACAGGCGCAGAAACACTGGGGCTTTGCGCTTCTCTAGCCACCAAGCGTCACGGTCCTTCTCTTTCCATCTCGTAGACACGAGCTGAGAAATTGTAAACGTCGAGCAATTGCTCAGAGATGAAAAGTGCCAGCACTGAAAGCTCTTGCTAGCCAGCACCCTTCCTTGGAAGCGCTTTCACAGGAGCAGCAACACTGGGGCTTTGCGCTTCTATACGCACCAAACGTCACGGTCATTCTCTTTCCATCTCGTAGACACGAGCTGAGAAATTGCAAACGTCGAGCAATTGCTCAGAGATGAAAAGTGCCAGCACTGAAAGCTGTTGCTAGCCAGCACCCTTCCTTGGAAGCGCTTTTGTAGGCCTAAGAACACTGGGGCTCTGGGCTTCTCTAGCCACCTCATCTTCTGCTCATCCTCTCGCGCACTCTAAAGAGAGCTCAGGTGAGAAATTGCAAACGTCCAGCAATTGCTCAGAGATGAAAAGTGCCAGCACTGAAAGCTCTTGCTAGCCAGCACCCTTCCTTGGAAGTGCTTTCACAGGCGCAGCAACACTGGGGCTTTGCGCTTCTATACGCACCAAACGTCACGGTCATTCTCTTTCCGTCTCGTAGACACGAGCTGAGAAATTGCAAACGTCCAGCAATTGCTCCGAGATGAAAAGTGCCAGCACTGAAAGCTGTTGCTAGCCAGCACCCTTCCTTGGAAGCGCTTTTGTAGGCCTAAGAACACAGGGGCTCTGGGCTTCTCTAGCCACCTCATCTTCTGCTCATCCTCTCGCGCACTCTAAAGAGAGCTCAGGTGAGAAATTGCAAACGTCCAGCAATTGCTCAGAGATGAAAAGTGCCAGCACTGAAAGCTGTTGCGAGCCAGCACCCTTCCTTGGAAGCGCTTTTGTAGGCCTAAGAACACTGGGGCTCTGGGCTTCTCTAGCCACCTAATCTTCTGCTCATCCTCTCGCGCACTCTAAAGAGAGCTCAGGTGAGAAATTGCAAACGTCCAGCAATTGCTCAGAGATGAAAAGTGCCAGCACTGAAAGCTCTTGCTAGCCAGCACCCTTCCTTGGAAGCGCTTTCACAGGCGCAGCAACACTGGGGCTTTGCGCTTCTCTAGCCACCAAACGTCACGGTCATTCTCTTTCCATCTCGTAGACACGAGCTGAGAAATTGCAAACGTCGAGCAATTGCTCAGAGATGAAAAGTGCCAGCACTGAAAGCTCTTGCTAGCCAACCCCCTTCCTTGGAAGCGCTTTTGTAGGCCTAAGAACACTGGGGCTCTGGGCTTCTCTAGCCACCTAATCTTATGCTCATCCTCTCGCGCACTCTAAAGAGAGTTCAGGTGAGAAATTGTAAACGTCCAGCAATTGCTCAGAGATGAAAAGTGCCAGCACTGAAAGCTCTTGCTAGCCAGCACCCTTCCTTGGAAGCGCTTTCACAGGAGCAGCAACACTGGGGCTTTGCGCTTCTATACGCACCAAACGTCACGGTCATTCTCTTTCCGTCTCGTAGACACGAGCTGAGAAATTGCAAACGTCGAGCAATTGCTCCGAGATAAAAAGTGCCAGCACTGAAAGCTCTTGCTAGCCAGCACCCTTCCTTGGAAGCGCTTTCACAGGAGCAGCAACACCGGGGCTTTGCGCTTCTATACGCACCAAACGTCACGGTCATTCTCTTTCCGTCTCGTAGACACGAGCTGAGAAATTGCAAACGTCGAGCAATTGCTCCGAGATGAAAAGTGCCAGCACTGAAAGATCTTGCTAGCCAGCACCCTTCCTTGGAAGCGCTTTCACAGGCGCAGCAACACTGGGGCTTTGCGCTTCTCTAGCCACCAAACGTCACGGTCCTTCTCTTTCCGTCTCGTAGACACGAGCTGAGAAATTGCAAACGTCGACCAATTGCTCAGAGATGAAAAGTGCCAGCACTGAAAGCTGTTGCTAGCCAGCACCCTTCCTTGGAAGCGCTTTCACAGGCGCAGCAACACTGGGGCTTTGCGCTTCTATACGCACCAAACGTCACGGTCCTTCTCTTTCCGTCTTGTAGACACGAGCTGAGAAATTGCAAACGTCGAGCAATTGCTCAGAGATGAAAAGTGCCAGCACTGAAAGCTGTTGCTAGCCAGCACCCTTCCTTGGAAGCGCTTTTGTAGGCCTAAGAACACTGGGGCTCTGGGCTTCTCTAGCCACCTCATCTTCTGCTCATCCTCTCGCGCACTCTAAAGAGAGCTCAGGTAAGAAATTGCAAACGTCGAGCAATTGCTCAGAGATGAAAAGTGCCAGCACTGAAAGCTGTTGCTAGCCAGCACCCTTCCTTGGAAGCGCTTTCACAGGAGCAGCAACACTGGGGCTTTGCGCTTCTCTAGCCACCAAGCGTCACGGTCCTTCTCTTTCCGTCTCCTAGACACGAGCTGAGAAATTGCAAACGTCGAGCAATTGCTCAGAGATGAAAAGTGCCAGCACTGAAAGCTGTTGCTAGCCAGCCCCCTTCCTTGGAAGCGCTTTCACAGGCGCAGTAACACTGGGGCTTTGCACTTCTGTACGCACCAAACGTCACGGTCCTTCTCTTTCCGTCTCCTAGACACGAGCTGAGAAATTGCAAACGTCGAGCAATTGCTCAGAGATGAAAAGTGCCAGCACTGAAAGCTGTTGCTAGCCAGCACCCTTCCTTGGAAGCGCTTTCACAGGCGCAGCAACACTGGGGCTTTGCGCTTCTCTAGGCATCAAACGTCATGGTCATTCTCTTTCCATCTCGTAGACACGATCTGAGAAATTGCAAACGTCGAGCAATTGCTCAGAGATGAAAAGTGCCAGCACTGAAAGCTGTTGCTAGCCAGCCCCCTTCCTTGGAAGCGCTTTTGTAGGCCTAAGAACACTGGGGCTCTGGGCTTCTCTAGCCACCTAATCTTCTGCTCATCCTCTCGCGCACTCTAAAGAGAGTTCAGGTGAGAAATTGTAAACGTCCAGCAATTGCTCAGAGATGAAAAGTGCCAGCACTGAAAGCTCTTGCTAGCCAGCACCCTTCCTTGGAAGCGCTTTCACAGGCGCAGCAACACTGGGGCTTTGCGCTTCTATACGCACCAAACGTCACGGTCCTTCTCTTTCCGTCTCGTAGACACGAGCTGAGAAATTGCAAACGTCGAGCAATTGCTCAGAGATGAAAAGTGCCAGCACTGAAAGCTCTTGCTAGCCAGCACCCTTCCTTGGAAGCGCTTTCACAGGAGCAGCAACACTGGGGCTTTGCGCTTCTATACGCACCAAACGTCACGGTCATTCTCTTTCCGTCTCGTAGACACGAGCTGAGAAATTGCAAACGTCGAGCAATTGCTCCGAGATGAAAAGTGCCAGCACTGAAAGATCTTGCTAGCCAGCACCCTTCCTTGGAAGCGCTTTCACAGGCGCAGCAACACTGGGGCTTTGCGCTTCTCTAGCCACCAAACGTCACGGTCATTCTCTTTCCGTCGGTAGACACGAGCTGAGAAATTGCAAACGTCGAGCAATTGCTCAGAGATGAAAAGTGCCAGCACTGAAAGCTGTTGCTAGCCAGCACCCTTCCTTGGAAGCGCTTTCACAGGCGCAGCAACACTGGGGCTTTGCGCTTCTATACGCACCAAATGTCACGGTCCTTCTCTTTCCGTCTTGTAGACACGAGCTGAGAAATTGCAAACGTCCAGCAATTGCTCAGAGATGAAAAGTGCCAGCACTGAAAGCTCTTGCTAGCCAGCACCCTTCCTTGGAAGCGCTTTTGTAGGCCTAAGAACACTGGGGCTCTGGGCTTCTCTAGCCACCTAATCTTCTGCTCACCCTCTCGCGCACTCTAAAGAGAGCTCAGGTAAGAAATTGCAAACGTCGAGCAATTGCTCAGAGATGAAAAGTGCCAGCACTGAAAGCTGTTGCTAGCCAGCACCCTTCCTTGGAAGCGCTTTCACAGGAGCAGCAACACTGGGGCTTTGCGCTTCTCTAGCCACCAAGCGTCACGGTCCTTCTCTTTCCGTCTCGTAGAAACGAGCTGAGAAATTGCAAACGTCGAGCAATTGCTCAGAGATGAAAAGTGCCAGCACTGAAAGCTGTTGCTAGCCAGCCCCCTTCCTTGGAAGCGCTTTTGTAGGCCTAAGAACACTGGGGCTCTGGGCTTCTCTAGCCACCTCATCTTCTGCTCATCCTCTCGCGCACTCTAAAGAGAGCTCAGGTGAGAAATTGCAAACGTCGAGCAATTGCTCCGAGATGAAAAGTGCCAGCACTGAAAGCTGTTGCTAGCCAGCACCCTTCCTTGGAAGCGCTTTTGTAGGCCTAAGAACACTGGGGCTCTGGGCTTCTTTAGCCACCTAATCTTCTGCTCATCCTCTCGCGCACTCTAAAGAGAGCTCAGGTGAGAAATTGCAAACGTCGAGCAATTGCTCAGAGATGAAAAGTGCCAGCACTGAAAGCTGTTGCTAGCCAGCACCCTTCCTTGGAAGTGCTTTCACAGGCGCAGTAACACTGGGGCTTTGCGCTTGTCTAGCCACCAAACGTCACGGTCCTTCTCTTTCCATCTCGTAGACACGAGCTGAGAAATTGCAAACGTCGAGCAATTGCTCAGAGATGAAAAGTGCCAGCACTGAAAGCTGTTGCTAGCCAGCACCCTTCCTTGGAAGCGCTTTCACAGGCGCAGCAACACTGGGGCTTTGCGCTTCTATACGCACCAAATGTCACGGTCCTTCTCTTTCCGTCTTGTAGACACGAGCTGAGAAATTGCAAACGTCGAGCAATTGCTCAGAGATGAAAAGTGCCAGCACTGAAAGCTGTTGCTAGCCAGCACCCTTCCTTGGAAGCGCTTTTGTAGGCCTAAGAACACTGGGGCTCTGGGCTTCTCTAGCCACCTCATCTTCTGCTCATCCTCTCGCGCACTCTAAAGAGAGCTCAGGTAAGAAATTGCAAACGTCGAGCAATTGCTCAGAGATGAAAAGTGCCAGCACTGAAAGCTGTTGCTAGCCAGCACCCTTCCTTGGAAGCGCTTTCACAGGAGCAGCAACACTGGGGCTTTGCGCTTCTCTAGCCACCAAGCGTCACGGTCCTTCTCTTTCCGTCTCGTAGACACGAGCTGAGAAATTGCAAACGTCGAGCAATTGCTCAGAGATGAAAAGTGCCAGCACTGAAAGCTGTTGCTAGCCAGCACCCTTCCTTGGAAGCGCTTTTGTAGGCCTAAGAACACTGGGGCTCTGGGCTTCTCTAGCCACCTCATCTTCTGCTCATCCTCTCGCGCACTCTAAAGAGAGCTCAGGTGAGAAATTGCAAACGTCCAGCAATTGCTCAGAGATGAAAAGTGCCAGCACTGAAAGCTCTTGCTAGCCAGCACCCTTCCTTGGAAGCGCTTTTGTAGGCCTAACAACACTGGGGCTCTGGGCTTCTCTAGCCACCTCATCTTCTGCTCATCCTCTCGCGCACTCTAAAGAGAGCTCAGGTGAGAAATTGCAAACGTCCAGCAATTGCTCAGAGACGAAAAGTGCCAGCACTGAAAGCTCTTGCTAGCCAGCACCCTTCCTTGGAAGTGCTTTCACAGGCGCAGCAACACTGGGGCTTTGCGCTTCTCTAGCCACCAAACGTCACGTTCCTTCTCTTTCCGTCTCCTAGACACGAGCTGAGAAATTGCAAACGTCGAGCAATTGCTCAGAGATGAAAAGTGCCAGCACTGAAAGCTCTTGCTAGCCAGCACCCTTCCTTGGAAGCGCTTTCACAGGCGCAGCAACACTGGGGCTTTGCGCTTCTCTAGCCACCAAACATCACGGTCATTCTCTTTCCGTCTCGTAGACACGAGCTGAGAAATTGCAAAAGTCCAGCAATTGCTCCGAGATGAAAAGTGCCAGCACTGAAAGCTCTTGCTAGCCAGCACCCTTCCTTGGAAGTGCTTTTGTAGGCCTAAGAACACTGGGGCTCTGGGCTTCTCTAGCCACCTCATCTTCTGCTCATCCTCTCGCGCACTCTAAAGAGAGCTCAGGTGAGAAATTGCAAACGTCCAGCAATTGCTCAGAGATGAAAAGTGCCAGCACTGAAAGCTGTTGCTAGCCAGCACCCTTCCTTGGAAGCGCTTTCACAGGCGCAGCAACACTGGGGCTTTGCGCTTCTCTAGGCATCAAACGTCATGGTCATTCTCTTTCCATCTCGTAGACACGATCTGAGAAATTGCAAACGTCCAGCAATTGCTCAGAGATGAAAAGTGCCAGCACTGAAAGCTGTTGCTAGCCAGCCCCCTTCCTTGGAAGCGCTTTTGTAGGCCTAAGAACACTGGGGCTCTGGGCTTCTCTAGCCACCTAATCTTCTGCTCATCCTCTCGCGCACTCTAAAGAGAGTTCAGGTGAGAAATTGTAAACGTCCAGCAATTGCTCAGAGATGAAAAGTGCCAGCACTGAAAGCTCTTGCTAGCCAGCACCCTTCCTTGGAAGCGCTTTCACAGGCGCAGCAACACTGGGGCTTTGCGCTTCTATACGCACCAAACGTCACGGTCCTTCTCTTTCCGTCTCGTAGACACGAGCTGAGAAATTGCAAACGTCGAGCAATTGCTCAGAGATGAAAAGTGCCAGCACTGAAAGCTCTTGCTAGCCAGCACCCTTCCTTGGAAGCGCTTTCACAGGAGCAGCAACACTGGGGCTTTGCGCTTCTATACGCACCAAACGTCACGGTCATTCTCTTTCCGTCTCGTAGACACGAGCTGAGAAATTGCAAACGTCGAGCAATTGCTCCGAGATGAAAAGTGCCAGCACTGAAAGATCTTGCTAGCCAGCACCCTTCCTTGGAAGCGCTTTCACAGGCGCAGCAACACTGGGGCTTTGCGCTTCTCTAGCCACCAAACGTCACGGTCATTCTCTTTCCGTCGGTAGACACGAGCTGAGAAATTGCAAACGTCGAGCAATTGCTCAGAGATGAAAAGTGCCAGCACTGAAAGCTGTTGCTAGCCAGCACCCTTCCTTGGAAGCGCTTTCACAGGCGCAGCAACACTGGGGCTTTGCGCTTCTATACGCACCAAATGTCACGGTCCTTCTCTTTCCGTCTTGTAGACACGAGCTGAGAAATTGCAAACGTCCAGCAATTGCTCAGAGATGAAAAGTGCCAGCACTGAAAGCTCTTGCTAGCCAGCACCCTTCCTTGGAAGCGCTTTTGTAGGCCTAAGAACACTGGGGCTCTGGGCTTCTCTAGCCACCTAATCTTCTGCTCACCCTCTCGCGCACTCTAAAGAGAGCTCAGGTAAGAAATTGCAAACGTCGAGCAATTGCTCAGAGATGAAAAGTGCCAGCACTGAAAGCTGTTGCTAGCCAGCACCCTTCCTTGGAAGCGCTTTCACAGGAGCAGCAACACTGGGGCTTTGCGCTTCTCTAGCCACCAAGCGTCACGGTCCTTCTCTTTCCGTCTCGTAGAAACGAGCTGAGAAATTGCAAACGTCGAGCAATTGCTCAGAGATGAAAAGTGCCAGCACTGAAAGCTGTTGCTAGCCAGCCCCCTTCCTTGGAAGCGCTTTTGTAGGCCTAAGAACACTGGGGCTCTGGGCTTCTCTAGCCACCTCATCTTCTGCTCATCCTCTCGCGCACTCTAAAGAGAGCTCAGGTGAGAAATTGCAAACGTCGAGCAATTGCTCCGAGATGAAAAGTGCCAGCACTGAAAGCTGTTGCTAGCCAGCACCCTTCCTTGGAAGCGCTTTTGTAGGCCTAAGAACACTGGGGCTCTGGGCTTCTTTAGCCACCTAATCTTCTGCTCATCCTCTCGCGCACTCTAAAGAGAGCTCAGGTGAGAAATTGCAAACGTCGAGCAATTGCTCAGAGATGAAAAGTGCCAGCACTGAAAGCTGTTGCTAGCCAGCACCCTTCCTTGGAAGTGCTTTCACAGGCGCAGTAACACTGGGGCTTTGCGCTTGTCTAGCCACCAAACGTCACGGTCCTTCTCTTTCCATCTCGTAGACACGAGCTGAGAAATTGCAAACGTCGAGCAATTGCTCAGAGATGAAAAGTGCCAGCACTGAAAGCTGTTGCTAGCCAGCACCCTTCCTTGGAAGCGCTTTCACAGGCGCAGCAACACTGGGGCTTTGCGCTTCTATACGCACCAAATGTCACGGTCCTTCTCTTTCCGTCTTGTAGACACGAGCTGAGAAATTGCAAACGTCGAGCAATTGCTCAGAGATGAAAAGTGCCAGCACTGAAAGCTGTTGCTAGCCAGCACCCTTCCTTGGAAGCGCTTTTGTAGGCCTAAGAACACTGGGGCTCTGGGCTTCTCTAGCCACCTCATCTTCTGCTCATCCTCTCGCGCACTCTAAAGAGAGCTCAGGTAAGAAATTGCAAACGTCGAGCAATTGCTCAGAGATGAAAAGTGCCAGCACTGAAAGCTGTTGCTAGCCAGCACCCTTCCTTGGAAGCGCTTTCACAGGAGCAGCAACACTGGGGCTTTGCGCTTCTCTAGCCACCAAGCGTCACGGTCCTTCTCTTTCCGTCTCGTAGACACGAGCTGAGAAATTGCAAACGTCGAGCAATTGCTCAGAGATGAAAAGTGCCAGCACTGAAAGCTGTTGCTAGCCAGCACCCTTCCTTGGAAGCGCTTTTGTAGGCCTAAGAACACTGGGGCTCTGGGCTTCTCTAGCCACCTCATCTTCTGCTCATCCTCTCGCGCACTCTAAAGAGAGCTCAGGTGAGAAATTGCAAACGTCGAGCAATTGCTCAGAGATGAAAAGTGCCAGCACTGAAAGCTGTTGCTAGCCAGCACCCTTCCTTGGAAGCGCTTTTGTAGGCCTAACAACACTGGGGCTCTGGGCTTCTCTAGCCACCTCATCTTCTGCTCATCCTCTCGCGCACTCTAAAGAGAGCTCAGGTGAGAAATTGCAAACGTCCAGCAATTGCTCAGAGACGAAAAGTGCCAGCACTGAAAGCTCTTGCTAGCCAGCACCCTTCCTTGGAAGTGCTTTCACAGGCGCAGCAACACTGGGGCTTTGCGCTTCTCTAGCCACCAAACGTCACGTTCCTTCTCTTTCCGTCTCCTAGACACGAGCTGAGAAATTGCAAACGTCGAGCAATTGCTCAGAGATGAAAAGTGCCAGCACTGAAAGCTCTTGCTAGCCAGCACCCTTCCTTGGAAGCGCTTTCACAGGCGCAGCAACACTGGGGCTTTGCGCTTCTCTAGCCACCAAACATCACGGTCATTCTCTTTCCGTCTCGTAGACACGAGCTGAGAAATTGCAAAAGTCCAGCAATTGCTCCGAGATGAAAAGTGCCAGCACTGAAAGCTCTTGCTAGCCAGCACCCTTCCTTGGAAGTGCTTTTGTAGGCCTAAGAACACTGGGGCTCTGGGCTTCTCTAGCCACCTCATCTTCTGCTCATCCTCTCGCGCACTCTAAAGAGAGCTCAGGTGAGAAATTGCAAACGTCCAGCAATTGCTCAGAGATGAAAAGTGCCAGCACTGAAAGCTGTTGCTAGCCAGCACCCTTCCTTGGAAGCGCTTTCACAGGCGCAGCAACACTGGGGCTTTGCGCTTCTATACGCACCAAATGTCACGGTCCTTCTCTTTCCTTTTTGTAGACACGAGCTGAGAAATTGCAAACGTCGAGCAATTGCTCAGAGATGAAAAGTGCCAGCACTGAAAGCTGTTGCTAGCCAGCACCCTTCCTTGGAAGCGCTTTCACAGGCGCAGAAACACTGGGGCTTTGCGCTTCTCTAGCCACCAAGCGTCACGGTCCTTCTCTTTCCATCTCGTAGACACGAGCTGAGAAATTGCAAACGTCGAGCAATTGCTCAGAGATGAAAAGTGCCAGCACTGAAAGCTCTTGCTAGCCAGCACCCTTCCTTGGAAGCGCTTTCACAGGTGCAGCAACACTGGGGCTTTGCGCTTGTCTAGCCACCAAACGTCACGGTCATTCTCTTTCCATCTCGTAGACACGAGCTGAGAAATTGCAAACGTCGAGCAATTGCTCAGAGATGAAAAGTGCCAGCACTGAAAGCTGTTGCTAGCCAGCACCCTTCCTTGGAAGCGCTTTTGTAGGCCTAAGAACACTGGGGCTCTGGGCTTCTCTAGCCACCTCATCTTCTGCTCATCCTCTCGCGCACTCTAAAGAGAGCTCAGGTGAGAAATTGCAAACGTCCAGCAATTGCTCAGAGATGAAAAGTGCCAGCACTGAAAGCTGTTGCTAGCCAGCACCCTTCCTTGGAAGTGCTTTCACAGGCGCAGCAACACTGGGGCTTTGCGCTTCTATACGCACCAAACGTCACGGTCATTCTCTTTCCGTCTCGTAGACACGAGCTGAGAAATTGCAAACGTCCAGCAATTGCTCCGAGATGAAAAGTGCCAGCACTGAAAGCTGTTGCTAGCCAGCACCCTTCCTTGGAAGCGCTTTTGTAGGCCTAAGAACACAGGGGCTCTGGGCTTCTCTAGCCACCTCATCTTCTGCTCATCCTCTCGCGCACTCTAAAGAGAGCTCAGGTGAGAAATTGCAAACGTCCAGCAATTGCTCAGAGATGAAAAGTGCCAGCACTGAAAGCTGTTGCGAGCCAGCACCCTTCCTTGGAAGCGCTTTTGTAGGCCTAAGAACACTGGGGCTCTGGGCTTCTCTAGCCACCTAATCTTCTGCTCATCCTCTCGCGCACTCTAAAGAGAGCTCAGGTGAGAAATTGCAAACGTCCAGCAATTGCTCAGAGATGAAAAGTGCCAGCACTGAAAGCTCTTGCTAGCCAGCACCCTTCCTTGGAAGCGCTTTCACAGGCGCAGCAACACTGGGGCTTTGCGCTTCTCTAGCCACCAAACGTCACGGTCATTCTCTTTCCATCTCGTAGACACGAGCTGAGAAATTGCAAACGTCGAGCAATTGCTCAGAGATGAAAAGTGCCAGCACTGAAAGCTCTTGCTAGCCAACCCCCTTCCTTGGAAGCGCTTTTGTAGGCCTAAGAACACTGGGGCTCTGGGCTTCTCTAGCCACCTAATCTTATGCTCATCCTCTCGCGCACTCTAAAGAGAGTTCAGGTGAGAAATTGTAAACGTCGAGCAATTGCTCAGAGATGAAAAGTGCCAGCACTGAAAGCTCTTGCTAGCCAGCACCCTTCCTTGGAAGCGCTTTCACAGGAGCAGCAACACTGGGGCTTTGCGCTTCTATACGCACCAAACGTCACGGTCATTCTCTTTCCGTCTCGTAGACACGAGCTGAGAAATTGCAAACGTCGAGCAATTGCTCCGAGATAAAAAGTGCCAGCACTGAAAGCTCTTGCTAGCCAGCACCCTTCCTTGGAAGCGCTTTCACAGGAGCAGCAACACCGGGGCTTTGCGCTTCTATACGCACCAAACGTCACGGTCATTCTCTTTCCGTCTCGTAGACACGAGCTGAGAAATTGCAAACGTCGAGCAATTGCTCCGAGATGAAAAGTGCCAGCACTGAAAGATCTTGCTAGCCAGCACCCTTCCTTGGAAGCGCTTTCACAGGCGCAGCAACACTGGGGCTTTGCGCTTCTCTAGCCACCAAACGTCACGGTCATTCTCTTTCCGTCTCCTAGACACGAGCTGAGAAATTGCAAACGTCGAGCAATTGCTCAGAGATGAAAAGTGCCAGCACTGAAAGCTGTTGCTAGCCAGCACCCTTCCTTGGAAGCGCTTTCACAGGCGCAGCAACACTGGGGCTTTGCGCTTCTATACGCACCAAACGTCACGGTCATTCTCTTTCCGTCTCGTAGACACGAGCTGAGAAATTGCAAACGTCCAGCAATTGCTCAGAGATGAAAAGTGCCAGCACTGAAAGCTGTTGCTAGCCAGCCCCCTTCCTTGGAAGCGCTTTTGTAGGCTTAAGAACACTGGGGCTCTGGGCTTCTCTAGCCACCTAATCTTCTGCTCATCCTCTCGCGCACTCTAAAGAGAGTTCAGGTGAGAAATTGTAAACGTCCAGCAATTGCTCAGAGATGAAAAGTGCCAGCACTGAAAGCTCTTGCTAGCCAGCACCCTTCCTTGGAAGCGCTTTCACAGGTGCAGCAACACTGGGGCTTTGCGCTTCTCTAGCCACCAAACGTCACGGTCCTTCTCTTTCCGTCTCGTAGACACGAGCTGAGAAATTGCAAACGTCGAGCAATTGCTCCGAGATAAAAAGTGCCAGCACTGAAAGCTGTTGCTAGCCAGCACCCTTCCTTGGAAGCGCTTTCACAGGCGCAGCAACACTGGGGCTTTGCGCTTCTCTAGCCACCTCATCTTCTGCTCATCCTCTCGCGCACTCTAAAGAGAGCTCAGGTGAGAAATTGCAAATGTCCAGCAATTGCTCAGAGATGAAAAGTGCCAGCACTGAAAGCTGTTGCTAGCCAGCACCCTTCCTTGGAAGCGCTTTTGTAGGCCTAAGAACACTGGGGCTCTGGGCTTCTCTAGCCACCTAATCTTATGCTCATCCTCTCGCGCACTCTAAAGAGAGCTCAGGTGAGAAATTGCAAACGTCCAGCAATTGCTCAGAGATGAAAAGTGCCAGCACTGAAAGCTCTTGCTAGCCAGCACCCTTCCTTGGAAGTGCTTTCACAGGCGCAGTAACACTGGAGCTTTGCCCTTCTCTAGCCACCAAACGTCACGGTCATTCTCTTTCCATCTCGTAGACACGAGCTGAGAAATTGCAAACGTCGAGCAATTGCTCAGAGATGAAAAGTGCCAGCACTGAAAGCTGTTGCTAGCCAGCACCCTTCCTTGGAAGCGCTTTTGTAGGCCTAAGAACACTGGGGCTCTGGGCTTCTCTAGCCACCTCATCTTCTGCTCATCCTCTCGCGCACTCTAAAGAGAGCTCAGGTGAGAAATTGCAAACGTTCCGCAATTGCTCAGAGATGAAAAGTGCCAGCACTGAAAGCTGTTGCTAGCCAGCACCCTTCCTTGGAAGCGCTTTCACAGGCGCAGCAACACTGGCGTTTTGCGCTTCTCTAGCCACCAAACGTCACTGTCCTTCTCTTTCCGTCTCCTAGACACGAGCTGAGAAATTGCAAACGTCCAGCAATTGCTCAGAGATGAAAAGTGCCAGCACTGAAAGCTCTTGCTAGCCAGCACCCTTCCTTGGAAGCGCTTTCACAGGCGCAGTAACGCTGGGGCTTTGCGCTTCTCTACCCACCAAACATCACGGTCATTCTCTTTCCGTCTCGTAGACACGAGCTGAGAAATTGCAAACGTCGAGCAATTGCTCAGAGATGAAAAGTGCCAGCACTGAAAGCTGTTGCTAGCCAGCACCCTTCCTTGGAAGCGCTTTCACAGGCGCAGCAACACTGGGGCTTTGCGCTTCTCTAGCCACCAAACGTCACGGTCCTTCTCTTTCCGTCGGTAGACACGAGCTGAGAAATTGCAAACGTCGAGCAATTGCTCAGAGATGAAAAGTGCCAGCACTGAAAGCTGTTGCTAGCCAGCACCCTTCCTTGGAAGCGCTTTTGTACGCCTAAGAACACTGGGGCTCTGGGCTTCTCTAGCCACCTCATCTACTGCTCATCCTCTCGCGCACTCTAAAGAGAGCTCAGGTGAGAAATTGCAAACGTCCAGCAATTGCTCAGAGATGAAAAGTGCCAGCACTGAAAGCTCTTGCTAGCCAGCACCCTTCCTTGGAAGTGCTTTCACAGGCGCAGTAACACTGGGGCTTTGCGCTTCTCTAGCCATCAAACGTCATGGTCATTCTCTTTCCAACTCGTAGACACGAGCTGAGAAATTGCAAACGTCGAGCAATTGCTCAGAGATGAAAAGTGCCAGCACTGAAAGCTGTTGCTAGCCAGCACCCTCCCTTGGAAGCGCTTTTGTAGGCCTAAGAACACTGGGGCTCTGGGCTTCTCTAGCCACCTCATCTTCTGCTCATCCTCTCGCGCACTCTAAAGAGAGCTCAGGTGAGAAATTGCAAACGTCGAGCAATTGCTCAGAGATGAAAAGTGCCAGCACTGAAAGCTCTTGCTAGCCAGCACCCTTCCTTGGAAGCGCTTTCACAGGCGCAGCAACACTGGCGCTTTGCGCTTCTATACGCACCAAACGTCACGGTCCCTCTTTCCGTCTCGTAGACACGAGCTGAGAAATTGCAAACGTCCAGCAATTGCTCAGAGATGAAAAGTGCCAGCACTGAAAGCTCTTGCTAGCCAGCACCCTTCCTTGGAAGCGCTTTCACAGGAGCAGCAACACTGGGGCTTTGCGCTTCTCTAGCCACCAAACGTCACGGTCCTTCTCTTTCCGTCTCGTAGACACGAGCTGAGAAATTGCAAACGTCGAGCAATTGCTCAGAGATGAAAAGTGCCAGCACTGAAAGCTCTTGCTAGCCAGCACCCTTCCTTGGAAGCGCTTTCACAGGAGCAGCAACACTGGGGCTTTGCGCTTCTATACGCACCAAACGTCACGGTCATTCTCTTTCCGTCTCGTAGACACGAGCTGAGAAATTGCAAACGTCCAGCAATTGCTCAGAGATGAAAAGTGCCAGCACAGAAAGCTCTTGCTAGCCAGCACCCTTCCTTGGAAGCGCTTTCACAGGCGCAGCAACACTGGGGCTTTGCGCTTCTCTAGCCACCAAACGTCACGGTCATTCTCTTTCCGTCTCGTAGACACGAGCTGAGAAATTGCAAACGTCGAGCAATTGCTCAGAGATGAAAAGTGCCAGCACTGAAAGCTGTTGCTAGCCAGCACCCTTCCTTGGAAGCGCTTTCACAGGCGCAGCAACACTGGGGCTTTGCGCTTCTATACGCACCAAATGTCACGGTCCTTCTCTTTCCGTCTTGTAGACACGAGCTGAGAAATTGCAAACGTCGAGCAATTGCTCAGAGATGAAAAGTGCCAGCACTGAAAGCTCTTGCTAGCCAGCACCCTTCCTTGGAAGCGCTTTTGTAGGCCTAAGAACACTGGGGCTCTGGGCTTCTCTAGCCACCTAACCTTCTGCTCATCCTCTCGCGCACTCTAAAGAGAGCTCAGGTAAGAAATTGCAAACGTCGAGCAATTGCTCAGAGATGAAAAGTGCCAGCACTGAAAGCTGTTGCTAGCCAGCACCCTTCCTTGGAAGCGCTTTCACAGGCGCAGCAACACTGGGGCTTTGCGCTTCTCTAGCCACCAAACGTCACGGTCATTCTCTTTCCGTCTCGTAGACACGAGCTGAGAAATTGCAAACGTCGAGCAATTGCTCCGAGATGAAAAGTGCCAGCACTGAAAGCTCTTGCTAGCCAGCACCCTTCCTTGGAAGCGCTTTTGTAGGCCTAAGAACACTGGGGCTCTGGGCTTCTCTAGCCACCTCATCTTCTGCTCATCCTCTCGCGCACTCTAAAGAGAGCTCAGGTGAGAAATTGCAAACGTCCAGCAATTGCTCAGAGATGAAAAGTGCCAGCACTGAAAGCTGTTGCTAGCCAGCACCCTTCCTTGGAAGTGCTTTCACAGGCGCAGTAACACTGGGGCTTTGCGCTTGTCTAGCCACCAAACGTCACGGTCATTCTCTTTCCATCTCGTAGACACGAGCTGAGAAATTGTAAACGTCGAGCAATTGCTCAGAGATGAAAAGTGCCAGCACTGAAAGCTGTTGCTAGCCAGCTCCCTTCCTTGGAAGCGCTTTCACAGGCGCAGCAACACTGGGGCTTTGCGCTTCTATACGCACCTAATGTCACGGTCCTTCTCTTTCCGTCTTGTAGACACGAGCTGAGAAATTGCAAACGTCGAGCAATTGCTCAGAGATGAAAAGTGCCAGCACTGAAAGCTGTTGCTAGCCAGCACCCTTCCTTGGAAGCGCTTTTGTAGGCCTAAGAACACTGGGGCTCTGGGCTTCTCTAGCCACCTCATCTTCTGCTCATCCTCTCGCGCACTCTAAAGAGAGCTCAGGTGAGAAATTGCAAACGTCCAGCAATTGCTCAGAGATGAAAAGTGCCAGCACTGAAAGCTGTTGCTAGCCAGCACCCTTCCTTGGAAGCGCTTTCACAGGAGCAGCAACACTGGGGCTTTGCGCTTCTCTAGCCACCAAGCGTCACGGTCCTTCTCTTTCCGTCTCGTAGAAACGAGCTGAGAAATTGCAAACGTCGAGCAATTGCTCAGAGATGAAAAGTGCCAGCACTGAAAGCTCTTGCTAGCCAGCACCCTTCCTTGGAAGTGCTTTTGTAGGCCTAAGAACACTGGGGCTCTGGGCTTCTCTAGCCACCTCATCTTCTGCTCATCCTCTCGCGCACTCTAAAGAGAGCTCAGGTGAGAAATTGCAAACGTCCAGCAATTGCTCAGAGATGAAAAGTGCCAGCACTGAAAGCTCTTGCTAGCCAGCACCCTTCCTTGGAAGCGCTTTTGTAGGCCTAAGAACACTGGGGCTCTGGGCTTCTCTAGCCACCTCATCTTCTGCTCATCCTCTCGCGCACTCTAAAGAGAGCTCAGGTGAGAAATTGCAAACGTCCAGCAATTGCTCAGAGATGAAAAGTGCCAGCACTGAAAGCTCTTGCTAGCCAGCACCCTTCCTTGGAAGTGCTTTCACAGGCGCAGTAACACTGGGGCTTTGCGCTTCTCTAGCCACCAAACGTCACGGTCATTCTCTTTCCATCTCGTAGACACGAGCTGAGAAATTGCAAACGTCGAGCAATTGCTCAGAGATGAAAAGTGCCAGCACTGAAAGCTCTTGCTAGCCAGCACCCTTCCTTGGAAGCGCTTTTGTAGGCCTAAGAACACTGGGGCTCTGGGCTTCTCTAGCCACCTAATCTTCTGCTCATCCTCTCGCGCACTCTAAAGAGAGCTCAGGTGAGAAATTGCAAACGTCGAGCAATTGCTCAGAGATGAAAAGTGCCAGCACTGAAAGCTGTTGCTAGCCAGCACCCTTCCTTGGAAGCGCTTTCACAGGCGCAGCAACACTGGGGCTTTGCGCTTCTCTAGCCACCAAACGTCACGGTCATTCTCTTTCCGTCGGTAGACACGAGCTGAGAAATTGCAAACGTCGAGCAATTGCTCAGAGATGAAAAGTGCCAGCACTGAAAGCTGTTGCTAGCCAGCACCCTTCCTTGGAAGCGCTTTCACAGGAGCAGCAACACTGGGGCTTTGCGCTTCTCTAGCCACCAAGCGTCACGGTCCTTCTCTTTCCGTCTCGTAGAAACGAGCTGAGAAATTGCAAACGTCGAGCAATTGCTCAGAGATGAAAAGTGCCAGCACTGAAAGCTCTGGCTAGCCAGCTCCCTTCCTTGGAAGCGCTTTTGTAGGCCTAAGAACACTGGGGCTCTGGGCTTCTCTAGCCACCTAATCTTATGCTCATCCTCTCGCGCACTCTAAAGAGAGCTCAGGTGAGAAATTGCAAACGTCGAGCAATTGCTCAGAGATGAAAAGTGCCAGCACTGAAAGCTCTTGCTAGCCAGCACCCTTCCTTGGAAGTGCTTTCACAGGCGCAGTAACACTGGGGCTTTGCGCTTCTCTAGCCACCAAACGTCACGGTCATTCTCTTTCCATCTCGTAGACACGAGCTGAGAAATTGCAAACGTCGAGCAATTGCTCAGAGATGAAAAGTGCCAGCACTGAAAGCTGTTGCTAGCCAGCACCCTTCCTTGGAAGCGCTTTTGTAGGCCTAAGAACACTGGGGCTCTGGGCTTCTCTAGCCACCTCATCTTCTGCTCATCCTCTCGCGCACTCTAAAGAGAGCTCAGGTGAGAAATTGCAAACGTCGAGCAATTGCTCAGAGATGAAAAGTGCCAGCACTGAAAGCTCTTGCTAGTCAGCACCCTTCCTTGGAAGTGCTTTCACAGGCGCAGTAACACTGGGGCTTTGCGCTTCTATACGCACCAAACGTCACGGTCCTTCTCTTTCCGTCTCGTAGACACGAGCTGAGAAATTGCAAACGTCCAGCAATTGCTCAGAGATGAAAAGTGCCAGCACTGAAAGCTCTTGCTAGCCAGCTCCCTTCCTTGGAAGCGCTTTTGTAGGCCTAAGAACACTGGGGCTCTGGGCTTCTCTAGCCACCTCATCTTCTGCTCATCCTCTCGCGCACTCTAAAGAGAGCTCAGGTGAGAAATTGCAAACGTCCAGCAATTGCTCCGAGATGAAAAGTGCCAGCACTGAAAGCTCTTGCCAGCCAGCACCCTTCCTTGGAAGCGCTTTCACAGGCGCAGCAACACTGGGGCTTTGCGCTTCTCTAGCCACCAAACGTCACTGTCCTTCTCTTTCCGTCTCCTAGACACGAGCTGAGAAATTGCAAACGTCAAGCAATTGCTCAGAGATGAAAAGTGCCAGCACTGAAAGCTCTTGCTAGCCAGCACCCTTCCTTGGAAGCGCTTTCACAGGCGCAGTAACACTGGGGCTTTGCGCTTCTCTGCCCACCAAACATCACGTCATTCTCTTTCCATCTTGTAGACACGAGCTGAGAAATTGCAAACGTCGAGCAATTGCTCAGAGATGAAAAGTGCCAGCACTGAAAGCTCTTGCTAGCCAGCACCCTTCCTTGGAAGCGCTTTTGTAGGCTTAAGAACACTGGGGCTCTGGGCTTCTCTAGCCACCTCATCTTCTGCTCATCCTCTCGCGCACTCTAAAGAGAGCTCAGGTGAGAAATTGCAAACGTCCAGCAATTGCTCAGAGATGAAAAGTGCCAGCACTGAAAGCTCTTGCTAGCCAGCACCCTTCCTTGGAAGCGCTTTTGTAGGCCTAAGAACACTGGGGCTCTGGGCTTCTCTAGCCACCTCATCTTCTGCTCATCCTCTCGCGCACTCTAAAGAGAGCTCAGGTGAGAAATTGCAAACGTCCAGCAATTGCTCCGAGATGAAAAGTGCCAGCACTGAAAGCTCTTGCTAGCCAGCACCCTTCCTTGGAAGCGCTTTCACAGGCGCAGCAACACTGGGGCTTTGCGCTTCTCTAGCCACCAAACGTCACGGTCCTTCTCTTTCCGTCGGTAGACAAGAGCTGAGAAATTGCAAACGTCGAGCAATTGCTCAGAGATGAAAAGTGCCAGCACTGAAAGCTCTTGCTAGCCAGCACCCTTCCTTGGAAGCGCTTTTGTAGGCCTAACAACACTGGGGCTCTGGGCTTCTCTAGCCACCTCATCTTCTGCTCATCCTCTCGCGCACTCTAAAGAGAGCTCAGGTGAGAAATTGCAAACGTCCAGCAATTGCTCCGAGATGAAAAGTGCCAGCACTGAAAGCTCTTGCTAGCCAGCACCCTTCCTTGGAAGCGCTTTTGTAGGCCTAAGAACACTGGGGCTCTGGGCTTCTCTAGCCACCTCATCTTCTGCTCATCCTCTCGCGCACTCTAAAGAGAGCTCAGGTGAGAAATTGCAAACGTCCAGCAATTGCTCAGAGATGAAAAGTGCCAGCACTGAAAGCTCTTGCTAGCCAGCACCCTTCCTTGGAAGCGCTTTCACAGGCGCAGCAACACTGGGTCTTTGCGCTTCTCTAGCCACCAAACGTCACGGTCCTTCTCTTTCCGTCGGTAGACAAGAGCTGAGAAATTGCAAACGTCGAGCAATTGCTCAGAGATGAAAAGTGCCAGCACTGAAAGCTGTTGCTAGCCAGCACCCTTCCTTGGAAGCGCTTTCACAGGCGCAGCAACACTGGGGCTTTGCGCTTCTCTAGCCACCAAACGTCACGGTCCTTCTCTTTCCGTCTCGCAGACACGAGCTGAGAAATTGCAAACGTCCAGCAATTGCTCAGAGATGAAAAGTGCCAGCACTGAAAGCTGTTGCTAGCCAGCACCCTTCCTTGGAAGCGCTTTCACAGGTGCAGCAACACTGGGGCTTTGCGCTTCTCTAGCCACCAAACGTCACGGTCCTTCTCTTTCCGTCTCGTAGACACGAGCTGAGAAATTGCAAACGTCGAGCAATTGCTCCATGATAAAAAGTGCCAGCACTGAAAGCTGTTGCTAGCCAGCACCCTTCCTTGGAAGCGCTTTCACAGGCGCAGCAACACTGGGGCTCTGGGCTTCTCTAGCCACCTCATCTTCTGCTCATCCTCTCGCGCACTCTAAAGAGAGCTCAGGTGAGAAATTGCAAATGTCCAGCAATTGCTCAGAGATGAAAAGTGCCAGCACTGAAAGCTGTTGCTAGCCAGCACCCTTCCTTGGAAGCGCTTTTGTAGGCCTAAGAACACTGGGGCTCTGGGCTTCTCTAGCCACCTAATCTTATGCTCATCCTCTCGCGCACTCTAAAGAGAGCTCAGGTGAGAAATTGCAAACGTCGAGCAATTGCTCAGAGATGAAAAGTGCCAGCACTGAAAGCTGTTGCTAGCCAGCACCCTTCCTTGGAAGCGCTTTCACAGGCGCAGTAACACTGGGGCTTTGCGCTTCTCTAGCCACCAAACGTCACGGTCATTCTCTTTCCATCTCGTAGACACGAGCTGAGAAATTGCAAACGTCGAGCAATTGCTCAGAGATGAAAAGTGCCAGCACTGAAAGCTCTTGCTAGCCAGCACCCTTCCTTGGAAGCGCTTTTGTAGGCCTAAGAACACTGGGGCTCTGGGCTTCTCTAGCCACCTCATCTTCTGCTCATCCTCTCGCGCACTCTAAAGAGAGCTCAGGTGAGAAATTGCAAACGTCCAGCAATTGCTCCGAGATGAAAAGTGCCAGCACTGAAAGCTCTTGCTAGCCAGCACCCTTCCTTGGAAGCGCTTTCACAGGCGCAGCAACACTGGGGCTTTGCGCTTCTCTAGCCACCAAACGTCACGGTCATTCTCTTTCCGTCGGTAGACACGAGCTGAGAAATTGCAAACGTCGAGCAATTGCTCAGAGATGAAAAGTGCCAGCACTGAAAGCTGTTGCTAGCCAGCACCCTTCCTTGGAAGCGCTTTCACAGGAGCAGCAACACTGGGGCTTTGCGCTTCTCTAGCCACCAAGCGTCACGGTCCTTCTCTTTCCGTCTCGTAGAAACGAGCTGAGAAATTGCAAACGTCGAGCAATTGCTCAGAGATGAAAAGTGCCAGCACTGAAAGCTCTTGCTAGCCAGCACCCTTCCTTGGAAGCGCTTTTGTAGGCCTAAGAACACTGGGGCTCTGGGCTTCTCTAGCCACCTAATCTTCTGCTCATCCTCTCGCGCACTCTAAAGAGAGCTCAGGTGAGAAATTGCAAACGTCGAGCAATTGCTCAGAGATGAAAAGTGCCAGCACTGAAAGCTGTTGCTAGCCAGCCCCCCTCCTTGGAAGCGCTTTTGTAGGCCTAAGAACACTGGGGCTCTGGGCTTCTCTAGCCACCTCATCTTCTGCTCATCCTCTCGCGCACTCTAAAGAGAGCTCAGGTGAGAAATTGCAAACGTCCAGCAATTGCTCAGAGATGAAAAGTGCCAGCACTGAAAGCTCTTGCTAGCCAGCACCCTTCCTTGGAAGTGCTTTCACAGGCGCAGTAACACTGGGGCTTTGCGCTTGTCTAGCCACCAAACGTCACGGTCATTCTCTTTCCATCTCGTAGACACGAGCTGAGAAATTGCAAACGTCGAGCAATTGCTCAGAGATGAAAAGTGCCAGCACTGAAAGCTGTTGCTAGCCAGCACCCTTCCTTGGAAGCGCTTTTGTAGGCCTAAGAACACTGGGGCTCTGGGCTTCTCTAGCCACCTCATCTTCTGCTCATCCTCTCGCGCACTCTAAAGAGAGCTTAGGTGAGAAATTGCAAACGTCGAGCAATTGCTCAGAGATGAAAAGTGCCAGCACTGAAAGCTGTTGCTAGCCAGCACCCTTCCTTGGAAGCGCTTTTGTAGGCCTAAGAACACTGGGGCTCTGGGCTTCTCAAGCCACCTAATCTTATGCTCATCCTCTCGCGCACTCTAAAGAGAGCTCAGGTGAGAAATTGCAAACGTCGAGCAATTGCTCCGAGATGAAAAGTGCCAGCACTGAAAGCTGTTGCTAGCCAGCACCCTTCCTTGGAAGTGCTTTCACAGGCGCAGTAACACTGGGGCTTTGCGCTTCTCTAGCCACCAAACGTCACGGTCATTCTCTTTCCATCTCGTAGACACGAGCTGAGAAATTGCAAACGTCGAGCAATTGCTCAGAGATGAAAAGTGCCAGCACTGAAAGCTCTTGCTAGCCAGCACCCTTCCTTGGAAGCGCTTTTGTAGGCCTAAGAACACTGGGGCTCTGGGCTTCTCTAGCCACCTCATCTTCTGCTCATCCTCTCGCGCACTCTAAAGAGAGCTCAGGTGAGAAATTGCAAACGTCCAGCAATTGCTCAGAGATGAAAAGTGCCAGCACTGAAAGCTCTTGCTAGCCAGCACCCTTCCTTGGAAGTGCTTTCACAGGCGCAGTAACACTGGGGCTTTGCGCTTCTATACGCACCAAACGTCACGGTCATTCTCTTTCCGTCTCGTAGACACGAGCTGAGAAATTGCAAACGTCCAGCAATTGCTCAGAGATGAAAAGTGCCAGCACTGAAAGCTCTTGCTAGCCAGCTCCCTTCCTTGGAAGCGCTTTTGTAGGCCTAAGAACACTGGGGCTCTGGGCTTCTCTAGCCACCTCATCTTCTGCTCATCCTCTCGCGCACTCTAAAGAGAGCTCAGGTGAGAAATTGCAAACGTCCAGCAATTGCTCCGAGATGAAAAGTGCCAGCACTGAAAGCTCTTGCTAGCCAGCACCCTTCCTTGGAAGCGCTTTCACAGGCGCAGCAACACTGGGGCTTTGCGCTTCTCTAGCCACCAAACGTCACTGTCCTTCTCTTTCCGTCTCCTAGACACGAGCTGAGAAATTGCAAACGTCGAGCAATTGCTCAGAGATGAAAAGTGCCAGCACTGAAAGCTCTTGCTAGCCAGCACCCTTCCTTGGAAGCGCTTTCACAGGCGCAGTAACACTGGGGCTTTGCGCTTCTCTGCCCACCAAACATCACGTCATTCTCTTTCCATCTTGTAGACACGAGCTGAGAAATTGCAAACGTCGAGCAATTGCTCAGAGATGAAAAGTGCCAGCACTGAAAGCTCTTGCTAGCCAGCACCCTTCCTTGGAAGCGCTTTTGTAGGCTTAAGAACACTGGGGCTCTGGGCTTCTCTAGCCACCTCATCTTCTGCTCATCCTCTCGCGCACTCTAAAGAGAGCTCAGGTGAGAAATTGGAAACGTCCAGCAATTGCTCAGAGATGAAAAGTGCCAGCACTGAAAGCTCTTGCTAGCCAGCACCCTTCCTTGGAAGCGCTTTCACAGGCGCAGCAACACTGGGGCTTTGCGCTTCTCTAGCCACCAAACGTCACGGTCCTTCTCTTTCCGTCGGTAGACACGAGCTGAGAAATTGCAAACGTCGAGCAATTGCTCAGAGATGAAAAGTGCCAGCACTGAAAGCTCTTGCTAGCCAGCACCCTTCCTTGGAAGCGCTTTCACAGGCGCAGCAACACTGGGGCTTTGCGCTTCTCTAGCCATCAAACGTCATGGTCATTCTCTTTCCATCTCGTAGACACGAGCTGAGAAATTGCAAACGTCGAGCAATTGCTCAGAGATGAAAAGTGCCAGCACTGAAAGCTCTTGCTAGCCAGCACCCTTCCTTGGAAGCGCTTTTGTAGGCCTAAGAACACTGGGGCTCTGGGCTTCTCTAGCCACCTCATCTTCTGCTCATCCTCTCGCGCACTCTAAAGAGAGCTCAGGTGAGAAATTGCAAACGTCCAGCAATTGCTCCGAGATGAAAAGTGCCAGCACTGAAAGCTCTTGCTAGCCAGCACCCTTCCTTGGAAGCGCTTTCACAGGCGCAGCAACACTGGGGCTTTGCGCTTCTCTAGCCACCAAACGTCACGGTCCTTCTCTTTCCGTCTCGTAGACACGAGCTGAGAAATTGCAAACGTCGAGCAATTGCTCCGAGATGAAAAGTGCCAGCACTGAAAGCTGTTGCTAGCCAGCACCCTTCCTTGGAAGCGCTTTCACAGGCGCAGTAACACTGGGGCTTTGCACTTCTGTACGCACCAAACGTCACGGTCCTTCTCTTTCCGTCTCCTAGACACGAGCTGAGAAATTGCAAACGTCGAGCAATTGCTCAGAGATGAAAAGTGCCAGCACTGAAAGCTGTTGCTAGCCAGCACCCTTCCTTGGAAGCGCTTTTGCAGGCCTAACAACACTGGGGCTCTGGGCTTCTCTAGCCACCTCATCTTCTGCTCATCCTCTCGCGCACTCTAAAGAGAGCTCAGGTGAGAAATTGCAAACGTCCAGCAATTGCTCAGAGATGAAAAGTGCCAGCACTGAAAGATCTTGCTAGCCAGCACCCTTCCTTGGAAGCGCTTTCACAGGCGCAGCAACACTGGGGCTTTGCGCTTCTCTAGCCACCAAACGTCACGGTCCTTCTCTTTCCGTCTCGTAGACACGAGCTGAGAAATTGCAAACGTCGAGCAATTGCTCCGAGATGAAAAGTGCCAGCACTGAAAGCTGTTGCTAGCCAGCACCCTTCCTTGGAAGCGCTTTCACAGGCGCAGTAACACTGGGGCTTTGCACTTCTGTACGCACCAAACGTCACGGTCCTTCTCTTTCCGTCTCGTAGACACGAGCTGAGAAATTGCAAACGTCGAGCAATTGCTCAGAGATGAAAAGTGCCAGCACTGAAAGCTGTTGCTAGCCAGCACCCTTCCTTGGAAGCGCTTTTGCAGGCCTAACAACACTGGGGCTCTGGGCTTCTCTAGCCACCTCATCTTCTGCTCATCCTCTCGCGCACTCTAAAGAGAGCTCAGGTGAGAAATTGCAAACGTCCAGCAATTGCTCAGAGATGAAAAGTGCCAGCACTGAAAGCTCTTGCTAGCCAGCACCCTTCCTTGGAAGCGCTTTTGTAGGCCTAAGAACACTGGGGCTCTGGGCTTCTCTAGCCACCTCATCTTCTGCTCATCCTCTCGCGCACTCTAAAGAGAGCTCAGGTGAGAAATTGCAAACGTCGAGCAATTGCTCAGAGATGAAATGTGCCAGCACTGAAAGCTCTTGCTAGCCAGCACCCTTCCTTGGAAGCGCTTTCACAGGCGCAGCAACACTGGGGCTTTGCGCTTCTCTAGCCACCAAACGTCACGGTCCTTCTCTTTCCGTCGGTAGACAAGAGCTGAGAAATTGCAAACGTCGAGCAATTGCTCAGAGATGAAAAGTGCCAGCACTGAAAGCTGTTGCTAGCCAGCACCCTTCCTTGGAAGCGCTTTTGTAGGCCTAAGAACACTGGGGCTCTGGGCTTCTCTAGCCACCTCATCTTCTGCTCATCCTCTCGCGCACTCTAAAGAGAGCTCAGGTGAGAAATTGCAAACGTCGAGCAATTGCTCAGAGATGAAAAGTGCCAGCACTGAAAGCTGTTGCTAGCCAGCACCCTTCCTTGGAAGCGCTTTTGTAGGCCTAAGAACACTGGGGCTCTGGGCTTCTCTAGCCACCTCATCTTCTGCTCATCCTCTCGCGCACTCTAAAGAGAGCTCAGGTGAGAAATTGCAAACGTCGAGCAATTGCTCAGAGATGAAAAGTGCCAGCACTGAAAGCTGTTGCTAGCCAGCACCCTTCCTTGGAAGCGCTTTCACAGGCGCAGCAACACTGGGTCTTTGCGCTTCTCTAGCCACCAAACGTCACGGTCCTTCTCTTTCCGTCGGTAGACAAGAGCTGAGAAATTGCAAACGTCGAGCAATTGCTCAGAGATGAAAAGTGCCAGCACTGAAAGCTGTTGCTAGCCAGCACCCTTCCTTGGAAGCGCTTTCACAGGCGCAGCAACACTGGGGCTTTGCGCTTCTCTAGCCACCAAACGTCACGGTCATTCTCTTTCCATCTCGTAGACACGAGCTGAGAAATTGCAAACGTCGAGCAATTGCTCAGAGATGAAAAGTGCCAGCACTGAAAGCTGTTGCTAGCCAGCACCCTTCCTTGGAAGCGCTTTTGTAGGCTTAAGAACACTGGGGCTCTGGGCTTCTCTAGCCACCTCATCTTCTGCTCATCCTCTCGCGCAGTCTAAAGAGAGCTCAGGTGAGAAATTGCAAACGTCCAGCAATTGCTCAGAGATGAAAAGTGCCAGCACTGAAAGCTGTTGCTAGCCAGCACCCTTCCTTGGAAGTGCTTTCACAGGCGCAGTAACACTGGGGCTTTGCGCTTGTCTAGCCACCAAACGTCACGGTCATTCTCTTTCCATCTTGTAGACACGAGCTGAGAAATTGCAAACGTCCAGCAATTGCTCAGAGATGAAAAGTGCCAGCACTGAAAGCTCTTGCTAGCCAGCTCCCTTCCTTGGAAGCGCTTTTGTAGGCCTAAGAACACTGGGGCTCTGGGCTTCTCTAGCCACCTCATCTTCTGCTCATCCTCTCGCGCACTCTAAAGAGAGCTCAGGTGAGAAATTGCAAACGTTCCGCAATTGCTCCGAGATGAAAAGTGCCAGCACTGAAAGATCTTGCTAGCCAGCACCCTTCCTTGGAAGCGCTTTCACAGGCGCAGCAACACTGGGGCTTTGCGCTTCTCTAGCCACCAAACGTCACGGTCCTTCTCTTTCCGTCTCGTAGACACGAGCTGAGAAATTGCAAACGTCGAGCAATTGCTCAGAGATGAAAAGTGCCAGCACTGAAAGCTGTTGCTAGCCAGCACCCTTCCTTGGAAGCGCTTTCACAGGCGCAGCAACACTGGGGCTTTGCGCTTCTCTAGCCACCAAACGTCACGGTCATTCTCTTTCCGTCGGTAGACACGAGCTGAGAAATTGCAAACGTCGAGCAATTGCTCAGAGATGAAAAGTGCCAGCACTGAAAGCTCTTGCTAGCCAGCACCCTTCCTTGGAAGCGCTTTTGTACGCCTAAGAACACTGGGGCTCTGGGCTTCTCTAGCCACCTCATCTACTGCTCATCCTCTCGCGCACTCTAAAGAGAGCTCAGGTGAGAAATTGCAAACGTCCAGCAATTGCTCAGAGATGAAAAGTGCCAGCACTGAAAGCTCTTGCTAGCCAGCACCCTTCCTTGGAAGTGCTTTCACAGGCGCAGTAACACTGGGGCTTTGCGCTTCTCTAGCCATCAAACGTCATGGTCATTCTCTTTCCAACTCGTAGACACGAGCTGAGAAATTGCAAACGTCGAGCAATTGCTCAGAGATGAAAAGTGCCAGCACTGAAAGCTGTTGCTAGCCAGCACCCTCCCTTGGAAGCGCTTTTGTAGGCCTAAGAACACTGGGGCTCTGGGCTTCTCTAGCCACCTCATCTTCTGCTCATCCTCTCGCGCACTCTAAAGAGAGCTCAGGTGAGAAATTGCAAACGTCGAGCAATTGCTCAGAGATGAAAAGTGCCAGCACTGAAAGCTGTTGCTAGCCAGCACCCTTCCTTGGAAGCGCTTTTGTAGGCCTAAGAACACTGGGGCTCTGGGCTTCTCTAGCCACCTCATCTTCTGCTCATCCTCTCGCGCACTCTAAAGAGAGCTCAGGTGAGAAATTGCAAACGTCGAGCAATTGCTCAGAGATGAAAAGTGCCAGCACTGAAAGCTGTTGCTAGCCAGCACCCTTCCTTGGAAGCGCTTTCACAGGCGCAGCAACACTGGGTCTTTGCGCTTCTCTAGCCACCAAACGTCACGGTCCTTCTCTTTCCGTCGGTAGACAAGAGCTGAGAAATTGCAAACGTCGAGCAATTGCTCAGAGATGAAAAGTGCCAGCACTGAAAGCTGTTGCTAGCCAGCACCCTTCCTTGGAAGCGCTTTCACAGGCGCAGCAACACTGGGGCTTTGCGCTTCTCTAGCCACCAAACGTCACGGTCATTCTCTTTCCATCTCGTAGACACGAGCTGAGAAATTGCAAACGTCGAGCAATTGCTCAGAGATGAAAAGTGCCAGCACTGAAAGCTGTTGCTAGCCAGCACCCTTCCTTGGAAGCGCTTTTGTAGGCTTAAGAACACTGGGGCTCTGGGCTTCTCTAGCCACCTCATCTTCTGCTCATCCTCTCGCGCAGTCTAAAGAGAGCTCAGGTGAGAAATTGCAAACGTCCAGCAATTGCTCAGAGATGAAAAGTGCCAGCACTGAAAGCTGTTGCTAGCCAGCACCCTTCCTTGGAAGTGCTTTCACAGGCGCAGTAACACTGGGGCTTTGCGCTTGTCTAGCCACCAAACGTCACGGTCATTCTCTTTCCATCTTGTAGACACGAGCTGAGAAATTGCAAACGTCCAGCAATTGCTCAGAGATGAAAAGTGCCAGCACTGAAAGCTCTTGCTAGCCAGCTCCCTTCCTTGGAAGCGCTTTTGTAGGCCTAAGAACACTGGGGCTCTGGGCTTCTCTAGCCACCTCATCTTCTGCTCATCCTCTCGCGCACTCTAAAGAGAGCTCAGGTGAGAAATTGCAAACGTTCCGCAATTGCTCCGAGATGAAAAGTGCCAGCACTGAAAGATCTTGCTAGCCAGCACCCTTCCTTGGAAGCGCTTTCACAGGCGCAGCAACACTGGGGCTTTGCGCTTCTCTAGCCACCAAACGTCACGGTCCTTCTCTTTCCGTCTCGTAGACACGAGCTGAGAAATTGCAAACGTCGAGCAATTGCTCAGAGATGAAAAGTGCCAGCACTGAAAGCTCTTGCTAGCCAGCAGCCTTCCTTGGAAGTGCTTTCACAGGCGCAGTAACACTGGGGCTTTGCGCTTCTCTAGCCATCAAACGTCATGGTCATTCTCTTTCCAACTCGTAGACACGAGCTGAGAAATTGCAAACGTCGAGCAATTGCTCAGAGATGAAAAGTGCCAGCACTGAAAGCTCTTGCTAGCCAGCACCCTCCCTTGGAAGCGCTTTTGTAGGCCTAAGAACACTGGGGCTCTGGGCTTCTCTAGCCACCTCATCTTCTGCTCATCCTCTCGCGCACTCTAAAGAGAGCTCAGGTGAGAAATTGCAAACGTCGAGCAATTGCTCAGAGATGAAAAGTGCCAGCACTGAAAGCTCTTGCTAGCCAGCACCCTTCCTTGGAAGCGCTTTCACAGGTGCAGCAACACTGGGGCTTTGCGCTTCTCTAGCCACCAAACGTCACGGTCCTTCTCTTTCCGTCTCGTAGACACGAGCTGAGAAATTGCAAACGTCCAGCAATTGCTCAGAGATGAAAAGTGCCAGCACTGAAAGCTGTTGCTAGCCAGCACCCTTCCTTGGAAGCGCTTTCACAGGAGCAGCAACACCGGGGCTTTGCGCTTCTATACGCACCAAACGTCACGGTCATTCTCTTTCCGTCTCGTAGACACGAGCTGAGAAATTGCAAACGTTCAGCAATTGCTCCGAGATGAAAAGTGCCAGCACAGAAAGCTCTTGCTAGCCAGCAGCCTTCCTTGGAAGCGCTTTCACAGGCGCAGCAACACTGGGGCTTTGCGCTTCTCTAGCCACCAAACGTCACGGTCATTCTCTTTCCGTCGGTAGACACGAGCTGAGAAATTGCAAACGTCGAGCAATTGCTCAGAGATGAAAAGTGCCAGCACTGAAAGCTCTTGCTAGCCAGCACCCTTCCTTGGAAGCGCTTTCACAGGCGCAGCAACACTGGGGCTTTGCGCTTCTATACGCACCAAATGTCACGGTCCTTCTCTTTCCGTCTTGTAGACACGAGCTGAGAAATTGCAAACGTCGAGCAATTGCTCAGAGATGAAAAGTGCCAGCACTGAAAGCTGTTGCTAGCCAGCACCCTTCCTTGGAAGCGCTTTTGTACGCCTAAGAACACTGGGGCTCTGGGCTTCTCTAGCCACCTAATCTTCTGCTCATCCTCTCGCGCACTCTAAAGAGAGCTCAGGTAAGAAATTGCAAACGTCGAGCAATTGCTCAGAGATGAAAAGTGCCAGCACTGAAAGCTGTTGCTAGCCAGCACCCTTCCTTGGAAGCACTTTTGTAGGCCTAAGAACACTGGGGCTCTGGGCTTCTCTAGCCACCTAATCTTCTGCTCATCCTCTCGCGCACTCTAAAGAGAGCTCAGGTAAGAAATTGCAAACGTCGAGCAATTGCTCAGAGATGAAAAGTGCCAGCACTGAAAGCTGTTGCTAGCCAGCACCCTTCCTTGGAAGTGCTTTCACAGGAGCAGCAACACTGGGGCTTTGCGCTTCTATACGCACCAAATGTCACGGTCCTTCTCTTTCCGTCTCGTAGAAACGAGCTGAGAAATTGCAAACGTCGAGCAATTGCTCAGAGATGAAAAGTGCCAGCACTGAAAGCTGTTGCTAGCCAGCACCCTTCCTTGGAAGCGCTTTTGTAGGCCTAAGAACACTGGGGCTCTGGGCTTCTCTAGCCACCTCATCTTCTGCTCATCCTCTCGCGCACTCTAAAGAGAGCTCAGGTGAGAAATTGCAAACGTCGAGCAATTGCTCAGAGATGAAAAGTGCCAGCACTGAAAGCTCTTGCTAGCCAGCACCCTTCCTTGGAAGCGCTTTTGTAGGCCTAAGAACACTGGGGCTCTGGGCTTCTCTAGCCACCTCATCTTCTGCTCATCCTCTCGCGCACTCTAAAGAGAGCTCAGGTGAGAAATTGCAAACGTCGAGCAATTGCTCAGAGATGAAAAGTGCCAGCACTGAAAGCTGTTGCTAGCCAGCACCCTTCCTTGGAAGCGCTTTTGTAGGCCTAAGAACACTGGGGCTCTGGGCTTCTCTAGCCACCTAATCTTCTGCTCATCCTCTCGCGCACTCTAAAGAGAGCTCAGGTGAGAAATTGCAAACGTCGAGCAATTGCTCCGAGATGAAAAGTGCCAGCACTGAAAGCTCTTGCTAGCCAGCACCCTTCCTTGGAAGTGCTTTCACAGGCGCAGTAACACTGGGGCTTTGCGCTTGTCTAGCCACCAAACGTCACGGTCATTCTCTTTCCATCTCGTAGACACGAGCTGAGAAATTGCAAACGTCGAGCAATTGCTCAGAGATGAAAAGTGCCAGCACTGAAAGCTGTTGCTAGCCAGCCCCCTTCCTTGGAAGCGCTTTTGTAGGCCTAAGAACACTGGGGCTCTGGGCTTCTCTAGCCACCTCATCTTCTGCTCATCCTCTCGCGCACTCTAAAGAGAGCTCAGGTGAGAAATTGCAAACGTCCAGCAATTGCTCAGAGATGAAAAGTGCCAGCACTGAAAGCTGTTGCTAGCCAGCACCCTTCCTTGGAAGTGCTTTCACAGGCGCAGTAACACTGGGGCTTTGCGCTTGTCTAGCCACCAAACGTCACGGTCATTCTCTTTCCATCTCGTAGACACGAGCTGAGAAATTGCAAACGTCCAGCAATTGCTCAGAGATGAAAAGTGCCAGCACTGAAAGCTCTTGCTAGCCAGCAGCCTTCCTTGGAAGCGCTTTCACAGGCGCAGCAACACTGGGGCTTTGCGCTTCTCTAGCCACCAAACGTCACGGTCATTCTCTTTCCGTCGGTAGACACGAGCTGAGAAATTGCAAACGTCGAGCAATTGCTCAGAGATGAAAAGTGCCAGCACTGAAAGCTCTTGCTAGCCAGCACCCTTCCTTGGAAGCGCTTTCACAGGCGCAGCAACACTGGGGCTTTGCGCTTCTATACGCACCAAATGTCACGGTCCTTCTCTTTCCGTCTTGTAGACACGAGCTGAGAAATTGCAAACGTCGAGCAATTGCTCAGAGATGAAAAGTGCCAGCACTGAAAGCTGTTGCTAGCCAGCACCCTTCCTTGGAAGCGCTTTTGTACGCCTAAGAACACTGGGGCTCTGGGCTTCTCTAGCCACCTAATCTTCTGCTCATCCTCTCGCGCACTCTAAAGAGAGCTCAGGTAAGAAATTGCAAACGTCGAGCAATTGCTCAGAGATGAAAAGTGCCAGCACTGAAAGCTGTTGCTAGCCAGCACCCTTCCTTGGAAGCACTTTTGTAGGCCTAAGAACACTGGGGCTCTGGGCTTCTCTAGCCACCTAATCTTCTGCTCATCCTCTCGCGCACTCTAAAGAGAGCTCAGGTAAGAAATTGCAAACGTCGAGCAATTGCTCAGAGATGAAAAGTGCCAGCACTGAAAGCTGTTGCTAGCCAGCACCCTTCCTTGGAAGTGCTTTCACAGGAGCAGCAACACTGGGGCTTTGCGCTTCTATACGCACCAAATGTCACGGTCCTTCTCTTTCCGTCTCGTAGAAACGAGCTGAGAAATTGCAAACGTCGAGCAATTGCTCAGAGATGAAAAGTGCCAGCACTGAAAGCTGTTGCTAGCCAGCACCCTTCCTTGGAAGCGCTTTTGTAGGCCTAAGAACACTGGGGCTCTGGGCTTCTCTAGCCACCTCATCTTCTGCTCATCCTCTCGCGCACTCTAAAGAGAGCTCAGGTGAGAAATTGCAAACGTCGAGCAATTGCTCAGAGATGAAAAGTGCCAGCACTGAAAGCTCTTGCTAGCCAGCACCCTTCCTTGGAAGCGCTTTTGTAGGCCTAAGAACACTGGGGCTCTGGGCTTCTCTAGCCACCTCATCTTCTGCTCATCCTCTCGCGCACTCTAAAGAGAGCTCAGGTGAGAAATTGCAAACGTCGAGCAATTGCTCAGAGATGAAAAGTGCCAGCACTGAAAGCTGTTGCTAGCCAGCACCCTTCCTTGGAAGCGCTTTTGTAGGCCTAAGAACACTGGGGCTCTGGGCTTCTCTAGCCACCTAATCTTCTGCTCATCCTCTCGCGCACTCTAAAGAGAGCTCAGGTGAGAAATTGCAAACGTCGAGCAATTGCTCCGAGATGAAAAGTGCCAGCACTGAAAGCTCTTGCTAGCCAGCACCCTTCCTTGGAAGTGCTTTCACAGGCGCAGTAACACTGGGGCTTTGCGCTTCTCTAGCCACCAAACGTCACGGTCATTCTCTTTCCATCTCGTAGACACGAGCTGAGAAATTGCAAACGTCGAGCAATTGCTCAGAGATGAAAAGTGCCAGCACTGAAAGCTGTTGCTAGCCAGCCCCCTTCCTTGGAAGCGCTTTTGTAGGCCTAAGAACACTGGGGCTCTGGGCTTCTCTAGCCACCTCATCTTCTGCTCATCCTCTCGCGCACTCTAAAGAGAGCTCAGGTGAGAAATTGCAAACGTCCAGCAATTGCTCAGAGATGAAAAGTGCCAGCACTGAAAGCTGTTGCTAGCCAGCACCCTTCCTTGGAAGTGCTTTCACAGGCGCAGTAACACTGGGGCTTTGCGCTTGTCTAGCCACCAAACGTCACGGTCATTCTCTTTCCATCTCGTAGACACGAGCTGAGAAATTGCAAACGTCCAGCAATTGCTCAGAGATGAAAAGTGCCAGCACTGAAAGCTCTTGCTAGCCAGCTCCCTTCCTTGGAAGCGCTTTTGTAGGCCTAAGAACACTGGGGCTCTGGGCTTCTCTAGCCACCTCATCTTCTGCTCATCCTCTCGCGCACTCTAAAGAGAGCTCAGGTGAGAAATTGCAAACGTCCAGCAATTGCTCAGAGATGAAAAGTGCCAGCACTGAAAGCTCTTGCTAGCCAGCACCCTTCCTTGGAAGCGCTTTCACAGGAGCAGCAACACTGGGGCTTTGCGCTTCTATACGCACCAAACGTCACGGTCATTCTCTTTCCGTCTCGTAGACACGAGCTGAGAAATTGCAAACGTTCAGCAATTGCTCAGAGATGAAAAGTGCCAGCACAGAAAGCTGTTGCTAGCCAGCACCCTTCCTTGGAAGCGCTTTCACAGGCGCAGCAACACTGGGGCTTTGCGCTTCTCTAGCCACCAAACGTCACGGTCATTCTCTTTCCGTCTCGTAGACACGAGCTGAGAAATTGCAAACGTCGAGCAATTGCTCAGAGATGAAAAGTGCCAGCACTGAAAGCTGTTGCTAGCCAGCACCCTTCCTTGGAAGCGCTTTCACAGGCGCAGCAACACTGGGGCTTTGCGCTTCTCTAGCCACCAAGTGTCACGGTCCTTCTCTTTCCGTCTCGTAGACACGAGCTGAGAAATTGCAAACGTCGAGCAATTGCTCAGAGATGAAAAGTGCCAGCACTGAAAGCTGTTGCTAGCCAGCACCCTTCCTTGGAAGCGCTTTTGTACGCCTAAGAACACTGGGGCTCTGGGCTTCTCTAGCCACCTCATCTTCTGCTCATCCTCTCGCGCACTCTAAAGAGAGCTCAGGTAAGAAATTGCAAACGTCGAGCAATTGCTCAGAGATGAAAAGTGCCAGCACTGAAAGCTCTTGCTAGCCAGCACCCTTCCTTGGAAGCGCTTTCACAGGTGCAGCAACACTGGGGCTTTGCGCTTCTCTAGCCACCAAACGTCACGGTCCTTCTCTTTCCGTCTCGTAGACACGAGCTGAGAAATTGCAAACGTCGAGCAATTGCTCAGAGATGAAAAGTGCCAGCACTGAAAGCTCTTGCTAGCCAGCCCCCTTCCTTGGAAGCGCTTTTGTAGGCCTAAGAACACTGGGGCTCTGGGCTTCTCTAGCCACCTCATCTTCTGCTCATCCTCTCGCGCACTCTAAAGAGAGCTCAGGTGAGAAATTGCAAACGTCCAGCAATTGCTCCGAGATGAAAAGTGCCAGCACTGAAAGCTCTTGCTAGCCAGCACCCTTCCTTGGAAGCGCTTTCACAGGCGCAGCAACACTGGGGCTTTGCGCTTCTCTACCCACCAAACGTCACGGTCATTCTCTTTCCGTCGGTAGACAAGAGCTGAGAAATTGCAAACGTCGAGCAATTGCTCCGAGATGAAAAGTGCCAGCACTGAAAGCTCTTGCTAGCCAGCACCCTTCCTTGGAAGCGCTTTCACAGGCGCAGTAACACTGGGGCTTTGCGCTTCTCTACCCACCAAACATCACGGTCATTCTCTTTCCATCTTGTAGACACGAGCTGAGAAATTGCAAACGTCGAGCAATTGCTCAGAGATGAAAAGTGCCAGCACTGAAAGCTGTTGCTAGCCAGCACCCTTCCTTGGAAGCGCTTTTGTAGGCTTAAGAACACTGGGGCTCTGGGCTTCTCTAGCCACCTCATCTTCTGCTCATCCTCTCGCGCACTCTAAAGAGAGCTCAGGTGAGAAATTGCAAACGTCCAGCAATTGCTCAGAGATGAAAAGTGCCAGCACTGAAAGCTCTTGCTAGCCAGCACCCTTCCTTGGAAGCGCTTTCACAGGAGCAGCAACACTGGGGCTTTGGGCTTCTCTAGCCACCAAACGTCACGGTCATTCTCTTTCCATCTCGTAGACACGAGCTGAGAAATTGCAAACGTCGAGCAATTGCTCAGAGATGAAAAGTGCCAGCACTGAAAGCTGTTGCTAGCCAGCACCCTTCCTTGGAAGCGCTTTTGTAGGCCTAAGAACACTGGGGCTCTGGGCTTCTCTAGCCACCTAATCTTCTGCTCATCCTCTCGCGCACTCTAAAGAGAGCTCAGGTGAGAAATTGCAAACGTCCAGCAATTGCTCCGAGATGAAAAGTGCCAGCACTGAAAGCTGTTGCTAGCCAGCACCCTTCCTTGGAAGTGCTTTCACAGGCGCAGCAACACTGGGGCTTTGCGCTTCTATACGCACCAAACGTCACGGTCATTCTCTTTCCGTCTCGTAGACACGAGCTGAGAAATTGCAAACGTCCAGCAATTGCTCCGAGATGAAAAGTGCCAGCACTGAAAGCTGTTGCTAGCCAGCACCCTTCCTTGGAAGCGCTTTTGTAGGCCTAAGAACACTGGGGCTCTGGGCTTCTCTAGCCACCTCATCTTCTGCTCATCCTCTCGCGCACTCTAAAGAGAGCTCAGGTGAGAAATTGCAAACGTCGAGCAATTGCTCAGAGATGAAAAGTGCCAGCACTGAAAGCTGTTGCTAGCCAGCACCCTTCCTTGGAAGCGCTTTTGTAGGCCTAAGAACACTGGGGCTCTGGGCTTCTCTAGCCACCTCATCTTCTGCTCATCCTCTCGCGCACTCTAAAGAGAGCTCAGGTGAGAAATTGCAAACGTCGAGCAATTGCTCTGAGAAGAAAAGTGCCAGCACTGAAAGCTCTTGCTAGCCAGCACCCTTCCTTGGAAGCGCTTTCACAGGCGCAGCAACACTGGGGCTTTGCGCTTGTCTAGCCACCAAACGTCACGGTCCTTCCCTTTCCATCTCGTAGACACGAGCTGAGAAATTGCAAACGTCGAGCAATTGCTCAGAGATGAAAAGTGCCAGCACTGAAAGCTCTTGCTAGCCAGCCCCCTTCCTTGGAAGCGCTTTTGTAGGCCTAAGAACACTGGGGCTCTGGGCTTCTCTAGCCACCTAATCTTCTGCTCATCCTCTCGCGCACTCTAAAGAGAGTTCAGGTGAGAAATTGTAAATGTCCAGCAATTGCTCAGAGATGAAAAGTGCCAGCACTGAAAGCTCTTGCTAGCCAGCACCCTTCCTTGGAAGCGCTTTCACAGGTGCAGCAACACTGGGGCTTTGCGCTTCTCTAGCCACCAAACGTCACGGTCCTTCTCTTTCCGTCTCGTAGACACGAGCTGAGAAATTGCAAACGTCGAGCAATTGCTCCGAGATAAAAAGTGCCAGCACTGAAAGCTCTTGCTAGCCAGCACCCTTCCTTGGAAGCGCTTTCACAGGAGCAGCAACACCGGGGCTTTGCGCTTCTATACGCACCAAACGTCACGGTCATTCTCTTTCCGTCTCGTAGACACGAGCTGAGAAATTGCAAACGTCCAGCAATTGCTCCGAGATGAAAAGTGCCAGCACTGAAAGATCTTGCTAGCCAGCACCCTTCCTTGGAAGCGCTTTCACAGGCGCAGCAACACTGGGGCTTTGCGCTTCTCTAGCCACCAAACGTCACGGTCATTCTCTTTCCGTCGGTAGACACGAGCTGAGAAATTGCAAACGTCAAGCAATTGCTCAGAGATGAAAAGTGCCAGCACTGAAAGCTGTTGCTAGCCAGCACCCTTCCTTGGAAGCGCTTTTGTAGGCCTAAGAACACTGGGGCTCTGGGCTTCTCTAGCCACCTCATCTGCTCATCCTCTCGCGCACTCTAAAGAGAGCTCAGGTGAGAAATTGCAAACGTCGAGCAATTGCTCAGAGATGAAAAGTGCCAGCACTGAAAGCTGTTGCTAGCCAGCACCCTTCCTTGGAAGCGCTTTCACAGGAGCAGCAACACTGGGGCTTTGCGCTTCTCTAGCCACCAAGCGTCACGGTCCTTCTCTTTCCGTCTCGTAGACACGAGCTGAGAAATTGCAAACGTCGAGCAATTGCTCCGAGATGAAAAGTGCCAGCACTGAAAGCTGTTGCTAGCCAGCACCCTTCCTTGGAAGCGCTTTCACAGGCGCAGTAACACTGGGGCTTTGCACTTCTGTACGCACCAAACGTCACGGTCATTCTCTTTCCGTCTCGTAGACACGAGCTGAGAAATTGCAAACGTCGAGCAATTGCTCAGAGATGAAAAGTGCCAGCACTGAAAGCTCTTGCTAGCCAGCACCCTTCCTTGGAAGCGCTTTCACAGGCGCAGCAACACTGGGGCTTTGCGCTTCTCTAGCCACCAAACGTCATGGTCATTCTCTTTCCATCTCGTAGACATGAGCTGAGAAATTGCAAACGTCCAGCAATTGCTCAGAGATGAAAAGTGCCAGCACTGAAAGCTGTTGCTAGCCAGCACCCTTCCTTGGAAGCGCTTTCACAGGCGCAGCAACACTGGGGCTTTGCGCTTCTATACGCACCAAACGTCACGGTCATTCTCTTTCCGTCTCGTAGACACGAGCTGAGAAATTGCAAACGTCGAGCAATTGCTCAGAGATGAAAAGTGCCAGCACTGAAAGCTGTTGCTAGCCAGCCCCCTTCCTTGGAAGCGCTTTTGTAGGCCTAAGAACACTGGGGCTCTGGGCTTCTCTAGCCACCTCATCTTCTGCTCATCCTCTCGCGCACTCTAAAGAGAGTTCAGGTGAGAAATTGTAAACGTCGAGCAATTGCTCAGAGATGAAAAGTGCCAGCACTGAAAGCTCTTGCTAGCCAGCACCCTTCCTTGGAAGCGCTTTCACAGGTGCAGCAACACTGGGGCTTTGCGCTTCTCTACCCACCAAACGTCACGGTCCTTCTCTTTCCGTCTCGTAGACACGAGCTGAGAAATTGCAAACGTCGAGCAATTCCTCCGAGATAAAAAGTGCCAGCACTGAAAGCTGTTGCTAGCCAGCAGCCTTCCTTGGAAGCGCTTTCACAGGCGCAGCAACACTGGGGCTTTGCGCTTCTATACGCACCAAACGTCACGGTCATTCTCTTTCCGTCTCGTAGACACGAGCTGAGAAATTGCAAACGTCGAGCAATTGCTCAGAGATGAAAAGTGCCAGCACTGAAAGCTGTTGCTAGCCAGCACCCTTCCTTGGAAGCGCTTTCACAGGCGCAGCAACACTGGGGCTTTGCGCTTCTCTAGCCACCAAACGTCACGGTCATTCTCTTTCCGTCTCGTAGACACGAGCTGAGAAATTGCAAACGTCGACCAATTGCTCAGAGATGAAAAGTGCCAGCACTGAAAGCTGTTGCTAGCCAGCACCCTTCCTTGGAAGCGCTTTCACAGGAGCAGCAACACAGGGGCTTTGCGCTTCTCTAGCCACCAAGCGTCACGGTCCTTCTCTTTCCGTCTCCTAGACACGAGCTGAGAAATTGCAAACGTCGAGCAATTGCTCAGAGATGAAAAGTGCCAGCACTGAAAGCTCTTGCTAGCCAGCACCCTTCCTTGGAAGCGCTTTCACAGGCGCAGTAACACTGGGGCTTTGCACTTCTGTACGCACCAAACGTCACGGTCCTTCTCTTTCCGTCTCCTAGACACGAGCTGAGAAATTGCAAACGTCGAGCAATTGCTCCGAGATGAAAAGTGCCAGCACTGAAAGATCTTGCTAGCCAGCACCCTTCCTTGGAAGCGCTTTCACAGGCGCAGCAACACTGGGGCTTTGCGCTTCTCTAGGCATCAAACGTCATGGTCATTCTCTTTCCATCTCGTAGACACGATCTGAGAAATTGCAAACGTCCAGCAATTGCTCAGAGATGAAAAGTGCCAGCACTGAAAGCTGTTGCTAGCCAGCACCCTTCCTTGGAAGCGCTTTTGTAGGCCTAAGAACAGTGGGGCTCTGGGCTTCTCTAGCCACCTCATCTTCTGCTCATCCTCTCGCGCACTCTAAAGAGAGCTCAGGTGAGAAATTGCAAACGTCGAGCAATTGCTCAGAGATGAAAAGTGCCAGCACTGAAAGCTCTTGCTAGCCAGCACCCTTCCTTGGAAGTGCTTTCACAGGCGCAGCAACACTGGGGCTTTGCGCTTCTATACGCACCAAACGTCACGGTCATTCTCTTTCCGTCTTGTAGACACGAGCTGAGAAATTGCAAACGTCCAGCAATTGCTCAGAGATGAAAAGTGCCAGCACTGAAAGCTGTTGCTAGCCAGCCCCCTTCCTTGGAAGCGCTTTTGTAGGCCTAAGAACACTGGGGCTCTGGGCTTCTCTAGCCACCTCATCTTCTGCTCATCCTCTCGCGCACTCTAAAGAGAGTTCAGGTGAGAAATTGTAAACGTCCAGCAATTGCTCAGAGATGAAAAGTGCCAGCACTGAAAGCTCTTGCTAGCCAGCACCCTTTTTTGGAAGCGCTTTCACAGGCGCAGCAACACTGGGGCTTTGCGCTTCTATACGCACCAAACGTCACGGTCCTTCTCTTTCCGTCTCGTAGACACGAGCTGAGAAATTGCAAACGTCGAGCAATTGCTCAGAGATGAAAAGTGCCAGCACTGAAAGCTCTTGCTAGCCAGCACCCTTCCTTGGAAGCGCTTTCACAGGAGCAGCAACACTGGGGCTTTGCGCTTCTATACGCACCAAACGTCACGGTCATTCTCTTTCCGTCTCGTAGACACGAGCTGAGAAATTGCAAACGTCGAGCAATTGCTCCGAGATGAAAAGTGCCAGCACTGAAAGATCTTGCTAGCCAGCACCCTTCCTTGGAAGCGCTTTCACAGGCGCAGCAACACTGGGGCTTTGCGCTTCTCTAGCCACCAAACGACACGGTCATTCTCTTTCCGTCGGTAGACACGAGCTGAGAAATTGCAAACGTCGAGCAATTGCTCAGAGATGAAAAGTGCCAGCACTGAAAGCTGTTGCTAGCCAGCACCCTTCCTTGGAAGCGCTTTCACAGGCGCAGCAACACTGGGGCTTTGCGCTTCTATACGCACCAAATGTCACGGTCCTTCTCTTTCCGTCTTGTAGACACGAGCTGAGAAATTGCAAACGTCCAGCAATTGCTCAGAGATGAAAAGTGCCAGCACTGAAAGCTCTTGCTAGCCAGCACCCTTCCTTGGAAGCGCTTTTGTAGGCCTAAGAACACTGGGGCTCTGGGCTTCTCTAGCCACCTAATCTTCTGCTCACCCTCTCGCGCACTCTAAAGAGAGCTCAGGTAAGAAATTGCAAACGTCGAGCAATTGCTCAGAGATGAAAAGTGCCAGCACTGAAAGCTGTTGCTAGCCAGCACCCTTCCTTGGAAGCGCTTTCACAGGCGCAGCAACACTGGGGCTTTGCGCTTCTCTAGCCACCAAACGTCACGGTCATTCTCTTTCTGTGTCGTAGACACGAGCTGAGAAATTGCAAACGTCGAGCAATTGCTCAGAGATGAAAAGTGCCAGCACTGAAAGCTCTTGCTAGCCAGCACCCTTCCTTGGAAGCGCTTTTGTAGGCCTAAGAACACTGGGGCTCTGGGCTTCTCTAGCCACCTCATCTTCTGCTCATCCTCTCGCGCACTCTAAAGAGAGCTCAGGTGAGAAATTGCAAACGTCGAGCAATTGCTCAGAGATGAAAAGTGCCAGCACTGAAAGCTCTTGCTAGCCAGCACCCTTCCTTGGAAGCGCTTTTGTAGGCCTAAGAACACTGGGGCTCTGGGCTTCTTTAGCCACCTAATCTTCTGCTCATCCTCTCGCGCACTCTAAAGAGAGCTCAGGTGAGAAATTGCAAACGTCGAGCAATTGCTCAGAGATGAAAAGTGCCAGCACTGAAAGCTCTTGCTAGCCAGCACCCTTCCTTGGAAGCGCTTTTGTAGGCCTAAGAACACTGGGGCTCTGGGCTTCTCTAGCCACCTCATCTTCTGCTCATCCTCTCGCGCACTCTAAAGAGAGCTCAGGTAAGAAATTGCAAACGTCGAGCAATTGCTCAGAGATGAAAAGTGCCAGCACTGAAAGCTCTTGCTAGCCAGCACCCTTCCTTGGAAGCGCTTTCACAGGAGCAGCAACACTGGGGCTTTGCGCTTCTCTAGCCACCAAGCGTCACGGTCCTTCTCTTTCCGTCTCGTAGACACGAGCTGAGAAATTGCAAACGTCGAGCAATTGCTCAGAGATGAAAAGTGCCAGCACTGAAAGCTGTTGCTAGCCAGCACCCTTCCTTGGAAGCGCTTTTGTAGGCCTAAGAACACTGGGGCTCTGGGCTTCTCTAGCCACCTCATCTTCTGCTCATCCTCTCGCGCACTCTAAAGAGAGCTCAGGTGAGAAATTGCAAACGTCGAGCAATTGCTCAGAGATGAAAAGTGCCAGCACTGAAAGCTGTTGCTAGCCAGCACCCTTCCTTGGAAGCGCTTTTGTAGGCCTAAGAACACTGGGGCTCTGGGCTTCTCTAGCCACCTCATCTTCTGCTCATCCTCTCGCGCACTCTAAAGAGAGCTCAGGTGAGAAATTGCAAACGTCCAGCAATTGCTCAGAGACGAAAAGTGCCAGCACTGAAAGCTCTTGCTAGCCAGCACCCTTCCTTGGAAGTGCTTTCACAGGCGCAGCAACACTGGGGCTTTGCGCTTCTCTAGCCACCAAACGTCACGGTCCTTCTCTTTCCGTCTCCTAGACACGAGCTGAGAAATTGCAAACGTCGAGCAATTGCTCAGAGATGAAAAGTGCCAGCACTGAAAGCTCTTGCTAGCCAGCACCCTTCCTTGGAAGCGCTTTCACAGGCGCAGCAACACTGGGGCTTTGCGCTTCTCTAGCCACCAAACATCACGGTCATTCTCTTTCCGTCTCGTAGACACGAGCTGAGAAATTGCAAACGTCCAGCAATTGCTCCGAGATGAAAAGTGCCAGCACTGAAAGCTGTTGCTAGCCAGCACCCTTCCTTGGAAGTGCTTTTGTAGGCCTAAGAACACTGGGGCTCTGGGCTTCTCTAGCCACCTCATCTTCTGCTCATCCTCTCGCGCACTCTAAAGAGAGCTCAGGTGAGAAATTGCAAACGTCCAGCAATTGCTCAGAGATGAAAAGTGCCAGCACTGAAAGCTGTTGCTAGCCAGCACCCTTCCTTGGAAGCGCTTTCACAGGCGCAGCAACACTGGGGCTTTGCGCTTCTATACGCACCAAATGTCACGGTCATTCTCTTTCCTTCTTGTAGACACGAGCTGAGAAATTGCAAACGTCGAGCAATTGCTCAGAGATGAAAAGTGCCAGCACTGAAAGCTGTTGCTAGCCAGCACCCTTCCTTGGAAGCGCTTTCACAGGCGCAGAAACACTGGGGCTTTGCGCTTCTCTAGCCACCAAGCGTCACGGTCATTCTCTTTCCATCTCGTAGACACGAGCTGAGAAATTGCAAACGTCGAGCAATTGCTCAGAGATGAAAAGTGCCAGCACTGAAAGCTCTTGCTAGCCAGCACCCTTCCTTGGAAGCGGTTTCACAGGTGCAGCAACACTGGGGCTTTGCGCTTGTCTAGCCACCAAACGTCACGGTCATTCTCTTTCCATCTCGTAGACACGAGCTGAGAAATTGCAAACGTCGAGCAATTGCTCAGAGATGAAAAGTGCCAGCACTGAAAGCTCTTGCTAGCCAGCACCCTTCCTTGGAAGCGCTTTTGTAGGCCTAAGAACACTGGGGCTCTGGGCTTCTCTAGCCACCTCATCTTCTGCTCATCCTCTCGCGCACTCTAAAGAGAGCTCAGGTGAGAAATTGCAAACGTCCAGCAATTGCTCAGAGATGAAAAGTGCCAGCACTGAAAGCTGTTGCTAGCCAGCACCCTTCCTTGGAAGTGCTTTCACAGGCGCAGCAACACTGGGGCTTTGCGCTTCTATACGCACCAAACGTCACGGTCATTCTCTTTCCGTCTCGTAGACACGAGCTGAGAAATTGCAAACGTCCAGCAATTGCTCCGAGATGAAAAGTGCCAGCACTGAAAGCTGTTGCTAGCCAGCACCCTTCCTTGGAAGCGCTTTTGTAGGCCTAAGAACACAGGGGCTCTGGGCTTCTCTAGCCACCTCATCTTCTGCTCATCCTCTCGCGCACTCTAAAGAGAGCTCAGGTGAGAAATTGCAAACGTCCAGCAATTGCTCAGAGATGAAAAGTGCCAGCACTGAAAGCTGTTGCGAGCCAGCACCCTTCCTTGGAAGCGCTTTTGTAGGCCTAAGAACACTGGGGCTTTGCGCTTCTCTAGCCACCTAATCTTCTGCTCATCCTCTCGCGCACTCTAAAGAGAGCTCAGGTGAGAAATTGCAAACGTCCAGCAATTGCTCAGAGATGAAAAGTGCCAGCACTGAAAGCTCTTGCTAGCCAGCACCCTTCCTTGGAAGCGCTTTCACAGGCGCAGCAACACTGGGGCTTTGCGCTTCTCTAGCCACCAAACGTCACGGTCATTCTCTTTCCATCTCGTAGACACGAGCTGAGAAATTGCAAACGTCGAGCAATTGCTCAGAGATGAAAAGTGCCAGCACTGAAAGCTCTTGCTAGCCAGCCCCCTTCCTTGGAAGCGCTTTTGTAGGCCTAAGAACACTGGGGCTCTGGGCTTCTCTAGCCACCTAATCTTATGCTCATCCTCTCGCGCACTCTAAAGAGAGTTCAGGTGAGAAATTGCAAACGTCGAGCAATTGCTCCGAGATAAAGAGTGCCAGCACTGAAAGCTCTTGCTAGCCAGCACCCTTCCTTGGAAGCGCTTTCACAGGAGCAGCAACACCGGGGCTTTGCGCTTCTATACGCACCAAACGTCACGGTCATTCTCTTTCCGTCTCGTAGACACGAGCTGAGAAATTGCAAACGTCGAGCAATTGCTCCGAGATGAAAAGTGCCAGCACTGAAAGATCTTGCTAGCCAGCACCCTTCCTTGGAAGCGCTTTCACAGGCGCAGCAACACTGGGGCTTTGCGCTTCTCTAGCCACCAAACGTCACGGTCCTTTTCTTTCCGTCTCCTAGACACGAGCTGAGAAATTGCAAACGTCGAGCAATTGCTCAGAGATGAAAAGTGCCAGCACTGAAAGCTGTTGCTAGCCAGCACCCTTCCTTGGAAGCGCTTTCACAGGCGCAGCAACACTGGGGCTTTGCGCTTCTATACGCACCAAACGTCACGGTCATTCTCTTTCCGTCTCGTAGACACGAGCTGAGAAATTGCAAACGTCCAGCAATTGCTCAGAGATGAAAAGTGCCAGCACTGAAAGCTCTTGCTAGCCAGCCCCCTTCCTTGGAAGCGCTTTTGTAGGCCTAAGAACACTGGGGCTCTGGGCTTCTCTAGCCACCTCATCTTCTGCTCATCCTCTCGCGCACTCTAAAGAGAGTTCAGGTGAGAAATTGTAAACGTCCAGCAATTGCTCAGAGATGAAAAGTGCCAGCACTGAAAGCTGTTGCTAGCCAGCACCCTTCCTTGGAAGCGCTTTCACAGGTGCAGCAACACTGGGGCTTTGCGCTTCTCTAGCCACCAAACGTCACGGTCCTTCTCTTTCCGTCTCGTAGACACGAGCTGAGAAATTGCAAACGTCGAGCAATTGCTCCGAGATAAAAAGTGCCAGCACTGAAAGCTGTTGCTAGCCAGCACCCTTCCTTGGAAGCGCTTTCACAGGCGCAGCAACACTGGGGCTTTGCGCTTCTATACGCACCAAACGTCACGGTCATTCTCTTTCCGTCTCGTAGACACGAGCTGAGAAATTGCAAACGTCGAGCAATTGCTCAGAGATGAAAAGTGCCAGCACTGAAAGATCTTGCTAGCCAGCACCCTTCCTTGGAAGCGCTTTCACAGGCGCAGCAACACTGGGGCTCTGGGCTTCTCTAGCCACCTCATCTTCTGCTCATCCTCTCGCGCACTCTAAAGAGAGCTCAGGTGAGAAATTGCAAATGTCCAGCAATTGCTCAGAGATGAAAAGTGCCAGCACTGAAAGCTGTTGCTAGCCAGCACCCTTCCTTGGAAGCGCTTTTGTAGGCCTAAGAACACTGGGGCTCTGGGCTTCTCTAGCCACCTAATCTTATGCTCATCCTCTCGCGCACTCTAAAGAGAGCTCAGGTGAGAAATTGCAAACGTCCAGCAATTGCTCAGAGATGAAAAGTGCCAGCACTGAAAGCTCTTGCTAGCCAGCACCCTTCCTTGGAAGTGCTTTCACAGGCGCAGTAACACTGGGGCTTTGCGCTTGTCTAGCCACCAAACGTCACGGTCATTCTCTTTCCATCTCGTAGACACGAGCTGAGAAATTGCAAACGTCGAGCAATTGCTCAGAGATGAAAAGTGCCAGCACTGAAAGCTGTTGCTAGCCAGCACCCTTCCTTGGAAGCGCTTTTGTAGGCCTAAGAACACTGGGGCTCTGGGCTTCTCTAGCCACCTCATCTTCTGCTCATCCTCTCGCGCACTCTAAAGAGAGCTCAGGTGAGAAATTGCAAACGTCGAGCAATTGCTCAGAGATGAAAAGTGCCAGCACTGAAAGCTCTTGCTAGCCAGCACCCTTCCTTGGAAGTGCTTTCACAGGCGCAGTAACACTGGGGCTTTGCGCTTGTCTAGCCACCAAACGTCACGGTCATTCTCTTTCCATCTCGTAGACACGAGCTGAGAAATTGCAAACGTCCAGCAATTGCTCAGAGATGAAAAGTGCCAGCACTGAAAGCTCTTGCTAGCCAGCTCCCTTCCTTGGAAGCGCTTTTGTAGGCCTAAGAACACTGGGGCTCTGGGCTTCTCTAGCCACCTCATCTTCTGCTCATCCTCTCGCGCACTCTAAAGAGAGCTCACGTGAGAAATTGCAAACGTTCCGCAATTGCTCCGAGATGAAAAGTGCCAGCACTGAAAGCTCTTGCTAGCCAGCACCCTTCCTTGGAAGCGCTTTCACAGGCGCAGCAACACTGGCGCTTTGCGCTTCTCTAGCCACCAAACGTCACGGTCATTCTCTTTCCGTCTCGTAGACACGAGCTGAGAAATTGCAAACGTCGAGCAATTGCTCAGAGATGAAAAGTGCCAGCACTGAAAGCTGTTGCTAGCCAGCACCCTTCCTTGGAAGCGCTTTCACAGGCGCAGCAACACTGGGGCTTTGCGCTTCTCTAGCCACCAAACGTCACGGTCATTCTCTTTCCGTCGGTAGACACGAGCTGAGAAATTGCAAACGTCGAGCAATTGCTCCGAGATGAAAAGTGCCAGCACTGAAAGCTGTTGCTAGCCAGCACCCTTCCTTGGAAGCGCTTTTGTAGGCCTAAGAACACTGGGGCTCTGGGCTTCTCTAGCCACCTCATCTACTGCTCATCCTCTCGCGCACTCTAAAGAGAGCTCAGGTGAGAAATTGCAAACGTCGAGCAATTGCTCAGAGATGAAAAGTGCCAGCACTGAAAGCTCTTGCTAGCCAGCACCCTTCCTTGGAAGTGCTTTCACAGGCGCAGTAACACTGGGGCTTTGCGCTTCTCTAGCCATCAAACGTCATGGTCATTCTCTTTCCAACTCGTAGACACGAGCTGAGAAATTGCAAACGTCGAGCAATTGCTCAGAGATGAAAAGTGCCAGCACTGAAAGCTGTTGCTAGCCAGCACCCTCCCTTGGAAGCGCTTTTGTAGGCCTAAGAACACTGGGGCTCTGGGCTTCTCTAGCCACCTCATCTTCTGCTCATCCTCTCGCGCACTCTAAAGAGAGCTCAGGTGAGAAATTGCAAACGTCGAGCAATTGCTCAGAGATGAAAAGTGCCAGCACTGAAAGCTGTTGCTAGCCAGCACCCTTCCTTGGAAGCGCTTTCACAGGCGCAGCAACACTGGCGCTTTGCGCTTCTATACGCACCAAACGTCACGGTCCCTCTTTCCGTCTCGTAGACACGAGCTGAGAAATTGCAAACGTCGAGCAATTGCTCAGAGATGAAAAGTGCCAGCACTGAAAGCTCTTGCTAGCCAGCACCCTTCCTTGGAAGCGCTTTCACAGGAGCAGCAACACTGGGGCTTTGCGCTTCTCTAGCCACCAAACGTCACGGTCCTTCTCTTTCCGTCTCGTAGACACGAGCTGAGAAATTGCAAACGTCGAGCAATTGCTCCGAGATGAAAAGTGCCAGCACTGAAAGCTCTTGCTAGCCAGCACCCTTCCTTGGAAGCGCTTTCACAGGAGCAGCAACACTGGGGCTTTGCGCTTCTATACGCACCAAACGTCACGGTCATTCTCTTTCCGTCTCGTAGACACGAGCTGAGAAATTGCAAACGTCCAGCAATTGCTCCGAGATGAAAAGTGCCAGCACAGAAAGCTCTTGCTAGCCAGCACCCTTCCTTGGAAGCGCTTTCACAGGCGCAGCAACACTGGGGCTTTGCGCTTCTCTAGCCACCAAACGTCACGGTCATTCTCTTTCCGTCTCGTAGACACGAGCTGAGAAATTGCAAACGTCGAGCAATTGCTCAGAGATGAAAAGTGCCAGCACTGAAAGCTCTTGCTAGCCAGCACCCTTCCTTGGAAGCGCTTTCACAGGCGCAGCAACACTGGGGCTTTGCGCTTCTATACGCACCAAATGTCACGGTCCTTCTCTTTCCGTCTTGTAGACACGAGCTGAGAAATTGCAAACGTCGAGCAATTGCTCAGAGATGAAAAGTGCCAGCACTGAAAGCTCTTGCTAGCCAGCACCCTTCCTTGGAAGCGCTTTTGTAGGCCTAAGAACACTGGGGCTCTGGGCTTCTCTAGCCACCTCATCTTCTGCTCATCCTCTCGCGCACTCTAAAGAGAGCTCAGGTGAGAAATTGCAAACGTCGAGCAATTGCTCAGAGATGAAAAGTGCCAGCACTGAAAGCTCTTGCTAGCCAGCACCCTTCCTTGGAAGCGCTTTTGTAGGCCTAAGAACACTGGGGCTCTGGGCTTCTTTAGCCACCTAATCTTCTGCTCATCCTCTCGCGCACTCTAAAGAGAGCTCAGGTGAGAAATTGCAAACGTCGAGCAATTGCTCAGAGATGAAAAGTGCCAGCACTGAAAGCTCTTGCTAGCCAGCACCCTTCCTTGGAAGCGCTTTTGTAGGCCTAAGAACACTGGGGCTCTGGGCTTCTCTAGCCACCTCATCTTCTGCTCATCCTCTCGCGCACTCTAAAGAGAGCTCAGGTAAGAAATTGCAAACGTCGAGCAATTGCTCAGAGATGAAAAGTGCCAGCACTGAAAGCTGTTGCTAGCCAGCACCCTTCCTTGGAAGCGCTTTCACAGGAGCAGCAACACTGGGGCTTTGCGCTTCTCTAGCCACCAAGCGTCACGGTCCTTCTCTTTCCGTCTCGTAGACACGAGCTGAGAAATTGCAAACGTCGAGCAATTGCTCAGAGATGAAAAGTGCCAGCACTGAAAGCTGTTGCTAGCCAGCACCCTTCCTTGGAAGCGCTTTCACAGGCGCAGTAACACTGGGGCTTTGCGCTTCTCTAGCCACCAAACGTCACGGTCATTCTCTTTCTGTGTCGTAGACACGAGCTGAGAAATTGCAAACGTCGAGCAATTGCTCAGAGATGAAAAGTGCCAGCACTGAAAGCTCTTGCTAGCCAGCAGCCTTCCTTGGAAGCGCTTTTGTAGGCCTAAGAACACTGGGGCTCTGGGCTTCTCTAGCCACCTCATCTTCTGCTCATCCTCTCGCGCACTCTAAAGAGAGCTCAGGTGAGAAATTGCAAACGTCGAGCAATTGCTCAGAGATGAAAAGTGCCAGCACTGAAAGCTGTTGCTAGCCAGCACCCTTCCTTGGAAGCGCTTTTGTAGGCCTAAGAACACTGGGGCTCTGGGCTTCTTTAGCCACCTAATCTTCTGCTCATCCTCTCGCGCACTCTAAAGAGAGCTCAGGTGAGAAATTGCAAACGTCGAGCAATTGCTCAGAGATGAAAAGTGCCAGCACTGAAAGCTCTTGCTAGCCAGCACCCTTCCTTGGAAGCGCTTTTGTAGGCCTAAGAACACTGGGGCTCTGGGCTTCTCTAGCCACCTCATCTTCTGCTCATCCTCTCGCGCACTCTAAAGAGAGCTCAGGTAAGAAATTGCAAACGTCGAGCAATTGCTCAGAGATGAAAAGTGCCAGCACTGAAAGCTGTTGCTAGCCAGCACCCTTCCTTGGAAGCGCTTTCACAGGAGCAGCAACACTGGGGCTTTGCGCTTCTCTAGCCACCAAGCGTCACGGTCCTTCTCTTTCCGTCTCGTAGACACGAGCTGAGAAATTGCAAACGTCGAGCAATTGCTCAGAGATGAAAAGTGCCAGCACTGAAAGCTGTTGCTAGCCAGCACCCTTCCTTGGAAGCGCTTTTGTAGGCCTAAGAACACTGGGGCTCTGGGCTTCTCTAGCCACCTCATCTTCTGCTCATCCTCTCGCGCACTCTAAAGAGAGCTCAGGTGAGAAATTGCAAACGTCGAGCAATTGCTCAGAGATGAAAAGTGCCAGCACTGAAAGCTGTTGCTAGCCAGCACCCTTCCTTGGAAGCGCTTTTGTAGGCCTAAGAACACTGGGGCTCTGGGCTTCTCTAGCCACCTCATCTTCTGCTCATCCTCTCGCGCACTCTAAAGAGAGCTCAGGTGAGAAATTGCAAACGTCCAGCAATTGCTCAGAGACGAAAAGTGCCAGCACTGAAAGCTCTTGCTAGCCAGCACCCTTCCTTGGAAGTGCTTTCACAGGCGCAGCAACACTGGGGCTTTGCGCTTCTCTAGCCACCAAACGTCACGGTCCTTCTCTTTCCGTCTCCTAGACACGAGCTGAGAAATTGCAAACGTCGAGCAATTGCTCAGAGATGAAAAGTGCCAGCACTGAAAGCTCTTGCTAGCCAGCACCCTTCCTTGGAAGCGCTTTCACAGGCGCAGCAACACTGGGGCTTTGCGCTTCTCTAGCCACCAAACATCACGGTCATTCTCTTTCCGTCTCGTAGACACGAGCTGAGAAATTGCAAACGTCCAGCAATTGCTCCGAGATGAAAAGTGCCAGCACTGAAAGCTGTTGCTAGCCAGCACCCTTCCTTGGAAGTGCTTTTGTAGGCCTAAGAACACTGGGGCTCTGGGCTTCTCTAGCCACCTCATCTTCTGCTCATCCTCTCGCGCACTCTAAAGAGAGCTCAGGTGAGAAATTGCAAACGTCCAGCAATTGCTCAGAGATGAAAAGTGCCAGCACTGAAAGCTGTTGCTAGCCAGCACCCTTCCTTGGAAGCGCTTTCACAGGCGCAGCAACACTGGGGCTTTGCGCTTCTATACGCACCAAATGTCACGGTCATTCTCTTTCCTTCTTGTAGACACGAGCTGAGAAATTGCAAACGTCGAGCAATTGCTCAGAGATGAAAAGTGCCAGCACTGAAAGCTGTTGCTAGCCAGCACCCTTCCTTGGAAGCGCTTTCACAGGCGCAGAAACACTGGGGCTTTGCGCTTCTCTAGCCACCAAGCGTCACGGTCCTTCTCTTTCCATCTCGTAGACACGAGCTGAGAAATTGCAAACGTCGAGCAATTGCTCAGAGATGAAAAGTGCCAGCACTGAAAGCTCTTGCTAGCCAGCACCCTTCCTTGGAAGCGCTTTCACAGGTGCAGCAACACTGGGGCTTTGCGCTTGTCTAGCCACCAAACGTCACGGTCATTCTCTTTCCATCTCGTAGACACGAGCTGAGAAATTGCAAACGTCGAGCAATTGCTCAGAGATGAAAAGTGCCAGCACTGAAAGCTCTTGCTAGCCAGCACCCTTCCTTGGAAGCGCTTTTGTAGGCCTAAGAACACTGGGGCTCTGGGCTTCTCTAGCCACCTCATCTTCTGCTCATCCTCTCGCGCACTCTAAAGAGAGCTCAGGTGAGAAATTGCAAACGTCCAGCAATTGCTCAGAGATGAAAAGTGCCAGCACTGAAAGCTGTTGCTAGCCAGCACCCTTCCTTGGAAGTGCTTTCACAGGCGCAGCAACACTGGGGCTTTGCGCTTCTATACGCACCAAACGTCACGGTCATTCTCTTTCCGTCTCGTAGACACGAGCTGAGAAATTGCAAACGTCCAGCAATTGCTCCGAGATGAAAAGTGCCAGCACTGAAAGCTGTTGCTAGCCAGCACCCTTCCTTGGAAGCGCTTTTGTAGGCCTAAGAACACAGGGGCTCTGGGCTTCTCTAGCCACCTCATCTTCTGCTCATCCTCTCGCGCACTCTAAAGAGAGCTCAGGTGAGAAATTGCAAACGTCCAGCAATTGCTCAGAGATGAAAAGTGCCAGCACTGAAAGCTGTTGCGAGCCAGCACCCTTCCTTGGAAGCGCTTTTGTAGGCCTAAGAACACTGGGGCTTTGCGCTTCTCTAGCCACCTAATCTTCTGCTCATCCTCTCGCGCACTCTAAAGAGAGCTCAGGTGAGAAATTGCAAACGTCCAGCAATTGCTCAGAGATGAAAAGTGCCAGCACTGAAAGCTCTTGCTAGCCAGCACCCTTCCTTGGAAGCGCTTTCACAGGCGCAGCAACACTGGGGCTTTGCGCTTCTCTAGCCACCAAACGTCACGGTCATTCTCTTTCCATCTCGTAGACACGAGCTGAGAAATTGCAAACGTCGAGCAATTGCTCAGAGATGAAAAGTGCCAGCACTGAAAGCTGTTGCTAGCCAGCACCCTTCCTTGGAAGCGCTTTTGTAGGCCTAAGAACACTGGGGCTCTGGGCTTCTCTAGCCACCTAATCTTATGCTCATCCTCTCGCGCACTCTAAAGAGAGTTCAGGTGAGAAATTGCAAACGTCGAGCAATTGCTCCGAGATAAAGAGTGCCAGCACTGAAAGCTCTTGCTAGCCAGCACCCTTCCTTGGAAGCGCTTTCACAGGAGCAGCAACACCGGGGCTTTGCGCTTCTATACGCACCAAACGTCACGGTCATTCTCTTTCCGTCTCGTAGACACGAGCTGAGAAATTGCAAACGTCGAGCAATTGCTCCGAGATGAAAAATGCCAGCACTGAAAGATCTTGCTAGCCAGCACCCTTCCTTGGAAGCGCTTTCACAGGCGCAGCAACACTGGGGCTTTGCGCTTCTCTAGCCACCAAACGTCACGGTCCTTCTCTTTCCGTCTCCTAGACACGAGCTGAGAAATTGCAAACGTCGAGCAATTGCTCAGAGATGAAAAGTGCCAGCACTGAAAGCTGTTGCTAGCCAGCACCCTTCCTTGGAAGCGCTTTCACAGGCGCAGCAACACTGGGGCTTTGCGCTTCTATACGCACCAAACGTCACGGTCATTCTCTTTCCGTCTCGTAGACACGAGCTGAGAAATTGCAAACGTCCAGCAATTGCTCAGAGATGAAAAGTGCCAGCACTGAAAGCTCTTGCTAGCCAGCCCCCTTCCTTGGAAGCGCTTTTGTAGGCCTAAGAACACTGGGGCTCTGGGCTTCTCTAGCCACCTCATCTTCTGCTCATCCTCTCGCGCACTCTAAAGAGAGTTCAGGTGAGAAATTGTAAACGTCCAGCAATTGCTCAGAGATGAAAAGTGCCAGCACTGAAAGCTGTTGCTAGCCAGCACCCTTCCTTGGAAGCGCTTTCACAGGTGCAGCAACACTGGGGCTTTGCGCTTCTCTAGCCACCAAACGTCACGGTCCTTCTCTTTCCGTCTCGTAGACACGAGCTGAGAAATTGCAAACGTCGAGCAATTGCTCCGAGATAAAAAGTGCCAGCACTGAAAGCTGTTGCTAGCCAGCACCCTTCCTTGGAAGCGCTTTCACAGGCGCAGCAACACTGGGGCTTTGCGCTTCTATACGCACCAAACGTCACGGTCATTCTCTTTCCGTCTCGTAGACACGAGCTGAGAAATTGCAAACGTCGAGCAATTGCTCAGAGATGAAAAGTGCCAGCACTGAAAGATCTTGCTAGCCAGCCCCCTTCCTTGGAAGCGCTTTCACAGGCGCAGCAACACTGGGGCTCTGGGCTTCTCTAGCCACCTCATCTTCTGCTCATCCTCTCGCGCACTCTAAAGAGAGCTCAGGTGAGAAATTGCAAATGTCCAGCAATTGCTCAGAGATGAAAAGTGCCAGCACTGAAAGCTGTTGCTAGCCAGCACCCTTCCTTGGAAGCGCTTTTGTAGGCCTAAGAACACTGGGGCTCTGGGCTTCTCTAGCCACCTAATCTTATGCTCATCCTCTCGCGCACTCTAAAGAGAGCTCAGGTGAGAAATTGCAAACGTCCAGCAATTGCTCAGAGATGAAAAGTGCCAGCACTGAAAGCTCTTGCTAGCCAGCACCCTTCCTTGGAAGTGCTTTCACAGGCGCAGTAACACTGGGGCTTTGCGCTTGTCTAGCCACCAAACGTCACGGTCATTCTCTTTCCATCTCGTAGACACGAGCTGAGAAATTGCAAACGTCGAGCAATTGCTCAGAGATGAAAAGTGCCAGCACTGAAAGCTGTTGCTAGCCAGCACCCTTCCTTGGAAGCGCTTTTGTAGGCCTAAGAACACTGGGGCTCTGGGCTTCTCTAGCCACCTCATCTTCTGCTCATCCTCTCGCGCACTCTAAAGAGAGCTCAGGTGAGAAATTGCAAACGTCGAGCAATTGCTCAGAGATGAAAAGTGCCAGCACTGAAAGCTCTTGCTAGCCAGCACCCTTCCTTGGAAGTGCTTTCACAGGCGCAGTAACACTGGGGCTTTGCGCTTGTCTAGCCACCAAACGTCACGGTCATTCTCTTTCCATCTCGTAGACACGAGCTGAGAAATTGCAAACGTCCAGCAATTGCTCAGAGATGAAAAGTGCCAGCACTGAAAGCTCTTGCTAGCCAGCTCCCTTCCTTGGAAGCGCTTTTGTAGGCCTAAGAACACTGGGGCTCTGGGCTTCTCTAGCCACCTCATCTTCTGCTCATCCTCTCGCGCACTCTAAAGAGAGCTCACGTGAGAAATTGCAAACGTTCCGCAATTGCTCCGAGATGAAAAGTGCCAGCACTGAAAGCTCTTGCTAGCCAGCACCCTTCCTTGGAAGCGCTTTCACAGGCGCAGCAACACTGGCGCTTTGCGCTTCTCTAGCCACCAAACGTCACGGTCATTCTCTTTCCGTCTCGTAGACACGAGCTGAGAAATTGCAAACGTCGAGCAATTGCTCAGAGATGAAAAGTGCCAGCACTGAAAGCTGTTGCTAGCCAGCACCCTTCCTTGGAAGCGCTTTCACAGGCGCAGCAACACTGGGGCTTTGCGCTTCTCTAGCCACCAAACGTCACGGTCATTCTCTTTCCGTCGGTAGACACGAGCTGAGAAATTGCAAACGTCGAGCAATTGCTCAGAGATGAAAAGTGCCAGCACTGAAAGCTGTTGCTAGCCAGCACCCTTCCTTGGAAGCGCTTTTGTAGGCCTAAGAACACTGGGGCTCTGGGCTTCTCTAGCCACCTCATCTACTGCTCATCCTCTCGCGCACTCTAAAGAGAGCTCAGGTGAGAAATTGCAAACGTCCAGCAATTGCTCAGAGATGAAAAGTGCCAGCACTGAAAGCTCTTGCTAGCCAGCACCCTTCCTTGGAAGTGCTTTCACAGGCGCAGTAACACTGGGGCTTTGCGCTTCTCTAGCCATCAAACGTCATGGTCATTCTCTTTCCAACTCGTAGACACGAGCTGAGAAATTGCAAACGTCGAGCAATTGCTCAGAGATGAAAAGTGCCAGCACTGAAAGCTGTTGCTAGCCAGCACCCTCCCTTGGAAGCGCTTTTGTAGGCCTAAGAACACTGGGGCTCTGGGCTTCTCTAGCCACCTCATCTTCTGCTCATCCTCTCGCGCACTCTAAAGAGAGCTCAGGTGAGAAATTGCAAACGTCGAGCAATTGCTCAGAGATGAAAAGTGCCAGCACTGAAAGCTCTTGCTAGCCAGCACCCTTCCTTGGAAGCGCTTTCACAGGCGCAGCAACACTGGCGCTTTGCGCTTCTATACGCACCAAACGTCACGGTCCCTCTTTCCGTCTCGTAGACACGAGCTGAGAAATTGCAAACGTCGAGCAATTGCTCAGAGATGAAAAGTGCCAGCACTGAAAGCTCTTGCTAGCCAGCACCCTTCCTTGGAAGCGCTTTCACAGGAGCAGCAACACTGGGGCTTTGCGCTTCTCTAGCCACCAAACGTCACGGTCCTTCTCTTTCCGTCTCGTAGACACGAGCTGAGAAATTGCAAACGTCGAGCAATTGCTCAGAGATGAAAAGTGCCAGCACTGAAAGCTCTTGCTAGCCAGCACCCTTCCTTGGAAGCGCTTTCACAGGAGCAGCAACACTGGGGCTTTGCGCTTCTATACGCACCAAACGTCACGGTCATTCTCTTTCCGTCTCGTAGACACGAGCTGAGAAATTGCAAACGTCCAGCAATTGCTCCGAGATGAAAAGTGCCAGCACAGAAAGCTCTTGCTAGCCAGCACCCTTCCTTGGAAGCGCTTTCACAGGCGCAGCAACACTGGGGCTTTGCGCTTCTCTAGCCACCAAACGTCACGGTCATTCTCTTTCCGTCTCGTAGACACGAGCTGAGAAATTGCAAACGTCGAGCAATTGCTCAGAGATGAAAAGTGCCAGCACTGAAAGCTCTTGCTAGCCAGCACCCTTCCTTGGAAGCGCTTTCACAGGCGCAGCAACACTGGGGCTTTGCGCTTCTATACGCACCAAATGTCACGGTCCTTCTCTTTCCGTCTTGTAGACACGAGCTGAGAAATTGCAAACGTCGAGCAATTGCTCAGAGATGAAAAGTGCCAGCACTGAAAGCTCTTGCTAGCCAGCACCCTTCCTTGGAAGCGCTTTTGTAGGCCTAAGAACACTGGGGCTCTGGGCTTCTCTAGCCACCTAACCTTCTGCTCATCCTCTCGCGCACTCTAAAGAGAGCTCAGGTAAGAAATTGCAAACGTCGAGCAATTGCTCAGAGATGAAAAGTGCCAGCACTGAAAGCTGTTGCTAGCCAGCACCCTTCCTTGGAAGCGCTTTCACAGGCGCAGCAACACTGGGGCTTTGCGCTTCTCTAGCCACCAAACGTCACGGTCCTTCTCTTTCCGTCTCGTAGACACGAGCTGAGAAATTGCAAACGTCGAGCAATTGCTCCGAGATGAAAAGTGCCAGCACTGAAAGCTCTTGCTAGCCAGCCCCCTTCCTTGGAAGCGCTTTTGTAGGCCTAAGAACACTGGGGCTCTGGGCTTCTCTAGCCACCTCATCTTCTGCTCATCCTCTCGCGCACTCTAAAGAGAGCTCAGGTGAGAAATTGCAAACGTCCAGCAATTGCTCAGAGATGAAAAGTGCCAGCACTGAAAGCTGTTGCTAGCCAGCACCCTTCCTTGGAAGTGCTTTCACAGGCGCAGTAACACTGGGTCTTTGCGCTTCTCTAGCCACCAAACGTCACGGTCATTCTCTTTCCATCTCGTAGACACGAGCTGAGAAATTGCAAACGTCCAGCAATTGCTCAGAGATGAAAAGTGCCAGCACTGAAAGCTCTTGCTAGCCAGCTCCCTTCCTTGGAAGCGCTTTTGTAGGCCTAAGAACACTGGGGCTCTGGGCTTCTCTAGCCACCTCATCTTCTGCTCATCCTCTCGCGCACTCTAAAGAGAGCTCACGTGAGAAATTGCAAACGTTCCGCAATTGCTCCGAGATGAAAAGTGCCAGCACTGAAAGCTCTTGCTAGCCAGCACCCTTCCTTGGAAGCGCTTTCACAGGCGCAGCAACACTGGCGCTTTGCGCTTCTCTAGCCACCAAACGTCACTGTCCTTCTCTTTCCGTCGGTAGACACGAGCTGAGAAATTGCAAACGTCGAGCAATTGCTCAGAGATGAAAAGTGCCAGCACTGAAAGCTGTTGCTAGCCAGCACCCTTCCTTGGAAGCGCTTTCACAGGCGCAGTAACACTGGGGCTTTGCGCTTCTCTACCCACCAAACATCACGGTCATTCTCTTTCCGTCTCGTAGACACGAGCTGAGAAATTGCAAACGTCGAGCAATTGCTCAGAGATGAAAAGTGCCAGCACTGAAAGCTGTTGCTAGCCAGCACCCTTCCTTGGAAGCGCTTTCACAGGCGCAGCAACACTGGGGCTTTGCGCTTCTCTAGCCACCAAACGTCACGGTCATTCTCTTGCCGTCGGTAGACACGAGCTGAGAAATTGCAAACGTCGAGCAATTGCTCAGAGATGAAAAGTGCCAGCACTGAAAGCTGTTGCTAGCCAGCACCCTTCCTTGGAAGCGCTTTTGTAGGCCTAAGAACACTGGGGCTCTGGGCTTCTCTAGCCACCTCATCTACTGCTCATCCTCTCGCGCACTCTAAAGAGAGCTCAGGTGAGAAATTGCAAACGTCCAGCAATTGCTCAGAGATGAAAAGTGCCAGCACTGAAAGCTCTTGCTAGCCAGCACCCTTCCTTGGAAGTGCTTTCACAGGCGCAGTAACACTGGGGCTTTGCGCTTCTCTAGCCATCAAACGTCATGGTCATTCTCTTTCCAACTCGTAGACACGAGCTGAGAAATTGCAAACGTCGAGCAATTGCTCAGAGATGAAAAGTGCCAGCACTGAAAGCTGTTGCTAGCCAGCACCCTCCCTTGGAAGCGCTTTTGTAGGCCTAAGAACACTGGGGCTCTGGGCTTCTCTAGCCACCTCATCTTCTGCTCATCCTCTCGCGCACTCTAAAGAGAGCTCAGGTGAGAAATTGCAAACGTCGAGCAATTGCTCAGAGATGAAAAGTGCCAGCACTGAAAGCTGTTGCTAGCCAGCACCCTTCCTTGGAAGCGCTTTCACAGGCGCAGCAACACTGGCGCTTTGCGCTTCTATACGCACCAAACGTCACGGTCCCTCTTTCCGTCTCGTAGACACGAGCTGAGAAATTGCAAACGTCGAGCAATTGCTCAGAGATGAAAAGTGCCAGCACTGAAAGCTCTTGCTAGCCAGCACCCTTCCTTGGAAGCGCTTTCACAGGAGCAGCAACACTGGGGCTTTGCGCTTCTCTAGCCACCAAACGTCACGGTCCTTCTCTTTCCGTCTCGTAGACACGAGCTGAGAAATTGCAAACGTCGAGCAATTGCTCAGAGATGAAAAGTGCCAGCACTGAAAGCTGTTGCTAGCCAGCACCCTTCCTTGGAAGCGCTTTCACAGGAGCAGCAACACTGGGGCTTTGCGCTTCTATACGCACCAAACGTCACGGTCATTCTCTTTCCGTCTCGTAGACACGAGCTGAGAAATTGCAAACGTCCAGCAATTGCTCAGAGATGAAAAGTGCCAGCACAGAAAGCTCTTGCTAGCCAGCACCCTTCCTTGGAAGCGCTTTCACAGGCGCAGCAACACTGGGGCTTTGCGCTTCTCTAGCCACCAAACGTCACGGTCATTCTCTTTCCGTCTCGTAGACACGAGCTGAGAAATTGCAAACGTCGAGCAATTGCTCAGAGATGAAAAGTGCCAGCACTGAAAGCTGTTGCTAGCCAGCACCCTTCCTTGGAAGCGCTTTCACAGGCGCAGCAACACTGGGGCTTTGCGCTTCTATACGCACCAAATGTCACGGTCCTTCTCTTTCCGTCTTGTAGACACGAGCTGAGAAATTGCAAACGTCGAGCAATTGCTCAGAGATGAAAAGTGCCAGCACTGAAAGCTCTTGCTAGCCAGCACCCTTCCTTGGAAGCGCTTTTGTAGGCCTAAGAACACTGGGGCTCTGGGCTTCTCTAGCCACCTAACCTTCTGCTCATCCTCTCGCGCACTCTAAAGAGAGCTCAGGTAAGAAATTGCAAACGTCGAGCAATTGCTCAGAGATGAAAAGTGCCAGCACTGAAAGCTGTTGCTAGCCAGCACCCTTCCTTGGAAGCGCTTTCACAGGCGCAGCAACACTGGGGCTTTGCGCTTCTCTAGCCACCAAACGTCACGGTCCTTCTCTTTCCGTCTCGTAGACACGAGCTGAGAAATTGCAAACGTCGAGCAATTGCTCCGAGATGAAAAGTGCCAGCACTGAAAGCTCTTGCTAGCCAGCCCCCTTCCTTGGAAGCGCTTTTGTAGGCCTAAGAACACTGGGGCTCTGGGCTTCTCTAGCCACCTCATCTTCTGCTCATCCTCTCGCGCACTCTAAAGAGAGCTCAGGTGAGAAATTGCAAACGTCCAGCAATTGCTCAGAGATGAAAAGTGCCAGCACTGAAAGCTGTTGCTAGCCAGCACCCTTCCTTGGAAGTGCTTTCACAGGCGCAGTAACACTGGGGCTTTGCGCTTGTCTAGCCACCAAACGTCACGGTCATTCTCTTTCCATCTCGTAGACACGAGCTGAGAAATTGTAAACGTCGAGCAATTGCTCAGAGATGAAAAGTGCCAGCACTGAAAGCTGTTGCTAGCCAGCTCCCTTCCTTGGAAGCGCTTTCACAGGCGCAGCAACACTGGGGCTTTGCGCTTCTATACGCACCTAATGTCACGGTCCTTCTCTTTCCGTCTTGTAGACACGAGCTGAGAAATTGCAAACGTCGAGCAATTGCTCAGAGATGAAAAGTGCCAGCACTGAAAGCTCTTGCTAGCCAGCACCCTTCCTTGGAAGCGCTTTTGTAGGCCTAAGAACACTGGGGCTCTGGGCTTCTCTAGCCACCTCATCTTCTGCTCATCCTCTCGCGCACTCTAAAGAGAGCTCAGGTAAGAAATTGCAAACGTCGAGCAATTGCTCAGAGATGAAAAGTGCCAGCACTGAAAGCTGTTGCTAGCCAGCACCCTTCCTTGGAAGCGCTTTCACAGGCGCAGCAACACTGGGGCTTTGCGCTTCTCTAGCCACCAAGCGTCACGGTCCTTCTCTTTCCGTCTCGTAGAAACGAGCTGAGAAATTGCAAACGTCGAGCAATTGCTCAGAGATGAAAAGTGCCAGCACTGAAAGCTCTTGCTAGCCAGCACCCTTCCTTGGAAGCGCTTTTGTAGGCCTAAGAACACTGGGGCTCTGGGCTTCTCTAGCCACCTCATCTTCTGCTCATCCTCTCGCGCACTCTAAAGAGAGCTCAGGTGAGAAATTGCAAACGTCCAGCAATTGCTCAGAGATGAAAAGTGCCAGCACTGAAAGCTCTTGCTAGCCAGCACCCTTCCTTGGAAACGCTTTTGTAGGCCTAAGAACACTGGGGCTCTGGGCTTCTCTAGCCACCTCATCTTCTGCTCATCCTCTCGCGCACTCTAAAGAGAGCTCAGGTGAGAAATTGCAAACGTCGAGCAATTGCTCAGAGATGAAAAGTGCCAGCACTGAAAGCTGTTGCTAGCCAGCACCGTTCCTTGGAAGTGCTTTCACAGGCGCAGTAACACTGGGGCTTTGCGCTTCTCTAGCCACCAAACGTCACGGTCATTCTCTTTCCATCTCGTAGACACGAGCTGAGAAATTGCAAACGTCGAGCAATTGCTCAGAGATGAAAAGTGCCAGCACTGAAAGCTGTTGCTAGCCAGCACCCTTCCTTGGAAGCGCTTTTGTAGGCCTAAGAACACTGGGGCTCTGGGCTTCTCTAGCCACCTCATCTTCTGCTCATCCTCTCGCGCACTCTAAAGAGAGCTCAGGTGAGAAATTGGAAACGTCCAGCAATTGCTCCGAGATGAAAAGTGCCAGCACTGAAAGCTGTTGCTAGCCAGCACCCTTCCTTGGAAGCGCTTTCACAGGCGCAGCAACACTGGGGCTTTGCGCTTCTCTAGCCACCAAACGTCACGGTCATTCTCTTTCCGTCGGTAGACACGAGCTGAGAAATTGCAAACGTGGAGCAATTGCTCAGAGATGAAAAGTGCCAGCACTGAAAGCTGTTGCTAGCCAGCACCCTTCCTTGGAAGCGCTTTCACAGGAGCAGCAACACTGGGGCTTTGCGCTTCTCTAGCCACCAAGCGTCACGGTCCTTCTCTTTCTGTCTCGTAGAAACGAGCTGAGAAATTGCAAACGTCGAGCAATTGCTCAGAGATGAAAAGTGCCAGCACTGAAAGCTCTTGCTAGCCAGCACCCTTCCTTGGAAGCGCTTTTGTAGGCCTAAGAACACTGGGGCTCTGGGCTTCTCTAGCCACCTAATCTTCTGCTCATCCTCTCGCGCACTCTAAAGAGAGCTCAGGTGAGAAATTGCAAACGTCCAGCAATTGCTCAGAGATGAAAAGTGCCAGCACTGAAAGCTCTTGCTAGCCAGCACCCTTCCTTGGAAGTGCTTTCACAGGCGCAGTAACACTGGGGCTTTGCGCTTCTCTAGCCACCAAACGTCACGGTCATTCTCTTTCTGTGTCGTAGACACGAGCTGAGAAATTGCAAACGTCGAGCAATTGCTCAGAGATGAAAAGTGCCAGCACTGAAAGCTGTTGCTAGCCAGCCCCCTTCCTTGGAAGCGCTTTTGTAGGCCTAAGAACACTGGGGCTCTGGGCTTCTCTAGCCACCTCATCTTCTGCTCATCCTCTCGCGCACTCTAAAGAGAGCTCAGGTGAGAAATTGCAAACGTCCAGCAATTGCTCAGAGATGAAAAGTGCCAGCACTGAAAGCTCTTGCTAGCCAGCACCCTTCCTTGGAAGTGCTTTCACAGGCGCAGTAACACTGGGGCTTTGCGCTTGTCTAGCCACCAAACGTCACGGTCATTCTCTTTCCATCTCGTAGACACGAGCTGAGAAATTGCAAACGTCGAGCAATTGCTCAGAGATGAAAAGTGCCAGCACTGAAAGCTGTTGCTAGCCAGCACCCTTCCTTGGAAGCGCTTTTGTAGGCCTAAGAACACTGGGGCTCTGGGCTTCTCTAGCCACCTCATCTTCTGCTCATCCTCTCGCGCACTCTAAAGAGAGCTTAGGTGAGAAATTGCAAACGTCGAGCAATTGCTCAGAGATGAAAAGTGCCAGCACTGAAAGCTGTTGCTAGCCAGCACCCTTCCTTGGAAGCGCTTTTGTAGGCCTAAGAACACTGGGGCTCTGGGCTTCTCAAGCCACCTAATCTTATGCTCATCCTCTCGCGCACTCTAAAGAGAGCTCAGGTGAGAAATTGCAAACGTCGAGCAATTGCTCAGAGATGAAAAGTGCCAGCACTGAAAGCTCTTGCTAGCCAGCACCCTTCCTTGGAAGTGCTTTCACAGGCGCAGTAACACTGGGGCTTTGCGCTTCTCTAGCCACCAAACGTCACGGTCATTCTCTTTCCATCTCGTAGACACGAGCTGAGAAATTGCAAACGTCGAGCAATTGCTCAGAGATGAAAAGTGCCAGCACTGAAAGCTGTTGCTAGCCAGCACCCTTCCTTGGAAGCGCTTTTGTAGGCCTAAGAACACTGGGGCTCTGGGCTTCTCTAGCCACCTCATCTTCTGCTCATCCTCTCGCGCACTCTAAAGAGAGCTCAGGTGAGAAATTGCAAACGTCGAGCAATTGCTCAGAGATGAAAAGTGCCAGCACTGAAAGCTCTTGCTAGCCAGCACCCTTCCTTGGAAGTGCTTTCACAGGCGCAGTAACACTGGGGCTTTGCGCTTCTATACGCACCAAACGTCACGGTCCTTCTCTTTCCGTCTCGTAGACACGAGCTGAGAAATTGCAAACGTCCAGCAATTGCTCAGAGATGAAAAGTGCCAGCACTGAAAGCTCTTGCTAGCCAGCTCCCTTCCTTGGAAGCGCTTTTGTAGGCCTAAGAACACTGGGGCTCTGGGCTTCTCTAGCCACCTCATCTTCTGCTCATCCTCTCGCGCACTCTAAAGAGAGCTCAGGTGAGAAATTGCAAACGTCGAGCAATTGCTCAGAGATGAAAAGTGCCAGCACTGAAAGCTCTTGCTAGCCAGCACCCTTCCTTGGAAGCGCTTTCACAGGCGCAGCAACACTGGGGCTTTGCGCTTCTCTAGCCACCAAACGTCACTGTCCTTCTCTTTCCGTCTCCTAGACACGAGCTGAGAAATTGCAAACGTCGAGCAATTGCTCAGAGATGAAAAGTGCCAGCACTGAAAGCTCTTGCTAGCCAGCACCCTTCCTTGGAAGCGCTTTCACAGGCGCAGTAACACTGGGGCTTTGCGCTTCTCTGCCCACCAAACATCACGTCATTCTCTTTCCATCTCGTAGACACGAGCTGAGAAATTGCAAACGTCGAGCAATTGCTCAGAGATGAAAAGTGCCAGCACTGAAAGCTCTTGCTAGCCAGCACCCTTCCTTGGAAGCACTTTTGTAGGCTTAAGAACACTGGGGCTCTGGGCTTCTCTAGCCACCTCATCTTCTGCTCATCCTCTCGCGCACTCTAAAGAGAGCTCAGGTGAGAAATTGCAAACGTCCAGCAATTGCTCAGAGATGAAAAGTGCCAGCACTGAAAGCTCTTGCTAGCCAGCACCCTTCCTTGGAAGCGCTTTCACAGGCGCAGCAACACTGGGGCTTTGCGCTTGTCTAGCCACCAAACGTCACGGTCATTCTCTTTCCGTCGGTAGACACGAGCTGAGAAATTGCAAACGTCGAGCAATTGCTCAGAGATGAAAAGTGCCAGCACTGAAAGCTCTTGCTAGCCAGCACCCTTCCTTGGAAGCGCTTTCACAGGCGCAGCAACACTGGGGCTTTGCGCTTCTCTAGCCATCAAACGTCATGGTCATTCTCTTTCCATCTCGTAGACACGAGCTGAGAAATTGCAAACGTCGAGCAATTGCTCAGAGATGAAAAGTGCCAGCACTGAAAGCTCTTGCTAGCCAGCACCCTTCCTTGGAAGCGCTTTTGTAGGCCTAAGAACACTGGGGCTCTGGGCTTCTCTAGCCACCTCATCTTCTGCTCATCCTCTCGCGCACTCTAAAGAGAGCTCAGGTGAGAAATTGCAAACGTCCAGCAATTGCTCAGAGATGAAAAGTGCCAGCACTGAAAGATCTTGCTAGCCAGCACCCTTCCTTGGAAGCGCTTTCACAGGCGCAGCAACACTGGGGCTTTGCGCTTCTCTAGCCACCAAACGTCACGGTCCTTCTCTTTCCGTCTCGTAGACACGAGCTGAGAAATTGCAAACGTCGAGCAATTGCTCCGAGATGAAAAGTGCCAGCACTGAAAGCTCTTGCTAGCCAGCACCCTTCCTTGGAAGCGCTTTCACAGGCGCAGTAACACTGGGGCTTTGCACTTCTGTACGCACCAAACGTCACGGTCCTTCTCTTTCCGTCTCCTAGACACGAGCTGAGAAATTGCAAACGTCGAGCAATTGCTCAGAGATGAAAAGTGCCAGCACTGAAAGCTGTTGCTAGCCAGCACCCTTCCTTGGAAGCGCTTTTGCAGGCCTAACAACACTGGGGCTCTGGGCTTCTCTAGCCACCTCATCTTCTGCTCATCCTCTCGCGCACTCTAAAGAGAGCTCAGGTGAGAAATTGCAAACGTCCAGCAATTGCTCAGAGATGAAAAGTGCCAGCACTGAAAGCTCTTGCTAGCCAGCACCCTTCCTTGGAAGCGCTTTTGTAGGCCTAAGAACACTGGGGCTCTGGGCTTCTCTAGCCACCTCATCTTCTGCTCATCCTCTCGCGCACTCTAAAGAGAGCTCAGGTGAGAAATTGCAAACGTCGAGCAATTGCTCAGAGATGAAAAGTGCCAGCACTGAAAGCTCTTGCTAGCCAGCACCCTTCCTTGGAAGCGCTTTCACAGGCGCAGCAACACTGGGGCTTTGCGCTTCTCTAGCCACCAAACGTCACGGTCCTTCTCTTTCCGTCGGTAGACAAGAGCTGAGAAATTGCAAACGTCGAGCAATTGCTCCGAGATGAAAAGTGCCAGCACTGAAAGCTGTTGCTAGCCAGCACCCTTCCTTGGAAGCGCTTTTGTAGGCCTAAGAACACTGGGGCTCTGGGCTTCTCTAGCCACCTCATCTTCTGCTCATCCTCTCGCGCACTCTAAAGAGAGCTCAGGTGAGAAATTGCAAACGTCCAGCAATTGCTCAGAGATGAAAAGTGCCAGCACTGAAAGCTCTTGCTAGCCAGCACCCTTCCTTGGAAACGCTTTTGTAGGCCTAAGAACACTGGGGCTCTGGGCTTCTCTAGCCACCTCATCTTCTGCTCATCCTCTCGCGCACTCTAAAGAGAGCTCAGGTGAGAAATTGCAAACGTCCAGCAATTGCTCAGAGATGAAAAGTGCCAGCACTGAAAGCTCTTGCTAGCCAGCACCGTTCCTTGGAAGTGCTTTCACAGGCGCAGAAACACTGGGGCTTTGCGCTTCTCTAGCCACCAAACGTCACGGTCATTCTCTTTCCATCTCGTAGACACGAGCTGAGAAATTGCAAACGTCGAGCAATTGCTCAGAGATGAAAAGTGCCAGCACTGAAAGCTGTTGCTAGCCAGCACCCTTCCTTGGAAGCGCTTTTGTAGGCCTAAGAACACTGGGGCTCTGGGCTTCTCTAGCCACCTCATCTTCTGCTCATCCTCTCGCGCACTCTAAAGAGAGCTCAGGTGAGAAATTGCAAACGTCCAGCAATTGCTCCGAGATGAAAAGTGCCAGCACTGAAAGCTGTTGCTAGCCAGCACCCTTCCTTGGAAGCGCTTTCACAGGCGCAGCAACACTGGGGCTTTGCGCTTCTCTAGCCACCAAACGTCACGGTCATTCTCTTTCCGTCGGTAGACACGAGCTGAGAAATTGCAAACGTGGAGCAATTGCTCAGAGATGAAAAGTGCCAGCACTGAAAGCTGTTGCTAGCCAGCACCCTTCCTTGGAAGCGCTTTCACAGGAGCAGCAACACTGGGGCTTTGCGCTTCTCTAGCCACCAAGCGTCACGGTCCTTCTCTATCCGTCTCGTAGAAACGAGCTGAGAAATTGCAAACGTCGAGCAATTGCTCAGAGATGAAAAGTGCCAGCACTGAAAGCTGTTGCTAGCCAGCACCCTTCCTTGGAAGCGCTTTTGTAGGCCTAAGAACACTGGGGCTCTGGGCTTCTCTAGCCACCTAATCTTCTGCTCATCCTCTCGCGCACTCTAAAGAGAGCTCAGGTGAGAAATTGCAAACGTCGAGCAATTGCTCAGAGATGAAAAGTGCCAGCACTGAAAGCTCTTGCTAGCCAGCACCCTTCCTTGGAAGTGCTTTCACAGGCGCAGTAACACTGGGGCTTTGCGCTTCTCTAGCCACCAAACGTCACGGTCATTCTCTTTCTGTGTCGTAGACACGAGCTGAGAAATTGCAAACGTCGAGCAATTGCTCAGAGATGAAAAGTGCCAGCACTGAAAGCTGTTGCTAGCCAGCACCCTTCCTTGGAAGCGCTTTTGTAGGCCTAAGAACACTGGGGCTCTGGGCTTCTCTAGCCACCTCATCTTCTGCTCATCCTCTCGCGCACTCTAAAGAGAGCTCAGGTGAGAAATTGCAAACGTCCAGCAATTGCTCAGAGATGAAAAGTGCCAGCACTGAAAGCTCTTGCTAGCCAGCACCCTTCCTTGGAAGTGCTTTCACAGGCGCAGTAACACTGGGGCTTTGCGCTTGTCTAGCCACCAAACGTCACGGTCATTCTCTTTCCATCTCGTAGACACGAGCTGAGAAATTGCAAACGTCGAGCAATTGCTCAGAGATGAAAAGTGCCAGCACTGAAAGCTGTTGCTAGCCAGCACCCTTCCTTGGAAGCGCTTTTGTAGGCCTAAGAACACTGGGGCTCTGGGCTTCTCTAGCCACCTCATCTTCTGCTCATCCTCTCGCGCACTCTAAAGAGAGCTTAGGTGAGAAATTGCAAACGTCGAGCAATTGCTCAGAGATGAAAAGTGCCAGCACTGAAAGCTGTTGCTAGCCAGCACCCTTCCTTGGAAGCGCTTTTGTAGGCCTAAGAACACTGGGGCTCTGGGCTTCTCAAGCCACCTAATCTTATGCTCATCCTCTCGCGCACTCTAAAGAGAGCTCAGGTGAGAAATTGCAAACGTCGAGCAATTGCTCAGAGATGAAAAGTGCCAGCACTGAAAGCTCTTGCTAGCCAGCACCCTTCCTTGGAAGTGCTTTCACAGGCGCAGTAACACTGGGGCTTTGCGCTTCTCTAGCCACCAAACGTCACGGTCATTCTCTTTCCATCTCGTAGACACGAGCTGAGAAATTGCAAACGTCGAGCAATTGCTCAGAGATGAAAAGTGCCAGCACTGAAAGCTCTTGCTAGCCAGCACCCTTCCTTGGAAGCGCTTTTGTAGGCCTAAGAACACTGGGGCTCTGGGCTTCTCTAGCCACCTCATCTTCTGCTCATCCTCTCGCGCACTCTAAAGAGAGCTCAGGTGAGAAATTGCAAACGTCGAGCAATTGCTCAGAGATGAAAAGTGCCAGCACTGAAAGCTCTTGCTAGCCAGCACCCTTCCTTGGAAGTGCTTTCACAGGCGCAGTAACACTGGGGCTTTGCGCTTCTATACGCACCAAACGTCACGGTCCTTCTCTTTCCGTCTCGTAGACACGAGCTGAGAAATTGCAAACGTCCAGCAATTGCTCAGAGATGAAAAGTGCCAGCACTGAAAGCTCTTGCTAGCCAGCTCCCTTCCTTGGAAGCGCTTTTGTAGGCCTAAGAACACTGGGGCTCTGGGCTTCTCTAGCCACCTCATCTTCTGCTCATCCTCTCGCGCACTCTAAAGAGAGCTCAGGTGAGAAATTGCAAACGTCCAGCAATTGCTCAGAGATGAAAAGTGCCAGCACTGAAAGCTGTTGCTAGCCAGCACCCTTCCTTGGAAGCGCTTTCACAGGCGCAGCAACACTGGGGCTTTGCGCTTCTCTAGCCACCAAACGTCACTGTCCTTCTCTTTCCGTCTCCTAGACACGAGCTGAGAAATTGCAAACGTCGAGCAATTGCTCAGAGATGAAAAGTGCCAGCACTGAAAGCTCTTGCTAGCCAGCACCCTTCCTTGGAAGCGCTTTCACAGGCGCAGTAACACTGGGGCTTTGCGCTTCTCTGCCCACCAAACATCACGTCATTCTCTTTCCATCTTGTAGACACGAGCTGAGAAATTGCAAACGTCGAGCAATTGCTCAGAGATGAAAAGTGCCAGCACTGAAAGCTCTTGCTAGCCAGCACCCTTCCTTGGAAGCGCTTTTGTAGGCCTAAGAACACTGGGGCTCTGGGCTTCTCTAGCCACCTCATCTTCTGCTCATCCTCTCGCGCACTCTAAAGAGAGCTCAGGTGAGAAATTGCAAACGTCCAGCAATTGCTCAGAGATGAAAAGTGCCAGCACTGAAAGATCTTGCTAGCCAGCACCCTTCCTTGGAAGCGCTTTCACAGGCGCAGCAACACTGGGGCTTTGCGCTTCTCTAGCCACCAAACGTCACGGTCCTTCTCTTTCCGTCTCCTAGACACGAGCTGAGAAATTGCAAACGTCGAGCAATTGCTCCGAGATGAAAAGTGCCAGCACTGAAAGCTGTTGCTAGCCAGCACCCTTCCTTGGAAGCGCTTTCACAGGCGCAGTAACACTGGGGCTTTGCACTTCTGTACGCACCAAACGTCACGGTCCTTCTCTTTCCGTCTCCTAGACACGAGCTGAGAAATTGCAAACGTCGAGCAATTGCTCAGAGATGAAAAGTGCCAGCACTGAAAGCTGTTGCTAGCCAGCACCCTTCCTTGGAAGCGCTTTTGCAGGCCTAACAACACTGGGGCTCTGGGCTTCTCTAGCCACCTCATCTTCTGCTCATCCTCTCGCGCACTCTAAAGAGAGCTCAGGTGAGAAATTGCAAACGTCCAGCAATTGCTCAGAGATGAAAAGTGCCAGCACTGAAAGCTGTTGCTAGCCAGCACCCTTCCTTGGAAGCGCTTTTGTAGGCCTAAGAACACTGGGGCTCTGGGCTTCTCTAGCCACCTCATCTTCTGCTCATCCTCTCGCGCACTCTAAAGAGAGCTCAGGTGAGAAATTGCAAACGTCGAGCAATTGCTCAGAGATGAAAAGTGCCAGCACTGAAAGCTCTTGCTAGCCAGCACCCTTCCTTGGAAGCGCTTTCACAGGCGCAGCAACACTGGGGCTTTGCGCTTCTCTAGCCACCAAACGTCACGGTCCTTCTCTTTCCGTCGGTAGACAAGAGCTGAGAAATTGCAAACGTCGAGCAATTGCTCCGAGATGAAAAGTGCCAGCACTGAAAGCTGTTGCTAGCCAGCACCCTTCCTTGGAAGCGCTTTTGTAGGCCTAACAACACTGGGGCTCTGGGCTTCTCTAGCCACCTCATCTTCTGCTCATCCTCTCGCGCACTCTAAAGAGAGCTCAGGTGAGAAATTGCAAACGTCCAGCAATTGCTCCGAGATGAAAAGTGCCAGCACTGAAAGCTCTTGCTAGCCAGCACCCTTCCTTGGAAGCGCTTTTGTAGGCCTAAGAACACTGGGGCTCTGGGCTTCTCTAGCCACCTCATCTTCTGCTCATCCTCTCGCGCACTCTAAAGAGAGCTCAGGTGAGAAATTGCAAACGTCCAGCAATTGCTCAGAGATGAAAAGTGCCAGCACTGAAAGCTCTTGCTAGCCAGCCCCCTTCCTTGGAAGCGCTTTCACAGGCGCAGCAACACTGGGTCTTTGCGCTTCTCTAGCCACCAAACGTCACGGTCCTTCTCTTTCCGTCGGTAGACAAGAGCTGAGAAATTGCAAACGTCGAGCAATTGCTCCGAGATGAAAAGTGCCAGCACTGAAAGCTGTTGCTAGCCAGCACCCTTCCTTGGAAGCGCTTTCACAGGCGCAGCAACACTGGGGCTTTGCGATTCTATACGCACCAAACGTCACGGTCATTCTCTTTCCGTCTCGTAGACACGAGCTGAGAAATTGCAAACGTCCAGCAATTGCTCAGAGATGAAAAGTGCCAGCACTGAAAGCTCTTGCTAGCCAGCACCCTTCCTTGGAAGCGCTTTCACAGGAGCAGCAACACTGGGGCTTTGCGCTTCTCTAGCCACCAAACGTCACGGTCCTTCTCTTTCCGTCTCGTAGACACGAGCTGAGAAATTGCAAACGTCGAGCAATTGCTCCATGATAAAAAGTGCCAGCACTGAAAGCTGTTGCTAGCCAGCACCCTTCCTTGGAAGCGCTTTTGTAGGCCTAAGAACACTGGGGCTCTGGGCTTCTCTAGCCACCTCATCTTCTGCTCATCCTCTCGCGCACTCTAAAGAGAGCTCAGGTGAGAAATTGCAAATGTCCAGCAATTGCTCAGAGATGAAAAGTGCCAGCACTGAAAGCTGTTGCTAGCCAGCACCCTTCCTTGGAAGCGCTTTTGTAGGCCTAAGAACACTGGGGCTCTGGGCTTCTCTAGCCACCTAATCTTATGCTCATCCTCTCGCGCACTCTAAAGAGAGCTCAGGTGAGAAATTGCAAACGTCGAGCAATTGCTCAGAGATGAAAAGTGCCAGCACTGAAAGCTGTTGCTAGCCAGCACCCTTCCTTGGAAGCGCTTTCACAGGCGCAGTAACACTGGGGCTTTGCGCTTCTCTAGCCACCAAACGTCACGGTCATTCTCTTTCCATCTCGTAGACACGAGCTGAGAAATTGCAAACGTCGAGCAATTGCTCAGAGATGAAAAGTGCCAGCACTGAAAGCTGTTGCTAGCCAGCACCCTTCCTTGGAAGCGCTTTTGTAGGCCTAAGAACACTGGGGCTCTGGGCTTCTCTAGCCACCTCATCTTCTGCTCATCCTCTCGCGCACTCTAAAGAGAGCTCAGGTGAGAAATTGCAAACGTCCAGCAATTGCTCCGAGATGAAAAGTGCCAGCACTGAAAGCTGTTGCTAGCCAGCACCCTTCCTTGGAAGCGCTTTCACAGGCGCAGCAACACTGGGGCTTTGCGCTTCTCTAGCCACCAAACGTCACGGTCATTCTCTTTCCGTCGGTAGACACGAGCTGAGAAATTGCAAACGTCGAGCAATTGCTCAGAGATGAAAAGTGCCAGCACTGAAAGCTGTTGCTAGCCAGCACCCTTCCTTGGAAGCGCTTTCACAGGAGCAGCAACACTGGGGCTTTGCGCTTCTCTAGCCACCAAGCGTCACGGTCCTTCTCTTTCCGTCTCGTAGAAACGAGCTGAGAAATTGCAAACGTCGAGCAATTGCTCAGAGATGAAAAGTGCCAGCACTGAAAGCTGTTGCTAGCCAGCCCCCTTCCTTGGAAGCGCTTTTGTAGGCCTAAGAACACTGGGGCTCTGGGCTTCTCTAGCCACCTCATCTTCTGCTCATCCTCTCGCGCACTCTAAAGAGAGCTCAGGTGAGAAATTGCAAACGTCCAGCAATTGCTCAGAGATGAAAAGTGCCAGCACTGAAAGCTCTTGGTAGCCAGCACCCTTCCTTGGAAGTGCTTTCACAGGCGCAGTAACACTGGGGCTTTGCGCTTCTCTAGCCACCAAACGTCACGGTCCTTCTCTTTCCGTCTCGTAGACACGAGCTGAGAAATTGCAAACGTCGAGCAATTGCTCCGAGATGAAAAGTGCCAGCACTGAAAGCTGTTGCTAGCCAGCACCCTTCCTTGGAAGCGCTTTCACAGGCGCAGTAACACTGGGGCTTTGCACTTCTGTACGCACCAAACGTCACGGTCCTTCTCTTTCCGTCTCCTAGACACGAGCTGAGAAATTGCAAACGTCGAGCAATTGCTCAGAGATGAAAAGTGCCAGCACTGAAAGCTCTTGCTAGCCAGCACCCTTCCTTGGAAGCGCTTTTGCAGGCCTAACAACACTGGGGCTCTGGGCTTCTCTAGCCACCTCATCTTCTGCTCATCCTCTCGCGCACTCTAAAGAGAGCTCAGGTGAGAAATTGCAAACGTCCAGCAATTGCTCAGAGATGAAAAGTGCCAGCACTGAAAGCTGTTGCTAGCCAGCACCCTTCCTTGGAAGCGCTTTTGTAGGCCTAAGAACACTGGGGCTCTGGGCTTCTCTAGCCACCTCATCTTCTGCTCATCCTCTCGCGCACTCTAAAGAGAGCTCAGGTGAGAAATTGCAAACGTCGAGCAATTGCTCAGAGATGAAAAGTGCCAGCACTGAAAGCTCTTGCTAGCCAGCACCCTTCCTTGGAAGCGCTTTCACAGGCGCAGCAACACTGGGGCTTTGCGCTTCTCTAGCCACCAAACGTCACGGTCCTTCTCTTTCCGTCGGTAGACAAGAGCTGAGAAATTGCAAACGTCGAGCAATTGCTCCGAGATGAAAAGTGCCAGCACTGAAAGCTGTTGCTAGCCAGCACCCTTCCTTGGAAGCGCTTTTGTAGGCCTAACAACACTGGGGCTCTGGGCTTCTCTAGCCACCTCATCTTCTGCTCATCCTCTCGCGCACTCTAAAGAGAGCTCAGGTGAGAAATTGCAAACGTCCAGCAATTGCTCCGAGATGAAAAGTGCCAGCACTGAAAGCTCTTGCTAGCCAGCACCCTTCCTTGGAAGCGCTTTTGTAGGCCTAAGAACACTGGGGCTCTGGGCTTCTCTAGCCACCTCATCTTCTGCTCATCCTCTCGCGCACTCTAAAGAGAGCTCAGGTGAGAAATTGCAAACGTCCAGCAATTGCTCAGAGATGAAAAGTGCCAGCACTGAAAGCTCTTGCTAGCCAGCCCCCTTCCTTGGAAGCGCTTTCACAGGCGCAGCAACACTGGGTCTTTGCGCTTCTCTAGCCACCAAACGTCACGGTCCTTCTCTTTCCGTCGGTAGACAAGAGCTGAGAAATTGCAAACGTCGAGCAATTGCTCCGAGATGAAAAGTGCCAGCACTGAAAGCTGTTGCTAGCCAGCACCCTTCCTTGGAAGCGCTTTCACAGGCGCAGCAACACTGGGGCTTTGCGATTCTATACGCACCAAACGTCACGGTCATTCTCTTTCCGTCTCGTAGACACGAGCTGAGAAATTGCAAACGTCCAGCAATTGCTCAGAGATGAAAAGTGCCAGCACTGAAAGCTCTTGCTAGCCAGCACCCTTCCTTGGAAGCGCTTTCACAGGAGCAGCAACACTGGGGCTTTGCGCTTCTCTAGCCACCAAACGTCACGGTCCTTCTCTTTCCGTCTCGTAGACACGAGCTGAGAAATTGCAAACGTCGAGCAATTGCTCCATGATAAAAAGTGCCAGCACTGAAAGCTGTTGCTAGCCAGCACCCTTCCTTGGAAGCGCTTTTGTAGGCCTAAGAACACTGGGGCTCTGGGCTTCTCTAGCCACCTCATCTTCTGCTCATCCTCTCGCGCACTCTAAAGAGAGCTCAGGTGAGAAATTGCAAATGTCCAGCAATTGCTCAGAGATGAAAAGTGCCAGCACTGAAAGCTGTTGCTAGCCAGCACCCTTCCTTGGAAGCGCTTTTGTAGGCCTAAGAACACTGGGGCTCTGGGCTTCTCTAGCCACCTAATCTTATGCTCATCCTCTCGCGCACTCTAAAGAGAGCTCAGGTGAGAAATTGCAAACGTCGAGCAATTGCTCAGAGATGAAAAGTGCCAGCACTGAAAGCTGTTGCTAGCCAGCACCCTTCCTTGGAAGCGCTTTCACAGGCGCAGTAACACTGGGGCTTTGCGCTTCTCTAGCCACCAAACGTCACGGTCATTCTCTTTCCATCTCGTAGACACGAGCTGAGAAATTGCAAACGTCGAGCAATTGCTCAGAGATGAAAAGTGCCAGCACTGAAAGCTGTTGCTAGCCAGCACCCTTCCTTGGAAGCGCTTTTGTAGGCCTAAGAACACTGGGGCTCTGGGCTTCTCTAGCCACCTCATCTTCTGCTCATCCTCTCGCGCACTCTAAAGAGAGCTCACGTGAGAAATTGCAAACGTCGAGCAATTGCTCAGAGATGAAAAGTGCCAGCACTGAAAGCTGTTGCTAGCCAGCCCCCTTCCTTGGAAGCGCTTTTGTAGGCCTAAGAACACTGGGGCTCTGGGCTTCTCTAGCCACCTCATCTTCTGCTCATCCTCTCGCGCACTCTAAAGAGAGCTCAGGTGAGAAATTGCAAACGTCCAGCAATTGCTCAGAGATGAAAAGTGCCAGCACTGAAAGCTCTTGCTAGCCAGCACCCTTCCTTGGAAGTGCTTTCACAGGCGCAGTAACACTGGGGCTTTGCGCTTGTCTAGCCACCAAACGTCACGGTCATTCTCTTTCCATCTCGTAGACACGAGCTGAGAAATTGCAAACGTCGAGCAATTGCTCAGAGATGAAAAGTGCCAGCACTGAAAGCTGTTGCTAGCCAGCACCCTTCCTTGGAAGCGCTTTTGTACGCCTAAGAACACTGGGGCTCTGGGCTTCTCTAGCCACCTCATCTTCTGCTCATCCTCTCGCGCACTCTAAAGAGAGCTTAGGTGAGAAATTGCAAACGTCGAGCAATTGCTCAGAGATGAAAAGTGCCAGCACTGAAAGCTGTTGCTAGCCAGCACCCTTCCTTGGAAGCGCTTTTGTAGGCCTAAGAACACTGGGGCTCTGGGCTTCTCAAGCCACCTAATCTTATGCTCATCCTCTCGCGCACTCTAAAGAGAGCTCAGGTGAGAAATTGCAAACGTCGAGCAATTGCTCCGAGATGAAAAGTGCCAGCACTGAAAGCTGTTGCTAGCCAGCACCCTTCCTTGGAAGTGCTTTCACAGGCGCAGTAACACTGGGGCTTTGCGCTTCTCTAGCCACCAAACGTCACGGTCATTCTCTTTCCATCTCGTAGACACGAGCTGAGAAATTGCAAACGTCGAGCAATTGCTCAGAGATGAAAAGTGCCAGCACTGAAAGCTGTTGCTAGCCAGCACCCTTCCTTGGAAGCGCTTTTGTAGGCCTAAGAACACTGGGGCTCTGGGCTTCTCTAGCCACCTCATCTTCTGCTCATCCTCTCGCGCACTCTAAAGAGAGCTCAGGTGAGAAATTGCAAACGTCGAGCAATTGCTCCGAGATGAAAAGTGCCAGCACTGAAAGCTCTTGCTAGCCAGCACCCTTCCTTGGAAGTGCTTTCACAGGCGCAGTAACACTGGGGCTTTGCGCTTCTATACGCACCAAACGTCACGGTCCTTCTCTTTCCGTCTCGTAGACACGAGCTGAGAAATTGCAAACGTCGAGCAATTGCTCAGAGATGAAAAGTGCCAGCACTGAAAGCTCTTGCTAGCCAGCTCCCTTCCTTGGAAGCGCTTTTGTAGGCCTAAGAACACTGGGGCTCTGGGCTTCTCTAGCCACCTCATCTTCTGCTCATCCTCTCGCGCACTCTAAAGAGAGCTCAGGTGAGAAATTGCAAACGTCCAGCAATTGCTCCGAGATGAAAAGTGCCAGCACTGAAAGCTCTTGCTAGCCAGCACCCTTCCTTGGAAGCGCTTTCACAGGCGCAGCAACACTGGGGCTTTGCGCTTCTCTAGCCACCAAACGTCACGGTCCTTCTCTTTCCGTCTCCTAGACACGAGCTGAGAAATTGCAAACGTCGAGCAATTGCTCAGAGATGAAAAGTGCCAGCACTGAAAGCTCTTGCTAGCCAGCACCCTTCCTTGGAAGCGCTTTCACAGGCGCAGTAACACTGGGGCTTTGCGCTTCTCTGCCCACCAAACATCACGTCATTCTCTTTCCATCTTGTAGACACGAGCTGAGAAATTGCAAACGTCGAGCAATTGCTCAGAGATGAAAAGTGCCAGCACTGAAAGCTCTTGCTAGCCAGCCCCCTTCCTTGGAAGCGCTTTTGTAGGCTTAAGAACACTGGGGCTCTGGGCTTCTCTAGCCACCTCATCTTCTGCTCATCCTCTCGCGCACTCTAAAGAGAGCTCAGGTGAGAAATTGCAAACGTCGAGCAATTGCTCAGAGATGAAAAGTGCCAGCACTGAAAGCTGTTGCTAGCCAGCACCCTTCCTTGGAAGCGCTTTCACAGGCGCAGCAACACTGGGGCTTTGCGCTTGTCTAGCCACCAAACGTCACGGTCATTCTCTTTCCGTCGGTAGACACGAGCTGAGAAATTGCAAACGTCGAGCAATTGCTCAGAGATGAAAAGTGCCAGCACTGAAAGCTCTTGCTAGCCAGCACCCTTCCTTGGAAGCGCTTTCACAGGCGCAGCAACACTGGGGCTTTGCGCTTCTCTAGCCATCAAACGTCATGGTCATTCTCTTTCCATCTCGTAGACACGAGCTGAGAAATTGCAAACGTCGAGCAATTGCTCAGAGATGAAAAGTGCCAGCACTGAAAGCTCTTGCTAGCCAGCACCCTTCCTTGGAAGCGCTTTTGTAGGCCTAAGAACACTGGGGCTCTGGGCTTCTCTAGCCACCTCATCTTCTGCTCATCCTCTCGCGCACTCTAAAGAGAGCTCAGGTGAGAAATTGCAAACGTCCATCAATTGCTCAGAGATGAAAAGTGCCAGCACTGAAAGATCTTGCTAGCCAGCACCCTTCCTTGGAAGCGCTTTCACAGGCGCAGCAACACTGGGGCTTTGCGCTTCTCTAGCCACCAAACGTCACGGTCCTTCTCTTTCCGTCTCGTAGACACGAGCTGAGAAATTGCAAACGTCGAGCAATTGCTCCGAGATGAAAAGTGCCAGCACTGAAAGCTGTTGCTAGCCAGCACCCTTCCTTGGAAGCGCTTTCACAGGCGCAGTAACACTGGGGCTTTGCAGTTCTGTACACACCAAACGTCACGGTCCTTCTCTTTCCGTCTCCTAGACACGAGCTGAGAAATTGCAAACGTCGAGCAATTGCTCAGAGATGAAAAGTGCCAGCACTGAAAGCTGTTGCTAGCCAGCACCCTTCCTTGGAAGCGCTTTTGCAGGCCTAACAACACTGGGGCTCTGGGCTTCTCTAGCCACCTCATCTTCTGCTCATCCTCTCGCGCACTCTAAAGAGAGCTCAGGTGAGAAATTGCAAACGTCCAGCAATTGCTCAGAGATGAAAAGTGCCAGCACTGAAAGCTCTTGCTAGCCAGCACCCTTCCTTGGAAGCGCTTTTGTAGGCCTAAGAACACTGGGGCTCTGGGCTTCTCTAGCCACCTCATCTTCTACTCATCCTCTCGCGCACTCTAAAGAGAGCTCAGGTGAGAAATTGCAAACGTCGAGCAATTGCTCAGAGATGAAAAGTGCCAGCACTGAAAGCTCTTGCTAGCCAGCACCCTTCCTTGGAAGCGCTTTCACAGGCGCAGCAACACTGGGGCTTTGCGCTTCTCTAGCCACCAAACGTCACGGTCCTTCTCTTTCCGTCGGTAGACAAGAGCTGAGAAATTGCAAACGTCGAGCAATTGCTCAGAGATGAAAAGTGCCAGCACTGAAAGCTGTTGCTAGCCAGCACCCTTCCTTGGAAGCGCTTTTGTAGGCCTAACAACACTGGGGCTCTGGGCTTCTCTAGCCACCTCATCTTCTGCTCATCCTCTCGCGCACTCTAAAGAGAGCTCAGGTGAGAAATTGCAAACGTCCAGCAATTGCTCCGAGATGAAAAGTGCCAGCACTGAAAGCTCTTGCTAGCCAGCACCCTTCCTTGGAAGCGCTTTTGTAGGCCTAAGAACACTGGGGCTCTGGGCTTCTCTAGCCACCTCATCTTCTGCTCATCCTCTCGCGCACTCTAAAGAGAGCTCAGGTGAGAAATTGCAAACGTCGAGCAATTGCTCAGAGATGAAAAGTGCCAGCACTGAAAGCTCTTGCTAGCCAGCACCCTTCCTTGGAAGCGCTTTCACAGGCGCAGCAACACTGGGGCTTTGCGCTTGTCTATCCACCAAACGTCACGGTCATTCTCTTTCCATCTTGTAGACACGAGCTGAGAAATTGCAAACGTCGAGCAATTGCTCAGAGATGAAAAGTGCCAGCACTGAAAGCTCTTGCTAGCCAGCTCCCTTCCTTGGAAGCGCTTTTGTAGGCCTAAGAACACTGGGGCTCTGGGCTTCTCTAGCCACCTCATCTTCTGCTCATCCTCTCGCGCACTCTAAAGAGAGCTCAGGTGAGAAATTGCAAACGTTCCGCAATTGCTCAGAGATGAAAAGTGCCAGCACTGAAAGCTCTTGCTAGCCAGCACCCTTCCTTGGAAGCGCTTTCACAGGCGCAGCAACACTGGGGCTTTGCGCTTCTATACGCACCAAACGTCACGGTCCTTCTCTTTCCGTCTCGTAGACACGAGCTGAGAAATTGCAAACGTCGAGCAATTGCTCAGAGATGAAAAGTGCCAGCACTGAAAGCTGTTGCTAGCCAGCACCCTTCCTTGGAAGCGCTTTCACAGGCGCAGCAACACTGGGGCTTTGCGCTTCTCTAGCCACCAAACGTCACGGTCATTCTCTTTCCGTCGGTAGACACGAGCTGAGAAATTGCAAACGTCGAGCAATTGCTCAGAGATGAAAAGTGCCAGCACTGAAAGCTGTTGCTAGCCAGCACCCTTCCTTGGAAGCGCTTTTGTACGCCTAAGAACACTGGGGCTCTGGGCTTCTCTAGCCACCTCATCTACTGCTCATCCTCTCGCGCACTCTAAAGAGAGCTCAGGTGAGAAATTGCAAACGTCCAGCAATTGCTCAGAGATGAAAAGTGCCAGCACTGAAAGCTCTTGCTAGCCAGCAGCCTTCCTTGGAAGTGCTTTCACAGGCGCAGTAACACTGGGGCTTTGCGCTTCTCTAGCCATCAAACGTCATGGTCATTCTCTTTCCAACTCGTAGACACGAGCTGAGAAATTGCAAACGTCGAGCAATTGCTCAGAGATGAAAAGTGCCAGCACTGAAAGCTCTTGCTAGCCAGCACCCTCCCTTGGAAGCGCTTTTGTAGGCCTAAGAACACTGGGGCTCTGGGCTTCTCTAGCCACCTCATCTTCTGCTCATCCTCTCGCGCACTCTAAAGAGAGCTCAGGTGAGAAATTGCAAACGTCCAGCAATTGCTCAGAGATGAAAAGTGCCAGCACTGAAAGCTCTTGCTAGCCAGCACCCTTCCTTGGAAGCGCTTTCACAGGTGCAGCAACACTGGGGCTTTGCGCTTCTATACGCACCAAACGTCACGGTCCTTCTCTTTCCGTCTCGTAGACACGAGCTGAGAAATTGCAAACGTCGAGCAATTGCTCAGAGATGAAAAGTGCCAGCACTGAAAGCTGTTGCTAGCCAGCACCCTTCCTTGGAAGCGCTTTCACAGGAGCAGCAACACTGGGGCTTTGCGCTTCTATACGCACCAAACGTCACGGTCATTCTCTTTCCGTCTCGTAGACACGAGCTGAGAAATTGCAAACGTTCAGCAATTGCTCCGAGATGAAAAGTGCCAGCACAGAAAGCTCTTGCTAGCCAGCAGCCTTCCTTGGAAGCGCTTTCACAGGCGCAGCAACACTGGGGCTTTGCGCTTCTCTAGCCACCAAACGTCACGGTCCTTCTCTTTCCGTCGGTAGACACGAGCTGAGAAATTGCAAACGTCGAGCAATTGCTCAGAGATGAAAAGTGCCAGCACTGAAAGCTCTTGCTAGCCAGCACCCTTCCTTGGAAGCGCTTTCACAGGCGCAGCAACACTGGGGCTTTGCGCTTCTATACGCACCAAACGTCACGGTCCTTCTCTTTCCGTCTTGTAGACACGAGCTGAGAAATTGCAAACGTCGAGCAATTGCTCAGAGATGAAAAGTGCCAGCACTGAAAGCTGTTGCTAGCCAGCACCCTTCCTTGGAAGCGCTTTTGTACGCCTAAGAACACTGGGGCTCTGGGCTTCTCTAGCCACCTAATCTTCTGCTCATCCTCTCGCGCACTCTAAAGAGAGCTCAGGTAAGAAATTGCAAACGTCGAGCAATTGCTCAGAGATGAAAAGTGCCAGCACTGAAAGCTGTTGCTAGCCAGCACCCTTCCTTGGAAGCACTTTTGTAGGCCTAAGAACACTGGGGCTCTGGGCTTCTCTAGCCACCTAATCTTCTGCTCATCCTCTCGCGCACTCTAAAGAGAGCTCAGGTAAGAAATTGCAAACGTCCAGCAATTGCTCAGAGATGAAAAGTGCCAGCACTGAAAGCTGTTGCTAGCCAGCACCCTTCCTTGGAAGCGCTTTCACAGGCGCAGCAACACTGGGGCTTTGCGCTTCTCTAGCCACCAAACGTCACGGTCCTTCTCTTTCCGTCTCCTAGACACGAGCTGAGAAATTGCAAACGTCGAGCAATTGCTCAGAGATGAAAAGTGCCAGCACTGAAAGCTGTTGCTAGCCAGCACCCTTCCTTGGAAGCGCTTTTGTAGGCCTAAGAACACTGGGGCTCTGGGCTTCTCTAGCCACCTCATCTTCTGCTCATCCTCTCGCGCACTCTAAAGAGAGCTCAGGTGAGAAATTGCAAACGTCGAGCAATTGCTCAGAGATGAAAAGTGCCAGCACTGAAAGCTCTTGCTAGCCAGCACCCTTCCTTGGAAGCGCTTTTGTAGGCCTAAGAACACTGGGGCTCTGGGCTTCTCTAGCCACCTCATCTTCTGCTCATCCTCTCGCGCACTCTAAAGAGAGCTCAGGTGAGAAATTGCAAACGTCGAGCAATTGCTCCGAGATGAAAAGTGCCAGCACTGAAAGCTGTTGCTAGCCAGCACCCTTCCTTGGAAGCGCTTTCACAGGCGCAGTAACACTGGGGCTTTGCACTTCTGTACACACCAAACGTCACGGTCCTTCTCTTTCCGTCTCCTAGACACGAGCTGAGAAATTGCAAACGTCGAGCAATTGCTCAGAGATGAAAAGTGCCAGCACTGAAAGCTGTTGCTAGCCAGCACCCTTCCTTGGAAGCGCTTTTGCAGGCCTAACAACACTGGGGCTCTGGGCTTCTCTAGCCACCTCATCTTCTGCTCATCCTCTCGCGCACTCTAAAGAGAGCTCAGGTGAGAAATTGCAAACGTCCAGCAATTGCTCAGAGATGAAAAGTGCCAGCACTGAAAGCTCTTGCTAGCCAGCACCCTTCCTTGGAAGCGCTTTTGTAGGCCTAAGAACACTGGGGCTCTGGGCTTCTCTAGCCACCTCATCTTCTGCTCATCCTCTCGCGCACTCTAAAGAGAGCTCAGGTGAGAAATTGCAAACGTCGAGCAATTGCTCAGAGATGAAAAGTGCCAGCACTGAAAGCTCTTGCTAGCCAGCACCCTTCCTTGGAAGCGCTTTCACAGGCGCAGCAACACTGGGGCTTTGCGCTTCTCTAGCCACCAAACGTCACGGTCCTTCTCTTTCCGTCGGTAGACAAGAGCTGAGAAATTGCAAACGTCGAGCAATTGCTCAGAGATGAAAAGTGCCAGCACTGAAAGCTGTTGCTAGCCAGCACCCTTCCTTGGAAGCGCTTTTGTAGGCCTAAGAACACTGGGGCTCTGGGCTTCTCTAGCCACCTCATCTTCTGCTCATCCTCTCGCGCACTCTAAAGAGAGCTCAGGTGAGAAATTGCAAACGTCCAGCAATTGCTCAGAGATGAAAAGTGCCAGCACTGAAAGCTCTTGCTAGCCAGCACCCTTCCTTGGAAGCGCTTTTGTAGGCCTAAGAACACTGGGGCTCTGGGCTTCTCTAGCCACCTCATCTTCTGCTCATCCTCTCGCGCACTCTAAAGAGAGCTCAGGTGAGAAATTGCAAACGTCGAGCAATTGCTCAGAGATGAAAAGTGCCAGCACTGAAAGCTCTTGCTAGCCAGCACCCTTCCTTGGAAGCGCTTTCACAGGCGCAGCAACACTGGGTCTTTGCGCTTCTCTACCCACCAAACGTCACGGTCCTTCTCTTTCCGTCGGTAGACAAGAGCTGAGAAATTGCAAACGTCGAGCAATTGCTCAGAGATGAAAAGTGCCAGCACTGAAAGCTCTTGCTAGCCAGCACCCTTCCTTGGAAGCGCTTTCACAGGCGCAGCAACACTGGGGCTTTGCACTTGTCTAGCCACCAAACGTCACGGTCATTCTCTTTCCATCTTGTAGACACGAGCTGAGAAATTGCAAACGTCGAGCAATTGCTCAGAGATGAAAAGTGCCAGCACTGAAAGCTCTTGCTAGCCAGCTCCCTTCCTTGGAAGCGCTTTTGTAGGCCTAAGAACACTGGGGCTCTGGGCTTCTCTAGCCACCTCATCTTCTGCTCATCCTCTCGCGCACTCTAAAGAGAGCTCAGGTGAGAAATTGCAAACGTCGAGCAATTGCTCAGAGATGAAAAGTGCCAGCACTGAAAGCTCTTGCTAGCCAGCACCCTTCCTTGGAAGCGCTTTCACAGGCGCAGCAACACTGGGGCTTTGCGCTTCTCTAGCCACCAAACGTCACGGTCCTTCTCTTTCCGTCTCGTAGACACGAGCTGAGAAATTGCAAACGTCGAGCAATTGCTCAGAGATGAAAAGTGCCAGCACTGAAAGCTGTTGCTAGCCAGCACCCTTCCTTGGAAGCGCTTTCACAGGCGCAGCAACACTGGGGCTTTGCGCTTCTCTAGCCACCAAACGTCACGGTCATTCTCTTTCCGTCGGTAGACACGAGCTGAGAAATTGCAAACGTCCAGCAATTGCTCAGAGATGAAAAGTGCCAGCACTGAAAGCTGTTGCTAGCCAGCACCCTTCCTTGGAAGCGCTTTTGTACGCCTAAGAACACTGGGGCTCTGGGCTTCTCTAGCCACCTCATCTACTGCTCATCCTCTCGCGCACTCTAAAGAGAGCTCAGGTGAGAAATTGCAAACGTCCAGCAATTGCTCAGAGATGAAAAGTGCCAGCACTGAAAGCTCTTGCTAGCCAGCACCCTTCCTTGGAAGTGCTTTCACAGGCGCAGTAACACTGGGGCTTTGCGCTTCTCTAGCCATCAAACGTCATGGTCATTCTCTTTCCAACTCGTAGACACGAGCTGAGAAATTGCAAACGTCGAGCAATTGCTCAGAGATGAAAAGTGCCAGCACTGAAAGCTCTTGCTAGCCAGCACCCTCCCTTGGAAGCGCTTTTGTAGGCCTAAGAACACTGGGGCTCTGGGCTTCTCTAGCCACCTCATCTTCTGCTCATCCTCTCGCGCACTCTAAAGAGAGCTCAGGTGAGAAATTGCAAACGTCCAGCAATTGCTCAGAGATGAAAAGTGCCAGCACTGAAAGCTCTTGCTAGCCAGCACCCTTCCTTGGAAGCGCTTTCACAGGTGCAGCAACACTGGGGCTTTGCGCTTCTCTAGCCACCAAACGTCACGGTCCTTCTCTTTCCGTCTCGTAGACACGAGCTGAGAAATTGCAAACGTCGAGCAATTGCTCAGAGATGAAAAGTGCCAGCACTGAAAGCTGTTGCTAGCCAGCACCCTTCCTTGGAAGCGCTTTCACAGGAGCAGCAACACTGGGGCTTTGCGCTTCTATACGCACCAAACGTCACGGTCATTCTCCTTCCGTCTCGTAGACACGAGCTGAGAAATTGCAAACGTTCAGCAATTGCTCCGAGATGAAAAGTGCCAGCACAGAAAGCTCTTGCTAGCCAGCAGCCTTCCTTGGAAGCGCTTTCACAGGCGCAGCAACACTGGGGCTTTGCGCTTCTCTAGCCACCAAACGTCACGGTCATTCTCTTTCCGTCGGTAGACACGAGCTGAGAAATTGCAAACGTCGAGCAATTGCTCAGAGATGAAAAGTGCCAGCACTGAAAGCTGTTGCTAGCCAGCACCCTTCCTTGGAAGCGCTTTCACAGGCGCAGCAACACTGGGGCTTTGCGCTTCTATACGCACCAAACGTCACGGTCCTTCTCTTTCCGTCTTGTAGACACGAGCTGAGAAATTGCAAACGTCGAGCAATTGCTCAGAGATGAAAAGTGCCAGCACTGAAAGCTGTTGCTAGCCAGCACCCTTCCTTGGAAGCGCTTTTGTACGCCTAAGAACACTGGGGCTCTGGGCTTCTCTAGCCACCTAATCTTCTGCTCATCCTCTCGCGCACTCTAAAGAGAGCTCAGGTAAGAAATTGCAAACGTCGAGCAATTGCTCAGAGATGAAAAGTGCCAGCACTGAAAGCTGTTGCTAGCCAGCACCCTTCCTTGGAAGCACTTTTGTAGGCCTAAGAACACTGGGGCTCTGGGCTTCTCTAGCCACCTAATCTTCTGCTCATCCTCTCGCGCACTCTAAAGAGAGCTCAGGTAAGAAATTGCAAACGTCGAGCAATTGCTCAGAGATGAAAAGTGCCAGCACTGAAAGCTGTTGCTAGCCAGCACCCTTCCTTGGAAGCGCTTTCACAGGCGCAGCAACACTGGGGCTTTGCGCTTCTCTAGCCACCAAACGTCACGGTCCTTCTCTTTCCGTCTCCTAGACACGAGCTGAGAAATTGCAAACGTCGAGCAATTGCTCAGAGATGAAAAGTGCCAGCACTGAAAGCTGTTGCTAGCCAGCACCCTTCCTTGGAAGCGCTTTTGTAGGCCTAAGAACACTGGGGCTCTGGGCTTCTCTAGCCACCTCATCTTCTGCTCATCCTCTCGCGCACTCTAAAGAGAGCTCAGGTGAGAAATTGCAAACGTCGAGCAATTGCTCAGAGATGAAAAGTGCCAGCACTGAAAGCTCTTGCTAGCCAGCACCCTTCCTTGGAAGCGCTTTTGTAGGCCTAAGAACACTGGGGCTCTGGGCTTCTCTAGCCACCAAACGTCACGGTCATTCTCTTTCCGTCGGTAGACACGAGCTGAGAAATTGCAAACGTCGAGCAATTGCTCAGAGATGAAAAGTGCCAGCACTGAAAGCTGTTGCTAGCCAGCACCCTTCCTTGGAAGCGCTTTTGTAGGCCTAAGAACACTGGGGCTCTGGGCTTCTCTAGCCACCTAATCTTCTGCTCATCCTCTCGCGCACTCTAAAGAGAGCTCAGGTGAGAAATTGCAAACGTCGAGCAATTGCTCAGAGATGAAAAGTGCCAGCACTGAAAGCTGTTGCTAGCCAGCACCCTTCCTTGGAAGCGCTTTCACAGGCGCAGCAACACTGGGGCTTTGCGCTTCTATACGCACCAAACGTCACGGTCCTTCTCTTTCCGTCTCCTAGACACGAGCTGAGAAATTGCAAACGTCGAGCAATTGCTCAGAGATGAAAAGTGCCAGCACTGAAAGCTGTTGCTAGCCAGCACCCTTCCTTGGAAGCGCTTTCACAGGCGCAGCAACACTGGGGCTTTGCGCTTCTCTAGCCACCAAGCGTCACGGTCCTTCTCTTTCCGTCTCGTAGAAACGAGCTGAGAAATTGCAAACGTCGAGCAATTGCTCAGAGATGAAAAGTGCCAGCACTGAAAGCTCTTGCTAGCCAGCACCCTTCCTTGGAAGCGCTTTTGTAGGCCTAAGAACACTGGGGCTCTGGGCTTCTCTAGCCACCTCGTCTTCTGCTCATCCTCTCGCGCACTCTAAAGAGAGCTCAGGTGAGAAATTGCAAACGTCCAGCAATTGCTCAGAGATGAAAAGTGCCAGCACTGAAAGCTGTTGCTAGCCAGCACCCTTCCTTGGAAGCGCTTTTGTAGGCCTAAGAACACTGGGGCTCTGGGCTTCTCTAGCCACCTAATCTTATGCTCGTCCTCTCGCGCACTCTAAAGAGAGCTCAGGTGAGAAATTGCAAACGTCGAGCAATTGCTCAGAGATGAAAAGTGCCAGCACTGAAAGCTCTTGCTAGCCAGCACCCTTCCTTGGAAGTGCTTTCACAGGCGCAGTAACACTGGGGCTTTGCGCTTCTCTAGCCACCAAACGTCACGGTCCTTCTCTTTCCGTCTCCTAGACACGAGCTGAGAAATTGCAAACGTCGAGCAATTGCTCAGAGATGAAAAGTGCCAGCACTGAAAGCTGTTGCTAGCCAGCACCCTTCCTTGGAAGCGCTTTTGTAGGCCTAAGAACACTGGGGCTCTGGGCTTCTCTAGCCACCTCATCTTCTGCTCATCCTCTCGCGCACTCTAAAGAGAGCTCAGGTGAGAAATTGCAAACGTCGAGCAATTGCTCAGAGATGAAAAGTGCCAGCACTGAAAGCTCTTGCTAGCCAGCACCCTTCCTTGGAAGCGCTTTTGTAGGCCTAAGAACACTGGGGCTCTGGGCTTCTCTAGCCACCAAACGTCACGGTCATTCTCTTTCCGTCGGTAGACACGAGCTGAGAAATTGCAAACGTCGAGCAATTGCTCAGAGATGAAAAGTGCCAGCACTGAAAGCTGTTGCTAGCCAGCACCCTTCCTTGGAAGCGCTTTTGTAGGCCTAAGAACACTGGGGCTCTGGGCTTCTCTAGCCACCTAATCTTCTGCTCATCCTCTCGCGCACTCTAAAGAGAGCTCAGGTGAGAAATTGCAAACGTCGAGCAATTGCTCAGAGATGAAAAGTGCCAGCACTGAAAGCTGTTGCTAGCCAGCACCCTTCCTTGGAAGCGCTTTCACAGGCGCAGCAACACTGGGGCTTTGCGCTTCTATACGCACCAAACGTCACGGTCCTTCTCTTTCCGTCTCCTAGACACGAGCTGAGAAATTGCAAACGTCGAGCAATTGCTCAGAGATGAAAAGTGCCAGCACTGAAAGCTGTTGCTAGCCAGCACCCTTCCTTGGAAGCGCTTTCACAGGAGCAGCAACACTGGGGCTTTGCGCTTCTCTAGCCACCAAGCGTCACGGTCCTTCTCTTTCCGTCTCGTAGAAACGAGCTGAGAAATTGCAAACGTCGACCAATTGCTCAGAGATGAAAAGTGCCAGCACTGAAAGCTCTTGCTAGCCAGCACCCTTCCTTGGAAGCGCTTTTGTAGGCCTAAGAACACTGGGGCTCTGGGCTTCTCTAGCCACCTCGTCTTCTGCTCATCCTCTCGCGCACTCTAAAGAGAGCTCAGGTGAGAAATTGCAAACGTCCAGCAATTGCTCAGAGATGAAAAGTGCCAGCACTGAAAGCTGTTGCTAGCCAGCACCCTTCCTTGGAAGCGCTTTTGTAGGCCTAAGAACACTGGGGCTCTGGGCTTCTCTAGCCACCTAATCTTATGCTCGTCCTCTCGCGCACTCTAAAGAGAGCTCAGGTGAGAAATTGCAAACGTCGAGCAATTGCTCAGAGATGAAAAGTGCCAGCACTGAAAGCTCTTGCTAGCCAGCACCCTTCCTTGGAAGTGCTTTCACAGGCGCAGTAACACTGGGGCTTTGCGCTTCTCTAGCCACCAAACGTCACGGTCATTCTCTTTCTGTGTCGTAGACACGAGCTGAGAAATTGCAAACGTCGAGCAATTGCTCAGAGATGAAAAGTGCCAGCACTGAAAGCTGTTGCTAGCCAGCACCCTTCCTTGGAAGCGCTTTTGTAGGCCTAAGAACACTGGGGCTCTGGGCTTCTCTAGCCACCTCATCTTCTGCTCATCCTCTCGCGCACTCTAAAGAGAGCTCAGGTGAGAAATTGCAAACGTCGAGCAATTGCTCAGAGATGAAAAGTGCCAGTACTGAAAGCTCTTGCTAGCCAGCACCCTTCCTTGGAAGCGCTTTTGTAGGCCTAACAACACTGGGGCTCTGGGCTTCTCTAGCCACCTAATCTTCTGCTCATCCTCTCGCGCACTCTAAAGAGAGCTCAGGTGAGAAATTGCAAACGTCGAGCAATTGCTCCGAGATGAAAAGTGCCAGCACTGAAAGCTCTTGCTAGCCAGCACCCTTCCTTGGAAGTGCTTTCACAGGCGCAGTAACACTGGGGCTTTGCGCTTGTCTAGCCACCAAACGTCACGGTCATTCTCTTTCCATCTCGTAGACACGAGCTGATAAATTGCAAACGTCCAGCAATTGCTCAGAGATGAAAAGTGCCAGCACTGAAAGCTGTTGCTAGCCAGCCCCCTTCCTTGGAAGCGCTTTTGTAGGCCTAAGAACACTGGGGCTCTGGGCTTCTCTAGCCACCTCATCTTCTGCTCATCCTCTCGCGCACTCTAAAGAGAGCTCAGGTGAGAAATTGCAAACGTCCAGCAATTGCTCAGAGATGAAAAGTGCCAGCACTGAAAGCTGTTGCTAGCCAGCACCCTTCCTTGGAAGTGCTTTCACAGGCGCAGTAACACTGGGGCTTTGCGCTTGTCTAGCCACCAAACGTCACGGTCATTCTCTTTCCATCTCGTAGACACGAGCTGAGAAATTGCAAACGTCGAGCAATTGCTCAGAGAAGAAAAGTGCCAGCACTGAAAGCTGTTGCTAGCCAGCACCCTTCCTTGGAAGCGCTTTTGTAGGCCTAAGAACACTGGGGCTCTGGGCTTCTCTAGCCACCTCATCTTCTGCTCATCCTCTCGCGCACTCTAAAGAGAGCTCAGGTGAGAAATTGCAAACGTCCAGCAATTGCTCCGAGATGAAAAGTGCCAGCACTGAAAGCTCTTGCTAGCCAGCACCCTTCCTTGGAAGCGCTTTCACAGGCGCAGCAACACTGGGGCTTTGCGCTTCTCTACCCACCAAACGTCACGGTCCTTCTCTTTCCGTCTCCTAGACACGAGCTGAGAAATTGCAAACGTCGAGCAATTGCTCAGAGATGAAAAGTGCCAGCACTGAAAGCTCTTGCTAGCCAGCACCCTTCCTTGGAAGCGCTTTCACAGGCGCAGTAACACTGGGGCTTTGCGCTTCTCTACCCACCAAACATCACGTCATTCTCTTTCCATCTTGTAGACACGAGCTGAGAAATTGCAAACGTCGAGCAATTGCTCAGAGATGAAAAGTGCCAGCACTGAAAGCTCTTGCTAGCCAGCACCCTTCCTTGGAAGCGCTTTTGTAGGCCTAAGAACACTGGGGCTCTGGGCTTCTCTAGCCACCTCATCTTCTGCTCATCCTCTCGCGCACTCTAAAGAGAGCTCAGGTGAGAAATTGCAAACGTCCAGCAATTGCTCAGAGATGAAAAGTGCCAGCACTGAAAGCTCTTGCTAGCCAGCACCCTTCCTTGGAAGCGCTTTCACAGGCGCAGCAACACTGGGGCTTTGCGCTTCTATACCCACCAAACGTCACGGTCATTCTCTTTCCGTCTCGTAGACACGAGCTGAGAAATTGCAAACGTTCAGCAATTGCTCCGAGATGAAAAGTGCCAGCACAGAAAGCTGTTGCTAGCCAGCACCCTTCCTTGGAAGCGCTTTCACAGGCGCAGCAACACTGGGGCTTTGCGCTTCTCTAGCCACCAAACGTCACGGTCATTCTCTTTCCGTCGGTAGACACGAGCTGAGAAATTGCAAACGTCGAGCAATTGCTCAGAGATGAAAAGTGCCAGCACTGAAAGCTGTTGCTAGCCAGCACCCTTCCTTGGAAGCGCTTTCACAGGCGCAGCAACACTGGGGCTTTGCGCTTCTATAGCCACCAAGTGTCACGGTCCTTCTCTTTCCGTCTCGTAGACACGAGCTGAGAAATTGCAAACGTCGAGCAATTGCTCAGAGATGAAAAGTGCCAGCACTGAAAGCTCTTGCTAGCCAGCACCCTTCCTTGGAAGCGCTTTTGTAGGCCTAAGAACACTGGGGCTCTGGGCTTCTCTAGCCACCTAATCTTCTGCTCATCCTCTCGCGCACTCTAAAGAGAGCTCAGGTAAGAAATTGCAAACGTCGAGCAATTGCTCAGAGATGAAAAGTGCCAGCACTGAAAGCTGTTGCTAGCCAGCACCCTTCCTTGGAAGCGCTTTCACAGGCGCAGCAACACTGGGGCTTTGCGCTTGTCTAGCCACCAAACGTCACGGTCCTTCTCTTTCCGTCTCGTAGACACGAGCTGAGAAATTGCAAACGTCGAGCAATTGCTCAGAGATGAAAAGTGCCAGCACTGAAAGCTCTTGCTAGCCAGCACCCTTCCTTGGAAGCGCTTTTGTAGGCCTAAGAACACTGGGGCTCTGGGCTTCTCTAGCCACCTCATCTTCTGCTCATCCTCTCGCGCACTCTAAAGAGAGCTCAGGTGAGAAATTGCAAACGTCCAGCAATTGCTCCGAGATGAAAAGTGCCAGCACTGAAAGCTCTTGCTAGCCAGCACCCTTCCTTGGAAGCGCTTTCACAGGCGCAGCAACACTGGGGCTTTGCGCTTCTCTAGCCACCAAACGTCACTGTCCTTCTCTTTCCGTCTCCTAGACACGAGCTGAGAAATTGCAAACGTCGAGCAATTGCTCAGAGATGAAAAGTGCCAGCACTGAAAGCTCTTGCTAGCCAGCACCCTTCCTTGGAAGCGCTTTCACAGGCGCAGTAACACTGGGGCTTTGCGCTTCTCTACCCACCAAACATCACGGTCATTCTCTTTCCATCTTGTAGACACGAGCTGAGAAATTGCAAACGTCGAGCAATTGCTCAGAGATGAAAAGTGCCAGCACTGAAAGCTCTTGCTAGCCAGCACCCTTCCTTGGAAGCGCTTTTGTAGGCCTAAGAACACTGGGGCTCTGGGCTTCTCTAGCCACCTCATCTTCTGCTCATCCTCTCGCGCACTCTAAAGAGAGCTCAGGTGAGAAATTGCAAACGTCCAGCAATTGCTCAGAGATGAAAAGTGCCAGCACTGAAAGCTCTTGCTAGCCAGCACCCTTCCTTGGAAGCGCTTTCACAGGCGCAGCAACACTGGGGCTTTGCGCTTGTCTAGCCACCAAACGTCACGGTCATTCTCTTTCCGTCGGTAGACACGAGCTGAGAAATTGCAAACGTCGAGCAATTGCTCAGAGATGAAAAGTGCCAGCACTGAAAGCTCTTGCTAGCCAGCACCCTTCCTTGGAAGCGCTTTCACAGGCGCAGCAACACTGGGGCTTTGCGCTTCTATACGCACCAAACGTCACGGTCCTTCTCTTTCCGTCTCGTAGACATGAGCTGAGAAATTGCAAATGTCGAGCAATTGCTCAGAGATGAAAAGTGCCAGCACTGAAAGCTCTTGCTAGCCAGCACCCTTCCTTGGAAGCGCTTTCACAGGAGCAGCAACACTGGGGCTTTGCGCTTCTATACGCACCAAACGTCACGGTCATTCTCTTTCCGTCTCGTAGACACGAGCTGAGAAATTGCAAACGTTCAGCAATTGCTCAGAGATGAAAAGTGCCAGCACTGAAAGCTGTTGCTAGCCAGCACCCTTCCTTGGAAGCGCTTTCACAGGCGCAGCAACACTGGGGCTTTGCGCTTCTCTAGCCACCAAACGTCACGGTCATTCTCTTTCCGTCGGTAGACACGAGCTGAGAAATTGCAAACGTCGAGCAATTGCTCAGAGATGAAAAGTGCCAGCACTGAAAGCTGTTGCTAGCCAGCACCCTTCCTTGGAAGCGCTTTCACAGGCGCAGCAACACTGGGGCTTTGCGCTTCTATACGCACCAAATGTCACGGTCCTTCTCTTTCCGTCTTGTAGACACGAGCTGAGAAATTGCAAACGTCGAGCAATTGCTCAGAGATGAAAAGTGCCAGCACTGAAAGCTGTTGCTAGCCAGCACCCTTCCTTGGAAGCGCTTTTGTAGGCCTAAGAACACTGGGGCTCTGGGCTTCTCTAGCCACCTAATCTTCTGCTCATCCTCTCGCGCACTCTAAAGAGAGCTCAGGTAAGAAATTGCAAACGTCGAGCAATTGCTCAGAGATGAAAAGTGCCAGCACTGAAAGCTGTTGCTAGCCAGCTCCCTTCCTTGGAAGCGCTTTCACAGGCGCAGCAACACTGGGGCTTTGCGCTTCTCTAGCCACCAAACGTCACGGTCCTTCTCTTTCCGTCTCGTAGACACGAGCTGAGAAATTGCAAACGTCGAGCAATTGCTCAGAGATGAAAAGTGCCAGCACTGAAAGCTCTTGCTAGCCAGCACCCTTCCTTGGAAGCGCTTTTGTAGGCCTAAGAACACTGGGGCTCTGGGCTTCTCTAGCCACCTCATCTTCTGCTCATCCTCTCGCGCACTCTAAAGAGAGCTCAGGTGAGAAATTGCAAACGTCCAGCAATTGCTCCGAGATGAAAAGTGCCAGCACTGAAAGCTCTTGCTAGCCAGCACCCTTCCTTGGAAGTGCTTTCACAGGCGCAGTAACACTGGGGCTTTGCGCTTGTCTAGCCACCAAACGTCACGGTCCTTCTCTTTCCATCTCGTAGACACGAGCTGAGAAATTGCAAACGTCGAGCAATTGCTCCGAGATGAAAAGTGCCAGCACTGAAAGCTGTTGCTAGCCAGCTCCCTTCCTTGGAAGCGCTTTCACAGGCGCAGTAACACTGGGGCTTTGCACTTCTGTACGCACCAAACGTCACGGTCCTTCTCTTTCCGTCTCCTAGACACGAGCTGAGAAATTGCAAACGTCGAGCAATTGCTCAGAGATGAAAAGTGCCAGCACTGAAAGCTGTTGCTAGCCAGCACCCTTCCTTGGAAGCGCTTTCACAGGCGCAGTAACACTGGGGCTTTGCGCTTCTCTAGCCATCAAACGTCATGGTCATTCTCTTTCCATCTCGTAGACACGAGCTGAGAAATTGCAAACGTCGAGCAATTGCTCAGAGATGAAAAGTGCCAGCACTGAAAGCTCTTGCTAGCCAGCCCCCTTCCTTGGAAGCGCTTTTGTAGGCCTAAGAACACTGGGGCTCTGGGCTTCTCTAGCCACCTCATCTTCTGCTCATCCTCTCGCGCACTCTAAAGAGAGCTCAGGTGAGAAATTGCAAACGTCCAGCAATTGCTCAGAGATGAAAAGTGCCAGCACTGAAAGCTCTTGCTAGCCAGCACCCTTCCTTGGAAGCGCTTTCACAGGCGCAGTAACACTGGGGCTTTGCGCTTGTCTAGCCACCAAACGTCACGGTCATTCTCTTTCCGTCGGTAGACACGAGCTGAGAAATTGCAAACGTCGAGCAATTGCTCAGAGATGAAAAGTGCCAGCACTGAAAGCTGTTGCTAGCCAGCACCCTTCCTTGGAAGCGCTTTTGTAGGCCTAAGAACACTGGGGCTCTGGGCTTCTCTAGCCACCTCATCTACTGCTCATCCTCTCGCGCACTCTAAAGAGAGCTCAGGTGAGAAATTGCAAACGTCCAGCAATTGCTCAGAGATGAAAAGTGCCAGCACTGAAAGCTCTTGCTAGCCAGCACCCTTCCTTGGAAGTGCTTTCACAGGCGCAGTAACACTGGGGCTTTGCGCTTCTCTAGCCATCAAACGTCATGGTCATTCTCTTTCCAACTCGTAGACACGAGCTGAGAAATTGCAAACGTCGAGCAATTGCTCAGAGATGAAAAGTGCCAGCACTGAAAGCTCTTGCTAGCCAGCACCCTTCCTTGGAAGCGCTTTTGTAGGCCTAAGAACACTGGGGCTCTGGGCTTCTCTAGCCACCTCATCTTCTGCTCATCCTCTCGCGCACTCTAAAGAGAGCTCAGGTGAGAAATTGCAAACGTCCAGCAATTGCTCAGAGATGAAAAGTGCCAGCACTGAAAGCTGTTGCTAGCCAGCACCCTTCCTTGGAAGCGCTTTCACAGGCGCAGCAACACTGGCGCTTTGCGCTTCTCTAGCCACCAAACGTCACGGTCCTTCTCTTTCCGTCTCGTAGACACGAGCTGAGAAATTGCAAACGTCCAGCAATTGCTCAGAGATGAAAAGTGCCAGCACTGAAAGCTGTTGCTAGCCAGCACCCTTCCTTGGAAGCGCTTTCACAGGTGCAGCAACACTGGGGCTTTGCGCTTCTCTAGCCACCAAAAGTCACGGTCCTTCTCTTTCCGTCTCGTAGACACGAGCTGAGAAATTGCAAACGTCGAGCAATTGCTCAGAGATGAAAAGTGCCAGCACTGAAAGCTGTTGCTAGCCAGCACCCTTCCTTGGAAGCGCTTTCACAGGAGCAGCAACACTGGGGCTTTGCGCTTCTATACGCACCAAACGTCACGGTCATTCACTTTCCGTCTCGTAGACACGAGCTGAGAAATTGCAAACGTCGAGCAATTGCTCAGAGATGAAAAGTGCCAGCACTGAAAGCTGTTGCTAGCCAGCACCCTTCCTTGGAAGCGCTTTTGTAGGCCTAAGAACACTGGGGCTCTGGGCTTCTCTAGCCACCTCATCTTCTGCTCATCCTCTCGCGCACTCTAAAGAGAGCTCAGGTGAGAAATTGCAAACGTCCAGCAATTGCTCAGAGATGAAAAGTGCCAGCACTGAAAGATCTTGCTAGCCAGCACCCTTCCTTGGAAGCGCTTTCACAGGCGCAGCAACACTGGGGCTTTGCGCTTCTCTAGCCACCAAACGTCACGGTCCTTCTCTTTCCTTCTTGTAGACACGAGCTGAGAAATTGCAAACGTCGAGCAATTGCTCAGAGATGAAAAGTGCCAGCACTGAAAGCTCTTGCTAGCCAGCACCCTTCCTTGGAAGCGCTTTCACAGGCGCAGTAACACTGGGGCTTTGCACTTCTGTACGCACCAAACGTCACGGTCCTTCTCTTTCCGTCTCCTAGACACGAGCTGAGAAATTGCAAACGTCGAGCAATTGCTCAGAGATGAAAAGTGCCAGCACTGAAAGCTGTTGCTAGCCAGCACCCTTCCTTGGAAGCGCTTTCACAGGTGCAGCAACACTGGGGCTTTGCGCTTCTCTAGCCACCAAACGTCACGGTCCTTCTCTTTCCGTCTCATAGACACGAGCTGAGAAATTGCAAACGTCGAGCAATTGCTCAGAGATGAAAAGTGCCAGCACTGAAAGCTCTTGCTAGCCAGCACCCTTCCTTGGAAGCGCTTTCACAGGAGCAGCAACACTGGGGCTTTGCGCTTCTATACGCACCAAACGTCACGGTCATTCTCTTTCCGTCTCGTAGACACGAGCTGAGAAATTGCAAACGTCCAGCAATTGCTCCGAGATGAAAAGTGCCAGCACTGAAAGCTGTTGCTAGCCAGCACCCTTCCTTGGAAGCGCTTTTGTAGGCCTAAGAACACTGGGGCTCTGGGCTTCTCTAGCCACCTCATCTTCTGCTCATCCTCTCGCGCACTCTAAAGAGAGCTCAGGTGAGAAATTGCAAACGTCCAGCAATTGCTCAGAGATGAAAAGTGCCAGCACAGAAAGCTCTTGCTAGCCAGCACCCTTCCTTGGAAGTGCTTTCACAGGCGCAGCAACACTGGGGCTTTGCGCTTCTCTAGCCACCAAACGTCACGGTCATTCTCTTTCCGTCTCCTAGACACGAGCTGAGAAATTGCAAACGTCGAGCAATTGCTCCGAGATGAAAAGTGCCAGCACTGAAAGCTCTTGCTAGCCAGCACCCTTCCTTGGAAGCGCTTTCACAGGCGCAGTAACACTGGGGCTTTGCACTTCTGTACGCACCAAACGTCACGGTCCTTCTCTTTCCGTCTCCTAGACACGAGCTGAGAAATTGCAAACGTCGAGCAATTGCTCAGAGATGAAAAGTGCCAGCACTGAAAGCTGTTGCTAGCCAGCACCCTTCCTTGGAAGCGCTTTCACAGGCGCAGTAACACTGGGGCTTTGCGCTTCTCTAGCCATCAAACGTCATGGTCATTCTCTTTCCATCTCGTAGACACGAGCTGAGAAATTGCAAACGTCGAGCAATTGCTCAGAGATGAAAAGTGCCAGCACTGAAAGCTCTTGCTAGCCAGCCCCCTTCCTTGGAAGCGCTTTTGTAGGCCTAAGAACACTGGGGCTCTGGGCTTCTCTAGCCACCTCATCTTCTGCTCATCCTCTCGCGCACTCTAAAGAGAGCTCAGGTGAGAAATTGCAAACGTCCAGCAATTGCTCAGAGATGAAAAGTGCCAGCACTGAAAGCTCTTGCTAGCCAGCACCCTTCCTTGGAAGCGCTTTCACAGGCGCAGTAACACTGGGGCTTTGCGCTTCTCTAGCCACCAAACGTCACGGTCATTCTCTTTCCGTCGGTAGACACGAGCTGAGAAATTGCAAACGTCGAGCAATTGCTCAGAGATGAAAAGTGCCAGCACTGAAAGCTGTTGCTAGCCAGCACCCTTCCTTGGAAGCGCTTTTGTAGGCCTAAGAACACTGGGGCTCTGGGCTTCTCTAGCCACCTCATCTACTGCTCATCCTCTCGCGCACTCTAAAGAGAGCTCAGGTGAGAAATTGCAAACGTCGAGCAATTGCTCAGAGATGAAAAGTGCCAGCACTGAAAGCTCTTGCTAGCCAGCACCCTTCCTTGGAAGTGCTTTCACAGGCGCAGTAACACTGGGGCTTTGCGCTTCTCTAGCCATCAAACGTCATGGTCATTCTCTTTCCAACTCGTAGACACGAGCTGAGAAATTGCAAACGTCGAGCAATTGCTCAGAGATGAAAAGTGCCAGCACTGAAAGCTCTTGCTAGCCAGCACCCTTCCTTGGAAGCGCTTTTGTAGGCCTAAGAACACTGGGGCTCTGGGCTTCTCTAGCCACCTCATCTTCTGCTCATCCTCTCGCGCACTCTAAAGAGAGCTCAGGTGAGAAATTGCAAACGTCGAGCAATTGCTCAGAGATGAAAAGTGCCAGCACTGAAAGCTGTTGCTAGCCAGCACCCTTCCTTGGAAGCGCTTTCACAGGCGCAGCAACACTGGCGCTTTGCGCTTCTCTAGCCACCAAACGTCACGGTCCTTCTCTTTCCGTCTCGTAGACACGAGCTGAGAAATTGCAAACGTCCAGCAATTGCTCAGAGATGAAAAGTGCCAGCACTGAAAGCTGTTGCTAGCCAGCACCCTTCCTTGGAAGCGCTTTCACGGGTGCAGCAACACTGGGGCTTTGCGCTTCTCTAGCCACCAAAAGTCACGGTCCTTCTCTTTCCGTCTCGTAGACACGAGCTGAGAAATTGCAAACGTCGAGCAATTGCTCAGAGATGAAAAGTGCCAGCACTGAAAGCTGTTGCTAGCCAGCACCCTTCCTTGGAAGCGCTTTCACAGGAGCAGCAACACTGGGGCTTTGCGCTTCTCTAGCCACCAAACGTCACGGTCATTCACTTTCCGTCTCGTAGACACGAGCTGAGAAATTGCAAACGTCGAGCAATTGCTCAGAGATGAAAAGTGCCAGCACTGAAAGCTGTTGCTAGCCAGCACCCTTCCTTGGAAGCGCTTTTGTAGGCCTAAGAACACTGGGGCTCTGGGCTTCTCTAGCCACCTCATCTTCTGCTCATCCTCTCGCGCACTCTAAAGAGAGCTCAGGTGAGAAATTGCAAACGTCCAGCAATTGCTCAGAGATGAAAAGTGCCAGCACTGAAAGATCTTGCTAGCCAGCACCCTTCCTTGGAAGCGCTTTCACAGGCGCAGCAACACTGGGGCTTTGCGCTTCTCTAGCCACCAAACGTCACGGTCCTTCTCTTTCCTTCTTGTAGACACGAGCTGAGAAATTGCAAACGTCGAGCAATTGCTCAGAGATGAAAAGTGCCAGCACTGAAAGCTCTTGCTAGCCAGCACCCTTCCTTGGAAGCGCTTTCACAGGCGCAGTAACACTGGGGCTTTGCACTTCTGTACGCACCAAACGTCACGGTCCTTCTCTTTCCGTCTCCTAGACACGAGCTGAGAAATTGCAAACGTCGAGCAATTGCTCAGAGATGAAAAGTGCCAGCACTGAAAGCTGTTGCTAGCCAGCACCCTTCCTTGGAAGCGCTTTCACAGGTGCAGCAACACTGGGGCTTTGCGCTTCTCTAGCCACCAAACGTCACGGTCCTTCTCTTTCCGTCTCGTAGACACGAGCTGAGAAATTGCAAACGTCCAGCAATTGCTCAGAGATGAAAAGTGCCAGCACTGAAAGCTCTTGCTAGCCAGCACCCTTCCTTGGAAGCGCTTTCACAGGCGCAGCAACACTGGGGCTTTGCGCTTCTATACGCACCAAACGTCACGGTCATTCTCTTTCCGTCTCGTAGACACGAGCTGAGAAATTGCAAACGTCCAGCAATTGCTCCGAGACGAAAAGTGCCAGCACTGAAAGCTGTTGCTAGCCAGCACCCTTCCTTGGAAGCGCTTTTGTAGGCCTAAGAACACTGGGGCTCTGGGCTTCTCTAGCCACCTCATCTTCTGCTCATCCTCTCGCGCACTCTAAAGAGAGCTCAGGTGAGAAATTGCAAACGTCCAGCAATTGCTCAGAGATGAAAAGTGCCAGCACAGAAAGCTCTTGCTAGCCAGCACCCTTCCTTGGAAGTGCTTTCACAGGCGCAGCAACACTGGGGCTTTGCGCTTCTCTAGCCACCAAACGTCACGGTCATTCTCTTTCCGTCTCCTAGACACGAGCTGAGAAATTGCAAACGTCGAGCAATTGCTCCGAGATGAAAAGTGCCAGCACTGAAAGCTCTTGCTAGCCAGCACCCTTCCTTGGAAGCGCTTTCACAGGAGCAGCAACACTGGGGCTTTGCACTTCTGTACGCACCAAACGTCACGGTCCTTCTCTTTCCGTCTCCTAGACACGAGCTGAGAAATTGCAAACGTCGAGCAATTGCTCAGAGATGAAAAGTGCCAGCACTGAAAGCTGTTGCTAGCCAGCACCCTTCCTTGGAAGCGCTTTCACAGGCGCAGTAACACTGGGGCTTTGCGCTTCTCTAGCCATCAAACGTCATGGTCATTCTCTTTCCATCTCGTAGACACGAGCTGAGAAATTGCAAACGTCGAGCAATTGCTCAGAGATGAAAAGTGCCAGCACTGAAAGCTCTTGCTAGCCAGCCCCCTTCCTTGGAAGCGCTTTTGTAGGCCTAAGAACACTGGGGCTCTGGGCTTCTCTAGCCACCTCATCTTCTGCTCATCCTCTCGCGCACTCTAAAGAGAGCTCAGGTGAGAAATTGCAAACGTCCAGCAATTGCTCAGAGATGAAAAGTGCCAGCACTGAAAGCTCTTGCTAGCCAGCACCCTTCCTTGGAAGCGCTTTCACAGGCGCAGTAACACTGGGGCTTTGCGCTTCTCTAGCCACCAAACGTCACGGTCATTCTCTTTCCGTCGGTAGACACGAGCTGAGAAATTGCAAACGTCGAGCAATTGCTCAGAGATGAAAAGTGCCAGCACTGAAAGCTGTTGCTAGCCAGCACCCTTCCTTGGAAGCGCTTTTGTAGGCCTAAGAACACTGGGGCTCTGGGCTTCTCTAGCCACCTCATCTTCTGCTCATCCTCTCGCGCACTCTAAAGAGAGCTCAGGTGAGAAATTGCAAACGTCCAGCAATTGCTCAGAGATGAAAAGTGCCAGCACTGAAAGCTCTTGCTAGCCAGCACCCTTCCTTGGAAGTGCTTTCACAGGCGCAGTAACACTGGGGCTTTGCGCTTCTCTAGCCATCAAACGTCATGGTCATTCTCTTTCCAACTCGTAGACACGAGCTGAGAAATTGCAAACGTCGAGCAATTGCTCAGAGATGAAAAGTGCCAGCACTGAAAGCTCTTGCTAGCCAGCACCCTTCCTTGGAAGCGCTTTTGTACGCCTAAGAACACTGGGGCTCTGGGCTTCTCTAGCCACCTCATCTTCTGCTCATCCTCTCGCGCACTCTAAAGAGAGCTCAGGTGAGAAATTGCAAACGTCGAGCAATTGCTCAGAGATGAAAAGTGCCAGCACTGAAAGCTGTTGCTAGCCAGCACCCTTCCTTGGAAGCGCTTTCACAGGCGCAGCAACACTGGCGCTTTGCGCTTCTCTAGCCACCAAACGTCACGGTCCTTCTCTTTCCGTCTCGTAGACACGAGCTGAGAAATTGCAAACGTCCAGCAATTGCTCAGAGATGAAAAGTGCCAGCACTGAAAGCTGTTGCTAGCCAGCACCCTTCCTTGGAAGCGCTTTCACAGGTGCAGCAACACTGGGGCTTTGCGCTTCTCTAGCCACCAAACGTCACGGTCCTTCTCTTTCCGTCTCCTAGACACGAGCTGAGAAATTGCAAACGTCGAGCAATTGCTCAGAGATGAAAAGTGCCAGCACTGAAAGCTCTTGCTAGCCAGGACCCTTCCTTGGAAGCGCTTTCACAGGAGCAGCAACACTGGGGCTTTGCGCTTCTATACGCACCAAACGTCACGGTCATTCACTTTCCGTCTCGTAGACACGAGCTGAGAAATTGCAAACGTCGAGCAATTGCTCAGAGATGAAAAGTGCCAGCACTGAAAGCTGTTGCTAGCCAGCACCCTTCCTTGGAAGCGCTTTTGTAGGCCTAAGAACACTGGGGCTCTGGGCTTCTCTAGCCACCTCATCTTCTGCTCATCCTCTCGCGCACTCTAAAGAGAGCTCAGGTGAGAAATTGCAAACGTCCAGCAATTGCTCAGAGATGAAAAGTGCCAGCACTGAAAGATCTTGCTAGCCAGCACCCTTCCTTGGAAGCGCTTTCACAGGCGCAGCAACACTGGGGCTTTGCGCTTCTCTAGCCACCAAACGTCACGGTCCTTCTCTTTCCGTCGGTAGACACGAGCTGAGAAATTGCAAACGTCGAGCAATTGCTCCGAGATGAAAAGTGCCAGCACTGAAAGCTGTTGCTAGCCAGCACCCTTCCTTGGAAGCGCTTTCACAGGCGCAGTAACACTGGGGCTTTGCACTTCTGTACGCACCAAACGTCACGGTCCTTCTCTTTCCGTCTCCTAGACACGAGCTGAGAAATTGCAAACGTCGAGCAATTGCTCCGAGATGAAAAGTGCCAGCACTGAAAGCTGTTGCTAGCCAGCCCCCTTCCTTGGAAGCGCTTTTGTAGGCTTAAGAACACTGGGGCTCTGGGCTTCTCTAGCCACCTCATCTTCTGCTCATCCTCTCGCGCACTCTAAAGAGAGCTCAGGTGAGAAATTGCAAACGTCCAGCAATTGCTCAGAGATGAAAAGTGCCAGCACAGAAAGCTCTTGCTAGCCAGCACCCTTCCTTGGAAGCGCTTTCACAGGCGCAGCAACACTGGGGCTTTGCGCTTCTCTAGCCACCAAACGTCACGGTCCTTCTCTTTCCGTCTCGTAGACACGAGCTGAGAAATTGCAAACGTCGAGCAATTGCTCAGAGATGAAAAGTGCCAGCACTGAAAGCTGTTGCTAGCCAGCACCCTTCCTTGGAAGCGCTTTCACAGGCGCAGTAACACTGGGGCTTTGCGCTTCTCTAGCCATCAAACGTCATGGTCATTCTCTTTCCATCTCGTAGACACGAGCTGAGAAATTGCAAACGTCGAGCAATTGCTCCGAGATGAAAAGTGCCAGCACTGAAAGCTGTTGCTAGCCAGCACCCTTCCTTGGAAGCGCTTTTGTAGGCCTAAGAACACTGGGGCTCTGGGCTTCTCTAGCCACCTCATCTTCTGCTCATCCTCTCGCGCACTCTAAAGAGAGCTCAGGTGAGAAATTGCAAACGTCGAGCAATTGCTCAGAGATGAAAAGTGCCAGCACTGAAAGCTCTTGCTAGCCAGCACCCTTCCTTGGAAGCGCTTTCACAGGCGCAGTAACACTGGGGCTTTGCGCTTCTCTAGCCACCAAACGTCACGGTCATTCTCTTTCCGTCGGTAGACACGAGCTGAGAAATTGCAAACGTCGAGCAATTGCTCAGAGATGAAAAGTGCCAGCACTGAAAGCTGTTGCTAGCCAGCACCCTTCCTTGGAAGCGCTTTTGTAGGCCTAAGAACACTGGGGCTCTGGGCTTCTCTAGGCACCTCATCTACTGCTCATCCTCTCGCGCACTCTAAAGAGAGCTCAGGTGAGAAATTGCAAACGTCCAGCAATTGCTCAGAGATGAAAAGTGCCAGCACTGAAAGCTCTTGCTAGCCAGCACCCTTCCTTGGAAGTGCTTTCACAGGCGCAGTAACACTGGGGCTTTGCGCTTCTCTAGCCATCAAACGTCATGGTCATTCTCTTTCCAACTCGTAGACACGAGCTGAGAAATTGCAAACGTCGAGCAATTGCTCAGAGATGAAAAGTGCCAGCACTGAAAGCTGTTGCTAGCCAGCACCCTTCCTTGGAAGCGCTTTTGTAGGCCTAAGAACACTGGGGCTCTGGGCTTCTCTAGCCACCTCATCTTCTGCTCATCCTCTCGCGCACTCTAAAGAGAGCTCAGGTGAGAAATTGCAAACGTCGAGCAATTGCTCAGAGATGAAAAGTGCCAGCACTGAAAGCTCTTGCTAGCCAGCACCCTTCCTTGGAAGCGCTTTCACAGGCGCAGCAACACTGGCGCTTTGCGCTTCTCTAGCCACCAAACGTCACGGTCCTTCTCTTTCCGTCTCGTAGACACGAGCTGAGAAATTGCAAACGTCCAGCAATTGCTCAGAGATGAAAAGTGCCAGCACTGAAAGCTGTTGCTAGCCAGCACCCTTCCTTGGAAGCGCTTTCACAGGTGCAGCAACACTGGGGCTTTGCGCTTCTCTAGCCACCAAACGTCACGGTCCTTCTCTTTCCGTCTCGTAGACACGAGCTGAGAAATTGCAAACGTCGAGCAATTGCTCAGAGATGAAAAGTGCCAGCACTGAAAGCTCTTGCTAGCCAGCACCCTTCCTTGGAAGCGCTTTCACAGGAGCAGCAACACTGGGGCTTTGCGCTTCTATACGCACCAAACGTCACGGTCATTCACTTTCCGTCTCGTAGACACGAGCTGAGAAATTGCAAACGTCGAGCAATTGCTCAGAGATGAAAAGTGCCAGCACTGAAAGCTGTTGCTAGCCAGCACCCTTCCTTGGAAGCGCTTTTGTAGGCCTAAGAACACTGGGGCTCTGGGCTTCTCTAGCCACCTCATCTTCTGCTCATCCTCTCGCGCACTCTAAAGAGAGCTCAGGTGAGAAATTGCAAACGTCGAGCAATTGCTCAGAGATGAAAAGTGCCAGCACTGAAAGCTCTTGCTAGCCAGCACCCTTCCTTGGAAGTGCTTTCACAGGCGCAGTAACACTGGGGCTTTGCGCTTCTCTAGCCACCAAACGTCACGGTCATTCTCTTTCTGTGTCGTAGACACGAGCTGAGAAATTGCAAACTTCGAGCAATTGCTCAGAGATGAAAAGTGCCAGCACTGAAAGCTGTTGCTAGCCAGCCCCCTTCCTTGGAAGCGCTTTTGTAGGCCTAAGAACACTGGGGCTCTGGGCTTCTCTAGCCACCTCATCTTCTGCTCATCCTCTCGCGCACTCTAAAGAGAGCTCAGGTGAGAAATTGCAAACGTCGAGCAATTGCTCAGAGATGAAAAGTGCCAGCACTGAAAGCTCTTGCTAGCCAGCACCCTTCCTTGGAAGTGCTTTCACAGGCGCAGTAACACTGGGGCTTTGCGCTTGTCTAGCCACCAAACGTCACGGTCATTCTCTTTCCGTCGGTAGACACGAGCTGAGAAATTGCAAACGTCGAGCAATTGCTCCGAGATGAAAAGTGCCAGCACTGAAAGCTCTTGCTAGCCAGCACCCTTCCTTGGAAGCGCTTTTGTAGGCCTAAGAACACTGGGGCTCTGGGCTTCTCTAGCCACCTCATCTTCTGCTCATCCTCTCGCGCACTCTAAAGAGAGCTCAGGTGAGAAATTGCAAACGTCCAGCAATTGCTCAGAGATGAAAAGTGCCAGCACTGAAAGCTCTTGCTAGCCAGCACCCTTCCTTTGAAGCGCTTTTGTAGGCCTAAGAACACTGGGGCTCTGGGCTTCTCTAGCCACCTCATCTTCTGCTCATCCTCTCGCGCACTCTAAAGAGAGCTCAGGTGAGAAATTGCAAACGTCGAGCAATTGCTCCGAGATGAAAAGTGCCAGCACTGAAAGCTCTTGCTAGCCAGCACCCTTCCTTGGAAGTGCTTTCACAGGCGCAGTAACACTGGGGCTTTGCGCTTGTCTAGCCACCAAACGTCACGGTCCTTCTCTTTCCATCTCGTAGACACGAGCTGAGAAATTGCAAACGTCGAGCAATTGCTCAGAGATGAAAAGTGCCAGCACTGAAAGCTGTTGCTAGCCAGCCCCCTTCCTTGGAAGCGCTTTTGTAGGCCTAAGAACACTGGGGCTCTGGGCTTCTCTAGCCACCTCATCTTCTGCTCATCCTCTCGCGCACTCTAAAGAGAGCTCAGGTGAGAAATTGCAAACGTCCAGCAATTGCTCAGAGATGAAAAGTGCCAGCACTGAAAGCTCTTGCTAGCCAGCACCCTTCCTTGGAAGTGCTTTCACAGGCGCAGTAACACTGGGGCTTTGCGCTTGTCTAGCCACCAAACGTCACGGTCATTCTCTTTCCATCTCGTAGACACGAGCTGAGAAATTGCAAACGTCCAGCAATTGCTCAGAGATGAAAAGTGCCAGCACTGAAAGCTCTTGCTAGCCAGCACCCTTCCTTGGAAGCGCTTTCACAGGCGCAGCAACACTGGGGCTTTGCGCTTCTATACGCACCAAACGTCACGGTCCTTCTCATTCCGTCTCGTAGACACGAGCTGAGAAATTGCAAACGTCGAGCAATTGCTCAGAGATGAAAAGTGCCAGCACTGAAAGCTGTTGCTAGCCAGCACCCTTCCTTGGAAGCGCTTTCACAGGTGCAGCAACACCTCGGCTTTGCGCTTCTCTAGCCACCAAACGTCACGGTCCTTCTCTTTCCGTCTCGTAGACACGAGCTGAGAAATTGCAAACGTCGAGCAATTGCTCAGAGATGAAAAGTGCCAGCACTGAAAGCTCTTGCTAGCCAGCACCCTTCCTTGGAAGCGCTTTCACAGGAGCAGCAACACTGGGGCTTTGCGCTTCTATACGCACCAAACGTCACGGTCATTCACTTTCCGTCTCGTAGACACGAGCTGAGAAATTGCAAACGTCGAGCAATTGCTCAGAGATGAAAAGTGCCAGCACTGAAAGCTGTTGCTAGCCAGCACCCTTCCTTGGAAGCGCTTTTGTAGGCCTAAGAACACTGGGGCTCTGGGCTTCTCTAGCCACCTAATCTTATGCTCATCCTCTCGCGCACTCTAAAGAGAGCTCAGGTGAGAAATTGCAAACGTCCAGCAATTGCTCAGAGATGAAAAGTGCCAGCACAGAAAGCTCTTGCTAGCCAGCACCCTTCCTTGGAAGCGCTTTCACAGGCGCAGCAACACTGGGGCTTTGCGCTTCTCTAGCCACCAAACGTCACGGTCCTTCTCTTTCCGTCTCCTAGACACGAGCTGAGAAATTGCAAACGTCGAGCAATTGCTCCGAGATGAAAAGTGCCAGCACTGAAAGCTGTTGCTAGCCAGCACCCTTCCTTGGAAGCGCTTTCACAGGCGCAGTAACACTGGGGCTTTGCGCTTCTCTAGCCATCAAACGTCATGGTCATTCTCTTTCCATCTCGTAGACACGAGCTGAGAAATTGCAAACGTCGAGCAATTGCTCCGAGATGAAAAGTGCCAGCACTGAAAGCTGTTGCTAGCCAGCACCCTTCCTTGGAAGCGCTTTTGTAGGCCTAAGAACACTGGGGCTCTGGGCTTCTCTAGCCACCTCATCTTCTGCTCATCCTCTCGCGCACTCTAAAGAGAGCTCAGGTGAGAAATTGCAAACGTCGAGCAATTGCTCAGAGATGAAAAGTGCCAGCACTGAAAGCTCTTGCTAGCCAGCACCCTTCCTTGGAAGCGCTTTCACAGGCGCAGTAACACTGGGGCTTTGCGCTTCTCTAGCCACCAAACGTCACGGTCATTCTCTTTCCGTCGGTAGACACGAGCTGAGAAATTGCAAACGTCGAGCAATTGCTCAGAGATGAAAAGTGCCAGCACTGAAAGCTGTTGCTAGCCAGCACCCTTCCTTGGAAGCGCTTTTGTAGGCCTAAGAACACTGGGGCTCTGGGCTTCTCTAGCCACCTCATCTACTGCTCATCCTCTCGCGCACTCTAAAGAGAGCTCAGGTGAGAAATTGCAAACGTCCAGCAATTGCTCAGAGATGAAAAGTGCCAGCACTGAAAGCTCTTGCTAGCCAGCACCCTTCCTTGGAAGTGCTTTCACAGGCGCAGTAACACTGGGGCTTTGCGCTTCTCTAGCCATCAAACGTCATGGTCATTCTCTTTCCATCTCGTAGACACGAGCTGAGAAATTGCAAACGTCGAGCAATTGCTCAGAGATGAAAAGTGCCAGCACTGAAAGCTGTTGCTAGCCAGCACCCTTCCTTGGAAGCGCTTTTGTAGGCCTAAGAACACTGGGGCTCTGGGCTTCTCTAGCCACCTCATCTTCTGCTCATCCTCTCGCGCACTCTAAAGAGAGCTCAGGTGAGAAATTGCAAACGTCCAGCAATTGCTCAGAGATGAAAAGTGCCAGCACTGAAAGCTCTTGCTAGCCAGCACCCTTCCTTGGAAGCGCTTTCACAGGCGCAGCAACACTGGCGCTTTGCGCTTCTCTAGCCACCAAACGTCACGGTCCTTCTCTTTCCGTCTCGTAGACACGAGCTGAGAAATTGCAAACGTCCAGCAATTGCTCAGAGATGAAAAGTGCCAGCACTGAAAGCTCTTGCTAGCCAGCACCCTTCCTTGGAAGCGCTTTCACAGGTGCAGCAACACTGGGGCTTTGCGCTTCTCTAGCCACCAAACGTCACGGTCCTTCTCTTTCCGTCTCGTAGACACGAGCTGAGAAATTGCAAACGTCGAGCAATTGCTCAGAGATGAAAAGTGCCAGCACTGAAAGCTCTTGCTAGCCAGCACCCTTCCTTGGAAGCGCTTTCACAGGAGCAGCAACACTGGGGCTTTGCGCTTCTATACGCACCAAGCGTCACGGTCATTCACTTTCCGTCTCGTAGACACGAGCTGAGAAATTGCAAACGTCGAGCAATTGCTCAGAGATGAAAAGTGCCAGCACTGAAAGCTGTTGCTAGCCAGCACCCTTCCTTGGAAGCGCTTTTGTAGGCCTAAGAACACTGGGGCTCTGGGCTTCTCTAGCCACCTCATCTTCTGCTCATCCTCTCGCGCACTCTAAAGAGAGCTCAGGTGAGAAATTGCAAACGTCCAGCAATTGCTCAGAGATGAAAAGTGCCAGCACTGAAAGATCTTGCTAGCCAGCACCCTTCCTTGGAAGCGCTTTCACAGGCGCAGCAACACTGGGGCTTTGCGCTTCTCTAGCCACCAAACGTCACGGTCCTTCTCTTTCCGTCGGTAGACAAGAGCTGAGAAATTGCAAACGTCGAGCAATTGCTCAGAGATGAAAAGTGCCAGCACTGAAAGCTGTTGCTAGCCAGCACCCTTCCTTGGAAGCGCTTTCACAGGCGCAGTAACACTGGGGCTTTGCACTTCTGTACGCACCAAACGTCACGGTCCTTCTCTTTCCGTCTCCTAGACACGAGCTGAGAAATTGCAAACGTCGAGCAATTGCTCAGAGATGAAAAGTGCCAGCACTGAAAGCTGTTGCTAGCCAGCACCCTTCCTTGGAAGCGCTTTTGTAGGCCTAACAACACTGGGGCTTTGCGCTTCTCTAGCCACCTCATCTTCTGCTCATCCTCTCGCGCACTCTAAAGAGAGCTCAGGTGAGAAATTGCAAACGTCCAGCAATTGCTCAGAGATGAAAAGTGCCAGCACTGAAAGCTGTTGCTAGCCAGCCCCCTTCCTTGGAAGCACTTTTGTAGGCCTAAGAACACTGGGGCTCTGGGCTTCTCTAGCCACCTCATCTTCTGCTCATCCTCTCGCGCACTCTAAAGAGAGCTCAGGTGAGAAATTGCAAACGTCCAGCAATTGCTCCGAGATGAAAAGTGCCAGCACTGAAAGCTGTTGCTAGCCAGCACCCTTCCTTGGAAGTGCTTTCACAGGCGCAGTAACACTGGGGCTTTGCGCTTGTCTAGCCACCAAACGTCACGGTCATTCTCTTTCCATCTCGTAGACACGAGCTGAGAAATTGCAAACGTCGAGCAATTGCTCAGAGATGAAAAGTGCCAGCACTGAAAGCTGTTGCTAGCCAGCACCCTTCCTTGGAAGCGCTTTTGTAGGCCTAAGAACACTGGGGCTCTGGGCTTCTCTAGCCACCTCATCTTCTGCTCATCCTCTCGCGCACTCTAAAGAGAGCTCAGGTGAGAAATTGCAAACGTCGAGCAATTGCTCAGAGATGAAAAGTGCCAGCACTGAAAGCTGTTGCTAGCCAGCCCCCTTCCTTGGAAGCGCTTTTGTAGGCCTAAGAAGACTGGGGCTCTGGGCTTCTCTAGCCACCTCATCTTCTGCTCATCCTCTCGCGCACTCTAAAGAGAGCTCAGGTGAGAAATTGCAAACGTCGAGCAATTGCTCAGAGATGAAAAGTGCCAGCACTGAAAGCTCTTGCTAGCCAGCACCCTTCCTTGGAAGCGCTTTCACAGGCGCAGCAACACTGGGGCTTTGCGCTTGTCTAGCCACCAAACGTCACGGTCCTTCTCTTTCCGTCGGTAGACACGAGCTGAGAAATTGCAAACGTCGAGCAATTGCTCAGAGATGAAAAGTGACAGCACTGAAAGCTCTTGCTAGCCAGCACCCTTCCTTGGAAGCGCTTTCACAGGCGCAGCAACACTGGGGCTTTGCGCTTCTATACGCACCAAACGTCACGGTCCTTCTCTTTCCGTCTCGTAGACACGAGCTGAGAAATTGCAAACGTCGAGCAATTGCTCAGAGATGAAAAGTGCCAGCACTGAAAGCTCTTGCTAGCCAGCACCCTTCCTTGGAAGCGCTTTCACAGGTGCAGCAACACTGGGGCTTTGCGCTTCTCTAGCCACCAAACGTCACGGTCCTTCTCTTTCCGTCTCGTAGACACGAGCTGAGAAATTGCAAACGTCGAGCAATTGCTCAGAGATGAAAAGTGCCAGCACTGAAAGCTCTTGCTAGCCAGCACCCTTCCTTGGAAGCGCTTTCACAGGAGCAGCAACACTGGGGCTTTGCGCTTCTATACGCACCAAATGTCACGGTCATTCACTTTCCGTCTCGTAGACACGAGCTGAGAAATTGCAAACGTCGAGCAATTGCTCAGAGATGAAAAGTGCCAGCACTGAAAGCTGTTGCTAGCCAGCACCCTTCCTTGGAAGCGCTTTTGTAGGCCTAAGAACACTGGGGCTCTGGGCTTCTCTAGCCACCTCATCTTCTGCTCATCCTCTCGCGCACTCTAAAGAGAGCTCAGGTGAGAAATTGCAAACGTCCAGCAATTGCTCAGAGATGAAAAGTGCCAGCACAGAAAGCTCTTGCTAGCCAGCACCCTTCCTTGGAAGCGCTTTCACAGGCGCAGCAACACTGGGGCTTTGCGCTTCTCTAGCCACCAAACGTCACAGTCCTTCTCTTTCCGTCTCCTAGACACGAGCTGAGAAATTGCAAACGTCGAGCAATTGCTCCGAGATGAAAAGTGCCAGCACTGAAAGCTCTTGCTAGCCAGCACCCTTCCTTGGAAGCGCTTTCACAGGCGCAGTAAGACTGGGGCTTTGCACTTCTGTACGCACCAAACGTCACGGTCCTTCTCTTTCCGTCTCCTAGACACGAGCTGAGAAATTGCAAACGTCGAGCAATTGCTCAGAGATGAAAAGTGCCAGCACTGAAAGCTGTTGCTAGCCAGCACCCTTCCTTGGAAGCGCTTTCACAGGCGCAGAAACACTGGGGCTTTGCGCTTCTCTAGCCATCAAACGTCATGGTCATTCTCTTTCCATCTCGTAGACACGAGCTGAGAAATTGCAAACGTCGAGCAATTGCTCCGAGATGAAAAGTGCCAGCACTGAAAGCTCTTGCTAGCCAGCACCCTTCCTTGGAAGCGCTTTTGTAGGCCTAAGAACACTGGGGCTCTGGGCTTCTCTAGCCACCTCATCTTCTGCTCATCCTCTCGCGCACTCTAAAGAGAGCTCAGGTGAGAAATTGCAAACGTCCAGCAATTGCTCAGAGATGAAAAGTGCCAGCACTGAAAGCTCTTGCTAGCCAGCACCCTTCCTTGGAAGCGCTTTCACAGGCGCAGTAACACTGGGGCTTTGCGCTTCTCTACCCACCAAACGTCACGGTCATTCTCTTTCCGTCGGTAGACACGAGCTGAGAAATTGCAAACGTCGAGCAATTGCTCAGAGATGAAAAGTGCCAGCACTGAAAGCTGTTGCTAGCCAGCACCCTTCCTTGGAAGCGCTTTTGTAGGCCTAAGAACACTGGGGCTCTGGGCTTCTCTAGCCACCTCATCTTCTGCTCATCCTCTCGCGCACTCTAAAGAGAGCTCAGGTGAGAAATTGCAAACGTCGAGCAATTGCTCAGAGATGAAAAGTGCCAGCACTGAAAGCTGTTGCTAGCCAGCACCCTTCCTTGGAAGCGCTTTTGTAGGCCTAAGAACACTGGGGCTCTGGGCTTCTCTAGCCACCTCATCTTCTGCTCATCCTCTCGCGCACTCTAAAGAGAGCTCAGGTGAGAAATTGCAAACGTCGAGCAATTGCTCAGAGATGAAAAGTGCCAGCACTGAAAGCTCTTGCTAGCCAGCACCCTTCCTTGGAAGCGCTTTCACAGGCGCAGCAACACTGGGGCTTTGCGCTTGTCTAGCCACCAAACGTCACGGTCATTCTCTTTCCGTCGGTAGACACGAGCTGAGAAATTGCAAACGTCGAGCAATTGCTCAGAGATGAAAAGTGCCAGCACTGAAAGCTCTTGCTAGCCAGCACCCTTCCTTGGAAGCGCTTTCACAGGCGCAGCAACACTGGGGCTTTGCGCTTCTCTAGCCATCAAACGTCATGGTCATTCTCTTTCCATCTCGTAGACACGAGCTGAGAAATTGCAAACGTCGAGCAATTGCTCAGAGATGAAAAGTGACAGCACTGAAAGCTCTTGCTAGCCAGCACCCTTCCTTGGAAGCGCTTTCACAGGCGCAGCAACACTGGGGCTTTGCGCTTCTATACGCACCAAACGTCACGGTCCTTCTCTTTCCGTCTCGTAGACACGAGCTGAGAAATTGCAAACGTCGAGCAATTGCTCAGAGATGAAAAGTGCCAGCACTGAAAGCTGTTGCTAGCCAGCACCCTTCCTTGGAAGCGCTTTCACAGGTGCAGCAACACTGGGGCTTTGCGCTTCTCTAGCCACCAAACGTCACGGCCCTTCTCTTTCCGTCTCGTAGACACGAGCTGAGAAATTGCAAACGTCGAGCAATTGCTCAGAGATGAAAAGTGCCAGCACTGAAAGCTCTTGCTAGCCAGCACCCTTCCTTGGAAGCGCTTTCACAGGAGCAGCAACACTGGGGCTTTGCGCTTCTATACGCACCAAATGTCACGGTCATTCACTTTCCGTCTCGTAGACACGAGCTGAGAAATTGCAAACGTCGAGCAATTGCTCAGAGATGAAAAGTGCCAGCACTGAAAGCTGTTGCTAGCCAGCACCCTTCCTTGGAAGCGCTTTTGTAGGCCTAAGAACACTGGGGCTCTGGGCTTCTCTAGCCACCTCATCTTCTGCTCATCCTCTCGCGCACTCTAAAGAGAGCTCAGGTGAGAAATTGCAAACGTCCAGCAATTGCTCAGAGATGAAAAGTGCCAGCACTGAAAGCTCTTGCTAGCCAGCACCCTTCCTTGGAAGCGCTTTCACAGGCGCAGTAACACTGGGGCTTTGCGCTTCTCTACCCACCAAACGTCACGGTCATTCTCTTTCCGTCGGTAGACACGAGCTGAGAAATTGCAAACGTCGAGCAATTGCTCAGAGATGAAAAGTGCCAGCACTGAAAGCTGTTGCTAGCCAGCACCCTTCCTTGGAAGCGCTTTTGTAGGCCTAAGAACACTGGGGCTCTGGGCTTCTCTAGCCACCTCATCTTCTGCTCATCCTCTCGCGCACTCTAAAGAGAGCTCAGGTGAGAAATTGCAAACGTCGAGCAATTGCTCAGAGATGAAAAGTGCCAGCACTGAAAGCTGTTGCTAGCCAGCACCCTTCCTTGGAAGCGCTTTTGTAGGCCTAAGAACACTGGGGCTCTGGGCTTCTCTAGCCACCTCATCTTCTGCTCATCCTCTCGCGCACTCTAAAGAGAGCTCAGGTGAGAAATTGCAAACGTCGAGCAATTGCTCAGAGATGAAAAGTGCCAGCACTGAAAGCTCTTGCTAGCCAGCACCCTTCCTTGGAAGCGCTTTCACAGGCGCAGCAACACTGGGGCTTTGCGCTTGTCTAGCCACCAAACGTCACGGTCATTCTCTTTCCGTCGGTAGACACGAGCTGAGAAATTGCAAACGTCGAGCAATTGCTCAGAGATGAAAAGTGCCAGCACTGAAAGCTGTTGCTAGCCAGCACCCTTCCTTGGAAGCGCTTTCACAGGCGCAGCAACACTGGGGCTTTGCGCTTCTCTAGCCATCAAACGTCATGGTCATTCTCTTTCCATCTCGTAGACACGAGCTGAGAAATTGCAAACGTCGAGCAATTGCTCAGAGATGAAAAGTGACAGCACTGAAAGCTCTTGCTAGCCAGCACCCTTCCTTGGAAGCGCTTTCACAGGCGCAGCAACACTGGGGCTTTGCGCTTCTATACGCACCAAACGTCACGGTCCTTCTCTTTCCGTCTCGTAGACACGAGCTGAGAAATTGCAAACGTCGAGCAATTGCTCAGAGATGAAAAGTGCCAGCACTGAAAGCTGTTGCTAGCCAGCACCCTTCCTTGGAAGCGCTTTCACAGGTGCAGCAACACTGGGGCTTTGCGCTTCTCTAGCCACCAAACGTCACGGTCCTTCTCTTTCCGTCTCGTAGACACGAGCTGAGAAATTGCAAACGTCGAGCAATTGCTCAGAGATGAAAAGTGCCAGCACTGAAAGCTCTTGCTAGCCAGCACCCTTCCTTGGAAGCGCTTTCACAGGAGCAGCAACACTGGGGCTTTGCGCTTCTATACGCACCAAATGTCACGGTCATTCACTTTCCGTCTCGTAGACACGAGCTGAGAAATTGCAAACGTCGAGCAATTGCTCAGAGATGAAAAGTGCCAGCACTGAAAGCTGTTGCTAGCCAGCACCCTTCCTTGGAAGCGCTTTTGTAGGCCTAAGAACACTGGGGCTCTGGGCTTCTCTAGCCACCTCATCTTCTGCTCATCCTCTCGCGCACTCTAAAGAGAGCTCAGGTGAGAAATTGCAAACGTCCAGCAATTGCTCAGAGATGAAAAGTGCCAGCACAGAAAGCTCTTGCTAGCCAGCACCCTTCCTTGGAAGCGCTTTCACAGGCGCAGCAACACTGGGGCTTTGCGCTTCTCTAGCCACCAAACGTCACGGTCCTTCTCTTTCCGTCTCCTAGACACGAGCTGAGAAATTGCAAACGTCGAGCAATTGCTCCGAGATGAAAAGTGCCAGCACTGAAAGCTCTTGCTAGCCAGCACCCTTCCTTGGAAGCGCTTTCACAGGCGCAGTAACACTGGGGCTTTGCACTTCTGTACGCACCAAACGTCACGGTCCTTCTCTTTCCGTCTCCTAGACACGAGCTGAGAAATTGCAAACGTCGAGCAATTGCTCAGAGATGAAAAGTGCCAGCACTGAAAGCTGTTGCTAGCCAGCACCCTTCCTTGGAAGCGCTTTCACAGGCGCAGTAACACTGGGGCTTTGCGCTTCTCTAGCCATCAAACGTCATGGTCATTCTCTTTCCATCTCGTAGACACGAGCTGAGAAATTGCAAACGTCGAGCAATTGCTCCGAGATGAAAAGTGCCAGCACTGACAGCTCTTGCTAGCCAGCACCCTTCCTTGGAAGCGCTTTTGTAGGCCTAAGAACACTGGGGCTCTGGGCTTCTCTAGCCACCTCATCTTCTGCTCATCCTCTCGCGCACTCTAAAGAGAGCTCAGGTGAGAAATTGCAAACGTCCAGCAATTGCTCAGAGATGAAAAGTGCCAGCACTGAAAGCTCTTGCTAGCCAGCACCCTTCCTTGGAAGCGCTTTCACAGGCGCAGTAACACTGGGGCTTTGCGCTTCTCTACCCACCAAACGTCACGGTCATTCTCTTTCCGTCGGTAGACACGAGCTGAGAAATTGCAAACGTCGAGCAATTGCTCAGAGATGAAAAGTGCCAGCACTGAAAGCTGTTGCTAGCCAGCACCCTTCCTTGGAAGCGCTTTTGTAGGCCTAAGAACACTGGGGCTCTGGGCTTCTCTAGCCACCTCATCTTCTGCTCATCCTCTCGCGCACTCTAAAGAGAGCTCAGGTGAGAAATTGCAAACGTCCAGCAATTGCTCAGAGATGAAAAGTGCCAGCACTGAAAGCTCTTGCTAGCCAGCACCCTTCCTTGGAAGTGCTTTCACAGGCGCAGTAACACTGGGGCTTTGCGCTTCTCTAGCCATCAAACGTCATGGTCATTCTCTTTCCAACTCGTAGACACGAGCTGAGAAATTGCAAACGTCGAGCAATTGCTCAGAGATGAAAAGTGCCAGCACTGAAAGCTGTTGCTAGCCAGCACCCTTCCTTGGAAGCGCTTTTGTAGGCCTAAGAACACTGGGGCTCTGGGCTTCTCTAGCCACCTCATCTTCTGCTCATCCTCTCGCGCACTCTAAAGAGAGCTCAGGTGAGAAATTGCAAACGTCCAGCAATTGCTCAGAGATGAAAAGTGCCAGCACTGAAAGCTCTTGCTAGCCAGCACCCTTCCTTGGAAGCGCTTTTGTAGGCCTAAGAACACTGGGGCTCTGGGCTTCTCTAGCCACCTCATCTTCTGCTCATCCTCTCGCGCACTCTAAAGAGAGCTCAGGTGAGAAATTGCAAACGTCGAGCAATTGCTCAGAGATGAAAAGTGCCAGCACTGAAAGCTCTTGCTAGCCAGCACCCTTCCTTGGAAGCGCTTTCACAGGCGCAGCAACACTGGGGCTTTGCGCTTGTCTAGCCACCAAACGTCACGGTCATTCTCTTTCCGTCGGTAGACACGAGCTGAGAAATTGCAAACGTCGAGCAATTGCTCAGAGATGAAAAGTGCCAGCACTGAAAGCTGTTGCTAGCCAGCACCCTTCCTTGGAAGCGCTTTCACAGGCGCAGCAACACTGGGGCTTTGCGCTTCTCTAGCCATCAAACGTCACGGTCATTCTCTTTCCGTCTCGTAGACACGAGCTGAGAAATTGCAAACGTCGAGCAATTGCTCAGAGATGAAAAGTGCCAGCACTGAAAGCTCTTGCTAGCCAGCACCCTTCCTTGGAAGCGCTTTCACAGGCGCAGCAACACTGGGGCTTTGCGCTTCTATACGCACCAAACGTCACGGTCCTTCTCTTTCCGTCTCGTAGACACGAGCTGAGAAATTGCAAACGTCGAGCAATTGCTCAGAGATGAAAAGTGCCAGCACTGAAAGCTGTTGCTAGCCAGCACCCTTCCTTGGAAGCGCTTTCACAGGTGCAGCAACACTGGCGCTTTGCGCTTCTCTAGCCACCAAACGTCACGGTCATTCACTTTCCGTCTCGTAGACACGAGCTGAGAAATTGCAAACGTCGAGCAATTGCTCAGAGATGAAAAGTGCCAGCACTGAAAGCTGTTGCTAGCCAGCACCCTTCCTTGGAAGCGCTTTTGTAGGCCTAAGAACACTGGGGCTCTGGGCTTCTCTAGCCACCTCATCTTCTGCTCATCCTCTCGCGCACTCTAAAGAGAGCTCAGGTGAGAAATTGCAAACGTCCAGCAATTGCTCAGAGATGAAAAGTGCCAGCACTGAAAGCTCTTGCTAGCCAGCACCCTTCCTTGGAAGCGCTTTCACAGGCGCAGCAACACTGGGGCTTTGCGCTTCTCTAGCCACCAAACGTCACGGTCCTTCTCTTTCCGTCGGTAGACACGAGCTGAGAAATTGCAAACGTCGAGCAATTGCTCCGAGATGAAAAGTGCCAGCACTGAAAGCTGTTGCTAGCCAGCACCCTTCCTTGGAAGCGCTTTCACAGGCGCAGTAACACTGGGGCTTTGCACTTCTGTACGCACCAAACGTCACGGTCCTTCTCTTTCCGTCGGTAGACACGAGCTGAGAAATTGCAAACGTCGAGCAATTGCTCCGAGATGAAAAGTGCCAGCACTGAAAGCTGTTGCTAGCCAGCACCCTTCCTTGGAAGCGCTTTTGTAGGCCTAACAACACTGGGGCTCTGGGCTTCTCTAGCCACCTCATCTTCTGCTCATCCTCTCGCGCACTCTAAAGAGAGCTCAGGTGAGAAATTGCAAACGTCCAGCAATTGCTCAGAGATGAAAAGTGCCAGCACTGAAAGCTCTTGCTAGCCAGCACCCTTCCTTGGAAGCGCTTTCACAGGCGCAGCAACACTGGGGCTTTGCGCTTGTCTAGCCACCAAACGTCACGGTCCTTCTCTTTCCGTCGGTAGACAAGAGCTGAGAAATTGTAAACGTCGAGCAATTGCTCAGAGATGAAAAGTGCCAGCACTGAAAGCTGTTGCTAGCCAGCACCCTTCCTTGGAAGCGCTTTTGTAGGCCTAACAACACTGGGGCTCTGGGCTTCTCTAGCCACCTCATCTTCTGCTCATCCTCTCGCGCACTCTAAAGAGAGCTCAGGTGAGAAATTGCAAACGTCCAGCAATTGCTCAGAGATGAAAAGTGCCAGCACTGAAAGCTCTTGCTAGCCAGCCCCCTTCCTTGGAAGCGCTTTTGTAGGCCTAAGAACACTGGGGCTCTGGGCTTCTCTAGCCACCTCATCTTCTGCTCATCCTCTCGCGCACTCTAAAGAGAGCTCAGGTGAGAAATTGCAAACGTCCAGCAATTGCTCAGAGATGAAAAGTGCCAGCACTGAAAGCTCTTGCTAGCCAGCACCCTTCCTTGGAAGCGCTTTCACAGGCGCAGCAACACTGGGGCTTTGCGCTTCTCTAGCCACCAAACGTCACGGTCCTTCTCTTTCCGTCGGTAGACAAGAGCTGAGAAATTGCAAACGTCGAGGAATTGCTCAGAGATGAAAAGTGCCAGCACTGAAAGCTGTTGCTAGCCAGCACCCTTCCTTGGAAGCGCTTTCACAGGCGCAGCAACACTGGGGCTTTGCGATTCTATACGCACCAAACGTCACGGTCATTCTCTTTCCGTCTCGTAGACACGAGCTGAGAAATTGCAAACGTCCAGCAATTGCTCCGAGAAGAAAAGTGCCAGCACTGAAAGCTGTTGCTAGCCAGCACCCTTCCTTGGAAGCGCTTTTGTAGGCCTAAGAACACTGGGGCTCTGGGCTTATGTAGCCACCTAATCTTCTGCTCATCCTCTCGCGCACTCTAAAGAGAGTTCAGGTGAGAAATTGCAAACGTCGAGCAATTGCTCAGAGATGAAAAGTGCCAGCACTGAAAGCTCTTGCTAGCCAGCACCCTTCCTTGGAAGCGCTTTCACAGGAGCAGCAACACTGGGGCTTTGCGCTTCTATACGCACCAAACGTCACGGTCCTTCTCTTTCCGTCTCGTAGACACGAGCTGAGAAATTGCAAACGTCGAGCAATTGCTCAGAGATGAAAAGTGCCAGCACTGAAAGCTCTTGCTAGCCAGCACCCTTCCTTGGAAGCGCTTTTGTACGCCTAAGAACACTGGGGCTCTGGGCTTCTCTAGCCACCTCATCTTCTGCTCATCCTCTCGCGCACTCTAAAGAGAGCTCAGGTGAGAAATTGCAAACGTCCAGCAATTGCTCAGAGATGAAAAGTGCCAGCACTGAAAGCTCTTGCTAGCCAGCACCCTTCCTTGGAAGCGCTTTCACAGGCGCAGCAACACTGGGGCTTTGCGCTTCTCTAGCCACCAAACGTCACGGTCCTTCTCTTTCCGTCGGTAGACACGAGCTGAGAAATTGCAAACGTCGAGCAATTGCTCAGAGATGAAAAGTGCCAGCACTGAAAGCTGTTGCTAGCCAGCACCCTTCCTTGGAAGCGCTTTCACAGGCGCAGTAACACTGGGGCTTTGCACTTCTGTACGCACCAAACGTCACGGTCCTTCTCTTTCCGTCTCCTAGACACGAGCTGAGAAATTGCAAACGTCGAGCAATTGCTCAGAGATGAAAAGTGCCAGCACTGAAAGCTGTTGCTAGCCAGCACCCTTCCTTGGAAGCGCTTTTGTAGGCCTAACAACACTGGGGCTCTGGGCTTCTCTAGCCACCTCATCTTCTGCTCATCCTCTCGCGCACTCTAAAGAGAGCTCAGGTGAGAAATTGCAAACGTCGAGCAATTGCTCAGAGATGAAAAGTGCCAGCACTGAAAGCTGTTGCTAGCCAGCACCCTTCCTTGGAAGCGCTTTTGTAGGCCTAAGAACACTGGGGCTCTGGGCTTCTCTAGCCACCTCATCTTCTGCTCATCCTCTCGCGCACTCTAAAGAGAGCTCAGGTGAGAAATTGCAAACGTCGAGCAATTGCTCAGAGATGAAAAGTGCCAGCACTGAAAGCTCTTGCTAGCCAGCACCCTTCCTTGGAAGCGCTTTTGTAGGCCTAAGAACACTGGGGCTCTGGGCTTCTCTAGCCACCTCATCTTCTGCTCATCCTCCCGCGCACTCTGAAGAGAGCTCGGGTGAGAAATTGCAAACGTCGAGCAATTGCTCAGAGATGAAAAGTGCCAGCACTGAAAGCTCTTGCTAGCCAGCACCCTTCCTTGGAAGCGCTTTCACAGGAGCAGCAACACTGGGGCTTTGCGCTTCTCTAGCCACCAAACGTCACGGTCATTCTCTTTCCGTCGGTAGACACGAGCTGAGAAATTGCAAACGTCGAGCAATTGCTCAGAGATGAAAAGTGCCAGCACTGAAAGCTCTTGCTAGCCAGCACCCTTCCTTGGAAGCGCTTTCACAGGCGCAGCAACACTGGGGCTTTGCGCTTCTCTAGCCACCAAACGTCACGGTCCTTCTCTTTCCGTCTCGTAGACACGAGCTGAGAAATTGCAAACGTCCAGCAATTGCTACGAGAAGAAAAGTGCCAGCACTGAAAGCTGTTGCTAGCCAGCACCCTTCCTTGGAAGCGCTTTTGTAGGCCTAAGAACACTGGGGCTCTGGGCTTCTCTAGCCACCTCATCTTCTGCTCATCCTCTCGCGCACTCTAAAGAGAGCTCAGGTGAGAAATTGCAAACGTCGAGCAATTGCTCAGAGATGAAAAGTGCCAGCACTGAAAGCTCTTGCTAGCCAGCACCCTTCCTTGGAAGCGCTTTCACAGGCGCAGCAACACTGGGGCTTTGCGCTTCTCTAGCCATCAAACGTCACGGTCATTCTCTTTCCGTCTCGTAGACACGAGCTGAGAAATTGCAAACGTCGAGCAATTGCTCCGAGATGAAAAGTGCCAGCACTGAAAGCTCTTGCTAGCCAGCACCCTTCCTTGGAAGCGCTTTTGTAGGCCTAAGAACACTGGGGCTCTGGGCTTCTCTAGCCACCTCATCTTCTGCTCATCCTCCCGCGCACTCTGAAGAGAGCTCAGGTGAGAAATTGCAAACGTCGAGCAATTGCTCAGAGATGAAAAGTGCCAGCACTGAAAGCTGTTGCTAGCCAGCACCCTTCCTTGGAAGCGCTTTCACAGGTGCAGCAACACTGGGGCTTTGCGCTTCTCTAGCCACCAAACGTCACGGTCCTTCTCTTTCCGTCTCGTAGACACGAGCTGAGAAATTGCAAACGTCGAGCAATTGCTCAGAGATGAAAAGTGCCAGCACTGAAAGCTCTTGCTAGCCAGCACCCTTCCTTGGAAGCGCTTTCACAGGCGCAGCAACACTGGGGCTTTGCGCTTCTATACGCACCAAACGTCACGGTCCTTCTCTTTCCGTCTCGTAGACACGAGCTGAGAAATTGCAAACGTCGAGCAATTGCTCCGAGATGAAAAGTGCCAGCACTGAAAGCTCTTGCTAGCCAGCACCCTTCCTTGGAAGCGCTTTCACAGGCGCAGTAACACTGGGGCTTTGCGCTTCTCTAGCCACCAAATGTCACGGTCCTTCTCTTTCCGTCTCCTAGACACGAGCTGAGAAATTGCAAACGTCGAGCAATTGCTCAGAGATGAAAAGTGCCAGCACTGAAAGCTCTTGCTAGCCAGCACCCTTCCTTGGAAGCGCTTTCACAGGCGCAGTAACACTGGGGCTTTGCGCTTCTCTAGCCATCAAACGTCATGGTCATTCTCTTTCCATCTCGTAGACATGAGCTGAGAAATTGCAAACGTCGAGCAATTGCTCAGAGATGAAAAGTGCCAGCACTGAAAGCTGTTGCTAGCCAGCACCCTTCCTTGGAAGCGCTTTTGTAGGCCTAAGAACACTGGGGCTCTGGGCTTCTCTAGCCACCTCATCTTCTGCTCATCCTCTCGCGCACTCTAAAGAGAGCTCAGGTGAGAAATTGCAAACGTCCAGTAATTGCTCAGAGATGAAAAGTGCCAGCACTGAAAGCTGTTGCTAGCCAGCACCCTTCCTTGGAAGCGCTTTTGTAGGCCTAAGAACACTGGGGCTCTGGGCTTCTCTAGCCACCTCATCTTCTGCTCATCCTCTCGCGCACTCTAAAGAGAGCTCAGGTGAGAAATTGCAAACGTCCAGCAATTGCTCAGAGATGAAAAGTGCCAGCACTGAAAGATCTTGCTAGCCAGCACCCTTCCTTGGAAGCGCTTTCACAGGCGCAGCAACACTGGGGCTTTGCGCTTCTCTAGCCACCAAACGTCACGGTCCTTCTCTTTCCGTCGGTAGACACGAGCTGAGAAATTGCAAACGTCGAGCAATTGCTCAGAGATGAAAAGTGCCAGCACTGAAAGCTGTTGCTAGCCAGCACCCTTCCTTGGAAGCGCTTTCACAGGCGCAGCAACACTGGGGCTTTGCGCTTCTCTAGCCATCAAACGTCATGGTCATTCTCTTTCCATCTCGTAGACACGAGCTGAGAAATTGCAAACGTCGAGCAATTGCTCAGAGATGAAAAGTGCCAGCACTGAAAGCTCTTGCTAGCCAGCACCCTTCCTTGGAAGCGCTTTTGTAGGCCTAAGAACACTGGGGCTCTGGGCTTCTCTAGCCACCTCATCTTCTGCTCATCCTCTCGCGCACTCTAAAGAGAGCTCAGGTGAGAAATTGCAAACGTCCAGCAATTGCTCAGAGATGAAAAGTGCCAGCACTGAAAGCTGTTGCTAGCCAGCACCCTTCCTTGGAAGCGCTTTCACAGGCGCAGCAACACTGGGGCTTTGCGCTTCTCTAGCCACCAAACGTCACGGTCCTTCTCTTTCCGTCTCGTAGACACGAGCTGAGAAATTGCAAACGTCGAGCAATTGCTCAGAGATGAAAAGTGCCAGCACTGAAAGCTGTTGCTAGCCAGCACCCTTCCTTGGAAGCGCTTTCACAGGTGCAGCAACACTGGGGCTTTGCGCTTCTCTAGCCACCAAACGTCACGGTCCTTCTCTTTCCGTCTCGTAGACACGAGCTGAGAAATTGCAAACGTCGAGCAATTGCTCAGAGATGAAAAGTGCCAGCACTGAAAGCTCTTGCTAGCCAGCACCCTTCCTTGGAAGCGCTTTCACAGGAGCAGCAACACTGGGGCTTTGCGCTTCTATACGCACCAAACGTCACGGTCCTTCTCTTTCCGTCTCGTAGACACGAGCTGAGAAATTGCAAACGTCGAGCAATTGCTCAGAGATGAAAAGTGCCAGCACTGAAAGCTGTTGCTAGCCAGCACCCTTCCTTGGAAGCGCTTTTGTAGGCCTAAGAACACTGGGGCTCTGGGCTTCTCTAGCCACCTAATCTTCTGCTCATCCTCTCGCGCACTCTAAAGAGAGCTCAGGTGAGAAATTGCAAACGTCCAGCAATTGCTCAGAGATGAAAAGTGCCAGCACTGAAAGATCTTGCTAGCCAGCACCCTTCCTTGGAAGCGCTTTCACAGGCGCAGCAACACTGGGGCTTTGCGCTTCTCTAGCCACCAAACGTCACGGTCCTTCTCTTTCCGTCGGTAGACACGAGCTGAGAAATTGCAAACGTCGAGCAATTGCTCAGAGATGAAAAGTGCCAGCACTGAAAGCTGTTGCTAGCCAGCACCCTTCCTTGGAAGCGCTTTCACAGGCGCAGCAACACTGGGGCTTTGCACTTCTGTACGCACCAAACGTCACGGTCCTTCTCTTTCCGTCTCCTAGACACGAGCTGAGAAATTGCAAACGTCGAGCAATTGCTCAGAGATGAAAAGTGCCAGCACTGAAAGCTGTTGCTAGCCAGCACCCTTCCTTGGAAGCGCTTTCACAGGCGCAGTAACACTGCGGCTTTGCGCTTCTCTAGCCATCAAACGTCATGGTCATTCTCTTTCCATCTCGTAGACACGAGCTGAGAAATTGCAAACGTCGAGCAATTGCTCAGAGATGAAAAGTGCCAGCACTGAAAGCTCTTGCTAGCCAGCACCCTTCCTTGGAAGCGCTTTTGTAGGCCTAAGAACACTGGGGCTCTGGGCTTCTCTAGCCACCTCATCTTCTGCTCATCCTCTCGCGCACTCTAAAGAGAGCTCAGGTGAGAAATTGCAAACGTCGAGCAATTGCTCAGAGATGAAAAGTGCCAGCACTGAAAGCTCTTGCTAGCCAGCACCCTTCCTTGGAAGCGCTTTTGTAGGCCTAAGAACACTGGGGCTCTGGGCTTCTCTAGCCACCTCATCTTCTGCTCATCCTCTCGCGCACTCTAAAGAGAGCTCAGGTGAGAAATTGCAAACGTCCAGCAATTGCTCCGAGATGAAAAGTGCCAGCACTGAAAGATCTTGCTAGCCAGCACCCTTCCTTGGAAGCGCTTTCACAGGCGCAGCAACACTGGGGCTTTGCGCTTCTCTAGCCACCAAACGTCACGGTCCTTCTCTTTCCGTCGGTAGACACGAGCTGAGAAATTGCAAACGTCGAGCAATTGCTCAGAGATGAAAAGTGCCAGCACTGAAAGCTGTTGCTAGCCAGCACCCTTCCTTGGAAGCGCTTTCACAGGCGCAGTAACACTGGGGCTTTGCACTTCTGTACGCACCAAACGTCACGGTCCTTCTCTTTCCGTCTCGTAGACACGAGCTGAGAAATTGCAAACGTCGAGCAATTGCTCAGAGATGAAAAGTGCCAGCACTGAAAGCTGTTGCTAGCCAGCACCCTTCCTTGGAAGCGCTTTCACAGGCGCAGTAACACTGGGGCTTTGCGCTTCTCTAGCCATCAAACGTCATGGTCATTCTCTTTCCATCTCGTAGACACGAGCTGAGAAATTGCAAACGTCAAGCAATTGCTCAGAGATGAAAAGTGCCAGCACTGAAAGCTCTTGCTAGCCAGCACCCTTCCTTGGAAGCGCTTTTGTAGGCCTAAGAACACTGGGGCTCTGGGCTTCTCTAGCCACCTCATCTTCTGCTCATCCTCTCGCGCACTCTAAAGAGAGCTCAGGTGAGAAATTGCAAACGTCCAGCAATTGCTCAGAGATGAAAAGTGCCAGCACTGAAAGCTGTTGCTAGCCAGCACCCTTCCTTGGAAGCGCTTTCACAGGCGCAGCAACACTGGGGCTTTGCGCTTCTCTAGCCACCAAACGTCACGGTCATTCTCTTTCCGTCTCCTAGACACGAGCTGAGAAATTGCAAACGTCGAGCAATTGCTCAGAGATGAAAAGTGCCAGCACTGAAAGCTGTTGCTAGCCAGCACCCTTCCTTGGAAGCGCTTTCACAGGCGCAGTAACACTGGGGCTTTGCGCTTCTCTAGCCACCAAACGTCACGGTCATTCTCTTTCCATCTTGTACACACGAGCTGAGAAATTGCAAACGTCGAGCAATTGCTCAGAGATGAAAAGTGCCAGCACTGAAAGCTGTTGCTAGCCAGCACCCTTCCTTGGAAGCGCTTTTGTAGGCCTAAGAACACTGGGGCTCTGGGCTTCTCTAGCAACCTCATCTTCTGCTCATCCTCTCGCGCACTCTAAAGAGAGCTCAGGTGAGAAATTGCAAACGTCCAGCAATTGCTCAGAGATGAAAAGTGCCAGCACTGAAAGCTCTTGCTAGCCAGCACCCTTCCTTGGAAGCGCTTTCACAGGTGCAGCAACACTGGGGCTTTGCGCTTCTCTAGCCACCAAACGTCACGGTCCTTCTCTTTCCGTCGGTAGACACGAGCTGAGAAATTGCAAACGTCGAGCAATTGCTCAGAGATGAAAAGTGCCAGCACTGAAAGCTCTTGCTAGCCAGCACCCTTCCTTGGAAGCGCTTTCACAGGCGCAGCAACACTGGCGCTTTGCGATTCTATACGCACCAAACGTCACGGTCATTCTCTTTCCGTCTCCTAGACACGAGCTGAGAAATTGCAAACGTCGAGCAATTGCTCAGAGATGAAAAGTGCCAGCACTGAAAGCTGTTGCTAGCCAGCACCCTTCCTTGGAAGCGCTTTCACAGGTGCAGCAACACTGGGGCTTTGCGCTTCTATACGCACCAAACGTCACGGTCCTTCTCTTTCCGTCTCCTAGACACGAGCTGAGAAATTGCAAACGTCCAGCAATTGCTCCGAGATGAAAAGTGCCAGCACTGAAAGCTGTTGCTAGCCAGCACCCTTCCTTGGAAGCGCTTTTGTAGGCCTAAGAACACTGGGGCTCTGGGCTTCTCTAGCCACCTCATCTTCTGCTCATCCTCTCGCGCACTCTAAAGAGAGCTCAGGTGAGAAATTGCAAACGTCCAGCAATTGCTACGAGAAGAAAAGTGCCAGCACTGAAAGCTGTTGCTAGCCAGCACCCTTCCTTGGAAGCGCTTTTGTACGCCTAAGAACACTGGGGCTCTGGGCTTCTCTAGCCACCTCATCTTCTGCTCATCCTCTCGCGCACTCTAAAGAGAGCTCAGGTGAGAAATTGCAAACGTCGAGCAATTGCTCAGAGATGAAAAGTGCCAGCACTGAAAGCTCTTGCTAGCCAGCACCCTTCCTTGGAAGCGCTTTCACAGGCGCAGCAACACTGGGGCTTTGCGCTTCTCTAGCCATCAAACGTCACGGTCATTCTCTTTCCGTCTCGTAGACACGAGCTGAGAAATTGCAAACGTCGAGCAATTGCTCCGAGATGAAAAGTGCCAGCACTGAAAGCTGTTGCTAGCCAGCACCCTTCCTTGGAAGCGCTTTTGTAGGCCTAAGAACACTGGGGCTCTGGGCTTCTCTAGCCACCTAATCTTCTGCTCATCCTCTCGCGCACTCTAAAGAGAGCTCAGGTGAGAAATTGCAAACGTCCAGCAATTGCTCAGAGATGAAAAGTGCCAGCACTGAAAGCTGTTGCTAGCCAGCACCCTTCCTTGGAAGCGCTTTCACAGGTGCAGCAACACTGGGGCTTTGCGCTTCTCTAGCCACCAAACGTCACGGTCCTTCTCTTTCCGTCTCGTAGACACGAGCTGAGAAATTGCAAACGTCGAGCAATTGCTCAGAGATGAAAAGTGCCAGCACTGAAAGCTCTTGCTAGCCAGCACCCTTCCTTGGAAGCGCTTTCACAGGCGCAGCAACACTGGGGCTTTGCGCTTCTATACGCACCAAACGTCACGGTCCTTCTCTTTCCGTCTCGTAGACACGAGCTGAGAAATTGCAAACGTCGAGCAATTGCTCCGAGATGAAAAGTGCCAGCACTGAAAGCTCTTGCTAGCCAGCACCCTTCCTTGGAAGCGCTTTCACAGGCGCAGCAACACTGGGGCTTTGCGCTTCTCTAGCCACCAAATGTCACGGTCCTTGTCTTTCCGTCTCCTAGACACGAGCTGAGAAATTGCAAACGTCGAGCAATTGCTCAGAGATGAAAAGTGCCAGCACTGAAAGCTCTTGCTAGCCAGCACCCTTCCTTGGAAGCGCTTTCACAGGCGCAGTAACACTGGGGCTTTGCGCTTCTCTAGCCATCAAACGTCATGGTCATTCTCTTTCCATCTCGTAGACACGAGCTGAGAAATTGCAAACGTCGAGCAATTGCTCAGAGATGAAAAGTGCCAGCACTGAAAGCTGTTGCTAGCCAGCACCCTTCCTTGGAAGCGCTTTTGTAGGCCTAACAACACTGGGGCTCTGGGCTTCTCTAGCCACCTCATCTTCTGCTCATCCTCTCGCGCACTCTAAAGAGAGCTCAGGTGAGAAATTGCAAACGTCGAGCAATTGCTCAGAGATGAAAAGTGCCAGCACTGAAAGCTGTTGCTAGCCAGCACCCTTCCTTGGAAGCGCTTTTGTAGGCTTAAGAACACTGGGGCTCTGGGCTTCTCTAGCCACCTCTTCTGCTCATCCTCTCGCGCACTCTAAAGAGAGCTCAGGTGAGAAATTGCAAACGTCCAGCAATTGCTCAGAGATGAAAAGTGCCAGCACAGAAAGCTGTTGCTAGCCAGCACCCTTCCTTGGAAGCGCTTTCACAGGCGCAGCAACACTGGGGCTTTGCGCTTCTCTAGCCACCAAACGTCACGGTCCTTCTCTTTCCGTCGGTAGACACGAGCTGAGAAATTGCAAACGTCGAGCAATTGCTCAGAGATGAAAAGTGCCAGCACTGAAAGCTGTTGCTAGCCAGCACCCTTCCTTGGAAGCGCTTTCACAGGCGCAGCAACACTGGCGCTTTGCGATTCTATACGCACCAAACGTCACGGTCCTTCTCTTTCCGTCTCGTAGACACGAGCTGAGAAATTGCAAACGTCGAGCAATTGCTCAGAGATGAAAAGTGCCAGCACTGAAAGCTCTTGCTAGCCAGCCCCCTTCCTTGGAAGCGCTTTTGTAGGCCTAAGAACACTGGGGCTCTGGGCTTCTCTAGCCACCTCATCTTCTGCTCATCCTCTCGCGCACTCTAAAGAGAGCTCAGGTGAGAAATTGCAAACGTCCAGCAATTGCTCAGAGATGAAAAGTGCCAGCACTGAAAGCTCTTGCTAGCCAGCACCCTTCCTTGGAAGCGCTTTCACAGGCGCAGCAACACTGGGGCTTTGCGCTTCTCTAGCCACCAAACGTCACGGTCCTTCTCTTTCCGTCGGTAGACACGAGCTGAGAAATTGCAAACGTCGAGCAATTGCTCAGAGATGAAAAGTGCCAGCACTGAAAGCTGTTGCTAGCCAGCACCCTTCCTTGGAAGCGCTTTCACAGGCGCAGCAACACTGGGGCTTTGCGCTTCTCTAGCCATCAAACGTCATGGTCATTCTCTTTCCATCTCGTAGACACGAGCTGAGAAATTGCAAACGTCGAGCAATTGCTCAGAGATGAAAAGTGCCAGCACTGAAAGCTCTTGCTAGCCAGCACCCTTCCTTGGAAGCGCTTTTGTAGGCCTAAGAACACTGGGGCTCTGGGCTTCTCTAGCCACCTCATCTACTGCTCATCCTCTCGCGCACTCTAAAGAGAGCTCAGGTGAGAAATTGCAAACGTCCAGCAATTGCTCAGAGATGAAAAGTGCCAGCACTGAAAGCTGTTGCTAGCCAGCACCCTTCCTTGGAAGCGCTTTCACAGGCGCAGCAACACTGGGGCTTTGCGCTTCTATACGCACCAAACGTCACGGTCCTTCTCTTTCCGTCTCGTAGACACGAGCTGAGAAATTGCAAACGTCGAGCAATTGCTCAGAGATGAAAAGTGCCAGCACTGAAAGCTGTTGCTAGCCAGCACCCTTCCTTGGAAGCGCTTTCACAGGTGCAGCAACACTGGGGCTTTGCGCTTCTCTAGCCACCAAACGTCACGGTCCTTCTCTTTCCGTCTCGTAGACACGAGCTGAGAAATTGCAAACGTCGAGCAATTGCTCAGAGATGAAAAGTGCCAGCACTGAAAGCTGTTGCTAGCCAGCACCCTTCCTTGGAAGCGCTTTCACAGGCGCAGCAACACTGGGGCTTTGCGCTTCTATACGCACCAAACGTCACGGTCCTTCTCTTTCCGTCTCGTAGACACGAGCTGAGAAATTGCAAACGTCGAGCAATTGCTCAGAGATGAAAAGTGCCAGCACTGAAAGCTGTTGCTAGCCAGCACCCTTCCTTGGAAGCGCTTTTGTAGGCCTAAGAACACTGGGGCTCTGGGCTTCTCTAGCCACCTCATCTTCTGCTCATCCTCTCGCGCACTCTAAAGAGAGCTCAGGTGAGAAATTGCAAACGTCCAGCAATTGCTCAGAGATGAAAAGTGCCAGCACTGAAAGCTGTTGCTAGCCAGCACCCTTCCTTGGAAGCGCTTTCACAGGCGCAGCAACACTGGGGCTTTGCGCTTCTCTAGCCACCAAACGTCACGGTCCTTCTCTTTCCGTCGGTAGACACGAGCTGAGAAATTGCAAACGTCGAGCAATTGCTCAGAGATGAAAAGTGCCAGCACTGAAAGCTGTTGCTAGCCAGCACCCTTCCTTGGAAGCGCTTTCACAGGCGCAGCAACACTGGGGCTTTGCACTTCTGTACGCACCAAACGTCACGGTCCTTCTCTTTCCGTCTCCTAGACACGAGCTGAGAAATTGCAAACGTCGAGCAATTGCTCAGAGATGAAAAGTGCCAGCACTGAAAGCTGTTGCTAGCCAGCACCCTTCCTTGGAAGCGCTTTCACAGGCGCAGTAACACTGCGGCTTTGCGCTTCTCTAGCCATCAAACGTCATGGTCATTCTCTTTCCATCTCGTAGACACGAGCTGAGAAATTGCAAACGTCGAGCAATTGCTCAGAGATGAAAAGTGCCAGCACTGAAAGCTGTTGCTAGCCAGCACCCTTCCTTGGAAGCGCTTTTGTAGGCCTAAGAACACTGGGGCTCTGGGCTTCTCTAGCCACCTCATCTTCTGCTCATCCTCTCGCGCACTCTAAAGAGAGCTCAGGTGAGAAATTGCAAACGTCGAGCAATTGCTCAGAGATGAAAAGTGCCAGCACTGAAAGCTCTTGCTAGCCAGCACCCTTCCTTGGAAGCGCTTTTGTAGGCCTAAGAACACTGGGGCTCTGGGCTTCTCTAGCCACCTCATCTTCTGCTCATCCTCTCGCGCACTCTAAAGAGAGCTCAGGTGAGAAATTGCAAACGTCCAGCAATTGCTCAGAGATGAAAAGTGCCAGCACTGAAAGATCTTGCTAGCCAGCACCCTTCCTTGGAAGCGCTTTCACAGGCGCAGCAACACTGGGGCTTTGCGCTTCTCTAGCCACCAAACGTCACGGTCCTTCTCTTTCCGTCGGTAGACACGAGCTGAGAAATTGCAAACGTTGAGCAATTGCTCAGAGATGAAAAGTGCCAGCACTGAAAGCTGTTGCTAGCCAGCACCCTTCCTTGGAAGCGCTTTCACAGGCGCAGTAACACTGGGGCTTTGCACTTCTGTACGCACCAAACGTCACGGTCCTTCTCTTTCCGTCTCGTAGACACGAGCTGAGAAATTGCAAACGTCGAGCAATTGCTCAGAGATGAAAAGTGCCAGCACTGAAAGCTGTTGCTAGCCAGCACCCTTCCTTGGAAGCGCTTTCACAGGCGCAGTAACACTGCGGCTTTGCGCTTCTCTAGCCATCAAACGTCATGGTCATTCTCTTTCCATCTCGTAGACACGAGCTGAGAAATTGCAAACGTCGAGCAATTGCTCCGAGATGAAAAGTGCCAGCACTGAAAGCTGTTGCTAGCCAGCACCCTTCCTTGGAAGCGCTTTTGTAGGCCTAAGAACACTGGGGCTCTGGGCTTCTCTAGCCACCTCATCTTCTGCTCATCCTCTCGCGCACTCTAAAGAGAGCTCAGGTGAGAAATTGCAAACGTCCAGCAATTGCTCAGAGATGAAAAGTGCCAGCACTGAAAGCTGTTGCTAGCCAGCACCCTTCCTTGGAAGCGCTTTCACAGGCGCAGCAACACTGGGGCTTTGCGCTTCTCTAGCCACCAAACGTCACGGTCATTCTCTTTCCGTCTCCTAGACACGAGCTGAGAAATTGCAAACGTCGAGCAATTGCTCAGAGATGAAAAGTGCCAGCACTGAAAGCTGTTGCTAGCCAGCACCCTTCCTTGGAAGCGCTTTCACAGGCGCAGTAACACTGGGGCTTTGCGCTTCTCTACCCACCAAACGTCACGGTCATTCTCTTTCCATGTCGTAGACACGAGCTGAGAAATTGCAAACGTCGAGCAATTGCTCAGAGATGAAAAGTGCCAGCACTGAAAGCTGTTGCTAGCCAGCACCCTTCCTTGGAAGCGCTTTTGTAGGCCTAAGAACACTGGGGCTCTGGGCTTCTCTAGCCACCTCATCTTCTGCTCATCCTCTCGCGCACTCTAAAGAGAGCTCAGGTGAGAAATTGCAAACGTCCAGCAATTGCTCAGAGATGAAAAGTGCCAGCACTGAAAGCTCTTGCTAGCCAGCACCCTTCCTTGGAAGCGCTTTCACAGGCGCAGCAACACTGGGGCTTTGCGCTTCTCTAGCCACCAAACGTCACGGTCCTTCTCTTTCCGTCGGTAGACACGAGCTGAGAAATTGCAAACGTCGAGCAATTGCTCAGAGATGAAAAGTGCCAGCACTGAAAGCTGTTGCTAGCCAGCACCCTTCCTTGGAAGCGCTTTCACAGGCGCAGCAACACTGGGGCTTTGCACTTCTGTACGCACCAAACGTCACGGTCCTTCTCTTTCCGTCTCCTAGACACGAGCTGAGAAATTGCAAACGTCGAGCAATTGCTCAGAGATGAAAAGTGCCAGCACTGAAAGCTGTTGCTAGCCAGCACCCTTCCTTGGAAGCGCTTTCACAGGCGCAGTAACACTGCGGCTTTGCGCTTCTCTAGCCATCAAACGTCATGGTCATTCTCTTTCCATCTCGTAGACACGAGCTGAGAAATTGCAAACGTCGAGCAATTGCTCAGAGATGAAAAGTGCCAGCACTGAAAGCTGTTGCTAGCCAGCACCCTTCCTTGGAAGCGCTTTTGTAGGCCTAAGAACACTGGGGCTCTGGGCTTCTCTAGCCACCTCATCTTCTGCTCATCCTCTCGCGCACTCTAAAGAGAGCTCAGGTGAGAAATTGCAAACGTCGAGCAATTGCTCAGAGATGAAAAGTGCCAGCACTGAAAGCTCTTGCTAGCCAGCACCCTTCCTTGGAAGCGCTTTTGTAGGCCTAAGAACACTGGGGCTCTGGGCTTCTCTAGCCACCTCATCTTCTGCTCATCCTCTCGCGCACTCTAAAGAGAGCTCAGGTGAGAAATTGCAAACGTCCAGCAATTGCTCAGAGATGAAAAGTGCCAGCACTGAAAGATCTTGCTAGCCAGCACCCTTCCTTGGAAGCGCTTTCACAGGCGCAGCAACACTGGGGCTTTGCGCTTCTCTAGCCACCAAACGTCACGGTCCTTCTCTTTCCGTCGGTAGACACGAGCTGAGAAATTGCAAACGTCGAGCAATTGCTCAGAGATGAAAAGTGCCAGCACTGAAAGCTGTTGCTAGCCAGCACCCTTCCTTGGAAGCGCTTTCACAGGCGCAGTAACACTGGGGCTTTGCACTTCTGTACGCACCAAACGTCACGGTCCTTCTCTTTCCGTCTCGTAGACACGAGCTGAGAAATTGCAAACGTCGAGCAATTGCTCAGAGATGAAAAGTGCCAGCACTGAAAGCTGTTGCTAGCCAGCACCCTTCCTTGGAAGCGCTTTCACAGGCGCAGTAACACTGCGGCTTTGCGCTTCTCTAGCCATCAAACGTCATGGTCATTCTCTTTCCATCTCGTAGACACGAGCTGAGAAATTGCAAACGTCGAGCAATTGCTCCGAGATGAAAAGTGCCAGCACTGAAAGCTGTTGCTAGCCAGCACCCTTCCTTGGAAGCGCTTTTGTAGGCCTAAGAACACTGGGGCTCTGGGCTTCTCTAGCCACCTCATCTTCTGCTCATCCTCTCGCGCACTCTAAAGAGAGCTCAGGTGAGAAATTGCAAACGTCCAGCAATTGCTCAGAGATGAAAAGTGCCAGCACTGAAAGCTGTTGCTAGCCAGCACCCTTCCTTGGAAGCGCTTTCACAGGCGCAGCAACACTGGGGCTTTGCGCTTCTCTAGCCACCAAACGTCACGGTCCTTCTCTTTCCGTCTCCTAGACACGAGCTGAGAAATTGCAAACGTCGAGCAATTGCTCAGAGATGAAAAGTGCCAGCACTGAAAGCTGTTGCTAGCCAGCACCCTTCCTTGGAAGCGCTTTCACAGGCGCAGTAACACTGGGGCTTTGCGCTTCTCTACCCACCAAACGTCACGGTCATTCTCTTTCCATCTTGTACACACGAGCTGAGAAATTGCAAACGTCGAGCAATTGCTCAGAGATGAAAAGTGCCAGCACTGAAAGCTCTTGCTAGCCAGCACCCTTCCTTGGAAGCGCTTTTGTAGGCCTAAGAACACTGGGGCTCTGGGCTTCTCTAGCAACCTCATCTTCTGCTCATCCTCTCGCGCACTCTAAAGAGAGCTCAGGTGAGAAATTGCAAACGTCCAGCAATTGCTCAGAGATGAAAAGTGCCAGCACTGAAAGCTCTTGCTAGCCAGCACCCTTCCTTGGAAGCGCTTTCACAGGCGCAGCAACACTGGGGCTTTGCGCTTCTCTAGCCACCAAACGTCACGGTCCTTCTCTTTCCGTCGGTAGACACGAGCTGAGAAATTGCAAACGTCGAGCAATTGCTCAGAGATGAAAAGTGCCAGCACTGAAAGCTGTTGCTAGCCAGCACCCTTCCTTGGAAGCGCTTTCACAGGTGCAGCAACACCTCGGCTTTGCGCTTCTCTAGCCACCAAACGTCACGGTCCTTCTCTTTCCGTCTCCTAGACACGAGCTGAGAAATTGCAAACGTCCAGCAATTGCTCCGAGATGAAAAGTGCCAGCACTGAAAGCTCTTGCTAGCCAGCACCCTTCCTTGGAAGCACTTTTGTAGGCCTAAGAACACTGGGGCTCTGGGCTTCTCTAGCCACCTCATCTTCTGCTCATCCTCTCGCGCACTCTAAAGAGAGCTCAGGTGAGAAATTGCAAACGTCCAGCAATTGCTCAGAGATGAAAAGTGCCAGCACTGAAAGCTCTTGCTAGCCAGCCCCCTTCCTTGGAAGCGCTTTTGTAGGCTTAAGAACACTGGGGCTCTGGGCTTCTCTAGCCACCTCATCTTCTGCTCATCCTCTCGCGCACTCTAAAGAGAGCTCAGGTGAGAAATTGCAAACGTCGAGCAATTGCTCAGAGATGAAAAGTGCCAGCACTGAAAGCTCTTGCTAGCCAGCACCCTTCCTTGGAAGCGCTTTCACAGGCGCAGCAACACTGGGGCTTTGCGCTTCTCTAGCCACCAAACATCACGGTCATTCTCTTTCCGTCGGTAGACACGAGCTGAGAAATTGCAAACGTCGAGCAATTGCTCAGAGATGAAAAGTGCCAGCACTGAAAGCTGTTGCTAGCCAGCACCCTTCCTTGGAAGCGCTTTCACAGGCGCAGTAACACTGGGGCTTTGCGCTTCTCTAGCCATCAAACGTCATGGTCATTCTCTTTCCATCTCGTAGACATGAGCTGAGAAATTGCAAACGTCCAGCAATTGCTCCGAGATGAAAAGTGCCAGCACTGAAAGCTGTTGCTAGCCAGCACCCTTCCTTGGAAGCGCTTTTGTAGGCCTAAGAACACTGGGGCTCTGGGCTTCTCTAGCCACCTAATCTTCTGCTCATCCTCTCGCGCACTCTAAAGAGAGCTCAGGTGAGAAATTGCAAACGTCCAGCAATTGCTCAGAGATGAAAAGTGCCAGCACTGAAAGCTGTTGCTAGCCAGCACCCTTCCTTGGAAGCGCTTTCACAGGTGCAGCAACACTGGGGCTTTGCGCTTCTCTAGCCACCAAACGTCACGGTCCTTCTCTTTCCGTCTCGTAGACACGAGCTGAGAAATTGCAAACGTCGAGCAATTGCTCAGAGATGAAAAGTGCCAGCACTGAAAGCTCTTGCTAGCCAGCACCCTTCCTTGGAAGCGCTTTCACAGGCGCAGCAACACTGGGGCTTTGCGCTTCTATACGCACCAAACGTCACGGTCCTTCTCTTTCCGTCTCGTAGACACGAGCTGAGAAATTGCAAACGTCGAGCAATTGCTCAGAGATGAAAAGTGCCAGCACTGAAAGCTGTTGCTAGCCAGCACCCTTCCTTGGAAGCGCTTTCACAGGTGCAGCAACACTGGGGCTTTGCGCTTCTCTAGCCACCAAACGTCACGGTCCTTCTCTTTCCGTCTCGTAGACACGAGCTGAGAAATTGCAAACGTCGAGCAATTGCTCAGAGATGAAAAGTGCCAGCACTGAAAGCTCTTGCTAGCCAGCACCCTTCCTTGGAAGCGCTTTCACAGGCGCAGCAACACTGGGGCTTTGCGCTTCTATACGCACCAAACGTCACGGTCATTCACTTTCCGTCTCGTAGACACGAGCTGAGAAATTGCAAACGTCGAGCAATTGCTCAGAGATGAAAAGTGCCAGCACTGAAAGCTCTTGCTAGCCAGCACCCTTCCTTGGAAGCGCTTTTGTAGGCCTAAGAACACTGGGGCTCTGGGCTTCTCTAGCCACCTCATCTTCTGCTCATCCTCTCGCGCACTCTAAAGAGAGCTCAGGTGAGAAATTGCAAACGTCGAGCAATTGCTCAGAGATGAAAAGTGCCAGCACTGAAAGCTCTTGCTAGCCAGCACCCTTCCTTGGAAGCGCTTTCACAGGCGCAGCAACACTGGGGCTTTGCGCTTCTATACGCACCAAACGTCACGGTCCTTCTCTTTCCGTCGGTAGACACGAGCTGAGAAATTGCAAACGTCGAGCAATTGCTCCGAGATGAAAAGTGCCAGCACTGAAAGCTGTTGCTAGCCAGCACCCTTCCTTGGAAGCGCTTTCGCAGGCGCAGAAACACTGGGGCTTTGCGCTTCTCTAGCCACCAAATGTCACGGTCCTTCTCTTTCCGTCTCCTAGACACGAGCTGAGAAATTGCAAACGTCGAGCAATTGCTCAGAGATGAAAAGTGCCAGCACTGAAAGCTGTTGCTAGCCAGCACCCTTCCTTGGAAGCGCTTTCACAGGCGCAGTAACACTGGGGCTTTGCGCTTCTCTAGCCATCAAACGTCATGGTCATTCTCTTTCCATCTCGTAGACACGAGCTGAGAAATTGCAAACGTCGAGCAATTGCTCAGAGATGAAAAGTGCCAGCACTGAAAGCTCTTGCTAGCCAGCCCCCTTCCTTGGAAGCGCTTTTGTAGGCCTAAGAACACTGGGGCTCTGGGCTTCTCTAGCCACCTCATCTTCTGCTCATCCTCTCGCGCACTCTAAAGAGAGCTCAGGTGAGAAATTGCAAACGTCCAGCAATTGCTCAGAGATGAAAAGTGCCAGCACTGAAAGCTCTTGCTAGCCAGCACCCTTCCTTGGAAGCGCTTTCACAGGCGCAGCAACACTGGGGCTTTGCGCTTCTCTAGCCACCAAACGTCACGGTCCTTCTCTTTCCGTCTTGTAGACACGAGCTGAGAAATTGCAAACGTCGAGCAATTGCTCAGAGATGAAAAGTGCCAGCACTGAAAGCTGTTGCTAGCCAGCACCCTTCCTTGGAAGCGCTTTCACAGGTGCAGCAACACTGGGGCTTTGCGCTTCTCTAGCCACCAAACGTCACGGTCCTTCTCTTTCCGTCTCGTAGACACGAGCTGAGAAATTGCAAACGTCGAGCAATTGCTCAGAGATGAAAAGTGCCAGCACTGAAAGCTCTTGCTAGCCAGCACCCTTCCTTGGAAGCGCTTTCACAGGAGCAGCAACACTGGGGCTTTGCGCTTCTATACGCACCAAACGTCACGGTCCTTCTCTTTCCGTCTCGTAGACACGAGCTGAGAAATTGCAAACGTCGAGCAATTGCTCAGAGATGAAAAGTGCCAGCACTGAAAGCTGTTGCTAGCCAGCACCCTTCCTTGGAAGCGCTTTTGTAGGCCTAAGAACACTGGGGCTCTGGGCTTCTCTAGCCACCTAATCTTCTGCTCATCCTCTCGCGCACTCTAAAGAGAGCTCAGGTGAGAAATTGCAAACGTCCAGCAATTGCTCAGAGATGAAAAGTGCCAGCACTGAAAGATCTTGCTAGCCAGCACCCTTCCTTGGAAGCGCTTTCACAGGCGCAGCAACACTGGGGCTTTGCGCTTCTCTAGCCACCAAACGTCACGGTCCTTCTCTTTCCGTCGGTAGACACGAGCTGAGAAATTGCAAACGTCGAGCAATTGCTCAGAGATGAAAAGTGCCAGCACTGAAAGCTGTTGCTAGCCAGCACCCTTCCTTGGAAGCGCTTTCACAGGCGCAGCAACACTGGGGCTTTGCACTTCTGTACGCACCAAACGTCACGGTCCTTCTCTTTCCGTCTCCTAGACACGAGCTGAGAAATTGCAAACGTCGAGCAATTGCTCAGAGATGAAAAGTGCCAGCACTGAAAGCTGTTGCTAGCCAGCACCCTTCCTTGGAAGCGCTTTCACAGGCGCAGTAACACTGCGGCTTTGCGCTTCTCTAGCCATCAAACGTCATGGTCATTCTCTTTCCATCTCGTAGACACGAGCTGAGAAATTGCAAACGTCGAGCAATTGCTCAGAGATGAAAAGTGCCAGCACTGAAAGCTCTTGCTAGCCAGCACCCTTCCTTGGAAGCGCTTTTGTAGGCCTAAGAACACTGGGGCTCTGGGCTTCTCTAGCCACCTCATCTTCTGCTCATCCTCTCGCGCACTCTAAAGAGAGCTCAGGTGAGAAATTGCAAACGTCGAGCAATTGCTCAGAGATGAAAAGTGCCAGCACTGAAAGCTCTTGCTAGCCAGCACCCTTCCTTGGAAGCGCTTTTGTAGGCCTAAGAACACTGGGGCTCTGGGCTTCTCTAGCCACCTCATCTTCTGCTCATCCTCTCGCGCACTCTAAAGAGAGCTCAGGTGAGAAATTGCAAACGTCCAGCAATTGCTCAGAGATGAAAAGTGCCAGCACTGAAAGATCTTGCTAGCCAGCACCCTTCCTTGGAAGCGCTTTCACAGGCGCAGCAACACTGGGGCTTTGCGCTTCTCTAGCCACCAAACGTCACGGTCCTTCTCTTTCCGTCGGTAGACACGAGCTGAGAAATTGCAAACGTCGAGCAATTGCTCAGAGATGAAAAGTGCCAGCACTGAAAGCTGTTGCTAGCCAGCACCCTTCCTTGGAAGCGCTTTCACAGGCGCAGTAACACTGGGGCTTTGCACTTCTGTACGCACCAAACGTCACGGTCCTTCTCTTTCCGTCTCGTAGACACGAGCTGAGAAATTGCAAACGTCGAGCAATTGCTCAGAGATGAAAAGTGCCAGCACTGAAAGCTGTTGCTAGCCAGCACCCTTCCTTGGAAGCGCTTTCACAGGCGCAGTAACACTGGGGCTTTGCGCTTCTCTAGCCATCAAACGTCATGGTCATTCTCTTTCCATCTCGTAGACACGAGCTGAGAAATTGCAAACGTCAAGCAATTGCTCAGAGATGAAAAGTGCCAGCACTGAAAGCTGTTGCTAGCCAGCACCCTTCCTTGGAAGCGCTTTTGTAGGCCTAAGAACACTGGGGCTCTGGCCTTCTCTAGCCACCTCATCTTCTGCTCATCCTCTCGCGCACTCTAAAGAGAGCTCAGGTGAGAAATTGCAAACGTCCAGCAATTGCTCAGAGATGAAAAGTGCCAGCACTGAAAGCTGTTGCTAGCCAGCACCCTTCCTTGGAAGCGCTTTCACAGGCGCAGCAACACTGGGGCTTTGCGCTTCTCTAGCCACCAAACGTCACGGTCATTCTCTTTCCGTCTCCTAGACACGAGCTGAGAAATTGCAAACGTCGAGCAATTGCTCAGAGATGAAAAGTGCCAGCACTGAAAGCTGTTGCTAGCCAGCACCCTTCCTTGGAAGCGCTTTCACAGGCGCAGTAACACTGGGGCTTTGCGCTTCTCTAGCCACCAAACATCACGGTCATTCTCTTTCCATCTTGTACACACGAGCTGAGAAATTGCAAACGTCGAGCAATTGCTCAGAGATGAAAAGTGCCAGCACTGAAAGCTGTTGCTAGCCAGCACCCTTCCTTGGAAGCGCTTTTGTAGGCCTAAGAACACTGGGGCTCTGGGCTTCTCTAGCAACCTCATCTTCTGCTCATCCTCTCGCGCACTCTAAAGAGAGCTCAGGTGAGAAATTGCAAACGTCCAGCAATTGCTCAGAGATGAAAAGTGCCAGCACTGAAAGCTCTTGCTAGCCAGCACCCTTCCTTGGAAGCGCTTTCACAGGTGCAGCAACACTGGGGCTTTGCGCTTCTCTAGCCACCAAACGTCACGGTCCTTCTCTTTCCGTCGGTAGACACGAGCTGAGAAATTGCAAACGTCGAGCAATTGCTCAGAGATGAAAAGTGCCAGCACTGAAAGCTCTTGCTAGCCAGCACCCTTCCTTGGAAGCGCTTTCACAGGCGCAGCAACACTGGCGCTTTGCGATTCTATACGCACCAAACGTCACGGTCATTCTCTTTCCGTCTCCTAGACACGAGCTGAGAAATTGCAAACGTCGAGCAATTGCTCAGAGATGAAAAGTGCCAGCACTGAAAGCTGTTGCTAGCCAGCACCCTTCCTTGGAAGCGCTTTCACAGGTGCAGCAACACTGGGGCTTTGCGCTTCTATACGCACCAAACGTCACGGTCCTTCTCTTTCCGTCTCCTAGACACGAGCTGAGAAATTGCAAACGTCCAGCAATTGCTCCGAGATGAAAAGTGCCAGCACTGAAAGCTCTTGCTAGCCAGCACCCTTCCTTGGAAGCGCTTTTGTAGGCCTAAGAACACTGGGGCTCTGGGCTTCTCTAGCCACCTCATCTTCTGCTCATCCTCTCGCGCACTCTAAAGAGAGCTCAGGTGAGAAATTGCAAACGTCCAGCAATTGCTACGAGAAGAAAAGTGCCAGCACTGAAAGCTGTTGCTAGCCAGCACCCTTCCTTGGAAGCGCTTTTGTACGCCTAAGAACACTGGGGCTCTGGGCTTCTCTAGCCACCTCATCTTCTGCTCATCCTCTCGCGCACTCTAAAGAGAGCTCAGGTGAGAAATTGCAAACGTCGAGCAATTGCTCAGAGATGAAAAGTGCCAGCACTGAAAGCTCTTGCTAGCCAGCACCCTTCCTTGGAAGCGCTTTCACAGGCGCAGCAACACTGGGGCTTTGCGCTTCTCTAGCCATCAAACGTCACGGTCATTCTCTTTCCGTCTCGTAGACACGAGCTGAGAAATTGCAAACGTCGAGCAATTGCTCCGAGATGAAAAGTGCCAGCACTGAAAGCTGTTGCTAGCCAGCACCCTTCCTTGGAAGCGCTTTTGTAGGCCTAAGAACACTGGGGCTCTGGGCTTCTCTAGCCACCTAATCTTCTGCTCATCCTCTCGCGCACTCTAAAGAGAGCTCAGGTGAGAAATTGCAAACGTCCAGCAATTGCTCAGAGATGAAAAGTGCCAGCACTGAAAGCTGTTGCTAGCCAGCACCCTTCCTTGGAAGCGCTTTCACAGGTGCAGCAACACTGGGGCTTTGCGCTTCTCTAGCCACCAAACGTCACGGTCCTTCTCTTTCCGTCTCGTAGACACGAGCTGAGAAATTGCAAACGTCGAGCAATTGCTCAGAGATGAAAAGTGCCAGCACTGAAAGCTCTTGCTAGCCAGCACCCTTCCTTGGAAGCGCTTTCACAGGCGCAGCAACACTGGGGCTTTGCGCTTCTATACGCACCAAACGTCACGGTCCTTCTATTTCCGTCTCGTAGACACGAGCTGAGAAATTGCAAACGTCGAGCAATTGCTCCGAGATGAAAAGTGCCAGCACTGAAAGCTCTTGCTAGCCAGCACCCTTCCTTGGAAGCGCTTTCACAGGCGCAGCAACACTGGGGCTTTGCGCTTCTATACGCACCAAATGTCACGGTCCTTCTCTTTCCGTCTCCTAGACACGAGCTGAGAAATTGCAAACGTCGAGCAATTGCTCCGAGATGAAAAGTGCCAGCACTGAAAGCTGTTGCTAGCCAGCACCCTTCCTTGGAAGCGCTTTCACAGGCGCAGTAACACTGGGGCTTTGCGCTTCTCTAGCCATCAAACGTCATGGTCATTCTCTTTCCATCTCGTAGACACGAGCTGAGAAATTGCAAACGTCGAGCAATTGCTCAGAGAAGAAAAGTGCCAGCACTGAAAGCTGTTGCTAGCCAGCACCCTTCCTTGGAAGCGCTTTTGTAGGCCTAAGAACACTGGGGCTCTGGGCTTCTCTAGCCACCTCATCTTCTGCTCATCCTCTCGCGCACTCTAAAGAGAGCTCAGGTGAGAAATTGCAAACGTCGAGCAATTGCTCAGAGATGAAAAGTGCCAGCACTGAAAGCTGTTGCTAGCCAGCACCCTTCCTTGGAAGCGCTTTTGTAGGCTTAAGAACACTGGGGCTCTGGGCTTCTCTAGCCACCTCTTCTGCTCATCCTCTCGCGCACTCTAAAGAGAGCTCAGGTGAGAAATTGCAAACGTCCAGCAATTGCTCAGAGATGAAAAGTGCCAGCACAGAAAGCTGTTGCTAGCCAGCACCCTTCCTTGGAAGCGCTTTCACAGGCGCAGCAACACTGGGGCTTTGCGCTTCTCTAGCCACCAAACGTCACGGTCCTTCTCTTTCCGTCGGTAGACACGAGCTGAGAAATTGCAAACGTCGAGCAATTGCTCAGAGATGAAAAGTGCCAGCACTGAAAGCTCTTGCTAGCCAGCACCCTTCCTTGGAAGCGCTTTTGTAGGCCTAAGAACACTGGGGCTCTGGGCTTCTCTAGCCACCTCATCTACTGCTCATCCTCTCGCGCACTCTAAAGAGAGCTCAGGTGAGAAATTGCAAACGTCCAGCAATTGCTCAGAGATGAAAAGTGCCAGCACTGAAAGCTGTTGCTAGCCAGCACCCTTCCTTGGAAGCGCTTTCACAGGCGCAGCAACACTGGGGCTTTGCGCTTCTATACGCACCAAACGTCACGGTCCTTCTCTTTCCGTCTCGTAGACACGAGCTGAGAAATTGCAAACGTCGAGCAATTGCTCAGAGATGAAAAGTGCCAGCACTGAAAGCTGTTGCTAGCCAGCACCCTTCCTTGGAAGCGCTTTCACAGGTGCAGCAACACTGGGGCTTTGCGCTTCTCTAGCCACCAAACGTCACGGTCCTTCTCTTTCCGTCTCGTAGACACGAGCTGAGAAATTGCAAACGTCGAGCAATTGCTCAGAGATGAAAAGTGCCAGCACTGAAAGCTGTTGCTAGCCAGCACCCTTCCTTGGAAGCGCTTTCACAGGAGCAGCAACACTGGGGCTTTGCGCTTCTATACGCACCAAACGTCACGGTCCTTCTCTTTCCGTCTCGTAGACACGAGCTGAGAAATTGCAAACGTCGAGCAATTGCTCAGAGATGAAAAGTGCCAGCACTGAAAGCTGTTGCTAGCCAGCACCCTTCCTTGGAAGCGCTTTTGTAGGCCTAAGAACACTGGGGCTCTGGGCTTCTCTAGCCACCTCATCTTCTGCTCATCCTCTCGCGCACTCTAAAGAGAGCTCAGGTGAGAAATTGCAAACGTCCAGCAATTGCTCAGAGATGAAAAGTGCCAGCACTGAAAGCTGTTGCTAGCCAGCACCCTTCCTTGGAAGCGCTTTCACAGGCGCAGCAACACTGGGGCTTTGCGCTTCTCTAGCCACCAAACGTCACGGTCCTTCTCTTTCCGTCGGTAGACACGAGCTGAGAAATTGCAAACGTCGAGCAATTGCTCAGAGATGAAAAGTGCCAGCACTGAAAGCTGTTGCTAGCCAGCACCCTTCCTTGGAAGCGCTTTCACAGGCGCAGCAACACTGGGGCTTTGCACTTCTGTACGCACCAAACGTCACGGTCCTTCTCTTTCCGTCTCCTAGACACGAGCTGAGAAATTGCAAACGTCGAGCAATTGCTCAGAGATGAAAAGTGCCAGCACTGAAAGCTCTTGCTAGCCAGCACCCTTCCTTGGAAGCGCTTTCACAGGCGCAGTAACACTGCGGCTTTGCGCTTCTCTAGCCATCAAACGTCATGGTCATTCTCTTTCCATCTCGTAGACACGAGCTGAGAAATTGCAAACGTCGAGCAATTGCTCAGAGATGAAAAGTGCCAGCACTGAAAGCTGTTGCTAGCCAGCACCCTTCCTTGGAAGCGCTTTTGTAGGCCTAAGAACACTGGGGCTCTGGGCTTCTCTAGCCACCTCATCTTCTGCTCATCCTCTCGCGCACTCTAAAGAGAGCTCAGGTGAGAAATTGCAAACGTCGAGCAATTGCTCAGAGATGAAAAGTGCCAGCACTGAAAGCTCTTGCTAGCCAGCACCCTTCCTTGGAAGCGCTTTTGTAGGCCTAAGAACACTGGGGCTCTGGGCTTCTCTAGCCACCTCATCTTCTGCTCATCCTCTCGCGCACTCTAAAGAGAGCTCAGGTGAGAAATTGCAAACGTCCAGCAATTGCTCAGAGATGAAAAGTGCCAGCACTGAAAGATCTTGCTAGCCAGCACCCTTCCTTGGAAGCGCTTTCACAGGCGCAGCAACACTGGGGCTTTGCGCTTCTCTAGCCACCAAACGTCACGGTCCTTCTCTTTCCGTCGGTAGACACGAGCTGAGAAATTGCAAACGTCGAGCAATTGCTCAGAGATGAAAAGTGCCAGCACTGAAAGCTGTTGCTAGCCAGCACCCTTCCTTGGAAGCGCTTTCACAGGCGCAGTAACACTGGGGCTTTGCACTTCTGTACGCACCAAACGTCACGGTCCTTCTCTTTCCGTCTCGTAGACACGAGCTGAGAAATTGCAAACGTCGAGCAATTGCTCAGAGATGAAAAGTGCCAGCACTGAAAGCTGTTGCTAGCCAGCACCCTTCCTTGGAAGCGCTTTCACAGGCGCAGTAACACTGCGGCTTTGCGCTTCTCTAGCCATCAAACGTCATGGTCATTCTCTTTCCATCTCGTAGACACGAGCTGAGAAATTGCAAACGTCGAGCAATTGCTCCGAGATGAAAAGTGCCAGCACTGAAAGCTGTTGCTAGCCAGCACCCTTCCTTGGAAGCGCTTTTGTAGGCCTAAGAACACTGGGGCTCTGGGCTTCTCTAGCCACCTCATCTTCTGCTCATCCTCTCGCGCACTCTAAAGAGAGCTCAGGTGAGAAATTGCAAACGTCCAGCAATTGCTCAGAGATGAAAAGTGCCAGCACTGAAAGCTGTTGCTAGCCAGCACCCTTCCTTGGAAGCGCTTTCACAGGCGCAGCAACACTGGGGCTTTGCGCTTCTCTAGCCACCAAACGTCACGGTCATTCTCTTTCCGTCTCCTAGACACGAGCTGAGAAATTGCAAACGTCGAGCAATTGCTCAGAGATGAAAAGTGCCAGCACTGAAAGCTGTTGCTAGCCAGCACCCTTCCTTGGAAGCGCTTTCACAGGCGCAGTAACACTGGGGCTTTGCGCTTCTCTACCCACCAAACGTCACGGTCATTCTCTTTCCATCTTGTACACACGAGCTGAGAAATTGCAAACGTCGAGCAATTGCTCAGAGATGAAAAGTGCCAGCACTGAAAGCTCTTGCTAGCCAGCACCCTTCCTTGGAAGCGCTTTTGTAGGCCTAAGAACACTGGGGCTCTGGGCTTCTCTAGCAACCTCATCTTCTGCTCATCCTCTCGCGCACTCTAAAGAGAGCTCAGGTGAGAAATTGCAAACGTCCAGCAATTGCTCAGAGATGAAAAGTGCCAGCACTGAAAGCTCTTGCTAGCCAGCACCCTTCCTTGGAAGCGCTTTCACAGGCGCAGCAACACTGGGGCTTTGCGCTTCTCTAGCCACCAAACGTCACGGTCCTTCTCTTTCCGTCGGTAGACACGAGCTGAGAAATTGCAAACGTCGAGCAATTGCTCAGAGATGAAAAGTGCCAGCACTGAAAGCTGTTGCTAGCCAGCACCCTTCCTTGGAAGCGCTTTCACAGGTGCAGCAACACCTCGGCTTTGCGCTTCTCTAGCCACCAAACGTCACGGTCCTTCTCTTTCCGTCTCCTAGACACGAGCTGAGAAATTGCAAACGTCCAGCAATTGCTCCGAGATGAAAAGTGCCAGCACTGAAAGCTCTTGCTAGCCAGCACCCTTCCTTGGAAGCACTTTTGTAGGCCTAAGAACACTGGGGCTCTGGGCTTCTCTAGCCACCTCATCTTCTGCTCATCCTCTCGCGCACTCTAAAGAGAGCTCAGGTGAGAAATTGCAAACGTCCAGCAATTGCTCAGAGATGAAAAGTGCCAGCACTGAAAGCTCTTGCTAGCCAGCCCCCTTCCTTGGAAGCGCTTTTGTAGGCTTAAGAACACTGGGGCTCTGGGCTTCTCTAGCCACCTCATCTTCTGCTCATCCTCTCGCGCACTCTAAAGAGAGCTCAGGTGAGAAATTGCAAACGTCCAGCAATTGCTCAGAGATGAAAAGTGCCAGCACTGAAAGCTCTTGCTAGCCAGCACCCTTCCTTGGAAGCGCTTTCACAGGCGCAGCAACACTGGGGCTTTGCGCTTCTCTAGCCACCAAACATCACGGTCATTCTCTTTCCGTCGGTAGACACGAGCTGAGAAATTGCAAACGTCGAGCAATTGCTCAGAGATGAAAAGTGCCAGCACTGAAAGCTGTTGCTAGCCAGCACCCTTCCTTGGAAGCGCTTTCACAGGCGCAGTAACACTGGGGCTTTGCGCTTCTCTAGCCATCAAACGTCACGGTCATTCTCTTTCCATCTCGTAGACATGAGCTGAGAAATTGCAAACGTCCAGCAATTGCTCCGAGATGAAAAGTGCCAGCACTGAAAGCTGTTGCTAGCCAGCACCCTTCCTTGGAAGCGCTTTTGTAGGCCTAAGAACACTGGGGCTCTGGGCTTCTCTAGCCACCTAATCTTCTGCTCATCCTCTCGCGCACTCTAAAGAGAGCTCAGGTGAGAAATTGCAAACGTCCAGCAATTGCTCAGAGATGAAAAGTGCCAGCACTGAAAGCTGTTGCTAGCCAGCACCCTTCCTTGGAAGCGCTTTCACAGGTGCAGCAACACTGGGGCTTTGCGCTTCTCTAGCCACCAAACGTCACGGTCCTTCTCTTTCCGTCTCGTAGACACGAGCTGAGAAATTGCAAACGTCGAGCAATTGCTCAGAGATGAAAAGTGCCAGCACTGAAAGCTCTTGCTAGCCAGCACCCTTCCTTGGAAGCGCTTTCACAGGCGCAGCAACACTGGGGCTTTGCGCTTCTATACGCACCAAACGTCACGGTCCTTCTCTTTCCGTCTCGTAGACACGAGCTGAGAAATTGCAAACGTCGAGCAATTGCTCAGAGATGAAAAGTGCCAGCACTGAAAGCTGTTGCTAGCCAGCACCCTTCCTTGGAAGCGCTTTCACAGGTGCAGCAACACTGGGGCTTTGCGCTTCTCTAGCCACCAAACGTCACGGTCCTTCTCTTTCCGTCTCGTAGACACGAGCTGAGAAATTGCAAACGTCGAGCAATTGCTCAGAGATGAAAAGTGCCAGCACTGAAAGCTCTTGCTAGCCAGCACCCTTCCTTGGAAGCGCTTTCACAGGCGCAGCAACACTGGGGCTTTGCGCTTCTATACGCACCAAACGTCACGGTCATTCACTTTCCGTCTCGTAGACACGAGCTGAGAAATTGCAAACGTCGAGCAATTGCTCAGAGATGAAAAGTGCCAGCACTGAAAGCTCTTGCTAGCCAGCACCCTTCCTTGGAAGCGCTTTTGTAGGCCTAAGAACACTGGGGCTCTGGGCTTCTCTAGCCACCTCATCTTCTGCTCATCCTCTCGCGCACTCTAAAGAGAGCTCAGGTGAGAAATTGCAAACGTCGAGCAATTGCTCAGAGATGAAAAGTGCCAGCACTGAAAGCTCTTGCTAGCCAGCACCCTTCCTTGGAAGCGCTTTCACAGGCGCAGCAACACTGGGGCTTTGCGCTTCTATACGCACCAAACGTCACGGTCCTTCTCTTTCCGTCTCGTAGACACGAGCTGAGAAATTGCAAACGTCGAGCAATTGCTCCGAGATGAAAAGTGCCAGCACTGAAAGCTGTTGCTAGCCAGCACCCTTCCTTGGAAGCGCTTTCGCAGGCGCAGAAACACTGGGGCTTTGCGCTTCTCTAGCCACCAAATGTCACGGTCCTTCTCTTTCCGTCTCCTAGACACGAGCTGAGAAATTGCAAACGTCGAGCAATTGCTCAGAGATGAAAAGTGCCAGCACTGAAAGCTGTTGCTAGCCAGCACCCTTCCTTGGAAGCGCTTTCACAGGCGCAGTAACACTGGGGCTTTGCGCTTCTCTAGCCATCAAACGTCATGGTCATTCTCTTTCCATCTCGTAGACACGAGCTGAGAAATTGCAAACGTCGAGCAATTGCTCAGAGATGAAAAGTGCCAGCACTGAAAGCTGTTGCTAGCCAGCCCCCTTCCTTGGAAGCGCTTTTGTAGGCCTAACAACACTGGGGCTCTGGGCTTCTCTAGCCACCTCATCTTCTGCTCATCCTCTCGCGCACTCTAAAGAGAGCTCAGGTGAGAAATTGCAAACGTCCAGCAATTGCTCCGAGATGAAAAGTGCCAGCACTGAAAGCTCTTGCTAGCCAGCACCCTTCCTTGGAAGCGCTTTTGTAGGCTTAAGAACACTGGGGCTCTGGGCTTCTCTAGCCACCTCTTCTGCTCATCCTCTCGCGCACTCTAAAGAGAGCTCAGGTGAGAAATTGCAAACGTCGAGCAATTGCTCAGAGATGAAAAGTGCCAGCACTGAAAGCTGTTGCTAGCCAGCACCCTTCCTTGGAAGCGCTTTCACAGGCGCAGCAACACTGGGGCTTTGCGCTTCTCTAGCCACCAAACGTCACGGTCCTTCTCTTTCCGTCGGTAGACACGAGCTGAGAAATTGCAAACGTCGAGCAATTGCTCAGAGATGAAAAGTGCCAGCACTGAAAGCTGTTGCTAGCCAGCACCCTTCCTTGGAAGCGCTTTCACAGGCGCAGCAACACTGGCGCTTTGCGATTCTATACGCACCAAACGTCACGGTCCTTCTCTTTCCGTCTCGTAGACACGAGCTGAGAAATTGCAAACGTCGAGCAATTGCTCAGAGATGAAAAGTGCCAGCACTGAAAGCTGTTGCTAGCCAGCACCCTTCCTTGGAAGCGCTTTTGTAGGCCTAAGAACACTGGGGCTCTGGGCTTCTCTAGCCACCTCATCTTCTGCTCATCCTCTCGCGCACTCTAAAGAGAGCTCAGGTGAGAAATTGCAAACGTCGAGCAATTGCTCAGAGATGAAAAGTGCCAGCACTGAAAGCTCTTGCTAGCCAGCACCCTTCCTTGGAAGCGCTTTCACAGGCGCAGTAACACTGGGGCTTTGCGCTTCTCTAGCCACCAAACGTCACGGTCATTCTCTTTCCGTCGGTAGACACGAGCTGAGAAATTGCAAACGTCGAGCAATTGCTCAGAGATGAAAAGTGCCAGCACTGAAAGCTGTTGCTAGCCAGCACCCTTCCTTGGAAGCGCTTTCACAGGCGCAGCAACACTGGGGCTTTGCGCTTCTCTAGCCATCAAACGTCATGGTCATTCTCTTTCCATCTCGTAGACACGAGCTGAGAAATTGCAAACGTCGAGCAATTGCTCAGAGATGAAAAGTGCCAGCACTGAAAGCTCTTGCTAGCCAGCACCCTTCCTTGGAAGCGCTTTTGTACGCCTAAGAACACTGGGGCTCTGGGCTTCTCTAGCCACCTCATCTACTGCTCATCCTCTCGCGCACTCTAAAGAGAGCTCAGGTGAGAAATTGCAAACGTCCAGCAATTGCTCAGAGATGAAAAGTGCCAGCACTGAAAGCTCTTGCTAGCCAGCACCCTTCCTTTGAAGTGCTTTCACAGGCGCAGTAACACTGGGGCTTTGCGCTTCTCTAGCCATCAAACGTCACGGTCATTCTCATTTCCAACTCGTAGACACGAGCTGAGAAATTGCAAACGTCGAGCAATTGCTCCGAGATGAAAAGTGCCAGCACTGAAAGCTCTTGCTAGCCAGCACCCTTCCTTGGAAGCGCTTTTGTACGCCTAAGAACACTGGGGCTCTGGGCTTCTCTAGCCACCTCATCTTCTGCTCATCCTCTCGCGCACTCTAAAGAGAGCTCAGGTGAGAAATTGCAAACGTCCAGCAATTGCTCAGAGATGAAAAGTGCCAGCACTGAAAGCTGTTGCTAGCCAGCACCCTTCCTTGGAAGCGCTTTCACAGGCGCAGCAACACTGGGGCTTTGCGCTTCTATACGCACCAAACGTCACGGTCCTTCTCTTTCCGTCTCGTAGACACGAGCTGAGAAATTGCAAACGTCGAGCAATTGCTCAGAGATGAAAAGTGCCAGCACTGAAAGCTGTTGCTAGCCAGCACCCTTCCTTGGAAGCGCTTTCACAGGTGCAGCAACACTGGGGCTTTGCGCTTCTCTAGCCACCAAACGTCACGGTCCTTCTCTTTCCGTCTCGTAGACACGAGCTGAGAAATTGCAAACGTCGAGCAATTGCTCAGAGATGAAAAGTGCCAGCACTGAAAGCTCTTGCTAGCCAGCACCCTTCCTTGGAAGCGCTTTCACAGGCGCAGCAACACTGGGGCTTTGCGCTTCTATACGCACCAAACGTCACGGTCCTTCTCTTTCCGTCTCGTAGACACGAGCTGAGAAATTGCAAACGTCGAGCAATTGCTCAGAGATGAAAAGTGCCAGCACTGAAAGCTGTTGCTAGCCAGCACCCTTCCTTGGAAGCGCTTTCACAGGCGCAGTAACACTGGGGCTTTGCGCTTCTCTAGCCATCAAACGTCATGGTCATTCTCTTTCCATCTCGTAGACACGAGCTGAGAAATTGCAAACGTCCAGCAATTGCTCAGAGATGAAAAGTGCCAGCACTGAAAGCTGTTGCTAGCCAGCCCCCTTCCTTGGAAGCGCTTTTGTAGGCCTAAGAACACTGGGGCTCTGGGCTTCTCTAGCCACCTCATCTTCTGCTCATCCTCTCGCGCACTCTAAAGAGAGCTCAGGTGAGAAATTGCAAACGTCCAGCAATTGCTCAGAGATGAAAAGTGCCAGCACTGAAAGCTCTTGCTAGCCAGCACCCTTCCTTGGAAGCGCTTTTGTAGGCCTAAGAACACTGGGGCTCTGGGCTTCTCTAGCCACCTCATCTTCTGCTCATCCTCTCGCGCACTCTAAAGAGAGCTCAGGTGAGAAATTGCAAACGTCCAGCAATTGCTCAGAGATGAAAAGTGCCAGCACTGAAAGATCTTGCTAGCCAGCACCCTTCCTTGGAAGCGCTTTCACAGGCGCAGTAACACTGGGGCTTTGCGCTTCTCTAGCCACCAAACGTCACGGTCCTTCTCTTTCCGTCGGTAGACACGAGCTGAGAAATTGCAAACGTCGAGCAATTGCTTAGAGATGAAAAGTGCCAGCACTGAAAGCTGTTGCTAGCCAGCACCCTTCCTTGGAAGCGCTTTCACAGGCGCAGTAACACTGGGGCTTTGCACTTCTGTACGCACCAAACGTCACGGTCCTTCTCTTTCCGTCTCGTAGACACGAGCTGAGAAATTGCAAACGTCGAGCAATTGCTCAGAGATGAAAAGTGCCAGCACTGAAAGCTGTTGCTAGCCAGCACCCTTCCTTGGAAGCGCTTTCACAGGCGCAGTAACACTGGGGCTTTGCGCTTCTCTAGCCATCAAACGTCATGGTCATTCTCTTTCCATCTCGTAGACACGAGCTGAGAAATTGCAAACGTCGAGCAATTGCTCAGAGATGAAAAGTGCCAGCACTGAAAGCTGTTGCTAGCCAGCCCCCTTCCTTGGAAGCGCTTTTGTAGGCCTAAAAACACTGGGGCTCTGGGCTTCTCTAGCCACCTCATCTTCTGCTCATCCTCTCGCGCACTCTAAAGAGAGCTCAGGTGAGAAATTGCAAACGTCGAGCAATTGCTCAGAGATGAAAAGTGCCAGCACTGAAAGCTCTTGCTAGCCAGCACCCTTCCTTGGAAGCGCTTTTGTAGGCCTAAGAACACTGGGGCTCTGGGCTTCTCTAGCCACCTCATCTTCTGCTCATCCTCTCGCGCACTCTAAAGAGAGCTCAGGTGAGAAATTGCAAACGTCCAGCAATTGCTCAGAGATGAAAAGTGCCAGCACTGAAAGCTGTTGCTAGCCAGCACCCTTCCTTGGAAGCGCTTTCACAGGCGCAGCAACACTGGGGCTTTGCGCTTCTATACGCACCAAACGTCACGGTCATTCTCTTTCCGTCTCCTAGACACGAGCTGAGAAATTGCAAACGTCGAGCAATTGCTCAGAGATGAAAAGTGCCAGCACTGAAAGCTGTTGCTAGCCAGCACCCTTCCTTGGAAGCGCTTTCACAGGCGCAGTAACACTGGGGCTTTGCCCTTCTCTAGCCACCAAACGTCACGGTCCTTCTCTTTCCATCTTGTACACACGAGCTGAGAAATTGCAAACGTCGAGCAATTGCTCAGAGATGAAAAGTGCCAGCACTGAAAGCTGTTGCTAGCCAGCCCCCTTCCTTGGAAGCGCTTTTGTAGGCCTAAGAACACTGGGGCTCTGGGCTTCTCTAGCCACCTCATCTTCTGCTCATCCTCTCGCGCACTCTAAAGAGAGCTCAGGTGAGAAATTGCAAACGTCGAGCAATTGCTCAGAGATGAAAAGTGCCAGCACTGAAAGCTCTTGCTAGCCAGCACCCTTCCTTGGAAGCACTTTCACAGGCGCAGCAACACTGGGGCTTTGCGCTTCTCTAGCCACCAAACGTCACGGTCCTTCTCTTTCCGTCGGTAGACACGAGCTGAGAAATTGCAAACGTCGAGCAATTGCTCAGAGATGAAAAGTGCCAGCACTGAAAGCTGTTGCTAGCCAGCACCCTTCCTTGGAAGCGCTTTCACAGGCGCAGCAACACTGGGGCTTTGCGCTTCTCTACCCACCAAACGTCACGGTCATTCTCTTTCCGTCTCGTAGACACGAGCTGAGAAATTGCAAACGTCGAGCAATTGCTCAGAGATGAAAAGTGCCAGCACTGAAAGCTCTTGCTAGCCAGCACCCTTCCTTGGAAGCGCTTTTGTAGGCCTAAGAACACTGGGGCTCTGGGCTTCTCTAGCCACCTCATCTTCTGCTCATCCTCTCGCGCACTCTAAAGAGAGCTCAGGTGAGAAATTGCAAACGTCCAGCAATTGCTCAGAGATGAAAAGTGCCAGCACTGAAAGCTCTTGCTAGCCAGCACCCTTCCTTGGAAGCGCTTTTGTAGGCTTAAGAACACTGGGGCTCTGGGCTTCTCTAGCCACCTCATCTTCTGCTCATCCTCTCGCGCACTCTAAAGAGAGCTCAGGTGAGAAATTGCAAACGTCCAGCAATTGCTCAGAGATGAAAAGTGCCAGCACTGAAAGCTCTTGCTAGCCAGCACCCTTCCTTGGAAGCGCTTTCACAGGCGCAGCAACACTGGGGCTTTGCGCTTCTCTAGCCACCAAACATCACGGTCATTCTCTTTCCGTCGGTAGACACGAGCTGAGAAATTGCAAACGTCGAGCAATTGCTCAGAGATGAAAAGTGCCAGCAATGAAAGCTCTTGCTAGCCAGCACCCTTCCTTGGAAGCGCTTTCACAGGCGCAGTAACACTGGGGCTTTGCGCTTCTCTAGCCATCAAACGTCATGGTCATTCTCTTTCCATCTCGTAGACATGAGCTGAGAAATTGCAAACGTCCAGCAATTGCTCCGAGATGAAAAGTGCCAGCACTGAAAGCTGTTGCTAGCCAGCACCCTTCCTTGGAAGCGCTTTTGTACGCCTAAGAACACTGGGGCTCTGGGCTTCTCTAGCCACCTCATCTTCTGCTCATCCTCTCGCGCACTCTAAAGAGAGCTCAGGTGAGAAATTGCAAACGTCGAGCAATTGCTCAGAGATGAAAAGTGCCAGCACTGAAAGCTGTTGCTAGCCAGCACCCTTCCTTGGAAGTGCTTTCACAGGCGCAGTAACACTGGGGCTTTGCGCTTCTCTAGCCATCAAACGTCATGGTCATTCTCTTTCCATCTTGTAGACACGAGCTCAGAAATTGCAAACGTCCAGCAATTGCTCCGAGATGAAAAGTGCCAGCACTGAAAGCTGTTGCTAGCCAGCACCCTTCCTTGGAAGCGCTTTTGTAGGCCTAAGAACACTGGGGCTCTGGGCTTCTCTAGCCACCTCATCTTCTGCTCATCCTCTCGCGCACTCTAAAGAGAGCTCAAGTGAGAAATTGCAAACGTCCAGCAATTGCTCAGAGATGAAAAGTGCCAGCACTGAAAGCTCTTGCTAGCCAGCACCCTTCCTTGCAAGTGCTTTCACAGGCGCAGTAACACTGGGGCTTTGCGCTTGTCTAGCCATCAAACGTCATGGTCATTCTCTTTCCATCTCGTAGACACGAGCTGAGAAATTGCAAACGTCGAGCAATTGCTCAGAGATGAAAAGTGCCAGCACTGAAAGCTCTTGCTAGCCAGCACCCTTCCTTGGAAGCGCTTTTGTAGGCCTAAGAACACTGGGGCTCTGGGCTTCTCTAGCCACCTAATCTTCTGCTCATCCTCTCGCGCACTCTAAAGAGAGCTCAGGTGAGAAATTGCAAACGTCCAGCAATTGCTCAGAGATGAAAAGTGCCAGCACTGAAAGCTCTTGCTAGCCAGCACCCTTCCTTGGAAGCGCTTTCACAGGAGCAGCAACACTGGGGCTTTGCGCTTCTCTAGCCACCAAACGTCACGGTCATTCTCTTTCCGTCGGTAGACACGAGCTGAGAAATTGCAAACGTCGAGCAATTGCTCAGAGATGAAAAGTGCCAGCACTGAAAGCTCTTGCTAGCCAGCACCCTTCCTTGGAAGCGCTTTCACAGGCGCAGCAACACTGGGGCTTTGCGCTTCTCTACCCACCAAACGTCACGGTCATTCTCTTTCCGTCTCGTAGACACGAGCTGAGAAATTGCAAACGTCCAGCAATTGCTCAGAGATGAAAAGTGCCAGCACTGAAAGCTCTTGCTAGCCAGCAGCCTTCCTTGGAAGCGCTTTTGTAGGCCTAAGACACTGGGGCTCTGGGCTTCTCTAGCCACCTCATCTTCTGCTCATCCTCTCGCGCACTCTAAAGAGAGCTCAGGTGAGAAATTGCAAACGTCCAGCAATTGCTCAGAGATGAAAAGTGCCAGCACTGAAAGCTGTTGCTAGCCAGCACCCTTCCTTGGAAGCGCTTTCACAGGCGCAGCAACACTGGGGCTTTGCGCTTCTCTACCCACCAAACGTCACGGTCCTTCTCTTTCCGTCTCCTAGACACGAGCTGAGAAATTGCAAACGTCGAGCAATTGCTCAGAGATGAAAAGTGCCAGCACTGAAAGCTCTTGCTAGCCAGCACCCTTCCTTGGAAGCGCTTTCACAGGCGCAGCAACACTGGGGCTTTGCGCTTCTCTAGCCACCAAACGTCACGGTCCTTCTCTTTCCGTCTCCTAGACACGAGCTGAGAAATTGCAAACGTCGAGCAATTGCTCCGAGATGAAAAGTGCCAGCACTGAAAGCTCTTGCTAGCCAGCACCCTTCCTTGGAAGCGCTTTCACAGGCGCAGCAACACTGGCGCTTTGCGATTCTATACGCACCAAACGTCACGGTCATTCTCTTTCCGTCTCGTAGACACGAGCTGAGAAATTGCAAACGTCCAGCAATTGCTCAGAGATGAAAAGTGCCAGCACTGAAAGCTGTTGCTAGCCAGCACCCTTCCTTGGAAGCGCTTTTGTAGGCCTAAGAACACTGGGGCTCTGGGCTTCTCTAGCCACCTAATCTTCTGCTCATCCTCTCGCGCACTCTAAAGAGAGTTCAGGTGAGAAATTGCAAACGTCCAGCAATTGATCAGAGATGAAAAGTGCCAGCACTGAAAGCTCTTGCTAGCCAGCACCCTTCCTTGGAAGCGCTTTTGTAGGCTTAAGAACACTGGGGCTCTGGGCTTCTCTAGCCACCTCATCTTCTGCTCATCCTCTCGCGCACTCTAAAGAGAGCTCAGGTGAGAAATTGCAAACGTCGAGCAATTGCTCAGAGATGAAAAGTGCCAGCACTGAAAGCTCTTGCTAGCCAGCACCCTTCCTTGGAAGCGCTTTCACAGGCGCAGCAACACTGGGGCTTTGCGCTTCTCTAGCCACCAAACGTCACGGTCCTTCTCTTTCCGTCGGTAGACAAGAGCTGAGAAATTGCAAACGTCGAGCAATTGCTCAGAGATGAAAAGTGCCAGCACTGAAAGCTCTTGCTAGCCAGCACCCTTCCTTGGAAGTGCTTTCACAGGCGCAGCAACACTGGGGCTTTGCGCTTCTCTAGCCATCAAACGTCATGGTCATTCTCTTTCCATCTCGTAGACATGAGCTGAGAAATTGCAAACGTCCAGCAATTGCTCCGAGATGAAAAGTGCCAGCACTGAAAGCTCTTGCTAGCCAGCACCCTTCCTTGGAAGCGCTTTTGTAGGCCTAAGAACACTGGGGCTCTGGGCTTCTCTAGCCACCTCATCTTCTGCTCATCCTCTCGCGCACTCTAAAGAGAGCTCAGGTGAGAAATTGCAAACGTCGAGCAATTGCTCAGAGATGAAAAGTGCCAGCACTGAAAGCTCTTGCTAGCCAGCACCCTTCCTTGGAAGTGCTTTCACAGGCGCAGTAACACTGGAGCTTTGCGCTTGTCTAGCCATCAAACGTCATGGTCATTCTCTTTCCATCTCGTAGACACGAGCTGAGAAATTGCAAACGTCCAGCAATTGCTCAGAGATGAAAAGTGCCAGCACTGAAAGCTGTTGCTAGCCAGCACCCTTCCTTGGAAGCGCTTTTGTAGGCCTAAGAACACTGGGGCTCTGGGCTTCTCTAGCCACCTCATCTTCTGCTCATCCTCTCGCGCACTCTAAAGAGAGCTCAGGTGAGAAATTGCAAACGTCCAGCAATTGCTCAGAGATGAAAAGTGCCAGCACTGAAAGATCTTGCTAGCCAGCACCCTTCCTTGGAAGCGCTTTCACAGGCGCAGCAACACTGGGGCTTTGCGCTTCTCTAGCCACCAAACGTCACGGTCCTTCTCTTTCCGTCGGTAGACACGAGCTGAGAAATTGCAAACGTCGAGCAATTGCTCAGAGATGAAAAGTGCCAGCACTGAAAGCTGTTGCTAGCCAGCACCCTTCCTTGGAAGTGCTTTCACAGGCGCAGTAACACTGGGGCTTTGCGCTTCTCTAGCCACCAAACGTCACGGTCATTCTCTTTCCATCTCGTAGACACGAGCTGAGAAATTGCAAACGTCGAGCAATTGCTCAGAGATGAAAAGTGCCAGCACTGAAAGCTCTTGCTAGCCAGCACCCTTCCTTGGAAGCGCTTTCACAGGCGCAGCAACACTGGCGCTTTGCGATTCTATACGCACCAAACGTCACGGTCATTCTCTTTCCGTCTCCTAGACACGAGCTGAGAAATTGCAAACGTCGAGCAATTGCTCAGAGATGAAAAGTGCCAGCACTGAAAGCTCTTGCTAGCCAGCCCCCTTCCTTGGAAGCGCTTTTGTAGGCTTAAGAACACTGGGGCTCTGGGCTTCTCTAGCCACCTCATCTTCTGCTCATCCTCTCGCGCACTCTAAAGAGAGTTCAGGTGAGAAATTGCAAACGTCCAGCAATTGCTCAGAGATGAAAAGTGCCAGCACTGAAAGCTCTTGCTAGCCAGCCCCCTTCCTTGGAAGCGCTTTTGTAGGCTTAAGAACACTGGGGCTCTGGGCTTCTCTAGCCACCTCATCTTCTGCTCATCCTCTCGCGCACTCTAAAGAGAGCTCAGGTGAGAAATTGCAAACGTCCAGCAATTGCTCAGAGATGAAAAGTGCCAGCACTGAAAGCTGTTGCTAGCCAGCACCCTTCCTTGGAAGTGCTTTCACAGGCGCAGTAACACTGGGGCTTTGCGCTTCTCTAGCCATCAAACGTCATGGTCATTCTCTTTCCATCTCGTAGACACGAGCTCAGAAATTGCAAACGTCCAGCAATTGCTCCGAGATGAAAAGTGCCAGCACTGAAAGCTGTTGCTAGCCAGCACCCTTCCTTGGAAGCGCTTTTGTAGGCCTAAGAAGACTGGGGCTCTGGGCTTCTCTAGCCACCTCATCTTCTGCTCATCCTCTCGCGCACTCTAAAGAGAGCTCAGGTGAGAAATTGCAAACGTCGAGCAATTGCTCAGAGATGAAAAGTGCCAGCACTGAAAGCTCTTGCTAGCCAGCACCCTTCCTTGGAAGTGCTTTCACAGGCGCAGTAACACTGGAGCTTTGCGCTTGTCTAGCCATCAAACGTCATGGTCATTCTCTTTCCATCTCGTAGACACGAGCTGAGAAATTGCAAACGTCGAGCAATTGCTCAGAGATGAAAAGTGCCAGCACTGAAAGCTCTTGCTAGCCAGCACCCTTCCTTGGAAGCGCTTTTGTAGGCCTAAGAACACTGGGGCTCTGGGCTTCTCTAGCCACCTAATCTTCTGCTCATCCTCTCGCGCACTCTAAAGAGAGCTCAGGTGAGAAATTGCAAACGTCCAGCAATTGCTCAGAGATGAAAAGTGCCAGCACTGAAAGCTGTTGCTAGCCAGCACCCTTCCTTGGAAGCGCTTTCACAGGCGCAGCAACACTGGGGCTTTGCGCTTCTCTAGCCACCAAACGTCACGGTCATTCTCTTTCCGTCGGTAGACACGAGCTGAGAAATTGCAAACGTCCAGCAATTGCTCAGAGATGAAAAGTGCCAGCACTGAAAGCTCTTGCTAGCCAGCACCCTTCCTTGGAAGCGCTTTCACAGGCGCAGCAACACTGGGGCTTTGCGCTTCTATACGCACCAAACGTCACGGTCCTTCTCTTTCCGTCTCCTAGACACGAGCTGAGAAATTGCAAACGTCGAGCAATTGCTCAGAGATGAAAAGTGCCAGCACTGAAAGCTCTTGCTAGCCAGCCCCCTTCCTTGGAAGCGCTTTTGTAGGCCTAAGAACACTGGGGCTCTGGGCTTCTCTAGCCACCTAATCTTCTGCTCATCCTCTCGCGCACTCTAAAGAGAGCTCAGGTGAGAAATTGCAAACGTCCAGCAATTGCTCAGAGATGAAAAGTGCCAGCACTGAAAGCTCTTGCTAGCCAGCCCCCTTCCTTGGAAACGCTTTCACAGGCGCAGCAACACTGGGGCTTTGCGCTTCTCTAGCCACCAAACATCACGGTCATTCTCTTTCCGTCGGTAGACACGAGCTGAGAAATTGCAAACGTCGAGCAATTGCTCAGAGATGAAAAGTGCCAGCACTGAAAGCTGTTGCTAGCCAGCACCCTTCCTTGGAAGTGCTTTCACAGGCGCAGCAACACTGGGGCTTTGCGCTTCTCTAGCCATCAAACGTCATGGTCATTCTCTTTCCATCTCGTAGACACAAGCTGAGAAATTGCAAACGTCGAGCAATTGCTCAGAGATGAAAAGTGCCAGCACTGAAAGCTCTTGCTAGCCAGCACCCTTCCTTGGAAGCGCTTTTGTAGGCCTAAGAACACTGGGGCTCTGGGCTTCTCTAGCCACCTCATCTACTGCTCATCCTCTCGCGCACTCTAAAGAGAGCTCAGGTGAGAAATTGCAAACGTCCAGCAATTGCTCAGAGATGAAAAGTGCCAGCACTGAAAGCTCTTGCTAGCCAGCACCCTTCCTTTGAAGTGCTTTCACAGGCGCAGTAACACTGGGGCTTTGCGCTTCTCTAGCCATCAAACGTCACGGTCATTCTCATTTCCAACTCGTAGACACGAGCTGAGAAATTGCAAACGTCGAGCAATTGCTCCGAGATGAAAAGTGCCAGCACTGAAAGCTCTTGCTAGCCAGCACCCTTCCTTGGAAGCGCTTTTGTACGCCTAAGAACACTGGGGCTCTGGGCTTCTCTAGCCACCTCATCTTCTGCTCATCCTCTCGCGCACTCTAAAGAGAGCTCAGGTGAGAAATTGCAAACGTCCAGCAATTGCTCAGAGATGAAAAGTGCCAGCACTGAAAGCTGTTGCTAGCCAGCACCCTTCCTTGGAAGCGCTTTCACAGGCGCAGCAACACTGGGGCTTTGCGCTTCTATACGCACCAAACGTCACGGTCCTTCTCTTTCCGTCTCGTAGACACGAGCTGAGAAATTGCAAACGTCGAGCAATTGCTCAGAGATGAAAAGTGCCAGCACTGAAAGCTGTTGCTAGCCAGCACCCTTCCTTGGAAGCGCTTTCACAGGTGCAGCAACACTGGGGCTTTGCGCTTCTCTAGCCACCAAACGTCACGGTCCTTCTCTTTCCGTCTCGTAGACACGAGCTGAGAAATTGCAAACGTCGAGCAATTGCTCAGAGATGAAAAGTGCCAGCACTGAAAGCTCTTGCTAGCCAGCACCCTTCCTTGGAAGCGCTTTTACAGGAGCAGCAACACTGGGGCTTTGCGCTTCTATACGCACCAAACGTCACGGTCCTTCTCTTTCCGTCTCGTAGACACGAGCTGAGAAATTGCAAACGTCGAGCAATTGCTCAGAGATGAAAAGTGCCAGCACTGAAAGCTGTTGCTAGCCAGCACCCTTCCTTGGAAGCGCTTTCACAGGCGCAGTAACACTGGGGCTTTGCGCTTCTCTAGCCATCAAACGTCATGGTCATTCTCTTTCCATCTCGTAGACACGAGCTGAGAAATTGCAAACGTCCAGCAATTGCTCCGAGATGAAAAGTGCCAGCACTGAAAGCTGTTGCTAGCCAGCACCCTTCCTTGGAAGCGCTTTTGTAGGCCTAAGAAGACTGGGGCTCTGGGCTTCTCTAGCCACCTCATCTTCTGCTCATCCTCTCGCGCACTCTAAAGAGAGCTCAGGTGAGAAATTGCAAACGTCGAGCAATTGCTCAGAGATGAAAAGTGCCAGCACTGAAAGCTCTTGCTAGCCAGCACCCTTCCTTGGAAGCGCTTTTGTAGGCCTAAGAACACTGGGGCTCTGGGCTTCTCTAGCCACCTCATCTTCTGCTCATCCTCTCGCGCACTCTAAAGAGAGCTCAGGTGAGAAATTGCAAACGTCGAGCAATTGCTCAGAGATGAAAAGTGCCAGCACTGAAAGCTCTTGCTAGCCAGCACCCTTCCTTGGAAGCGCTTTCACAGGCGCAGCAACACTGGGGCTTTGCGCTTCTATACGCACCAAACGTCACGGTCCTTCTCTTTCCGTCGGTAGACACGAGCTGAGAAATTGCAAACGTCGAGCAATTGCTCCGAGATGAAAAGTGCCAGCACTGAAAGCTGTTGCTAGCCAGCACCCTTCCTTGGAAGCGCTTTCGCAGGCGCAGAAACACTGGGGCTTTGCGCTTCTCTAGCCACCAAATGTCACGGTCCTTCTCTTTCCGTCTCCTAGACACGAGCTGAGAAATTGCAAACGTCGAGCAATTGCTCAGAGATGAAAAGTGCCAGCACTGAAAGCTGTTGCTAGCCAGCACCCTTCCTTGGAAGCGCTTTCACAGGCGCAGTAACACTGGGGCTTTGCGCTTCTCTAGCCATCAAACGTCATGGTCATTCTCTTTCCATCTCGTAGACACGAGCTGAGAAATTGCAAACGTCGAGCAATTGCTCAGAGATGAAAAGTGCCAGCACTGAAAGCTGTTGCTAGCCAGCCCCCTTCCTTGGAAGCGCTTTTGTAGGCCTAACAACACTGGGGCTCTGGGCTTCTCTAGCCACCTCATCTTCTGCTCATCCTCTCGCGCACTCTAAAGAGAGCTCAGGTGAGAAATTGCAAACGTCGAGCAATTGCTCAGAGATGAAAAGTGCCAGCACTGAAAGCTCTTGCTAGCCAGCACCCTTCCTTGGAAGCGCTTTTGTAGGCCTAACAACACTGGGGCTCTGGGCTTCTCTAGCCACCTCATCTTCTGCTCATCCTCTCGCGCACTCTAAAGAGAGCTCAGGTGAGAAATTGCAAACGTCGAGCAATTGCTCAGAGATGAAAAGTGCCAGCACTGAAAGCTGTTGCTAGCCAGCACCCTTCCTTGGAAGCGCTTTCACAGGCGCAGCAACACTGGGGCTTTGCGCTTCTCTAGCCACCAAACGTCACGGTCATTCTCTTTCCGTCTCCTAGACACGAGCTGAGAAATTGCAAACGTCGAGCAATTGCTCAGAGATGAAAAGTGCCAGCACTGAAAGCTGTTGCTAGCCAGCACCCTTCCTTGGAAGCGCTTTCACAGGCGCAGTAACACTGGGGCTTTGCACTTCTCTACCCACCAAACGTCACGGTCATTCTCTTTCCATCTCGTAGACACGAGCTGAGAAATTGCAAACGTCGAGCAATTGCTCAGAGATGAAAAGTGCCAGCACTGAAAGCTGTTGCTAGCCAGCACCCTTCCTTGGAAGCGCTTTTGTAGGCCTAAGAACACTGGGGCTCTGGGCTTCTCTAGCCACCTAATCTTCTGCTCATCCTCTCGCGCACTCTAAAGAGAGCTCAGGTGAGAAATTGCAAACGTCGAGCAATTGCTCAGAGATGAAAAGTGCCAGCACTGAAAGCTCTTGCTAGCCAGCACCCTTCCTTGGAAGCACTTTCACAGGCGCAGCAACACTGGGGCTTTGCGCTTCTCTACCCACCAAACGTCACGGTCCTTCTCTTTCCGTCGGTAGACACGAGCTGAGAAATTGCAAACGTCGAGCAATTGCTCAGAGATGAAAAGTGCCAGCACTGAAAGCTGTTGCTAGCCAGCACCCTTCCTTGGAAGCGCTTTCACAGGCGCAGCAACACTGGCGCTTTGCGATTCTATACGCACCAAACGTCACGGTCATTCTCTTTCCGTCTCCTAGACACGAGCTGAGAAATTGCAAACGTCGAGCAATTGCTCAGAGATGAAAAGTGCCAGCACTGAAAGCTCTTGCTAGCCAGCACCCTTCCTTGGAAGCGCTTTTGTAGGCCTAAGAACACTGGGGCTCTGGGCTTCTCTAGCCACCTCATCTTCTGCTCATCCTCTCGCGCACTCTAAAGAGAGCTCAGGTGAGAAATTGCAAACGTCCAGCAATTGCTCAGAGATGAAAAGTGCCAGCACTGAAAGCTCTTGCTAGCCAGCACCCTTCCTTGGAAGCGCTTTTGTAGGCTTAAGAACACTGGGGCTCTGGGCTTCTCTAGCCACCTCATCTTCTGCTCATCCTCTCGCGCACTCTAAAGAGAGCTCAGGTGAGAAATTGCAAACGTCCAGCAATTGCTCAGAGATGAAAAGTGCCAGCACTGAAAGCTCTTGCTAGCCAGCACCCTTCCTTGGAAGCGCTTTCACAGGCGCAGCAACACTGGGGCTTTGCACTTCTCTAGCCACCAAACATCACGGTCATTCTCTTTCCGTCGGTAGACACGAGCTGAGAAATTGCAAACGTCGAGCAATTGCTCAGAGATGAAAAGTGCCAGCAATGAAAGCTCTTGCTAGCCAGCACCCTTCCTTGGAAGCGCTTTCACAGGCGCAGTAACACTGGGGCTTTGCGCTTCTCTAGCCATCAAACGTCATGGTCATTCTCTTTCCATCTCGTAGACATGAGCTGAGAAATTGCAAACGTCGAGCAATTGCTCCGAGATGAAAAGTGCCAGCACTGAAAGCTGTTGCTAGCCAGCAGCCTTCCTTGGAAGCACTTTTGTAGGCCTAAGAACACTGGGGCTCTGGGCTTCTCTAGCCACCTCATCTTCTGCTCATCCTCTCGCGCACTCTAAAGAGAGCTCAGGTGAGAAATTGCAAACGTCGAGCAATTGCTCAGAGATGAAAAGTGCCAGCACTGAAAGCTGTTGCTAGCCAGCACCCTTCCTTGGAAGTGCTTTCACAGGCGCAGTAACACTGGGGCTTTGCGCTTCTCTAGCCATCAAACGTCATGGACATTCTCTTTCCATCTTGTAGACACGAGCTCAGAAATTGCAAACGTCCAGCAATTGCTCCGAGATGAAAAGTGCCAGCACTGAAAGCTGTTGCTAGCCAGCACCCTTCCTTGGAAGCGCTTTTGTACGCCTAAGAACACTGGGGCTCTGGGCTTCTCTAGCCACCTCATCTTCTGCTCATCCTCTCGCGCACTCTCAAGAGAGCTCAAGTGAGAAATTGCAAACGTCCAGCAATTGCTCAGAGATGAAAAGTGCCAGCACTGAAAGCTCTTGCTAGCCAGCACCCTTCCTTGCAAGTGCTTTCACAGGCGCAGTAACACTGGAGCTTTGCGCTTGTCTAGCCATCAAACGTCATGGTCATTCTCTTTCCATCTCGTAGACACGAGCTGAGAAATTGCAAACGTCGAGCAATTGCTCAGAGATGAAAAGTGCCAGCACTGAAAGCTCTTGCTAGCCAGCACCCTTCCTTGGAAGCGCTTTTGTAGGCCTAAGAACACTGGGGCTCTGGGCTTCTCTAGCCACCTAATCTTCTGCTCATCCTCTCGCGCACTCTAAAGAGAGCTCAGGTGAGAAATTGCAAACGTCCAGCAATTGCTCAGAGATGAAAAGTGCCAGCACTGAAAGCTCTTGCTAGCCAGCACCCTTCCTTGGAAGCGCTTTCACAGGAGCAGCAACACTGGGGCTTTGCGCTTCTCTAGCCACCAAACGTCACGGTCCTTCTCTTTCCGTCGGTAGACACGAGCTGAGAAATTGCAAACGTCGAGCAATTGCTCAGAGATGAAAAGTGCCAGCACTGAAAGCTCTTGCTAGCCAGCACCCTTCCTTGGAAGCGCTTTCACAGGCGCAGCAACACTGGGGCTTTGCGCTTCTCTACCCACCAAACGTCACGGTCATTCTCTTTCCGTCTCGTAGACACGAGCTGAGAAATTGCAAACGTCGAGCAATTGCTCAGAGAAGAAAAGTGCCAGCACTGAAAGCTGTTGCTAGCCAGCAGCCTTCCTTGGAAGCGCTTTTGTAGGCCTAAGAGCACTGGGGCTCTGGGCTTCTCTAGCCACCTCATCTTCTGCTCATCCTCTCGCGCACTCTAAAGAGAGCTCAGGTGAGAAATTGCAAACGTCCAGCAATTGCTCAGAGATGAAAAGTGCCAGCACTGAAAGCTCTTGCTAGCCAGCACCCTTCCTTGGAAGCGCTTTCACAGGCGCAGCAACACTGGGGCTTTGCGCTTCTATACGCACCAAACGTCACGGTCCTTCTCTTTCCGTCTCGTAGACACGAGCTGAGAAATTGCAAACGTCGAGCAATTGCTCAGAGATGAAAAGTGCCAGCACTGAAAGCTCTTGCTAGCCAGCACCCTTCCTTGGAAGCGCTTTCACAGGCGCAGCAACACTGGGGCTTTGCGCTTCTCTAGCCACCAAACGTCACGGTCCTTCTCTTTCCGTCTCCTAGACACGAGCTGAGAAATTGCAAACGTCGAGCAATTGCTCAGAGATGAAAAGTGCCAGCACTGAAAGCTCTTGCTAGCCAGCACCCTTCCTTGGAAGCGCTTTCACAGGCGCAGTAACACTAGGGCTTTGCGATTCTATACGCACCAAACGTCACGGTCATTCTCTTTCCGTCTCGTAGACACGAGCTGAGAAATTGCAAACGTCGAGCAATTGCTCAGAGATGAAAAGTGCCAGCACTGAAAGCTGTTGCTAGCCAGCACCCTTCCTTGGAAGCGCTTTTGTAGGCCTAAGAACACTGGGGCTCTGGGCTTCTCTAGCCACCTAATCTTCTGCTCATCCTCTCGCGCACTCTAAAGAGAGTTCAGGTGAGAAATTGCAAACGTCGAGCAATTGCTCAGAGATGAAAAGTGCCAGCACTGAAAGCTCTTGCTAGCCAGCCCCCTTCCTTGGAAGCGCTTTTGTAGGCTTAAGAACACTGGGGCTCTGGGCTTCTCTAGCCACCTCATCTTCTGCTCATCCTCTCGCGCACTCTAAAGAGAGCTCAGGTGAGAAATTGCAAACGTCGAGCAATTGCTCAGAGATGAAAAGTGCCAGCACTGAAAGCTCTTGCTAGCCAGCACCCTTCCTTGGAAGCGCTTTCACAGGCGCAGCAACACTGGGGCTTTGCGCTTCTCTAGCCACCAAACATCACGGTCATTCTCTTTCCGTCGGTAGACACGAGCTGAGAAATTGCAAACGTCGAGCAATTGCTCAGAGATGAAAAGTGCCAGCACTGAAAGCTCTTGCTAGCCAGCACCCTTCCTTGGAAGTGCTTTCACAGGCGCAGCAACACTGGGGCTTTGCGCTTCTCTAGCCATCAAACGTCATGGTCATTCTCTTTCCATCTCGTAGACATGAGCTGAGAAATTGCAAACGTCCAGCAATTGCTCCGAGATGAAAAGTGCCAGCACTGAAAGCTGTTGCTAGCCAGCACCCTTCCTTGGAAGCGCTTTTGTAGGCCTAAGAACACTGGGGCTCTGGGCTTCTCTAGCCACCTCATCTTCTGCTCATCCTCTCGCGCACTCTAAAGAGAGCTCAGGTGAGAAATTGCAAATGTCGAGCAATTGCTCAGAGATGAAAAGTGCCAGCACTGAAAGCTCTTGCTAGCCAGCACCCTTCCTTGGAAGTGCTTTCACAGGCGCAGTAACACTGGAGCTTTGCGCTTGTCTAGCCATCAAACGTCATGGTCATTCTCTTTCCATCTCGTAGACACGAGCTGAGAAATTGCAAACGTCCAGCAATTGCTCAGAGATGAAAAGTGCCAGCACTGAAAGCTCTTGCTAGCCAGCACCCTTCCTTGGAAGCGCTTTTGTAGGCCTAAGAACACTGGGGCTCTGGGCTTCTCTAGCCACCTCATCTTCTGCTCATCCTCTCGCGCACTCTAAAGAGAGCTCAGGTGAGAAATTGCAAACGTCGAGCAATTGCTCAGAGATGAAAAGTGCCAGCACTGAAAGCTGTTGCTAGCCAGCACCCTTCCTTGGAAGCGCTTTCACAGGCGCAGCAACACTGGGGCTTTGCGCTTCTCTAGCCACCAAACGTCACGGTCCTTCTCTTTCCGTCGGTAGACACGAGCTGAGAAATTGCAAACGTCGAGCAATTGCTCAGAGATGAAAAGTGCCAGCACTGAAAGCTGTTGCTAGCCAGCACCCTTCCTTGGAAGCGCTTTCACAGGCGCAGTAACACTGGGGCTTTGCGCTTCTCTAGCCACCAAACGTCACGGTCATTCTCTTTCCATCTCGTAGACACGAGCTGAGAAATTGCAAACGTCGAGCAATTGCTCAGAGATGAAAAGTGCCAGCACTGAAAGCTCTTGCTAGCCAGCACCCTTCCTTGGAAGCGCTTTCACAGGCGCAGCAACACTGGCGCTTTGCGATTCTATACGCACCAAACGTCACGGTCATTCTCTTTCCGTCTCGTAGACACGAGCTGAGAAATTGCAAACGTCGAGCAATTGCTCAGAGATGAAAAGTGCCAGCACTGAAAGCTCTTGCTAGCCAGCACCCTTCCTTGGAAGCGCTTTTGTAGGCCTAAGAACACTGGGGCTCTGGGCTTCTCTAGCCACCTAATCTTCTGCTCATCCTCTCGCGCACTCTAAAGAGAGTTCAGGTGAGAAATTGCAAACGTCCAGCAATTGCTCAGAGATGAAAAGTGCCAGCACTGAAAGCTCTTGCTAGCCAGCCCCCTTCCTTGGAAGCGCTTTTGTAGGCTTAAGAACACTGGGGCTCTGGGCTTCTCTAGCCACCTCATCTTCTGCTCATCCTCTCGCGCACTCTAAAGAGAGCTCAGGTGAGAAATTGCAAACGTCCAGCAATTGCTCAGAGATGAAAAGTGCCAGCACTGAAAGCTGTTGCTAGCCAGCACCCTTCCTTGGAAGTGCTTTCACAGGCGCAGTAACACTGGGGCTTTGCGCTTGTCTAGCCATCAAACGTCATGGTCATTCTCTTTCCATCTCGTAGACACGAGCTGAGAAATTGCAAACGTCCAGCAATTGCTCCGAGATGAAAAGTGCCAGCACTGAAAGCTGTTGCTAGCCAGCACCCTTCCTTGGAAGCGCTTTTGTAGGCCTAAGAACACTGGGGCTCTGGGCTTCTCTAGCCACCTCATCTTCTGCTCATCCTCTCGCGCACTCTAAAGAGAGCTCAGGTGAGAAATTGCAAACGTCGAGCAATTGCTCAGAGATGAAAAGTGCCAGCACTGAAAGCTCTTGCTAGCCAGCACCCTTCCTTGGAAGTGCTTTCACAGGCGCAGTAACACTGGAGCTTTGCGCTTGTCTAGCCATCAAACGTCATGGTCATTCTCTTTCCATCTCGTAGACACGAGCTGAGAAATTGCAAACGTCCAGCAATTGCTCAGAGATGAAAAGTGCCAGCACTGAAAGCTCTTGCTAGCCAGCACCCTTCCTTGGAAGCGCTTTTGTAGGCCTAAGAAGACTGGGGCTCTGGGCTTCTCTAGCCACCTAATCTTCTGCTCATCCTCTCGCGCACTCTAAAGAGAGCTCAGGTGAGAAATTGCAAACGTCCAGCAATTGCTCAGAGATGAAAAGTGCCAGCACTGAAAGCTCTTGCTAGCCAGCACCCTTCCTTGGAAGCGCTTTCACAGGCGCAGCAACACTGGGGCTTTGCGCTTCTCTAGCCACCAAACGTCACGGTCCTTCTCTTTCCGTCTCGTAGACACGAGCTGAGAAATTGCAAACGTCGAGCAATTGCTCAGAGATGAAAAGTGCCAGCACTGAAAGCTGTTGCTAGCCAGCACCCTTCCTTGGAAGCGCTTTCACAGGCGCAGTAACACTGGGGCTTTGCGCTTCTCTAGCCACCAAACGTCACGGTCATTCTCTTTCCATCTCGTAGACACGAGCTCAGAAATTGCAAACGTCCAGCAATTGCTCCGAGATGAAAAGTGCCAGCACTGAAAGCTGTTGCTAGCCAGCACCCTTCCTTGGAAGCGCTTTTGTAGGCTTAAGAACACTGGGGCTCTGGGCTTCTCTAGCCACCTCATCTTCTGCTCATCCTCTCGCGCACTCTAAAGAGAGCTCAGGTGAGAAATTGCAAACGTCGAGCAATTGCTCAGAGATGAAAAGTGCCAGCACTGAAAGCTGTTGCTAGCCAGCACCCTTCCTTGGAAGTGCTTTCACAGGCGCAGTAACACTGGGGCTTTGCGCTTCTCTAGCCATCAAACGTCATGGTCATTCTCTTTCCATCTTGTAGACACGAGCTCAGAAATTGCAAACGTCCAGCAATTGCTCAGAGATGAAAAGTGCCAGCACTGAAAGCTGTTGCTAGCCAGCACCCTTCCTTGGAAGCGCTTTTGTAGGCCTAAGAACACTGGGGCTCTGGGCTTCTCTAGCCACCTCATCTTCTGCTCATCCTCTCGCGCACTCTAAAGAGAGCTCAGGTGAGAAATTGCAAACGTCGAGCAATTGCTCAGAGATGAAAAGTGCCAGCACTGAAAGCTCTTGCTAGCCAGCACCCTTCCTTGGAAGTGCTTTCACAGGCGCAGTAACACTGGAGCTTTGCGCTTGTCTAGCCATCAAACGTCATGGTCATTCTCTTTCCATCTCGTAGACACGAGCTGAGAAATTGCAAACGTCCAGCAATTGCTCAGAGATGAAAAGTGCCAGCACTGAAAGCTCTTGCTAGCCAGCACCCTTCCTTGGAAGCGCTTTTGTAGGCCTAAGAACACTGGGGCTCTGGGCTTCTCTAGCCACCTCATCTTCTGCTCATCCTCTCGCGCACTCTAAAGAGAGCTCAGGTGAGAAATTGCAAACGTCCAGCAATTGCTCAGAGATGAAAAGTGCCAGCACTGAAAGCTGTTGCTAGCCAGCACCCTTCCTTGGAAGCGCTTTCACAGGCGCAGCAACACTGGGGCTTTGCGCTTCTCTAGCCACCAAACGTCACGGTCCTTCTCTTTCCGTCGGTAGACACGAGCTGAGAAATTGCAAACGTCGAGCAATTGCTCAGAGATGAAAAGTGCCAGCACTGAAAGCTGTTGCTAGCCAGCACCCTTCCTTGGAAGCGCTTTCACAGGCGCAGCAACACTGGGGCTTTGCGCTTCTCTAGCCACCAAACGTCACGGTCATTCTCTTTCCGTCTCGTAGACACGAGCTGAGAAATTGCAAACGTCGAGCAATTGCTCAGAGATGAAAAGTGCCAGCACTGGAAGCTCTTGCTAGCCAGCAGCCTTCCTTGGAAGCGCTTTTGTAGGCCTAAGAACACTGGGGCTCTGGGCTTCTCTAGCCACCTCATCTTCTGCTCATCCTCTCGCGCACTCTAAAGAGAGCTCAGGTGAGAAATTGCAAACGTCCAGCAATTGCTCAGAGATGAAAAGTGCCAGCACTGAAAGCTGTTGCTAGCCAGCACCCTTCCTTGGAAGCGCTTTCACAGGCGCAGCAACACTGGGGCTTTGCGCTTCTATACGCACCAAACGTCACGGTCCTTCTCTTTCCGTCTCGTAGACACGAGCTGAGAAATTGCAAACGTCGAGCAATTGCTCAGAGATGAAAAGTGCCAGCACTGAAAGCTGTTGCTAGCCAGCACCCTTCCTTGGAAGCGCTTTCACAGGCGCAGCAACACTGGGGCTTTGCGCTTCTATACGCACCAAATGTCACGGTCCTTCTCTTTCCGTCTTGTAGACACGAGCTGAGAAATTGCAAACGTCGAGCAATTGCTCAGAGATGAAAAGTGCCAGCACTGAAAGCTCTTGCTAGCCAGCACCCTTCCTTGGAAGCGCTTTCACAGGCGCAGCAACACTGGGGCTTTGCGCTTCTCTAGCCACCAAACGTCACGGTCCTTCTCTTTCCGTCGGTAGACACGAGCTGAGAAATTGCAAACGTCGAGCAATTGCTCCGAGATGAAAAGTGCCAGCACTGAAAGCTCTTGCTAGCCAGCACCCTTCCTTGGAAGCGCTTTCACAGGCGCAGCAACATTGGGGCTTTGCGCTTCTCTACCCACCAAACGTCACGGTCCTTCTCTTTCCGTCTCGTAGACACGAGCTGAGAAATTGCAAACGTCGAGCAATTGCTCAGAGATGAAAAGTGCCAGCACTGAAAGCTGTTGCTAGCCAGCACCCTTCCTTGGAAGCGCTTTTGTAGGCGTAAGAACACTGGGGCTCTGGGCTTCTCTAGCCACCTCATCTTCTGCTCATCCTCTCGCGCACTCTAAAGAGAGCTCAGGTGAGAAATTGCAAACGTCGAGCAATTGCTCAGAGATGAAAAGTGCCAGCACTGAAAGCTCTTGCTAGCCAGCACCCTTCCTTGGAAGCGCTTTCACAGGCGCAGCAACACTTGGGCTTTGCGCTTCTATACGCACAAAACGTCACGGTCATTCTCTTTCCGTCTCGTAGACATGAGCTGAGAAATTGCAAACGTCCAGCAATTGCTCCGAGATGAAAAGTGCCAGCACTGAAAGCTGTTGCTAGCCAGCACCCTTCCTTGGAAGCGCTTTTGTAGGCCTAAGAACACTGGGGCTCTGGGCTTCTCTAGCCACCTCATCTTCTGCTCATCCTCTCGCGCACTCTAAAGAGAGCTCAGGTGAGAAATTGCAAACGTCCAGCAATTGCTCAGAGATGAAAAGTGCCAGCACTGAAAGCTCTTGCTAGCCAGCACCCTTCCTTGGAAGCGCTTTCACAGGCGCAGCAACACTGGGGCTTTGCGCTTCTATACGCACCAAACGTCACGGTCCTTCTCTTTCCGTCTCCTAGACACGAGCTGAGAAATTGCAAACGTCGAGCAATTGCTCAGAGATGAAAAGTGCCAGCACTGAAAGCTGTTGCTAGCCAGCACCCTTCCTTGGAAGCGCTTTCACAGGCGCAGTAACACTGGGGCTTTGCGCTTCTATACGCACCAAATGTCACGGTCCTTCTCTTTCCTTCTTGTAGACACGAGCTGAGAAATTGCAAACGTCGAGCAATTGCTCAGAGATGAAAAGTGCCAGCACTGAAAGCTGTTGCTAGCCAGCACCCTTCCTTGGAAGCGCTTTCACAGGCGCAGAAACACTGGGGCTTTGCGCTTCTCTAGCCACCAAGCGTCACGGTCCTTCTCTTTCCGTCTCGTAGACACGAGCTGAGAAATTGCAAACGTCGAGCAATTGCTCAGAGATGAAAAGTGCCAGCACTGAAAGCTCTTGCTAGCCAGCACCCTTCCTTGGAAGCGCTTTCACAGGAGCAGCAACACTGGGGCTTTGCGCTTCTCTAGCCACCAAACGTCACGGTCATTCTCTTTCCATCTCGTAGACACGAGCTGAGAAATTGCAAACGTCGAGCAATTGCTCAGAGATGAAAAGTGCCAGCACTGAAAGCTGTTGCTAGCCAGCACCCTTCCTTGGAAGCGCTTTTGTAGGCCTAAGAACACTGGGGCTCTGGGCTTCTCTAGCCACCTCATCTTCTGCTCATCCTCTCGCGCACTCTAAAGAGAGTTCAGGTGAGAAATTGCAAACGTCCAGCAATTGCTCAGAGATGAAAAGTGCCAGCACTGAAAGCTCTTGCTAGCCAGCACCCTTCCTTGGAAGCGCTTTTGTAGGCTTAAGAACACTGGGGCTCTGGGCTTCTCTAGCCACCTCATCTTCTGCTCATCCTCTCGCGCACTCTAAAGAGAGCTCAGGTGAGAAATTGCAAACGTCCAGCAATTGCTCAGAGATGAAAAGTGCCAGCACTGAAAGCTGTTGCTAGCCAGCACCCTTCCTTGGAAGTGCTTTCACAGGCGCAGTAACACTGGGGCTTTGCGCTTCTCTAGCCATCAAACGTCATGGTCATTCTCTTTCCATCTCGTAGACACGAGCTCAGAAATTGCAAACGTCCAGCAATTGCTCCGAGATGAAAAGTGCCAGCACTGAAAGCTGTTGCTAGCCAGCACCCTTCCTTGGAAGCGCTTTTGTAGGCCTAAGAACACTGGGGCTCTGGGCTTCTCTAGCCACCTCATCTTCTGCTCATCCTCTCGCACACTCTAAAGAGAGCTCAGGTGAGAAATTGCAAACGTCCAGCAATTGCTCAGAGATGAAAAGTGCCAGCACTGAAAGCTCTTGCTAGCCAGCACCCTTCCTTGGAAGTGCTTTCACAGGCGCAGTAACACTGAAGCTTTGCGCTTGTCTAGCCATCAAACGTCATGGTCATTCTCTTTCCATCTCGTAGACACGAGCTGAGAAATTGCAAACGTCGAGCAATTGCTCCGAGATGAAAAGTGCCAGCACTGAAAGCTCTTGCTAGCCAGCACCCTTCCTTGGAAGCGCTTTTGTAGGCCTAAGAACACTGGGGCTCTGGGCTTCTCTAGCCACCTAATCTTCTGCTCATCCTCTCGCGCACTCTAAAGAGAGCTCAGGTGAGAAATTGCAAAGGTCGAGCAATTGCTCAGAGATGAAAAGTGCCAGCACTGAAAGCTGTTGCTAGCCAGCACCCTTCCTTGGAAGCGCTTTCACAGGCGCAGCAACACTGGGGCTTTGCGCTTCTCTAGCCACCAAACGTCACGGTCCTTCTCTTTCCGTCGGTAGACACGAGCTGAGAAATTGCAAACGTCGAGCAATTGCTCAGAGATGAAAAGTGCCAGCACTGAAAGCTGTTGCTAGCCAGCACCCTTCCTTGGAAGCGCTTTCACAGGCGCAGCAACACTGGGGCTTTGCGCTTCTCTAGCCACCAAACGTCACGGTCATTCTCTTTCCGTCTCGTAGACACGAGCTGAGAAATTGCAAACGTCCAGCAATTGCTCAGAGATGAAAAGTGCCAGCACTGGAAGCTCTTGCTAGCCAGCAGCCTTCCTTGGAAGCGCTTTTGTAGGCCTAAGAACACTGGGGCTCTGGGCTTCTCTAGCCACCTCATCTTCTGCTCATCCTCTCGCGCACTCTAAAGAGAGCTCAGGTGAGAAATTGCAAACGTCGAGCAATTGCTCAGAGATGAAAAGTGCCAGCACTGAAAGCTCTTGCTAGCCAGCACCCTTCCTTGGAAGTGCTTTCACAGGCGCAGTAACACTGGGGCTTTGCGCTTCTCTAGCCATCAAACGTCATGGTCATTCTCTTTCCATCTCGTAGACACGAGCTGAGAAATTGCAAACGTCGAGCAATTGCTCAGAGATGAAAAGTGCCAGCACTGAAAGCTGTTGCTAGCCAGCACCCTTCCTTGGAAGCGCTTTTGTAGGCCTAAGAACACTGGGGCTCTGGGCTTCTCTAGCCACCTCATCTTCTGCTCATCCTCTCGCGCACTCTAAAGAGAGCTCAGGTGAGAAATTGCAAACGTCGAGCAATTGCTCAGAGATGAAAAGTGCCAGCACTGAAAGCTGTTGCTAGCCAGCACCCTTCCTTGGAAGCGCTTTCACAGGCGCAGCAACACTGGGGCTTTGCGCTTCTATACGCACCAAACGTCACGGTCCTTCTCTTTCCGTCTCGTAGACACGAGCTGAGAAATTGCAAACGTCGAGCAATTGCTCAGAGATGAAAAGTGCCAGCACTGAAAGCTGTTGCTAGCCAGCACCCTTCCTTGGAAGCGCTTTCACAGGCGCAGCAACACTGGGGCTTTGCGCTTCTATACGCACCAAATGTCACGGTCCTTCTCTTTCCGTCTTGTAGACACGAGCTGAGAAATTGCAAACGTCGAGCAATTGCTCAGAGATGAAAAGTGCCAGCACTGAAAGCTCTTGCTAGCCAGCACCCTTCCTTGGAAGCGCTTTCACAGGCGCAGCAACACTGGGGCTTTGCGCTTCTCTAGCCACGAAGCGTCACGGTCCTTCTCTTTCCGTCTCATAGACACGAGCTGAGAAATTGCAAACGTCGAGCAATTGCTCCGAGATGAAAAGTGCCAGCACTGAAAGCTCTTGCTAGCCAGCACCCTTCCTTGGAAGCGCTTTCACAGGCGCAGCAACACTGGGGCTTTGCGCTTCTCTACCCACCAAACGTCACGGTCCTTCTCTTTCCGTCTCGTAGACACGAGCTGAGAAATTGCAAACGTCGAGCAATTGCTCAGAGATGAAAAGTGCCAGCACTGAAAGCTGTTGCTAGCCAGCACCCTTCCTTGGAAGCGCTTTTGTAGGCCTAAGAACACTGGGGCTCTGGGCTTCTCTAGCCACCTCATCTTCTGCTCATCCTCTCGCGCACTCTAAAGAGAGCTCAGGTGAGAAATTGCAAACGTCCAGCAATTGCTCAGAGATGAAAAGTGCCAGCACTGAAAGCTCTTGCTAGCCAGCACCCTTCCTTGGAAGCGCTTTCACAGGCGCAGCAACACTGGGGCTTTGCGCTTCTATACGCACAAAACGTCACGGTCATTCTCTTTCCGTCTCGTAGACACGAGCTGAGAAATTGCAAACGTCGAGCAATTGCTCAGAGATGAAAAGTGCCAGCACTGAAAGCTGTTGCTAGCCAGCACCCTTCCTTGGAAGCGCTTTTGTAGGCCTAAGAACACTGGGGCTCTGGGCTTCTCTAGCCACCTCATCTTCTGCTCATCCTCTCGCGCACTCTAAAGAGAGCTCAGGTGAGAAATTGCAAACGTCCAGCAATTGCTCAGAGATGAAAAGTGCCAGCACTGAAAGCTCTTGCTAGCCAGCACCCTTCCTTGGAAGCGCTTTCACAGGCGCAGCAACACTGGGGCTTTGCGCTTCTATACGCACCAAACGTCACGGTCCTTCTCTTTCCGTCTCCTAGACACGAGCTGAGAAATTGCAAACGTCGAGCAATTGCTCAGAGATGAAAAGTGCCAGCACTGAAAGCTGTTGCTAGCCAGCACCCTTCCTTGGAAGCGCTTTCACAGGCGCAGTAACACTGGGGCTTTGCGCTTCTATACGCACCAAATGTCACGGTCCTTCTCCTTCCGTCTCGTAGACACGAGCTGAGAAATTGCAAACGTCGAGCAATTGCTCAGAGATGAAAAGTGCCAGCACTGAAAGCTGTTGCTAGCCAGCACCCTTCCTTGGAAGCGCTTTCACAGGCGCAGCAACACTGGGGCTTTGCGCTTCTCTAGCCACCAAGCGTCACGGTCATTCTCTTTCCATCTCGTAGACACGAGCTGAGAAATTGCAAACGTCGAGCAATTGCTCAGAGATGAAAAGTGCCAGCACTGAAAGCTGTTGCTAGCCAGCACCCTTCCTTGGAAGCGCTTTTGTAGGCCTAAGAACACTGGGGCTCTGGGCTTCTCTAGCCACCTCATCTTCTGCTCATCCTCTCGCGCACCCTAAAGAGAGCTCAGGTGAGAAATTGCAAACGTCGAGCAATTGCTCAGAGATGAAAAGTGCCAGCACTGAAAGCTCTTGCTAGCCAGCTCCCTTCCTTGGAAGCGCTTTCACAGGCGCAGTAACACTGGGGCTTTGCGCTTCTCTAGCCACCAAACGTCACGGTCCTTCTCTTTCCGTCGGTAGACACGAGCTGAGAAATTGCAAACGTCGAGCAATTGCTCAGAGATGAAAAGTGCCAGCACTGAAAGCTGTTGCTAGCCAGCACCCTTCCTTGGAAGCGCTTTTGTACGCCTAAGAACACTGGGGCTCTGGGCTTCTCTAGCCACCTCATCTTCTGCTCATCCTCTCGCGCACTCTAAAGAGAGCTCAGGTGAGAAATTGCAAACGTCCAGCAATTGCTCAGAGATGAAAAGTGCCAGCACTGAAAGCTCTTGCTAGCCAGCACCCTTCCTTGGAAGCGCTTTCACAGGCGCAGCAACACTGGGGCTTTGCGCTTCTATACGCACCAAACGTCACGGTCCTTCTCTTTCCATCTCGTAGACACGAGCTGAGAAATTGCAAACGTCCAGCAATTGCTCAGAGATGAAAAGTGCCAGCACTGAAAGCTCTTGCTAGCCAGCACCCTTCCTTGGAAGCGCTTTTGTACGCCTAAGAACACTGGGGCTCTGGGCTTCTCTAGCCACCTCATCTTCTGCTCATCCTCTCGCGCACTCTAAAGAGAGCTCAGGTGAGAAATTGCAAACGTCCAGCAATTGCTCAGAGATGAAAAGTGCCAGCACTGAAAGCTCTTGCTAGCCAGCACCCTTCCTTGGAAGTGCTTTCACAGGCGCAGTAACACTGGAGCTTTGCACTTGTCTAGCCATCAGAAGTCATGGTCATTCTCTTTCCATCTCGTAGACACGAGCTGAGAAATTGCAAACGTCCAGCAATTGCTCAGAGATGAAAAGTGCCAGCACTGAAAGCTCTTGCTAGCCAGCACCCTTCCTTGGAAGTGCTTTCACAGGAGCGGCAACACTGGGGCTTTGCGCTTCTCTAGCCACCAAACGTCACGGTCATTCTCTTTCCGTCGGTAGACACGAGCTGAGAAATTGCAAACGTCGAGCAATTGCTCAGAGATGAAAAGTGCCAGCACTGAAAGCTCTTGCTAGCCAGCACCCTTCCTTGGAAGTGCTTTCACAGGCGCAGCAACACTTGGGCTTTGCGCTTCTATACGCACCAAACGTCACGGTCATTCTCTTTCCGTCTCGTAGACACGAGCTGAGAAATTGCAAACGTCCAGCAATTGCTCAGAGATGAAAAGTGCCAGCACTGAAAGCTGTTGCTAGCCAGCACCCTTCCTTGGAAGCGCTTTTGTAGGCCTAAGAACACTGGGGCTCTGGGCTTCTCTAGCCACCTCATCTTCTGCTCATCCTCTCGCGCACTCTAAAGAGAGCTCAGGTGAGAAATTGCAAACGTCGAGCAATTGCTCAGAGATGAAAAGTGCCAGCACTGAAAGCTCTTGCTAGCCAGCACCCTTCCTTGGAAGCGCTTTCACAGGCGCAGTAACACTGGGGCTTTGCGCTTCTCTACCCACCAAACGTCACGGTCCTTCTCTTTCCGTCGGTAGACACGAGCTGAGAAATTGCAAACGTCGAGCAATTGCTCAGAGATGAAAAGTGCCAGCACTGAAAGCTGTTGCTAGCCAGCACCCTTCCTTGGAAGCGCTTTCACAGGCGCAGCAACACTGGGGCTTTGCGCTTCTATACGCACCAAACGTCACGGTCCTTCTCTTTCCGTCTCGTAGACACGAGCTGAGAAATTGCAAACGTCGAGCAATTGCTCAGAGATGAAAAGTGCCAGCACTGAAAGCTGTTGCTAGCCAGCACCCTTCCTTGGAAGCGCTTTCACAGGCGCAGAAACACTGGGGCTTTGCGCTTCTCTAGCCACCAAGCGTCACGGTCCTTCTCTTTCCGTCTCGTAGACACGAGCTGAGAAATTGCAAACGTCGAGCAATTGCTCAGAGATGAAAAGTGTCAGCACTGAAAGCTGTTGCTAGCCAGCACCCTTCCTTGGAAGCGCTTTCACAGGCGCAGCAACACTTGGGCTTTGCGCTTCTATACGCACCAAACGTCACGGTCATTCTCTTTCCGTCTCGTAGACACGAGCTGAGAAATTGCAAACGTCCAGCAATTGCTCCGAGAAGAAAAGTGCCAGCACTGAAAGCTGTTGCTAGCCAGCACCCTTCCTTGGAAGCGCTTTTGTAGGCCTAAGAACACTGGGGCTCTGGGCTTCTCTAGCCACCTCATCTTCTGCTCATCCTCTCGCGCACTCTAAAGAGAGCTCAGGTGAGAAATTGCAAACGTCCAGCAATTGCTCAGAGATGAAAAGTGCCAGCACTGAAAGCTCTTGCTAGCCAGCACCCTTCCTTGGAAGCGCTTTCACAGGCGCAGCAACACTGGGGCTTTGCGCTTCTATACGCACCAAACGTCACGGTCCTTCTCTTTCCGTCTCCTAGACACGAGCTGAGAAATTGCAAACGTCGAGCAATTGCTCAGAGATGAAAAGTGCCAGCACTGAAAGCTGTTGCTAGCCAGCACCCTTCCTTGGAAGCGCTTTCACAGGCGCAGTAACACTGGGGCTTTGCGCTTCTATACGCACCAGATGTCACGGTCCTTCTCTTTCCTTCTTGTAGACACGAGCTGAGAAATTGCAAACGTCGAGCAATTGCTCAGAGATGAAAAGTGCCAGCACTGAAAGCTGTTGCTAGCCAGCACCCTTCCTTGGAAGCGCTTTCACAGGCGCAGAAACACTGGGGCTTTGCGCTTCTCTAGCCACCAAGCGTCACGGTCCTTCTCTTTCCGTCTCGTAGACACGAGCTGAGAAATTGCAAACGTCGAGCAATTGCTCAGAGATGAAAAGTGCCAGCACTGAAAGCTCTTGCTAGCCAGCACCCTTCCTTGGAAGCGCTTTTGTAGGCCTAAGAACACTGGGGCTCTGGGCTTCTCTAGCCACCTAATCTTCTGCTCATCCTCTCGCGCACTCTAAAGAGAGTTCAGGTGAGAAATTGCAAACGTCCAGCAATTGCTCAGAGATGAAAAGTGCCAGCACTGAAAGCTCTTGCTAGCCAGCCCCCTTCCTTGGAAGCGCTTTTGTATGCTTAAGAACACTGGGGCTCTGGGCTTCTCTAGCCACCTCATCTTCTGCTCATCCTCTCGCGCACTCTAAAGAGAGCTCAGGTGAGAAATTGCAAACGTCGAGCAATTGCTCAGAGATGAAAAGTGCCAGCACTGAAAGCTCTTGCTAGCCAGCACCCTTCCTTGGAAGCGCTTTCACAGGCGCAGTAACACTGGGGCTTTGCGCTTCTCTAGCCATCAAACGTCATGGTCATTCTCTTTCCATCTCGTAGACATGAGCTGAGAAATTGCAAACGTCCAGCAATTGCTCCGAGATGAAAAGTGCCAGCACTGAAAGCTGTTGCTAGCCAGCACCCTTCCTTGGAAGCGCTTTTGTACGCCTAAGAACACTGGGGCTCTGGGCTTCTCTAGCCACCTCATCTTCTGCTCATCCTCTCGCGCACTCTAAAGAGAGCTCAGGTGAGAAATTGCAAACGTCCAGCAATTGCTCAGAGATGAAAAGTGCCAGCACTGAAAGCTGTTGCTAGCCAGCACCCTTCCTTGGAAGTGCTTTCACAGGCGCAGTAACACTGGGGCTTTGCGCTTCTCTAGCCATCAAACGTCATGGTCATTCTCTTTCCATCTCGTAGACACGAGCTCAGAAATTGCAAACGTCCAGCAATTGCTCCGAGATGAAAAGTGCCAGCACTGAAAGCTGTTGCTAGCCAGCACCCTTCCTTGGAAGCGCTTTTGTAGGCCTAAGAACACTGGGGCTCTGGGCTTCTCTAGCCACCTCATCTTCTGCTCATCCTCTCGCGCACTCTAAAGAGAGCTCAGGTGAGAAATTGCAAACGTCCAGCAATTGCTCAGAGATGAAAAGTGCCAGCACTGAAAGCTCTTGCTAGCCAGCACCCTTCCTTGGAAGTGCTTTCACAGGCGCAGTAACACTGGAGCTTTGCGCTTGTCTAGCCATCAAACGTCATGGTCATTCTCTTTCCATCTCGTAGACACGAGCTGAGAAATTGCAAACGTCCAGCAATTGCTCAGAGATGAAAAGTGCCAGCACTGAAAGCTGTTGCTAGCCAGCACCCTTCCTTGGAAGCGCTTTTGTAGGCCTAAGAACACTGGGGCTCTGGGCTTCTCTAGCCACCTCATCTTCTGCTCATCCTCTCGCGCACTCTAAAGAGAGCTCAGGTGAGAAATTGCAAACGTCCAGCAATTGCTCAGAGATGAAAAGTGCCAGCACTGAAAGCTGTTGCTAGCCAGCACCCTTCCTTGGAAGCGCTTTCACAGGAGCAGCAACACTGGGGCTTTGCGCTTCTCTAGCCACCAAACGTCACGGTCCTTCTCTTTCCGTCGGTAGACACGAGCTGAGAAATTGCAAACGTCGAGCAATTGCTCAGAGATGAAAAGTGCCAGCACTGAAAGCTGTTGCTAGCCAGCACCCTTCCTTGGAAGCGCTTTCACAGGCGCAGCAACACTGGGGCTTTGCGCTTCTCTAGCCACCAAACGTCACGGTCATTCTCTTTCCGTCTCGTAGACACGAGCTGAGAAATTGCAAACGTCGAGCAATTGCTCAGAGAAGAAAAGTGCCAGCACTGAAAGCTCTTGCTAGCCAGCAGCCTTCCTTGGAAGCGCTTTTGTAGGCCTAAGAACACTGGGGCTCTGGGCTTCTCTAGCCACCTCATCTTCTGCTCATCCTCTCGCGCACTCTAAAGAGAGCTCAGGTGAGAAATTGCAAACGTCGAGCAATTGCTCAGAGATGAAAAGTGCCAGCACTGAAAGCTCTTGCTAGCCAGCACCCTTCCTTGGAAGTGCTTTCACAGGCACAGTAACACTGGGGCTTTGCGCTTCTCTAGCCATCAAACGTCATGGTCATTCTCTTTCCATCTCGTAGACACGAGCTGAGAAATTGCAAACGTCGAGCAATTGCTCAGAGATGAAAAGTGCCAGCACTGAAAGCTGTTGCTAGCCAGCCCCCTTCCTTGGAAGCGCTTTTGTAGGCCTAAGAACACTGGGGCTCTGGGCTTCTCTAGCCACCTAATCTTCTGCTCATCCTCTCGCGCACTCTAAAGAGAGCTCAGGTGAGAAATTGCAAACGTCGAGCAATTGCTCAGAGATGAAAAGTGCCAGCACTGAAAGCTCTTGCTAGCCAGCACCCTTCCTTGGAAGCGCTTTCACAGGCGCAGCAACACTGGGGCTTTGCGCTTCTATACGCACCAAGCGTCACGGTCCTTCTCTTTCCGTCTCGTAGACACGAGCTGAGAAATTGCAAACGTCGAGCAATTGCTCAGAGATGAAAAGTGCCAGCACTGAAAGCTCTTGCTAGCCAGCACCCTTCCTTGGAAGCGCTTTCACAGGCGCAGCAACACTGGGGCTTTGCGCTTCTCTACCCACCAAACGTCACGGTCCTTCTCTTTCCGTCTCGTAGACACGAGCTGAGAAATTGCAAACGTCGAGCAATTGCTCAGAGATGAAAAGTGCCAGCACTGAAAGCTGTTGCTAGCCAGCACCCTTCCTTGGAAGCGCTTTTGTAGGCCTAAGAACACTGGGGCTCTGGGCTTCTCTAGCCACCTCATCTTCTGCTCATCCTCTCGCGCACTCTAAAGAGAGCTCAGGTGAGAAATTGCAAACGTCCAGCAATTGCTCAGAGATGAAAAGTGCCAGCACTGAAAGCTGTTGCTAGCCAGCACCCTTCCTTGGAAGCGCTTTCACAGGCGCAGCAACACTTGGGCTTTGCGCTTCTATACGCACCAAACGTCACGGTCATTCTCTTTCCGTCTCGTAGACACGAGCTGAGAAATTGCAAACGTCCAGCAATTGCTCCGAGAAGAAAAGTGCCAGCACTGAAAGCTGTTGCTAGCCAGCACCCTTCCTTGGAAGCGCTTTTGTAGGCCTAAGAACACTGGGGCTCTGGGCTTCTCTAGCCACCTCATCTTCTGCTCATCCTCTCGCGCACTCTAAAGAGAGCTCAGGTGAGAAATTGCAAACGTCCAGCAATTGCTCAGAGATGAAAAGTGCCAGCACTGAAAGCTCTTGCTAGCCAGCACCCTTCCTTGGAAGCGCTTTCACAGGCGCAGTAACACTGGGGCTTTGCGCTTCTATACGCACCAAACGTCACGGTCCTTCTCTTTCCGTCTCCTAGACACGAGCTGAGAAATTGCAAACGTCGAGCAATTGCTCAGAGATGAAAAGTGCCAGCACTGAAAGCTGTTGCTAGCCAGCACCCTTCCTTGGAAGCGCTTTCACAGGCGCAGTAACACTGGGGCTTTGCGCTTCTATACGCACCAAATGTCACGGTCCTTCTCTTTCCTTCTCCTAGACACGAGCTGAGAAATTGCAAACGTCGAGCAATTGCTCAGAGATGAAAAGTGCCAGCACTGAAAGCTCTTGCTAGCCAGCACCCTTCCTTGGAAGCGCTTTCACAGGCGCAGAAACACTGGGGCTTTGCGCTTCTCTAGCCACCAAGCGTCACGGTCCTTCTCTTTCCGTCTCGCAGACACGAGCTGAGAAATTGCAAACGTCGAGCAATTGCTCAGAGATGAAAAGTGCCAGCACTGAAAGCTCTTGCTAGCCAGCACCCTTCCTTGGAAGCGCTTTCACAGGAGCAGCAACACTGGGGCTTTGCGCTTCTCTAGCCACCAAACGTCACGGTCATTCTCTTTCCATCTCGTAGACACGAGCTGAGAAATTGCAAACGTCGAGCAATTGCTCAGAGATGAAAAGTGCCAGCACTGAAAGCTGTTGCTAGCCAGCACCCTTCCTTGGAAGCGCTTTTGTAGGCCTAAGAGCACTGGGGCTCTGGGCTTCTCTAGCCACCTCATCTTCTGCTCATCCTCTCGCGCACTCTAAAGAGAGCTCAGGTGAGAAATTGCAAACGTCGAGCAATTGCTCAGAGATGAAAAGTGCCAGCACTGAAAGCTCTTGCTAGCCAGCTCCCTTCCTTGGAAGCGCTTTCACAGGCGCAGTAACACTGGGGCTTTGCGCTTCTCTAGCCACCAAACGTCACGGTCCTTCTCTTTCCGTCTCCTAGACACGAGCTGAGAAATTGCAAACGTCGAGCAATTGCTCAGAGATGAAAAGTGCCAGCACTGAAAGCTGTTGCTAGCCAGCACCCTTCCTTGGAAGCGCTTTTGTACGCCTAAGAACACTGGGGCTCTGGGCTTCTCTAGCCACCTCATCTTCTGCTCATCCTCTCGCGCACTCTAAAGAGAGCTCAGGTGAGAAATTGCAAACGTCCAGCAATTGCTCAGAGATGAAAAGTGCCAGCACTGAAAGCTCTTGCTAGCCAGCACCCTTCCTTGGAAGCGCTTTCACAGGCGCAGCAACACTGGGGCTTTGCGCTTCTATACGCACCAAACGTCACGGTCCTTCTCTTTCCGTCTCGTAGACACGAGCTGAGAAATTGCAAACGTCGAGCAATTGCTCAGAGATGAAAAGTGCCAGCACTGAAAGCTGTTGCTAGCCAGCACCCTTCCTTGGAAGCGCTTTTGTACGCCTAAGAACACTGGGGCTCTGGGCTTCTCTAGCCACCTCATCTTCTGCTCATCCTCTCGCGCACTCTAAAGAGAGCTCAGGTGAGAAATTGCAAACGTCGAGCAATTGCTCAGAGATGAAAAGTGCCAGCACTGAAAGCTCTTGCTAGCCAGCACCCTTCCTTGGAAGTGCTTTCACAGGCGCAGTAACACTGGGGCTTTGCGCTTGTCTAGCCATCAAAAGTCATGGTCATTCTCTTTCCATCTCGTAGACACGAGCTGAGAAATTGCAAACGTCCAGCAATTGCTCAGAGATGAAAAGTGCCAGCACTGAAAGCTGTTGCTAGCCAGCACCCTTCCTTGGAAGTGCTTTCACAGGAGCAGCAACACTGGGGCTTTGCGCTTCTCTAGCCACCAAACATCACGGTCATTCTCTTTCCGTCGGTAGACACGAGCTGAGAAATTGCAAACGTCGAGCAATTGCTCAGAGATGAAAAGTGCCAGCACTGAAAGCTGTTGCTAGCCAGCACCCTTCCTTGGAAGCGCTTTTGTACGCCTAAGAACACTGGGGCTCTGGGCTTCTCTAGCCACCTCATCTTCTGCTCATCCTCTCGCGCACTCTAAAGAGAGCTCAGGTGAGAAATTGCAAACGTCCAGCAATTGCTCAGAGATGAAAAGTGCCAGCACTGAAAGCTGTTGCTAGCCAGCACCCTTCCTTGGAAGCGCTTTCACAGGCGCAGTAACACTGGGGCTTTGCGCTTCTCTACCCACCAAACGTCACGGTCCTTCTCTTTCCGTCGGTAGACACGAGCTGAGAAATTGCAAACGTCGAGCAATTGCTCAGAGATGAAAAGTGCCAGCACTGAAAGCTGTTGCTAGCCAGCACCCTTCCTTGGAAGCGCTTTCACAGGCGCAGCAACACTGGGGCTTTGCGCTTCTATACGCACCAAACGTCACGGTCCTTCTCTTTCCGTCTCGTAGACACGAGCTGAGAAATTGCAAACGTCGAGCAATTGCTCAGAGATGAAAAGTGCCAGCACTGAAAGCTCTTGCTAGCCAGCACCCTTCCTTGGAAGCGCTTTCACAGGCGCAGCAACACTGGGGCTTTGCGCTTCTATACGCACCAAACGTCACGGTCCTTCTCTTTCCGTCTCGTAGACACGAGCTGAGAAATTGCAAACGTCGAGCAATTGCTCAGAGATGAAAAGTGTCAGCACTGAAAGCTGTTGCTAGCCAGCAGCCTTCCTTGGAAGCGCTTTCACAGGCGCAGCAACACTTGGGCTTTGCGCTTCTATACGCACCAAACGTCACGGTCCTTCTCTTTCCGTCTCGTAGACACGAGCTGAGAAATTGCAATCGTCCAGCAATTGCTCCGAGAAGAAAAGTGCCAGCACTGAAAGCTGTTGCTAGCCAGCACCCTTCCTTGGAAGCGCTTTTGTAGGCCTAAGAACACTGGGGCTCTGGGCTTCTCTAGCCACCTCATCTTCTGCTCATCCTCTCGCGCACTCTAAAGAGAGCTCAGGTGAGAAATTGCAAACGTCCAGCAATTGCTCAGAGATGAAAAGTGCCAGCACTGAAAGCTCTTGCTAGCCAGCACCCTTCCTTGGAAGCGCTTTCACAGGCGCAGCAACACTGGGGCTTTGCGCTTCTATACGCACCAAACGTCACGGTCCTTCTCTTTCCGTCTCGTAGACACGAGCTGAGAAATTGCAAACGTCGAGCAATTGCTCAGAGATGAAAAGTGCCAGCACTGAAAGCTGTTGCTAGCCAGCACCCTTCCTTGGAAGCGCTTTCACAGGCGCAGCAACACTGGGGCTTTGCGCTTCTATACGCACCAAATCTCACGGTCCTTCTCTTTCCGTCTTGTAGACACGAGCTGAGAAATTGCAAACGTCGAGCAATTGCTCAGAGATGAAAAGTGCCAGCACTGAAAGCTCTTGCTAGCCAGCACCCTTCCTTGGAAGCGCTTTCACAGGCGCAGAAACACTGGGGCTTTGCGCTTCTCTAGCCACCAAGCGTCACGGTCCTTCTCTTTCCGTCTCATAGACACGAGCTGAGAAATTGCAAACGTCGAGCAATTGCTCAGAGATGAAAAGTGCCAGCACTGAAAGCTCTTGCTAGCCAGCACCCTTCCTTGGAAGCGCTTTCACAGGCGCAGCAACACTGGGGCTTTGCGCTTCTCTACCCACCAAACGTCACGGTCCTTCTCTTTCCGTCTCGTAGACACGAGCTGAGAAATTGCAAACGTCGAGCAATTGCTCAGAGATGAAAAGTGCCAGCACTGAAAGCTGTTGCTAGCCAGCACCCTTCCTTGGAAGCGCTTTTGTAGGCCTAAGAACACTGGGGCTCTGGGCTTCTCTAGCCACCTCATCTTCTGCTCATCCTCTCGCGCACTCTAAAGAGAGCTCAGGTGAGAAATTGCAAACGTCGAGCAATTGCTCAGAGATGAAAAGTGCCAGCACTGAAAGCTGTTGCTAGCCAGCACCCTTCCTTGGAAGCGCTTTCACAGGCGCAGCAACACTGGGGCTTTGCGCTTCTCTAGCCACCAAGCGTCACGGTCCTTCTCTTTCCGTCTCGTAGACATGAGCTGAGAAATTGGAAACGTCGAGCAATTGCTCAGAGATGAAAAGTGCCAGCACTGAAAGCTCTTGCTAGCCAGCACCCTTCCTTGGAAGCGCTTTCACAGGAGCAGCAACACTGGGGCTTTGCGCTTCTCTAGCCACCAAACGTCACGGTCATTCTCTTTCCATCTCGTAGACACGAGCTGAGAAATTGCAAACGTCGAGCAATTGCTCAGAGATGAAAAGTGCCAGCACTGAAAGCTGTTGCTAGCCAGCACCCTTCCTTGGAAGCGCTTTTGTAGGCCTAAGAACACTGGGGCTCTGGGCTTCTCTAGCCACCTCATCTTCTGCTCATCCTCTCGCGCACTCTAAAGAGAGCTCAGGTGAGAAATTGCAAACGTCGAGCAATTGCTCAGAGATGAAAAGTGCCAGCACTGAAAGCTCTTGCTAGCCAGCTCCCTTCCTTGGAAGCGCTTTCACAGGCGCAGCAACACTGGGGCTTTGCGCTTCTCTAGCCACCAAACGTCACGGTCCTTCTCTTTCCGTCGGTAGACACGAGCTGAGAAATTGCAAACGTCGAGCAATTGCTCAGAGATGAAAAGTGCCAGCACTGAAAGCTGTTGCTAGCCAGCACCCTTCCTTGGAAGCGCTTTTGTACGCCTAAGAACACTGGGGCTCTGGGCTTCTCTAGCCACCTCATCTTCTGCTCATCCTCTCGCGCACTCTAAAGAGAGCTCAGGTGAGAAATTGCAAACGTCCAGCAATTGCTCAGAGATGAAAAGTGCCAGCACTGAAAGCTCTTGCTAGCCAGCACCCTTCCTTGGAAGCGCTTTCACAGGCGCAGCAACACTGGGGCTTTGCGCTTCTATACGCACCAAACGTCACGGTCCTTCTCTTTCCGTCTCGTAGACACGAGCTGAGAAATTGCAAACGTCGAGCAATTGCTCAGAGATGAAAAGTGCCAGCACTGAAAGCTCTTGCTAGCCAGCACCCTTCCTTGGAAGCGCTTTCACAGGCGCAGCAACACTGGGGCTTTGCGCTTCTATACGCACCAAATCTCACGGTCCTTCTCTTTCCGTCTTGTAGACACGAGCTGAGAAATTGCAAACGTCGAGCAATTGCTCAGAGATGAAAAGTGCCAGCACTGAAAGCTCTTGCTAGCCAGCACCCTTCCTTGGAAGCGCTTTCACAGGCGCAGAAACACTGGGGCTTTGCGCTTCTCTAGCCACCAAGCGTCACGGTCCTTCTCTTTCCGTCTCATAGACACGAGCTGAGAAATTGCAAACGTCGAGCAATTGCTCAGAGATGAAAAGTGCCAGCACTGAAAGCTCTTGCTAGCCAGCACCCTTCCTTGGAAGCGCTTTCACAGGCGCAGCAACACTGGGGCTTTGCGCTTCTCTACCCACCAAACGTCACGGTCCTTCTCTTTCCGTCTCGTAGACACGAGCTGAGAAATTGCAAACGTCGAGCAATTGCTCAGAGATGAAAAGTGCCAGCACTGAAAGCTGTTGCTAGCCAGCACCCTTCCTTGGAAGCGCTTTTGTAGGCCTAAGAACACTGGGGCTCTGGGCTTCTCTAGCCACCTCATCTTCTGCTCATCCTCTCGCGCACTCTAAAGAGAGCTCAGGTGAGAAATTGCAAACGTCGAGCAATTGCTCAGAGATGAAAAGTGCCAGCACTGAAAGCTGTTGCTAGCCAGCACCCTTCCTTGGAAGCGCTTTCACAGGCGCAGCAACACTGGGGCTTTGCGCTTCTCTAGCCACCAAGCGTCACGGTCCTTCTCTTTCCGTCTCGTAGACACGAGCTGAGAAATTGCAAACGTCGAGCAATTGCTCAGAGATGAAAAGTGCCAGCACTGAAAGCTCTTGCTAGCCAGCACCCTTCCTTGGAAGCGCTTTCACAGGAGCAGCAACACTGGGGCTTTGCGCTTCTCTAGCCACCAAACGTCACGGTCATTCTCTTTCCATCTCGTAGACACGAGCTGAGAAATTGCAAACGTCGAGCAATTGCTCAGAGATGAAAAGTGCCAGCACTGAAAGCTGTTGCTAGCCAGCACCCTTCCTTGGAAGCGCTTTTGTAGGCCTAAGAACACTGGGGCTCTGGGCTTCTCTAGCCACCTCATCTTCTGCTCATCCTCTCGCGCACTCTAAAGAGAGCTCAGGTGAGAAATTGCAAACGTCGAGCAATTGCTCAGAGATGAAAAGTGCCAGCACTGAAAGCTCTTGCTAGCCAGCTCCCTTCCTTGGAAGCGCTTTCACAGGCGCAGCAACACTGGGGCTTTGCGCTTCTCTAGCCACCAAACGTCACGGTCCTTCTCTTTCCGTCGGTAGACACGAGCTGAGAAATTGCAAACGTCGAGCAATTGCTCAGAGATGAAAAGTGCCAGCACTGAAAGCTGTTGCTAGCCAGCACCCTTCCTTGGAAGCGCTTTTGTACGCCTAAGAACACTGGGGCTCTGGGCTTCTCTAGCCACCTCATCTTCTGCTCATCCTCTCGCGCACTCTAAAGAGAGCTCAGGTGAGAAATTGCAAACGTCCAGCAATTGCTCAGAGATGAAAAGTGCCAGCACTGAAAGCTCTTGCTAGCCAGCACCCTTCCTTGGAAGCGCTTTCACAGGCGCAGCAACACTGGGGCTTTGCGCTTCTATACGCACCAAACGTCACGGTCCTTCTCTTTCCGTCTCGTAGACACGAGCTGAGAAATTGCAAACGTCGAGCAATTGCTCAGAGATGAAAAGTGCCAGCACTGAAAGCTGTTGCTAGCCAGCACCCTTCCTTGGAAGCGCTTTTGTACGCCTAAGAACACTGGGGCTCTGGGCTTCTCTAGCCACCTCATCTTCTGCTCATCCTCTCGCGCACTCTAAAGAGAGCTCAGGTGAGAAATTGCAAACGTCGAGCAATTGCTCAGAGATGAAAAGTGCCAGCACTGAAAGCTCTTGCTAGCGAGCACCCTTCCTTGGAAGTGCTTTCACAGGCGCAGTAACACTGGAGCTTTGCACTTGTCTAGCCATCAAAAGTCATGGTCATTCTCTTTCCATCTCGTAGACACGAGCTGAGAAATTGCAAACGTCGAGCAATTGCTCAGAGATGAAAAGTGCCAGCACTGAAAGCTGTTGCTAGCCAGCACCCTTCCTTGGAAGTGCTTTCACAGGAGCAGCAACACTGGGGCTTTGCGCTTCTCTAGCCACCAAACGTCACGGTCCTTCTCTTTCCGTCTCCTAGACACGAGCTGAGAAATTGCAAACGTCGAGCAATTGCTCAGAGATGAAAAGTGCCAGCACTGAAAGCTGTTGCTAGCCAGCACCCTTCCTTGGAAGCGCTTTCACAGGCGCAGCAACACTGGGGCTTTGCGCTTCTCTAGCCACCAAACGTCACGGTCATTCTCTTTCCGTCTCGTAGACACGAGCTGAGAAATTGCAAACGTCCAGCAATTGCTCAGAGATGAAAAGTGCCAGCACTGAAAGCTGTTGCTAGCCAGCACCCTTCCTTGGAAGCACTTTTGTAGGCCTAAGAACACTGGGGCTCTGGGCTTCTCTAGCCACCTAATCTTCTGCTCATCCTCTCGCGCACTCTAAAGAGAGCTCAGGTGAGAAATTGCAAACGTCGAGCAATTGCTCAGAGATGAAAAGTGCCAGCACTGAAAGCTGTTGCTAGCCAGCACCCTTCCTTGGAAGCGCTTTCACAGGCGCAGTAACACTGGGGCTTTGCGCTTCTCTACCCACCAAACGTCACGGTCCTTCTCTTTCCGTCGGTAGACACGAGCTGAGAAATTGCAAACGTCGAGCAATTGCTCAGAGATGAAAAGTGCCAGCACTGAAAGCTGTTGCTAGCCAGCACCCTTCCTTGGAAGCGCTTTCACAGGCGCAGCAACACTGGGGCTTTGCGCTTCTATACGCACCAAACGTCACGGTCCTTCTCTTTCCGTCTCGTAGACACGAGCTGAGAAATTGCAAACGTCGAGCAATTGCTCAGAGATGAAAAGTGCCAGCACTGAAAGCTGTTGCTAGCCAGCACCCTTCCTTGGAAGCGCTTTCACAGGAGCAGCAACACTGGGGCTTTGCGCTTCTCTAGCCACCAAGCGTCACGGTCCTTCTCTTTCCGTCTCGTAGACACGAGCTGAGAAATTGCAAACGTCGAGCAATTGCTCAGAGATGAAAAGTGTCAGCACTGAAAGCTGTTGCTAGCCAGCAGCCTTCCTTGGAAGCGCTTTCACAGGCGCAGCAACACTTGGGCTTTGCGCTTCTATATGCACCAAACGTCACGGTCATTCTCTTTCCGTCTCGTAGACACGAGCTGAGAAATTGCAAACGTCCAGCAATTGCTCCGAGAAGAAAAGTGCCAGCACTGAAAGCTGTTGCTAGCCAGCACCCTTCCTTGGAAGCGCTTTTGTAGGCCTAAGAACACTGGGGCTCTGGGCTTCTCTAGCCACCTCATCTTCTGCTCATCCTCTCGCGCACTCTAAAGAGAGCTCAGGTGAGAAATTGCAAACGTCCAGCAATTGCTCAGAGATGAAAAGTGCCAGCACTGAAAGCTCTTGCTAGCCAGCACCCTTCCTTGGAAGCGCTTTCACAGGCGCAGCAACACTGGGGCTTTGCGCTTCTATACGCACCAAACGTCACGGTCCTTCTCTTTCCGTCTCCTAGACACGAGCTGAGAAATTGCAAACGTCGAGCAATTGCTCAGAGATGAAAAGTGCCAGCACTGAAAGCTGTTGCTAGCCAGCACCCTTCCTTGGAAGCGCTTTCACAGGCGCAGTAACACTGGGGCTTTGCGCTTCTATACGCACCAAACGTCACGGTCCTTCTCTTTCCGTCTCGTAGACACGAGCTGAGAAATTGCAAACGTCGAGCAATTGCTCAGAGATGAAAAGTGCCAGCACTGAAAGCTCTTGCTAGCCAGCACCCTTCCTTGGAAGCGCTTTCACAGGTGCAGAAACACTGGGGCTTTGCGCTTCTCTAGCCACCAAGCGTCACGGTCCTTCTCTTTCCGTCTCGCAGACACGAGCTGAGAAATTGCAAACGTCGAGCAATTGCTCAGAGATGAAAAGTGCCAGCACTGAAAGCTGTTGCTAGCCAGCACCCTTCCTTGGAAGCGCTTTCACAGGAGCAGCAACACTGGGGCTTTGCGCTTCTCTAGCCACCAAACGTCACGGTCATTCTCTTTCCATCTCGTAGACACGAGCTGAGAAATTGCAAACGTCGAGCAATTGCTCAGAGATGAAAAGTGCCAGCACTGAAAGCTGTTGCTAGCCAGCACCCTTCCTTGGAAGCGCTTTTGTAGGCCTAAGAACACTGGGGCTCTGGGCTTCTCTAGCCACCTCATCTTCTGCTCATCCTCTCGCGCACTCTAAAGAGAGCTCAGGTGAGAAATTGCAAACGTCGAGCAATTGCTCAGAGATGAAAAGTGCCAGCACTGAAAGCTCTTGCTAGCCAGCTCCCTTCCTTGGAAGCGCTTTCACAGGCGCAGTAACACTGGGGCTTTGCGCTTCTCTAGCCACCAAACGTCACGGTCCTTCTCTTTCCGTCGGTAGACACGAGCTGAGAAATTGCAAACGTCGAGCAATTGCTCAGAGATGAAAAGTGCCAGCACTGAAAGCTGTTGCTAGCCAGCACCCTTCCTTGGAAGCGCTTTTGTACGCCTAAGAACACTGGGGCTCTGGGCTTCTCTAGCCACCTCATCTTCTGCTCATCCTCTCGCGCACTCTAAAGAGAGCTCAGGTGAGAAATTGCAAACGTCCAGCAATTGCTCAGAGATGAAAAGTGCCAGCACTGAAAGCTCTTGCTAGCCAGCACCCTTCCTTGGAAGCGCTTTCACAGGCGCAGCAACACTGGGGCTTTGCGCTTCTATACGCACCAAACGTCACGGTCCTTCTCTTTCCGTCTCGTAGACACGAGCTGAGAAATTGCAAACGTCGAGCAATTGCTCAGAGATGAAAAGTGCCAGCACTGAAAGCTGTTGCTAGCCAGCACCCTTCCTTGGAAGCGCTTTTGTAGGCCTAAGAACACTGGGGCTCTGGGCTTCTCTAGCCACCTCATCTTCTGCTCATCCTCTCGCGCACTCTAAAGAGAGCTCAGGTGAGAAATTGCAAACGTCGAGCAATTGCTCAGAGATGAAAAGTGCCAGCACTGAAAGCTGTTGCTAGCCAGCACCCTTCCTTGGAAGTGCTTTCACAGGCGCAGTAACACTGGGGCTTTGCGCTTGTCTAGCCATCAAAAGTCATGGTCATTCTCTTTCCATCTCGTAGACACGAGCTGAGAAATTGCAAACGTCCAGCAATTGCTCAGAGATGAAAAGTGCCAGCACTGAAAGCTGTTGCTAGCCAGCACCCTTCCTTGGAAGTGCTTTCACAGGAGCAGCAACACTGGGGCTTTGCGCTTCTCTAGCCACCAAACATCACGGTCATTCTCTTTCCGTCGGTAGACACGAGCTGAGAAATTGCAAACGTCGAGCAATTGCTCAGAGATGAAAAGTGCCAGCACTGAAAGCTGTTGCTAGCCAGCACCCTTCCTTGGAAGCGCTTTTGTACGCCTAAGAACACTGGGGCTCTGGGCTTCTCTAGCCACCTCATCTTCTGCTCATCCTCTCGCGCACTCTAAAGAGAGCTCAGGTGAGAAATTGCAAACGTCCAGCAATTGCTCAGAGATGAAAAGTGCCAGCACTGAAAGCTGTTGCTAGCCAGCACCCTTCCTTGGAAGCGCTTTCACAGGCGCAGTAACACTGGGGCTTTGCGCTTCTCTACCCACCAAACGTCACGGTCCTTCTCTTTCCGTCGGTAGACACGAGCTGAGAAATTGCAAACGTCGAGCAATTGCTCAGAGATGAAAAGTGCCAGCACTGAAAGCTGTTGCTAGCCAGCACCCTTCCTTGGAAGCGCTTTCACAGGCGCAGCAACACTGGGGCTTTGCGCTTCTATACGCACCAAACGTCACGGTCCTTCTCTTTCCGTCTCGTAGACACGAGCTGAGAAATTGCAAACGTCGAGCAATTGCTCAGAGATGAAAAGTGCCAGCACTGAAAGCTCTTGCTAGCCAGCACCCTTCCTTGGAAGCGCTTTCACAGGCGCAGAAACACTGGGGCTTTGCGCTTCTCTAGCCACCAAGCGTCACGGTCCTTCTCTTTCCGTCTCGTAGACACGAGCTGAGAAATTGCAAACGTCGAGCAATTGCTCAGAGATGAAAAGTGTCAGCACTGAAAGCTGTTGCTAGCCAGCAGCCTTCCTTGGAAGCGCTTTCACAGGCGCAGCAACACTTGGGCTTTGCGCTTCTATACGCACCAAACGTCACGGTCATTCTCTTTCCGTCTCGTAGACACGAGCTGAGAAATTGCAATCGTCCAGCAATTGCTCCGAGAAGAAAAGTGCCAGCACTGAAAGCTGTTGCTAGCCAGCACCCTTCCTTGGAAGCGCTTTTGTAGGCCTAAGAACACTGGGGCTCTGGGCTTCTCTAGCCACCTCATCTTCTGCTCATCCTCTCGCGCACTCTAAAGAGAGCTCAGGTGAGAAATTGCAAACGTCCAGCAATTGCTCAGAGATGAAAAGTGCCAGCACTGAAAGCTCTTGCTAGCCAGCACCCTTCCTTGGAAGCGCTTTCACAGGCGCAGCAACACTGGGGCTTTGCGCTTCTATACGCACCAAACGTCACGGTCCTTCTCTTTCCGTCTCGTAGACACGAGCTGAGAAATTGCAAACGTCGAGCAATTGCTCAGAGATGAAAAGTGCCAGCACTGAAAGCTCTTGCTAGCCAGCACCCTTCCTTGGAAGCGCTTTCACAGGCGCAGCAACACTGGGGCTTTGCGCTTCTATACGCACCAAATCTCACGGTCCTTCTCTTTCCGTCTTGTAGACACGAGCTGAGAAATTGCAAACGTCGAGCAATTGCTCAGAGATGAAAAGTGCCAGCACTGAAAGCTGTTGCTAGCCAGCACCCTTCCTTGGAAGCGCTTTCACAGGCGCAGAAACACTGGGGCTTTGCGCTTCTCTAGCCACCAAGCGTCACGGTCCTTCTCTTTCCGTCTCATACACACGAGCTGAGAAATTGCAAACGTCGAGCAATTGCTCAGAGATGAAAAGTGCCAGCACTGAAAGCTCTTGCTAGCCAGCACCCTTCCTTGGAAGCGCTTTCACAGGCGCAGCAACACTGGGGCTTTGCGCTTCTCTACCCACCAAACGTCACGGTCCTTCTCTTTCCGTCTCGTAGACACGAGCTGAGAAATTGCAAACGTCGAGCAATTGCTCAGAGATGAAAAGTGCCAGCACTGAAAGCTGTTGCTAGCCAGCACCCTTCCTTGGAAGCGCTTTTGTAGGCCTAAGAACACTGGGGCTCTGGGCTTCTCTAGCCACCTCATCTTCTGCTCATCCTCTCGCGCACTCTAAAGAGAGCTCAGGTGAGAAATTGCAAACGTCCAGCAATTGCTCAGAGATGAAAAGTGCCAGCACTGAAAGCTGTTGCTAGCCAGCACCCTTCCTTGGAAGCGCTTTCACAGGCGCAGCAACACTGGGGCTTTGCGCTTCTCTAGCCACCAAGCGTCACGGTCCTTCTCTTTCCGTCTCGTAGACACGAGCTGAGAAATTGCAAACGTCGAGCAATTGCTCAGAGATGAAAAGTGCCAGCACTGAAAGCTCTTGCTAGCCAGCACCCTTCCTTGGAAGCGCTTTCACAGGAGCAGCAACACTGGGGCTTTGCGCTTCTCTAGCCACCAAACGTCACGGTCATTCTCTTTCCATCTCGTAGACACGAGCTGAGAAATTGCAAACGTCGAGCAATTGCTCAGAGATGAAAAGTGCCAGCACTGAAAGCTGTTGCTAGCCAGCACCCTTCCTTGGAAGCGCTTTTGTACGCCTAAGAACACTGGGGCTCTGGGCTTCTCTAGCCACCTCATCTTCTGCTCATCCTCTCGCGCACTCTAAAGAGAGCTCAGGTGAGAAATTGCAAACGTCGAGCAATTGCTCAGAGATGAAAAGTGCCAGCACTGAAAGCTCTTGCTAGCCAGCTCCCTTCCTTGGAAGCGCTTTCACAGGCGCAGCAACACTGGGGCTTTGCGCTTCTCTAGCCACCAAACGTCACGGTCCTTCTCTTTCCGTCGGTAGACACGAGCTGAGAAATTGCAAACGTCGAGCAATTGCTCAGAGATGAAAAGTGCCAGCACTGAAAGCTGTTGCTAGCCAGCACCCTTCCTTGGAAGCGCTTTTGTAGGCCTAAGAACACTGGGGCTCTGGGCTTCTCTAGCCACCTCATCTTCTGCTCATCCTCTCGCGCACTCTAAAGAGAGCTCAGGTGAGAAATTGCAAACGTCCAGCAATTGCTCAGAGATGAAAAGTGCCAGCACTGAAAGCTCTTGCTAGCCAGCACCCTTCCTTGGAAGCGCTTTCACAGGCGCAGCAACACTGGGGCTTTGCGCTTCTATACGCACCAAACGTCACGGTCCTTCTCTTTCCGTCTCGTAGACACGAGCTGAGAAATTGCAAACGTCGAGCAATTGCTCAGAGATGAAAAGTGCCAGCACTGAAAGCTGTTGCTAGCCAGCACCCTTCCTTGGAAGCGCTTTTGTAGGCCTAAGAACACTGGGGCTCTGGGCTTCTCTAGCCACCTCATCTTCTGCTCATCCTCTCGCGCACTCTAAAGAGAGCTCAGGTGAGAAATTGCAAACGTCGAGCAATTGCTCAGAGATGAAAAGTGCCAGCACTGAAAGCTCTTGCTAGCCAGCACCCTTCCTTGGAAGTGCTTTCACAGGCGCAGTAACACTGGAGCTTTGCACTTGTCTAGCCATCAAAAGTCATGGTCATTCTCTTTCCATCTCGTAGACACGAGCTGAGAAATTGCAAACGTCCAGCAATTGCTCAGAGATGAAAAGTGCCAGCACTGAAAGCTGTTGCTAGCCAGCACCCTTCCTTGGAAGTGCTTTCACAGGAGCAGCAACACTGGGGCTTTGCGCTTCTCTAGCCACCAAACGTCACGGTCCTTCTCTTTCCGTCTCCTAGACACGAGCTGAGAAATTGCAAACGTCGAGCAATTGCTCAGAGATGAAAAGTGCCAGCACTGAAAGCTGTTGCTAGCCAGCACCCTTCCTTGGAAGCGCTTTCACAGGCGCAGCAACACTGGGGCTTTGCGCTTCTCTAGCCACCAAACGTCACGGTCATTCTCTTTCCGTCTCGTAGACACGAGCTGAGAAATTGCAAACGTCCAGCAATTGCTCAGAGATGAAAAGTGCCAGCACTGAAAGCTGTTGCTAGCCAGCACCCTTCCTTGGAAGCACTTTTGTAGGCCTAAGAACACTGGGGCTCTGGGCTTCTCTAGCCACCTCATCTTCTGCTCATCCTCTCGCGCACTCTAAAGAGAGCTCAGGTGAGAAATTGCAAACGTCGAGCAATTGCTCAGAGATGAAAAGTGCCAGCACTGAAAGCTCTTGCTAGCCAGCACCCTTCCTTGGAAGCGCTTTCACAGGCGCAGTAACACTGGGGCTTTGCGCTTCTCTACCCACCAAACGTCACGGTCCTTCTCTTTCCGTCGGTAGACACGAGCTGAGAAATTGCAAACGTCGAGCAATTGCTCAGAGATGAAAAGTGCCAGCACTGAAAGCTGTTGCTAGCCAGCACCCTTCCTTGGAAGCGCTTTCACAGGCGCAGCAACACTGGGGCTTTGCGCTTCTATACGCACCAAACGTCACGGTCCTTCTCTTTCCGTCTCGTAGACACGAGCTGAGAAATTGCAAACGTCGAGCAATTGCTCAGAGATGAAAAGTGCCAGCACTGAAAGCTGTTGCTAGCCAGCACCCTTCCTTGGAAGCGCTTTCACAGGAGCAGCAACACTGGGGCTTTGCGCTTCTCTAGCCACCAAGCGTCACGGTCCTTCTCTTTCCGTCTCGTAGACACGAGCTGAGAAATTGCAAACGTCGAGCAATTGCTCAGAGATGAAAAGTGTCAGCACTGAAAGCTGTTGCTAGCCAGCAGCCTTCCTTGGAAGCGCTTTCACAGGCGCAGCAACACTTGGGCTTTGCGCTTCTATATGCACCAAACGTCACGGTCATTCTCTTTCCGTCTCGTAGACACGAGCTGAGAAATTGCAAACGTCCAGCAATTGCTCCGAGAAGAAAAGTGCCAGCACTGAAAGCTGTTGCTAGCCAGCACCCTTCCTTGGAAGCGCTTTTGTAGGCCTAAGAACACTGGGGCTCTGGGCTTCTCTAGCCACCTCATCTTCTGCTCATCCTCTCGCGCACTCTAAAGAGAGCTCAGGTGAGAAATTGCAAACATCCAGCAATTGCTCAGAGATGAAAAGTGCCAGCACTGAAAGCTCTTGCTAGCCAGCACCCTTCCTTGGAAGCGCTTTCACAGGCGCAGCAACACTGGGGCTTTGCGCTTCTATACGCACCAAACGTCACGGTCCTTCTCTTTCCGTCTCGTAGACACGAGCTGAGAAATTGCAAACGTCGAGCAATTGCTCAGAGATGAAAAGTGCCAGCACTGAAAGCTGTTGCTAGCCAGCACCCTTCCTTGGAAGCGCTTTCACAGGCGCAGTAACACTGGGGCTTTGCGCTTCTATACGCACCAAATGTCACGGTCCTTCTCTTTCCATCTTGTAGACACGAGCTGAGAAATTGCAAACGTCGAGCAATTGCTCAGAGATGAAAAGTGCCAGCACTGAAAGCTGTTGCTAGCCAGCACCCTTCCTTGGAAGCGCTTTCACAGGCGCAGTAACACTGGGGCTTTGCGCTTCTATACGTACCAAATGTCACGGTCCTTCTCTTTCCATCTTGTAGACACGAGCTGAGAAATTGCAAACGTCCAGCAATTGCTCAGAGATGAAAAGTGCCAGCACTGAAAGCTCTTGCTAGCCAGCACCCTTCCTTGGAAGCGCTTTCACAGGCGCAGTAACACTGGGGCTTTGCGCTTCTCTAGCCATCAAACGTCACGGTCCTTCTCTTTCCATCTCGTAGACATGAGCTGAGAAATTGCAAACGTCGAGCAATTGCTCAGAGATGAAAAGTGCCAGCACTGAAAGCTGTTGCTAGCCAGCACCCTTCCTTGGAAGCGCTTTTGTAGGCCTAAGAACACTGGGGCTCTGGGCTTCTCTAGCCACCTCATCTTCTGCTCATCCTCTCGCGCACTCTAAAGAGAGCTCAGGTGAGAAATTGCAAACGTCCAGCAATTGCTCAGAGATGAAAAGTGCCAGCACTGAAAGCTGTTGCTAGCCAGCACCCTTCCTTGGAAGTGCTTTCACAGGCGCAGTAACACTGGGGCTTTGCGCTTCTCTAGCCATCAAACGTCATGGTCATTCTCTTTCCATCTCGTAGACACGAGCTGAGAAATTGCAAACGTCGAGCAATTGCTCCGAGATGAAAAGTGCCAGCACTGAAAGCTGTTGCTAGCCAGCACCCTTCCTTGGAAGCGCTTTTGTAGGCCTAAGAACACTGGGGCTCTGGGCTTCTCTAGCCACCTCATCTTCTGCTCATCCTCTCGCGCACTCTAAAGAGAGCTCAGGTGAGAAATTGCAAACGTCCAGCAATTGCTCAGAGATGAAAAGTGCCAGCACTGAAAGCTCTTGCTAGCCAGCACCCTTCCTTGGAAGTGCTTTCACAGGCGCAGTAACACTGGAGCTTTGCGCTTGTCTAGCCATCAAACGTCATGGTCATTCTCTTTCCATCTCGTAGACACGAGCTGAGAAATTGCAAACGTCGAGCAATTGCTCAGAGATGAAAAGTGCCAGCACTGAAAGCTCTTGCTAGCCAGCACCCTTCCTTGGAAGCGCTTTTGTAGGCCTAAGAACACTGGGGCTCTGGGCTTCTCTAGCCACCTAATCTTCTGCTCATCCTCTCGCGCACTCTAAAGAGAGCTCAGGTGAGAAATTGCAAACGTCCAGCAATTGCTCAGAGATGAAAAGTGCCAGCACTGAAAGCTGTTGCTAGCCAGCACCCTTCCTTGGAAGCGCTTTCACAGGAGCAGCAACGCTGGGGCTTTGCGCTTCTCTAGCCACCAAACGTCACGGTCCTTCTCTTTCCGTCTCGTAGACACGAGCTGAGAAATTGCAAACGTCGAGCAATTGCTCAGAGATGAAAAGTGCCAGCACTGAAAGCTGTTGCTAGCCAGCACCCTTCCTTGGAAGCGCTTTCACAGGCGCAGCAACACTGGGGCTTTGCGCTTCTCTAGCCACCAAACGTCACGGTCATTCTCTTTCCGTCTCGTAGACACGAGCTGAGAAATTGCAAACGTCGAGCAATTGCTCAGAGAAGAAAAGTGCCAGCACTGAAAGCTGTTGCTAGCCAGCACCCTTCCTTGGAAGCGCTTTTGTAGGCCTAAGAACAGTGGGGCTCTGGGCTTCTCTAGCCACCTCATCTTCTGCTCATCCTCTCGCGCACTCTAAAGAGAGCTCAGGTGAGAAATTGCAAACGTCGAGCAATTGCTCAGAGATGAAAAGTGCCAGCACTGAAAGCTCTTGCTAGCCAGCACCCTTCCTTGGAAGTGCTTTCACAGGCGCAGTAACACTGGGGCTTTGCGCTTCTCTAGCCATCAAACGTCATGGTCATTCTCTTTCCATCTCGTTGACACGAGCTGAGAAATTGCAAACGTCGAGCAATTGCTCAGAGATGAAAAGTGCCAGCACTGAAAGCTGTTGCTAGCCAGCACCCTTCCTTGGAAGCGCTTTTGTAGGCCTAAGAACACTGGGGCTCTGGGCTTCTCTAGCCACCTAATCTTCTGCTCATCCTCTCGCGCACTCTAAAGAGAGCTCAGGTGAGAAATTGCAAACGTCGAGCAATTGCTCAGAGATGAAAAGTGCCAGCACTGAAAGCTGTTGCTAGCCAGCACCCTTCCTTGGAAGCGCTTTCACAGGCGCAGCAACACTGGGGCTTTGCGCTTCTATACGCACCAAACGTCACGGTCCTTCTCTTTCCGTCTCGTAGACACGAGCTGAGAAATTGCAAACGTCGAGCAATTGCTCAGAGATGAAAAGTGCCAGCACTGAAAGCTCTTGCTAGCCAGCACCCTTCCTTGGAAGCGCTTTCACAGGCGCAGCAACACTGGGGCTTTGCGCTTCTATACGCACCAAATGTCACGGTCCTTCTCTTTCCGTCTCGTAGACACGAGCTGAGAAATTGCAAACGTCGAGCAATTGCTCAGAGATGAAAAGTGCCAGCACTGAAAGCTGTTGCTAGCCAGCACCCTTCCTTGGAAGCGCTTTCACAGGCGCAGAAACACTGGGGCTTTGCGCTTCTCTAGCCACCAAGCGTCACGGTCCTTCTCTTTCCGTCTCATAGACACGAGCTGAGAAATTGCAAACGTCGAGCAATTGCTCCGAGATGAAAAGTGCCAGCGCTGAAAGCTCTTGCTAGCCAGCACCCTTCCTTGGAAGCGCTTTCACAGGCGCAGCAACACTGGGGCTTTGCGCTTCTCTACCCACCAAACGTCACGGTCCTTCTCTTTCCGTCTCCTAGACACGAGCTGAGAAATTGCAAACGTCGAGCAATTGCTCCGAGAAGAAAAGTGCCAGCACTGAAAGCTGTTGCTAGCCAGCACCCTTCCTTGGAAGCGCTTTTGTAGGCCTAAGAACACTGGGGCTCTGGGCTTCTCTAGCCACCTCATCTTCTGCTCATCCTCTCGCGCACTCTAAAGAGAGCTCAGGTGAGAAATTGCAAACGTCCAGCAATTGCTCAGAGATGAAAAGTGCCAGCACTGAAAGCTCTTGCTAGCCAGCACCCTTCCTTGGAAGCGCTTTCACAGGCGCAGCAACACTGGGGCTTTGCGCTTCTATACGCACCAAACGTCACGGTCCTTCTCTTTCCGTCTCCTAGACACGAGCTGAGAAATTGCAAACGTCGAGCAATTGCTCAGAGATGAAAAGTGCCAGCACTGAAAGCTGTTGCTAGCCAGCACCCTTCCTTGGAAGCGCTTTCACAGGCGCAGTAACACTGGGGCTTTGCGCTTCTATACGCACCAAATGTCACGGTCCTTCTCTTTCCTTCTTGTAGACACGAGCTGAGAAATTGCAAACGTCGAGCAATTGCTCAGAGATGAAAAGTGCCAGCACTGAAAGCTCTTGCTAGCCAGCACCCTTCCTTGGAAGCGCTTTCACAGGCGCAGCAACACTGGGGCTTTGCGCTTCTCTAGCCACCAAGCGTCACGGTCCTTCTCTTTCCGTCTCGTAGACACGAGCTGAGAAATTGCAAACGTCGAGCAATTGCTCAGAGATGAAAAGTGCCAGCACTGAAAGCTGTTGCTAGCCAGCACCCTTCCTTGGAAGCGCTTTCACAGGAGCAGCAACACTGGGGCTTTGCGCTTCTCTAGCCACCAAACGTCACGGTCATTCTCTTTCCGTCGGTAGACACGAGCTGAGAAATTGCAAACGTCGAGCAATTGCTCAGAGATGAAAAGTGCCAGCACTGAAAGCTCTTGCTAGCCAGCACCCTTCCTTGGAAGCGCTTTTGTAGGCCTAAGAACACTGGGGCTCTGGGCTTCTCTAGCCACCTCATCTTCTGCTCATCCTCTCGCGCACTCTAAAGAGAGCTCAGGTGAGAAATTGCAAACGTCCAGCAATTGCTCAGAGATGAAAAGTGCCAGCACTGAAAGCTCTTGCTAGCCAGCTCCCTTCCTTGGAAGCGCTTTCACAGGCGCAGTAACACTGGGGCTTTGCGCTTCTCTAGCCACCAAACGTCACGGTCCTTCTCTTTCCGTCGGTAGACACGAGCTGAGAAATTGCAAACGTCGAGCAATTGCTCAGAGATGAAAAGTGCCAGCACTGAAAGCTGTTGCTAGCCAGCACCCTTCCTTGGAAGCGCTTTTGTACGCCTAAGAACACTGGGGCTCTGGGCTTCTCTAGCCACCTCATCTTCTGCTCATCCTCTCGCGCACTCTAAAGAGAGCTCAGGTGAGAAATTGCAAACGTCCAGCAATTGCTCAGAGATGAAAAGTGCCAGCACTGAAAGCTCTTGCTAGCCAGCACCCTTCCTTGGAAGCGCTTTCACAGGCGCAGCAACACTGGGGCTTTGCGCTTCTATACGCACCAAACGTCACGGTCCTTCTCTTTCCGTCTCGTAGACACGAGCTGAGAAATTGCAAACGTCGAGCAATTGCTCAGAGATGAAAAGTGCCAGCACTGAAAGCTGTTGCTAGCCAGCACCCTTCCTTGGAAGCGCTTTTGTAGGCCTAAGAACACTGGGGCTCTGGGCTTCTCTAGCCACCTCATCTTCTGCTCATCCTCTCGCGCACTCTAAAGAGAGCTCAGGTGAGAAATTGCAAACGTCGAGCAATTGCTCAGAGATGAAAAGTGCCAGCACTGAAAGCTCTTGCTAGCCAGCACCCTTCCTTGGAAGTGCTTTCACAGGCGCAGTAACACTGGAGCTTTGCGCTTGTCTAGCCATCAAAAGTCATGGTCATTCTCTTTCCATCTCGTAGACACGAGCTGAGAAATTGCAAACGTCGAGCAATTGCTCAGAGATGAAAAGTGCCAGCACTGAAAGCTGTTGCTAGCCAGCACCCTTCCTTGGAAGTGCTTTCACAGGAGCAGAAACACTGGGGCTTTGCGCTTCTCTAGCCACCAAACGTCACGGTCATTCTCTTTCCGTCGGTAGACACGAGCTGAGAAATTGCAAACGTCGAGCAATTGCTCAGAGATGAAAAGTGCCAGCACTGAAAGCTCTTGCTAGCCAGCACCCTTCCTTGGAAGCGCTTTCACAGGCGCAGCAACACTGGGGCTTTGCGCTTCTCTAGCCACCAAACGTCACGGTCATTCTCTTTCCGTCTCGTAGACACGAGCTGAGAAATTGCAAACGTCCAGCAATTGCTCCGAGATGAAAAGTGCCAGCACTGAAAGCTGTTGCTAGCCAGCACCCTTCCTTGGAAGCGCTTTTGTAGGCCTAAGAACACTGGGGCTCTGGGCTTCTCTAGCCACCTAATCTTCTGCTCATCCTCTCGCGCACTCTAAAGAGAGCTCAGGTGAGAAATTGCAAACGTCGAGCAATTGCTCAGAGATGAAAAGTGCCAGCACTGAAAGCTGTTGCTAGCCAGCACCCTTCCTTGGAAGCGCTTTCACAGGCGCAGTAACACTGGGGCTTTGCGCTTCTCTACCCACCAAACGTCACGGTCCTTCTCTTTCCGTCGGTAGACACGAGCTGAGAAATTGCAAACGTCGAGCAATTGCTCCGAGATAAAAAGTGCCAGCACTGAAAGCTGTTGCTAGCCAGCACCCTTCCTTGGAAGCGCTTTCACAGGCGCAGCAACACTGGGGCTTTGCGCTTCTATACGCACCAAACGTCACGGTCCTTCTCTTTCCGTCTCGTAGACACGAGCTGAGAAATTGCAAACGTCGAGCAATTGCTCAGAGATGAAAAGTGCCAGCACTGAAAGCTGTTGCTAGCCAGCACCCTTCCTTGGAAGCGCTTTCACAGGCGCAGTAACACTGGGGCTTTGCGCTTCTCTAGCCACCAAACGTCACGGTCCTTCTCTTTCCGTCGGTAGACACGAGCTGAGAAAATGCAAACGTCGAGCAATTGCTCAGAGATGAAAAGTGCCAGCACTGAAAGCTGTTGCTAGCCAGCCCCCTTCCTTGGAAGCGCTTTTGTAGGCCTAAGAACACTGGGGCTCTGGGCTTCTCTAGCCACCTCATCTTCTGCTCATCCTCTCGCGCACTCTAAAGAGAGCTCAGGTGAGAAATTGCAAACGTCGAGCAATTGCTCAGAGATGAAAAGTGCCAGCACTGAAAGCTCTTGCTAGCCAGCACCCTTCCTTGGAAGCGCTTTCACAGGCGCAGCAACACTGGGGCTTTGCGCTTCTATACGCACCAAACGTCACGGTCCTTCTCTTTCCGTCTCCTAGACACGAGCTGAGAAATTGCAAACGTCCAGCAATTGCTCCGAGATGAAAAGTGCCAGCACTGAAAGCTGTTGCTAGCCAGCACCCTTCCTTGGAAGCGCTTTTGTAGGCCTAAGAACACTGGGGCTCTGGGCTTCTCTAGCCACCTCATCTTCTGCTCATCCTCTCGCGCACTCTAAAGAGAGCTCAGGTGAGAAATTGCAAACGTCGAGCAATTGCTCAGAGATGAAAAGTGCCAGCACTGAAAGCTCTTGCTAGCCAGCACCCTTCCTTGGAAGTGCTTTCACAGGCGCAGTAACACTGGAGCTTTGCGCTTGTCTAGCCATCAAACGTCATGGTCATTCTCTTTCCATCTCGTAGACACGAGCTGAGAAATTGCAAACGTCCAGCAATTGCTCAGAGATGAAAAGTGCCAGCACTGAAAGCTGTTGCTAGCCAGCACCCTTCCTTGGAAGTGCTTTCACAGGAGCAGCAACACTGGGGCTTTGCGCTTCTCTAGCCACCAAACGTCACGGTCATTCTCTTTCCGTCGGTAGACACGAGCTGAGAAATTGCAAACGTCGAGCAATTGCTCAGAGATGAAAAGTGCCAGCACTGAAAGCTGTTGCTAGCCAGCACCCTTCCTTGGAAGCGCTTTCACAGGCGCAGCAACACTGGGGCTTTGCGCTTCTCTAGCCACCAAACGTCACGGTCATTCTCTTTCCGTCTCGTAGACACGAGCTGAGAAATTGCAAGCGTCCAGCAATTGCTCCGAGATGAAAAGTGCCAGCACTGAAAGCTGTTGCTAGCCAGCACCCTTCCTTGGAAGCGCTTTTGTAGGCCTAAGAACACTGGGGCTCTGGGCTTCTCTAGCCACCTAATCTTCTGCTCATCCTCTCGCGCACTCTAAAGAGAGCTCAGGTGAGAAATTGCAAACGTCGAGCAATTGCTCAGAGATGAAAAGTGCCAGCACTGAAAGCTGTTGCTAGCCAGCACCCTTCCTTGGAAGCGCTTTCACAGGCGCAGTAACACTGGGGCTTTGCGCTTCTCTACCCACCAAACGTCACGGTCCTTCTCTTTCCGTCGGTAGACACGAGCTGAGAAATTGCAAACGTCGAGCAATTGCTCAGAGATGAAAAGTGCCAGCACTGAAAGCTGTTGCTAGCCAGCACCCTTCCTTGGAAGCGCTTTCACAGGCGCAGCAACACTGGGGCTTTGCGCTTCTATACGCACCAAACGTCACGGTCCTTCTCTTTCCGTCTCGTAGACACGAGCTGAGAAATTGCAAACGTCGAGCAATTGCTCAGAGATGAAAAGTGCCAGCACTGAAAGCTGTTGCTAGCCAGCACCCTTCCTTGGAAGCGCTTTCACAGGCGCAGTAACACTGGGGCTTTGCGCTTCTATACGCACCAAATGTCACGGTCCTTCTCTTTCCGTCTTGTAGACACGAGCTGAGAAATTGCAAACGTCGAGCAATTGCTCAGAGATGAAAAGTGCCAGCACTGAAAGCTCTTGCTAGCCAGCACCCTTCCTTGGAAGCGCTTTCACAGGCGCAGTAACACTGGGGCTTTGCGCTTCTCTAGCCACCAAGCGTCACGGTCCTTCTCTTTCCGTCTCGTAGACACGAGCTGAGAAATTGCAAACGTCGAGCAATTGCTCAGAGATGAAAAGTGCCAGCACTGAAAGCTCTTGCTAGCCAGCACCCTTCCTTGGAAGCGCTTTCACAGGAGCAGCAACACTGGGGCTTTGCGCTTCTCTAGCCACCAAACGTCACGGTCATTCACTTTCCGTCTCGTAGACACGAGCTGAGAAATTGCAAACGTCGAGCAATTGATCAGAGATGAAAAGTGCCAGCACTGGAAGCTCTTGCTAGCCAGCACCCTTCCTTGGAAGCGCTTTTGTAGGCCTAAGAACACTGGGGCTCTGCGCTTCTCTAGCCACCTCATCTTCTGCTCATCCTCTCGCGCACTCTAAAGAGAGCTCAGGTGAGAAATTGCAAACGTCGAGCAATTGCTCAGAGATGAAAAGTGCCAGCACTGAAAGCTCTTGCTAGCCAGCACCCTTCCTTGGTAGCGCTTTCACAGGCGCAGTAACACTGGGGCTTTGCACTTCTCTAGCCACCAAACGTCACGGTCCTTCTCTTTCCGTCGGTAGACACGAGCTGAGAAATTGCAAACGTCGAGCAATTGCTCAGAGATGAAAAGTGCCAGCACTGAAAGCTGTTGCTAGCCAGCACCCTTCCTTGGAAGCGCTTTCACAGGCGCAGCAACACTGGGGCTTTGCGCTTCTATACGCACCAAACATCACGGTCCTTCTCTTTCCGTCTCGTAGACACGAGCTGAGAAATTGCAAACGTCGAGCAATTGCTCAGAGATGAAAAGTGCCAGCACTGAAAGCTCTTGCTAGCCAGCACCCTTCCTTGGAAGCGCTTTCACAGGCGCAGTAACACTGGGGCTTTGCGCTTCTATACGCACCAAATGTCACGGTCATTCTCTTTCCGTCTTGTAGACACGAGCTGAGAAATTGCAAACGTCGAGCAATTGCTCAGAGATGAAAAGTGCCAGCACTGAAAGCTCTTGCTAGCCAGCACCCTTCCTTGGAAGCGCTTTCACAGGCGCAGAAACACTGGGGCTTTGCGCTTCTCTAGCCACCAAGCGTCACGGTCCTTCTCTTTCCGTCTCGTAGACACGAGCTGAGAAATTGCAAACGTCGAGCAATTGCTCAGAGATGAAAAGTGCCAGCACTGAAAGCTGTTGCTAGCCAGCACCCTTCCTTGGAAGCGCTTTCACAGGAGCAGCAACACTGGGGCTTTGCGCTTCTCTAGCCACCAAACGTCACGGTCATTCTCTTTCCGTCTCGTAGACACGAGCTGAGAAATTGCAAACGTCGAGCAATTGCTCAGAGATGACAAGTGCCAGCACTGGAAGCTCTTGCTAGCCAGCACCCTTCCTTGGAAGCGCTTTTGTAGGCCTAAGAACACTGGGGCTCTGCGCTTCTCTAGCCACCTCATCTTCTGCTCATCCTCTCGCGCACTCTAAAGAGAGCTCAGGTGAGAAATTGCAAACGTCGAGCAATTGCTCAGAGATGAAAAGTGCCAGCACTGAAAGCTGTTGCTAGCCAGCACCCTTCCTTGGAAGTGCTTTCACAGGCGCAGCAACACTGGGGCTTTGCGCTTCTCTAGCCACCAAACGTCACAGTCCTTCTCTTTCCGTCGGTAGACACGAGCTGAGAAATTGCAAACGTCGAGCAATTGCTCAGAGATGAAAAGTGCCAGCACTGAAAGCTCTTGCTAGCCAGCAGCCTTCCTTGGAAGCGCTTTTGTAGGCCTAAGAACACTGGGGCTCTGGGCTTCTCTAGCCACCTCATCTTCTGCTCATCCTCTCGCGCACTCTAAAGAGAGCTCAGGTGAGAAATTGCAAACGTCCAGCAATTGCTCAGAGATGAAAAGTGCCAGCACTGAAAGCTGTTGCTAGCCAGCACCCTTCCTTGGAAGCGCTTTTGTAGGCCTAAGAACACTGGGGCTCTGGGCTTCTCTAGCCACCTCATCTTCTGCTCATTCTCTCGCGCACTCTAAAGAGAGCTCAAGTGAGAAATTGCAAACGTCCAGCAATTGCTCAGAGATGAAAAGTGCCAGCACTGAAAGCTCTTGCTAGCCAGCACCCTTCCTTGCAAGTGCTTTCACAGGCGCAGTAACACTGGAGCTTTGCGCTTGTCTAGCCATCAAACGTCATGGTCATTCTCTTTCCATCTCGTAGACACGAGCTGAGAAATTGCAAACGTCCAGCAATTGCTCAGAGATGAAAAGTGCCAGCACTGAAAGCTCTTGCTAGCCAGCCCCCTTCCTTGGAAGCACTTTTGTAGGCCTAAGAACACTGGGGCTCTGGGCTTCTCTAGCCACCTAATCTTCTGCTCATCCTCTCGCGCACTCTAAAGAGAGCTCAGGTGAGAAATTGCAAACGTCCAGCAATTGCTCAGAGATGAAAAGTGCCAGCACTGAAAGCTGTTGCTAGCCAGCACCCTTCCTTGGAAGCGCTTTCACAGGAGCAGCAACACTGGGGCTTTGCGCTTCTCTAGCCACCAAACGTCACGGTCCTTCTCTTTCCGTCGGTAGACACGAGCTGAGAAATTGCAAACGTCGAGCAATTGCTCAGAGATGAAAAGTGCCAGCACTGAAAGCTGTTGCTAGCCAGCACCCTTCCTTGGAAGCGCTTTCACAGGCGCAGCAACACTGGGGCTTTGCGCTTCTCTAGCCACCAAACGTCACGGTCATTCTCTTTCCGTCTCGTAGACACGAGCTGAGAAATTGCAAACGTCGAGCAATTGCTCAGAGAAGAAAAGTGCCAGCACTGAAAGCTGTTGCTAGCCAGCACCCTTCCTTGGAAGCGCTTTTGTAGGCCTAAGAACACTGGGGCTCTGGGCTTCTCTAGCCACCTCATCTTCTGCTCATCCTCTCGCGCACTCTAAAGAGAGCTCAGGTGAGAAATTGCAAACGTCCAGCAATTGCTCAGAGATGAAAAGTGCCAGCACTGAAAGCTGTTGCTAGCCAGCACCCTTCCTTGGAAGCGCTTTCACAGGCGCAGCAACACTGGGGCTTTGCGCTTCTATACGCACCAAACGTCACGGTCCTTCTCTTTCCGTCTCGTAGACACGAGCTGAGAAATTGCAAACGTCGAGCAATTGCTCAGAGATGAAAAGTGCCAGCACTGAAAGCTCTTGCTAGCCAGCACCCTTCCTTGGAAGCGCTTTCACAGGCGCAGCAACACTGGGGCTTTGCGCTTCTCTAGCCACCAAACGTCACGGTCCTTCTCTTTCCATCTCCTAGACACGAGCTGAGAAATTGCAAACGTCGAGCAATTGCTCAGAGATGAAAAGTGCCAGCACTGAAAGCTCTTGCTAGCCAGCACCCTTCCTTGGAAGCGCTTTCACAGGCGCAGCAACACTGGCGCTTTGCGATTCTATACGCACCAAACGTCACGGTCATTCTCTTTCCGTCTCGTAGACACGAGCTGAGAAATTGCAAACGTCCAGCAATTGCTCCGAGATGAAAAGTGCCAGCACTGAAAGGTCTTGCTAGCCAGCACCCTTCCTTGGAAGCGCTTTTGTAGGCCTAAGAACACTGGGGCTCTGGGCTTCTCTAGCCACCTAATCTTCTGCTCATCCTCTCGCGCACTCTAAAGAGAGCTCAGGTGAGAAATTGCAAACGTCCAGCAATTGCTCAGAGATGAAAAGTGCCAGCACTGAAAGCTCTTGCTAGCCAGCACCCTTCCTTGGAAGCGCTTTTGTAGGCTTAAGAACACTGGGGCTCTGGGCTTCTCTAGCCACCTCATCTTCTGCTCATCCTCTCGCGCACTCTAAAGAGAGCTCAGGTGAGAAATTGCAAACGTCCAGCAATTGCTCAGAGATGAAAAGTGCCAGCACTGAAAGCTCTTGCTAGCCAGCACCCTTCCTTGGAAGCGCTTTTGTAGGCCTAAGAACACTGGGGCTCTGGGCTTCTCTAGCCACCTAATCTTCTGCTCATCCTCTCGCGCACTCTAAAGAGAGCTCAGGTGAGAAATTGCAAACGTCCAGCAATTGCTCAGAGATGAAAAGTGCCAGCACTGAAAGCTGTTGCTAGCCAGCACCCTTCCTTGGAAGCGCTTTCACAGGAGCAGCAACACTGGGGCTTTGCGCTTCTCTAGCCACCAAACGTCACGGTCATTCTCTTTCCGTCGGTAGACACGAGCTGAGAAATTGCAAACGTCGAGCAATTGCTCAGAGATGAAAAGTGCCAGCACTGAAAGCTGTTGCTAGCCAGCACCCTTCCTTGGAAGCGCTTTCACAGGCGCAGTAACACTGGGGCTTTGCGCTTCTCTAGCCACCAAACGTCACGGTCCTTCTCTTTCCGTCTCGTAGACACGAGCTGAGAAATTGCAAACGTCGAGCAATTGCTCAGAGATGAAAAGTGCCAGCACTGAAAGCTCTTGCTAGCCAGCACCCTTCCTTGGAAGCGCTTTCACAGGCGCAGCAACACTGGCGCTTTGCGATTCTATACGCACCAAACGTCACGGTCATTCTCTTTCCGTCTCGTAGACACGAGCTGAGAAATTGCAAACGTCGAGCAATTGCTCAGAGATGAAAAGTGCCAGCACTGAAAGCTCTTGCTAGCCAGCACCCTTCCTTGGAAGCGCTTTTGTAGGCCTAAGAACACTGGGGCTCTGGGCTTCTCTAGCCACCTCATCTTCTGCTCATCCTCTCGCGCACTCTAAAGAGAGCTCAGGTGAGAAATTGCAAACGTCCAGCAATTGCTCAGAGATGAAAAGTGCCAGCACTGAAAGCTCTTGCTAGCCAGCCCCCTTCCTTGGAAGCGCTTTTGTAGGCTTAAGAACACTGGGGCTCTGGGCTTCTCTAGCCACCTCATCTTCTGCTCATCCTCTCGCGCACTCTAAAGAGAGCTCAGGTGAGAAATTGCAAACGTCCAGCAATTGCTCAGAGATGAAAAGTGCCAGCACTGAAAGCTGTTGCTAGCCAGCACCCTTCCTTGGAAGCGCTTTCACAGGCGCAGTAACACTGGGGCTTTGCGCTTCTCTAGCCATCAAACATCATGGTCATTCTCTTTCCATCTCGTAGACATGAGCTGAGAAATTGCAAACGTCCAGCAATTGCTCAGAGATGAAAAGTGCCAGCACTGAAAGCTGTTGCTAGCCAGCACCCTTCCTTGGAAGCGCTTTTGTACGCCTAAGAACACTGGGGCTCTGGGCTTCTCTAGCCACCTCATCTTCTGCTCTTCCTCTCGCGCACTCTAAAGAGAGCTCAGGTGAGAAATTGCAAACGTCGAGCAATTGCTCAGAGATGAAAAGTGCCAGCACTGAAAGCTGTTGCTAGCCAGCACCCTTCCTTGGAAGTGCTTTCACAGGCGCAGTAACACTGGGGCTTTGCGCTTCTATACGCACCAAACGTCACGGTCCTTCTCTTTCCGTCTCGTAGACACGAGCTGAGAAATTGCAAACGTCGAGCAATTGCTCAGAGATGAAAAGTGCCAGCACTGAAAGCTCTTGCTAGCCAGCACCCTTCCTTGGAAGCGCTTTCACAGGCGCAGCAACACTGGGGCTTTGCGCTTCTATACGCACCAAATGTCACGGTCCTTCTCTTTCCGTCTTGTAGACACGAGCTGAGAAATTGCAAACGTCGAGCAATTGCTCAGAGATGAAAAGTGCCAGCACTGAAAGCTCTTGCTAGCCAGCACCCTTCCTTGGAAGCGCTTTCACAGGCGCAGAAACACTGGGGCTTTGCGCTTCTCTAGCCACCAAGCGTCACGGTCCTTCTCTTTCCGTCTCCTAGACACGAGCTGAGAAATTGCAAACGTCGAGCAATTGCTCCGAGATGAAAAGTGCCAGCACTGAAAGCTCTTGCTAGCCAGCACCCTTCCTTGGAAGCGCTTTCACAGGCGCAGCAACACTGGGGCTTTGCGCTTCTCTAGCCACCAAACGTCACGGTCCTTCTCTTTCCGTCTCGTAGACACGAGCTGAGAAATTGCAAACGTCCAGCAATTGCTCCGAGATGAAAAGTGCCAGCACTGAAAGCTGTTGCTAGCCAGCACCCTTCCTTGGAAGCGCTTTTGTACGCCTAAGAACACTGGGGCTCTGGGCTTCTCTAGCCACCTCATCTTCTGCTCATCCTCTCGCGCACTCTAAAGAGAGCTCAGGTGAGAAATTGCAAACGTCCAGCAATTGCTCAGAGATGAAAAGTGCCAGCACTGAAAGCTGTTGCTAGCCAGCACCCTTCCTTGGAAGTGCTTTCACAGGCGCAGTAACACTGGAGCTTTGCGCTTGTCTAGCCATCAAAAGTCATGGTCATTCTCTTTCCATCTCGTAGACACGAGCTGAGAAATTGCAAACGTCCAGCAATTGCTCAGAGATGAAAAGTGCCAGCACTGAAAGCTGTTGCTAGCCAGCACCCTTCCTTGGAAGTGCTTTCACAGGAGCAGCAACACTGGGGCTTTGCGCTTCTCTAGCCACCAAACGTCACGGTCCTTCTCTTTCCGTCGGTAGACACGAGCTGAGAAATTGCAAACGTCGAGCAATTGCTCAGAGATGAAAAGTGCCAGCACTGAAAGCTGTTGCTAGCCAGCACCCTTCCTTGGAAGCGCTTTCACAGGCGCAGCAACACTGGGGCTTTGCGCTTCTCTAGCCACCAAACGTCACGGTCATTCTCTTTCCGTCTCGTAGACACGAGCTGAGAAATTGCAAACGTCCAGCAATTGCTCCGAGATGAAAAGTGCCAGCACTGAAAGCTGTTGCTAGCCAGCACCCTTCCTTGGAAGCGCTTTTGTAGGCCTAAGAACACTGGGGCTCTGGGCTTCTCTAGCCACCTAATCTTCTGCTCATCCTCTCGCGCACTCTAAAGAGAGCTCAGGTGAGAAATTGCAAACGTCCAGCAATTGCTCAGAGATGAAAAGTGCCAGCACTGAAAGCTGTTGCTAGCCAGCACCCTTCCTTGGAAGCGCTTTCACAGGCGCAGTAACACTGGGGCTTTGCGCTTCTATACGCACCAAACGTCACAGTCCTTCTCTTTCCGTCGGTAGACACGAGCTGAGAAATTGCAAACGTCGAGCAATTGCTCCGAGATAAAAAGTGCCAGCACTGAAAGCTGTTGCTAGCCAGCACCCTTCCTTGGAAGCGCTTTCACAGGCGCAGCAACACTGGGGCTTTGCGCTTCTATACGCACCAAACGTCACGGTCCTTCTCTTTCCGTCTCGTAGACACGAGCTGAGAAATTGCAAACGTCGAGCAATTGCTCAGAGATGAAAAGTGCCAGCACTGAAAGCTCTTGCTAGCCAGCACCCTTCCTTGGAAGCGCTTTCACAGGCGCAGAAACACTGGGGCTTTGCGCTTCTCTAGCCACCAAACGTCACGGTCCTTCTCTTTCCGTCTCGTAGACACGAGCTGAGAAATTGCAAACGTCGAGCAATTGCTCAGAGATGAAAAGTGCCAGCACTGAAAGCTGTTGCTAGCCAGCAGCCTTCCTTGGAAGCGCTTTCACAGGCGCAGCAACACTTGGGCTTTGCGCTTCTATACGCACCAAACGTCACGGTCATTCTCTTTCCGTCTCGTAGACACGAGCTGAGAAATTGCAATCGTCCAGCAATTGCTCCGAGAAGAAAAGTGCCAGCACTGAAAGCTGTTGCTAGCCAGCACCCTTCCTTGGAAGCGCTTTTGTAGGCCTAAGAAGACTGGGGCTCTGGGCTTCTCTAGCCACCTCATCTTCTGCTCATCCTCTCGCGCACTCTAAAGAGAGCTCAGGTGAGAAATTGCAAACGTCGAGCAATTGCTCAGAGATGAAAAGTGCCAGCACTGAAAGCTCTTGCTAGCCAGCACCCTTCCTTGGAAGCGCTTTCACAGGCGCAGCAACACTGGGGCTTTGCGCTTCTATACGCACCAAACGTCACGGTCCTTCTCTTTCCGTCTCCTAGACACGAGCTGAGAAATTGCAAACGTCGAGCAATTGCTCAGAGATGAAAAGTGCCAGCACTGAAAGCTGTTGCTAGCCAGCACCCTTCCTTGGAAGCGCTTTCACAGGCGCAGTAACACTGGGGCTTTGCGCTTCTATACGCACCAAATGTCACGGTCCTTCTCTTTCCTTCTTGTAGACACGAGCTGAGAAATTGCAAACGTCGAGCAATTGCTCAGAGATGAAAAGTGCCAGCACTGAAAGCTGTTGCTAGCCAGCACCCTTCCTTGGAAGCGCTTTCACAGGCGCAGAAACACTGGGGCTTTGCGCTTCTCTAGCCACCAAGCGTCACGGTCCTTCTCTTTCCGTCTCGTAGACACGAGCTGAGAAATTGCAAACGTCGAGCAATTGCTCAGAGATGAAAAGTGCCAGCACTGAAAGCTCTTGCTAGCCAGCACCCTTCCTTGGAAGCGCTTTTGTAGGCCTAAGAACACTGGGGCTCTGGGCTTCTCTAGCCACCTCATCTTCTGCTCATCCTCTCGCGCACTCTAAAGAGAGCTCAGGTGAGAAATTGCAAACGTCGAGCAATTGCTCAGAGATGAAAAGTGCCAGCACTGAAAGCTCTTGCTAGCCAGCTCCCTTCCTTGGAAGCGCTTTCACAGGCGCAGAAACACTGGGGCTTTGCGCTTCTCTAGCCACCAAACGTCACGGTCCTTCTCTTTCCGTCGGTAGACACGAGCTGAGAAAATGCAAACGTCGAGCAATTGCTCAGAGATGAAAAGTGCCAGCACTGAAAGCTGTTGCTAGCCAGCCCCCTTCCTTGGAAGCGCTTTTGTAGGCCTAAGAACACTGGGGCTCTGGGCTTCTCTAGCCACCTCATCTTCTGCTCATCCTCTCGCGCACTCTAAAGAGAGCTCAGGTGAGAAATTGCAAACGTCCAGCAATTGCTCAGAGATGAAAAGTGCCAGCACTGAAAGCTCTTGCTAGCCAGCACCCTTCCTTGGAAGCGCTTTCACAGGCGCAGCAACACTGGGGCTTTGCGCTTCTATACGCACCAAACGTCACGGTCCTTCTCTTTCCGTCTCCTAGACACGAGCTGAGAAATTGCAAACGTCCAGCAATTGCTCCGAGATGAAAAGTGCCAGCACTGAAAGCTGTTGCTAGCCAGCACCCTTCCTTGGAAGCGCTTTTGTAGGCCTAAGAACACTGGGGCTCTGGGCTTCTCTAGCCACCTCATCTTCTGCTCATCCTCTCGCGCACTCTAAAGAGAGCTCAGGTGAGAAATTGCAAACGTCCAGCAATTGCTCAGAGATGAAAAGTGCCAGCACTGAAAGCTCTTGCTAGCCAGCACCCTTCCTTGGAAGTGCTTTCACAGGCGCAGTAACACTGGAGCTTTGCGCTTGTCTAGCCATCAAACGTCATGGTCATTCTCTTTCCATCTCGTAGACACGAGCTGAGAAATTGCAAACGTCCAGCAATTGCTCAGAGATGAAAAGTGCCAGCACTGAAAGCTGTTGCTAGCCAGCACCCTTCCTTGGAAGTGCTTTCACAGGAGCAGCAACACTGGGGCTTTGCGCTTCTCTAGCCACCAAACGTCACGGTCATTCTCTTTCCGTCGGTAGACACGAGCTGAGAAATTGCAAACGTCGAGCAATTGCTCAGAGATGAAAAGTGCCAGCACTGAAAGCTGTTGCTAGCCAGCACCCTTCCTTGGAAGCGCTTTCACAGGCGCAGCAACACTGGGGCTTTGCGCTTCTCTAGCCACCAAACGTCACGGTCATTCTCTTTCCGTCTCGTAGACACGAGCTGAGAAATTGCAAACGTCCAGCAATTGCTCCGAGATGAAAAGTGCCAGCACTGAAAGCTGTTGCTAGCCAGCACCCTTCCTTGGAAGCGCTTTTGTAGGCCTAAGAACACTGGGGCTCTGGGCTTCTCTAGCCACCTAATCTTCTGCTCATCCTCTCGCGCACTCTAAAGAGAGCTCAGGTGAGAAATTGCAAACGTCGAGCAATTGCTCAGAGATGAAAAGTGCCAGCACTGAAAGCTCTTGCTAGCCAGCACCCTTCCTTGGAAGCGCTTTCACAGGCGCAGTAACACTGGGGCTTTGCGCTTCTCTACCCACCAAACGTCACGGTCCTTCTCTTTCCGTCGGTAGACACGAGCTGAGAAATTGCAAACGTCGAGCAATTGCTCAGAGATGAAAAGTGCCAGCACTGAAAGCTGTTGCTAGCCAGCACCCTTCCTTGGAAGCGCTTTCACAGGCGCAGCAACACTGGGGCTTTGCGCTTCTATACGCACCAAACGTCACGGTCCTTCTCTTTCCGTCTCGTAGACACGAGCTGAGAAATTGCAAACGTCGAGCAATTGCTCAGAGATGAAAAGTGCCAGCACTGAAAGCTGTTGCTAGCCAGCACCCTTCCTTGGAAGCGCTTTCACAGGCGCAGTAACACTGGGGCTTTGCGCTTCTATACGCACCAAATGTCACGGTCCTTCTCTTTCCGTCTTGTAGACACGAGCTGAGAAATTGCAAACGTCGAGCAATTGCTCAGAGATGAAAAGTGCCAGCACTGAAAGCTCTTGCTAGCCAGCACCCTTCCTTGGAAGCGCTTTCACAGGCGCAGAAACACTGGGGCTTTGCGCTTCTCTAGCCACCAAGCGTCACGGTCCTTCTCTTTCCGTCTCGTAGACACGAGCTGAGAAATTGCAAACGTCGAGCAATTGCTCAGAGATGAAAAGTGCCAGCACTGAAAGCTCTTGCTAGCCAGCACCCTTCCTTGGAAGCGCTTTCACAGGAGCAGCAACACTGGGGCTTTGCGCTTCTCTAGCCACCAAACGTCACGGTCATTCTCTTTCCGTCTCGTAGACACGAGCTGAGAAATTGCAAACGTCGAGCAATTGATCAGAGATGAAAAGTGCCAGCACTGGAAGCTCTTGCTAGCCAGCACCCTTCCTTGGAAGCGCTTTTGTAGGCCTAAGAACACTGGGGCTCTGCGCTTCTCTAGCCACCTCATCTTCTGCTCATCCTCTCGCGCACTCTAAAGAGAGCTCAGGTGAGAAATTGCAAACGTCGAGCAATTGCTCAGAGATGAAAAGTGCCAGCACTGAAAGCTGTTGCTAGCCAGCACCCTTCCTTGGAAGCGCTTTCACAGGCGCAGTAACACTGGGGCTTTGCGCTTCTCTAGCCACCAAACGTCACGGTCCTTCTCTTTCCGTCGGTAGACACGAGCTGAGAAATTGCAAACGTCGAGCAATTGCTCAGAGATGAAAAGTGCCAGCACTGAAAGCTCTTGCTAGCCAGCACCCTTCCTTGGAAGCGCTTTCACAGGCGCAGCAACACTGGGGCTTTGCGCTTCTATACGCACCAAACGTCACGGTCCTTCTCTTTCCGTCTCGTAGACACGAGCTGAGAAATTGCAAACGTCGAGCAATTGCTCAGAGATGAAAAGTGCCAGCACTGAAAGCTGTTGCTAGCCAGCACCCTTCCTTGGAAGCGCTTTCACAGGCGCAGTAACACTGGGGCTTTGCGCTTCTATACGCACCAAATGTCACGGTCATTCTCTTTCCGTCTTGTAGACACGAGCTGAGAAATTGCAAACGTCGAGCAATTGCTCAGAGATGAAAAGTGCCAGCACTGAAAGCTCTTGCTAGCCAGCACCCTTCCTTGGAAGCGCTTTCACAGGCGCAGAAACACTGGGGCTTTGCGCTTCTCTAGCCACCAAGCGTCACGGTCCTTCTCTTTCCGTCTCGTAGACACGAGCTGAGAAATTGCAAACGTCGAGCAATTGCTCAGAGATGAAAAGTGCCAGCACTGAAAGCTGTTGCTAGCCAGCACCCTTCCTTGGAAGCGCTTTCACAGGAGCAGCAACACTGGGGCTTTGCGCTTCTCTAGCCACCAAACGTCACGGTCATTCTCTTTCCGTCTCGTAGACACGAGCTGAGAAATTGCAAACGTCGAGCAATTGCTCAGAGATGACAAGTGCCAGCACTGGAAGCTCTTGCTAGCCAGCCCCCTTCCTTGGAAGCGCTTTTGTACGCCTAAGAACACTGGGGCTCTGCGCTTCTCTAGCCACCTCATCTTCTGCTCATCCTCTCGCGCACTCTAAAGAGAGCTCAGGTGAGAAATTGCAAACGTCGAGCAATTGCTCAGAGATGAAAAGTGCCAGCACTGAAAGCTGTTGCTAGCCAGCACCCTTCCTTGGAAGCGCTTTCACAGGCGCAGCAACACTGGGGCTTTGCGCTTCTCTAGCCACCAAACGTCACAGTCCTTCTCTTTCCGTCGGTAGACACGAGCTGAGAAATTGCAAACGTCGAGCAATTGCTCAGAGATGAAAAGTGCCAGCACTGAAAGCTGTTGCTAGCCAGCACCCTTCCTTGGAAGCGCTTTTGTAGGCCTAAGAACACTGGGGCTCTGGGCTTCTCTAGCCACCTCATCTTCTGCTCATCCTCTCGCGCACTCTAAAGAGAGCTCAGGTGAGAAATTGCAAACGTCCAGCAATTGCTCAGAGATGAAAAGTGCCAGCACTGAAAGCTGTTGCTAGCCAGCACCCTTCCTTGGAAGCGCTTTTGTAGGCCTAAGAACACTGGGGCTCTGGGCTTCTCTAGCCACCTCATCTTCTGCTCATTCTCTCGCGCACTCTAAAGAGAGCTCAAGTGAGAAATTGCAAACGTCCAGCAATTGCTCAGAGATGAAAAGTGCCAGCACTGAAAGCTCTTGCTAGCCAGCACCCTTCCTTGCAAGTGCTTTCACAGGCGCAGTAACACTGGAGCTTTGCGCTTGTCTAGCCATCAAACGTCATGGTCATTCTCTTTCCATCTCGTAGACACGAGCTGAGAAATTGCAAACGTCCAGCAATTGCTCAGAGATGAAAAGTGCCAGCACTGAAAGCTCTTGCTAGCCAGCACCCTTCCTTGGAAGCGCTTTTGTAGCCCTAAGAACACTGGGGCTCTGGGCTTCTCTAGCCACCTAATCTTCTGCTCATCCTCTCGCGCACTCTAAAGAGAGCTCAGGTGAGAAATTGCAAACGTCCAGCAATTGCTCCGAGATGAAAAGTGCCAGCACTGAAAGCTGTTGCTAGCCAGCACCCTTCCTTGGAAGCGCTTTCACAGGAGCAGCAACACTGGGGCTTTGCGCTTCTCTAGCCACCAAACGTCACGGTCATTCTCTTTCCGTCTTGTAGACACGAGCTGAGAAATTGCAAACGTCGAGCAATTGCTCAGAGAAGAAAAGTGCCAGCACTGAAAGCTGTTGCTAGCCAGCACCCTTCCTTGGAAGCGCTTTTGTAGGCCTAAGAACACTGGGGCTCTGGGCTTCTCTAGCCACCTCATCTTCTGCTCATCCTCTCGCGCACTCTAAAGAGAGCTCAGGTGAGAAATTGCAAACGTCCAGCAATTGCTCCGAGATGAAAAGTGCCAGCACTGAAAGCTCTTGCTAGCCAGCACCCTTCCTTGGAAGCGCTTTCACAGGCGCAGCAACACTGGGGCTTTGCGCTTCTCTAGCCACCAAACGTCACGGTCCTTCTCTTTCCGTCTCGTAGACACGAGCTGAGAAATTGCAAACGTCGAGCAATTGCTCAGAGATGAAAAGTGCCAGCACTGAAAGCTCTTGCTAGCCAGCACCCTTCCTTGGAAGCGCTTTCACAGGCGCAGCAACACTGGGGCTTTGCGCTTCTCTAGCCACCAAACGTCACGGTCCTTCTCTTTCCATCTCCTAGACACGAGCTGAGAAATTGCAAACGTCGAGCAATTGCTCAGAGATGAAAAGTGCCAGCACTGAAAGCTCTTGCTAGCCAGCACCCTTCCTTGGAAGCGCTTTCACAGGCGCAGCAACACTGGCGCTTTGCGATTCTATACGCACCAAACGTCACGGTCATTCTCTTTCCGTCTCGTAGACACGAGCTGAGAAATTGCAAACGTCCAGCAATTGCTCCGAGATGAAAAGTGCCAGCACTGAAAGGTCTTGCTAGCCAGCACCCTTCCTTGGAAGCGCTTTTGTAGGCCTAAGAACACTGGGGCTCTGGGCTTCTCTAGCCACCTAATCTTCTGCTCATCCTCTCGCGCACTCTAAAGAGAGCTCAGGTGAGAAATTGCAAACGTCCAGCAATTGCTCAGAGATGAAAAGTGCCAGCACTGAAAGCTCTTGCTAGCCAGCACCCTTCCTTGGAAGCGCTTTTGTAGGCTTAAGAACACTGGGGCTCTGGGCTTCTCTAGCCACCTCATCTTCTGCTCATCCTCTCGCGCACTCTAAAGAGAGCTCAGGTGAGAAATTGCAAACGTCCAGCAATTGCTCAGAGATGAAAAGTGCCAGCACTGAAAGCTCTTGCTAGCCAGCACCCTTCCTTGGAAGCGCTTTTGTAGGCCTAAGAACACTGGGGCTCTGGGCTTCTCTAGCCACCTAATCTTCTGCTCATCCTCTCGCGCACTCTAAAGAGAGCTCAGGTGAGAAATTGCAAACGTCCAGCAATTGCTCAGAGATGAAAAGTGCCAGCACTGAAAGCTGTTGCTAGCCAGCACCCTTCCTTGGAAGCGCTTTCACAGGAGCAGCAACACTGGGGCTTTGCGCTTCTCTAGCCACCAAACGTCACGGTCATTCTCTTTCCGTCGGTAGACACGAGCTGAGAAATTGCAAACGTCGAGCAATTGCTCAGAGATGAAAAGTGCCAGCACTGAAAGCTGTTGCTAGCCAGCACCCTTCCTTGGAAGCGCTTTCACAGGCGCAGTAACACTGGGGCTTTGCGCTTCTCTAGCCACCAAACGTCACGGTCCTTCTCTTTCCGTCTCGTAGACACGAGCTGAGAAATTGCAAACGTCGAGCAATTGCTCAGAGATGAAAAGTGCCAGCACTGAAAGCTCTTGCTAGCCAGCACCCTTCCTTGGAAGCGCTTTCACAGGCGCAGCAACACTGGCGCTTTGCGATTCTATACGCACCAAACGTCACGGTCATTCTCTTTCCGTCTCGTAGACACGAGCTGAGAAATTGCAAACGTCGAGCAATTGCTCAGAGATGAAAAGTGCCAGCACTGAAAGCTCTTGCTAGCCAGCACCCTTCCTTGGAAGCGCTTTTGTAGGCCTAAGAACACTGGGGCTCTGGGCTTCTCTAGCCACCTCATCTTCTGCTCATCCTCTCGCGCACTCTAAAGAGAGTTCAGGTGAGAAATTGCAAACGTCCAGCAATTGCTCAGAGATGAAAAGTGCCAGCACTGAAAGCTCTTGCTAGCCAGCCCCCTTCCTTGGAAGCGCTTTTGTAGGCTTAAGAACACTGGGGCTCTGGGCTTCTCTAGCCACCTCATCTTCTGCTCATCCTCTCGCGCACTCTAAAGAGAGCTCAGGTGAGAAATTGCAAACGTCCAGCAATTGCTCAGAGATGAAAAGTGCCAGCACTGAAAGCTCTTGCTAGCCAGCACCCTTCCTTGGAAGCGCTTTCACAGGCGCAGTAACACTGGGGCTTTGCGCTTCTCTAGCCATCAAACATCATGGTCATTCTCTTTCCATCTCGTAGACATGAGCTGAGAAATTGCAAACGTCCAGCAATTGCTCCGAGATGAAAAGTGCCAGCACTGAAAGCTGTTGCTAGCCAGCACCCTTCCTTGGAAGCGCTTTTGTACGCCTAAGAACACTGGGGCTCTGGGCTTCTCTAGCCACCTCATCTTCTGCTCTTCCTCTCGCGCACTCTAAAGAGAGCTCAGGTGAGAAATTGCAAACGTCGAGCAATTGCTCAGAGATGAAAAGTGCCAGCACTGAAAGCTGTTGCTAGCCAGCACCCTTCCTTGGAAGTGCTTTCACAGGCGCAGTAACACTGGGGCTTTGCGCTTCTATACGCACCAAACGTCACGGTCCTTCTCTTTCCGTCTCGTAGACACGAGCTGAGAAATTGCAAACGTCGAGCAATTGCTCCGAGATGAAAAGTGCCAGCACTGAAAGCTCTTGCTAGCCAGCACCCTTCCTTGGAAGCGCTTTCACAGGCGCAGCAACACTGGGGCTTTGCGCTTCTATACGCACCAAATGTCACGGTCCTTCTCTTTCCGTCTTGTAGACACGAGCTGAGAAATTGCAAACGTCGAGCAATTGCTCAGAGATGAAAAGTGCCAGCACTGAAAGCTCTTGCTAGCCAGCACCCTTCCTTGGAAGCGCTTTCACAGGCGCAGAAACACTGGGGCTTTGCGCTTCTCTAGCCACCAAGCGTCACGGTCCTTCTCTTTCCGTCTCCTAGACACGAGCTGAGAAATTGCAAACGTCGAGCAATTGCTCCGAGATGAAAAGTGCCAGCACTGAAAGCTGTTGCTAGCCAGCACCCTTCCTTGGAAGCGCTTTCACAGGCGCAGCAACACTGGGGCTTTGCGCTTCTCTAGCCACCAAACGTCACGGTCCTTCTCTTTCCGTCGGTAGACACGAGCTGAGAAATTGCAAACGTCGAGCAATTGCTCAGAGATGAAAAGTGCCAGCACTGAAAGCTGTTGCTAGCCAGCACCCTTCCTTGGAAGCGCTTTTGTAGGCCTAAGAACACTGGGGCTCTGGGCTTCTCTAGCCACCTCATCTTCTGCTCATCCTCTCGCGCACTCTAAAGAGAGCTCAGGTGAGAAATTGCAAACGTCGAGCAATTGCTCAGAGATGAAAAGTGCCAGCACTGAAAGCTGTTGCTAGCCAGCACCCTTCCTTGGAAGCGCTTTCACAGGCGCAGCAACACTGGGGCTTTGCGCTTCTCTAGCCACCAAACGTCACGGTCCTTCTCTTTCCGTCTCGTAGACACGAGCTGAGAAATTGCAAACGTCCAGCAATTGCTCCGAGATGAAAAGTGCCAGCACTGAAAGCTGTTGCTAGCCAGCACCCTTCCTTGGAAGCGCTTTTGTAGGCCTAAGAACACTGGGGCTCTGGGCTTCTCTAGCCACCTCATCTTCTGCTCATCCTCTCGCGCACTCTAAAGAGAGCTCAGGTGAGAAATTGCAAACGTCCAGCAATTGCTCAGAGATGAAAAGTGCCAGCACTGAAAGCTGTTGCTAGCCAGCACCCTTCCTTGGAAGTGCTTTCACAGGCGCAGTAACACTGGAGCTTTGCGCTTGTCTAGCCATCAAAAGTCATGGTCATTCTCTTTCCATCTCGTAGACACGAGCTGAGAAATTGCAAACGTCCAGCAGTTGCTCAGAGATGAAAAGTGCCAGCACTGAAAGCTGTTGCTAGCCAGCACCCTTCCTTGGAAGTGCTTTCACAGGAGCAGCAACACTGGGGCTTTGCGCTTCTCTAGCCACCAAACGTCACGGTCCTTCTCTTTCCGTCGGTAGACACGAGCTGAGAAATTGCAAACGTCGAGCAATTGCTCAGAGATGAAAAGTGCCAGCACTGAAAGCTCTTGCTAGCCAGCACCCTTCCTTGGAAGCGCTTTCACAGGCGCAGCAACACTGGGGCTTTGCACTTCTCTACCCACCAAACGTCACGGTCATTCTCTTTCCATCTCGTAGACACGAGCTGAGAAATTGCAAACGTCCAGCAATTGCTCCGAGATGAAAAGTGCCAGCACTGAAAGCTGTTGCTAGCCAGCACCCTTCCTTGGAACCGCTTTTGTAGGCCTAAGAACACTGGGGCTCTGGGCTTCTCTAGCCACCTCATCTTCTGCTCATCCTCTCGCGCACTCTAAAGAGAGCTCAGGTGAGAAATTGCAAACGTCCAGCAATTGCTCAGAGATGAAAAGTGCCAGCACTGAAAGCTGTTGCTAGCCAGCACCCTTCCTTGGAAGCGCTTTCACAGGCGCAGTAACACTGGGGCTTTGCGCTTCTCTAGCCACCAAACGTCACGGTCCTTCTCTTTCCGTCGGTAGACACGAGCTGAGAAATTGCAAACGTCGAGCAATTGCTCAGAGATGAAAAGTGCCAGCACTGAAAGCTGTTGCTAGCCAGCACCCTTCCTTGGAAGCGCTTTCACAGGCGCAGCAACACTGGGGCTTTGCGCTTCTATACGCACCAAACGTCACGGTCCTTCTCTTTCCGTCTCCTAGACACGAGCTGAGAAATTGCAAACGTCGAGCAATTGCTCAGAGATGAAAAGTGCCAGCACTGAAAGCTGTTGCTAGCCAGCACCCTTCCTTGGAAGCGCTTTTGTAGGCCTAAGAACACTGGGGCTCTGGGCTTCTCTAGCCACCTCATCTTCTGCTCATCCTCTCGCGCACTCTAAAGAGAGCTCAGGTGAGAAATTGCAAACGTCGAGCAATTGCTCAGAGATGAAAAGTGCCAGCACTGAAAGCTCTTGCTAGCCAGCACCCTTCCTTGGAAGCGCTTTTGTACGCCTAAGAACACTGGGGCTCTGGGCTTCTCTAGCCACCTCATCTTCTGCTCATCCTCTCGCGCACTCTAAAGAGAGCTCAAGTGAGAAATTGCAAATGTCCAGCAATTGCTCAGAGATGAAAAGTGCCAGCACTGAAAGCTCTTGCTAGCCAGCACCCTTCCTTGGAAGTGCTTTCACAGGCGCAGTAACACTGGAGCTTTGCGCTTGTGTAGCCATCAAACGTCATGGTCATTCTCTTTCCATCTCGTAGACACGAGCTGAGAAATTGCAAACGTCCAGCAATTGCTCAGAGATGAAAAGTGCCAGCACTGAAAGCTCTTGCTAGCCAGCCCCCTTCCTTGGAAGCGCTTTTGTAGGCTTAAGAACACTGGGGCTCTGGGCTTCTCTAGCCACCTCATCTTCTGCTCATCCTCTCGCGCACTCTAAAGAGAGCTCAGGTGAGAAATTGCAAACGTCGAGCAATTGCTCAGAGATGAAAAGTGCCAGCACTGAAAGCTCTTGCTAGCCAGCACCCTTCCTTGGAAGCGCTTTCACAGGCGCAGTAACACTGGGGCTTTGCGCTTCTCTAGCCATCAAACATCATGGTCATTCTCTTTCCATCTCGTAGACATGAGCTGAGAAATTGCAAACGTCCAGCAATTGCTCAGAGATGAAAAGTGCCAGCACTGAAAGCTGTTGCTAGCCAGCACCCTTCCTTGGAAGCGCTTTTGTACGCCTAAGAACACTGGGGCTCTGGGCTTCTCTAGCCACCTCATCTTCTGCTCATCCTCTCGCGCACTCTAAAGAGAGCTCAGGTGAGAAATTGCAAACGTCGAGCAATTGCTCAGAGATGAAAAGTGCCAGCACTGAAAGCTGTTGCTAGCCAGCACCCTTCCTTGGAAGTGCTTTCACAGGCGCAGTAACACTGGGGCTTTGCGCTTCTCTAGCCATCAAACGTCATGGTCATTCTCTTTCCATCTCGTAGACACGAGCTCAGAAATTGCAAACGTCCAGCAATTGCTCCGAGATGAAAAGTGCCAGCACTGAAAGCTGTTGCTAGCCAGCACCCTTCCTTGGAAGCGCTTTTGTAGGCCTAAGAACACTGGGGCTCTGGGCTTCTCTAGCCACCTCATCTTCTGCTCATCCTCTCGCGCACTCTAAAGAGAGCTCAGGTGAGAAATTGCAAACGTCCAGCAATTGCTCAGAGATGAAAAGTGCCAGCACTGAAAGCTCTTGCTAGCCAGCACCCTTCCTTGGAAGTGCTTTCACAGGCGCAGTAACACTGGAGCTTTGCGCTTGTCTAGCCATCAAACGTCATGGTCATTCTCTTTCCATCTCGTAGACACGAGCTGAGAAATTGCAAACGTCGAGCAATTGCTCCGAGATGAAAAGTGCCAGCACTGAAAGCTCTTGCTAGCCAGCACCCTTCCTTGGAAGCGCTTTTGTAGGCCTAAGAACACTGGGGCTCTGGGCTTCTCTAGCCACCTCATCTTCTGCTCATCCTCTCGCGCACTCTAAAGAGAGCTCAGGTGAGAAATTGCAAACGTCGAGCAATTGCTCAGAGATGAAAAGTGCCAGCACTGAAAGCTGTTGCTAGCCAGCACCCTTCCTTGGAAGCGCTTTCACAGGCGCAGCAACACTGGGGCTTTGCGCTTCTCTAGCCACCAAACGTCACGGTCATTCTCTTTCCGTCTCGTAGACACGAGCTGAGAAATTGCAAACGTCCAGCAATTGCTCAGAGAAGAAAAGTGCCAGCACTGAAAGCTGTTGCTAGCCAGCAGCCTTCCTTGGAAGCGCTTTTGTAGGCCTAAGAACACTGGGGCTCTGGGCTTCTCTAGCCACCTCATCTTCTGCTCATCCTCTCGCGCACTCTAAAGAGAGCTCAGGTGAGAAATTGCAAACGTCGAGCAATTGCTCAGAGATGAAAAGTGCCAGCACTGAAAGCTCTTGCTAGCCAGCACCCTTCCTTGGAAGTGCTTTCACAGGCGCAGTAACACTGGGGCTTTGCGCTTCTCTAGCCATCAAACGTCATGGTCATTCTCTTTCCATCTCGTAGACACGAGCTGAGAAATTGCAAACGTCGAGCAATTGCTCAGAGATGAAAAGTGCCAGCACTGAAAGCTCTTGCTAGCCAGCACCCTTCCTTGGAAGCGCTTTTGTAGGCCTAAGAAGACTGGGGCTCTGGGCTTCTCTAGCCACCTCATCTTCTGCTCATCCTCTCGCGCAATCTAAAGAGAGCTCAGGTGAGAAATTGCAAACGTCGAGCAATTGCTCAGAGATGAAAAGTGCCAGCACTGAAAGCTCTTGCTAGCCAGCACCCTTCCTTGGAAGCGCTTTCACAGGCGCAGCAACACTGGGGCTTTGCGCTTCTATACGCACCAAACGTCACGGTCCTTCTCTTTCCGTCTCCTAGACACGAGCTGAGAAATTGCAAACGTCGAGCAATTGCTCAGAGATGAAAAGTGCCAGCACTGAAAGCTCTTGCTAGCCAGCACCCTTCCTTGGAAGCGCTTTCACAGGCGCAGCAACACTGGGGCTTTGCGCTTCTATACGCACCAAATGTCACGGTCCTTCTCTTTCCGTCTTGTAGACACGAGCTGAGAAATTGCAAACGTCGAGCAATTGCTCAGAGATGAAAAGTGCCAGCACTGAAAGCTCTTGCTAGCCAGCACCCTTCCTTGGAAGCGCTTTCACAGGCGCAGAAACACTGGGGCTTTGCGCTTCTCTAGCCACCAAGCGTCACGGTCCTTCTCTTTCCGTCTCATAGACACGAGCTGAGAAATTGCAAACGTCGAGCAATTGCTCAGAGATGAAAAGTGCCAGCACTGAAAGCTCTTGCTAGCCAGCACCCTTCCTTGGAAGCGCTTTCACAGGCGCAGCAACACTGGGGCTTTGCGCTTCTCTAGCCACCAAACGTCACGGTCCTTCTCTTTCCGTCGGTAGACACGAGCTGAGAAATTGCAAACGTCGAGCAATTGCTCAGAGATGAAAAGTGCCAGCACTGAAAGCTGTTGCTAGCCAGCACCCTTCCTTGGAAGCGCTTTTGTAGGCCTAAGAACACTGGGGCTCTGGGCTTCTCTAGCCACCTCATCTTCTGCTCATCCTCTCGCGCACTCTAAAGAGAGCTCAGGTGAGAAATTGCAAACGTCCAGCAATTGCTCAGAGATGAAAAGTGCCAGCACTGAAAGCTGTTGCTAGCCAGCACCCTTCCTTGGAAGTGCTTTCACAGGCGCAGTAACACTGGAGCTTTGCGCTTGTCTAGCCATCAAAAGTCATGGTCATTCTCTTTCCATCTCGTAGACACGAGCTGAGAAATTGCAAACGTCCAGCAGTTGCTCAGAGATGAAAAGTGCCAGCACTGAAAGCTCTTGCTAGCCAGCACCCTTCCTTGGAAGTGCTTTCACAGGAGCAGCAACACTGGGGCTTTGCGCTTCTCTAGCCACCAAACGTCACGGTCATTCTCTTTCCGTCGGTAGACACGAGCTGAGAAATTGCAAACGTCGAGCAATTGCTCAGAGATGAAAAGTGCCAGCACTGAAAGCTGTTGCTAGCCAGCACCCTTCCTTGGAAGCGCTTTCACAGGCGCAGCAACACTGGGGCTTTGCGCTTCTCTAGCCACCAAACGTCACGGTCATTCTCTTTCCATCTCGTAGACACGAGCTGAGAAATTGCAAACGTCGAGCAATTGCTCAGAGATGAAAAGTGCCAGCACTGAAAGCTGTTGCTAGCCAGCACCCTTCCTTGGAAGCGCTTTTGTAGGCCTAAGAACACTGGGGCTCTGGGCTTCTCTAGCCACCTCATCTTCTGCTCATCCTCTCGCGCACTCTAAAGAGAGCTCAGGTGAGAAATTGCAAACGTCCAGCAATTGCTCAGAGATGAAAAGTGCCAGCACTGAAAGCTGTTGCTAGCCAGCACCCTTCCTTGGAAGCGCTTTCACAGGCGCAGTAACACTGGGGCTTTGCGCTTCTCTAGCCACCAAACGTCACGGTCCTTCTCTTTCCGTCGGTAGACACGAGCTGAGAAATTGCAAACGTCGAGCAATTGCTCAGAGATGAAAAGTGCCAGCACTGAAAGCTGTTGCTAGCCAGCACCCTTCCTTGGAAGCGCTTTCACAGGCGCAGCAACACTGGGGCTTTGCGCTTCTATACGCACCAAACGTCACAGTCCTTCTCTTTCCGTCTCGTAGACACGAGCTGAGAAATTGCAAACGTCGAGCAATTGCTCAGAGAAGAAAAGTGCCAGCACTGAAAGCTGTTGCTAGCCAGCACCCTTCCTTGGAAGCGCTTTCACAGGCGCAGCAACACTGGGGCTTTGCGCTTCTATACGCACCAAATGTCACGGTCCTTCTCTTTCCGTCTTGTAGACACGAGCTGAGAAATTGCAAACGTCGAGCAATTGCTCAGAGATGAAAAGTGCCAGCACTGAAAGCTCTTGCTAGCCAGCACCCTTCCTTGGAAGCGCTTTCACAGGCGCAGCAACACTGGGGCTTTGCGCTTCTCTAGCCACCAAGCGTCACGGTCCTTCTATTTCCGTCTCGTAGACACGAGCTGAGAAATTGGAAACGTCGAGCAATTGCTCAGAGATGAAAAGTGCCAGCACTGAAAGCTCTTGCTAGCCAGCACCCTTCCTTGGAAGCGCTTTCACAGGAGCAGCAACACTGGGGCTTTGCGCTTCTCTAGCCACCAAACGTCACGGTCATTCTCTTTCCGTCTCGTAGACACGAGCTGAGAAATTGCAAACGTCGAGCAATTGCTCAGAGATGAAAAGTGCCAGCACTGGAAGCTGTTGCTAGCCAGCACCCTTCCTTGGAAGCGCTTTTGTAGGCCTAAGAACACTGGGGCTCTGGGCTTCTCTAGCCACCTCATCTTCTGCTCATCCTCTCGCGCACTCTAAAGAGAGCTCAGGTGAGAAATTGCAAACGTCGAGCAATTGCTCAGAGATGAAAAGTGCCAGCACTGAAAGCTCTTGCTAGCCAGCACCCTTCCTTGGAAGCGCTTTCACAGGCGCAGCAACACTGGGGCTTTGCGCTTCTCTAGCCACCAAACGTCACGGTCCTTCTCTTTCCGTCGGTAGACACGAGCTCAGAAATTGCAAACGTCGAGCAATTGCTCCGAGATGAAAAGTGCCAGCACTGAAAGCTCTTGCTAGCCAGCACCCTTCCTTGGAAGCGCTTTTGTAGGCCTAAGAACACTGGGGCTCTGGGCTTCTCTAGCCACCTCATCTTCTGCTCATCCTCTCGCGCACTCTAAAGAGAGCTCAGGTGAGAAATTGCAAACGTCCAGCAATTGCTCAGAGATGAAAAGTGCCAGCACTGAAAGCTGTTGCTAGCCAGCACCCTTCCTTGGAAGCGCTTTCACAGGCGCAGTAACACTGGAGCTTTGCGCTTCTCTAGCCATCAAACGTCATGGTCATTCTCTTTCCATCTCGTAGACACGAGCTCAGAAATTGCAAACGTCCAGCAATTGCTCCGAGATGAAAAGTGCCAGCACTGAAAGCTGTTGCTAGCCAGCACCCTTCCTTGGAACCGCTTTTGTACGCCTAAGAACACTGGGGCTCTGGGCTTCTCTAGCCACCTCATCTTCTGCTCATCCTCTCGCGCACTCTAAAGAGAGCTCAGGTGAGAAATTGCAAACGTCCAGCAATTGCTCAGAGATGAAAAGTGCCAGCACTGAAAGCTCTTGCTAGCCAGCACCCTTCCTTGGAAGCGCTTTCACAGGCGCAGCAACACTGGGACTTTGCGCTTCTATACGCACCAAACGTCACGGTCATTCTCTTTCCGTCTCGTAGACACGAGCTGAGAAATTGCAAACGTCCAGCAATTGCTCAGAGAAGAAAAGTGCCAGCACTGAAAGCTGTTGCTAGCCAGCACCCTTCCTTGGAAGCGCTTTTGTAGGCCTAAGAACACTGGGGCTCTGGGCTTCTCTAGCCACCTCATCTTCTGCTCATCCTCTCGCGCACTCTAAAGAGAGCTCAGGTGAGAAATTGCAAACGTCGAGCAATTGCTCAGAGATGAAAAGTGCCAGCACTGAAAGCTCTTGCTAGCCAGCACCCTTCCTTGGAAGCGCTTTCACAGGCGCAGCAACACTGGGGCTTTGCGCTTCTATACGCACCAAACGTCACGGTCCTTCTCTTTCCGTCTCGTAGACACGAGCTGAGAAATTGCAAACGTCGAGCAATTGCTCCGAGATGAAAAGTGCCAGCACTGAAAGCTCTTGCTAGCCAGCACCCTTCCTTGGAAGCGCTTTCACAGGCGCAGCAACACTGGGGCTTTGCGCTTCTCTAGCCACCAAGCGTCACGGTCCTTCTCTTTCCGTCTCGTAGACACGAGCTGAGAAATTGCAAACGTCGAGCAATTGCTCAGAGATGAAAAGTGCCAGCACTGAAAGCTCTTGCTAGCCAGCACCCTTCCTTGGAAGTGCTTTCACAGGCGCAGTAACACTGGAGCTTTGCGCTTCTCTAGCCATCAAACGTCATGGTCATTCTCTTTCCATGTCGTAGAAACGAGCTGAGAAATTGCAAACGTCCAGCAATTGCTCAGAGATGAAAAGTGCCAGCACTGAAAGCTGTTGCTAGCCAGCACCCTTCCTTGGAAGCGCTTTTGTACGCCTAAGAACACTGGGGCTCTGGGCTTCTCTAGCCACCTAATCTTCTGCTCATCCTCTCGCGCACTCTAAAGAGAGCTCAGGTGAGAAATTGCAAACGTCGAGCAATTGCTCAGAGATGAAAAGTGCCAGCACTGAAAGCTGTTGCTAGCCAGCACCCTTCCTTGGAAGCGCTTTCACAGGAGCAGCAACACTGGGGCTTTGCGCTTCTCTAGCCACCAAACGTCACGGTCATTCTCTTTCCGTCGGTAGACACGAGCTGAGAAATAGCAAACGTCGAGCAATTGCTCAGAGATGAAAAGTGCCAGCACTGAAAGCTGTTGCTAGCCAGCACCCTTCCTTGGAAGCGCTTTCACAGGCGCAGCAACACTGGGGCTTTGCGCTTCTCTAGCCACCAAACGTCACGGTCATTCTCTTTCCGTCTCGTAGACACGAGCTGAGAAATTGCAAACGTCCAGCAATTGCTCAGAGAAGAAAAGTGCCAGCACTGAAAGCTCTTGCTAGCCAGCACCCTTCCTTGGAAGCGCTTTTGTAGGCCTAAGAACACTGGGGCTCTGGGCTTTTCTAGCCACCTCATCTTCTGCTCATCCTCTCGCGCACTCTAAAGAGAGCTCAGGTGAGAAATTGCAAACGTCCAGCAATTGCTCAGAGATGAAAAGTGCCAGCACTGAAAGCTGTTGCTAGCCAGCACCCTTCCTTGGAAGCGCTTTCACAGGCGCAGTAACACTGGAGCTTTGCGCTTCTCTAGCCATCAAACGTCATGGTCATTCTCTTTCCATCTCGTAGACACGAGCTCAGAAATTGCAAACGTCCAGCAATTGCTCCGAGATGAAAAGTGCCAGCACTGAAAGCTGTTGCTAGCCAGCACCCTTCCTTGGAACCGCTTTTGTACGCCTAAGAACACTGGGGCTCTGGGCTTCTCTAGCCACCTCATCTTCTGCTCATCCTCTCGCGCACTCTAAAGAGAGCTCAGGTGAGAAATTGCAAACGTCCAGCAATTGCTCAGAGATGAAAAGTGCCAGCACTGAAAGCTCTTGCTAGCCAGCACCCTTCCTTGGAAGCGCTTTCACAGGCGCAGCAACACTGGGACTTTGCGCTTCTATACGCACCAAACGTCACGGTCCTTCTCTTTCCGTCTCGTAGACACGAGCTGAGAAATTGCAAACGTCCAGCAATTGCTCAGAGAAGAAAAGTGCCAGCACTGAAAGCTGTTGCTAGCCAGCACCCTTCCTTGGAAGCGCTTTTGTAGGCCTAAGAACACTGGGGCTCTGGGCTTCTCTAGCCACCTCATCTTCTGCTCATCCTCTCGCGCACTCTAAAGAGAGCTCAGGTGAGAAATTGCAAACGTCGAGCAATTGCTCAGAGATGAAAAGTGCCAGCACTGAAAGCTCTTGCTAGCCAGCACCCTTCCTTGGAAGCGCTTTCACAGGCGCAGCAACACTGGGGCTTTGCGCTTCTATACGCACCAAACGTCACGGTCCTTCTCTTTCCGTCTCGTAGACACGAGCTGAGAAATTGCAAACGTCGAGCAATTGCTCCGAGATGAAAAGTGCCAGCACTGAAAGCTGTTGCTAGCCAGCACCCTTCCTTGGAAGCGCTTTCACAGGCGCAGCAACACTGGGGCTTTGCGCTTCTCTAGCCACCAAGCGTCACGGTCCTTCTCTTTCCGTCTCGTAGACACGAGCTGAGAAATTGCAAATGTCGAGCAATTGCTCAGAGATGAAAAGTGCCAGCACTGAAAGCTCTTGCTAGCCAGCACCCTTCCTTGGAAGTGCTTTCACAGGCGCAGTAACACTGGAGCTTTGCGCTTCTCTAGCCATCAAACGTCATGGTCATTCTCTTTCCATGTCGTAGAAACGAGCTGAGAAATTGCAAACGTCCAGCAATTGCTCCGAGATGAAAAGTGCCAGCACTGAAAGCTGTTGCTAGCCAGCACCCTTCCTTGGAAGCGCTTTTGTAGGCCTAAGAACACTGGGGCTCTGGGCTTCTCTAGCCACCTCATCTTCTGCTCATCCTCTCGCGCACTCTAAAGAGAGCTCAGGTGAGAAATTGCAAACGTCGAGCAATTGCTCAGAGATGAAAAGTGCCAGCACTGAAAGCTGTTGCTAGCCAGCACCCTTCCTTGGAAGCGCTTTCACAGGAGCAGCAACACTGGGGCTTTGCGCTTCTCTAGCCACCAAACGTCACGGTCATTCTCTTTCCGTCGGTAGACACGAGCTGAGAAATAGCAAACGTCGAGCAATTGCTCAGAGATGAAAAGTGCCAGCACTGAAAGCTGTTGCTAGCCAGCACCCTTCCTTGGAAGCGCTTTCACAGGCGCAGCAACACTGGGGCTTTGCGCTTCTCTAGCCACCAAACGTCACGGTCATTCTCTTTCCGTCTCGTAGACACGAGCTGAGAAATTGCAAACGTCCAGCAATTGCTCAGAGAAGAAAAGTGCCAGCACTGAAAGCTGTTGCTAGCCACCACCCTTCCTTGGAAGCGCTTTTGTAGGCCTAAGAACACTGGGGCTCTGGGCTTCTCTAGCCACCTAATCTTCTGCTCATCCTCTCGCGCACTCTAAAGAGAGCTCAGGTGAGAAATTGCAAACGTCGAGCAATTGCTCAGAGATGAAAAGTGCCAGCACTGAAAGCTGTTGCTAGCCAGCACCCTTCCTTGGAAGCGCTTTCACAGGCGCAGTAACACTGGGGCTTTGCGCTTCTCTAGCCACCAAACGTCACGGTCCTTCTCTTTCCGTCGGTAGACACGAGCTGAGAAATTGCAAACGTCGAGCAATTGCTCAGAGATGAAAAGTGCCAGCACTGAAAGCTGTTGCTAGCCAGCACCCTTCCTTGGAAGCGCTTTCACAGGCGCAGCAACACTGGGGCTTTGCGCTTCTATACGCACCAAACGTCACAGTCCTTCTCTTTCCGTCTCGTAGACACGAGCTGAGAAATTGCAAACGTCGAGCAATTGCTCAGAGATGAAAAGTGCCAGCACTGAAAGCTGTTGCTAGCCAGCACCCTTCCTTGGAAGCGCTTTCACAGGCGCAGTAACACTGGGGCTTTGCGCTTCTATACGCACCAAATGTCACGGTCCTTCTCTTTCCGTCTTGCAGACACGAGCTGAGAAATTGCAAACGTCGAGCAATTGCTCAGAGATGAAAAGTGCCAGCACTGAAAGCTCTTGCTAGCCAGCACCCTTCCTTGGAAGCGCTTTCACAGGTGCAGCAACACTGGGGCTTTGCGCTTCTCTAGCCACCAAGCGTCACGGTCCTTCTCTTTCCGTCTCGTAGACACGAGCTGAGAAATTGGAAACGTCGAGCAATTGCTCAGAGATGAAAAGTGCCAGCACTGAAAGCTCTTGCTAGCCAGCACCCTTCCTTGGAAGCGCTTTCACAGGAGCAGCAACACTGGGGCTTTGCGCTTCTCTAGCCACCAAACGTCACGGTCCTTCTCTTTCCGTCTCGTAGACACGAGCTGAGAAATTGCAAACGTCGAGCAATTGCTCAGAGATGAAAAGTGCCAGCACTGGAAGCTCTTGCTAGCCAGCACCCTTCCTTGGAAGCGCTTTCACAGGCGCAGCAACACTGGGGCTTTGCGCTTCTCTAGCCACCAAGCGTCACGGTCCTTCTCTTTCCGTCTCGTAGACACGAGCTGAGAAATTGCAAACGTCGAGCAATTGCTCCGAGATGAAAAGTGCCAGCACTGAAAGCTCTTGCTAGCCAGCACCCTTCCTTGGAAGCGCTTTTGTACGCCTAAGAACACTGGGGCTCTGGGCTTCTCTAGCCACCTCATCTTCTGCTCATCCTCTCGCGCACTCTAAAGAGAGCTCAGGTGAGAAATTGCAAACGTCGAGCAATTGCTCAGAGATGAAAAGTGCCAGCACTGAAAGCTGTTGCTAGCCAGCACCCTTCCTTGGAAGCGCTTTCACAGGCGCAGCAACACTGGGGCTTTGCGCTTCTCTAGCCACCAAACGTCACGGTCCTTCTCTTTCCGTCGGTAGACACGAGCTGAGAAATTGCAAACGTCGAGCAATTGCTCCGAGATGAAAAGTGCCAGCACTGAAAGCTCTTGCTAGCCAGCACCCTTCCTTGGAAGCGCTTTTGTAGGCCTAAGAACACTGGGGTCTGGGCTTCTCTAGCCACCTCATCTTCTGCTCATCCTCTCGCGCACTCTAAAGAGAGCTCAGGTGAGAAATTGCAAACGTCCAGCAATTGCTCAGAGATGAAAAGTGCCAGCACTGAAAGCTGTTGCTAGCCAGCACCCTTCCTTGGAAGCGCTTTCACAGGCGCAGTAACACTGGAGCTTTGCGCTTCTCTAGCCATCAAACGTCATGGTCATTCTCTTTCCATCTCGTAGACACGAGCTCAGAAATTGCAAACGTCCAGCAATTGCTCCGAGATGAAAAGTGCCAGCACTGAAAGCTGTTGCTAGCCAGCACCCTTCCTTGGAACCGCTTTTGTACGCCTAAGAACACTGGGGCTCTGGGCTTCTCTAGCCACCTCATCTTCTGCTCATCCTCTCGCGCACTCTAAAGAGAGCTCAGGTGAGAAATTGCAAACGTCCAGCAATTGCTCAGAGATGAAAAGTGCCAGCACTGAAAGCTCTTGCTAGCCAGCACCCTTCCTTGGAAGCGCTTTCACAGGCGCAGCAACACTGGGACTTTGCGCTTCTATACGCACCAAACGTCACGGTCATTCTCTTTCCGTCTCGTAGACACGAGCTGAGAAATTGCAAACGTCCAGCAATTGCTCAGAGAAGAAAAGTGCCAGCACTGAAAGCTGTTGCTAGCCAGCACCCTTCCTTGGAAGCGCTTTTGTAGGCCTAAGAACACTGGGGCTCTGGGCTTCTCTAGCCACCTCATCTTCTGCTCATCCTCTCGCGCACTCTAAAGAGAGCTCAGGTGAGAAATTGCAAACGTCGAGCAATTGCTCAGAGATGAAAAGTGCCAGCACTGAAAGCTCTTGCTAGCCAGCACCCTTCCTTGGAAGCGCTTTCACAGGCGCAGCAACACTGGGGCTTTGCGCTTCTATACGCACCAAACGTCACGGTCCTTCTCTTTCCGTCTCCTAGACACGAGCTGAGAAATTGCAAACGTCGAGCAATTGCTCCGAGATGAAAAGTGCCAGCACTGAAAGCTCTTGCTAGCCAGCACCCTTCCTTGGAAGCGCTTTCACAGGCGCAGCAACACTGGGGCTTTGCGCTTCTCTAGCCACCAAGCGTCACGGTCCTTCTCTTTCCGTCTCGTAGACACGAGCTGAGAAATTGCAAACGTCGAGCAATTGCTCAGAGATGAAAAGTGCCAGCACTGAAAGCTCTTGCTAGCCAGCACCCTTCCTTGGAAGTGCTTTCACAGGCGCAGTAACACTGGAGCTTTGCGCTTCTCTAGCCATCAAACGTCATGGTCATTCTCTTTCCATGTCGTAGAAACGAGCTGAGAAATTGCAAACGTCCAGCAATTGCTCAGAGATGAAAAGTGCCAGCACTGAAAGCTGTTGCTAGCCAGCACCCTTCCTTGGAAGCGCTTTTGTACGCCTAAGAACACTGGGGCTCTGGGCTTCTCTAGCCACCTAATCTTCTGCTCATCCTCTCGCGCACTCTAAAGAGAGCTCAGGTGAGAAATTGCAAACGTCGAGCAATTGCTCAGAGATGAAAAGTGCCAGCACTGAAAGCTGTTGCTAGCCAGCACCCTTCCTTGGAAGCGCTTTCACAGGAGCAGCAACACTGGGGCTTTGCGCTTCTCTAGCCACCAAACGTCACGGTCATTCTCTTTCCGTCGGTAGACACGAGCTGAGAAATAGCAAACGTCGAGCAATTGCTCAGAGATGAAAAGTGCCAGCACTGAAAGCTGTTGCTAGCCAGCACCCTTCCTTGGAAGCGCTTTCACAGGCGCAGCAACACTGGGGCTTTGCGCTTCTCTAGCCACCAAACGTCACGGTCATTCTCTTTCCGTCTCGTAGACACGAGCTGAGAAATTGCAAACGTCCAGCAATTGCTCAGAGAAGAAAAGTGCCAGCACTGAAAGCTCTTGCTAGCCAGCACCCTTCCTTGGAAGCGCTTTTGTAGGCCTAAGAACACTGGGGCTCTGGGCTTCTCTAGCCACCTCATCTTCTGCTCATCCTCTCGCGCACTCTAAAGAGAGCTCAGGTGAGAAATTGCAAACGTCCAGCAATTGCTCAGAGATGAAAAGTGCCAGCACTGAAAGCTGTTGCTAGCCAGCACCCTTCCTTGGAAGCGCTTTCACAGGCGCAGTAACACTGGAGCTTTGCGCTTCTCTAGCCATCAAACGTCATGGTCATTCTCTTTCCATCTCGTAGACACGAGCTCAGAAATTGCAAACGTCCAGCAATTGCTCCGAGATGAAAAGTGCCAGCACTGAAAGCTGTTGCTAGCCAGCACCCTTCCTTGGAACCGCTTTTGTACGCCTAAGAACACTGGGGCTCTGGGCTTCTCTAGCCACCTCATCTTCTGCTCATCCTCTCGCGCACTCTAAAGAGAGCTCAGGTGAGAAATTGCAAACGTCCAGCAATTGCTCAGAGATGAAAAGTGCCAGCACTGAAAGCTCTTGCTAGCCAGCACCCTTCCTTGGAAGCGCTTTCACAGGCGCAGCAACACTGGGACTTTGCGCTTCTATACGCACCAAACGTCACGGTCCTTCTCTTTCCGTCTCGTAGACACGAGCTGAGAAATTGCAAACGTCCAGCAATTGCTCAGAGAAGAAAAGTGCCAGCACTGAAAGCTGTTGCTAGCCAGCACCCTTCCTTGGAAGCGCTTTTGTAGGCCTAAGAACACTGGGGCTCTGGGCTTCTCTAGCCACCTCATCTTCTGCTCATCCTCTCGCGCACTCTAAAGAGAGCTCAGGTGAGAAATTGCAAACGTCGAGCAATTGCTCAGAGATGAAAAGTGCCAGCACTGAAAGCTCTTGCTAGCCAGCACCCTTCCTTGGAAGCGCTTTCACAGGCGCAGCAACACTGGGGCTTTGCGCTTCTATACGCACCAAACGTCACGGTCCTTCTCTTTCCGTCTCGTAGACACGAGCTGAGAAATTGCAAACGTCGAGCAATTGCTCCGAGATGAAAAGTGCCAGCACTGAAAGCTGTTGCTAGCCAGCACCCTTCCTTGGAAGCGCTTTCACAGGCGCAGCAACACTGGGGCTTTGCGCTTCTCTAGCCACCAAGCGTCACGGTCCTTCTCTTTCCGTCTCGTAGACACGAGCTGAGAAATTGCAAACGTCGAGCAATTGCTCAGAGATGAAAAGTGCCAGCACTGAAAGCTCTTGCTAGCCAGCACCCTTCCTTGGAAGTGCTTTCACAGGCGCAGTAACACTGGAGCTTTGCGCTTCTCTAGCCATCAAACGTCATGGTCATTCTCTTTCCATGTCGTAGAAACGAGCTGAGAAATTGCAAACGTCCAGCAATTGCTCCGAGATGAAAAGTGCCAGCACTGAAAGCTGTTGCTAGCCAGCACCCTTCCTTGGAAGCGCTTTTGTAGGCCTAAGAACACTGGGGCTCTGGGCTTCTCTAGCCACCTAATCTTCTGCTCATCCTCTCGCGCACTCTAAAGAGAGCTCAGGTGAGAAATTGCAAACGTCCAGCAATTGCTCAGAGATGAAAAGTGCCAGCACTGAAAGCTGTTGCTAGCCAGCACCCTTCCTTGGAAGCGCTTTCACAGGAGCAGCAACACTGGGGCTTTGCGCTTCTCTAGCCACCAAACGTCACGGTCATTCTCTTTCCGTCGGTAGACACGAGCTGAGAAATAGCAAACGTCGAGCAATTGCTCAGAGATGAAAAGTGCCAGCACTGAAAGCTGTTGCTAGCCAGCACCCTTCCTTGGAAGCGCTTTCACAGGCGCAGCAACACTGCGGCTTTGCGCTTCTCTAGCCACCAAACGTCACGGTCATTCTCTTTCCGTCTCGTAGACACGAGCTGAGAAATTGCAAACGTCCAGCAATTGCTCAGAGAAGAAAAGTGCCAGCACTGAAAGCTGTTGCTAGCCAGCCCCCTTCCTTGGAAGCGCTTTTGTAGGCCTAAGAACACTGGGGCTCTGGGCTTCTCTAGCCACCTAATCTTCTGCTCATCCTCTCGCGCACTCTAAAGAGAGCTCAGGTGAGAAATTGCAAACGTCGAGCAATTGCTCAGAGATGAAAAGTGCCAGCACTGAAAGCTGTTGCTAGCCAGCACCCTTCCTTGGAAGCGCTTTCACAGGCGCAGTAACACTGGGGCTTTGCGCTTCTCTAGCCACCAAACGTCACGGTCCTTCTCTTTCCGTCGGTAGACACGAGCTGAGAAATTGCAAACGTCGAGCAATTGCTCAGAGATGAAAAGTGCCAGCACTGAAAGCTGTTGCTAGCCAGCACCCTTCCTTGGAAGCGCTTTCACAGGCGCAGCAACACTGGGGCTTTGCGCTTCTATACGCACCAAACGTCACAGTCCTTCTCTTTCCGTCTCGTAGACACGAGCTGAGAAATTGCAAACGTCGAGCAATTGCTCAGAGATGAAAAGTGCCAGCACTGAAAGCTGTTGCTAGCCAGCACCCTTCCTTGGAAGCGCTTTCACAGGCGCAGTAACACTGGGGCTTTGCGCTTCTATACGCACCAAATGTCACGGTCCTTCTCTTTCCGTCTTGTAGACACGAGCTGAGAAATTGCAAACGTCGAGCAATTGCTCAGAGATGAAAAGTGCCAGCACTGAAAGCTCTTGCTAGCCAGCACCCTTCCTTGGAAGCGCTTTCACAGGTGCAGCAACACTGGGGCTTTGCGCTTCTCTAGCCACCAAGCGTCACGGTCCTTCTCTTTCCGTCTCGTAGACACGAGCTGAGAAATTGGAAACGTCGAGCAATTGCTCAGAGATGAAAAGTGCCAGCACTGAAAGCTCTTGCTAGCCAGCACCCTTCCTTGGAAGCGCTTTCACAGGAGCAGCAACACTGGGGCTTTGCGCTTCTCTAGCCACCAAACGTCACGGTCCTTCTCTTTCCGTCTCGTAGACACGAGCTGAGAAATTGCAAACGTCGAGCAATTGCTCAGAGATGAAAAGTGCCAGCACTGGAAGCTCTTGCTAGCCAGCACCCTTCCTTGGAAGCGCTTTCACAGGCGCAGCAACACTGGGGCTTTGCGCTTCTCTAGCCACCAAGCGTCACGGTCCTTCTCTTTCCGTCTCGTAGACACGAGCTGAGAAATTGCAAACGTCGAGCAATTGCTCAGAGATGAAAAGTGCCAGCACTGAAAGCTCTTGCTAGCCAGCACCCTTCCTTGGAAGTGCTTTCACAGGCGCAGTAACACTGGAGCTTTGCGCTTCTCTAGCCATCAAACGTCACGGTCATTCTCTTTCCATGTCGTAGAAACGAGCTGAGAAATTGCAAACGTCCAGCAATTGCTCAGAGATGAAAAGTGCCAGCACTGAAAGCTGTTGCTAGCCAGCACCCTTCCTTGGAAGCGCTTTTGTAGGCCTAAGAACACTGGGGCTCTGGGCTTCTCTAGCCACCTAATCTTCTGCTCATCCTCTCGCGCACTCTAAAGAGAGCTCAGGTGAGAAATTGCAAACGTCCAGCAATTGCTCAGAGATGAAAAGTGCCAGCACTGAAAGCTGTTGCTAGCCAGCACCCTTCCTTGGAAGCGCTTTCACAGGAGCAGCAACACTGGGGCTTTGCGCTTCTATACGCACCAAACGTCACGGTCCTTCTCTTTCCGTCGGTAGACACGAGCTGAGAAATAGCAAACGTCGAGCAATTGCTCAGAGATGAAAAGTGCCAGCACTGAAAGCTGTTGCTAGCCAGCACCCTTCCTTGGAAGCGCTTTCACAGGCGCAGCAACACTGGGGCTTTGCGCTTCTCTAGCCACCAAACGTCACGGTCATTCTCTTTCCGTCTCGTAGACACGAGCTGAGAAATTGCAAACGTCCAGCAATTGCTCAGAGAAGAAAAGTGCCAGCACTGAAAGCTCTTGCTAGCCAGCACCCTTCCTTGGAAGCGCTTTTGTAGGCCTAAGAACACTGGGGCTCTGGGCTTCTCTAGCCACCTCATCTTCTGCTCATCCTCTCGCGCACTCTAAAGAGAGCTCAGGTGAGAAATTGCAAACGTCCAGCAATTGCTCAGAGATGAAAAGTGCCAGCACTGAAAGCTGTTGCTAGCCAGCACCCTTCCTTGGAAGCGCTTTCACAGGCGCAGCAACACTGGGACTTTGCGCTTCTATACGCACCAAACGTCACGGTCATTCTCTTTCCATCTCGTAGACACGAGCTCAGAAATTGCAAACGTCCAGCAATTGCTCAGAGAAGAAAAGTGCCAGCACTGAAAGCTGTTGCTAGCCAGCACCCTTCCTTGGAAGCGCTTTTGTACGCCTAAGAACACTGGGGCTCTGGGCTTCTCTAGCCACCTCATCTTCTGCTCATCCTCTCGCGCACTCTAAAGAGAGCTCAGGTGAGAAATTGCAAACGTCGAGCAATTGCTCAGAGATGAAAAGTGCCAGCACTGAAAGCTCTTGCTAGCCAGCACCCTTCCTTGGAAGCGCTTTCACAGGCGCAGCAACACTGGGGCTTTGCGCTTCTATACGCACCAAACGTCACGGTCCTTCTCTTTCCGTCTCGTAGACACGAGCTGAGAAATTGCAAACGTCGAGCAATTGCTCCGAGATGAAAAGTGCCAGCACTGAAAGCTGTTGCTAGCCAGCACCCTTCCTTGGAAGCGCTTTCACAGGCGCAGCAACACTGGGGCTTTGCGCTTCTCTAGCCACCAAGCGTCACGGTCCTTCTCTTTCCGTCTCGTAGACACGAGCTGAGAAATTGCAAACGTCGAGCAATTGCTCAGAGATGAAAAGTGCCAGCACTGAAAGCTCTTGCTAGCCAGCACCCTTCCTTGGAAGTGCTTTCACAGGCGCAGTAACACTGGAGCTTTGCGCTTCTCTAGCCATCAAACGTCATGGTCATTCTCTTTCCATGTCGTAGAAACGAGCTGAGAAATTGCAAACGTCCAGCAATTGCTCAGAGATGAAAAGTGCCAGCACTGAAAGCTGTTGCTAGCCAGCACCCTTCCTTGGAAGCGCTTTTGTAGGCCTAAGAACACTGGGGCTCTGGGCTTCTCTAGCCACCTAATCTTCTGCTCATCCTCTCGCGCACTCTAAAGAGAGCTCAGGTGAGAAATTGCAAACGTCCAGCAATTGCTCAGAGATGAAAAGTGCCAGCACTGAAAGCTGTTGCTAGCCAGCACCCTTCCTTGGAAGCGCTTTCACAGGAGCAGCAACACTGGGGCTTTGCGCTTCTCTAGCCACCAAACGTCACGGTCATTCTCTTTCCGTCGGTAGACACGAGCTGAGAAATAGCAAACGTCGAGCAATTGCTCAGAGATGAAAAGTGCCAGCACTGAAAGCTGTTGCTAGCCAGCACCCTTCCTTGGAAGCGCTTTCACAGGCGCAGCAACACTGGGGCTTTGCGCTTCTCTAGCCACCAAACGTCACGGTCCTTCTCTTTCCGTCTCGTAGACACGAGCTGAGAAATTGCAAACGTCGAGCAATTGCTCAGAGATGAAAAGTGCCAGCACTGGAAGCTCTTGCTAGCCAGCACCCTTCCTTGGAAGCGCTTTCACAGGCGCAGCAACACTGGGGCTTTGCGCTTCTATACGCACCAAATGTCACGGTCCTTCTCTTTCCGTCTTGTAGACACGAGCTGAGAAATTGCAAACGTCGAGCAATTGCTCAGAGATGAAAAGTGCCAGCACTGAAAGCTCTTGCTAGCCAGCACCCTTCCTTGGAAGCGCTTTCACAGGCGCAGAAACACTGGGGCTTTGCGCTTCTCTAGCCACCAAGCGTCACGGTCCTTCTCTTTCCGTCTCCTAGACACGAGCTGAGAAATTGCAAACGTCGAGCAATTGCTCCGAGATGAAAAGTGCCAGCACTGAAAGCTCTTGCTAGCCAGCACCCTTCCTTGGAAGCGCTTTCACAGGCGCAGCAACACTGGGGCTTTGCGCTTCTCTAGCCACCAAACGTCACGGTCCTTCTCTTTCCGTCGGTAGACACGAGCTGAGAAATTGCAAACGTCGAGCAATTGCTCAGAGATGAAAAGTGCCAGCACTGAAAGCTGTTGCTAGCCAGCACCCTTCCTTGGAAGCGCTTTTGTAGGCCTAAGAACACTGGGGCTCTGGGCTTCTCTAGCCACCTCATCTTCTGCTCATCCTCTCGCGCACTCTAAAGAGAGCTCAGGTGAGAAATTGCAAACGTCGAGCAATTGCTCAGAGATGAAAAGTGCCAGCACTGAAAGCTCTTGCTAGCCAGCACCCTTCCTTGGAAGCGCTTTCACAGGCGCAGCAACACTGGGGCTTTGCGCTTCTCTAGCCACCAAACGTCACGGTCATTCTCTTTCCATCTCGTAGACACGAGCTGAGAAATTGCAAACGTCCAGCAATTGCTCCGAGATGAAAAGTGCCAGCACTGAAAGCTGTTGCTAGCCAGCACCCTTCCTTGGAAGCGCTTTTGTAGGCCTAAGAACACTGGGGCTCTGGGCTTCTCTAGCCACCTCATCTTCTGCTCATCCTCTCGCGCACTCTAAAGAGAGCTCAGGTGAGAAATTGCAAACGTCCAGCAATTGCTCAGAGATGAAAAGTGCCAGCACTGAAAGCTGTTGCTAGCCAGCACCCTTCCTTGGAAGCGCTTTCACAGGCGCAGTAACACTGGGGCTTTGCGCTTCTCTAGCCACCAAACGTCACGGTCCTTCTCTTTCCGTCGGTAGACACGAGCTGAGAAATTGCAAACGTCGAGCAATTGCTCAGAGATGAAAAGTGCCAGCACTGAAAGCTGTTGCTAGCCAGCACCCTTCCTTGGAAGCGCTTTCACAGGCGCAGCAACACTGGGGCTTTGCGCTTCTATACGCACCAAACGTCACGGTCCTTCTCTTTCCGTCTCCTAGACACGAGCTGAGAAATTGCAAACGTCGAGCAATTGCTCAGAGATGAAAAGTGCCAGCACTGAAAGCTGTTGCTAGCCAGCACCCTTCCTTGGAAGCGCTTTTGTAGGCCTAAGAACACTGGGGCTCTGGGCTTCTCTAGCCACCTCATCTTCTGCTCATCCTCTCGCGCACTCTAAAGAGAGCTCAGGTGAGAAATTGCAAACGTCGAGCAATTGCTCAGAGATGAAAAGTGCCAGCACTGAAAGCTGTTGCTAGCCAGCACCCTTCCTTGGAAGCGCTTTTGTACGCCTAAGAACACTGGGGCTCTGGGCTTCTCTAGCCACCTCATCTTCTGCTCATCCTCTCGCGCACTCTAAAGAGAGCTCAAGTGAGAAATTGCAAACGTCCAGCAATTGCTCAGAGATGAAAAGTGCCAGCACTGAAAGCTCTTGCTAGCCAGCACCCTTCCTTGGAAGTGCTTTCACAGGCGCAGTAACACTGGAGCTTTGCGCTTGTCTAGCCATCAAACGTCATGGTCATTCTCTTTCCATCTCGTAGACACGAGCTGAGAAATTGCAAACGTCCAGCAATTGCTCAGAGATGAAAAGTGCCAGCACTGAAAGCTCTTGCTAGCCAGCCCCCTTCCTTGGAAGCGCTTTTGTAGGCTTAAGAACACTGGGGCTCTGGGCTTCTCTAGCCACCTCATCTTCTGCTCATCCTCTCGCGCACTCTAAAGAGAGCTCAGGTGAGAAATTGCAAACGTCCAGCAATTGCTCAGAGATGAAAAGTGCCAGCACTGAAAGCTCTTGCTAGCCAGCACCCTTCCTTGGAAGCGCTTTCACAGGCGCAGTAACACTGGGGCTTTGCGCTTCTCTAGCCATCAAACATCATGGTCATTCTCTTTCCATCTCGTAGACACGAGCTGAGAAATTGCAAACGTCCAGCAATTGCTCTGAGATGAAAAGTGCCAGCACTGAAAGCTGTTGCTAGCCAGCACCCTTCCTTGGAAGCGCTTTTGTACGCCTAAGAACACTGGGGCTCTGGGCTTCTCTAGCCACCTCATCTTCTGCTCATCCTCTCGCGCACTCTAAAGAGAGCTCAGGTGAGAAATTGCAAACGTCGAGCAATTGCTCAGAGATGAAAAGTGCCAGCACTGAAAGCTGTTGCTAGCCAGCACCCTTCCTTGGAAGTGCTTTCACAGGCGCAGTAACACTGGGGCTTTGCGCTTCTCTAGCCATCAAACGTCATGGTCATTCTCTTTCCATCTCGTAGACACGAGCTCAGAAATTGCAAACGTCCAGCAATTGCTCCGAGATGAAAAGTGCCAGCACTGAAAGCTGTTGCTAGCCAGCACCCTTCCTTGGAAGCGCTTTTGTAGGCCTAAGAACACTGGGGCTCTGGGCTTCTCTAGCCACCTCATCTTCTGCTCATCCTCTCGCGCACTCTAAAGAGAGCTCAGGTGAGAAATTGCAAACGTCCAGCAATTGCTCAGAGATGAAAAGTGCCAGCACTGAAAGCTCTTGCTAGCCAGCACCCTTCCTTGGAAGTGCTTTCACAGGCGCAGTAACACTGGAGCTTTGCGCTTGTCTAGCCACCAAACGTCATGGTCATTCTCTTTCCATCTCGTAGACACGAGCTGAGAAATTGCAAACGTCGAGCAATTGCTCAGAGAAGAAAAGTGCCAGCACTGAAAGCTGTTGCTAGCCAGCACCCTTCCTTGGAAGCGCTTTCACAGGCGCAGTAACACTGGGGCTTTGCGCTTCTATACGCACCAAATGTCACGGTCCTTCTCTTTCCGTCTTGTAGACACGAGCTGAGAAATTGCAAACGTCGAGCAATTGCTCCGAGATGAAAAGTGCCAGCACTGAAAGCTCTTGCTAGCCAGCACCCTTCCTTGGAAGCGCTTTCACAGGCGCAGCAACACTGGGGCTTTGCGCTTCTCTAGCCACCAAACGTCACGGTCATTCTCTTTCCGTCTCGTAGACACGAGCTGAGAAATTGCAAACGTCCAGCAATTGCTCAGAGAAGAAAAGTGCCAGCACTGAAAGCTGTTGCTAGCCAGCAGCCTTCCTTGGAAGCGCTTTTGTAGGCCTAAGAACACTGGGGCTCTGGGCTTCTCTAGCCACCTCATCTTCTGCTCATCCTCTCGCGCACTCTAAAGAGAGCTCAGGTGAGAAATTGCAAACGTCGAGCAATTGCTCAGAGATGAAAAGTGCCAGCACTGAAAGCTGTTGCTAGCCAGCACCCTTCCTTGGAAGTGCTTTCACAGGCGCAGTAACACTGGGGCTTTGCGCTTCTCTAGCCATCAAACGTCATGGTCATTCTCTTTCCATCTCGTAGACACGAGCTGAGAAATTGCAAACGTCGAGCAATTGCTCCGAGATGAAAAGTGCCAGCACTGAAAGCTCTTGCTAGCCAGCACCCTTCCTTGGAAGCGCTTTTGTAGGCCTAAGAAGACTGGGGCTCTGGGCTTCTCTAGCCACCTCATCTTCTGCTCATCCTCTCGCGCAATCTAAAGAGAGCTCAGGTGAGAAATTGCAAACGTCGAGCAATTGCTCAGAGATGAAAAGTGCCAGCACTGAAAGCTCTTGCTAGCCAGCACCCTTCCTTGGAAGCGCTTTCACAGGCGCAGCAACACTGGGGCTTTGCGCTTCTATACGCACCAAACGTCACGGTCCTTCTCTTTCCGTCTCGTAGACACGAGCTGAGAAATTGCAAACGTCGAGCAATTGCTCAGAGATGAAAAGTGCCAGCACTGAAAGCTCTTGCTAGCCAGCACCCTTCCTTGGAAGCGCTTTCACAGGCGCAGCAACACTGGGGCTTTGCGCTTCTATACGCACCAAATGTCACGGTCCTTCTCTTTCCGTCTTGTAGACACGAGCTGAGAAATTGCAAACGTCGAGCAATTGCTCAGAGATGAAAAGTGCCAGCACTGAAAGCTCTTGCTAGCCAGCACCCTTCCTTGGAAGCGCTTTTGTAGGCCTAAGAACACTGGGGCTCTGGGCTTCTCTAGCCACCTAATCTTCTGCTCATCCTCTCACGCACTCTAAAGAGAGCTCAGGTGAGAAATTGCAAACGTCGAGCAATTGCTCAGAGATGAAAAGTGCCAGCACTGAAAGCTGTTGCTAGCCAGCACCCTTCCTTGGAAGTGCTTTCACAGGCGCAGTAACACTGGAGCTTTGCGCTTGTCTAGCCATCAAAAGTCATGGTCATTCTCTTTCCATCTCGTAGACACGAGCTGAGAAATTGCAAACGTCCAGCAGTTGCTCAGAGATGAAAAGTGCCAGCACTGAAAGCTGTTGCTAGCCAGCACCCTTCCTTGGAAGTGCTTTCACAGGAGCAGCAACACTGGGGCTTTGCGCTTCTCTAGCCACCAAACGTCACGGTCATTCTCTTTCCGTCGGTAGACACGAGCTGAGAAATTGCAAACGTCGAGCAATTGCTCAGAGATGAAAAGTGCCAGCACTGAAAGCTGTTGCTAGCCAGCACCCTTCCTTGGAAGCGCTTTCACAGGCGCAGCAACACTGGGGCTTTGCGCTTCTCTAGCCACCAAACGTCACGGTCCTTCTCTTTCCATCTCGTAGACACGAGCTGAGAAATTGCAAACGTCGAGCAATTGCTCAGAGATGAAAAGTGCCAGCACTGAAAGCTGTTGCTAGCCAGCACCCTTCCTTGGAAGCGCTTTCACAGGCGCAGCAACACTGGGGCTTTGCGCTTCTATACGCACCAAATGTCACGGTCCTTCTCTTTCCGTCTTGTAGACACGAGCTGAGAAATTGCAAACGTCGAGCAATTGCTCAGAGATGAAAAGTGCCAGCACTGAAAGCTCTTGCTAGCCAGCACCCTTCCTTGGAAGCGCTTTCACAGGCGCAGAAACACTGGGGCTTTGCGCTTCTCTAGCCACCAAGCGTCACGGTCCTTCTCTTTCCGTCTCCTAGACACGAGCTGAGAAATTGCAAACGTCGAGCAATTGCTCCGAGATGAAAAGTGCCAGCACTGAAAGCTCTTGCTAGCCAGCACCCTTCCTTGGAAGCGCTTTCACAGGCGCAGCAACACTGGGGCTTTGCGCTTCTCTAGCCACCAAACGTCACGGTCCTTCTCTTTCCGTCGGTAGACACGAGCTGAGAAATTGCAAACGTCGAGCAATTGCTCAGAGATGAAAAGTGCCAGCACTGAAAGCTGTTGCTAGCCAGCACCCTTCCTTGGAAGCGCTTTTGTAGGCCTAAGAACACTGGGGCTCTGGGCTTCTCTAGCCACCTCATCTTCTGCTCATCCTCTCGCGCACTCTAAAGAGAGCTCAGGTGAGAAATTGCAAACGTCGAGCAATTGCTCAGAGATGAAAAGTGCCAGCACTGAAAGCTCTTGCTAGCCAGCACCCTTCCTTGGAAGCGCTTTCACAGGCGCAGCAACACTGGGGCTTTGCGCTTCTCTAGCCACCAAACGTCACGGTCATTCTCTTTCCATCTCGTAGACACGAGCTGAGAAATTGCAAACGTCCAGCAATTGCTCCGAGATGAAAAGTGCCAGCACTGAAAGCTGTTGCTAGCCAGCACCCTTCCTTGGAAGCGCTTTTGTAGGCCTAAGAACACTGGGGCTCTGGGCTTCTCTAGCCACCTCATCTTCTGCTCATCCTCTCGCGCACTCTAAAGAGAGCTCAGGTGAGAAATTGCAAACGTCCAGCAATTGCTCAGAGATGAAAAGTGCCAGCACTGAAAGCTGTTGCTAGCCAGCACCCTTCCTTGGAAGCGCTTTCACAGGCGCAGTAACACTGGGGCTTTGCGCTTCTCTAGCCACCAAACGTCACGGTCCTTCTCTTTCCGTCGGTAGACACGAGCTGAGAAATTGCAAACGTCGAGCAATTGCTCAGAGATGAAAAGTGCCAGCACTGAAAGCTGTTGCTAGCCAGCACCCTTCCTTGGAAGCGCTTTCACAGGCGCAGCAACACTGGGGCTTTGCGCTTCTATACGCACCAAACGTCACGGTCCTTCTCTTTCCGTCTCCTAGACACGAGCTGAGAAATTGCAAACGTCGAGCAATTGCTCAGAGATGAAAAGTGCCAGCACTGAAAGCTGTTGCTAGCCAGCACCCTTCCTTGGAAGCGCTTTTGTAGGCCTAAGAACACTGGGGCTCTGGGCTTCTCTAGCCACCTCATCTTCTGCTCATCCTCTCGCGCACTCTAAAGAGAGCTCAGGTGAGAAATTGCAAACGTCGAGCAATTGCTCAGAGATGAAAAGTGCCAGCACTGAAAGCTGTTGCTAGCCAGCACCCTTCCTTGGAAGCGCTTTTGTACGCCTAAGAACACTGGGGCTCTGGGCTTCTCTAGCCACCTCATCTTCTGCTCATCCTCTCGCGCACTCTAAAGAGAGCTCAAGTGAGAAATTGCAAACGTCCAGCAATTGCTCAGAGATGAAAAGTGCCAGCACTGAAAGCTCTTGCTAGCCAGCACCCTTCCTTGGAAGTGCTTTCACAGGCGCAGTAACACTGGAGCTTTGCGCTTGTCTAGCCATCAAACGTCATGGTCATTCTCTTTCCATCTCGTAGACACGAGCTGAGAAATTGCAAACGTCCAGCAATTGCTCAGAGATGAAAAGTGCCAGCACTGAAAGCTCTTGCTAGCCAGCCCCCTTCCTTGGAAGCGCTTTTGTAGGCTTAAGAACACTGGGGCTCTGGGCTTCTCTAGCCACCTCATCTTCTGCTCATCCTCTCGCGCACTCTAAAGAGAGCTCAGGTGAGAAATTGCAAACGTCCAGCAATTGCTCAGAGATGAAAAGTGCCAGCACTGAAAGCTCTTGCTAGCCAGCACCCTTCCTTGGAAGCGCTTTCACAGGCGCAGTAACACTGGGGCTTTGCGCTTCTCTAGCCATCAAACATCATGGTCATTCTCTTTCCATCTCGTAGACACGAGCTGAGAAATTGCAAACGTCCAGCAATTGCTCTGAGATGAAAAGTGCCAGCACTGAAAGCTGTTGCTAGCCAGCACCCTTCCTTGGAAGCGCTTTTGTACGCCTAAGAACACTGGGGCTCTGGGCTTCTCTAGCCACCTCATCTTCTGCTCATCCTCTCGCGCACTCTAAAGAGAGCTCAGGTGAGAAATTGCAAACGTCGAGCAATTGCTCAGAGATGAAAAGTGCCAGCACTGAAAGCTGTTGCTAGCCAGCACCCTTCCTTGGAAGTGCTTTCACAGGCGCAGTAACACTGGGGCTTTGCGCTTCTCTAGCCATCAAACGTCATGGTCATTCTCTTTCCATCTCGTAGACACGAGCTCAGAAATTGCAAACGTCCAGCAATTGCTCCGAGATGAAAAGTGCCAGCACTGAAAGCTGTTGCTAGCCAGCACCCTTCCTTGGAAGCGCTTTTGTAGGCCTAAGAACACTGGGGCTCTGGGCTTCTCTAGCCACCTCATCTTCTGCTCATCCTCTCGCGCACTCTAAAGAGAGCTCAGGTGAGAAATTGCAAACGTCCAGCAATTGCTCAGAGATGAAAAGTGCCAGCACTGAAAGCTCTTGCTAGCCAGCACCCTTCCTTGGAAGTGCTTTCACAGGCGCAGTAACACTGGAGCTTTGCGCTTGTCTAGCCACCAAACGTCATGGTCATTCTCTTTCCATCTCGTAGACACGAGCTGAGAAATTGCAAACGTCGAGCAATTGCTCAGAGAAGAAAAGTGCCAGCACTGAAAGCTGTTGCTAGCCAGCACCCTTCCTTGGAAGCGCTTTCACAGGCGCAGTAACACTGGGGCTTTGCGCTTCTATACGCACCAAATGTCACGGTCCTTCTCTTTCCGTCTTGTAGACACGAGCTGAGAAATTGCAAACGTCGAGCAATTGCTCCGAGATGAAAAGTGCCAGCACTGAAAGCTCTTGCTAGCCAGCACCCTTCCTTGGAAGCGCTTTCACAGGCGCAGCAACACTGGGGCTTTGCGCTTCTCTAGCCACCAAACGTCACGGTCATTCTCTTTCCGTCTCGTAGACACGAGCTGAGAAATTGCAAACGTCCAGCAATTGCTCAGAGAAGAAAAGTGCCAGCACTGAAAGCTGTTGCTAGCCAGCAGCCTTCCTTGGAAGCGCTTTTGTAGGCCTAAGAACACTGGGGCTCTGGGCTTCTCTAGCCACCTCATCTTCTGCTCATCCTCTCGCGCACTCTAAAGAGAGCTCAGGTGAGAAATTGCAAACGTCGAGCAATTGCTCAGAGATGAAAAGTGCCAGCACTGAAAGCTGTTGCTAGCCAGCACCCTTCCTTGGAAGTGCTTTCACAGGCGCAGTAACACTGGGGCTTTGCGCTTCTCTAGCCATCAAACGTCATGGTCATTCTCTTTCCATCTCGTAGACACGAGCTGAGAAATTGCAAACGTCGAGCAATTGCTCCGAGATGAAAAGTGCCAGCACTGAAAGCTCTTGCTAGCCAGCACCCTTCCTTGGAAGCGCTTTTGTAGGCCTAAGAAGACTGGGGCTCTGGGCTTCTCTAGCCACCTCATCTTCTGCTCATCCTCTCGCGCAATCTAAAGAGAGCTCAGGTGAGAAATTGCAAACGTCGAGCAATTGCTCAGAGATGAAAAGTGCCAGCACTGAAAGCTCTTGCTAGCCAGCACCCTTCCTTGGAAGCGCTTTCACAGGCGCAGCAACACTGGGGCTTTGCGCTTCTATACGCACCAAACGTCACGGTCCTTCTCTTTCCGTCTCGTAGACACGAGCTGAGAAATTGCAAACGTCGAGCAATTGCTCAGAGATGAAAAGTGCCAGCACTGAAAGCTCTTGCTAGCCAGCACCCTTCCTTGGAAGCGCTTTCACAGGCGCAGCAACACTGGGGCTTTGCGCTTCTATACGCACCAAATGTCACGGTCCTTCTCTTTCCGTCTTGTAGACACGAGCTGAGAAATTGCAAACGTCGAGCAATTGCTCAGAGATGAAAAGTGCCAGCACTGAAAGCTCTTGCTAGCCAGCACCCTTCCTTGGAAGCGCTTTTGTAGGCCTAAGAACACTGGGGCTCTGGGCTTCTCTAGCCACCTAATCTTCTGCTCATCCTCTCACGCACTCTAAAGAGAGCTCAGGTGAGAAATTGCAAACGTCGAGCAATTGCTCAGAGATGAAAAGTGCCAGCACTGAAAGCTGTTGCTAGCCAGCACCCTTCCTTGGAAGTGCTTTCACAGGCGCAGTAACACTGGAGCTTTGCGCTTGTCTAGCCATCAAAAGTCATGGTCATTCTCTTTCCATCTCGTAGACACGAGCTGAGAAATTGCAAACGTCCAGCAGTTGCTCAGAGATGAAAAGTGCCAGCACTGAAAGCTGTTGCTAGCCAGCACCCTTCCTTGGAAGTGCTTTCACAGGAGCAGCAACACTGGGGCTTTGCGCTTCTCTAGCCACCAAACGTCACGGTCATTCTCTTTCCGTCGGTAGACACGAGCTGAGAAATTGCAAACGTCGAGCAATTGCTCAGAGATGAAAAGTGCCAGCACTGAAAGCTGTTGCTAGCCAGCACCCTTCCTTGGAAGCGCTTTCACAGGCGCAGCAACACTGGGGCTTTGCGCTTCTCTAGCCACCAAACGTCACGGTCCTTCTCTTTCCATCTCGTAGACACGAGCTGAGAAATTGCAAACGTCGAGCAATTGCTCAGAGATGAAAAGTGCCAGCACTGAAAGCTGTTGCTAGCCAGCACCCTTCCTTGGAAGCGCTTTTGTAGGCCTAAGAACAGTGGGGCTCTGGGCTTCTCTAGCCACCTCATCTTCTGCTCATCCTCTCGCGCACTCTAAAGAGAGCTCAGGTGAGAAATTGCAAACGTCCAGCAATTGCTCAGAGATGAAAAGTGCCAGCACTGAAAGCTGTTGCTAGCCAGCACCCTTCCTTGGAAGCGCTTTCACAGGCGCAGTAACACTGGGGCTTTGCGCTTCTCTAGCCACCAAACGTCACGGTCCTTCTCTTTCCGTCTCGTAGACACGAGCTGAGAAATTGCAAACGTCGAGCAATTGCTCAGAGATGAAAAGTGCCAGCACTGAAAGCTGTTGCTAGCCAGCACCCTTCCTTGGAAGCGCTTTCACAGGCGCAGCAACACTGGGGCTTTGCGCTTCTATACGCACCAAACGTCACAGTCCTTCTCTTTCCGTCTCGTAGACACGAGCTGAGAAATTGCAAACGTCGAGCAATTGCTCAGAGAAGAAAAGTGCCAGCACTGAAAGCTGTTGCTAGCCAGCACCCTTCCTTGGAAGCGCTTTCACAGGCGCAGTAACACTGGGGCTTTGCGCTTCTATACGCACCAAATGTCACGGTCCTTCTCTTTCCGTCTTGTAGACACGAGCTGAGAAATTGCAAACGTCGAGCAATTGCTCCGAGATGAAAAGTGCCAGCACTGAAAGCTCTTGCTAGCCAGCACCCTTCCTTGGAAGCGCTTTCACAGGCGCAGCAACACTGGGGCTTTGCGCTTCTCTAGCCACCAAGCGTCACGGTCCTTCTATTTCCGTCTCGTAGACACGAGCTGAGAAATTGGAAACGTCGAGCAATTGCTCAGAGATGAAAAGTGCCAGCACTGAAAGCTCTTGCTAGCCAGCACCCTTCCTTGGAAGCGCTTTCACAGGAGCAGCAACACTGGGGCTTTGCGCTTCTCTAGCCACCAAACGTCACGGTCATTCTCTTTCCGTCTCGTAGACACGAGCTGAGAACTTGCAAACGTCGAGCAATTGCTCAGAGATGAAAAGTGCCAGCACTGGAAGCTGTTGCTAGCCAGCACCCTTCCTTGGAAGCGCTTTTGTACGCCTAAGAACACTGGGGCTCTGGGCTTCTCTAGCCACCTCATCTTCTGCTCATCCTCTCGCGCACTCTAAAGAGAGCTCAGGTGAGAAATTGCAAACGTCGAGCAATTGCTCAGAGATGAAAAGTGCCAGCACTGAAAGCTGTTGCTAGCCAGCACCCTTCCTTGGAAGCGCTTTCACAGGCGCAGCAACACTGGGGCTTTGCGCTTCTCTAGCCACCAAACGTCACGGTCCTTCTCTTTCCGTCGGTAGACACGAGCTGAGAAATTGCAAACGTCGAGCAATTGCTCCGAGATGAAAAGTGCCAGCACTGAAAGCTCTTGCTAGCCAGCACCCTTCCTTGGAAGCGCTTTTGTAGGCCTAAGAACACTGGGGCTCTGGGCTTCTCTAGCCACCTCATCTTCTGCTCATCCTCTCGCGCACTCTAAAGAGAGCTCAGGTGAGAAATTGCAAACGTCCAGCAATTGCTCAGAGATGAAAAGTGCCAGCACTGAAAGCTCTTGCTAGCCAGCACCCTTCCTTGGAAGCGCTTTCACAGGCGCAGTAACACTGGAGCTTTGCGCTTCTCTAGCCATCAAACGTCATGGTCATTCTCTTTCCATCTCGTAGACACGAGCTCAGAAATTGCAAACGTCCAGCAATTGCTCCGAGATGAAAAGTGCCAGCACTGAAAGCTGTTGCTAGCCAGCACCCTTCCTTGGAACCGCTTTTGTAGGCCTAAGAACACTGGGGCTCTGGGCTTCTCTAGCCACCTCATCTTCTGCTCATCCTCTCGCGCACTCTAAAGAGAGCTCAGGTGAGAAATTGCAAACGTCCAGCAATTGCTCAGAGATGAAAAGTGCCAGCACTGAAAGCTCTTGCTAGCCAGCACCCTTCCTTGGAAGCGCTTTCACAGGCGCAGCAACACTGGGACTTTGCGCTTCTATACGCACCAAACGTCACGGTCATTCTCTTTCCGTCTCGTAGACACGAGCTGAGAAATTGCAAACGTCCAGCAATTGCTCAGAGAAGAAAAGTGCCAGCACTGAAAGCTGTTGCTAGCCAGCACCCTTCCTTGGAAGCGCTTTTGTAGGCCTAAGAACACTGGGGCTCTGGGCTTCTCTAGCCACCTCATCTTCTGCTCATCCTCTCGCGCACTCTAAAGAGAGCTCAGGTGAGAAATTGCAAACGTCGAGCAATTGCTCAGAGATGAAAAGTGCCAGCACTGAAAGCTCTTGCTAGCCAGCACCCTTCCTTGGAAGCGCTTTCACAGGCGCAGCAACACTGGGGCTTTGCGCTTCTATACGCACCAAACGTCACGGTCCTTCTCTTTCCGTCTCGTAGACACGAGCTGAGAAATTGCAAACGTCGAGCAATTGCTCCGAGATGAAAAGTGCCAGCACTGAAAGCTGTTGCTAGCCAGCACCCTTCCTTGGAAGCGCTTTCACAGGCGCAGCAACACTGGGGCTTTGCGCTTCTCTAGCCACCAAGCGTCACGGTCCTTCTCTTTCCGTCTCGTAGACACGAGCTGAGAAATTGCAAACGTCGAGCAATTGCTCAGAGATGAAAAGTGCCAGCACTGAAAGCTCTTGCTAGCCAGCACCCTTCCTTGGAAGTGCTTTCACAGGCGCAGTAACACTGGAGCTTTGCGCTTCTCTAGCCATCAAACGTCATGGTCATTCTCTTTCCATGTCGTAGAAACGAGCTGAGAAATTGCAAACGTCCAGCAATTGCTCAGAGATGAAAAGTGCCAGCACTGAAAGCTGTTGCTAGCCAGCACCCTTCCTTGGAAGCGCTTTTGTAGGCCTAAGAACACTGGGGCTCTGGGCTTCTCTAGCCACCTAATCTTCTGCTCATCCTCTCGCGCACTCTAAAGAGAGCTCAGGTGAGAAATTGCAAACGTCCAGCAATTGCTCAGAGATGAAAAGTGCCAGCACTGAAAGCTCTTGCTAGCCAGCACCCTTCCTTGGAAGCGCTTTCACAGGAGCAGCAACACTGGGGCTTTGCGCTTCTCTAGCCACCAAACGTCACGGTCATTCTCTTTCCGTCGGTAGACACGAGCTGAGAAATAGCAAACGTCGAGCAATTGCTCAGAGATGAAAAGTGCCAGCACTGAAAGCTGTTGCTAGCCAGCACCCTTCCTTGGAAGCGCTTTCACAGGCGCAGCAACACTGGGGCTTTGCGCTTCTCTAGCCACCAAACGTCACGGTCATTCTCTTTCCGTCTCGTAGACACGAGCTGAGAAATTGCAAACGTCCAGCAATTGCTCAGAGAAGAAAAGTGCCAGCACTGAAAGCTGTTGCTAGCCACCACCCTTCCTTGGAAGCGCTTTTGTAGGCCTAAGAACACTGGGGCTCTGGGCTTCTCTAGCCACCTCATCTTCTGCTCATCCTCTCGCGCACTCTAAAGAGAGCTCAGGTGAGAAATTGCAAACGTCGAGCAATTGCTCAGAGATGAAAAGTGCCAGCACTGAAAGCTGTTGCTAGCCAGCACCCTTCCTTGGAAGCGCTTTCACAGGCGCAGTAACACTGGGGCTTTGCGCTTCTCTAGCCACCAAAAGTCACGGTCCTTCTCTTTCCGTCGGTAGACACGAGCTGAGAAATTGCAAACGTCGAGCAATTGCTCAGAGATGAAAAGTGCCAGCACTGAAAGCTGTTGCTAGCCAGCACCCTTCCTTGGAAGCGCTTTCACAGGCGCAGCAACACTGGGGCTTTGCGCTTCTATACGCACCAAACGTCACAGTCCTTCTCTTTCCGTCTCGTAGACACGAGCTGAGAAATTGCAAACGTCGAGCAATTGCTCAGAGATGAAAAGTGCCAGCACTGAAAGCTCTTGCTAGCCAGCACCCTTCCTTGGAAGCGCTTTCACAGGCGCAGTAACACTGGGGCTTTGCGCTTCTATACGCACCAAATGTCACGGTCCTTCTCTTTCCGTCTTGCAGACACGAGCTGAGAAATTGCAAACGTCGAGCAATTGCTCAGAGATGAAAAGTGCCAGCACTGAAAGCTCTTGCTAGCCAGCACCCTTCCTTGGAAGCGCTTTCACAGGTGCAGCAACACTGGGGCTTTGCGCTTCTCTAGCCACCAAGCGTCACGGTCCTTCTCTTTCCGTCTCGTAGACACGAGCTGAGAAATTGCAAACGTCGAGCAATTGCTCAGAGATGAAAAGTGCCAGCACTGAAAGCTCTTGCTAGCCAGCACCCTTCCTTGGAAGCGCTTTCACAGGAGCAGCAACACTGGGGCTTTGCGCTTCTCTAGCCACCAAACGTCACGGTCATTCTCTTTCCGTCTCGTAGACACGAGCTGAGAAATTGCAAACGTCGAGCAATTGCTCAGAGATGAAAAGTGCCAGCACTGGAAGCTCTTGCTAGCCAGCACCCTTCCTTGGAAGCGCTTTTGTAGGCCTAAGAACACTGGGGCTCTGGGCTTCTCTAGCCACCTCATCTTCTGCTCATCCTCTCGCGCACTCTAAAGAGAGCTCAGGTGAGAAATTGCAAACGTCCAGCAATTGCTCAGAGATGAAAAGTGCCAGCACTGAAAGCTGTTGCTAGCCAGCACCCTTCCTTGGAAGCGCTTTCACAGGCGCAGCAACACTGGGGCTTTGCGCTTCTCTAGCCACCAAACGTCACGGTCCTTCTCTTTCCGTCGGTAGACACGAGCTGAGAAATTGCAAACGTCGAGCAATTGCTCAGAGATGAAAAGTGCCAGCACTGAAAGCTGTTGCTAGCCAGCACCCTTCCTTGGAAGCGCTTTTGTAGGCCTAAGAACACTGGGGCTCTGGGCTTCTCTAGCCACCTCATCTTCTGCTCATCCTCTCGCGCACTCTAAAGAGAGCTCAGGTGAGAAATTGCAAACGTCCAGCAATTGCTCAGAGATGAAAAGTGCCAGCACTGAAAGCTCTTGCTAGCCAGCACCCTTCCTTGGAAGCGCTTTCACAGGCGCAGTAACACTGGGGCTTTGCGCTTCTCTAGCCATCAAACGTCATGGTCATTCTCTTTCCATCTCGTAGACACGAGCTGAGAAATTGCAAACGTCCAGCAATTGCTCAGAGATGAAAAGTGCCAGCACTGAAAGCTGTTGCTAGCCAGCACCCTTCCTTGGAAGCGCTTTTGTAGGCCTAAGAACACTGGGGCTCTGGGCTTCTCTAGCCACCTCATCTTCTGCTCATCCTCTCGCGCACTCTAAAGAGAGCTCAGGTGAGAAATTGCAAACGTCCAGCAATTGCTCAGAGATGAAAAGTGCCAGCACTGAAAGCTCTTGCTAGCCAGCACCCTTCCTTGGAAGCGCTTTCACAGGAGCAGCAACACTGGGACTTTGCGCTTCTATACGCACCAAACGTCACGGTCATTCTCTTTCCGTCTCGTAGACACGAGCTGAGAAATTGCAAACGTCCAGCAATTGCTCAGAGAAGAAAAGTGCCAGCACTGAAAGCTGTTGCTAGCCAGCACCCTTCCTTGGAAGCGCTTTTGTAGGCCTAAGAACACTGGGGCTCTGGGCTTCTCTAGCCACCTCATCTTCTGCTCATCCTCTCGCGCACTCTAAAGAGAGCTCAGGTGAGAAATTGCAAACGTCGAGCAATTGCTCAGAGATGAAAAGTGCCAGCACTGAAAGCTCTTGCTAGCCAGCACCCTTCCTTGGAAGCGCTTTCACAGGCGCAGCAACACTGGGGCTTTGCGCTTCTATACGCACCAAACGTCACGGTCCTTCTCTTTCCGTCTCGTAGACACGAGCTGAGAAATTGCAAACGTCGAGCAATTGCTCCGAGATGAAAAGTGCCAGCACTGAAAGCTGTTGCTAGCCAGCACCCTTCCTTGGAAGCGCTTTCACAGGCGCAGCAACACTGGGGCTTTGCGCTTCTCTAGCCACCAAGCGTCACGGTCCTTCTCTTTCCGTCTCGTAGACACGAGCTGAGAAATTGCAAACGTCGAGCAATTGCTCAGAGATGAAAAGTGCCAGCACTGAAAGCTGTTGCTAGCCAGCACCCTTCCTTGGAAGCGCTTTCACAGGCGCAGTAACACTGGGGCTTTGCGCTTCTCTAGCCACCAAACGTCACGGTCCTTCTCTTTCCGTCTTGTAGACACGAGCTGAGAAATTGCAAACGTCGAGCAATTGCTCAGAGATGAAAAGTGCCAGCACTGAAAGCTGTTGCTAGCCAGCACCCTTCCTTGGAAGCGCTTTCACAGGCGCAGCAACACTGGGGCTTTGCGCTTCTATACGCACCAAACGTCACAGTCCTTCTCTTTCCGTCTCGTAGACACGAGCTGAGAAATTGCAAACGTCGAGCAATTGCTCAGAGATGAAAAGTGCCAGCACTGAAAGCTCTTGCTAGCCAGCACCCTTCCTTGGAAGCGCTTTCACAGGCGCAGTAACACTGGGGCTTTGCGCTTCTATACGCACCAAATGTCACGGTCCTTCTCTTTCCGTCTTGCAGACACGAGCTGAGAAATTGCAAACGTCGAGCAATTGCTCAGAGATGAAAAGTGCCAGCACTGAAAGCTCTTGCTAGCCAGCACCCTTCCTTGGAAGCGCTTTCACAGGCGCAGTAACACTGGGGCTTTGCGCTTCTCTAGCCACCAAGCGTCACGGTCCTTCTCTTTCCGTCTCGTAGACACGAGCTGAGAAATTGGAAACGTCGAGCAATTGCTCAGAGATGAAAAGTGCCAGCACTGAAAGCTCTTGCTAGCCAGCACCCTTCCTTGGAAGCGCTTTCACAGGAGCAGCAACACTGGGGCTTTGCGCTTCTCTAGCCACCAAACGTCACGGTCATTCTCTTTCCGTCTCGTAGACACGAGCTGAGAAATTGCAAACGTCCAGCAATTGCTCAGAGATGAAAAGTGCCAGCACTGGAAGCTCTTGCTAGCCAGCACCCTTCCTTGGAAGCGCTTTTGTAGGCCTAAGAACACTGGGGCTCTGGGCTTCTCTAGCCACCTCATGTTCTGCTCATCCTCTCGCGCACTCTAAAGAGAGCTCAGGTGAGAAATTGCAAACGTCCAGCAATTGCTCAGAGATGAAAAGTGCCAGCACTGAAAGCTGTTGCTAGCCAGCACCCTTCCTTGGAAGCGCTTTCACAGGCGCAGCAACACTGGGGCTTTGCGCTTCTCTAGCCACCAAACGTCACGGTCCTTCTCTTTCCGTCGGTAGACACGAGCTGAGAAATTGCAAACGTCCAGCAATTGCTCAGAGATGAAAAGTGCCAGCACTGAAAGCTGTTGCTAGCCAGCACCCTTCCTTGGAAGCGCTTTTGTAGGCCTAAGAACACTGGGGCTCTGGGCTTCTCTAGCCACCTCATCTTCTGCTCATCCTCTCGCGCACTCTAAAGAGAGCTCAGGTGAGAAATTGCAAACGTCCAGCAATTGCTCAGAGATGAAAAGTGCCAGCACTGAAAGCTCTTGCTAGCCAGCACCCTTCCTTGGAAGCGCTTTCACAGGCGCAGTAACACTGGGGCTTTGCGCTTCTCTAGCCATCAAACGTCATGGTCATTCTCTTTCCATCTCGTAGACACGAGCTGAGAAATTGCAAACGTCGAGCAATTGCTCAGAGATGAAAAGTGCCAGCACTGAAAGCTGTTGCTAGCCAGCACCCTTCCTTGGAAGCGCTTTCACAGGCGCAGCAACACTGGGGCTTTGCGCTTCTCTAGCCACCAAACGTCACGGTCCTTCTCTTTCCGTCTCGTAGACACGAGCTGAGAAATTGCAAACGTCGAGCAATTGCTCAGAGATGAAAAGTGCCAGCACTGAAAGCTCTTGCTAGCCAGCACCCTTCCTTGGAAGTGCTTTCACAGGCGCAGTAACACTGGAGCTTTGCGCTTCTCTAGCCATCAAACGTCACGGTCATTCTCTTTGCATGTCGTAGACACGAGCTGAGAAATTGCAAACGTCCAGCAATTGCTCAGAGATGAAAAGTGCCAGCACTGAAAGCTCTTGCTAGCCAGCACCCTTCCTTGGAAGCGCTTTTGTAGGCCTAAGAACACTGGGGCTCTGGGCTTCTCTAGCCACCTAATCTTCTGCTCATCCTCTCGCGCACTCTAAAGAGAGCTCAGGTGAGAAATTGCAAACGTCCAGCAATTGCTCAGAGATGAAAAGTGCCAGCACTGAAAGCTGTTGCTAGCCAGCACCCTTCCTTGGAAGCGCTTTCACAGGAGCAGCAACACTGGGGCTTTGCGCTTCTCTAGCCACCAAACGTCACGGTCCTTCTCTTTCCGTCGGTAGACACGAGCTGAGAAATAGCAAACGTCGAGCAATTGCTCAGAGATGAAAAGTGCCAGCACTGAAAGCTGTTGCTAGCCAGCACCCTTCCTTGGAAGCGCTTTCACAGGCGCAGCAACACTGGGGCTTTGCGCTTCTCTAGCCACCAAACGTCACGGTCATTCTCTTTCCGTCTCGTAGACACGAGCTGAGAAATTGCAAACGTCCAGCAATTGCTCAGAGAAGAAAAGTGCCAGCACTGAAAGCTGTTGCTAGCCACCACCCTTCCTTGGAAGCGCTTTTGTAGGCCTAAGAACACTGGGGCTCTGGGCTTCTCTAGCCACCTCATCTTCTGCTCATCCTCTCGCGCACTCTAAAGAGAGCTCAGGTGAGAAATTGCAAACGTCGAGCAATTGCTCAGAGATGAAAAGTGCCAGCACTGAAAGCTCTTGCTAGCCAGCACCCTTCCTTGGAAGTGCTTTCACAGGTGCAGTAACACTGGGGCTTTGCGCTTCTCTAGCCATCAAACGTCATGGTCATTCTCTTTCCATCTCGTAGACACGAGCTGAGAAATTGCAAACGTCGAGCAATTGCTCAGAGATGAAAAGTGCCAGCACTGAAAGCTCTTGCTAGCCAGCACCCTTCCTTGGAAGCGCTTTTGTAGGCCTAAGAACACTGGGGCTCTGGGCTTCTCTAGCCACCTCATCTTCTGCTCATCCTCTCGCGCACTCTAAAGAGAGCTCAGGTGAGAAATTGCAAACGTCCAGCAATTGCTCAGAGATGAAAAGTGCCAGCACTGAAAGCTGTTGCTAGCCAGCACCCTTCCTTGGAAGCGCTTTCACAGGCGCAGCAACACTGGGGCTTTGCGCTTCTCTAGCCACCAAACGTCACGGTCCTTCTCTTTCCGTCTCCTAGACACGAGCTGAGAAATTGCAAACGTCGAGCAATTGCTCAGAGATGAAAAGTGCCAGCACTGAAAGCTCTTGCTAGCCAGCACCCTTCCTTGGAAGCGCTTTCACAGGCGCAGTAACACTGGGGCTTTGCGCTTCTATACGCACCAGATGTCACGGTCCTTCTCTTTCCGTCTTGTAGACACGAGCTGAGAAATTGCAAACGTCGAGCAATTGCTCAGAGATGAAAAGTGCCAGCACTGAAAGCTGTTGCTAGCCAGCACCCTTCTTTGGAAGCGCTTTCACAGGCGCAGAAACACTGGGGCTTTGCGCTTCTCTAGCCACCAAGCGTCACGGTCCTTCTCTTTCCGTCTCATAGACACGAGCTGAGAAATTGCAAACGTCGAGCAATTGCTCAGAGATGAAAAGTGCCAGCACTGAAAGCTGTTGCTAGCCAGCACCCTTCCTTGGAAGCGCTTTCACAGGCGCAGCAACACTGGGGCTTTGCGCTTCTCTAGCCACCAAACGTCACGGTCCTTCTCTTTCCGTCGGTAGACACGAGCTGAGAAATTGCAAACGTCGAGCAATTGCTCAGAGATGAAAAGTGCCAGCACTGAAAGCTGTTGCTAGCCAGCACCCTTCCTTGGAAGCGCTTTTGTAGGCCTAAGAACACTGGGGCTCTGGGCTTCTCTAGCCACCTCATCTTCTGCTCATCCTCTCGCGCACTCTAAAGAGAGCTCAGGTGAGAAATTGCAAACGTCGAGCAATTGCTCAGAGATGAAAAGTGCCAGCACTGAAAGCTCTTGCTAGCCAGCACCCTTCCTTGGAAGCGCTTTCACAGGCGCAGCAACACTTGGGCTTTGCGCTTCTATACGCACCAAACGTCACGGTCCTTCTCTTTCCGTCTCGTAGACACGAGCTGAGAAATTGCAAACGTCCAGCAATTGCTCAGAGATGAAAAGTGCCAGCACTGAAAGATCTTGCTAGCCAGCACCCTTCCTTGGAAGTGCTTTCACAGGCGCAGTAACACTGGGGCTTTGCGCTTCTCTAGCCATCAAACGTCATGGTCATTCTCTTTCCATCTCGTAGACACGAGCTGAGAAATTGCAAACGTCCAGCAATTGCTCAGAGATGAAAAGTGCCAGCACTGAAAGCTGTTGCTAGCCAGCACCCTTCCTTGGAAGCGCTTTTGTAGGCCTAAGAACACTGGGGCTCTGGGCTTCTCTAGCCACCTCATCTTCTGCTCATCCTCTCGCGCACTCTAAAGAGAGCTCAGGTGAGAAATTGCAAACGTCGAGCAATTGCTCAGAGATGAAAAGTGCCAGCACTGAAAGCTCTTGCTAGCCAGCACCCTTCCTTGGAAGCGCTTTCACAGGCGCAGCAACACTGGGGCTTTGCGCTTCTATACGCACCAAGCGTCACGGTCCTTCTCTTTCCGTCTCGTAGACACGAGCTGAGAAATTGCAAACGTCGAGCAATTGCTCAGAGATGAAAAGTGCCAGAACTGAAAGCTGTTGCTAGCCAGCACCCTTCCTTGGAAGCGCTTTCACAGGAGCAGCAACACTGGGGCTTTGCGCTTCTCTAGCCACCAAACGTCACGGTCATTCTCTTTCCGTCGGTAGACACGAGCTGAGAAATTGCAAACGTCGAGCAATTGCTCACAGATGAAAAGTGCCAGCACTGAAAGCTGTTGCTAGCCAGCACCCTTCCTTGAAAGCGCTTTCACAGGCGCAGTAACACTGGGGCTTTGCGCTTCTCTAGCCATCAAACGTCATGGTCATTCTCTTTCCATCTCGTAGACACGAGCTCAGAAATTGCAAACGTCCAGCAATTGCTCCGAGATGAAAAGTGCCAGCACTGAAAGCTGTTGCTAGCCAGCAGCCTTCCTTGGAAGCGCTTTTGTAGGCCTAAGAACACTGGGGCTCTGGGCTTCTCTAGCCACCTCATCTTCTGCTCATCCTCTCGCGCACTCTAAAGAGAGCTCAGGTGAGAAATTGCAAACGTCCAGCAATTGCTCAGAGATGAAAAGTGCCAGCACTGAAAGCTCTTGCTAGCCAGCACCCTTCCTTGGAAGCGCTTTCACAGGCGCAGCAACACTGGGACTTTGCGCTTCTCTACGCACCAAACGTCACGGTCATTCTCTTTCCGTCTCGTAGACACGAGCTGAGAAATTGCAAACGTCCAGCAATTGCTCAGAGAAGAAAAGTGCCAGCACTGAAAGCTGTTGCTAGCCAGCACCCTTCCTTGGAAGCGCTTTTGTACGCCTAAGAACACTGGGGCTCTGGGCTTCTCTAGCCACCTCATCTTCTGCTCATCCTCTCGCGCACTCTAAAGAGAGCTCAGGTGAGAAATTGCAAACGTCGAGCAATTGCTCAGAGATGAAAAGTGCCAGCACTGAAAGCTCTTGCTAGCCAGCACCCTTCCTTGGAAGCGCTTTCACAGGCGCAGCAACACTGGGGCTTTGCGCTTCTATACGCACCAAACGTCACGGTCCTTCTCTTTCCGTCTCGTAGACACGAGCTGAGAAATTGCAAACGTCGAGCAATTGCTCCGAGATGAAAAGTGCCAGCACTGAAAGCTGTTGCTAGCCAGCACCCTTCCTTGGAAGCGCTTTCACAGGCGCAGCAACACTGGGGCTTTGCGCTTCTCTAGCCACCAAGCGTCACGGTCCTTCTCTTTCCGTCTCGTAGACACGAGCTGAGAAATTGCAAACGTCGAGCAATTGCTCAGAGATGAAAAGTGCCAGCACTGAAAGCTGTTGCTAGCCAGCACCCTTCCTTGGAAGTGCTTTCACAGGCGCAGTAACACTGGAGCTTTGCGCTTCTCTAGCCACCAAACGTCACGGTCCTTCTCTTTCCATCTCGTAGACACGAGCTGAGAAATTGCAAACGTCGAGCAATTGCTCCGAGATGAAAAGTGCCAGCACTGAAAGCTCTTGCTAGCCAGCACCCTTCCTTGGAAGCGCTTTTGTAGGCCTAAGAACACTGGGACTCTGGGCTTCTCTAGCCACCTCATCTTCTGCTCATCCTCTCGCGCACTCTAAAGAGAGCTCAGGTGAGAAATTGCAAACGTCGAGCAATTGCTCAGAGATGAAAAGTGCCAGCACTGAAAGCTGTTGCTAGCCAGCACCCTTCCTTGGAAGCGCTTTCACAGGCGCAGCAACACTGGGGCTTTGCGCTTCTATACGCACCAAGCGTCACGGTCCTTCTCTTTCCGTCTCGTAGACACGAGCTGAGAAATTGCAAACGTCGAGCAATTGCTCAGAGATGAAAAGTGCCAGCACTGAAAGCTCTTGCTAGCCAGCACCCTTCCTTGGAAGCGCTTTTGTAGGCCTAAGAACACTGGGGCTCTGGGCTTCTCTAGCCACCTCATCTTCTGCTCATCCTCTCGCGCACTCTAAAGAGAGCTCAGGTGAGAAATTGCAAACGTCGAGCAATTGCTCAGAGATGAAAAGTGCCAGCACTGAAAGCTGTTGCTAGCCAGCACCCTTCCTTGGAAGCGCTTTCACAGGCGCAGCAACACTGGGGCTTTGCGCTTCTCTAGCCATCAAACGTCACGGTCCTTCTCTTTCCGTCTCCTAGACACGAGCTGAGAAATTGCAAACGTCGAGCAATTGCTCAGAGATGAAAAGTGCCAGCACTGAAAGCTCTTGCTAGCCAGCACCCTTCCTTGGAAGCGCTTTCACAGGAGCAGCAACACTGGGGCTTTGCGCTTCTATACGCACCAAATGTCACGGTCCTTCTCTTTCCGTCTTGTAGACACGAGCTGAGAAATTGCAAACGTCGAGCAATTGCTCAGAGATGAAAAGTGCCAGCACTGAAAGCTCTTGCTAGCCAGCACCCTTCTTTGGAAGCGCTTTCACAGGCGCAGAAACACTGGGGCTTTGCGCTTCTCTAGCCACCAAGCGTCACGGTCCTTCTCTTTCCGTCTCATAGACACGAGCTGAGAAATTGCAAACGTCGAGCAATTGCTCAGAGATGAAAAGTGCCAGCACTGAAAGCTGTTGCTAGCCAGCACCCTTCCTTGGAAGCGCTTTCACAGGCGCAGCAACACTGGGGCTTTGCGCTTCTCTAGCCACCAAACGTCACGGTCCTTCTCTTTCCGTCGGTAGACACGAGCTGAGAAATTGCAAACGTCGAGCAATTGCTCAGAGATGAAAAGTGCCAGCACTGAAAGCTGTTGCTAGCCAGCACCCTTCCTTGGAAGCGCTTTTGTAGGCCTAAGAACACTGGGGCTCTGGGCTTCTCTAGCCACCTCATCTTCTGCTCATCCTCTCGCGCACTCTAAAGAGAGCTCAGGTGAGAAATTGCAAACGTCGAGCAATTGCTCAGAGATGAAAAGTGCCAGCACTGAAAGCTCTTGCTAGCCAGCACCCTTCCTTGGAAGCGCTTTCACAGGCGCAGCAACACTTGGGCTTTGTGCTTCTATACGCACCAAACGTCACGGTCCTTCTCTTTCCGTCGGTAGACACGAGCTGAGAAATTGCAAACGTCCAGCAATTGCTCAGAGATGAAAAGTGCCAGCACTGAAAGATCTTGCTAGCCAGCACCCTTCCTTGGAAGCGCTTTCACAGGCGCAGTAACACTGGGGCTTTGCGCTTCTCTAGCCATCAAACGTCATGGTCATTCTCTTTCCATCTCGTAGACACGAGCTGAGAAATTGCAAACGTCGAGCAATTGCTCAGAGATGAAAAGTGCCAGCACTGAAAGCTGTTGCTAGCCAGCACCCTTCCTTGGAAGCGCTTTTGTACGCCTAAGAACACTGGGGCTCTGGGCTTCTCTAGCCATCTCATCTTCTGCTCATCCTCTCGCGCACTCTAAAGAGAGCTCAGGTGAGAAATTGCAAACGTCCAGCAATTGCTCAGAGATGAAAAGTGCCAGCACTGAAAGCTCTTGCTAGCCAGCACCCTTCCTTGGAAGTGCTTTCACAGGCGCAGTAACACTGGAGCTTTGCGCTTCTCTAGCCACCAAGCGTCACGGTCCTTCTCTTTCCGTCTCGTAGACACGAGCTGAGAAATTGCAAACGTCGAGCAATTGCTCAGAGATGAAAAGTGCCAGCACTGAAAGCTGTTGCTAGCCAGCACCCTTCCTTGGAAGCGCTTTCACAGGAGCAGCAACACTGGGGCTTTGCGCTTCTCTAGCCACCAAACGTCACGGTCATTCTCTTTCCGTCGGTAGACACGAGCTGAGAAATTGCAAACGTCGAGCAATTGCTCACAGATGAAAAGTGCCAGCACTGAAAGCTGTTGCTAGCCAGCACCCTTCCTTGAAAGCGCTTTCACAGGCGCAGTAACACTGGGGCTTTGCGCTTCTCTAGCCATCAAACGTCATGGTCATTCTCTTTCCATCTCGTAGACACGAGGTCAGAAATTGCAAACGTCCAGCAATTGCTCCGAGATGAAAAGTGCCAGCACTGAAAGCTGTTGCTAGCCAGCACCCTTCCTTGGAAGCGCTTTTGTAGGCCTAAGAACACTGGGGCTCTGGGCTTCTCTAGCCACCTCATCTTCTGCTCATCCTCTCGCGCACTCTAAAGAGAGCTCAGGTGAGAAATTGCAAACGTCCAGCAATTGCTCAGAGATGAAAAGTGCCAGCACTGAAAGCTCTTGCTAGCCAGCACCCTTCCTTGGAAGCGCTTTTGTAGGCCTAAGAACACTGGGGCTCTGGGCTTCTCTAGCCACCTCATCTTCTGCTCATCCTCTCGCGCACTCTAAAGAGAGCTCAGGTGAGAAATTGCAAACGTCGAGCAATTGCTCAGAGATGAAAAGTGCCAGCACTGAAAGCTCTTGCTAGCCAGCACCCTTCCTTGGAAGCGCTTTCACAGGCGCAGCAACACTGGGGCTTTGCGCTTCTATACGCACCAAACGTCACGGTCCTTCTCTTTCCGTCTCGTACACACGAGCTGAGAAATTGCAAACGTCCAGCAATTGCTCAGAGATGAAAAGTGCCAGCACTGAAAGCTCTTGCTAGCCAGCACCCTTCCTTGGAAGCGCTTTCACAGGCGCAGTAACACTGGGGCTTTGCGCTTCTCTAGCCATCAAACGTCATGGTCATTCTCTTTCCATCTCGTAGACACGAGCTGAGAAATTGCAAACGTCCAGCAATTGCTCCGAGATGAAAAGTGCCAGCACTGAAAGCTGTTGCTAGCCAGCACCCTTCCTTGGAAGCGCTTTTGTACGCCTAAGAACACTGGGGCTCTGGGCTTCTCTAGCCATCTCATCTTCTGCTCATCCTCTCGCGCACTCTAAAGAGAGCTCAGGTGAGAAATTGCAAACGTCCAGCAATTGCTCAGAGATGAAAAGTGCCAGCACTGAAAGCTCTTGCTAGCCAGCACCCTTCCTTGGAAGTGCTTTCACAGGCGCAGTAACACTGGAGCTTTGCGCTTCTCTAGCCACCAAGCGTCACGGTCATTCTCTTTCCGTCGGTAGACACGAGCTGAGAAATTGCAAACGTCGAGCAATTGCTCACAGATGAAAAGTGCCAGCACTGAAAGCTGTTGCTAGCCAGCACCCTTCCTTGAAAGCGCTTTCACAGGCGCAGTAACACTGGGGCTTTGCGCTTCTCTAGCCATCAAACGTCATGGTCATTCTCTTTCCATCTCGTAGACACGAGCTGAGAAATTGCAAACGTCGAGCAATTGCTCAGAGATGAAAAGTGCCAGCACTGAAAGCTGTTGCTAGCCAGCACCCTTCCTTGGAAGCGCTTTTGTAGGCCTAAGAACACTGGGGCTCTGGGCTTCTCTAGCCACCTCATCTTCTGCTCATCCTCTCGCGCACTCTAAAGAGAGCTCAGGTGAGAAATTGCAAACGTCCAGCAATTGCTCAGAGATGAAAAGTGCCAGCACTGAAAGCTCTTGCTAGCCAGCACCCTTCCTTGGAAGCGCTTTCACAGGCGCAGCAACACTGGGGCTTTGCGCTTCTCTACGCACCAAACGTCACGGTCATTCTCTTTCCGTCTCGTAGACACGAGCTGAGAAATTGCAAACGTCCAGCAATTGCTCAGAGAAGAAAAGTGCCAGCACTGAAAGCTGTTGCTAGCCAGCACCCTTCCTTGGAAGCGCTTTTGTAGGCCTAAGAACACTGGGGCTCTGGGCTTCTCTAGCCACCTCATCTTCTGCTCATCCTCTCGCGCACTCTAAAGAGAGCTCAGGTGAGAAATTGCAAACGTCGAGCAATTGCTCAGAGATGAAAAGTGCCAGCACTGAAAGCTCTTGCTAGCCAGCACCCTTCCTTGGAAGCGCTTTCACAGGCGCAGCAACACTTGGGCTTTGCGCTTCTATACGCACCAAACGTCACGGTCATTCTCTTTCCGTCTCGTAGACACGAGCTGAGAAATTGCAAACGTCGAGCAATTGCTCCGAGATGAAAAGTGCCAGCACTGAAAGCTGTTGCTAGCCAGCACCCTTCCTTGGAAGCGCTTTCACAGGCGCAGCAACACTGGGGCTTTGCGCTTCTCTAGCCACCAAGCGTCACGGTCCTTCTCTTTCCGTCTCGTAGACACGAGCTGAGAAATTGCAAACGTCGAGCAATTGCTCAGAGATGAAAAGTGCCAGCACTGAAAGCTGTTGCTAGCCAGCACCCTTCCTTGGAAGTGCTTTCACAGGCGCAGTAACACTGGAGCTTTGCGCTTCTCTAGCCATCAAACGTCATGGTCATTCTCTTTCCATCTCGTAGACACGAGCTGAGAAATTGCAAACGTCGAGCAATTGCTCAGAGATGAAAAGTGCCAGCACTGAAAGCTGTTGCTAGCCAGCACCCTTCCTTGGAAGCGCTTTTGTAGGCCTAAGAACACTGGGACTCTGGGCTTCTCTAGCCACCTAATCTTCTGCTCATCCTCTCGCGCACTCTAAAGAGAGCTCAGGTGAGAAATTGCAAACGTCGAGCAATTGCTCAGAGATGAAAAGTGCCAGCACTGAAAGCTGTTGCTAGCCAGCACCCTTCCTTGGAAGCGCTTTCACAGGCGCAGCAACACTGGGGCTTTGCGCTTCTATACGCACCAAACGTCACGGTCCTTCTCTTTCCGTCTCGTAGACACGAGCTGAGAAATTGCAAACGTCGAGCAATTGCTCAGAGATGAAAAGTGCCAGCACTGAAAGGTCTTGCTAGCCAGCACCCTTCCTTGGAAGCGCTTTCACAGGCGCAGCAACACTGGGGCTTTGCGCTTCTATACGCACCAAATGTCACGGTCCTTCTCTTTCCGTCTTGTAGACACGAGCTGAGAAATTGCAAACGTCGAGCAATTGCTCAGAGATGAAAAGTGCCAGCACTGAAAGCTCTTGCTAGCCAGCACCCTTCTTTGGAAGCGCTTTCACAGGCGCAGAAACACTGGGGCTTTGCGCTTCTCTAGCCACCAAGCGTCACGGTCCATCTCTTTCCGTCTCATAGACACGAGCTGAGAAATTGCAAACGTCCAGCAATTGCTCCGAGATGAAAAGTGCCAGCACTGAAAGCTCTTGCTAGCCAGCACCCTTCCTTGGAAGCGCTTTCACAGGCGCAGCAACACTGGGGCTTTGCGCTTCTCTAGCCACCAAACGTCACGGTCCTTCTCTTTCCGTCGGTAGACACGAGCTGAGAAATTGCAAACGTCCAGCAATTGCTCCGAGATGAAAAGTGCCAGCACTGAAAGCTGTTGCTAGCCAGCACCCTTCCTTGGAAGCGCTTTTGTAGGCCTAAGAACACTGGGGCTCTGGGCTTCTCTAGCCACCTCATCTTCTGCTCATCCTCTCGCGCACTCTAAAGAGAGCTCAGGTGAGAAATTGCAAACGTCGAGCAATTGCTCAGAGATGAAAAGTGCCAGCACTGAAAGCTCTTGCTAGCCAGCACCCTTCCTTGGAAGCGCTTTCACAGGCGCAGCAACACTGGGGGTTTGCGCTTCTATACGCACCAAACGTCACGGTCCTTCTCTTTCCGTCTCGTAGACACGAGCTGAGAAATTGCAAACGTCGAGCAATTGCTCAGAGATGAAAAGTGCCAGCACTGAAAGCTGTTGCTAGCCAGCACCCTTCCTTGGAAGCGCTTTCACAGGCGCAGTAACACTGGGGCTTTGCGCTTCTCTAGCCATCAAACGTCATGGTCATTCTCTTTCCATCTCGTAGACACGAGCTGAGAAATTGCAAACGTCCAGCAATTGCTCAGAGATGAAAAGTGCCAGCACTGAAAGCTGTTGCTAGCCAGCACCCTTCCTTGGAAGCGCTTTTGTACGCCTAAGAACACTGGGGCTCTGGGCTTCTCTAGCCACCTAATCTTCTGCTCATCCTCTCGCGCACTCTAAAGAGAGCTCAGGTGAGAAATTGCAAACGTCCAGCAATTGCTCAGAGATGAAAAGTGCCAGCACTGAAAGCTCTTGCTAGCCAGCACCCTTCCTTGGAAGTGCTTTCACAGGCGCAGTAACACTGGAGCTTTGCGCTTCTCTAGCCACCAAGCGTCACGGTCCTTCTCTTTCCGTCTCGTAGACACGAGCTGAGAAATTGCAAACGTCGAGCAATTGCTCCGAGATGAAAAGTGCCAGCACTGAAAGCTGTTGCTAGCCAGCACCCTTCCTTGGAAGCGCTTTCACAGGAGCAGCAACACTGGGGCTTTGCGCTTCTCTAGCCACCAAACGTCACGGTCATTCTCTTTCCGTCGGTAGACACGAGCTGAGAAATTGCAAACGTCGAGCAATTGCTCAGAGATGAAAAGTGCCAGCACTGAAAGCTGTTGCTAGCCAGCACCCTTCCTTGGAAGCGCTTTCACAGGCGCAGCAACACTGGGGCTTTGCGCTTCTCTAGCCACCAAACGTCACAGTCATTCTCTTTCCGTCTCGTAGACACGAGCTGAGAAATTGCAAACGTCCAGCAATTGCTCAGAGATGAAAAGTGCCAGCACTGAAAGCTGTTGCTAGCCAGCACCCTTCCTTGGAAGCGCTTTTGTAGGCCTAAGAACACTGGGGCTCTGGGCTTATGTAGCCACCTCATCTTCTGCTCATCCTCTCGCGCACTCTAAAGAGAGCTCAGGTGAGAAATTGCAAACGTCGAGCAATTGCTCAGAGATGAAAAGTGCCAGCACTGAAAGCTGTTGCTAGCCAGCACCCTTCCATGGAAGCGCTTTCACAGGCGCAGTAACACTGGGGCTTTGCGCTTCTCTAGCCACCAAACGTCACGGTCCTTCTCTTTCCGTCGGTAGACACGAGCTGAGAAATTGCAAACGTCGAGCAATTGCTCAGAGATGAAAAGTGCCAGCACTGAAAGCTGTTGCTAGCCAGCACCCTTCCTTGGAAGCGCTTTTGTAGGCTTAAGAACACTGGGGCTCTGGGCTTCTCTAGCCACCTCATCTTCTGCTCATCCTCTCGCGCACTCTAAAGAGAGCTCAGGTGAGAAATTGCAAACGTCCAGCAATTGCTCAGAGATGAAAAGTGCCAGCACTGAAAGCTGTTGCTAGCCAGCACCCTTCCTTGGAAGCGCTTTCACAGGCGCAGTAACACTGGGGCTTTGCGCTTCTCTAGCCATCAAACGTCATGGTCATTCTCTTTCCATCTCGTAGACATGAGCTGAGAAATTGCAAACGTCCAGCAATTGCTCAGAGATGAAAAGTGCCAGCACTGAAAGCTGTTGCTAGCCAGCACCCTTCCTTGGAAGCGCTTTTGTAGGCCTAAGAACACTGGGGCTCTGGGCTTCTCTAGCCACCTCATCTTCTGCTCATCCTCTCGCGCACTCTAAAGAGAGCTCAGGTGAGAAATTGCAAACGTCGAGCAATTGCTCAGAGATGAAAAGTGCCAGCACTGAAAGCTCTTGCTAGCCAGCACCCTTCCTTGGAAGTGCTTTCACAGGCGCAGTAACACTGGGGCTTTGCGCTTCTCTAGCCACCAAACGTCACGGTCATTCTCTTTCCATCTCGTAGACACGAGCTGAGAAATTGCAAACGTCCAGCAATTCCTCAGAGATGAAAAGTGCCAGCACTGAAAGCTGTTGCTAGCCAGCACCCTTCCTTGGAAGCGCTTTCACAGGAGCAGCAACACTGGGGCTTTGCGCTTCTCTAGCCACCAAACGTCACGGTCATTCTCTTTCCGTCTCCTAGACACGAGCTGAGAAATTGCAAACGTCCAGCAATTGCTCAGAGATGAAAAGTGCCAGCACTGAAAGCTGTTGCTAGCCAGCACCCTTCCTTGGAAGCGCTTTCACAGGAGCAGCAACACTGGGGCTTTGCGCTTCTCTAGCCACCAAACGTCACGGTCATTCTCTTTCCGTCGGTAGACACGAGCTGAGAAATTGCAAACGTCGAGCAATTGCTCAGAGATGAAAAGTGCCAGCACTGAAAGCTGTTGCTAGCCAGCACCCTTCCTTGGAAGCGCTTTCACAGGCGCAGCAACACTGGGGCTTTGCGCTTCTCTAGCCACCAAACGTCATGGTCATTCTCTTTCCGTCTCGTAGACACAAGCTGAGAAATTGCAAACGTCCAGCAATTGCTCCAAGATGAAAAGTGCCAGCACTGAAAGCTGTTGCTAGCCAGCACCCTTCCTTGGAAGCGCTTTTGTAGGCCTAAGAACACTGGGGCTCTGGGCTTCTCTAGCCACCTAATCTTCTGCTCATCCTCTCGCGCACTCTAAAGAGAGCTCAGGTGAGAAATTGCAAACGTCGAGCAATTGCTCAGAGATGAAAAGTGCCAGCACTGAAAGCTTTTGCTAGCCAGCACCCTTCCTTGGAAGCGCTTTCACAGGCGCAGCAACACTGGGGCTTTGCGCTTCTCTACCCACTAAACGTCACGGTCCTTCTCTTTCCGTCGGTAGACACGAGCTGAGAAATTGCAAACGTCGAGCAATTGCTCAGAGATGAAAAGTGCCAGCACTGAAAGCTCTTGCTAGCCAGCACCCTTCCTTGGAAGCGCTTTCACAGGCGCAGCAACACTGGGGCTTTGCGCTTCTATACGCACCAAACGTCACGGTCCTTCTCTTTCCGTCTCCTAGACACGAGCTGAGAAATTGCAAACGTCGAGCAATTGCTCAGAGGTGAAAAGTGCCAGCACTGAAAGCTCTTGCTAGCCAGCACCCTTCCTTGGAAGCGCTTTCACAGGCGCAGTAACACTGGGGCTTTGCGCTTCTATACGCACCAAATGTCACGGTCCTTCTCTTTCCGTCTCCTAGACACGAGCTGAGAAATTGCAAACGTCGAGCAATTGCTCAGAGATGAAAAGTGCCAGCACTGAAAGCTGTTGCTAGCCAGCACCCTTCCTTGGAAGCGCTTTCACAGGCGCAGAAACACTGGGGCTTTGCGCTTCTCTAGCCACCAAGCGTCACGGTCCTTCTCTTTCCGTCTCGTAGACACGAGCTGAGAAATTGCAAACGTCGAGCAATTGCTCAGAGATGAAAAGTGCCAGCACTGAAAGCTCTTGCTAGCCAGCACCCTTCCTTGGAAGCGCTTTCAGAGGAGCAGCAACACTGGGGCTTTGCGCTTCTCTAGCCACCAAACATCACGGTCATTCTCTTTCCGTCTCGTAGACACGAGCGGAGAAATCGAAAACGTCGAGCAATTGCTCAGAGATGAAAAGTGCCAGCACTGGAAGCTGTTGCTAGCCAGCACCCTTCCTTGGAAGCGCTTTTGTAGGCCTAAGAACACTGGGGCTCTGGGCTTCTCTAGCCACCTCATCTTCTGCTCATCCTCTCGCGCACTCTAAAGAGAGCTCAGGTGAGAAATTGCAAACGTCGAGCAATTGCTCAGAGATGAAAAGTGCCAGCACTGAAAGCTCTTGCTAGCCAGCACCCTTCCTTGGAAGCACTTTCACAGGCGCAGCAACACTGGGGCTTTGCGCTTCTCTAGCCACCAAACGTCACGGTCATTCTCTTTCCGTCTCGTAGACACGAGCTGAGAAATTGCAAACGTCCAGCAATTGCTCCGAGATGAAAAGTGCCAGCACTGAAAGCTGTTGCTAGCCAGCACCCTTCCTTGGAAGCGCTTTTGTAGGCCTAAGAACACTGGGGCTCTGGGCTTCTCTAGCCACCTCATCTTCTGCTCATCCTCTCGCGCACTCTAAAGAGAGCTCAGGTGAGAAATTGCAAACGTCGAGCAATTGCTCAGAGATGAAAAGTGCCAGCACTGAAAGCTGTTGCTAGCCAGCACCCTTCCTTGGAAGCGCTTTCACAGGCGCAGTAACACTGGGGCTTTGCGCTTCTCTAGCCACCAAACGTCACGGTCCTTCTCTTTCCGTCGGTAGACACGAGCTGAGAAATTGCAAACGTCGAGCAATTGCTCAGAGATGAAAAGTGCCAGCACTGAAAGCTCTTGCTAGCCAGCACCCTTCCTTGGAAGCGCTTTCACAGGCGCAGCAACACTGGGGCTTTGCGCTTCTATACGCACCAAACGTCACGGTCCTTCTCTTTCCGTCTCCTAGACACGAGCTGAGAAATTGCAAACGTCGAGCAATTGCTCAGAGATGAAGAGTGCCAGCACTGAAAGCTGTTGCTAGCCAGCACCCTTCCTTGGAAGCGCTTTCACAGGCGCAGTAACACTGGGGCTTTGCGCTTCTATACGCACCAAATGTCACGGTCCTTCTCTTTCCGTCTCGTAGACACGAGCTGAGAAATTGCAAACGTCGAGCAATTGCTCAGAGATGAAAAGTGCCAGCACTGAAAGCTGTTGCTAGCCAGCACCCTTCCTTGGAAGCGCTTTCACAGGCGCAGTAACACTGGAGCTTTGCGCTTCTCTAGCCACCAAGCGTCACGGTCCTTCTCTTTCCGTCTCGTAGACACGAGCTGAGAAATTGCAAACGTCCAGCAATTGCTCAGAGATGAAAAGTGCCAGCACTGAAAGCTGTTGCTAGCCAGCACCCTTCCTTGGAAGCGCTTTCACAGGAGCAGCAACACTGGGGCTTTGCGCTTCTCTAGCCACCAAACGTCACGGTCATTCTCTTTCCGTCGGTAGACACGAGCTGAGAAATTGCAAACGTCGAGCAATTGCTCAGAGATGAAAAGTGCCAGCACTGAAAGCTCTTGCTAGCCAGCACCCTTCCTTGGAAGCGCTTTCACAGGCGCAGCAACACTGGGGCTTTGCGCTTCTCTAGCCACCAAACGTCACGGTCCTTCTCTTTCCGTCTCGTAGACACGAGCTGAGAAATTGCAAACGTCCAGCAATTGCTCAGAGATGAAAAGTGCCAGCACTGAAAGCTGTTGCTAGCCAGCACCCTTCCTTGGAAGCGCTTTTGTAGGCCTAAGAACACTGGGGCTCTGGGCTTCTCTAGCCACCTCATCTTCTGCTCATCCTCTCGCGCACTCTAAAGAGAGCTCAGGTGAGAAATTGCAAACGTCGAGCAATTGCTCAGAGATGAAAAGTGCCAGCACTGAAAGCTCTTGCTAGCCAGCACCCTTCCTTGGAAGCGCTTTCACAGGCGCAGTAACACTGGGGCTTTGCGCTTCTCTACCCACCAAACGTCACGGTCCTTCTCTTTCCGTCGGTAGACACGAGCTGAGAAATTGCAAACGTCGAGCAATTGCTCAGAGATGAAAAGTGCCAGCACTGAAAGCTCTTGCTAGCCAGCACCCTTCCTTGGAAGCGCTTTCACAGGCGCAGCAACACTGGGGCTTTGCGCTTCTATACGCACCAAACGTCACGGTCCTTCTCTTTCCGTCTCCTAGACACGAGCTGAGAAATTGCAAACGTCGAGCAATTGCTCAGAGATGAAAAGTGCCAGCACTGAAAGCTGTTGCTAGCCAGCACCCTTCCTTGGAAGTGCTTTCACAGGCGCAGTAACACTGGGGCTTTGCGCTTCTATACGCACCAAATGTCACGGTCCTTCTCTTTCCGTCTCCTAGACACGAGCTGAGAAATTGCAAACGTCGAGCAATTGCTCCGAGATGAAAAGTGCCAGCACTGAAAGCTGTTGCTAGCCAGCACCCTTCCTTGGAAGCGCTTTCACAGGCGCAGAAACACTGGGGCTTTGCGCTTCTCTAGCCACCAAGCGTCACGGTCCTTCTCTTTCCGTCTCGTAGACACGAGCTGAGAAATTGCAAACGTCGAGCAATTGCTCAGAGATGAAAAGTGCCAGCACTGAAAGCTCTTGCTAGCCAGCACCCTTCCTTGGAAGCGCTTTCACAGGAGCAGCAACACTGGGGCTTTGCGCTTCTCTAGCCACCAAACGTCACGGTCATTCTCTTTCCGTCTCGTAGACACGAGCTGAGAAATTGCAAACGTCGAGCAATTGCTCAGAGATGAAAAGTGCCAGCACTGGAAGCTCTTGCTAGCCAGCACCCTTCCTTGGAAGCGCTTTTGTAGGCCTAAGAACACTGGGGCTCTGGGCTTCTCTAGCCACCTCATCTTCTGCTCATCCTCTAGCGCACTCTAAAGAGAGCTCAGGTGAGAAATTGCAAACGTCGAGCAATTGCTCAGAGATGAAAAGTGCCAGCACTGAAAGCTCTTGCTAGCCAGCACCCTTCCTTGGAAGCGCTTTCACAGGCGCAGCAACACTGGGTCTTTGCGCTTCTCTAGCCACCAAACGTCACGGTCCTTCTCTTTCCGTCGGTAGACACGAGCTGAGAAATTGCAAACGTCGAGCAATTGCTCAGAGATGAAAAGTGCCAGCACTGAAAGCTGTTGCTAGCCAGCACCCTTCCTTGGAAGCGCTTTTGTAGGCCTAAGAACACTGGGGCTCTGGGCTTCTCTAGCCACCTCATCTTCTGCTCATCCTCTCGCGCACTCTAAAGAGAGCTCAGGTGAGAAATTGCAAACGTCGAGCAATTGCTCAGAGATGAAAAGTGCCAGCACTGAAAGCTGTTGCTAGCCAGCACCCTTCCTTGGAAGTGCTTTCACAGGCGCAGTAACACTGGAGCTTTGCGCTTCTCTAGCCATCAAACGTCATGGTCGTTCTCTGTCCATCTCGTAGACACGAGCTGAGAAATTGCAAACGTCCAGCAATTGCTCAGAGAAGAAAAGTGCCAGCACTGAAAGCTGTTGCTAGCCAGCACCCTTCCTTGGAAGCGCTTTTGTAGGCCTAAGAACACTGGGGCTCTGGGCTTCTCTAGCCACCTCATCTTCTGCTCATCCTCTCGCGCACTCTAAAGAGAGCTCAGGTGAGAAATTGCAAACGTCGAGCAATTGCTCAGAGAAGAAAAGTGCCAGCACTGAAAGCTCTTGCTAGCCAGCACCCTTCCTTGGAAGCGCTTTCACAGGAGCAGCAACACTGGGGCTTTGCGCTTCTCTAGCCACCAAACGTCACGGTCATTCTCTTTCCGTCTCGTAGACACGAGCTGAGAAATTGCAAACGTCCAGCAATTGCTCCGAGAAGAAAAGTGCCAGCACTGAAAGCTGTTGCTAGCCAGCACCCTTCCTTGGAAGCGCTTTTGTAGGCCTAAGAACACTGGGGCTCTGGGCTTCTCTAGCCACCTAATCTTCTGCTCATCCTCTCGCGCACTCTAAAGAGAGCTCAGGTGAGAAATTGCAAACGTCGAGCAATTGCTCAGAGATGAAAAGTGCCAGCACTGAAAGCTCTTGCTAGCCAGCACCCTTCCTTGGAAGCGCTTTCACAGGCGCAGCAACACTGGGGCTTTGCGCTTCTATACGCACCAAACGTCACGGTCCTTCTCTTTCCGTCTCCTAGACACGAGCTGAGAAATTGCAAACGTCGAGCAATTGCTCAGAGATGAAAAGTGCCAGCACTGAAAGCTGTTGCTAGCCAGCACCCTTCCTTGGAAGCGCTTTCACAGGCGCAGTAACACTGGGGCTTTGCGCTTCTATACGCACCAAACGTCACGGTCCTTCTCTTTCCGTCTCCTAGACACGAGCTGAGAAATTGCAAACGTCGAGCAATTGCTCAGAGATGAAAAGTGCCAGCACTGAAAGCTCTTGCTAGCCAGCACCCTTCCTTGGACGCGCTTTCACAGGCGCAGAAACACTGGGGCTTTGCGCTTCTCTAGCCACCAAACGTCACGGTCCTTCTCTTTCCGTCTCGTAGACACGAGCTGAGAAATTGCAAACGTCGAGCAATTGCTCAGAGATGAAAAGTGCCAGCACTGAAAGCTCTTGCTAGCCAGCACCCTTCCTTGGAAGCGCTTTCACAGGAGCAGCAACACTGGGGCTTTGCACTGCTGTACGCACCAAACGTCACGGTCCTTCTCTTTCCGTCTCCTAGACACGAGCTGAGAAATTGCAAACGTCGAGCAATTGCTCAGAGATGAAAAGTGCCAGCACTGGAAGCTCTTGCTAGCCAGCACCCTTCCTTGGAAGCGCTTTTGTACGCCTAAGAACACTGGGGCTCTGGGCTTCTCTAGCCACCTCATCTTCTGCTCATCCTCTAGCGCACTCTAAAGAGAGCTCAGGTGAGAAATTGCAAACGTCGAGCAATTGCTCAGAGATGAAAAGTGCCAGCACTGAAAGCTCTTGCTAGCCAGCACCCTTCCTTGGAAGCGCTTTCACAGGCGCAGCAACACTGGGTCTTTGCGCTTCTCTAGCCACCAAACGTCACGGTCCTTCTCTTTCCGTCGGTAGACACGAGCTGAGAAATTGCAAACGTCGAGCAATTGCTCAGAGATGAAAAGTGCCAGCACTGAAAGCTGTTGCTAGCCAGCACCCTTCCTTGGAAGCGCTTTTGTACGCCTAAGAACACTGGGGCTCTGGGCTTCTCTAGCCACCTCATCTTCTGCTCATCCTCTCGCGCACTCTAAAGAGAGCTCAGGTGAGAAATTGCAAACGTCCAGCAATTGCTCAGAGATGAAAAGTGCCAGCACTGAAAGCTCTTGCTAGCCAGCACCCTTCCTTGGAAGTGCTTTCACAGGCGCAGTAACACTGGGGCTTTGCGCTTCTCTAGCCATCAAACGTCATGGTCGTTCTCTTTCCATCTCGTAGACACGAGCTGAGAAATTGCAAACGTCGAGCAATTGCTCAGAGATGAAAAGTGCCAGCACTGAAAGCTGTTGCTAGACAGCACCCTTCCTTGGAAGCGCTTTTGTAGGCCTAAGAACACTGGGGCTCTGGGCTTCTCTAGCCACCTCATCTTCTGCTCATCCTCTCGCGCACTCTAAAGAGAGCTCAGGTGAGAAATTGCAAACGTCGAGCAATTGCTCAGAGATGAAAAGTGCCAGCACTGAAAGCTCTTGCTAGCCAGCACCCTTCCTTGGAAGCGCTTTCACAGGAGCAGCAACACTGGGGCTTTGCGCTTCTCTAGCCACCAAACGTCACGGTCATTCTCTTTCCGTCTCGTAGACACGAGCTGAGAAATTGCAAACGTCCAGCAATTGCTCCGAGAAGAAAAGTGCCAGCACTGAAAGCTGTTGCTAGCCAGCACCCTTCCTTGGAAGCGCTTTTGTAGGCCTAAGAACACTGGGGCTCTGGGCTTCTCTAGCCACCTCATCTTCTGCTCATCCTCTCGCGCACTCTAAAGAGAGCTCAGGTGAGAAATTGCAAACGTCGAGCAATTGCTCAGAGATGAAAAGTGCCAGCACTGAAAGCTCTTGCTAGCCAGCACCCTTCCTTGGAAGCGCTTTCACAGGCGCAGCAACACTGGGGCTTTGCGCTTCTATACGCACCAAACGTCACGGTCCTTCTCTTTCCGTCTCGTAGACACGAGCTGAGAAATTGCAAACGTCGAGCAATTGCTCAGAGATGAAAAGTGCCAGCACTGAAAGCTGTTGCTAGCCAGCAGCCTTCCTTGGAAGCGCTTTCACAGGCGCAGTAACACTGGGGCTTTGCGCTTCTATACGCACCAAATGTCACGGTCCTTCTCTTTCCTTCTTGGAGACACGAGCTGAGAAATTGCAAACGTCGAGCAATTGCTCAGAGATGAAAAGTGCCAGCACTGAAAGCTCTTGCTAGCCAGCACCCTTCCTTGGAAGCGCTTTCACAGGCGCAGCAACACTGGGGCTTTGCGCTTCTATACGCACCAAGCGTCACGGTCCTTCTCTTTCCATCTCGTAGACACGAGCTGAGAAATTGCAAACGTCGAGCAATTGCTCAGAGATGAAAAGTGCCAGCACTGAAAGATCTTGCTAGCCAGCACCCTTCCTTGGAAGCGCTTTCACAGGCGCAGTAACACTGGGGCTTTGCGCTTCTCTAGCCATCAAACGTCATGGTCATTCTCTTTCCATCTCGTAGACACGAGCTGAGAAATTGCAAACGTCGAGCAATTGCTCAGAGATGAAAAGTGCCAGCACTGAAAGCTGTTGCTAGCCAGCACCCTTCCTTGGAAGCGCTTTTGTAGGCCTAAGAACACTGGGGCTCTGGGCTTCTCTAGCCACCTCATCTTCTGCTCATCCTCTCGCGCACTCTAAAGAGAGCTCAGGTGAGAAATTGCAAACGTCGAGCAATTGCTCAGAGATGAAAAGTGCCAGCACTGAAAGCTCTTGCTAGCCAGCACCCTTCCTTGGAAGCGCTTTTGTACGCCTAAGAACACTGGGGCTCTGGGCTTCTCTAGCCACCTAATCTTCTGCTCATCCTCTCGCGCACTCTAAAGAGAGCTCAGGTGAGAAATTGCAAACGTCGAGCAATTGCTCAGAGATGAAAAGTGCCAGCACTGAAAGCTCTTGCTAGCCAGCACCCTTCCTTGGAAGTGCTTTCACAGGCGCAGTAACACTGGAGCTTTGCGCTTGTCTACCCATCAAAAGTCATGGTCATTCTCTTTCCATCTCGTAGACACGAGCTGAGAAATTGCAAACGTCGAGCAATTGCTCAGAGATGAAAAGTGCCAGCACTGAAAGCTCTTGCTAGCCAGCTCCCTTCCTTGGAAGCGCTTTTGTAGGCCTAAGAACACTGGGGCTCTGGGCTTCTCTAGCCACCTAATCTTCTGCTCATCCTCTCGCGCACTCTAAAGAGAGCTCAGGTGAGAAATTGCAAACGTCCAGCAATTGCTCAGAGATGAAAAGTGCCAGCACTGAAAGCTCTTGCTAGCCAGCACCCTTCCTTGGAAGCGCTTTCACAGGCGCAGCAACACTGGGACTTTGCGCTTCTATACGCACCAAACGTCACGGTCCTTCTCTTTCCGTCTCGTAGACACGAGCTGAGAAATTGCAAACGTCCAGCAATTGCTCAGAGATGAAAAGTGCCAGCACTGAAAGCTCTTGCTAGCCAGCACCCTTCCTTGGAAGCGCTTTTGTAGGCCTAAGAACACTGGGGCTCTGGGCTTCTCTAGCCACCTCATCTTCTGCTCATCCTCTCGCGCACTCTAAAGAGAGCTCAGGTGAGAAATTGCAAACGTCGAGCAATTGCTCAGAGATGAAAAGTGCCAGCACTGAAAGCTCTTGCTAGCCAGCACCCTTCCTTGGAAGCGCTTTCACAGGCGCAGCAACACTGGGGCTTTGCGCTTCTATACGCACCAAACGTCACGGTCCTTCTCTTTCCGTCTCGTAGACACGAGCTGAGAAATTGCAAACGTCGAGCAATTGCTCAGAGATGAAAAGTGCCAGCACTGAAAGCTGTTGCTAGCCAGCACCCTTCCTTGGAAGCGCTTTCACAGGCGCAGCAACACTGGGGCTTTGCGCTTCTCTAGCCACCAAGCGTCACGGTCCTTCTCTTTCCGTCTCGTAGACACGAGCTGAGAAATTGCAAACGTCGAGCAATTGCTCAGAGATGAAAAGTGCCAGCACTGAAAGCTGTTGCTAGCCAGCACCCTTCCTTGGAAGCGCTTTTGTAGGCCTAAGAACACTGGGGCTCTGGGCTTCTCTAGCCACCTCATCTTCTGCTCATCCTCTCGCGCACTCTAAAGAGAGCTCAGGTGAGAAATTGCAAACGTCGAGCAATTGCTCAGAGATGAAAAGTGCCAGCACTGAAAGCTGTTGCTAGCCAGCACCCTTCCTTGGAAGCGCTTTCACAGGCGCAGTAACACTGGGGCTTTGCACTTCTCTAGCCACCAAACGTCACGGTCCTTCTCTTTCCGTCGGTAGACACGAGCTGAGAAATTGCAAACGTCGAGCAATTGCTCAGAGATGAAAAGTGCCAGCACTGAAAGCTGTTGCTAGCCAGCACCCTTCCTTGGAAGCGCTTTTGTAGGCCTAAGAACACTGGGGCTCTGGGCTTCTCTAGCCACCTCATCTTCTGCTCATCCTCTCGCGCACTCTAAAGAGAGCTCAGGTGAGAAATTGCAAACGTCCAGCAATTGCTCAGAGATGAAAAGTGCCAGCACTGAAAGCTCTTGCTAGCCAGCACCCTTCCTTGGAAGTGCTTTCACAGGCGCAGTAACACTGGAGCTTTGCGCTTCTCTAGCCATCAAACGTCATGGTCATTCTCTTTCCATCTCGTAGACACGAGCTGAGAAATTGCAAACGTCGAGCAATTGCTCAGAGATGAAAAGTGCCAGCACTGAAAGCTCTTGCTAGCCAGCACCCTTCCTTGGAAGCGCTTTTGTAGGCCTAAAAACACTGGGGCTCTGGGCTTCTCTAGCCACCTAATCTTCTGCTCATCCTCTCGCGCACTCTAAAGAGAGCTCAGGTGAGAAATTGCAAACGTCCAGCAATTGCTCAGAGATGAAAAGTGCCAGCACTGAAAGCTCTTGCTAGCCAGCACCCTTCCTTGGAAGCGCTTTCACAGGCGCAGCAACACTGGGGCTTTGCGCTTCTATACGCACCAAACGTCACGGTCCTTCTCTTTCCGTCTCCTAGACACGAGCTGAGAAATTGCAAACGTCGAGCAATTGCTCAGAGATGAAAAGTGCCAGCACTGAAAGCTCTTGCTAGCCAGCACCCTTCCTTGGAAGCGCTTTCACAGGCGCAGCAACACTGGGGCTTTGCGCTTCTCTAGCCACCAAACGTCACGGTCATTCTCTTTCCGTCTCGTAGACACGAGCTGAGAAATTGCAAACGTCCAGCAATTGCTCAGAGAAGAAAAGTGCCAGCACTGAAAGCTGTTGCTAGCCAGCACCCTTCCTTGGAAGCGCTTTTGTAGGCCTAAGAACACTGGGGCTCTGGGCTTCTCTAGCCACCTCATCTTCTGCTCATCCTCTCGCGCACTCTAAAGAGAGCTCAGGTGAGAAATTGCAAACGTCCAGCAATTGCTCAGAGATGAAAAGTGCCAGCACTGAAAGCTCTTGCTAGCCAGCACCCTTCCTTGGAAGCGCTTTCACAGGCGCAGCAACACTGGGGCTTTGCGCTTCTATACGCACCAAACGTCACGGTCCTTCTCTTTCCGTCTCGTAGACACGAGCTGAGAAATTGCAAACGTCGAGCAATTGCTCAGAGATGAAAAGTGCCAGCACTGAAAGCTGTTGCTAGCCAGCACCCTTCCTTGGAAGCGCTTTCACAGGCGCAGAAACACTGGGGCTTTGCGCTTCTCTAGCCACCAAGCGTCACGGTCCTTCTCTTTCCGTCTCGTAGACACGAGCTGAGAAATTGCAAACGTCGAGCAATTGCTCAGAGATGAAAAGTGCCAGCACTGAAAGCTGTTGCTAGCCAGCACCCTTCCTTGGAAGCGCTTTCACAGGAGCAGCAACACTGGGGCTTTGCGCTTCTCTAGCCACCAAGCGTCACGGTCCTTCTCTTTCCGTCTCGTAGACACGAGCTGAGAAATTGCAAACGTCGAGCAATTGCTCCGAGATGAAAAGTGCCAGCACTGAAAGCTGTTGCTAGCCAGCCCCCTTCCTTGGAAGCGCTTTTGTAGGCCTAAGAACACTGGGGCTCTGGGCTTCTCTAGCCACCTCATCTTCTGCTCATCCTCTCGCGCACTCTAAAGAGAGCTCAGGTGAGAAATTGCAAACGTCGAGCAATTGCTCAGAGATGAAAAGTGCCAGCACTGAAAGCTCTTGCTAGCCAGCACCCTTCCTTGGAAGCGCTTTCACAGGCACAGTAACACTGGGGCTTTGCGCTTCTCTAGCCACCAAACGTCACGGTCCTTCTCTTTCCGTCGGTAGACACGAGCTGAGAAATTGCAAACGTCGAGCAATTGCTCAGAGATGAAAAGTGCCAGCACTGAAAGCTGTTGCTAGCCAGCACCCTTCCTTGGAAGCGCTTTTGTAGGCCTAAGAACACTGGGGCTCTGGGCTTCTCTAGCCACCTCATCTTCTGCTCATCCTCTCGCGCACTCTAAAGAGAGCTCAGGTGAGAAATTGCAAACGTCCAGCAATTGCTCAGAGATGAAAAGTGCCAGCACTGAAAGCTGTTGCTAGCCAGCACCCTTCCTTGGAAGCGCTTTCACAGGCGCAGTAACACTGGGGCTTTGCGCTTCTCTAGCCATCAAACGTCATGGTCATTCTCTTTCCATCTCGTAGACACGAGCTGAGAAATTGCAAACGTCCAGCAATTGCTCAGAGATGAAAAGTGCCAGCACTGAAAGCTGTTGCTAGCCAGCACCCTTCCTTGGAAGCGCTTTTGTACGCCTAAGAACACTGGGGCTCTGGGCTTCTCTAGCCACCTAATCTTCTGCTCATCCTCTCGCGCACTCTAAAGAGAGCTCAGGTGAGAAATTGCAAACGTCCAGCAATTGCTCAGAGATGAAAAGTGCCAGCACTGAAAGCTCTTGCTAGCCAGCACCCTTCCTTGGAAGTGCTTTCACAGGCGCAGTAACACTGGAGCTTTGCGCTTCTCTAGCCACCAAGCGTCACGGTCCTTCTCTTTCCGTCTCGTAGACACGAGCTGAGAAATTGCAAACGTCGAGCAATTGCTCAGAGATGAAAAGTGCCAGCACTGAAAGCTGTTGCTAGCCAGCACCCTTCCTTGGAAGCGCTTTCACAGGAGCAGCAACACTGGGGCTTTGCGCTTCTCTAGCCACCAAACGTCACGGTCATTCTCTTTCCGTCGGTAGACACGAGCTGAGAAATTGCAAACGTCGAGCAATTGCTCAGAGATGAAAAGTGCCAGCACTGAAAGCTGTTGCTAGCCAGCACCCTTCCTTGGAAGCGCTTTCACAGGCGCAGCAACACTGGGGCTTTGCGCTTCTCTAGCCACCAAACGTCACAGTCATTCTCTTTCCGTCTCGTAGACACGAGCTGAGAAATTGCAAACGTCGAGCAATTGCTCAGAGATGAAAAGTGCCAGCACTGAAAGCTGTTGCTAGCCAGCACCCTTCCTTGGAAGCGCTTTTGTAGGCCTAAGAACACTGGGGCTCTGGGCTTATGTAGCCACCTCATCTTCTGCTCATCCTCTCGCGCACTCTAAAGAGAGCTCAGGTGAGAAATTGCAAACGTCGAGCAATTGCTCAGAGATGAAAAGTGCCAGCACTGAAAGCTGTTGCTAGCCAGCACCCTTCCATGGAAGCGCTTTCACAGGCGCAGTAACACTGGGGCTTTGCGCTTCTCTAGCCACCAAACGTCACGGTCCTTCTCTTTCCGTCGGTAGACACGAGCTGAGAAATTGCAAACGTCGAGCAATTGCTCAGAGATGAAAAGTGCCAGCACTGAAAGCTGTTGCTAGCCAGCACCCTTCCTTGGAAGCGCTTTTGTAGGCTTAAGAACACTGGGGCTCTGGGCTTCTCTAGCCACCTCATCTTCTGCTCATCCTCTCGCGCACTCTAAAGAGAGCTCAGGTGAGAAATTGCAAACGTCCAGCAATTGCTCAGAGATGAAAAGTGCCAGCACTGAAAGCTGTTGCTAGCCAGCACCCTTCCTTGGAAGCGCTTTCACAGGCGCAGTAACACTGGGGCTTTGCGCTTCTCTAGCCATCAAACGTCATGGTCATTCTCTTTCCATCTCGTAGACATGAGCTGAGAAATTGCAAACGTCCAGCAATTGCTCAGAGATGAAAAGTGCCAGCACTGAAAGCTGTTGCTAGCCAGCACCCTTCCTTGGAAGCGCTTTTGTAGGCCTAAGAACACTGGGGCTCTGGGCTTCTCTAGCCACCTCATCTTCTGCTCATCCTCTCGCGCACTCTAAAGAGAGCTCAGGTGAGAAATTGCAAACGTCGAGCAATTGCTCAGAGATGAAAAGTGCCAGCACTGAAAGCTCTTGCTAGCCAGCACCCTTCCTTGGAAGTGCTTTCACAGGCGCAGTAACACTGGGGCTTTGCGCTTCTCTAGCCACCAAACGTCACGGTCATTCTCTTTCCATCTCGTAGACACGAGCTGAGAAATTGCAAACGTCCAGCAATTCCTCAGAGATGAAAAGTGCCAGCACTGAAAGCTGTTGCTAGCCAGCACCCTTCCTTGGAAGCGCTTTCACAGGAGCAGCAACACTGGGGCTTTGCGCTTCTCTAGCCACCAAACGTCACGGTCATTCTCTTTCCGTCTCCTAGACACGAGCTGAGAAATTGCAAACGTCCAGCAATTGCTCAGAGATGAAAAGTGCCAGCACTGAAAGCTGTTGCTAGCCAGCACCCTTCCTTGGAAGCGCTTTCACAGGAGCAGCAACACTGGGGCTTTGCGCTTCTCTAGCCACCAAACGTCACGGTCATTCTCTTTCCGTCGGTAGACACGAGCTGAGAAATTGCAAACGTCGAGCAATTGCTCAGAGATGAAAAGTGCCAGCACTGAAAGCTGTTGCTAGCCAGCACCCTTCCTTGGAAGCGCTTTCACAGGCGCAGAAACACTGGGGCTTTGCGCTTCTCTAGCCACCAAACGTCATGGTCATTCTCTTTCCGTCTCGTAGACACAAGCTGAGAAATTGCAAACGTCCAGCAATTGCTCCAAGATGAAAAGTGCCAGCACTGAAAGCTGTTGCTAGCCAGCACCCTTCCTTGGAAGCGCTTTTGTAGGCCTAAGAACACTGGGGCTCTGGGCTTCTCTAGCCACCTAATCTTCTGCTCATCCTCTCGCGCACTCTAAAGAGAGCTCAGGTGAGAAATTGCAAACGTCGAGCAATTGCTCAGAGATGAAAAGTGCCAGCACTGAAAGCTTTTGCTAGCCAGCACCCTTCCTTGGAAGCGCTTTCACAGGCGCAGCAACACTGGGGCTTTGCGCTTCTCTACCCACCAAACGTCACGGTCCTTCTCTTTCCGTCGGTAGACACGAGCTGAGAAATTGCAAACGTCGAGCAATTGCTCAGAGATGAAAAGTGCCAGCACTGAAAGCTCTTGCTAGCCAGCACCCTTCCTTGGAAGCGCTTTCACAGGCGCAGCAACACTGGGGCTTTGCGCTTCTATACGCACCAAACGTCACGGTCCTTCTCTTTCCGTCTCCTAGACACGAGCTGAGAAATTGCAAACGTCGAGCAATTGCTCAGAGGTGAAAAGTGCCAGCACTGAAAGCTCTTGCTAGCCAGCACCCTTCCTTGGAAGCGCTTTCACAGGCGCAGTAACACTGGGGCTTTGCGCTTCTATACGCACCAAATGTCACGGTCCTTCTCTTTCCGTCTCCTAGACACGAGCTGAGAAATTGCAAACGTCGAGCAATTGCTCAGAGATGAAAAGTGCCAGCACTGAAAGCTGTTGCTAGCCAGCACCCTTCCTTGGAAGCGCTTTCACAGGCGCAGAAACACTGGGGCTTTGCGCTTCTCTAGCCACCAAGCGTCACGGTCCTTCTCTTTCCGTCTCGTAGACACGAGCTGAGAAATTGCAAACGTCGAGCAATTGCTCAGAGATGAAAAGTGCCAGCACTGAAAGCTCTTGCTAGCCAGCACCCTTCCTTGGAAGCGCTTTCAGAGGAGCAGCAACACTGGGGCTTTGCGCTTCTCTAGCCACCAAACATCACGGTCATTCTCTTTCCGTCTCGTAGACACGAGCTGAGAAATTGCAAACGTCGAGCAATTGCTCAGAGATGAAAAGTGCCAGCACTGGAAGCTGTTGCTAGCCAGCACCCTTCCTTGGAAGCGCTTTTGTAGGCCTAAGAACACTGGGGCTCTGGGCTTCTCTAGCCACCTCATCTTCTGCTCATCCTCTCGCGCACTCTAAAGAGAGCTCAGGTGAGAAATTGCAAACGTCGAGCAATTGCTCAGAGATGAAAAGTGCCAGCACTGAAAGCTCTTGCTAGCCAGCACCCTTCCTTGGAAGCACTTTCACAGGCGCAGCAACACTGGGGCTTTGCGCTTCTCTAGCCACCAAACGTCACGGTCATTCTCTTTCCGTCTCGTAGACACGAGCTGAGAAATTGCAAACGTCCAGCAATTGCTCCGAGATGAAAAGTGCCAGCACTGAAAGCTGTTGCTAGCCAGCACCCTTCCTTGGAAGCGCTTTTGTAGGCCTAAGAACACTGGGGCTCTGGGCTTCTCTAGCCACCTCATCTTCTGCTCATCCTCTCGCGCACTCTAAAGAGAGCTCAGGTGAGAAATTGCAAACGTCGAGCAATTGCTCAGAGATGAAAAGTGCCAGCACTGAAAGCTGTTGCTAGCCAGCACCCTTCCTTGGAAGCGCTTTCACAGGCGCAGTAACACTGGGGCTTTGCGCTTCTCTAGCCACCAAACGTCACGGTCCTTCTCTTTCCGTCGGTAGACACGAGCTGAGAAATTGCAAACGTCGAGCAATTGCTCAGAGATGAAAAGTGCCAGCACTGAAAGCTCTTGCTAGCCAGCACCCTTCCTTGGAAGCGCTTTCACAGGCGCAGCAACACTGGGGCTTTGCGCTTCTATACGCACCAAACGTCACGGTCCTTCTCTTTCCGTCTCCTAGACACGAGCTGAGAAATTGCAAACGTCGAGCAATTGCTCAGAGATGAAAAGTGCCAGCACTGAAAGCTGTTGCTAGCCAGCACCCTTCCTTGGAAGCGCTTTCACAGGCGCAGTAACACTGGGGCTTTGCGCTTCTATACGCACCAAATGTCACGGTCCTTCTCTTTCCGTCTCGTAGACACGAGCTGAGAAATTGCAAACGTCGAGCAATTGCTCAGAGATGAAAAGTGCCAGCACTGAAAGCTGTTGCTAGCCAGCACCCTTCCTTGGAAGCGCTTTCACAGGCGCAGTAACACTGGAGCTTTGCGCTTCTCTAGCCACCAAGCGTCACGGTCCTTCTCTTTCCGTCTCGTAGACACGAGCTGAGAAATTGCAAACGTCCAGCAATTGCTCAGAGATGAAAAGTGCCAGCACTGAAAGCTGTTGCTAGCCAGCACCCTTCCTTGGAAGCGCTTTCACAGGAGCAGCAACACTGGGGCTTTGCGCTTCTCTAGCCACCAAACGTCACGGTCATTCTCTTTCCGTCGGTAGACACGAGCTGAGAAATTGCAAACGTCGAGCAATTGCTCAGAGATGAAAAGTGCCAGCACTGAAAGCTCTTGCTAGCCAGCACCCTTCCTTGGAAGCGCTTTCACAGGCGCAGCAACACTGGGGCTTTGCGCTTCTCTAGCCACCAAACGTCACGGTCCTTCTCTTTCCGTCTCGTAGACACGAGCTGAGAAATTGCAAACGTCCAGCAATTGCTCAGAGATGAAAAGTGCCAGCACTGAAAGCTGTTGCTAGCCAGCACCCTTCCTTGGAAGCGCTTTTGTAGGCCTAAGAACACTGGGGCTCTGGGCTTCTCTAGCCACCTCATCTTCTGCTCATCCTCTCGCGCACTCTAAAGAGAGCTCAGGTGAGAAATTGCAAACGTCGAGCAATTGCTCAGAGATGAAAAGTGCCAGCACTGAAAGCTCTTGCTAGCCAGCACCCTTCCTTGGAAGCGCTTTCACAGGCGCAGCAACACTGGGGCTTTGCGCTTCTCTAGCCACCAAACGTCACGGTCCTTCTCTTTCCGTCGGTAGACACGAGCTGAGAAATTGCAAACGTCGAGCAATTGCTCAGAGATGAAAAGTGCCAGCACTGAAAGCTCTTGCTAGCCAGCACCCTTCCTTGGAAGCGCTTTCACAGGCGCAGCAACACTGGGGCTTTGCGCTTCTATACGCACCAAACGTCACGGTCCTTCTCTTTCCGTCTCCTAGACACGAGCTGAGAAATTGCAAACGTCGAGCAATTGCTCAGAGATGAAAAGTGCCAGCACTGAAAGCTGTTGCTAGCCAGCACCCTTCCTTGGAAGTGCTTTCACAGGCGCAGTAACACTGGGGCTTTGCGCTTCTATACGCACCAAATGTCACGGTCCTTCTCTTTCCGTCTCCTAGACACGAGCTGAGAAATTGCAAACGTCGAGCAATTGCTCCGAGATGAAAAGTGCCAGCACTGAAAGCTGTTGCTAGCCAGCACCCTTCCTTGGAAGCGCTTTCACAGGCGCAGAAACACTGGGGCTTTGCGCTTCTCTAGCCACCAAGCGTCACGGTCCTTCTCTTTCCGTCTCGTAGACACGAGCTGAGAAATTGCAAACGTCGAGCAATTGCTCAGAGATGAAAAGTGCCAGCACTGAAAGCTCTTGCTAGCCAGCACCCTTCCTTGGAAGCGCTTTCACAGGAGCAGCAACACTGGGGCTTTGCGCTTCTCTAGCCACCAAACGTCACGGTCATTCTCTTTCCGTCTCGTAGACACGAGCTGAGAAATTGCAAACGTCGAGCAATTGCTCAGAGATGAAAAGTGCCAGCACTGGAAGCTCTTGCTAGCCAGCACCCTTCCTTGGAAGCGCTTTTGTAGGCCTAAGAACACTGGGGCTCTGGGCTTCTCTAGCCACCTCATCTTCTGCTCATCCTCTAGCGCACTCTAAAGAGAGCTCAGGTGAGAAATTGCAAACGTCGAGCAATTGCTCAGAGATGAAAAGTGCCAGCACTGAAAGCTCTTGCTAGCCAGCACCCTTCCTTGGAAGCGCTTTCACAGGCGCAGCAACACTGGGTCTTTGCGCTTCTCTAGCCACCAAACGTCACGGTCCTTCTCTTTCCGTCGGTAGACACGAGCTGAGAAATTGCAAACGTCGAGCAATTGCTCAGAGATGAAAAGTGCCAGCACTGAAAGCTGTTGCTAGCCAGCACCCTTCCTTGGAAGCGCTTTTGTAGGCCTAAGAACACTGGGGCTCTGGGCTTCTCTAGCCACCTCATCTTCTGCTCATCCTCTCGCGCACTCTAAAGAGAGCTCAGGTGAGAAATTGCAAACGTCGAGCAATTGCTCAGAGATGAAAAGTGCCAGCACTGAAAGCTGTTGCTAGCCAGCACCCTTCCTTGGAAGTGCTTTCACAGGCGCAGTAACACTGGGGCTTTGCGCTTCTCTAGCCATCAAACGTCATGGTCGTTCTCTGTCCATCTCGTAGACACGAGCTGAGAAATTGCAAACGTCCAGCAATTGCTCAGAGAAGAAAAGTGCCAGCACTGAAAGCTGTTGCTAGCCAGCACCCTTCCTTGGAAGCGCTTTTGTAGGCCTAAGAACACTGGGGCTCTGGGCTTCTCTAGCCACCTCATCTTCTGCTCATCCTCTCGCGCACTCTAAAGAGAGCTCAGGTGAGAAATTGCAAACGTCGAGCAATTGCTCAGAGAAGAAAAGTGCCAGCACTGAAAGCTCTTGCTAGCCAGCACCCTTCCTTGGAAGCGCTTTCACAGGAGCAGCAACACTGGGGCTTTGCGCTTCTCTAGCCACCAAACGTCACGGTCATTCTCTTTCCGTCTCGTAGACACGAGCTGAGAAATTGCAAACGTCCAGCAATTGCTCCGAGAAGAAAAGTGCCAGCACTGAAAGCTGTTGCTAGCCAGCACCCTTCCTTGGAAGCGCTTTTGTAGGCCTAAGAACACTGGGGCTCTGGGCTTCTCTAGCCACCTAATCTTCTGCTCATCCTCTCGCGCACTCTAAAGAGAGCTCAGGTGAGAAATTGCAAACGTCGAGCAATTGCTCAGAGATGAAAAGTGCCAGCACTGAAAGCTCTTGCTAGCCAGCACCCTTCCTTGGAAGCGCTTTCACAGGCGCAGCAACACTGGGGCTTTGCGCTTCTATACGCACCAAACGTCACGGTCCTTCTCTTTCCGTCTCCTAGACACGAGCTGAGAAATTGCAAACGTCGAGCAATTGCTCAGAGATGAAAAGTGCCAGCACTGAAAGCTGTTGCTAGCCAGCACCCTTCCTTGGAAGCGCTTTCACAGGCGCAGTAACACTGGGGCTTTGCGCTTCTATACGCACCAAACGTCACGGTCCTTCTCTTTCCGTCTCCTAGACACGAGCTGAGAAATTGCAAACGTCGAGCAATTGCTCAGAGATGAAAAGTGCCAGCACTGAAAGCTCTTGCTAGCCAGCACCCTTCCTTGGACGCGCTTTCACAGGCGCAGAAACACTGGGGCTTTGCGCTTCTCTAGCCACCAAACGTCACGGTCCTTCTCTTTCCGTCTCGTAGACACGAGCTGAGAAATTGCAAACGTCGAGCAATTGCTCAGAGATGAAAAGTGCCAGCACTGAAAGCTCTTGCTAGCCAGCACCCTTCCTTGGAAGCGCTTTCACAGGAGCAGCAACACTGGGGCTTTGCACTGCTGTACGCACCAAACGTCACGGTCCTTCTCTTTCCGTCTCCTAGACACGAGCTGAGAAATTGCAAACGTCGAGCAATTGCTCAGAGATGAAAAGTGCCAGCACTGGAAGCTCTTGCTAGCCAGCACCCTTCCTTGGAAGCGCTTTTGTAGGCCTAAGAACACTGGGGCTCTGGGCTTCTCTAGCCACCTCATCTTCTGCTCATCCTCTAGCGCACTCTAAAGAGAGCTCAGGTGAGAAATTGCAAACGTCGAGCAATTGCTCAGAGATGAAAAGTGCCAGCACTGAAAGCTCTTGCTAGCCAGCACCCTTCCTTGGAAGCGCTTTCACAGGCGCAGCAACACTGGGTCTTTGCGCTTCTCTAGCCACCAAACGTCACGGTCCTTCTCTTTCCGTCGGTAGACACGAGCTGAGAAATTGCAAACGTCGAGCAATTGCTCAGAGATGAAAAGTGCCAGCACTGAAAGCTGTTGCTAGCCAGCACCCTTCCTTGGAAGCGCTTTTGTACGCCTAAGAACACTGGGGCTCTGGGCTTCTCTAGCCACCTCATCTTCTGCTCATCCTCTCGCGCACTCTAAAGAGAGCTCAGGTGAGAAATTGCAAACGTCCAGCAATTGCTCAGAGATGAAAAGTGCCAGCACTGAAAGCTCTTGCTAGCCAGCACCCTTCCTTGGAAGTGCTTTCACAGGCGCAGTAACACTGGGGCTTTGCGCTTCTCTAGCCATCAAACGTCATGGTCGTTCTCTTTCCATCTCGTAGACACGAGCTGAGAAATTGCAAACGTCGAGCAATTGCTCAGAGATGAAAAGTGCCAGCACTGAAAGCTGTTGCTAGACAGCACCCTTCCTTGGAAGCGCTTTTGTAGGCCTAAGAACACTGGGGCTCTGGGCTTCTCTAGCCACCTCATCTTCTGCTCATCCTCTCGCGCACTCTAAAGAGAGCTCAGGTGAGAAATTGCAAACGTCGAGCAATTGCTCAGAGATGAAAAGTGCCAGCACTGAAAGCTCTTGCTAGCCAGCACCCTTCCTTGGAAGCGCTTTCACAGGAGCAGCAACACTGGGGCTTTGCGCTTCTCTAGCCACCAAACGTCACGGTCATTCTCTTTCCGTCTCGTAGACACGAGCTGAGAAATTGCAAACGTCCAGCAATTGCTCCGAGAAGAAAAGTGCCAGCACTGAAAGCTGTTGCTAGCCAGCACCCTTCCTTGGAAGCGCTTTTGTAGGCCTAAGAACACTGGGGCTCTGGGCTTCTCTAGCCACCTCATCTTCTGCTCATCCTCTCGCGCACTCTAAAGAGAGCTCAGGTGAGAAATTGCAAACGTCGAGCAATTGCTCAGAGATGAAAAGTGCCAGCACTGAAAGCTCTTGCTAGCCAGCACCCTTCCTTGGAAGCGCTTTCACAGGCGCAGCAACACTGGGGCTTTGCGCTTCTATACGCACCAAACGTCACGGTCCTTCTCTTTCCGTCTCGTAGACACGAGCTGAGAAATTGCAAACGTCGAGCAATTGCTCAGAGATGAAAAGTGCCAGCACTGAAAGCTGTTGCTAGCCAGCAGCCTTCCTTGGAAGCGCTTTCACAGGCGCAGTAACACTGGGGCTTTGCGCTTCTATACGCACCAAATGTCACGGTCCTTCTCTTTCCTTCTTGGAGACACGAGCTGAGAAATTGCAAACGTCGAGCAATTGCTCAGAGATGAAAAGTGCCAGCACTGAAAGCTCTTGCTAGCCAGCACCCTTCCTTGGAAGCGCTTTCACAGGCGCAGCAACACTGGGGCTTTGCGCTTCTATACGCACCAAGCGTCACGGTCCTTCTCTTTCCATCTCGTAGACACGAGCTGAGAAATTGCAAACGTCGAGCAATTGCTCAGAGATGAAAAGTGCCAGCACTGAAAGATCTTGCTAGCCAGCACCCTTCCTTGGAAGCGCTTTCACAGGCGCAGTAACACTGGGGCTTTGCGCTTCTCTAGCCATCAAACGTCATGGTCATTCTCTTTCCATCTCGTAGACACGAGCTGAGAAATTGCAAACGTCGAGCAATTGCTCAGAGATGAAAAGTGCCAGCACTGAAAGCTGTTGCTAGCCAGCACCCTTCCTTGGAAGCGCTTTTGTAGGCCTAAGAACACTGGGGCTCTGGGCTTCTCTAGCCACCTCATCTTCTGCTCATCCTCTCGCGCACTCTAAAGAGAGCTCAGGTGAGAAATTGCAAACGTCGAGCAATTGCTCAGAGATGAAAAGTGCCAGCACTGAAAGCTCTTGCTAGCCAGCACCCTTCCTTGGAAGCGCTTTTGTACGCCTAAGAACACTGGGGCTCTGGGCTTCTCTAGCCACCTAATCTTCTGCTCATCCTCTCGCGCACTCTAAAGAGAGCTCAGGTGAGAAATTGCAAACGTCCAGCAATTGCTCAGAGATGAAAAGTGCCAGCACTGAAAGCTCTTGCTAGCCAGCACCCTTCCTTGGAAGTGCTTTCACAGGCGCAGTAACACTGGAGCTTTGCGCTTGTCTACCCATCAAAAGTCATGGTCATTCTCTTTCCATCTCGTAGACACGAGCTGAGAAATTGCAAACGTCGAGCAATTGCTCAGAGATGAAAAGTGCCAGCACTGAAAGCTCTTGCTAGCCAGCTCCCTTCCTTGGAAGCGCTTTTGTAGGCCTAAGAACACTGGGGCTCTGGGCTTCTCTAGCCACCTAATCTTCTGCTCATCCTCTCGCGCACTCTAAAGAGAGCTCAGGTGAGAAATTGCAAACGTCCAGCAATTGCTCAGAGATGAAAAGTGCCAGCACTGAAAGCTCTTGCTAGCCAGCACCCTTCCTTGGAAGCGCTTTCACAGGCGCAGCAACACTGGGACTTTGCGCTTCTATACGCACCAAACGTCACGGTCCTTCTCTTTCCGTCTCGTAGACACGAGCTGAGAAATTGCAAACGTCCAGCAATTGCTCAGAGATGAAAAGTGCCAGCACTGAAAGCTCTTGCTAGCCAGCACCCTTCCTTGGAAGCGCTTTTGTAGGCCTAAGAACACTGGGGCTCTGGGCTTCTCTAGCCACCTCATCTTCTGCTCATCCTCTCGCGCACTCTAAAGAGAGCTCAGGTGAGAAATTGCAAACGTCGAGCAATTGCTCAGAGATGAAAAGTGCCAGCACTGAAAGCTCTTGCTAGCCAGCACCCTTCCTTGGAAGCGCTTTCACAGGCGCAGCAACACTGGGGCTTTGCGCTTCTATACGCACCAAACGTCACGGTCCTTCTCTTTCCGTCTCGTAGACACGAGCTGAGAAATTGCAAACGTCGAGCAATTGCTCAGAGATGAAAAGTGCCAGCACTGAAAGCTGTTGCTAGCCAGCACCCTTCCTTGGAAGCGCTTTCACAGGCGCAGCAACACTGGGGCTTTGCGCTTCTCTAGCCACCAAGCGTCACGGTCCTTCTCTTTCCGTCTCGTAGACACGAGCTGAGAAATTGCAAACGTCGAGCAATTGCTCAGAGATGAAAAGTGCCAGCACTGAAAGCTGTTGCTAGCCAGCACCCTTCCTTGGAAGCGCTTTTGTAGGCCTAAGAACACTGGGGCTCTGGGCTTCTCTAGCCACCTCATCTTCTGCTCATCCTCTCGCGCACTCTAAAGAGAGCTCAGGTGAGAAATTGCAAACGTCGAGCAATTGCTCAGAGATGAAAAGTGCCAGCACTGAAAGCTGTTGCTAGCCAGCACCCTTCCTTGGAAGCGCTTTCACAGGCGCAGTAACACTGGGGCTTTGCACTTCTCTAGCCACCAAACGTCACGGTCCTTCTCTTTCCGTCGGTAGACACGAGCTGAGAAATTGCAAACGTCGAGCAATTGCTCAGAGATGAAAAGTGCCAGCACTGAAAGCTGTTGCTAGCCAGCACCCTTCCTTGGAAGCGCTTTTGTAGGCCTAAGAACACTGGGGCTCTGGGCTTCTCTAGCCACCTCATCTTCTGCTCATCCTCTCGCGCACTCTAAAGAGAGCTCAGGTGAGAAATTGCAAACGTCCAGCAATTGCTCAGAGATGAAAAGTGCCAGCACTGAAAGCTCTTGCTAGCCAGCACCCTTCCTTGGAAGTGCTTTCACAGGCGCAGTAACACTGGAGCTTTGCGCTTCTCTAGCCATCAAACGTCATGGTCATTCTCTTTCCATCTCGTAGACACGAGCTGAGAAATTGCAAACGTCGAGCAATTGCTCAGAGATGAAAAGTGCCAGCACTGAAAGCTCTTGCTAGCCAGCACCCTTCCTTGGAAGCGCTTTTGTAGGCCTAAAAACACTGGGGCTCTGGGCTTCTCTAGCCACCTAATCTTCTGCTCATCCTCTCGCGCACTCTAAAGAGAGCTCAGGTGAGAAATTGCAAACGTCCAGCAATTGCTCAGAGATGAAAAGTGCCAGCACTGAAAGCTCTTGCTAGCCAGCACCCTTCCTTGGAAGCGCTTTCACAGGCGCAGCAACACTGGGGCTTTGCGCTTCTATACGCACCAAACGTCACGGTCCTTCTCTTTCCGTCTCGTAGACACGAGCTGAGAAATTGCAAACGTCGAGCAATTGCTCAGAGATGAAAAGTGCCAGCACTGAAAGCTCTTGCTAGCCAGCACCCTTCCTTGGAAGCGCTTTCACAGGCGCAGCAACACTGGGGCTTTGCGCTTCTCTAGCCACCAAACGTCACGGTCATTCTCTTTCCGTCTCGTAGACACGAGCTGAGAAATTGCAAACGTCCAGCAATTGCTCAGAGAAGAAAAGTGCCAGCACTGAAAGCTGTTGCTAGCCAGCACCCTTCCTTGGAAGCGCTTTTGTAGGCCTAAGAACACTGGGGCTCTGGGCTTCTCTAGCCACCTCATCTTCTGCTCATCCTCTCGCGCACTCTAAAGAGAGCTCAGGTGAGAAATTGCAAACGTCCAGCAATTGCTCAGAGATGAAAAGTGCCAGCACTGAAAGCTCTTGCTAGCCAGCACCCTTCCTTGGAAGCGCTTTCACAGGCGCAGCAACACTGGGGCTTTGCGCTTCTATACGCACCAAACGTCACGGTCCTTCTCTTTCCGTCTCGTAGACACGAGCTGAGAAATTGCAAACGTCGAGCAATTGCTCAGAGATGAAAAGTGCCAGCACTGAAAGCTGTTGCTAGCCAGCACCCTTCCTTGGAAGCGCTTTCACAGGCGCAGCAACACTGGGGCTTTGCGCTTCTCTAGCCACCAAGCGTCACGGTCCTTCTCTTTCCGTCTCGTAGACACGAGCTGAGAAATTGCAAACGTCGAGCAATTGCTCAGAGATGAAAAGTGCCAGCACTGAAAGCTGTTGCTAGCCAGCACCCTTCCTTGGAAGCGCTTTCACAGGAGCAGCAACACTGGGGCTTTGCGCTTCTCTAGCCACCAAGCGTCACGGTCCTTCTCTTTCCGTCTCGTAGACACGAGCTGAGAAATTGCAAACGTCGAGCAATTGCTCCGAGATGAAAAGTGCCAGCACTGAAAGCTGTTGCTAGCCAGCCCCCTTCCTTGGAAGCGCTTTTGTAGGCCTAAGAACACTGGGGCTCTGGGCTTCTCTAGCCACCTCATCTTCTGCTCATCCTCTCGCGCACTCTAAAGAGAGCTCAGGTGAGAAATTGCAAACGTCGAGCAATTGCTCAGAGATGAAAAGTGCCAGCACTGAAAGCTCTTGCTAGCCAGCACCCTTCCTTGGAAGCGCTTTCACAGGCACAGTAACACTGGGGCTTTGCGCTTCTCTAGCCACCAAACGTCACGGTCCTTCTCTTTCCGTCGGTAGACACGAGCTGAGAAATTGCAAACGTCGAGCAATTGCTCAGAGATGAAAAGTGCCAGCACTGAAAGCTGTTGCTAGCCAGCACCCTTCCTTGGAAGCGCTTTTGTAGGCCTAAGAACACTGGGGCTCTGGGCTTCTCTAGCCACCTCATCTTCTGCTCATCCTCTCGCGCACTCTAAAGAGAGCTCAGGTGAGAAATTGCAAACGTCCAGCAATTGCTCAGAGATGAAAAGTGCCAGCACTGAAAGCTGTTGCTAGCCAGCACCCTTCCTTGGAAGCGCTTTCACAGGCGCAGTAACACTGGGGCTTTGCGCTTCTCTAGCCATCAAACGTCATGGTCATTCTCTTTCCATCTCGTAGACACGAGCTCAGAAATTGCAAAAGTCCAGCAATTGCTCCGAGATGAAAAGTGCCAGCACTGAAAGCTCTTGCTAGCCAGCACCCTTCCTTGGAAGCGCTTTTGTAGGCCTAAGAACACTGGGGCTCTGGGCTTCTCTAGCCACCTCATCTTCTGCTCATCCTCTCGCGCACTCTAAAGAGAGCTCAGGTGAGAAATTGCAAACGTCCAGCAATTGCTCAGAGATGAAAAGTGCCAGCACTGAAAGCTCTTGCTAGCCAGCACCCTTCCTTGGAAGTGCTTTCACAGGCGCAGTAACACTGGAGCTTTGCGCTTGTCTAGCCATCAAACGTCATGGTCATTCTCTTTCCATCTCGTAGACACGAGCTGAGAAATTGCAAACGTCCAGCAATTGCTCACAGATGAAAAGTGCCAGCACTGAAAGCTCTTGCTAGCCAGCTCCCTTCCTTGGAAGCGCTTTTGTAGGCCTAAGAACACTGGGGCTCTGGGCTTCTCTAGCCACCTCATCTTCTGCTCATCCTCTCGCGCACTCTAAAGAGAGCTCAGGTGAGAAATTGCAAACGTCGAGCAATTGCTCAGAGATGAAAAGTGCCAGCACTGAAAGCTGTTGCTAGCCAGCACCCTTCCTTGGAAGCGCTTTCACAGGCGCAGTAACACTGGGGCTTTGCACTTCTCTAGCCACCAAACGTCACGGTCCTTCTCTTTCCGTCGGTAGACACGAGCTGAGAAATTGCAAACGTCGAGCAATTGCTCAGAGATGAAAAGTGCCAGCACTGAAAGCTGTTGCTAGCCAGCACCCTTCCTTGGAAGCGCTTTTGTAGGCCTAAGAACACTGGGGCTCTGGGCTTCTCTAGCCACCTCATCTTCTGCTCATCCTCTCGCGCACTCTAAAGAGAGCTCAGGTGAGAAATTGCAAACGTCCAGCAATTGCTCAGAGATGAAAAGTGCCAGCACTGAAAGCTCTTGCTAGCCAGCACCCTTCCTTGGAAGTGCTTTCACAGGCGCAGTAACACTGGAGCTTTGCGCTTCTCTAGCCATCAAACGTCATGGTCATTCTCTTTCCATCTCGTAGACACGAGCTGAGAAATTGCAAACGTCGAGCAATTGCTCAGAGATGAAAAGTGCCAGCACTGAAAGCTCTTGCTAGCCAGCACCCTTCCTTGGAAGCGCTTTTGTAGGCCTAAAAACACTGGGGCTCTGGGCTTCTCTAGCCACCTAATCTTCTGCTCATCCTCTCGCGCACTCTAAAGAGAGCTCAGGTGAGAAATTGCAAACGTCCAGCAATTGCTCAGAGATGAAAAGTGCCAGCACTGAAAGCTCTTGCTAGCCAGCACCCTTCCTTGGAAGCGCTTTCACAGGCGCAGCAACACTGGGGCTTTGCGCTTCTATACGCACCAAACGTCACGGTCCTTCTCTTTCCGTCTCCTAGACACGAGCTGAGAAATTGCAAACGTCGAGCAATTGCTCAGAGATGAAAAGTGCCAGCACTGAAAGCTCTTGCTAGCCAGCACCCTTCCTTGGAAGCGCTTTCACAGGCGCAGCAACACTGGGGCTTTGCGCTTCTCTAGCCACCAAACGTCACGGTCATTCTCTTTCCGTCTCGTAGACACGAGCTGAGAAATTGCAAACGTCCAGCAATTGCTCAGAGAAGAAAAGTGCCAGCACTGAAAGCTGTTGCTAGCCAGCACCCTTCCTTGGAAGCGCTTTTGTAGGCCTAAGAACACTGGGGCTCTGGGCTTCTCTAGCCACCTCATCTTCTGCTCATCCTCTCGCGCACTCTAAAGAGAGCTCAGGTGAGAAATTGCAAACGTCCAGCAATTGCTCAGAGATGAAAAGTGCCAGCACTGAAAGCTCTTGCTAGCCAGCACCCTTCCTTGGAAGCGCTTTCACAGGCGCAGCAACACTGGGGCTTTGCGCTTCTATACGCACCAAACGTCACGGTCCTTCTCTTTCCGTCTCGTAGACACGAGCTGAGAAATTGCAAACGTCGAGCAATTGCTCAGAGATGAAAAGTGCCAGCACTGAAAGCTGTTGCTAGCCAGCACCCTTCCTTGGAAGCGCTTTCACAGGCGCAGCAACACTGGGGCTTTGCGCTTCTCTAGCCACCAAGCGTCACGGTCCTTCTCTTTCCGTCTCGTAGACACGAGCTGAGAAATTGCAAACGTCGAGCAATTGCTCAGAGATGAAAAGTGCCAGCACTGAAAGCTGTTGCTAGCCAGCACCCTTCCTTGGAAGCGCTTTCACAGGAGCAGCAACACTGGGGCTTTGCGCTTCTCTAGCCACCAAGCGTCACGGTCCTTCTCTTTCCGTCTCGTAGACACGAGCTGAGAAATTGCAAACGTCGAGCAATTGCTCCGAGATGAAAAGTGCCAGCACTGAAAGCTGTTGCTAGCCAGCCCCCTTCCTTGGAAGCGCTTTTGTAGGCCTAAGAACACTGGGGCTCTGGGCTTCTCTAGCCACCTCATCTTCTGCTCATCCTCTCGCGCACTCTAAAGAGAGCTCAGGTGAGAAATTGCAAACGTCGAGCAATTGCTCAGAGATGAAAAGTGCCAGCACTGAAAGCTCTTGCTAGCCAGCACCCTTCCTTGGAAGCGCTTTCACAGGCACAGTAACACTGGGGCTTTGCGCTTCTCTAGCCACCAAACGTCACGGTCCTTCTCTTTCCGTCGGTAGACACGAGCTGAGAAATTGCAAACGTCGAGCAATTGCTCAGAGATGAAAAGTGCCAGCACTGAAAGCTGTTGCTAGCCAGCACCCTTCCTTGGAAGCGCTTTTGTAGGCCTAAGAACACTGGGGCTCTGGGCTTCTCTAGCCACCTCATCTTCTGCTCATCCTCTCGCGCACTCTAAAGAGAGCTCAGGTGAGAAATTGCAAACGTCCAGCAATTGCTCAGAGATGAAAAGTGCCAGCACTGAAAGCTGTTGCTAGCCAGCACCCTTCCTTGGAAGCGCTTTCACAGGCGCAGTAACACTGGGGCTTTGCGCTTCTCTAGCCATCAAACGTCATGGTCATTCTCTTTCCATCTCGTAGACACGAGCTCAGAAATTGCAAAAGTCCAGCAATTGCTCCGAGATGAAAAGTGCCAGCACTGAAAGCTCTTGCTAGCCAGCACCCTTCCTTGGAAGCGCTTTTGTAGGCCTAAGAACACTGGGGCTCTGGGCTTCTCTAGCCACCTCATCTTCTGCTCATCCTCTCGCGCACTCTAAAGAGAGCTCAGGTGAGAAATTGCAAACGTCCAGCAATTGCTCAGAGATGAAAAGTGCCAGCACTGAAAGCTCTTGATAGCCAGCACCCTTCCTTGGAAGTGCTTTCACAGGCGCAGTAACACTGGAGCTTTGCGCTTGTCTAGCCATCAAACGTCATGGTCATTCTCTTTCCATCTCGTAGACACGAGCTGAGAAATTGCAAACGTCCAGCAATTGCTCACAGATGAAAAGTGCCAGCACTGAAAGCTCTTGCTAGCCAGCTCCCTTCCTTGGAAGCGCTTTTGTAGGCCTAAGAACACTGGGGCTCTGGGCTTCTCTAGCCACCTAATCTTCTGCTCATCCTCTCGCGCACTCTAAAGAGAGCTCAGGTGAGAAATTGCAAACGTCGAGCAATTGCTCAGAGATGAAAAGTGCCAGCACTGAAAGCTCTTGCTAGCCAGCACCCTTCCTTGGAAGCGCTTTCACAGGCGCAGCAACACTGGGGCTTTGCGCTTCTATACGCACCAAATGTCACGGTCCTTCTCTTTCCGTCTTGTAGACACGAGCTGAGAAATTGCAAACGTCGAGCAATTGCTCAGAGATGAAAAGTGCCAGCACTGAAAGCTCTTGCTAGCCAGCACCCTTCCTTGGAAGCGCTTTCACAGGCGCAGTAACACTGGGGCTTTGCGCTTCTCTAGCCACCAAGCGTCACGGTCCTTCTCTTTCCGTCTAGTAGACACGAGCTGAGAAATTGCAAACGTCGAGCAATTGCTCAGAGATGAAAAGTGCCAGCACTGAAAGCTGTTGCTAGCCAGCACCCTTCCTTGGAAGCGCTTTCACAGGCGCAGAAACACTGGGGCTTTGCGCTTCTCTAGCCACCAAGCGTCACGGTCCTTCTCTTTCCGTCTCGTAGACACGAGCTGAGAAATTGCAAACGTCGAGCAATTGCTCAGAGATGAAAAGTGCCAGCACTGAAAGCTGTTGCTAGCCAGCACCCTTCCTTGGAAGCGCTTTCACAGGAGCAGCAACACTGGGGCTTTGCGCTTCTCTAGCCACCAAGCGTCACGGTCCTTCTCTTTCCGTCTCGTAGACACGAGCTGAGAAATTGCAAACGTCGAGCAATTGCTCCGAGATGAAAAGTGCCAGCACTGAAAGCTGTTGCTAGCCAGCCCCCTTCCTTGGAAGCGCTTTTGTAGGCCTAAGAACACTGGGGCTCTGGGCTTCTCTAGCCACCTCATCTTCTGCTCATCCTCTCGCGCACTCTAAAGAGAGCTCAGGTGAGAAATTGCAAACGTCGAGCAATTGCTCAGAGATGAAAAGTGCCAGCACTGAAAGCTCTTGCTAGCCAGCACCCTTCCTTGGAAGCGCTTTCACAGGCACAGTAACACTGGGGCTTTGCGCTTCTCTAGCCACCAAACGTCACGGTCCTTCTCTTTCCGTCGGTAGACACGAGCTGAGAAATTGCAAACGTCGAGCAATTGCTCAGAGATGAAAAGTGCCAGCACTGAAAGCTGTTGCTAGCCAGCACCCTTCCTTGGAAGCGCTTTTGTAGGCCTAAGAACACTGGGGCTCTGGGCTTCTCTAGCCACCTCATCTTCTGCTCATCCTCTCGCGCACTCTAAAGAGAGCTCAGGTGAGAAATTGCAAACGTCCAGCAATTGCTCAGAGATGAAAAGTGCCAGCACTGAAAGCTGTTGCTAGCCAGCACCCTTCCTTGGAAGCGCTTTCACAGGCGCAGTAACACTGGGGCTTTGCGCTTCTCTAGCCATCAAACGTCATGGTCATTCTCTTTCCATCTCGTAGACACGAGCTCAGAAATTGCAAAAGTCCAGCAATTGCTCCGAGATGAAAAGTGCCAGCACTGAAAGCTCTTGCTAGCCAGCACCCTTCCTTGGAAGCGCTTTTGTAGGCCTAAGAACACTGGGGCTCTGGGCTTCTCTAGCCACCTCATCTTCTGCTCATCCTCTCGCGCACTCTAAAGAGAGCTCAGGTGAGAAATTGCAAACGTCCAGCAATTGCTCAGAGATGAAAAGTGCCAGCACTGAAAGCTCTTGCTAGCCAGCACCCTTCCTTGGAAGTGCTTTCACAGGCGCAGTAACACTGGAGCTTTGCGCTTGTCTAGCCATCAAACGTCATGGTCATTCTCTTTCCATCTCGTAGACACGAGCTGAGAAATTGCAAACGTCCAGCAATTGCTCACAGATGAAAAGTGCCAGCACTGAAAGCTCTTGCTAGCCAGCTCCCTTCCTTGGAAGCGCTTTTGTAGGCCTAAGAACACTGGGGCTCTGGGCTTCTCTAGCCACCTAATCTTCTGCTCATCCTCTCGCGCACTCTAAAGAGAGCTCAGGTGAGAAATTGCAAACGTCGAGCAATTGCTCAGAGATGAAAAGTGCCAGCACTGAAAGCTCTTGCTAGCCAGCACCCTTCCTTGGAAGCGCTTTCACAGGCGCAGCAACACTGGGGCTTTGCGCTTCTATACGCACCAAATGTCACGGTCCTTCTCTTTCCGTCTTGTAGACACGAGCTGAGAAATTGCAAACGTCGAGCAATTGCTCAGAGATGAAAAGTGCCAGCACTGAAAGCTCTTGCTAGCCAGCACCCTTCCTTGGAAGCGCTTTCACAGGCGCAGTAACACTGGGGCTTTGCGCTTCTCTAGCCACCAAGCGTCACGGTCCTTCTCTTTCCGTCTAGTAGACACGAGCTGAGAAATTGCAAACGTCGAGCAATTGCTCAGAGATGAAAAGTGCCAGCACTGAAAGCTGTTGCTAGCCAGCACCCTTCCTTGGAAGCGCTTTCACAGGCGCAGCAACACTGGGGCTTTGCGCTTCTATACGCACCAAACGTCACGGTCCTTCTCTTTCCGTCGGTAGACACGAGCTGAGAAATTGCAAACGTCGAGCAATTGCTCAGAGATGAAAAGTGCCAGCACTGAAAGCTCTTGCTAGCCAGCACCCTTCCTTGGAAGAGCTTTCACAGGCGCAGCAACACTGGGGCTTTGCGCTTCTCTAGCCATCAAACGTCATGGTCATTCTCTTTCCATCTCGTAGACACGAGCTGAGAAATTGCAAACGTCGAGCAATTGCTCAGAGATGAAAAGTGCCAGCACTGAAAGCTGTTGCTAGCCAGCACCCTTCCTTGGAAGCGCTTTTGTAGGCCTAAGAACACTGGGGCTCTGGGCTTCTCTAGCCACCTCATCTTCTGCTCATCCTCTCGCGCACTCTAAAGAGAGCTCAGGTGAGAAATTGCAAACGTCCAGCAATTGCTCAGAGATGAAAAGTGCCAGCACTGAAAGCTCTTGCTAGCCAGCACCCTTCCTTGGAAGTGCTTTCACAGGCGCAGTAACACTGGGGCTTTGCGCTTCTCTAGCCATCAAACGTCATGGTCATTCTCTTTCCATCTCGTAGACACGAGCTCAGAAATTGCAAACGTCCAGCAATTGCTCAGAGATGAAAAGTGCCAGCACTGAAAGCTGTTGCTAGCCAGCACCCTTCCTTGGAAGCGCTTTTGTAGGCCTAAGAACACTGGGGCTCTGGGCTTCTCTAGCCACCTAATCTTCTGCTCATCCTCTCACGCACTCTAAAGAGAGCTCAGGTGAGAAATTGCAAACGTCGAGCAATTGCTCAGAGATGAAAAGTGCCAGCACTGAAAGCTCTTGCTAGCCAGCACCCTTCCTTGGAAGCGCTTTCACAGGCGCAGCAACACTGGGGCTTTGCGCTTCTCTACCCACCAAACGTCACGGTCCTTCTCTTTCCGTCGGTAGACACGAGCTGAGAAATTGCAAACGTCGAGCAATTGCTCAGAGATGAAAAGTGCCAGCACTGAAAGCTCTTGCTAGCCAGCACCCTTCCTTGGAAGCGCTTTCACAGGCGCAGCAACACTGGGGCTTTGCGCTTCTATACGCACCAAACGTCACGGTCATTCTCTTTCCGTCTCGTACACACGAGCTGAGAAATTGTAAACGTCCAGCAATTGCTCCGAGAAGAAAAGTGCCAGCACTGAAAGCTGTTGCTAGCCAGCACCTTTCCTTGGAAGCGCTTTTGTAGGCCTAAGAACACTGGGGCTCTGGGCTTCTCTAGCCACCTAATCTTCTGCTCATCCTCTCGCGCACTCTAAAGAGAGCTCAGGTGAGAAATTGCAAACGTCCAGCAATTGCTCAGAGATGAAAAGTGCCAGCACTGAAAGCTCTTGCTAGCCAGCACCCTTCCTTGGAAGCGCTTTCACAGGCGCAGCAACACTGGGGCTTTGCGCTTCTATACGCACCAAACGTCACGATCCTTCTCTTTCCGTCTCCTAGACACGAGCTGAGAAATTGCAAACGTCGAGCAATTGCTCAGAGATGAAAAGTGCCAGCACTGAAAGCTGTTGCTAGCCAGCACCCTTCCTTGGAAGCGCTTTCACAGGCGCAGTAACACTGGGGCTTTGCGCTTCTATACGCACCAAATGTCACGGTCCTTCTCTTTCCTTCTTGGAGACACGAGCTGAGAAATTGCAAACGTCGAGCAATTGCTCAGAGATGAAAAGTGCCAGCACTGAAAGCTCTTGCTAGCCAGCCCCCTTCCTTGGAAGCGCTTTCACAGGCGCAGCAACACTGGGGCTTTGCGCTTCTCTAGCCACCAAGCGTCACGGTCCTTCTCTTTCCGTCTCGTAGACACGAGCTGAGAAATTGCAAACGTCGAGCAATTGCTCAGAGATGAAAAGTGCCAGCACTGAAAGCTCTTGCTAGCCAGCACCCTTCCTTGGAAGCGCTTTCACAGGCGCAGCAACACTGGGGCTTTGCGCTTCTCTAGCCACCAAACGTCACGGTCCTTCTCTTTCCGTCTCGTAGACACGAGCTGAGAAATTGCAAACGTCGAGCAATTGCTCAGAGATGAAAAGTGCCAGCACTGAAAGCTCTTGCTAGCCAGCACCCTTCCTTGGAAGCGCTTTTGTACGCCTAAGAACACTGGGGCTCTGGGCTTCTCTAGCCACCTCATCTTCTGCTCATCCTCTCGCGCACTCTAAAGAGAGCTCAGGTGAGAAATTGCAAACGTCGAGCAATTGCTCAGAGATGAAAAGTGCCAGCACTGAAAGCTCTTGCTAGCCAGCTCCCTTCCTTGGAAGCGCTTTCACAGGCGCAGCAACACTGGGGCTTTGCGCTTCTCTAGCCACCAAACGTCACGGTCCTTCTCTTTCCGTCTCGTAGACACGAGCTGAGAAATTGCAAACGTCGAGCAATTGCTCAGAGATGAAAAGTGCCAGCACTGAAAGCTGTTGCTAGCCAGCACCCTTCCTTGGAAGCGCTTTCACAGGCGCAGTAACACTGGGGCTTTGCGCTTCTCTAGCCACCAAACGTCACGGTCCTTCTCTTTCCGTCGGTAGACACGAGCTGAGAAATTGCAAACGTCGAGCAATTGCTCAGAGATGAAAAGTGCCAGCACTGAAAGCTGTTGCTAGCCGGCACCCTTCCTTGGAAGCGCTTTTGTAGGCCTAAGAACACTGGGGCTCTGGGCTTCTCTAGCCACCTCATCTTCTGCTCATCCTCTCGCGCACTCTAAAGAGAGCTCAGGTGAGAAATTGCAAACGTCGAGCAATTGCTCAGAGATGAAAAGTGCCAGCACTGAAAGCTCTTGCTAGCCAGCACCCTTCCTTGGAAGCGCTTTCACAGGCGCAGTAACACTGGGGCTTTGCGCTTCTCTAGCCATCAAACGTCATGGTCATTCTCTTTCCATCTCGTAGACACGAGCTGAGAAATTGCAAACGTCGAGCAATTGCTCAGAGATGAAAAGTGCCAGCACTGAAAGCTCTTGCTAGCCAGCACCCTTCCTTGGAAGCGCTTTTGTAGGCCTAAGAACACTGGGGCTCTGGGCTTCTCTAGCCACCTCATCTTCTGCTCATCCTCTCGCGCACTCTAAAGAGAGCTCAGGTGAGAAATTGCAAACGTCCAGCAATTGCTCAGAGATGAAAAGTGCCAGCACTGAAAGCTCTTGCTAGCCAGCACCCTTCCTTGGAAGTGCTTTCACAGGCGCAGTAACACTGGAGCTTTGCCCTTCTCTAGCCATCAAACGTCATGGTCATTCTCTTTCCATCTCGTAGACACGAGCTGAGAAATTGCAAACGTCCAGCAATTGCTCAGAGATGATAAGTGCCAGCACTGAAAGCTCTTGCTAGCCAGCTCCCTTCCTTGGAAGCGCTTTTGTAGGCCTAAGAACACTGGGGCTCTGGGCTTCTCTAGCCACCTCATCTTCTGCTCATCCTCTCGCGCACTCTAAAGAGAGCTCAGGTGAGAAATTGCAAACGTCCAGCAATTGCTCAGAGAAGAAAAGTGCCAGCACTGAAAGCTGTTGCTAGCCAGCACCCTTCCTTGGAAGCGCTTTCACAGGAGCAGCAACACTTGGGCTTTGCGCTTCTCTAGCCACCAAACGTCACGGTCCTTCTCTTTCCGTCGGTAGACACGAGCTGAGAAATTGCAAACGTCGAGCAATTGCTCAGAGATGAAAAGTGCCAGCACTGAAAGCTGTTGCTAGCCAGCACCCTTCCTTGGAAGCGCTTTCACAGGCGCAGCAACACTGGAGCTTTGCGCTTCTCTAGGCACCAAACGTCACGGTCATTCTCTTTCCGTCTCGTAGACACGAGCTGAGAAATTGCAAACGTCGAGCAATTGCTCAGAGATGAAAAGTGCCAGCACTGAAAGCTGTTGCTAGCCAGCACCCTTCCTTGGAAGCGCTTTTGTAGGCCTAAGAACAGTGGGGTCTGGGCTTCTCTAGCCACCTCATCTTCTGCTCATCCTCTCGCGCACTCTAAAGAGAGCTCAGGTGAGAAATTGCAAACGTCGAGCAATTGCTCAGAGATGAAAAGTGCCAGCACTGAAAGCTGTTGCTAGCCAGCCCCATTCCTTGGAAGCGCTTTCACAGGCGCAGTAACACTGGGGCTTTGCGCTTCTCTAGCCACCAAACGTCACGGTCCTTCTCTTTCCGTCGGTAGACACGAGCTGAGAAATTGCAAACGTCGAGCAATTGCTCAGAGATGAAAAGTGCCAGCACTGAAAGCTGTTGCTAGCCGGCACCCTTCCTTGGAAGCGCTTTTGTAGGCCTAAGAACACTGGGGCTCTGGGCTTCTCTAGCCACCTCATCTTCTGCTCATCCTCTCGCGCACTCTAAAGAGAGCTCAGGTGAGAAATTGCAAACGTCGAGCAATTGCTCAGAGATGAAAAGTGCCAGCACTGAAAGCTCTTGCTAGCCAGCACCCTTCCTTGGAAGCGCTTTCACAGGCGCAGTAACACTGGGGCTTTGCGCTTCTCTAGCCATCAAACGTCATGGTCATTCTCTTTCCATCTCGTAGACACGAGCTCAGAAATTGCAAACGTCGAGCAATTGCTCAGAGATGAAAAGTGCCAGCACTGAAAGCTGTTGCTAGCCAGCACCCTTCCTTGGAAGCGCTTTTGTAGGCCTAAGAACACTGGGGCTCTGGGCTTCTCTAGCCACCTCATCTTCTGCTCATCCTCTCGCGCACTCTAAAGAGAGCTCAGGTGAGAAATTGCAAACGTCGAGCAATTGCTCAGAGATGAAAAGTGCCAGCACTGAAAGCTCTTGCTAGCCAGCACCCTTCCTTGGAAGCGCTTTCACAGGCGCAGTAACACTGGAGCTTTGCGCTTGTCTAGCCATCAAACGTCATGGTCATTCTCTTTCCATCTCGTAGACACGAGCTCAGAAATTGCAAACGTCCAGCAATTGCTCAGAGATGAAAAGTGCCAGCACTGAAAGCTCTTGCTAGCCAGCTCCCTTCCTTGGAAGCGCTTTTGTAGGCCTAAGAACACTGGGGCTCTGGGCTTCTCTAGCCACCTCATCTTCTGCTCATCCTCTCGCGCACTCTAAAGAGAGCTCAGGTGAGAAATTGCAAACGTCCAGCAATTGCTCAGAGATGAAAAGTGCCAGCACTGAAAGCTGTTGCTAGCCAGCACCCTTCCTTGGAAGCGCTTTCACAGGAGCAGCAACACTGGGGCTTTGCGCTTCTCTAGCCACCAAACGTCACGGTCCTTCTCTTTCCGTCGGTAGACACGAGCTGAGAAATTGCAAACGTCGAGCAATTGCTCAGAGATGAAAAGTGCCAGCACTGAAAGCTCTTGCTAGCCAGCACCCTTCCTTGGAAGCGCTTTCACAGGCGCAGCAACACTGGGGCTTTGCGCTTCTCTAGCCACCAAACGTCACGGTCATTCTCTTTCCGTCTCGTAGACACGAGCTGAGAAATTGCAAACGTCCAGCAATTGCTCAGAGAAGAAAAGTGCCAGCACTGAAAGCTGTTGCTAGCCAGCACCCTTCCTTGGAAGCGCTTTTGTAGGCCTAAGAGCACTGGGGCTCTGGGCTTCTCTAGCCACCTAATCTTCTGCTCATCCTCTCGCGCACTCTAAAGAGAGCTCAGGTGAGAAATTGCAAACGTCCAGCAATTGCTCAGAGATGAAAAGTGCCAGCACTGAAAGCTGTTGCTAGCCAGCACCCTTCCTTGGAAGCGCTTTTGTAGGCCTAAGAACACTGGGGCTCTGGGCTTCTCTAGCCACCTAATCTTCTGCTCATCCTCTCGCGCACTCTAAAGAGAGCTCAGGTGAGAAATGGCAAACGTCGAGCAATTGCTCAGAGATGAAAAGTGCCAGCACTGAAAGCTCTTGCTAGCCAGCACCCTTCCTTGGAAGCGCTTTCACAGGCGCAGCAACACTGGGGCTTTGCGCTTCTATACGCACCAAACGTCACGGTCCTTCTCTTTCCGTCTCGTAGACACGAGCTGAGAAATTGCAAACGTCGAGCAATTGCTCAGAGATGAAAAGTGCCAGCACTGAAAGCTCTTGCTAGCCAGCACCCTTCCTTGGAAGCGCTTTCACAGGCGCAGCAACACTGGGGCTTTGTGCTTGTATACGCACCAAATGTCACGGTCCTTCTATTTCCGTCTTGTAGACACGAGCTGAGAAATTGCAAACGTCCAGCAATTGCTCAGAGATGAAAAGTGCCAGCACTGAAAGCTCTTGCTAGCCAGCACCCTTCCTTGGAAGCGCTTTCACAGGTGCAGAAACACTGGGGCTTTGCGCTTCTCTAGCCACCAAACGTCACGGTCCTTCTCTTTCCGTCGGTAGACACGAGCTGAGAAATTGCAAACGTCGAGCAATTGCTCAGAGATGAAAAGTGCCAGCACTGAAAGCTGTTGCTAGCCAGCACCCTTCCTTGGAAGCGCTTTTGTACGCCTAAGAACACTGGGGCTCTGGGCTTCTCTAGCCACCTCATCTTCTGCTCATCCTCTCGCGCACTCTAAAGAGAGCTCAGGTGAGAAATTGCAAACGTCGAGCAATTGCTCAGAGATGAAAAGTGCCAGCACTGAAAGCTGTTGCTAGCCAGCACCCTTCCTTGGAAGTGCTTTCACAGGCGCAGTAACACTGGGGCTTTGCGCTTCTCTAGCCATCAAACGTCATGGTCATTCTCTTTCCGTCTCGTAGACACGAGCTGAGAAATTGCAAACGTCGAGCAATTGCTCAGAGATGAAAAGTGCCAGCACTGAAAGCTGTTGCTAGCCAGCACCCTTCCTTGGAAGCGCTTTCACAGGCGCAGAAACACTGGGGCTTTGCGCTTCTCTAGCCACCAAACGTCACGGTCCTTCTCTTTCCGTCTCGTAGACACGAGCTGAGAAATTGCAAACGTCGAGCAATTGCTCAGAGATGAAAAGTGCCAGCACTGAAAGCTGTTGCTAGCCAGCACCCTTCCTTGGAAGCGCTTTCACAGGCGCAGTAACACTGGGGCTTTGCGCTTCTCTAGCCACCAAACGTCACGGTCCTTCTCTTTCCGTCGGTAGACACGAGCTGAGAAATTGCAAACGTCGAGCAATTGCTCAGAGATGAAAAGTGCCAGCACTGAAAGCTGTTGCTAGCCGGCACCCTTCCTTGGAAGCGCTTTTGTAGGCCTAAGAACACTGGGGCTCTGGGCTTCTCTAGCCACCTCATCTTCTGCTCATCCTCTCGCGCACTCTAAAGAGAGCTCAGGTGAGAAATTGCAAACGTCGAGCAATTGCTCAGAGATGAAAAGTGCCAGCACTGAAAGCTGTTGCTAGCCAGCACCCTTCCTTGGAAGCGCTTTCACAGGCGCAGTAACACTGGGGCTTTGCGCTTCTCTAGCCATCAAACGTCATGGTCATTCTCTTTCCATCTCGTAGACACGAGCTGAGAAATTGCAAACGTCGAGCAATTGCTCAGAGATGAAAAGTGCCAGCACTGAAAGCTCTTGCTAGCCAGCACCCTTCCTTGGAAGCGCTTTTGTAGGCCTAAGAACACTGGGGCTCTGGGCTTCTCTAGCCACCTCATCTTCTGCTCATCCTCTCGCGCACTCTAAAGAGAGCTCAGGTGAGAAATTGCAAACGTCCAGCAATTGCTCAGAGATGAAAAGTGCCAGCACTGAAAGCTCTTGCTAGCCAGCACCCTTCCTTGGAAGTGCTTTCACAGGCGCAGTAACACTGGAGCTTTGCCCTTCTCTAGCCATCAAACGTCATGGTCATTCTCTTTCCATCTCGTAGACACGAGCTGAGAAATTGCAAACGTCCAGCAATTGCTCAGAGATGATAAGTGCCAGCACTGAAAGCTCTTGCTAGCCAGCTCCCTTCCTTGGAAGCGCTTTTGTAGGCCTAAGAACACTGGGGCTCTGGGCTTCTCTAGCCACCTCATCTTCTGCTCATCCTCTCGCGCACTCTAAAGAGAGCTCAGGTGAGAAATTGCAAACGTCCAGCAATTGCTCAGAGAAGAAAAGTGCCAGCACTGAAAGCTGTTGCTAGCCAGCACCCTTCCTTGGAAGCGCTTTCACAGGAGCAGCAACACTTGGGCTTTGCGCTTCTCTAGCCACCAAACGTCACGGTCCTTCTCTTTCCGTCGGTAGACACGAGCTGAGAAATTGCAAACGTCGAGCAATTGCTCAGAGATGAAAAGTGCCAGCACTGAAAGCTGTTGCTAGCCAGCACCCTTCCTTGGAAGCGCTTTCACAGGCGCAGCAACACTGGAGCTTTGCGCTTCTCTAGGCACCAAACGTCACGGTCATTCTCTTTCCGTCTCGTAGACACGAGCTGAGAAATTGCAAACGTCGAGCAATTGCTCAGAGATGAAAAGTGCCAGCACTGAAAGCTGTTGCTAGCCAGCACCCTTCCTTGGAAGCGCTTTTGTAGGCCTAAGAACACTGGGGCTCTGGGCTTCTCTAGCCACCTAATCTTCTGCTCATCCTCTCGCGCACTCTAAAGAGAGCTCAGGTGAGAAATTGCAAACGTCCAGCAATTGCTCAGAGATGAAAAGTGCCAGCACTGAAAGCTGTTGCTAGCCAGCACCCTTCCTTGGAAGCGCTTTCACAGGCGCAGTAACACTGGGGCTTTGCGCTTCTCTAGCCATCAAACGTCATGGTCATTCTCTTTCCATCTCGTAGACACGAGCTCAGAAATTGAAAACGTCGAGCAATTGCTCAGAGATGAAAAGTGCCAGCACTGAAAGCTGTTGCTAGCCAGCACCCTTCCTTGGAAGCGCTTTTGTAGGCCTAAGAACACTGGGGCTCTGGGCTTCTCTAGCCACCTCATCTTCTGCTCATCCTCTCGCGCACTCTAAAGAGAGCTCAGGTGAGAAATTGCAAACGTCCAGCAATTGCTCAGAGATGAAAAGTGCCAGCACTGAAAGCTCTTGCTAGCCAGCACCCTTCCTTGGAAGCGCTTTCACAGGCGCAGTAACACTGGAGCTTTGCGCTTGTCTAGCCATCAAACGTCATGGTCATTCTCTTTCCATCTCGTAGACACGAGCTCAGAAATTGCAAACGTCCAGCAATTGCTCAGAGATGAAAAGTGCCAGCACTGAAAGCTCTTGCTAGCCAGCTCCCTTCCTTGGAAGCGCTTTTGTAGGCCTAAGAACACTGGGGCTCTGGGCTTCTCTAGCCACCTAATCTTCTGCTCATCCTCTCGCGCACTCTAAAGAGAGCTCAGGTGAGAAATTGCAAACGTCCAGCAATTGCTCAGAGATGAAAAGTGCCAGCACTGAAAGCTGTTGCTAGCCAGCACCCTTCCTTGGAAGCGCTTTCACAGGAGCAGCAACACTGGGGCTTTGCGCTTCTCTAGCCACCAAACGTCACGGTCCTTCTCTTTCCGTCGGTAGACACGAGCTGAGAAATTGCAAACGTCGAGCAATTGCTCAGAGATGAAAAGTGCCAGCACTGAAAGCTCTTGCTAGCCAGCACCCTTCCTTGGAAGCGCTTTCACAGGCGCAGCAACACTGGGGCTTTGCGCTTCTCTAGCCACCAAACGTCACGGTCCTTCTCTTTCCGTCTCGTAGACACGAGCTGAGAAATTGCAAACGTCCAGCAATTGCTCAGAGAAGAAAAGTGCCAGCACTGAAAGCTGTTGCTAGCCAGCACCCTTCCTTGGAAGCGCTTTTGTAGGCCTAAGAGCACTGGGGCTCTGGGCTTCTCTAGCCACCTAATCTTCTGCTCATCCTCTCGCGCACTCTAAAGAGAGCTCAGGTGAGAAATTGCAAACGTCGAGCAATTGCTCAGAGATGAAAAGTGCCAGCACTGAAAGCTCTTGCTAGCCAGCCCCCTTCCTTGGAAGCGCTTTTGTAGGCCTAAGAACACTGGGGCTCTGGGCTTCTCTAGCCACCTAATCTTCTGCTCATCCTCTCGCGCACTCTAAAGAGAGCTCAGGTGAGAAATTGCAAACGTCGAGCAATTGCTCAGAGATGAAAAGTGCCAGCACTGAAAGCTCTTGCTAGCCAGCACCCTTCCTTGGAAGCGCTTTCACAGGCGCAGCAACACTGGGGCTTTGCGCTTCTATACGCACCAAACGTCACGGTCCTTCTCTTTCCGTCTCGTAGACACGAGCTGAGAAATTGCAAACGTCGAGCAATTGCTCAGAGATGAAAAGTGCCAGCACTGAAAGCTCTTGCTAGCCAGCACCCTTCCTTGGAAGCGCTTTCACAGGCGCAGCAACACTGGGGCTTTGTGCTTGTATACGCACCAAATGTCACGGTCCTTCTATTTCCGTCTTGTAGACACGAGCTGAGAAATTGCAAACGTCCAGCAATTGCTCAGAGATGAAAAGTGCCAGCACTGAAAGCTCTTGCTAGCCAGCACCCTTCCTTGGAAGCGCTTTCACAGGTGCAGAAACACTGGGGCTTTGCGCTTCTCTAGCCACCAAGCGTCACGGTCCTTCTCTTTCCGTCGGTAGACACGAGCTGAGAAATTGCAAACGTCGAGCAATTGCTCAGAGATGAAAAGTGCCAGCACTGAAAGCTGTTGCTAGCCAGCACCCTTCCTTGGAAGCGCTTTTGTACGCCTAAGAACACTGGGGCTCTGGGCTTCTCTAGCCACCTCATCTTCTGCTCATCCTCTCGCGCACTCTAAAGAGAGCTCAGGTGAGAAATTGCAAACGTCGAGCAATTGCTCAGAGATGAAAAGTGCCAGCACTGAAAGCTCTTGCTAGCCAGCACCCTTCCTTGGAAGCGCTTTCACAGGCGCAGTAACACTGGAGCTTTGCGCTTGTCTAGCCATCAAACGTCATGGTCATTCTCTTTCCATCTCGTAGACACGAGCTCAGAAATTGCAAACGTCCAGCAATTGCTCAGAGATGAAAAGTGCCAGCACTGAAAGCTCTTGCTAGCCAGCTCCCTTCCTTGGAAGCGCTTTTGTAGGCCTAAGAACACTGGGGCTCTGGGCTTCTCTAGCCACCTCATCTTCTGCTCATCCTCTCGCGCACTCTAAAGAGAGCTCAGGTGAGAAATTGCAAACGTCCAGCAATTGCTCAGAGATGAAAAGTGCCAGCACTGAAAGCTGTTGCTAGCCAGCACCCTTCCTTGGAAGCGCTTTCACAGGAGCAGCAACACTGGGGCTTTGCGCTTCTCTAGCCACCAAACGTCACGGTCCTTCTCTTTCCGTCGGTAGACACGAGCTGAGAAATTGCAAACGTCGAGCAATTGCTCAGAGATGAAAAGTGCCAGCACTGAAAGCTCTTGCTAGCCAGCACCCTTCCTTGGAAGCGCTTTCACAGGCGCAGCAACACTGGGGCTTTGCGCTTCTCTAGCCACCAAACGTCACGGTCCTTCTCTTTCCGTCTCGTAGACACGAGCTGAGAAATTGCAAACGTCCAGCAATTGCTCAGAGAAGAAAAGTGCCAGCACTGAAAGCTGTTGCTAGCCAGCACCCTTCCTTGGAAGCGCTTTTGTAGGCCTAAGAGCACTGGGGCTCTGGGCTTCTCTAGCCACCTAATCTTCTGCTCATCCTCTCGCGCACTCTAAAGAGAGCTCAGGTGAGAAATTGCAAACGTCCAGCAATTGCTCAGAGATGAAAAGTGCCAGCACTGAAAGCTCTTGCTAGCCAGCACCCTTCCTTGGAAGCGCTTTTGTAGGCCTAAGAACACTGGGGCTCTGGGCTTCTCTAGCCACCTAATCTTCTGCTCATCCTCTCGCGCACTCTAAAGAGAGCTCAGGTGAGAAATTGCAAACGTCGAGCAATTGCTCAGAGATGAAAAGTGCCAGCACTGAAAGCTGTTGCTAGCCAGCACCCTTCCTTGGAAGCGCTTTCACAGGCGCAGCAACACTGGGGCTTTGCGCTTCTATACGCACCAAACGTCACGGTCCTTCTCTTTCCGTCTCGTAGACACGAGCTGAGAAATTGCAAACGTCGAGCAATTGCTCAGAGATGAAAAGTGCCAGCACTGAAAGCTCTTGCTAGCCAGCACCCTTCCTTGGAAGCGCTTTCACAGGCGCAGCAACACTGGGGCTTTGTGCTTGTATACGCACCAAATGTCACGGTCCTTCTATTTCCGTCTTGTAGACACGAGCTGAGAAATTGCAAACGTCCAGCAATTGCTCAGAGATGAAAAGTGCCAGCACTGAAAGCTCTTGCTAGCCAGCACCCTTCCTTGGAAGCGCTATCACAGGTGCAGAAACACTGGGGCTTTGCGCTTCTCTAGCCACCAAGCGTCACGGTCCTTCTCTTTCCGTCGGTAGACACGAGCTGAGAAATTGCAAACGTCGAGCAATTGCTCAGAGATGAAAAGTGCCAGCACTGAAAGCTGTTGCTAGCCAGCACCCTTCCTTGGAAGCGCTTTTGTACGCCTAAGAACACTGGGGCTCTGGGCTTCTCTAGCCACCTCATCTTCTGCTCATCCTCTCGCGCACTCTAAAGAGAGCTCAGGTGAGAAATTGCAAACGTCGAGCAATTGCTCAGAGATGAAAAGTGCCAGCACTGAAAGCTCTTGCTAGCCAGCACCCTTCCTTGGAAGTGCTTTCACAGGCGCAGTAACACTGGGGCTTTGCGCTTCTCTAGCCATCAAACGTCATGGTCATTCTCTTTCCATCTCGTAGACACGAGCTGAGAAATTGCAAACGTCGAGCAATTGCTCAGAGATGAAAAGTGCCAGCACTGAAAGCTGTTGCTAGCCAGCACCCTTCCTTGGAAGCGCTTTTGTACGCCTAAGAACACTGGGGCTCTGGGCTTCTCTAGCCACCTCATCTTCTGCTCATCCTCTCGCGCACTCTAAAGAGAGCTCAGGTGAGAAATTGCAAACGTCCAGCAATTGCTCAGAGATGAAAAGTGCCAGCACTGAAAGCTCTTGCTAGCCAGCACCCTTCCTTGGAAGCGCTTTCACAGGAGCAGCAACACTGGGGCTTTGCGCTTCTCTAGCCACCAAACGTCACGGTCCTTCTCTTTCCGTCGGTAGACACGAGCTGAGAAATCGCAAACGTCGAGCAATTGCTCAGAGATGAAAAGTGCCAGCACTGAAAGCTCTTGCTAGCCAGCACCCTTCCTTGGAAGCGCTTTTGTAGGCCTAAGAACACTGGGGCTCTGGGCTTCTATACGCACCAAACGTCACGGTCTTTCTCTTTCCGTCTCCTAGACACGAGCTGAGAAATTGCAAACGTCGAGCAATTGCTCAGAGATGAAAAGTGCCAGCACTGAAAGCTGTTGCTAGCCAGCACCCTTCCTTGGAAGCGCTTTCACAGGCGCAGTAACACTGGGGCTTTGCGCTTCTATACGCACCAAATGTCACGGTCCTTCTCTTTCCTTCTTGGAGACACGAGCTGAGAAATTGCAAACGTCGAGCAATTGCTCAGAGATGAAAAGTGCCAGCACTGAAAGCTGTTGCTAGCCAGCACCCTTCCTTGGAAGCGCTTTCACAGGCGCAGAAACACTGGGGCTTTGCGCTTCTCTAGCCACCAAACGTCACGGTCCTTCTCTTTCCGTCGGTAGACACGAGCTGAGAAATCGCAAACGTCGAGCAATTGCTCAGAGATGAAAAGTGCCAGCACTGAAAGCTCTTGCTAGCCAGCACCCTTCCTTGGAAGCGCTTTTGTAGGCCTAAGAACACTGGGGCTCTGGGCTTCTATACGCACCAAACGTCACGGTCTTTCTCTTTCCGTCTCGTAGACACGAGCTGAGAAATTGCAAACGTCGAGCAATTGCTCAGAGATGAAAAGTGCCAGCACTGAAAGCTCTTGCTAGCCAGCACCCTTCCTTGGAAGCGCTTTCACAGGCGCAGCAACACTGGGGCTTTGCGCTTCTCTAGGCACCAAACGTCACGGTCATTCTCTTTCCGTCTCGTAGACACGAGCTGAGAAATTGCAAACGTCGAGCAATTGCTCAGAGATGAAAAGTGCCAGCACTGAAAGCTGTTGCTAGCCAGCACCCTTCCTTGGAAGCGCTTTTGTAGGCCTAAGAACACTGCGGCTCTGGGCTTCTCTAGCCACCTCATCTTCTGTTCATCCTCTCGCGCACTCTAAAGAGAGCTCAGGTGAGAAATTGCAAACGTCGAGCAATTGCTCAGAGATGAAAAGTGCCAGCACTGAAAGCTGTTGCTAGCCAGCACCCTTCCTTGGAAGCGCTTTCACAGGCGCAGTAACACTGGGGCTTTGCGCTTCTCTAGCCACCAAACGTCACGGTCCTTCTCTTTCCGTCGGTAGACACGAGCTGAGAAATTGCAAACGTCGAGCAATTGCTCAGAGATGAAAAGTGCCAGCACTGAAAGCTGTTGCTAGCCGGCACCCTTCCTTGGAAGCGCTTTTGTAGGCCTAAGAACACTGGGGCTCTGGGCTTCTCTAGCCACCTCATCTTCTGCTCATCCTCTCGCGCACTCTAAAGAGAGCTCAGGTGAGAAATTGCAAACGTCGAGCAATTGCTCAGAGATGAAAAGTGCCAGCACTGAAAGCTCTTGCTAGCCAGCACCCTTCCTTGGAAGCGCTTTCACAGGCGCAGTAACACTGGGGCTTTGCGCTTCTCTAGCCATCAAACGTCATGGTCATTCTCTTTCCATCTCGTGGACACGAGCTGAGAAATTGCAAACGTCGAGCAATTGCTCCGAGATGAAAAGTGCCAGCACTGAAAGCTCTTGCTAGCCAGCACCCTTCCTTGGAAGCGCTTTTGTAGGCCTAAGAACACTGGGGCTCTGGGCTTCTCTAGCCACCTCATCTTCTGCTCATCCTCTCGCGCACTCTAAAGAGAGCTCAGGTGAGAAATTGCAAACGTCCAGCAATTGCTCAGAGATGAAAAGTGCCAGCACTGAAAGCTCTTGCTAGCCAGCACCCTTCCTTGGAAGTGCTTTCACAGGCGCAGTAACACTGGAGTTTTGCCCTTCTCTAGCCATCAAACGTCATGGTCATTCTATCTCCATCTCGTAGACACGAGCTGAGAAATTGCAAACGTCCAGCAATTGCTCAGAGATGAAAAGTGCCAGCACTGAAAGCTGTTGCTAGCCAGCACCCTTCCTTGGAAGCGCTTTTGTAGGCCTAAGAACACTGGGGCTCTGGGCTTCTCTAGCCACCTCATCTTCTGCTCATCCTCTTGCGCACTCTAAAGAGAGCTCAGGTGAGAAATTGCAAACGTCGAGCAATTGCTCAGAGATGAAAAGTGCCAGCACTGAAAGCTGTTGCTAGCCAGCACCCTTCCTTGGAAGCGCTTTTGTACGCCTAAGAACACTGGGGCTCTGGGCTTCTCTAGCCACCTCATCTTCTGCTCATCCTCTCGCGCACTCTAAAGAGAGCTCAGGTGAGAAATTGCAAACGTCGAGCAATTGCTCAGAGATGAAAAGTGCCAGCACTGAAAGCTGTTGCTAGCCAGCACCCTTCCTTGGAAGCGCTTTCACAGGCGCAGCAACACTGGGGCTTTGCGCTTCTATACGCACCAAGCGTCACGGTCCTTCTCTTTCCGTCTCGTAGACACGAGCTGAGAAATTGCAAACGTCGAGCAATTGCTCAGAGATGAAAAGTGCCAGCACTGAAAGCTCTTGCTAGCCAGCACCCTTCCTTGGAAGCGCTTTTGTAGGCCTAAGAACAGTGGGGCTCTGGGCTTCTCTAGCCACCTCATCTTCTGCTCATCCTCTCGCGCACTCTAAAGAGAGCTCAGGTGAGAAATTGCAAACGTCGAGCAATTGCTCAGAGATGAAAAGTGCCAGCACTGAAAGCTGTTGCTAGCCAGCACCCTTCCTTGGAAGCGCTTTCACAGGCGCAGCAACACTGGGGCTTTGCGCTTCTCTAGCCATCAAACGTCATGGTCATACTCTTTCCATCTCGTAGACACGAGCTGAGAAATTGCAAACGTCCAGCAATTGCTCCGAGATGAAAAGTGCCAGCACTGAAAGCTGTTGCTAGCCAGCACCCTTCCTTGGAAGCGCTTTCACAGGCGCAGCAACACTGGGGCTTTGCGCTTCTCTAGCCACCAAACGTCACGGTCATTCTCTTTCCGTCTCGTAGACACGAGCTGAGAAATTGCAAACATCCAGCAATTGCTCAGAGAAGAAAAGTGCCAGCACTGAAAGCTGTTGCTAGCCAGCACCCTTCCTTGGAAGCGCTTTTGTAGGCCTAAGAACAGTGGGGATCTGGGCTTCTCTAGCCACCTCATCTTCTGCTCATCCTCTCGCGCACTCTAAAGAGAGCTCAGGTGAGAAATTGCAAACGTCGAGCAATTGCTCAGAGATGAAAAGTGCCAGCACTGAAAGCTCTTGCTAGCCAGCACCCTTCCTTGGAAGCGCTTTCACAGGCGCAGTAACACTGGGGCTTTGCGCTTCTCTAGCCACCAAACGTCACGGTCCTTCTCTTTCCGTCGGTAGACACGAGCTGAGAAATTGCAAACGTCGAGCAATTGCTCAGAGATGAAAAGTGCCAGCACTGAAAGCTGTTGCTAGCCGGCCCCCTTCCTTGGAAGCGCTTTTGTAGGCCTAAGAACACTGGGGCTCTGGGCTTCTCTAGCCACCTCATCTTCTGCTCATCCTCTCGCGCACTCTAAAGAGAGCTCAGGTGAGAAATTGCAAACGTCGAGCAATTGCTCAGAGATGAAAAGTGCCAGCACTGAAAGCTGTTGCTAGCCAGCACCCTTCCTTGGAAGCGCTTTCACAGGCGCAGTAACACTGGGGCTTTGCGCTTCTATACGCACCAAATGTCACGGTCCTTCTCTTTCCTTCTTGGAGACACGAGCTGAGAAATTGCAAACGTCGAGCAATTGCTCAGAGATGAAAAGTGCCAGCACTGAAAGCTGTTGCTAGCCAGCACCCTTCCTTGGAAGCGCTTTCACAGGCGCAGAAACACTGGGGCTTTGCGCTTCTCTAGCCACCAAGCGTCACGGTCCTTCTCTTTCCGTCTCGTAGACACGAGCTGAGAAATTGCAAACGTCGAGCAATTGCTCAGAGATGAAAAGTGCCAGCACTGAAAGCTGTTGCTAGCCAGCACCCTTCCTTGGAAGCGCTTTCACAGGCGCAGCAACACTGGGGCTTTGCGCTTCTCTAGGCACCAAACGTCACGGTCATTCTCTTTCCGTCTCGTAGACACGAGCTGAGAAATTGCAAACGTCGAGCAATTGCTCAGAGATGAAAAGTGCCAGCACTGAAAGCTGTTGCTAGCCAGCACCCTTCCTTGGAAGCGCTTTTGTAGGCCTAAGAACACTGCGGCTCTGGGCTTCTCTAGCCACCTCATCTTCTGTTCATCCTCTCGCGCACTCTAAAGAGAGCTCAGGTGAGAAATTGCAAACGTCGAGCAATTGCTCAGAGATGAAAAGTGCCAGCACTGAAAGCTGTTGCTAGCCAGCACCCTTCCTTGGAAGCGCTTTCACAGGCGCAGTAACACTGGGGCTTTGCGCTTCTCTAGCCACCAAACGTCACGGTCCTTCTCTTTCCGTCGGTAGACACGAGCTGAGAAATTGCAAACGTCGAGCAATTGCTCAGAGATGAAAAGTGCCAGCACTGAAAGCTGTTGCTAGCCGGCACCCTTCCTTGGAAGCGCTTTTGTAGGCCTAAGAACACTGGGGCTCTGGGCTTCTCTAGCCACCTCATCTTCTGCTCATCCTCTCGCGCACTCTAAAGAGAGCTCAGGTGAGAAATTGCAAACGTCGAGCAATTGCTCAGAGATGAAAAGTGCCAGCACTGAAAGCTCTTGCTAGCCAGCACCCTTCCTTGGAAGCGCTTTCACAGGCGCAGTAACACTGGGGCTTTGCGCTTCTCTAGCCATCAAACGTCATGGTCATTCTCTTTCCATCTCGTAGACACGAGCTGAGAAATTGCAAACGTCGAGCAATTGCTCCGAGATGAAAAGTGCCAGCACTGAAAGCTCTTGCTAGCCAGCACCCTTCCTTGGAAGCGCTTTTGTAGGCCTAAGAACACTGGGGCTCTGGGCTTCTCTAGCCACCTCATCTTCTGCTCATCCTCTCGCGCACTCTAAAGAGAGCTCAGGTGAGAAATTGCAAACGTCCAGCAATTGCTCAGAGATGAAAAGTGCCAGCACTGAAAGCTCTTGCTAGCCAGCACCCTTCCTTGGAAGTGCTTTCACAGGCGCAGTAACACTGGAGTTTTGCCCTTCTCTAGCCATCAAACGTCATGGTCATTCTATCTCCATCTCGTAGACACGAGCTGAGAAATTGCAAACGTCCAGCAATTGCTCAGAGATGAAAAGTGCCAGCACTGAAAGCTGTTGCTAGCCAGCACCCTTCCTTGGAAGCGCTTTTGTAGGCCTAAGAACACTGGGGCTCTGGGCTTCTCTAGCCACCTCATCTTCTGCTCATCCTCTTGCGCACTCTAAAGAGAGCTCAGGTGAGAAATTGCAAACGTCGAGCAATTGCTCAGAGATGAAAAGTGCCAGCACTGAAAGCTGTTGCTAGCCAGCACCCTTCCTTGGAAGCGCTTTTGTACGCCTAAGAACACTGGGGCTCTGGGCTTCTCTAGCCACCTCATCTTCTGCTCATCCTCTCGCGCACTCTAAAGAGAGCTCAGGTGAGAAATTGCAAACGTCGAGCAATTGCTCAGAGATGAAAAGTGCCAGCACTGAAAGCTGTTGCTAGCCAGCACCCTTCCTTGGAAGCGCTTTCACAGGCGCAGCAACACTGGGGCTTTGCGCTTCTATACGCACCAAGCGTCACGGTCCTTCTCTTTCCGTCTCGTAGACACGAGCTGAGAAATTGCAAACGTCGAGCAATTGCTCAGAGATGAAAAGTGCCAGCACTGAAAGCTCTTGCTAGCCAGCACCCTTCCTTGGAAGCGCTTTTGTAGGCCTAAGAACAGTGGGGCTCTGGGCTTCTCTAGCCACCTCATCTTCTGCTCATCCTCTCGCGCACTCTAAAGAGAGCTCAGGTGAGAAATTGCAAACGTCGAGCAATTGCTCAGAGATGAAAAGTGCCAGCACTGAAAGCTGTTGCTAGCCAGCACCCTTCCTTGGAAGCGCTTTCACAGGCGCAGCAACACTGGGGCTTTGCGCTTCTCTAGCCATCAAACGTCATGGTCATACTCTTTCCATCTCGTAGACACGAGCTGAGAAATTGCAAACGTCCAGCAATTGCTCCGAGATGAAAAGTGCCAGCACTGAAAGCTGTTGCTAGCCAGCACCCTTCCTTGGAAGCGCTTTCACAGGCGCAGCAACACTGGGGCTTTGCGCTTCTCTAGCCACCAAACGTCACGGTCATTCTCTTTCCGTCTCGTAGACACGAGCTGAGAAATTGCAAACATCCAGCAATTGCTCAGAGAAGAAAAGTGCCAGCACTGAAAGCTGTTGCTAGCCAGCACCCTTCCTTGGAAGCGCTTTTGTAGGCCTAAGAACAGTGGGGCTCTGGGCTTCTCTAGCCACCTCATCTTCTGCTCATCCTCTCGCGCACTCTAAAGAGAGCTCAGGTGAGAAATTGCAAACGTCCAGCAATTGCTCAGAGATGAAAAGTGCCAGCACTGAAAGCTGTTGCTAGCCAGCACCCTTCCTTGGAAGCGCTTTCACAGGCGCAGTAACACTGGGGCTTTGCGCTTCTCTAGCCACCAAACGTCACGGTCCTTCTCTTTCCGTCGGTAGACACGAGCTGAGAAATTGCAAACGTCGAGCAATTGCTCAGAGATGAAAAGTGCCAGCACTGAAAGCTGTTGCTAGCCGGCCCCCTTCCTTGGAAGCGCTTTTGTAGGCCTAAGAACACTGGGGCTCTGGGCTTCTCTAGCCACCTCATCTTCTGCTCATCCTCTCGCGCACTCTAAAGAGAGCTCAGGTGAGAAATTGCAAACGTCGAGCAATTGCTCAGAGATGAAAAGTGCCAGCACTGAAAGCTGTTGCTAGCCAGCACCCTTCCTTGGAAGCGCTTTCACAGGCGCAGTAACACTGGGGCTTTGCGCTTCTCTAGCCATCAAACGTCATGGTCATTCTCTTTCCATCTCGTAGACACGAGCTGAGAAATTGCAAACGTGGAGCAATTGCTCAGAGATGAAAAGTGCCAGCACTGAAAGCTGTTGCTAGCCAGCACCCTTCCTTGGAAGCGCTTTTGTAGGCCTAAGAACACTGGGGCTCTGGGCTTCTCTAGCCACCTCATCTTCTGCTCATCCTCTCGCGCACTCTAAAGAGAGCTCAGGTGAGAAATTGCAAACGTCGAGCAATTGCTCAGAGATGAAAAGTGCCAGCACTGAAAGCTGTTGCTAGCCAGCACCCTTCCTTGGAAGCGCTTTCACAGGCGCAGTAACACTGGAGCTTTGCGCTTGTCTAGCCATCAAACGTCATGGTCATTCTCTTTCCATCTCGTAGACACGAGCTGAGAAATTGCAAACGTCCAGCAATTGCTCAGAGATGAAAAGTGCCAGCACTGAAAGCTCTTGCTAGCCAGCTCCCTTCCTTGGAAGCGCTTTTGTAGGCCTAAGAACACTGGGGCTCTGGGCTTCTCTAGCCACCTAATCTTCTGCTCATCCTCTCGCGCACTCTAAAGAGAGCTCAGGTGAGAAATTGCAAACGTCCAGCAATTGCTCAGAGATGAAAAGTGCCAGCACTGAAAGCTGTTGCTAGCCAGCACCCTTCCTTGGAAGCGCTTTCACAGGCGCAGTAACACTGGGGCTTTGCGCTTCTATACGCACCAAACGTCACGGTCCTTCTCTTTCCGTCGGTAGACACGAGCTGAGAAATTGCAAACGTCGAGCAATTGCTCAGAGATGAAAAGTGCCAGCACTGAAAGCTGTTGCTAGCCAGCACCCTTCCTTGGAAGCGCTTTCACAGGCGCAGCAACACTGGGGCTTTGCGCTTCTCTAGCCACCAAACGTCACGGTCATTCTCTTTCCGTCTCGTAGACACGAGCTGAGAAATTGCAAACGTCCAGCAATTGCTCAGAGAAGAAAAGTGCCAGCACTGAAAGCTGTTGCTAGCCAGCACCCTTCCTTGGAAGCGCTTTTGTAGGCCTAACAACACTGGGGCTCTGGGCTTCTCTAGCCACCTAATCTTCTGCTCATCCTCTCGCGCACTCTAAAGAGAGCTCAGGTGAGAAATTGCAAACGTCCAGCAATTGCTCAGAGATGAAAAGTGCCAGCACTGAAAGCTCTTGCTAGCCAGCACCCTTCCTTGGAAGCGCTTTTGTAGGCCTAAGAACACTGGGGCTCTGGGCTTCTTTAGCCACCTCATCTTCTGCTCATCCTCTCGCGCACTCTAAAGAGAGCTCAGGTGAGAAATTGCAAACGTCGAGCAATTGCTCAGAGATGAAAAGTGCCAGCACTGAAAGCTGTTGCTAGCCAGCACCCTTCCTTGGAAGCGCTTTCACAGGCGCAGCAACACTGGGGCTTTGCGCTTCTCTAGCCACCAAGCGTCACGGTCCTTCTCTTTCCGTCTCGTAGACACGAGCTGAGAAATTGCAAACGTCGAGCAATTGCTCAGAGAGGAAAAGTGCCAGCACTGAAAGCTCTTGCTAGCCAGCACCCTTCCTTGGAAGCGCTTTCACAGGCGCAGTAACACTGGGGCTTTGCGCTTCTCTAGCCATCAAACGTCATGGTCATTCTCTTTCCATCTCGTAGACACGAGCTGAGAAATTGCAAACGTCGAGCAATTGCTCAGAGATGAAAAGTGCCAGCACTGAAAGCTCTTGCTAGCCAGCACCCTTCCTTGGAAGCGCTTTTGTAGGCCTAAGAACACTGGGGCTCTGGGCTTCTCTAGCCACCTCATCTTCTGCTCATCCTCTCGCGCACTCTAAAGAGAGCTCAGGTGAGAAATTGCAAATGTCGAGCAATTGCTCAGAGATGAAAAGTGCCAGCACTGAAAGCTGTTGCTAGCCAGCACCCTTCCTTGGAAGCGCTTTCACAGGCGCAGCAACACTGGGGCTTTGCGCTTCTATACGCACCAAACGTCACGGTCCTTCTCTTTCCGTCTCGTAGACACGAGCTGAGAAATTGCAAACGTCGAGCAATTGCTCAGAGATGAAAAGTGCCAGCACTGAAAGCTCTTGCTAGCCAGCACCCTTCCTTGGAAGCGCTTTCACAGGCGCAGCAACACTGGGGCTTTGTGCTTGTATACGCACCAAATGTCACGGTCCTTCTATTTCCGTCTTGTAGACACGAGCTGAGAAATTGCAAACGTCGAGCAATTGCTCAGAGATGAAAAGTGCCAGCACTGAAAGCTCTTGCTAGCCAGCACCCTTCCTTGGAAGTGCTTTCACAGGCGCAGTAACACTGGGGCTTTGCGTTTCTCTAGCCACCAAGCGTCATGGTCATTCTCTTTCCGTCTCGTAGACACGAGCTGAGAAATTGCAAACGTCGAGCAATTGCTCAGAGATGAAAAGTGCCAGCACTGAAAGCTGTTGCTAGCCAGCACCCTTCCTTGGAAGCGCTTTTGTACGCCTAAGAACACTGGGGCTCTGGGCTTCTCTAGCCACCTCATCTTCTGCTCATCCTCTCGCGCAGTCTAAAGAGAGCTCAGGTGAGAAATTGCAAACGTCCAGCAATTGCTCAGAGATGAAAAGTGCCAGCACTGAAAGCTGTTGCTAGCCAGCACCCTTCCTTGGAAGCGCTTTCACAGGCGCAGTAACACTGGGGCTTTGCGCTTCTCTAGCCATCAAACGTCATGGTCATTCTCTTTCCATCTCGTAGACACGAGCTGAGAAATTGCAAACGTCCAGCAATTGCTCAGAGATGAAAAGTGCCAGCACTGAAAGCTGTTGCTAGCCAGCCCCCTTCCTTGGAAGCGCTTTTGTAGGCCTAAGAACACTGGGGCTCTGGGCTTCTCTAGCCACCTCATCTTCTGCTCATCCTCTCGCGCACTCTAAAGAGAGCTCAGGTGAGAAATTGCAAACGTCCAGCAATTGCTCAGAGATGAAAAGTGCCAGCACTGAAAGCTCTTGCTAGCCAGCACCCTTCCTTGGAAGCGCTTTCACAGGAGCAGCAACACTGGGGCTTTGCGCTTCTCTAGCCACCAAACGTCACGGTCCTTCTCTTTCCGTCGGTAGACACGAGCTGAGAAATTGCAAACGTCGAGCAATTGCTCAGAGATGAAAAGTGCCAGCACTGAAAGCTGTTGCTAGCCAGCACCCTTCCTTGGAAGCGCTTTTGTAGGCCTAAGAACACTGGGGCTTTGCGCTTCTATACGCACCAAACGTCACGGTCTTTCTCTTTCCGTCTCCTAGACACGAGCTGAGAAATTGCAAACGTCGAGCAATTGCTCAGAGATGAAAAGTGCCAGCACTGAAAGCTGTTGCTAGCCAGCACCCTTCCTTGGAAGCGCTTTCACAGGCGCAGTAACACTGGGGCTTTGCCCTTCTCTAGCCACCAAATGCCACGGTCCTTCTCTTTCCTTCTTGTAGACACGAGCTGAGAAATTGCAAACGTCGAGCAATTGCTCAGAGTTGAAAAGTGCCAGCACTGAAAGCTGTTGCTAGCCAGCACCCTTCCTTGGAAGCGCTTTTGTAGGCCTAAGAACACTGGGGCTCTGGGCTTCTCTAGCCACCTCATCTTCTGCTCATCCTCTCGCGCACTCTAAAGAGAGCTCAGGTGAGAAATTGCAAACGTCGAGCAATTGCTCAGAGATGAAAAGTGCCAGCACTGAAAGCTCTTGCTAGCCAGCACCCTTCCTTGGAAGCGCTTTCACAGGCGCAGTAACACTGGGGCTTTGCGCTTCTCTAGCCATCAAACGTCATGGTCATACTCTTTCCATCTCGTAGACACGAGCTGAGAAATTGCAAACGTCCAGCAATTGCTCCGAGATGAAAAGTGCCAGCACTGAAAGCTGTTGCTAGCCAGCACCCTTCCTTGGAAGCGCTTTCACAGGCGCAGCAACACTGGGGCTTTGCGCTTCTCTAGCCACCAAACGTCACGGTCATTCTCTTTCCGTCTCGTAGACACGAGCTGAGAAATTGCAAACATCCAGCAATTGCTCAGAGAAGAAAAGTGCCAGCACTGAAAGCTGTTGCTAGCCAGCACCCTTCCTTGGAAGCGCTTTTGTACGCCTAAGAACACTGGGGCTCTGGGCTTCTCTAGCCACCTCATCTTCTGCTCATCCTCTCGCGCACTCTAAAGAGAGCTCAGGTGAGAAATTGCAAACGTCGAGCAATTGCTCAGAGATGAAAAGTGCCAGCACTGAAAGCTCTTGCTAGCCATCCCCCTTCCTTGGAAGCGCTTTTGTAGGCCTAAGAACACTGGGGCTCTGGGCTTCTCTAGCCACCTAATCTTCTGCTCATCCTCTCGCGCACTCTAAAGAGAGCTCAGGTGAGAAATTGCAAACGTCGAGCAATTGCTCCGAGATGAAAAGTGCCAGCACTGAAAGCTGTTGCTAGCCAGCACCCTTCCTTGGAAGCGCTTTCACAGGCGCAGCAACACTGGGGTTTTGCGCTTCTCTAGCCACCAAGCGTCACGGTCCTTCTCTTTCCGTCTCGTAGACACGAGCTGAGAAATTGCAAACGTCGAGCAATTGCTCAGAGATGAAAAGTGCCAGCACTGAAAGCTGTTGCTAGCCAGCACCCTTCCTTGGAAGCGCTTTCACAGGCGCAGCAACACTGGGGCTTTGCGCTTCTCTAGCCGCCAAGCGTCACGGTCCTTCTCTTTCCGTCTCGTAGACACGAGCTGAGAAATTGCAAACGTCGAGCAATTGCTCAGAGATGAAAAGTGCCAGCACTGAAAGCTCTTGCTAGCCAGCACCCTTCCTTGGAAGCGCTTTTGTAGGCCTAAGAACACTGGGGCTCTGGGCTTCTCTAGCCACCTCATCTTCTGCTCATCCTCTCGCGCACTCTAAAGAGAGCTCAGGTGAGAAATTGCAAACGTCGAGCAATTGCTCAGAGATGAAAAGTGCCAGCACTGAAAGCTCTTGCTAGCCAGCACCCTTCCTTGGAAGTGCTTTCACAGGCGCAGTAACACTGGGGCTTTGCGCTTCTCTAGCCATCAAACGTCATGGTCATTCTCTTTCCATCTCGTAGACACGAGCTGAGAAATTGCAAACGTCCAGCAATTGCTCAGAGATGAAAAGTGCCAGCACTGAAAGCTGTTGCTAGCCAGCCCCCTTCCTTGGAAGCGCTTTTGTAGGCCTAAGAACACTGGGGCTCTGGGCTTCTCTAGCCACCTCATCTTCTGCTCATCCTCTCGCGCACTCTAAAGAGAGCTCAGGTGAGAAATTGCAAACGTCCAGCAATTGCTCAGAGATGAAAAGTGCCAGCACTGAAAGCTCTTGCTAGCCAGCACCCTTCCTTGGAAGCGCTTTCACAGGAGCAGCAACACTGGGGCTTTGCGCTTCTCTAGCCACCAAACGTCACGGTCCTTCTCTTTCCGTCGGTAGACACGAGCTGAGAAATTGCAAACGTCGAGCAATTGCTCAGAGATGAAAAGTGCCAGCACTGAAAGCTGTTGCTAGCCAGCACCCTTCCTTGGAAGCGCTTTTGTAGGCCTAAGAACACTGGGGCTTTGCGCTTCTATACGCACCAAACGTCACGGTCTTTCTCTTTCCGTCTCCTAGACACGAGCTGAGAAATTGCAAACGTCGAGCAATTGCTCAGAGATGAAAAGTGCCAGCACTGAAAGCTGTTGCTAGCCAGCACCCTTCCTTGGAAGCGCTTTCACAGGCGCAGTAACACTGGGGCTTTGCCCTTCTCTAGCCACCAAATGCCACGGTCCTTCTCTTTCCTTCTTGTAGACACGAGCTGAGAAATTGCAAACGTCGAGCAATTGCTCAGAGTTGAAAAGTGCCAGCACTGAAAGCTGTTGCTAGCCAGCACCCTTCCTTGGAAGCGCTTTTGTAGGCCTAAGAACACTGGGGCTCTGGGCTTCTCTAGCCACCTCATCTTCTGCTCATCCTCTCGCGCACTCTAAAGAGAGCTCAGGTGAGAAATTGCAAACGTCGAGCAATTGCTCAGAGATGAAAAGTGCCAGCACTGAAAGCTCTTGCTAGCCAGCACCCTTCCTTGGAAGCGCTTTCACAGGCGCAGTAACACTGGGGCTTTGCGCTTCTCTAGCCATCAAACGTCATGGTCATACTCTTTCCATCTCGTAGACACGAGCTGAGAAATTGCAAACGTCCAGCAATTGCTCCGAGATGAAAAGTGCCAGCACTGAAAGCTGTTGCTAGCCAGCACCCTTCCTTGGAAGCGCTTTCACAGGCGCAGCAACACTGGGGCTTTGCGCTTCTCTAGCCACCAAACGTCACGGTCATTCTCTTTCCGTCTCGTAGACACGAGCTGAGAAATTGCAAACATCCAGCAATTGCTCAGAGAAGAAAAGTGCCAGCACTGAAAGCTGTTGCTAGCCAGCACCCTTCCTTGGAAGCGCTTTTGTACGCCTAAGAACACTGGGGCTCTGGGCTTCTCTAGCCACCTCATCTTCTGCTCATCCTCTCGCGCACTCTAAAGAGAGCTCAGGTGAGAAATTGCAAACGTCGAGCAATTGCTCAGAGATGAAAAGTGCCAGCACTGAAAGCTCTTGCTAGCCATCCCCCTTCCTTGGAAGCGCTTTTGTAGGCCTAAGAACACTGGGGCTCTGGGCTTCTCTAGCCACCTAATCTTCTGCTCATCCTCTCGCGCACTCTAAAGAGAGCTCAGGTGAGAAATTGCAAACGTCCAGCAATTGCTCCGAGATGAAAAGTGCCAGCACTGAAAGCTGTTGCTAGCCAGCACCCTTCCTTGGAAGCGCTTTCACAGGCGCAGCAACACTGGGGTTTTGCGCTTCTCTAGCCACCAAGCGTCACGGTCCTTCTCTTTCCGTCTCGTAGACACGAGCTGAGAAATTGCAAACGTCGAGCAATTGCTCAGAGATGAAAAGTGCCAGCACTGAAAGCTGTTGCTAGCCAGCACCCTTCCTTGGAAGCGCTTTCACAGGCGCAGCAACACTGGGGCTTTGCGCTTCTCTAGCCGCCAAGCGTCACGGTCCTTCTCTTTCCGTCTCGTAGACACGAGCTGAGAAATTGCAAACGTCGAGCAATTGCTCAGAGATGAAAAGTGCCAGCACTGAAAGCTCTTGCTAGCCAGCACCCTTCCTTGGAAGCGCTTTTGTAGGCCTAAGAACACTGGGGCTCTGGGCTTCTCTAGCCACCTCATCTTCTGCTCATCCTCTCGCGCACTCTAAAGAGAGCTCAGGTGAGAAATTGCAAACGTCGAGCAATTGCTCAGAGATGAAAAGTGCCAGCACTGAAAGCTGTTGCTAGCCAGCACCCTTCCTTGGAAGCGCTTTTGTAGGCCTAAGAACACTGGGGCTCTGGGCTTCTCTAGCCACCTCATCTTCTGCTCATCCTCTCGCGCACTCTAAAGAGAGCTCAGGTGAGAAATTGCAAACGTCGAGCAATTGCTCAGAGATGAAAAGTGCCAGCACTGAAAGCTGTTGCTAGCCAGCACCCTTCCTTGGAAGCGCTTTCACAGGCGCAGTAACACTGGGGCTTTGCGCTTCTCTAGCCACCAAACGTCACGGTCCTTCTCTTTCCGTCGGTAGACACGAGCTGAGAAATTGCAAACGTCGAGCAATTGCTCAGAGATGAAAAGTGCCAGCACTGAAAGCTGTTGCTAGCCAGCACCCTTCCTTGGAAGCGCTTTTGTACGCCTAAGAACACTGGGGCTCTGGGCTTCTCTAGCCACCTCATCTTCTGCTCATCCTCTCGCGCACTCTAAAGAGAGCTCAGGTGAGAAATTGCAAACGTCGAGCAATTGCTCAGAGATGAAAAGTGCCAGCACTGAAAGCTCTTGCTAGCCATCCCCCTTCCTTGGAAGCGCTTTCACAGGCGCAGCAACACTGGGGCTTTTCGCTTCTCTAGCCATCAAACGTCATGGTCATTCTCTTTCCATCTCGTAGACACGAGCTCAGAAATTGCAAACGTCCAGCAATTGCTCAGAGATGAAAAGTGCCAGCACTGAAAGCTGTTGCTAGCCAGCACCCTTCCTTGGAAGCGCTTTTGTAGGCCTAAGAACACTGGGGCTCTGGGCTTCTCTAGCCACCTCATCTTCTGCTCATCCTCTCGCGCACTCTAAAGAGAGCTCAGGTGAGAAATTGCAAACGTCGAGCAATTGCTCAGAGATGAAAAGTGCCAGCACTGAAAGCTGTTGCTAGCCAGCACCCTTCCTTGGAAGCGCTTTCACAGGCGCAGCAACACTGGGGCTTTGCGCTTCTCTAGCCACCAAGCGTCACGGTCCTTCTCTTTCCGTCTCGTAGACACGAGCTGAGAAATTGCAAACGTCGAGCAATTGCTCAGAGATGAAAAGTGCCAGCACTGAAAGCTGTTGCTAGCCAGCACCCTTCCTTGGAAGCGCTTTCACAGGCGCAGTAACACTGGGGCTTTGCGCTTCTCTAGCCATCAAACGTCATGGTCGTTCTCTTTCCATCTCGTAGACACGAGCTGAGAAATTGCAAACGTCGAGCAATTGCTCAGAGATGAAAAGTGCCAGCACTGAAAGCTCTTGCTAGCCAGCACCCTTCCTTGGAAGCTCTTTTGTAGGCCTAAGAACACTGGGGCTCTGGGCTTCTCTAGCCACCTCATCTTCTGCTCATCCTCTCGCGCACTCTAAAGAGAGCTCAGGTGAGAAATTGCAAATGTCGAGCAATTGCTCAGAGATGAAAAGTGCCAGCACTGAAAGCTGTTGCTAGCCAGCACCCTTCCTTGGAAGCGCTTTCACAGGCGCAGCAACACTGGGGCTTTGCGCTTCTATACGCACCAAACGTCACGGTCCTTCTCTTTCCGTCTCGTAGACACGAGCTGAGAAATTGCAAACGTCGAGCAATTGCTCAGAGATGAAAAGTGCCAGCACTGAAAGCTCTTGCTAGCCAGCACCCTTCCTTGGAAGCGCTTTCACAGGCGCAGCAACACTGGGGCTTTGTGCTTGTATACGCACCAAATGTCACGGTCCTTCTATTTCCGTCTTGTAGACACGAGCTGAGAAATTGCAAACGTCGAGCAATTGCTCAGAGATGAAAAGTGCCAGCACTGAAAGCTCTTGCTAGCCAGCACCCTTCCTTGGAAGCGCTTTCACAGGTGCAGAAACACTGGGGCTTTGCGCTTCTCTAGCCACCAAGCGTCACGGTCATTCTCTTTCCGTCTCGTAGACACGAGCTGAGAAATTGCAAACGTCGAGCAATTGCTCAGAGATGAAAAGTGCCAGCACTGAAAGCTGTTGCTAGCCAGCACCCTTCCTTGGAAGCGCTTTTGTACGCCTAAGAACACTGGGGCTCTGGGCTTCTCTAGCCACCTCATCTTCTGCTCATCCTCTCGCGCACTCTAAAGAGAGCTCAGGTGAGAAATTGCAAACGTCGAGCAATTGCTCAGAGATGAAAAGTGCCAGCACTGAAAGCTCTTGCTAGCCAGCACCCTTCCTTGGAAGTGCTTTCACAGGCGCAGTAACACTGGGTCTTTGCGCTTCTCTAGCCATCAAACGTCATGGTCATTCTCTTTCCATCTCGTAGACACGAGCTGAGAAATTGCAAACGTCCAGCAATTGCTCAGAGATGAAAAGTGCCAGCACTGAAAGCTGTTGCTAGCCAGCCCCCTTCCTTGGAAGCGCTTTTGTAGGCCTAAGAACACTGGGGCTCTGGGCTTCTCTAGCCACCTCATCTTCTGCTCATCCTCTCGCGCACTCTAAAGAGAGCTCAGGTGAGAAATTGCAAACGTCCAGCAATTGCTCAGAGATGAAAAGTGCCAGCACTGAAAGCTCTTGCTAGCCAGCACCCTTCCTTGGAAGCGCTTTCACAGGTGCAGCAACACTGGGGCTTTGCGCTTCTCTAGCCACCAAACGTCACGGTCCTTCTCTTTCCGTCGGTAGACACGAGCTGAGAAATTGCAAACGTCGAGCAATTGCTCAGAGATGAAAAGTGCCAGCACCGAAAGCTGTTGCTAGCCAGCACCCTTCCTTGGAAGCGCTTTTGTAGGCCTAAGAACACTGGGGCTTTGCGCTTCTATACGCACCAAACGTCACGGTCTTTCTCTTTCCGTCTCCTAGACACGAGCTGAGAAATTGCAAACGTCGAGCAATTGCTCAGAGATGAAAAGTGCCAGCACTGAAAGCTGTTGCTAGCCAGCACCCTTCCTTGGAAGCGCTTTCACAGGCGCAGTAACACTGGGGCTTTGCCCTTCTCTAGCCACCAAATGCCACGGTCCTTCTCTTTCCTTCTTGTAGACACGAGCTGAGAAATTGCAAACGTCGAGCAATTGCTCAGAGTTGAAAAGTGCCAGCACTGAAAGCTGTTGCTAGCCAGCACCCTTCCTTGGAAGCGCTTTTGTAGGCCTAAGAACACTGGGGCTCTGGGCTTCTCTAGCCACCTCATCTTCTGCTCATCCTCTCGCGCACTCTAAAGAGAGCTCAGGTGAGAAATTGCAAACGTCGAGCAATTGCTCAGAGATGAAAAGTGCCAGCACTGAAAGCTCTTGCTAGCCAGCACCCTTCCTTGGAAGCGCTTTCACAGGCGCAGTAACACTGGGGCTTTGCGCTTCTCTAGCCATCAAACGTCATGGTCATACTCTTTCCATCTCGTAGACACGAGCTGAGAAATTGCAAACGTCCAGCAATTGCTCCGAGATGAAAAGTGCCAGCACTGAAAGCTGTTGCTAGCCAGCACCCTTCCTTGGAAGCGCTTTCACAGGCGCAGCAACACTGGGGCTTTGCGCTTCTCTAGCCACCAAACGTCACGGTCATTCTCTTTCCGTCTCGTAGACACGAGCTGAGAAATTGCAAACATCCAGCAATTGCTCAGAGAAGAAAAGTGCCAGCACTGAAAGCTGTTGCTAGCCAGCACCCTTCCTTGGAAGCGCTTTTGTACGCCTAAGAACACTGGGGCTCTGGGCTTCTCTAGCCACCTCATCTTCTGCTCATCCTCTCGCGCACTCTAAAGAGAGCTCAGGTGAGAAATTGCAAACGTCGAGCAATTGCTCAGAGATGAAAAGTGCCAGCACTGAAAGCTCTTGCTAGCCATCCCCCTTCCTTGGAAGCGCTTTTGTAGGCCTAAGAACACTGGGGCTCTGGGCTTCTCTAGCCACCTAATCTTCTGCTCATCCTCTCGCGCACTCTAAAGAGAGCTCAGGTGAGAAATTGCAAACGTCGAGCAATTGCTCCGAGATGAAAAGTGCCAGCACTGAAAGCTGTTGCTAGCCAGCACCCTTCCTTGGAAGCGCTTTCACAGGCGCAGCAACACTGGGGTTTTGCGCTTCTCTAGCCACCAAGCGTCACGGTCCTTCTCTTTCCGTCTCGTAGACACGAGCTGAGAAATTGCAAACGTCGAGCAATTGCTCAGAGATGAAAAGTGCCAGCACTGAAAGCTGTTGCTAGCCAGCACCCTTCCTTGGAAGCGCTTTCACAGGCGCAGCAACACTGGGGCTTTGCGCTTCTCTAGCCGCCAAGCGTCACGGTCCTTCTCTTTCCGTCTCGTAGACACGAGCTGAGAAATTGCAAACGTCGAGCAATTGCTCAGAGATGAAAAGTGCCAGCACTGAAAGCTCTTGCTAGCCAGCACCCTTCCTTGGAAGCGCTTTTGTAGGCCTAAGAACACTGGGGCTCTGGGCTTCTCTAGCCACCTCATCTTCTGCTCATCCTCTCGCGCACTCTAAAGAGAGCTCAGGTGAGAAATTGCAAACGTCGAGCAATTGCTCAGAGATGAAAAGTGCCAGCACTGAAAGCTGTTGCTAGCCAGCACCCTTCCTTGGAAGCGCTTTTGTAGGCCTAAGAACACTGGGGCTCTGGGCTTCTCTAGCCACCTCATCTTCTGCTCATCCTCTCGCGCACTCTAAAGAGAGCTCAGGTGAGAAATTGCAAACGTCGAGCAATTGCTCAGAGATGAAAAGTGCCAGCACTGAAAGCTGTTGCTAGCCAGCACCCTTCCTTGGAAGCGCTTTCACAGGCGCAGTAACACTGGGGCTTTGCGCTTCTCTAGCCACCAAACGTCACGGTCCTTCTCTTTCCGTCGGTAGACACGAGCTGAGAAATTGCAAACGTCGAGCAATTGCTCAGAGATGAAAAGTGCCAGCACTGAAAGCTGTTGCTAGCCAGCACCCTTCCTTGGAAGCGCTTTTGTACGCCTAAGAACACTGGGGCTCTGGGCTTCTCTAGCCACCTCATCTTCTGCTCATCCTCTCGCGCACTCTAAAGAGAGCTCAGGTGAGAAATTGCAAACGTCGAGCAATTGCTCAGAGATGAAAAGTGCCAGCACTGAAAGCTCTTGCTAGCCATCCCCCTTCCTTGGAAGCGCTTTCACAGGCGCAGCAACACTGGGGCTTTTCGCTTCTCTAGCCATCAAACGTCATGGTCATTCTCTTTCCATCTCGTAGACACGAGCTCAGAAATTGCAAACGTCCAGCAATTGCTCAGAGATGAAAAGTGCCAGCACTGAAAGCTGTTGCTAGCCAGCACCCTTCCTTGGAAGCGCTTTTGTAGGCCTAAGAACACTGGGGCTCTGGGCTTCTCTAGCCACCTCATCTTCTGCTCATCCTCTCGCGCACTCTAAAGAGAGCTCAGGTGAGAAATTGCAAACGTCGAGCAATTGCTCAGAGATGAAAAGTGCCAGCACTGAAAGCTCTTGCTAGCCAGCACCCTTCCTTGGAAGCGCTTTCACAGGCGCAGCAACACTGGGGCTTTGCGCTTCTCTAGCCACCAAGCGTCACGGTCCTTCTCTTTCCGTCTCGTAGACACGAGCTGAGAAATTGCAAACGTCGAGCAATTGCTCAGAGATGAAAAGTGCCAGCACTGAAAGCTGTTGCTAGCCAGCACCCTTCCTTGGAAGCGCTTTCACAGGCGCAGTAACACTGGGGCTTTGCGCTTCTCTAGCCATCAAACGTCATGGTCGTTCTCTTTCCATCTCGTAGACACGAGCTGAGAAATTGCAAACGTCGAGCAATTGCTCAGAGATGAAAAGTGCCAGCACTGAAAGCTCTTGCTAGCCAGCACCCTTCCTTGGAAGCGCTTTTGTAGGCCTAAGAACACTGGGGCTCTGGGCTTCTCTAGCCACCTCATCTTCTGCTCATCCTCTCGCGCACTCTAAAGAGAGCTCAGGTGAGAAATTGCAAATGTCGAGCAATTGCTCAGAGATGAAAAGTGCCAGCACTGAAAGCTGTTGCTAGCCAGCACCCTTCCTTGGAAGCGCTTTCACAGGCGCAGCAACACTGGGGCTTTGCGCTTCTATACGCACCAAACGTCACGGTCCTTCTCTTTCCGTCTCGTAGACACGAGCTGAGAAATTGCAAACGTCGAGCAATTGCTCAGAGATGAAAAGTGCCAGCACTGAAAGCTCTTGCTAGCCAGCACCCTTCCTTGGAAGCGCTTTCACAGGCGCAGCAACACTGGGGCTTTGTGCTTGTATACGCACCAAATGTCACGGTCCTTCTATTTCCGTCTTGTAGACACGAGCTGAGAAATTGCAAACGTCGAGCAATTGCTCAGAGATGAAAAGTGCCAGCACTGAAAGCTCTTGCTAGCCAGCACCCTTCCTTGGAAGCGCTTTCACAGGTGCAGAAACACTGGGGCTTTGCGCTTCTCTAGCCACCAAGCGTCACGGTCATTCTCTTTCCGTCTCGTAGACACGAGCTGAGAAATTGCAAACGTCGAGCAATTGCTCAGAGATGAAAAGTGCCAGCACTGAAAGCTGTTGCTAGCCAGCACCCTTCCTTGGAAGCGCTTTTGTACGCCTAAGAACACTGGGGCTCTGGGCTTCTCTAGCCACCTCATCTTCTGCTCATCCTCTCGCGCACTCTAAAGAGAGCTCAGGTGAGAAATTGCAAACGTCGAGCAATTGCTCAGAGATGAAAAGTGCCAGCACTGAAAGCTCTTGCTAGCCAGCACCCTTCCTTGGAAGTGCTTTCACAGGCGCAGTAACACTGGGGCTTTGCGCTTCTCTAGCCATCAAACGTCATGGTCATTCTCTTTCCATCTCGTAGACACGAGCTGAGAAATTGCAAACGTCCAGCAATTGCTCAGAGATGAAAAGTGCCAGCACTGAAAGCTGTTGCTAGCCAGCCCCCTTCCTTGGAAGCGCTTTTGTAGGCCTAAGAACACTGGGGCTCTGGGCTTCTCTAGCCACCTCATCTTCTGCTCATCCTCTCGCGCACTCTAAAGAGAGCTCAGGTGAGAAATTGCAAACGTCGAGCAATTGCTCAGAGATGAAAAGTGCCAGCACTGAAAGCTCTTGCTAGCCAGCACCCTTCCTTGGAAGCGCTTTCACAGGCGCAGCAACACTGGGGCTTTGCGCTTCTCTAGCCACCAAACGTCACGGTCCTTCTCTTTCCGTCGGTAGACACGAGCTGAGAAATTGCAAACGTCGAGCAATTGCTCAGAGATGAAAAGTGCCAGCACTGAAAGCTCTTGCTAGCCAGCACCCTTCCTTGGAAGCGCTTTTGTAGGCCTAAGAACACTGGGGCTTTGCGCTTCTATACGCACCAAACGTCACGGTCTTTCTCTTTCCGTCTCCTAGACACGAGCTGAGAAATTGCAAACGTCGAGCAATTGCTCAGAGATGAAAAGTGCCAGCACTGAAAGCTGTTGCTAGCCAGCACCCTTCCTTGGAAGCGCTTTCACAGGCGCAGTAACACTGGGGCTTTGCGCTTCTCTAGCCACCAAATGTCACGGTCCTTCTCTTTCCTTCTTGTAGACACGAGCTGAGAAATTGCAAACGTCGAGCAATTGCTCCGAGATGAAAAGTGCCAGCACTGAAAGCTCTTGCTAGCCAGCACCCTTCCTTGGAAGCGCTTTTGTAGGCCTAAGAACACTGGGGCTCTGGGCTTCTCTAGCCACCTCATCTTCTGCTCATCCTCTCGCGCACTCTAAAGAGAGCTCAGGTGAGAAATTGCAAACGTCGAGCAATTGCTCAGAGATGAAAAGTGCCAGCACTGAAAGCTGTTGCTAGCCAGCACCCTTCCTTGGAAGCGCTTTCACAGGCGCAGTAACACTGGGGCTTTGCGCTTCTCTAGCCATCAAACGTCATGGTCATACTCTTTCCATCTCGTAGACACGAGCTGAGAAATTGCAAACGTCCAGCAATTGCTCCGAGATGAAAAGTGCCAGCACTGAAAGCTCTTGCTAGCCAGCACCCTTCCTTGGAAGCGCTTTCACAGGCGCAGCAACACTGGGGCTTTGCGCTTCTCTAGCCACCAAACGTCACGGTCATTCTCTTTCCGTCTCGTAGACACGAGCTGAGAAATTGCAAACATCCAGCAATTGCTCAGAGAAGAAAAGTGCCAGCACTGAAAGCTGTTGCTAGCCAGCACCCTTCCTTGGAAGCGCTTTTGTACGCCTAAGAACACTGGGGCTCTGGGCTTCTCTAGCCACCTCATCTTCTGCTCATCCTCTCGCGCACTCTAAAGAGAGCTCAGGTGAGAAATTGCAAACGTCCAGCAATTGCTCAGAGATGAAAAGTGCCAGCACTGAAAGCTGTTGCTAGCCGGCACCCTTCCTTGGAAGCGCTTTTGTACGCCTAAGAACACTGGGGCTCTGGGCTTCTCTAGCCACCTAATCTTCTGCTCATCCTCTCGCGCACTCTAAAGAGAGCTCAGGTGAGAAATTGCAAACGTCGAGCAATTGCTCCGAGATGAAAAGTGCCAGCACTGAAAGCTGTTGCTAGCCAGCACCCTTCCTTGGAAGCGCTTTCACAGGCGCAGCAACACTGGGGTTTTGCGCTTCTCTAGCCACCAAGCGTCACGGTCCTTCTCTTTCCGTCTCGTAGACACGAGCTGAGAAATTGCAAACGTCGAGCAATTGCTCAGAGATGAAAAGTGCCAGCACTGAAAGCTGTTGCTAGCCAGCACCCTTCCTTGGAAGCGCTTTCACAGGCGCAGCAACACTGGGGCTTTGCGCTTCTCTAGCCGCCAAGCGTCACGGTCCTTCTCTTTCCGTCTCGTAGACACGAGCTGAGAAATTGCAAACGTCGAGCAATTGCTCAGAGATGAAAAGTGCCAGCACTGAAAGCTCTTGCTAGCCAGCACCCTTCCTTGGAAGCGCTTTTGTACGCCTAAGAACACTGGGGCTCTGGGCTTCTCTAGCCACCTCATCTTCTGCTCATCCTCTCGCGCACTCTAAAGAGAGCTCAGGTGAGAAATTGCAAACGTCGAGCAATTGCTCAGAGATGAAAAGTGCCAGCACTGAAAGCTGTTGCTAGCCAGCACCCTTCCTTGGAAGCGCTTTCACAGGCGCAGTAACACTGGGGCTTTGCGCTTCTCTAGCCACCAAACGTCACGGTCCTTCTCTTTCCGTCGGTAGACACGAGCTGAGAAATTGCAAACGTCGAGCAATTGCTCAGAGATGAAAAGTGCCAGCACTGAAAGCTGTTGCTAGCCAGCACCCTTCCTTGGAAGCGCTTTTGTACGCCTAAGAACACTGGGGCTCTGGGCTTCTCTAGCCACCTCATCTTCTGCTCATCCTCTCGCGCACTCTAAAGAGAGCTCAGGTGAGAAATTGCAAACGTCGAGCAATTGCTCAGAGATGAAAAGTGCCAGCACTGAAAGCTCTTGCTAGCCATCCCCCTTCCTTGGAAGCGCTTTCACAGGCGCAGCAACACTGGGGCTTTTCGCTTCTCTAGCCATCAAACGTCATGGTCATTCTCTTTCCATCTCGTAGACACGAGCTCAGAAATTGCAAACGTCCAGCAATTGCTCAGAGATGAAAAGTGCCAGCACTGAAAGCTGTTGCTAGCCAGCACCCTTCCTTGGAAGCGCTTTTGTAGGCCTAAGAACACTGGGGCTCTGGGCTTCTCTAGCCACCTCATCTTCTGCTCATCCTCTCGCGCACTCTAAAGAGAGCTCAGGTGAGAAATTGCAAACGTCCAGCAATTGCTCAGAGATGAAAAGTGCCAGCACTGAAAGCTCTTGCTAGCCAGCACCCTTCCTTGGAAGCGCTTTCACAGGAGCAGTAACACTGGGGCTTTGCGCTTCTCTACCCACCAAACGTCACGGTCCTTCTCTTTCCGTCTCGTAGACACGAGCTGAGAAATTGCAAACGTCGAGCAATTGCTCAGAGATGAAAAGTGCCAGCACTGAAAGCTGTTGCTAGCCAGCACCCTTCCTTGGAAGCGCTTTCACAGGCGCAGCAACACTGGGGCTTTGCGCTTCTCTAGCCACCAAGCGTCACGGTCCTTCTCTTTCCATCTCGTAGACACGAGCTGAGAAATTGCAAACGTCGAGCAATTGCTCAGAGATGAAAAGTGCCAGCACTGAAAGCTCTTGCTAGCCAGCACCCTTCCTTGGAAGCACTTTCACAGGAGCAGCAACACTGGGGCTTTGCGCTTCTCTAGCCACCAAGCGTCACGGTCCTTCTCTTTCCATCTCGTAGACACGAGCTGAGAAATTGCAAACGTCGAGCAATTGCTCAGAGATGAAAAGTGCCAGCACTGAAAGCTGTTGCTAGCCAGCACCCTTCCTTGGAAGCGCTTTTGTAGGCCTAAGAACACTGGGGCTCTGGGCTTCTCTAGCCACCTCATCTTCTGCTCATCCTCTCGCGCACTCTAAAGAGAGCTCAGGTGAGAAATTGCAAACGTCGAGCAATTGCTCAGAGATGAAAAGTGCCAGCACTGAAAGCTCTTGCTAGCCAGCACCCTTCCTTGGAAGCGCTTTCACAGGCGCAGCAACACTGGGGCTTTGCGCTTCTCTAGCCACCAAGCGTCACGGTCCTTCTCTTTCCGTCTCGTAGACACGAGCTGAGAAATTGCAAACGTCGAGCAATTGCTCAGAGATGAAAAGTGCCAGCACTGAAAGCTGTTGCTAGCCAGCACCCTTCCTTGGAAGCGCTTTCACAGGCGCAGAAACACTGGGGCTTTGCGCTTCTCTAGCCACCAAGCGTCACGGTCCTTCTCTTTCCATCTCGTAGACACGAGCTGAGAAATTGCAAACGTCGAGCAATTGCTCAGAGATGAAAAGTGCCAGCACTGAAAGCTGTTGCTAGCCAGCACCCTTCCTTGGAAGCGCTTTTGTAGGCCTAAGAACACTGGGGCTCTGGGCTTCTCTAGCCACCTAATCTTCTGCTCATCCTCTCGCGCACTCTAAAGAGAGCTCAGGTGAGAAATTGCAAACGTCGAGCAATTGCTCAGAGATGAAAAGTGCCAGCACTGAAAGCTCTTGCTAGCCAGCTCCCTTCCTTGGAAGCGCTTTCACAGGCGCAGTAACACTGGGGCTTTGCGCTTCTCTAGCCACCAAACGTCACGGTCCTTCTCTTTCCGTCGGTGGACACGAGCTGAGAAATTGCAAACGTCGAGCAATTGCTCAGAGATGAAAAGTGCCAGCACTGAAAGCTGTTGCTAGCCAGCACCCTTCCTTGGAAGCGCTTTTGTAGGCCTAAGAACACTGGGGCTCTGGGCTTCTCTAGCCACCTCATCTTCTGCTCATCCTCTCGCGCACTCTAAAGAGAGCTCAGGTGAGAAATTGCAAACGTCGAGCAATTGCTCAGAGATGAAAAGTGCCAGCACTGAAAGCTGTTGCTAGCCAGCACCCTTCCTTGGAAGCGCTTTCACAGGCGCAGTAACACTGGGGCTTTGCGCTTCTCTAGCCATCAAACGTCATGGTCATACTCTTTCCATCTCGTAGACACGAGCTGAGAAATTGCAAACGTCGAGCAATTGCTCCGAGATGAAAAGTGCCAGCACTGAAAGCTGTTGCTAGCCAGCACCCTTCCTTGGAAGCGCTTTCACAGGCGCAGCAACACTGGGGCTTTGCGCTTCTCTAGCCACCAAACGTCATGGTCATTCTCTTTCCGTCTCGTAGACACGAGCTGAGAAATTGCAAACATCCAGCAATTGCTCAGAGAAGAAATGTGCCAGCACTGAAAGCTGTTGCTAGCCAGCACCCTTCCTTGGAAGCGCTTTTGTAGGCCTAAGAACACTGGGGCTCTGGGCTTCTCTAGCCACCTCATCTTCTGCTCATCCTCTCGCGCACTCTAAAGAGAGCTCAGGTGAGAAATTGCAAACGTCCAGCAATTGCTCAGAGATGAAAAGTGCCAGCACTGAAAGCTGTTACTAGCCAGCACCCTTCCTTGGAAGCGCTTTTGTAGGCCTAAGAACACTGGGGCTCTGGGCTTCTCTAGCCACCTCATCTTCTGCTCATCCTCTCGCGCACTCTAAAGAGAGCTCAGGTGAGAAATTGCAAACGTCGAGCAATTGCTGAGAGATGAAAAGTGCCAGCACTGAAAGCTGTTGCTAGCCAGCACCCTTCCTTGGAAGCGCTTTCACAGGCGCAGCAACACTGGGGCTTTGCGCTTCTCTAGCCACCAAGCGTCACGGTCCTTCTCTTTCCGTCTCGTAGACACGAGCTGAGAAATTGCAAACGTCGAGCAATTGCTCAGAGATGAAAAGTGCCAGCACTGAAAGCTCTTGCTAGCCAGCACCCTTCCTTGGAAGCGCTTTCACAGGAGCAGCAACACTGGGGCTTTGCGCTTCTATACGCACCAAACGTCACGGTCATTCTCTTTCCGTCTCGTAGACACGAGCTGAGAAATTGCAAACGTCCAGCAATTGCTCAGAGATGAAAAGTGCCAGCACTGAAAGCTGTTGCTAGCCAGCACCCTTCCTTGGAAGCGCTTTTGTAGGCCTAAGAACACTGGGGCTCTGGGCTTCTCTAGCCACCTCATCTTCTGCTCATCCTCTCGCGCACTCTAAAGAGAGCTCAGGTGAGAAATTGCAAACGTCCAGCAATTGCTCAGAGATGAAAAGTGCCAGCACTGAAAGCTGTTGCTAGCCAGCACCCTTCCTTGGAAGCGCTTTCACAGGCGCAGTAACACTGGGTCTTTGCGCTTCTCTAGCCACCTAACGTCACGGTCCTTCTCTTTCCGTCGGTAGACACGAGCTGAGAAATTGCAAACGTCGAGCAATTGCTCAGAGATGAAAAGTGCCAGCACTGAAAGCTGTTGCTAGCCAGCACCCTTCCTTGGAAGCGCTTTTGTACGCCTAAGAACACTGGGGCTCTGGGCTTCTCTAGCCACCTCATCTTCTGCTCATCCTCTCGCGCACTCTAAAGAGAGCTCAGGTGAGAAATTGCAAACGTCCAGCAATTGCTCAGAGATGAAAAGTGCCAGCACTGAAAGCTCTTGCTAGCCATCCCCCTTCCTTGGAAGCGCTTTCACAGGCGCAGCAACACTGGGGCTTTGCGCTTCTCTAGCCACCAAACGTCACGGTCATTCTCTTTCCGTCTCCTAGACACGAGCTGAGAAATTGCAAACGTCCAGCAATTGCTCAGAGATGAAAAGTGCCAGCACTGAAAGCTGTTGCTAGCCAGCACCCTTCCTTGGAAGCGCTTTTGTACGCCTAAGAACACTGGGGCTCTGGGCTTCTCTAGCCACCTCATCTTCTGCTCATCCTCTCGCGCACTCTAAAGAGAGCTCAGGTGAGAAATTGCAAACGTCGAGCAATTGCTCAGAGATGAAAAGTGCCAGCACTGAAAGCTCTTGCTAGCCAGCACCCTTCCTTGGAAGTGCTTTCACAGGCGCAGTAACACTGGGGCTTTGCGCTTCTCTAGCCATCAAACGTCATGGTCATACTCTTTCCATCTCGTAGACACGAGCTGAGAAATTGCAAACGTCGAGCAATTGCTCAGAGATGAAAAGTGCCAGCACTGAAAGCTGTTGCTAGCCAGCACCCTTCCTTGGAAGCGCTTTTGTACGCCTAAGAACACTGGGGCTCTGGGCTTCTCTAGCCACCTCATCTTCTGCTCATCCTCTCGCGCAGTCTAAAGAGAGCTCAGGTGAGAAATTGCAAACGTCCAGCAATTGCTCAGAGATGAAAAGTGCCAGCACTGAAAGCTCTTGCTAGCCAGCACCCTTCCTTGGAAGCGCTTTCACAGGCGCAGCAACACTGGGGCTTTGCGCTTCTCTAGCCACCAAGCGTCACGGTCCTTCTCTTTCCGTCTCGTAGACACGAGCTGAGAAATTGCAAACGTCGAGCAATTGCTCAGAGATGAAAAGTGCCAGCACTGAAAGCTCTTGCTAGCCAGCACCCTTCCTTGGAAGCGCTTTCACAGGCGCAGCAACACTGGGGCTTTGCGCTTCTCTAGCCACCAAACGTCACGGTCCTTCTCTTTCCGTCGGTAGACACGAGCTGAGAAATTGCAAACGTCGAGCAATTGCTCAGAGATGAAAAGTGCCAGCACTGAAAGCTCTTGCTAGCCAGCACCCTTCCTTGGAAGCGCTTTTGTAGGCCTAAGAACACTGGGGCTCTGGGCTTCACTAGCCACCTCATCTTCTGCTCATCCTCTCGCGCACTCTAAAGAGAGCTCAGGTGAGAAATTGCAAAAGTCCAGCAATTGCTCAGAGATGAAAAGTGCCAGCACTGAAAGCTGTTGCTAGCCAGCACCCTTCCTTGGAAGTGCTTTCACAGGCGCAGTAACACTGGGGCTTTGCGCTTCTCTAGCCATCAAACGTCATGGTCATTCTCTTTCCATCTCGTAGACACGAGCTGAGAAATTGCAAACGTCGAGCAATTGCTCAGAGATGAAAAGTGCCAGCACTGAAAGCTGTTTCTAGCCAGCCCCCTTCCTTGGAAGCGCTTTTGTAGGCCTAAGAACACAGGGGCTCTGGGCTTCTCTAGCCACCTCATCTTCTGCTCATCCTCTCGCGCACTCTAAAGAGAGCTCAGGTGAGAAATTGCAAACGTCGAGCAATTGCTCAGAGATGAAAAGTGCCAGCACTGAAAGCTCTTGCTAGCCAGCACCCTTCCTTGGAAGCGCTTTCACAGGCGCAGCAACACTGGGGCTTTGCGCTTCTCTAGCCACCAAGCGTCACGGTCCTTCTCTTTCCGTCTCGTAGACACGAGCTGAGAAATTGCAAACGTCGAGCAATTGCTCAGAGATGAAAAGTGCCAGCACTGAAAGCTCTTGCTAGCCAGCACCCTTCCTTGGAAGCGCTTTCACAGGAGCAGCAACACTGGGTCTTTGCGCTTCTCTAGCCACCAAACGTCACGGTCATTCTCTTTCCATCTCGTAGACACGAGCTGAGAAATTGCAAACGTCGAGCAATTGCTCAGAGATGAAAAGTGCCAGCACTGAAAGCTGTTGCTAGCCAGCACCCTTCCTTGGAAGCGCTTTTGTAGGCCTAAGAACACTGGGGCTCTGGGCTTCTCTAGCCACCTCATCTTCTGCTCATCCTCTCGCGCACTCTAAAGAGAGCTCAGGTGAGAAATTGCAAACGTCGAGCAATTGCTCAGAGATGAAAAGTGCCAGCACTGAAAGCTGTTGCTAGCCAGCTCCCTTCCTTGGAAGCGCTTTCACAGGCGCAGTAACACTGGGGCTTTGCGCTTCTCTAGCCACCAAACGTCACGGTCCTTCTCTTTCCGTCGGTAGACACGAGCTGAGAAATTGCAAACGTCGAGCAATTGCTCAGAGATGAAAAGTGCCAGCACTGAAAGCTCTTGCTAGCCAGCACCCTTCCTTGGAAGCGCTTTTGTAGGCCTAAGAACACTGGGGCTCTGGGCTTCTCTAGCCACCTCATCTTCTGCTCATCCTCTCGCGCACTCTAAAGAGAGCTCAGGTGAGAAATTGCAAACGTCCAGCAATTGCTCAGAGATGAAAAGTGCCAGCACTGAAAGCTGTTGCTAGCCAGCACCCTTCCTTGGAAGCGCTTTCACAGGCGCAGTAACACTGGGGCTTTGCACTTCTCTAGCCATCAAACGTCATGGTCATACTCTTTCCATCTCGTAGACACGAGCTGAGAAATTGCAAACGTCCAGCAATTGCTCCGAGATGAAAAGTGCCAGCACTGAAAGCTCTTGCTAGCCAGCACCCTTCCTTGGAAGCGCTTTCACAGGCACAGAAACACTGGGGCTTTGCGCTTCTCTAGCCACCAAGCGTCACGGTCCTTCTCTTTCCGTCTCGTAGACACGAGCTGAGAAATTGCAAACGTCGAGCAATTGCTCAGAGATGAAAAGTGCCAGCACTGAAAGCTCTTGCTAGCCAGCACCCTTCCTTGGAAGCGCTTTCACAGGAGCAGCAACACTGGGGCTTTGCGCTTCTATACGCACCAAACGTCACGGTCATTCTCTTTCCGTCTCGTAGACACGAGCTGAGAAATTGCAAACGTCCAGCAATTGCTCAGAGATGAAAAGTGCCAGCACTGAAAGCTGTTGCTAGCCAGCACCCTTCCTTGGAAGCGCTTTTGTAGGCCTAAGAACACTGGGGCTCTGGGCTTCTCTAGCCACCTCATCTTCTGCTCATCCTCTCGCGCACTCTAAAGAGAGCTCAGGTGAGAAATTGCAAACGTCCAGCAATTGCTCAGAGATGAAAAGTGCCAGCACTGAAAGCTCTTGCTAGCCAGCACCCTTCCTTGGAAGCGCTTTCACAGGCGCAGTAACACTGGGTCTTTGCGCTTCTCTAGCCACCAAACGTCACGGTCCTTCTCTTTCCGTCGGTAGACACGAGCTGAGAAATTGCAAACGTCGAGCAATTGCTCAGAGATGAAAAGTGCCAGCACTGAAAGCTGTTGCTAGCCAGCACCCTTCCTTGGAAGCGCTTTTGTAGGCCTAAGAACACTGGGGCTCTGGGCTTCTCTAGCCACCTCATCTTCTGCTCATCCTCTCGCGCACTCTAAAGAGAGCTCAGGTGAGAAATTGCAAACGTCGAGCAATTGCTCAGAGATGAAAAGTGCCAGCACTGAAAGCTCTTGCTAGCCAGCACCCTTCCTTGGAAGCGCTTTCACAGGCGCAGCAACACTGGGGCTTTGCGCTTCTCTAGCCATCAAACGTCATGGTCATTCTCTTTCCATCTCGTAGACACGAGCTGAGAAATTGCAAACATCGAGCAATTGCTCAGAGATGAAAAGTGCCAGCACTGAAAGCTGTTGCTAGCCAGCACCCTTCCTTGGAAGCGCTTTTGTAGGCCTAAGAACACTGGGGCTCTGGGCTTCTCTAGCCACCTCATCTTCTGCTCATCCTCTCGCACACTCTAAAGAGAGCTCAGGTGAGAAATTGCAAACGTCGAGCAATTGCTCAGAGATGAAAAGTGCCAGCACTGAAAGCTCTTGCTAGCCAGCACCCTTCCTTGGAAGCGCTTTCACAGGCGCAGCAACACTGGGGCTTTGCGCTTCTCTAGCCACCAAACGTCACGGTCCTTCTCTTTCCGTCGGTAGACACGAGCTGAGAAATTGCAAACGTCGAGCAATTGCTCAGAGATGAAAAGTGCCAGCACTGAAAGCTGTTGCTAGCCAGCACCCTTCCTTGGAAGCGCTTTTGTAGGCCTAACAACACTGGGGCTCTGGGCTTCTCTAGCCACCTCATCTTCTGCTCATCCTCTCGCGCACTCTAAAGAGAGCTCAGGTGAGAAATTGCAAACGTCGAGCAATTGCTCAGAGATGAAAAGTGCCAGCACTGAAAGCTCTTGCTAGCCAGCTCCCTTCCTTGGAAGCGCTTTCACAGGCGCAGCAACACTGGGGCTTTGCGCTTCTCTAGCCACCAAACGTCACGGTCCTTCTCTTTCCGTCGGTAGACACGAGCTGAGAAATTGCAAACGTCAAGCAATTGCTCAGAGATGAAAAGTGCCAGCACTGAAAGCTGTTGCTAGCCAGCACCCTTCCTTGGAAGCGCTTTTGTAGGCCTAAGAACACTGGGGCTCTGGGCTTCTCTAGCCACCTCATCTTCTGCTCATCCTCTCGCGCACTCTAAAGAGAGCTCAGGTGAGAAATTGCAAACGTCCAGCAATTGCTCAGAGATGAAAAGTGCCAGCACTGAAAGCTCTTGCTAGCCAGCACCCTTCCTTGGAAGCGCTTTCACAGGCGCAGTAACACTGGGGCTTTGCACTTCTCTAGCCATCAAACGTCATGGTCATTCTCTTTCCATCTCGTAGACACGAGCTGAGAAATTGCAAACGTCCAGCAATTGCTCCGAGATGAAAAGTGCCAGCACTGAAAGCTGTTGCTAGCCAGCACCCTTCCTTGGAAGCGCTTTCACAGGCGCAGAAACACTGGGGCTTTGCGCTTCTCTAGCCACCAAGCGTCATGGTCCTTCTCTTTCCGTCTCGTAGACACGAGCTGAGAAATTGCAAACGTCGAGCAATTGCTCAGAGATGAAAAGTGCCAGCACTGAAAGCTCTTGCTAGCCAGCACCCTTCCTTGGAAGCGCTTTCACAGGAGCAGCAACACTGGGGCTTTGCGCTTCTATACGCACCAAACGTCACGGTCATTCTCTTTCCATCTCGTAGACACGAGCTGAGAAATTGCAAACGTCGAGCAATTGCTCAGAGATGAAAAGTGCCAGCACTGAAAGCTGTTGCTAGCCAGCCCCCTTCCTTGGAAGCGCTTTTGTAGGCCTAAGAACACTGGGGCTCTGGGCTTCTCTAGCCACCTCATCTTCTGCTCATCCTCTCGCGCACTCTAAAGAGAGCTCAGGTGAGAAATTGCAAACGTCGAGCAATTGCTCAGAGATGAAAAGTGCCAGCACTGAAAGCTCTTGCTAGCCAGCACCCTTCCTTGGAAGCGCTTTCACAGGCGCAGCAACACTGGGGCTTTGCGCTTCTCTAGCCACCAAACGTCACGGTCCTTCTCTTTCCGTCGGTAGACACGAGCTGAGAAATTGCAAACGTCGAGCAATTGCTCAGAGATGAAAAGTGCCAGCACTGAAAGCTCTTGCTAGCCAGCACCCTTCCTTGGAAGCGCTTTCACAGGAGCAGCAACACTGGGTCTTTGCGCTTCTCTAGCCACCAAACGTCACGGTCATTCTCTTTCCATCTCGTAGACACGAGCTGAGAAATTGCAAACGTCGAGCAATTGCTCAGAGATGAAAAGTGCCAGCACTGAAAGCTGTTGCTAGGCAGCACCCTTCCTTGGAAGCGCTTTTGTAGGCCTAAGAACACTGGGGCTCTGGGCTTCTCTAGCCACCTCATCTTCTGCTCATCCTCTCGCGCACTCTAAAGAGAGCTCAGGTGAGAAATTGCAAACGTCGAGCAATTGCTCAGAGATGAAAAGTGCCAGCACTGAAAGCTGTTGCTAGCCAGCTCCCTTCCTTGGAAGCGCTTTCACAGGCGCAGTAACACTGGGGCTTTGCGCTTCTCTAGCCACCAAACGTCACGGTCCTTCTCTTTCCGTCGGTAGACACGAGCTGAGAAATTGCAAACGTCGAGCAATTGCTCAGAGATGAAAAGTGCCAGCACTGAAAGCTGTTGCTAGCCAGCACCCTTCCTTGGAAGCGCTTTTGTAGGCCTAAGAACACTGGGGCTCTGGGCTTCTCTAGCCACCTCATCTTCTGCTCATCCTCTCGCGCACTCTAAAGAGCTCAGGTGAGAAATTGCAAACGTCCAGCAATTGCTCAGAGATGAAAAGTGCCAGCACTGAAAGCTCTTGCTAGCCAGCACCCTTCCTTGGAAGCGCTTTCACAGGCGCAGTAACACTGGGGCTTTGCACTTCTCTAGCCATCAAACGTCATGGTCATACTCTTTCCATCTCGTAGACACGAGCTGAGAAATTGCAAACGTCCAGCAATTGCTCCGAGATGAAAAGTGCCAGCACTGAAAGCTCTTGCTAGCCAGCACCCTTCCTTGGAAGCGCTTTCACAGGCGCAGAAACACTGGGGCTTTGCGCTTCTCTAGCCACCAAGCGTCACGGTCCTTCTCTTTCCGTCTCGTAGACACGAGCTGAGAAATTGCAAACGTCGAGCAATTGCTCAGAGATGAAAAGTGCCAGCACTGAAAGCTCTTGCTAGCCAGCACCCTTCCTTGGAAGCGCTTTCACAGGAGCAGCAACACTGGGGCTTTGCGCTTCTATACGCACCAAACGTCACGGTCATTCTCTTTCCGTCTCGTAGACACGAGCTGAGAAATTGCAAACGTCGAGCAATTGCTCAGAGATGAAAAGTGCCAGCACTGAAAGCTCTTGCTAGCCAGCACCCTTCCTTGGAAGCGCTTTCACAGGCGCAGCAACACTGGGGCTTTGCGCTTCTCTAGCCATCAAACGTCATGGTCATTCTCTTTCCATCTCGTAGACACGAGCTGAGAAATTGCAAACATCGAGCAATTGCTCAGAGATGAAAAGTGCCAGCACTGAAAGCTGTTGCTAGCCAGCACCCTTCCTTGGAAGCGCTTTTGTAGGCCTAAGAACACTGGGGCTCTGGGCTTCTCTAGCCACCTCATCTTCTGCTCATCCTCTCGCGCACTCTAAAGAGAGCTCAGGTGAGAAATTGCAAACGTCGAGCAATTGCTCAGAGAAGAAAAGTGCCAGCACTGAAAGCTCTTGCAAGCCAGCACCCTTCCTTGGAAGCGCTTTCACAGGCGCAGCAACACTGGGGCTTTGCGCTTCTCTAGCCACCAAACGTCACGGTCCTTCTCTTTCCGTCGGTAGACACGAGCTGAGAAATTGCAAACGTCGAGCAATTGCTCAGAGAAGAAAAGTGCCAGCACTGAAAGCTGTTGCTAGCCAGCACCCTTCCTTGGAAGCGCTTTTGTAGGCCTAACAACACTGGGGCTCTGGGCTTCTCTAGCCACCTCATCTTCTGCTCATCCTCTCGCGCACTCTAAAGAGAGCTCAGGTGAGAAATTGCAAACGTCGAGCAATTGCTCAGAGATGAAAAGTGCCAGCACTGAAAGCTCTTGCTAGCCAGCTCCCTTCCTTGGAAGCGCTTTCACAGGCGCAGCAACACTGGGGCTTTGCGCTTCTCTAGCCACCAAACGTCACGGTCCTTCTCTTTCCGTCTCCTAGACACGAGCTGAGAAATTGCAAACGTCGAGCAATTGCTCAGAGATGAAAAGTGCCAGCACTGAAAGCTGTTGCTAGCCAGCACCCTTCCTTGGAAGCGCTTTTGTAGGCCTAAGAACACTGGGGCTCTGGGCTTCTCTAGCCACCTCATCTTCTGCTCATCCTCTCGCGCACTCTAAAGAGAGCTCAGGTGAGAAATTGCAAACGTCCAGCAATTGCTCAGAGATGAAAAGTGCCAGCACTGAAAGCTCTTGCTAGCCAGCACCCTTCCTTGGAAGCGCTTTCACAGGCGCAGTAACACTGGGGCTTTGCACTTCTCTAGCCATCAAACGTCATGGTCATTCTCTTTCCATCTCGTAGACACGAGCTGAGAAATTGCAAACGTCCAGCAATTGCTCCGAGATGAAAAGTGCCAGCACTGAAAGCTGTTGCTAGCCAGCACCCTTCCTTGGAAGCGCTTTCACAGGCGCAGAAACACTGGGGCTTTGCGCTTCTCTAGCCACCAAGCGTCACGGTCCTTCTCTTTCCGTCTCGTAGACACGAGCTGAGAAATTGCAAACGTCGAGCAATTGCTCAGAGATGAAAAGTGCCAGCACTGAAAGCTCTTGCTAGCCAGCACCCTTCCTTGGAAGCGCTTTCACAGGAGCAGCAACACTGGGGCTTTGCGCTTCTATACGCACCAAACGTCACGGTCATTCTCTTTCCATCTCGTAGACACGAGCTGAGAAATTGCAAACGTCCAGCAATTGCTCAGAGATGAAAAGTGCCAGCACTGAAAGCTGTTGCTAGCCAGCACCCTTCCTTGGAAGCGCTTTTGTAGGCCTAAGAACACTGGGGCTCTGGGCTTCTCTAGCCACCTCATCTTCTGCTCATCCTCTCGCGCACTCTAAAGAGAGCTCAGGTGAGAAATTGCAAACGTCGAGCAATTGCTCAGAGATGAAAAGTGCCAGCACTGAAAGCTCTTGCTAGCCAGCACCCTTCCTTGGAAGCGCTTTCACAGGCGCAGCAACACTGGGGCTTTGCGCTTCTCTAGCCACCAAACGTCACGGTCCTTCTCTTTCCGTCGGTAGACACGAGCTGAGAAATTGCAAACGTCGAGCAATTGCTCAGAGATGAAAAGTGCCAGCACTGAAAGCTCTTGCTAGCCAGCACCCTTCCTTGGAAGCGCTTTCACAGGAGCAGCAACACTGGGTCTTTGCGCTTCTCTAGCCACCAAACGTCACGGTCATTCTCTTTCCATCTCGTAGACACGAGCTGAGAAATTGCAAACGTCGAGCAATTGCTCAGAGATGAAAAGTGCCAGCACTGAAAGCTGTTGCTAGGCAGCACCCTTCCTTGGAAGCGCTTTTGTAGGCCTAAGAACACTGGGGCTCTGGGCTTCTCTAGCCACCTCATCTTCTGCTCATCCTCTCGCGCACTCTAAAGAGAGCTCAGGTGAGAAATTGCAAACGTCGAGCAATTGCTCAGAGATGAAAAGTGCCAGCACTGAAAGCTGTTGCTAGCCAGCTCCCTTCCTTGGAAGCGCTTTCACAGGCGCAGTAACACTGGGGCTTTGCGCTTCTCTAGCCACCAAACGTCACGGTCCTTCTCTTTCCGTCGGTAGACACGAGCTGAGAAATTGCAAACGTCGAGCAATTGCTCAGAGATGAAAAGTGCCAGCACTGAAAGCTGTTGCTAGCCAGCACCCTTCCTTGGAAGCGCTTTTGTAGGCCTAAGAACACTGGGGCTCTGGGCTTCTCTAGCCACCTCATCTTCTGCTCATCCTCTCGCGCACTCTAAAGAGCTCAGGTGAGAAATTGCAAACGTCCAGCAATTGCTCAGAGATGAAAAGTGCCAGCACTGAAAGCTGTTGCTAGCCAGCACCCTTCCTTGGAAGCGCTTTCACAGGCGCAGTAACACTGGGGCTTTGCACTTCTCTAGCCATCAAACGTCATGGTCATACTCTTTCCATCTCGTAGACACGAGCTGAGAAATTGCAAACGTCCAGCAATTGCTCCGAGATGAAAAGTGCCAGCACTGAAAGCTCTTGCTAGCCAGCACCCTTCCTTGGAAGCGCTTTCACAGGCGCAGAAACACTGGGGCTTTGCGCTTCTCTAGCCACCAAGCGTCACGGTCCTTCTCTTTCCGTCTCGTAGACACGAGCTGAGAAATTGCAAACGTCGAGCAATTGCTCAGAGATGAAAAGTGCCAGCACTGAAAGCTCTTGCTAGCCAGCACCCTTCCTTGGAAGCGCTTTCACAGGAGCAGCAACACTGGGGCTTTGCGCTTCTATACGCACCAAACGTCACGGTCATTCTCTTTCCGTCTCGTAGACACGAGCTGAGAAATTGCAAACGTCGAGCAATTGCTCAGAGATGAAAAGTGCCAGCACTGAAAGCTCTTGCTAGCCAGCACCCTTCCTTGGAAGCGCTTTTGTAGGCCTAAGAACACTGGGGCTCTGGGCTTCTCTAGCCACCTCATCTTCTGCTCATCCTCTCGCGCACTCTAAAGAGAGCTCAGGTGAGAAATTGCAAACGTCGAGCAATTGCTCAGAGATGAAAAGTGCCAGCACTGAAAGCTCTTGCTAGCCAGCACCCTTCCTTGGAAGCGCTTTCACAGGCGCAGCAACACTGGGGCTTTGCGCTTCTCTAGCCACCAAACGTCACGGTCCTTCTCTTTCCGTCGGTAGACACGAGCTGAGAAATTGCAAACGTCGAGCAATTGCTCAGAGATGAAAAGTGCCAGCACTGAAAGCTCTTGCTAGCCAGCACCCTTCCTTGGAAGCGCTTTCACAGGAGCAGCAACACTGGGTCTTTGCGCTTCTCTAGCCACCAAACGTCACGGTCATTCTCTTTCCATCTCGTAGACACGAGCTGAGAAATTGCAAACGTCGAGCAATTGCTCAGAGATGAAAAGTGCCAGCACTGAAAGCTGTTGCTAGCCAGCACCCTTCCTTGGAAGCGCTTTTGTAGGCCTAAGAACACTGGGGCTCTGGGCTTCTCTAGCCACCTCATCTTCTGCTCATCCTCTCGCGCACTCTAAAGAGAGCTCAGGTGAGAAATTGCAAACGTCGAGCAATTGCTCAGAGATGAAAAGTGCCAGCACTGAAAGCTGTTGCTAGCCAGCACCCTTCCTTGGAAGCGCTTTCACAGGCGCAGTAACACTGGGTCTTTGCGCTTCTCTAGCCACCAAACGTCACGGTCCTTCTCTTTCCGTCGGTAGACACGAGCTGAGAAATTGCAAACGTCGAGCAATTGCTCAGAGATGAAAAGTGCCAGCACTGAAAGCTGTTGCTAGCCAGCACCCTTCCTTGGAAGCGCTTTTGTAGGCCTAAGAACAGTGGGGCTCTGGGCTTCTCTAGCCACCTCATCTTCTGCTCATCCTCTCGCGCACTCTAAAGAGCTCAGGTGAGAAATTGCAAACGTCCAGCAATTGCTCAGAGATGAAAAGTGCCAGCACTGAAAGCTCTTGCTAGCCAGCACCCTTCCTTGGAAGCGCTTTCACAGGCGCAGTAACACTGGGGCTTTGCACTTCTCTAGCCATCAAACGTCATGGTCATTCTCTTTCCATCTCGTAGACACGAGCTGAGAAATTGCAAACGTCCAGCAATTGCTCCGAGATGAAAAGTGCCAGCACTGAAAGCTCTTGCTAGCCAGCACCCTTCCTTGGAAGCGCTTTCACAGGCGCAGCAACACTGGGGCTTTGCGCTTCTCTAGCCACCAAGCGTCACGGTCCTTCTCTTTCCGTCTCGTAGACACGAGCTGAGAAATTGCAAACGTCGAGCAATTGCTCAGAGATGAAAAGTGCCAGCACTGAAAGCTCTTGCTAGCCAGCACCCTTCCTTGGAAGCGCTTTCACAGGAGCAGCAACACTGGGGCTTTGCGCTTCTATACGCACCAAACGTCACGGTCATTCTCTTTCCATCTCGTAAACACGAGCTGAGAAATTGCAAACGTCCAGCAATTGCTCAGAGATGAAAAGTGCCAGCACTGAAAGCTCTTGCTAGCCAGCACCCTTCCTTGGAAGCGCTTTTGTAGGCCTAAGAACACTGGGGCTCTGGGCTTCTCTAGCCACCTCATCTTCTGCTCATCCTCTCGCGCACTCTAAAGACAGCTCAGGTGAGGAATTGCAAACGTCGAGCAATTGCTCAGAGATGAAAAGTGCCAGCACTGAAAGCTGTTGCTAGCCAGCACCCTTCCTTGGAAGCGCTTTCACAGGCGCAGTAACACTGGGTCTTTGCGCTTCTCTAGCCACCAAACGTCACGGTCCTTCTCTTTCCGTCGGTAGACACGAGCTGAGAAATTGCAAACGTCGAGCAATTGCTCAGAGATGAAAAGTGCCAGCACTGAAAGCTGTTGCTAGCCAGCACCCTTCCTTGGAAGCGCTTTTGTACGCCTAAGAACACTGGGGCTCTGGGCTTCTCTAGCCACCTCATCTTCTGCTCATCCTCTCGCGCACTCTAAAGAGAGCTCAGGTGAGAAATTGCAAACGTCCAGCAATTGCTCAGAGATGAAAAGTGCCAGCACTGAAAGCTCTTGCTAGCCAGCACCCTTCCTTGGAAGCGCTTTCACAGGCGCAGCAACACTGGGGCTTTGCGCTTCTCTAGCCATCAAACGTCATGGTCATTCTCTTTCCATCTCGTAGACACGAGCTGAGAAATTGCAAACGTCCAGCAATTGCTCAGAGATGAAAAGTGCCAGCACTGAAAGCTGTTGCTAGCCAGCACCCTTCCTTGGAAGCGCTTTTGTAGGCCTAAGAACACTGGGGCTCTGGGCTTCTCTAGCCACCTCATCTTCTGCTCATCCTCTCGCGCACTCTAAAGAGAGCTCAGGTGAGAAATTGCAAACGTCCAGCAATTGCTCAGAGATGAAAAGTGCCAGCACTGAAAGCTGTTGCTAGCCAGCACCCTTCCTTGGAAGCGCTTTCACAGGCGCAGCAACACTGGGGCTTTGCGCTTCTCTAGCCACCAAACGTCACGGTCATTCTCCTTCCGTCTCGTAGACACGAGCTGAGAAATTGCAAACGTCGAGCAATTGCTCAGAGAAGAAAAGTGCCAGCACTGAAAGCTGTTGCTAGCCAGCACCCTTCCTTGGAAGCGCTTTTGTACGCCTAAGAACACTGGGGCTCTGGGCTTCTCTAGCCACCTCATCTTCTGCTCATCCTCTCGCGCACTCTAAAGAGAGCTCAGGTGAGAAATTGCAAACGTCCAGCAATTGCTCAGAGAAGAAAAGTGCCAGCACTGAAAGCTCTTGCTAGCCAGCACCCTTCCTTGGAAGCGCTTTCACAGGCGCAGCAACACTGGGGCTTTGCGCTTCTATACGCACCAAGCGTCACGGTCCTTCTCTTTCCGTCTCGTAGACACGAGCTGAGAAATTGCAAACGTCGAGCAATTGCTCAGAGATGAAAAGTGCCAGCACTGAAAGCTCTTGCTAGCCAGCACCCTTCCTTGGAAGCGCTTTCACAGGCGCAGCAACACTGGGGCTTTGCGCTTCTCTAGCCACCAAACGTCACGGTCCTTCTCTTTCCGTCGGTAGACACGAGCTGAGAAATTGCAAACGTCGAGCAATTGCTCAGAGATGAAAAGTGCCAGCACTGAAAGCTCTTGCTAGCCAGCACCCTTCCTTGGAAGCGCTTTTGTAGGCCTAAGAACACTGGGGCTCTGGGCTTCACTAGCCACCTCATCTTCTGCTCATCCTCTCGCGCACTCTAAAGAGAGCTCAGGTGAGAAATTGCAAACGTCCAGCAATTGCTCAGAGATGAAAAGTGCCAGCACTGAAAGCTCTTGCTAGCCAGCACCCTTCCTTGGAAGTGCTTTCACAGGCGCAGTAACACTGGGGCTTTGCGCTTCTCTAGCCACCAAACGTCATGGTCATTCTCTTTCCATCTCGTAGACACGAGCTGAGAAATTGCAAACGTCGAGCAATTGCTCAGAGATGAAAAGTGCCAGCACTGAAAGCTGTTGCTAGCCAGCACCCTTCCTTGGAAGCGCTTTTGTAGGCCTAAGAACACTGGGGCTCTGGGCTTCTCTAGCCACCTCATCTTCTGCTCATCCTCTCGCGCACTCTAAAGAGAGCTCAGGTGAGAAATTGCAAACGTCGAGCAATTGCTCAGAGAAGAAAAGTGCCAGCACTGAAAGCTCTTGCTAGCCAGCACCCTTCCTTGGAAGCGCTTTCACAGGCGCAGCAACACTGGGGCTTTGCGCTTCTCTAGCCACCAAGCGTCACGGTCCTTCTCTTTCCATCTCGTAGACACGAGCTGAGAAATTGCAAACGTCGAGCAATTGCTCAGAGATGAAAAGTGCCAGCACTGAAAGCTCTTGCTAGCCAGCACCCTTCCTTGGAAGCGCTTTCACAGGCGCAGCAACACTGGGGCTTTGCGCTTCTCTAGCCACCAAACGTCACGGTCCTTCTCTTTCCGTCGGTAGACACGAGCTGAGAAATTGCAAACGTCGAGCAATTGCTCAGAGATGAAAAGTGCCAGCACTGAAAGCTGTTGCTAGCCAGCACCCTTCCTTGGAAGCGCTTTTGTAGGCCTAAGAACACTGGGGCTCTGGGCTTCTCTAGCCACCTCATCTTCTGCTCATCCTCTCGCGCACTCTAAAGAGAGCTCAGGTGAGAAATTGCAAACGTCGAGCAATTGCTCAGAGATGAAAAGTGCCAGCACTGAAAGCTGTTGCTAGCCAGCTCCCTTCCTTGGAAGCGCTTTCACAGGCGCAGTAACACTGGGGCTTTGCGCTTCTCTAGCCACCAAACGTCACGGTCCTTCTCTTTCCGTCGGTAGACACGAGCTGAGAAATTGCAAACGTCGAGCAATTGCTCAGAGATGAAAAGTGCCAGCACTGAAAGCTGTTGCTAGCCAGCACCCTTCCTTGGAAGCGCTTTTGTAGGCCTAAGAACACTGGGGCTCTGGGCTTCTCTAGCCACCTCATCTTCTGCTCATCCTCTCGCGCACTCTAAAGAGAGCTCAGGTGAGAAATTGCAAACGTCCAGCAATTGCTCAGAGATGAAAAGTGCCAGCACTGAAAGCTCTTGCTAGCCAGCACCCTTCCTTGGAAGCGCTTTCACAGGCGCAGTAACACTGGGTCTTTGCGCTTCTCTAGCCACCAAACGTCACGGTCCTTCTCTTTCCGTCGGTAGACACGAGCTGAGAAATTGCAAACGTCCAGCAATTGCTCAGAGATGAAAAGTGCCAGCACTGAAAGCTGTTGCTAGCCAGCACCCTTCCTTGGAAGCGCTTTTGTAGGCCTAAGAACACTGGGGCTCTGGGCTTCTCTAGCCACCTCATCTTCTGCTCATCCTCTCGCGCACTCTAAAGAGAGCTCAGGTGAGAAATTGCAAACGTCCAGCAATTGCTCAGAGATGAAAAGTGCCAGCACTGAAAGCTCTTGCTAGCCAGCACCCTTCCTTGGAAGCGCTTTCACAGGCGCAGCAACACTGGGGCTTTGCGCTTCTCTAGCCATCAAACGTCACGGTCATTCTCTTTCCGTCTCGTAGACACGAGCTGAGAAATTGCAAACGTCGAGCAATTGCTCAGAGAAGAAAAGTGCCAGCACTGAAAGCTCTTGCTAGCCAGCACCCTTCCTTGGAAGCGCTTTTGTACGCCTAAGAACACTGGGGCTCTGGGCTTCTCTAGCCACCTCATCTTCTGCTCATCCTCTCGCGCACTCTAAAGAGAGCTCAGGTGAGAAATTGCAAACGTCCAGCAATTGCTCAGAGAAGAAAAGTGCCAGCACTGAAAGCTCTTGCTAGCCAGCACCCTTCCTTGGAAGCGCTTTCACAGGCGCAGCAACACTGGGGCTTTGCGCTTCTATACGCACCAAGCGTCACGGTCCTTCTCTTTCCGTCTCGTAGACACGAGCTGAGAAATTGCAAACGTCGAGCAATTGCTCAGAGAAGAAAAGTGCCAGCACTGAAAGCTGTTGCTAGGCAGCACCCTTCCTTGGAAGCGCTTTCACAGGCGCAGCAACACTGGGGCTTTGCGCTTCTCTAGCCACCAAACGTCACGGTCCTTCTCTTTCCGTCGGTAGACACGAGCTGAGAAATTGCAAACGTCGAGCAATTGCTCAGAGATGAAAAGTGCCAGCACTGAAAGCTCTTGCTAGCCAGCACCCTTCCTTGGAAGCGCTTTTGTAGGCCTAAGAACACTGGGGCTCTGGGCTTCACTAGCCACCTCATCTTCTGCTCATCCTCTCGCGCACTCTAAAGAGAGCTCAGGTGAGAAATTGCAAACGTCCAGCAATTGCTCAGAGATGAAAAGTGCCAGCACTGAAAGCTCTTGCTAGCCAGCACCCTTCCTTGGAAGCGCTTTCACAGGCGCAGTAACACTGGGGCTTTGCACTTCTCTAGCCACCAAACGTCACGGTCCTTCTCTTTCCGTCGGTAGACACGAGCTGAGAAATTGCAAACGTCGAGCAATTGCTCAGAGATGAAAAGTGCCAGCACTGAAAGCTCTTGCTAGCCAGCACCCTTCCTTGGAAGCGCTTTTGTAGGCCTAAGAACACTGGGGCTCTGGGCTTCTCTAGCCACCTCATCTTCTGCTCATCCTCTCGCGCACTCTAAAGAGAGCTCAGGTGAGAAATTGCAAACGTCGAGCAATTGCTCAGAGAAGAAAAGTGCCAGCACTGAAAGCTCTTGCTAGCCAGCACCCTTCCTTGGAAGCGCTTTCACAGGCGCAGCAACACTGGGGCTTTGCGCTTCTCTAGCCACCAAGCGTCACGGTCCTTCTCTTTCCGTCTCGTAGACACGAGCTGAGAAATTGCAAACGTCGAGCAATTGCTCAGAGATGAAAAGTGCCAGCACTGAAAGCTCTTGCTAGCCAGCACCCTACCTTGGAAGCGCTTTCACAGGCGCAGCAACACTGGGGCTTTGCGCTTCTCTAGCCACCAAACGTCACGGTCCTTCTCTTTCCGTCTCGTAGACACGAGCTGAGAAATTGCAAACGTTGAGCAATTGCTCAGAGATGAAAAGTGCCAGCACTGAAAGCTCTTGCTAGCCAGCCCCCTTCCTTGGAAGCGCTTTTGTAGGCCTAAGAACACTGGGGCTCTGGGCTTCTCTAGCCACCTCATCTTCTGCTCATCCTCTCGCGCACTCTAAAGAGAGCTCAGGTGAGAAATTGCAAACGTCGAGCAATTGCTCAGAGATGAAAAGTGCCAGCACTGAAAGCTGTTGCTAGCCAGCTCCCTTCCTTGGAAGCGCTTTCACAGGCGCAGCAACACTGGGGCTTTGCGCTTCTCTAGCCACCAAACGTCACGGTCCTTCTCTTTCCGTCGGTAGACACGAGCTGAGAAATTGCAAACGTCGAGCAATTGCTCAGAGATGAAAAGTGCCAGCACTGAAAGCTCTTGCTAGCCAGCACCCTTCCTTGGAAGCGCTTTTGTAGGCCTAAGAACACTGGGGCTCTGGGCTTCTCTAGCCACCTCATCTTCTGCTCATCCTCTCGCGCACTCTAAAGAGAGCTCAGGTGAGAAATTGCAAACGTCCAGCAATTGCTCAGAGATGAAAAGTGCCAGCACTGAAAGCTCTTGCTAGCCAGCACCCTTCCTTGGAAGCGCTTTCACAGGCGCAGTAACACTGGGGCTTTGCACTTCTCTAGCCATCAAAAGTCATGGTCATTCTCTTTCCATCTCGTAGACACGAGCTGAGAAATTGCAAACGTCGAGCAATTGCTCAGAGATGAAAAGTGCCAGCACTGAAAGCTGTTGCTAGCCAGCACCCTTCCTTGGAAGCGCTTTCACAGGCGCAGAAACACTGGGGCTTTGCGCTTCTCTAGCCACCAAGCGTCACGGTCCTTCTCTTTCCGTCTCGTAGACACGAGCTGAGAAATTGCAAACGTCGAGCAATTGCTCAGAGATGAAAAGTGCCAGCACTGAAAGCTCTTGCTAGCCAGCACCCTTCCTTGGAAGCGCTTTCACAGGAGCAGCAACACTGGGGCTTTGCGCTTCTATACGCACCAAACGTCACGGTCATTCTCTTTCCATCTCGTAGACACGAGCTGAGAAATTGCAAACGTCCAGCAATTGCTCAGAGATGAAAAGTGCCAGCACTGAAAGCTGTTGCTAGCCAGCACCCTTCCTTGGAAGCGCTTTTGTAGGCCTAAGAACACTGGGGCTCTGGGCTTCTCTAGCCACCTCATCTTCTGCTCATCCTCTCGCGCACTCTAAAGAGAGCTCAGGTGAGAAATTGCAAACGTCGAGCAATTGCTCAGAGATGAAAAGTGCCAGCACTGAAAGCTGTTGCTAGCCAGCACCCTTCCTTGGAAGCGCTTTCACAGGCGCAGTAACACTGGGTCTTTGCGCTTCTCTAGCCACCAAACGTCACGGTCCTTCTCTTTCCGTCGGTAGACACGAGCTGAGAAATTGCAAACGTCGAGCAATTGCTCAGAGATGAAAAGTGCCAGCACTGAAAGCTCTTGCTAGCCAGCACCCTTCCTTGGAAGCGCTTTTGTAGGCCTAAGAACACTGGGGCTCTGGGCTTCTCTAGCCACCTCATCTTCTGCTCATCCTCTCGCGCACTCTAAAGAGAGCTCAGGTGAGAAATTGCAAACGTCGAGCAATTGCTCAGAGATGAAAAGTGCCAGCACTGAAAGCTCTTGCTAGCCAGCACCCTTCCTTGGAAGCGCTTTCACAGGCGCAGCAACACTGGGGCTTTGCGCTTCTCTAGCCACCAAACGTCACGGTCCTTCTCTTTCCGTCGGTAGACACGAGCTGAGAAATTGCAAACGTCGAGCAATTGCTCAGAGATGAAAAGTGCCAGCACTGAAAGCTCTTGCTAGCCAGCACCCTTCCTTGGAAGCGCTTTCACAGGAGCAGCAACACTGGGTCTTTGCGCTTCTCTAGCCACCAAACGTCACGGTCATTCTCTTTCCATCTCGTAGACACGAGCTGAGAAATTGCAAACGTCGAGCAATTGCTCAGAGATGAAAAGTGCCAGCACTGAAAGCTGTTGCTAGCCAGCACCCTTCCTTGGAAGCGCTTTTGTAGGCCTAAGAACACTGGGGCTCTGGGCTTCTCTAGCCACCTCATCTTCTGCTCATCCTCTCGCGCACTCTAAAGAGAGCTCAGGTGAGAAATTGCAAACGTCGAGCAATTGCTCAGAGATGAAAAGTGCCAGCACTGAAAGCTGTTGCTAGCCAGCACCCTTCCTTGGAAGCGCTTTCACAGGCGCAGTAACACTGGGGCTTTGCGCTTCTCTAGCCACCAAACGTCACGGTCCTTCTCTTTCCGTCGGTAGACACGAGCTGAGAAATTGCAAACGTCGAGCAATTGCTCAGAGATGAAAAGTGCCAGCACTGAAAGCTGTTGCTAGCCAGCACCCTTCCTTGGAAGCGCTTTTGTAGGCCTAAGAACACTGGGGCTCTGGGCTTCTCTAGCCACCTCATCTTCTGCTCATCCTCTCGCGCACTCTAAAGAGAGCTCAGGTGAGAAATTGCAAACGTCCAGCAATTGCTCAGAGATGAAAAGTGCCAGCACTGAAAGCTCTTGCTAGCCAGCACCCTTCCTTGGAAGTGCTTTCACAGGCGCAGTAACACTGGGGCTTTGCGCTTCTCTAGCCACCAAACGTCATGGTCATTCTCTTTCCATCTCGTAGACACGAGCTGAGAAATTGCAAACGTCGAGCAATTGCTCAGAGATGAAAAGTGCCAGCACTGAAAGCTCTTGCTAGCCAGCACCCTTCCTTGGAAGCGCTTTTGTAGGCCTAAGAACACTGGGGCTCTGGGCTTCTCTAGCCACCTCATCTTCTGCTCATCCTCTCGCGCACTCTAAAGAGAGCTCAGGTGAGAAATTGCAAACGTCGAGCAATTGCTCAGAGAAGAAAAGTGCCAGCACTGAAAGCTCTTGCTAGCCAGCACCCTTCCTTGGAAGCGCTTTCACAGGCGCAGCAACACTGGGGCTTTGCGCTTCTCTAGCCACCAAGCGTCACGGTCCTTCTCTTTCCGTCTCGTAGACACGAGCTGAGAAATTGCAAACGTCGAGCAATTGCTCAGAGATGAAAAGTGCCAGCACTGAAAGCTCTTGCTAGCCAGCACCCTTCCTTGGAAGCGCTTTCACAGGCGCAGCAACACTGGGGCTTTGCGCTTCTCTAGCCACCAAACGTCACGGTCCTTCTCTTTCCGTCGGTAGACACGAGCTGAGAAATTGCAAACGTCGAGCAATTGCTCAGAGATGAAAAGTGCCAGCACTGAAAGCTCTTGCTAGCCAGCCCCCTTCCTTGGAAGCGCTTTTGTAGGCCTAAGAACACTGGGGCTCTGGGCTTCTCTAGCCACCTCATCTTCTGCTCATCCTCTCGCGCACTCTAAAGAGAGCTCAGGTGAGAAATTGCAAACGTCCAGCAATTGCTCAGAGATGAAAAGTGCCAGCACTGAAAGCTGTTGCTAGCCAGCTCCCTTCCTTGGAAGCGCTTTCACAGGCGCAGCAACACTGGGGCTTTGCGCTTCTCTAGCCACCAAACGTCACGGTCCTTCTCTTTCCGTCGGTAGACACGAGCTGAGAAATTGCAAACGTCGAGCAATTGCTCAGAGATGAAAAGTGCCAGCACTGAAAGCTGTTGCTAGCCAGCACCCTTCCTTGGAAGCGCTTTTGTAGGCCTAAGAACACTGGGGCTCTGGGCTTCTCTAGCCACCTCATCTTCTGCTCATCCTCTCGCGCACTCTAAAGAGAGCTCAGGTGAGAAATTGCAAACGTCGAGCAATTGCTCAGAGATGAAAAGTGCCAGCACTGAAAGCTCTTGCTAGCCAGCACCCTTCCTTGGAAGCGCTTTCACAGGCGCAGTAACACTGGGGCTTTGCACTTCTCTAGCCATCAAACGTCATGGTCATTCTCTTTCCATCTCGTAGACACGAGCTGAGAAATTGCAAACGTCCAGCAATTGCTCCGAGATGAAAAGTGCCAGCACTGAAAGCTCTTGCTAGCCAGCACCCTTCCTTGGAAGCGCTTTCACAGGCGCAGAAACACTGGGGCTTTGCGCTTCTCTAGCCACCAAGCGTCACGGTCCTTCTCTTTCCGTCTCGTAGACACGAGCTGAGAAATTGCAAACGTCGAGCAATTGCTCAGAGATGAAAAGTGCCAGCACTGAAAGCTGTTGCTAGCCAGCACCCTTCCTTGGAAGCGCTTTCACAGGCGCAGTAACACTGGGGCTTTGCGCTTCTATACGCACCAAACGTCACGGTCATTCTCTTTCCATCTCGTAGACACGAGCTGAGAAATTGCAAACGTCCAGCAATTGCTCAGAGATGAAAAGTGCCAGCACTGAAAGCTGTTGCTAGCCAGCACCCTTCCTTGGAAGCGCTTTTGTAGGCCTAAGAACACTGGGGCTCTGGGCTTCTCTAGCCACCTCATCTTCTGCTCATCCTCTCGCGCACTCTAAAGAGAGCTCAGGTGAGAAATTGCAAACGTCCAGCAATTGCTCAGAGATGAAAAGTGCCAGCACTGAAAGCTCTTGCTAGCCAGCACCCTTCCTTGGAAGCGCTTTCACAGGCGCAGTAACACTGGGGCTTTGCACTTCTCTAGCCATCAAACGTCATGGTCATTCTCTTTCCATCTCGTAGACACGAGCTGAGAAATTGCAAACGTCCAGCAATTGCTCCGAGATGAAAAGTGCCAGCACTGAAAGCTGTTGCTAGCCAGCACCCTTCCTTGGAAGCGCTTTCACAGGCGCAGAAACACTGGGGCTTTGCGCTTCTCTAGCCACCAAGCGTCACGGTCCTTCTCTTTCCGTCTCGTAGACACGAGCTGAGAAATTGCAAACGTCGAGCAATTGCTCAGAGATGAAAAGTGCCAGCACTGAAAGCTCTTGCTAGCCAGCACCCTTCCTTGGAAGCGCTTTCACAGGAGCAGCAACACTGGGGCTTTGCGCTTCTATACGCACCAAACGTCACGGTCATTCTCTTTCCATCTCGTAGACACGAGCTGAGAAATTGCAAACGTCCAGCAATTGCTCAGAGATGAAAAGTGCCAGCACTGAAAGCTGTTGCTAGCCAGCACCCTTCCTTGGAAGCGCTTTTGTAGGCCTAAGAACACTGGGGCTCTGGGCTTCTCTAGCCACCTCATCTTCTGCTCATCCTCTCGCGCACTCTAAAGAGAGCTCAGGTGAGAAATTGCAAACGTCGAGCAATTGCTCAGAGATGAAAAGTGCCAGCACTGAAAGCTCTTGCTAGCCAGCACCCTTCCTTGGAAGCGCTTTCACAGGCGCAGTAACACTGGGTCTTTGCGCTTCTCTAGCCACCAAACGTCACGGTCCTTCTCTTTCCGTCGGTAGACACGAGCTGAGAAATTGCAAACGTCGAGCAATTGCTCAGAGATGAAAAGTGCCAGCACTGAAAGCTCTTGCTAGCCAGCACCCTTCCTTGGAAGCGCTTTTGTAGGCCTAAGAACACTGGGGCTCTGGGCTTCTCTAGCCACCTCATCTTCTGCTCATCCTCTCGCGCACTCTAAAGAGAGCTCAGGTGAGAAATTGCAAACGTCGAGCAATTGCTCAGAGATGAAAAGTGCCAGCACTGAAAGCTCTTGCTAGCCAGCACCCTTCCTTGGAAGCGCTTTCACAGGCGCAGTAACACTGGGTCTTTGCGCTTCTCTAGCCACCAAACGTCACGGTCCTTCTCTTTCCGTCGGTAGACACGAGCTGAGAAATTGCAAACGTCGAGCAATTGCTCAGAGATGAAAAGTGCCAGCACTGAAAGCTCTTGCTAGCCAGCACCCTTCCTTGGAAGCGCTTTTGTAGGCCTAAGAACACTGGGGCTCTGGGCTTCTCTAGCCACCTCATCTTCTGCTCATCCTCTCGCGCACTCTAAAGAGAGCTCAGGTGAGAAATTGCAAACGTCGAGCAATTGCTCAGAGATGAAAAGTGCCAGCACTGAAAGCTCTTGCTAGCCAGCACCCTTCCTTGGAAGCGCTTTCACAGGCGCAGTAACACTGGGGCTTTGCGCTTCTATACGCACCAAACGTCATGGTCCTTCTCTTTCCGTCGGTAGACACGAGCTGAGAAATTGCAAACGTCGAGCAATTGCTCAGAGATGAAAAGTGCCAGCACTGAAAGCTGTTGCTAGCCAGCACCCTTCCTTGGAAGCGCTTTTGTAGGCCTAAGAACACTGGGGCTCTGGGCTTCTCTAGCCACCTCATCTTCTGCTCATCCTCTCGCGCACTCTAAAGAGAGCTCAGGTGAGAAATTGCAAACGTCGAGCAATTGCTCAGAGATGAAAAGTGCCAGCACTGAAAGCTGTTGCTAGCCAGCTCCCTTCCTTGGAAGCGCTTTCACAGGCGCAGTAACACTGGGGCTTTGCGCTTCTCTAGCCACCAAACGTCACGGTCCTTCTCTTTCCGTCGGTAGACACGAGCTGAGAAATTGCAAACGTCGAGCAATTGCTCAGAGATGAAAAGTGCCAGCACTGAAAGCTGTTGCTAGCCAGCACCCTTCCTTGGAAGCGCTTTTGTAGGCCTAAGAACACTGGGGCTCTGGGCTTCTCTAGCCACCTCATCTTCTGCTCATCCTCTCGCGCACTCTAAAGAGAGCTCAGGTGAGAAATTGCAAACGTCCAGCAATTGCTCAGAGATGAAAAGTGCCAGCACTGAAAGCTCTTGCTAGCCAGCACCCTTCCTTGGAAGTGCTTTCACAGGCGCAGTAACACTGGGGCTTTGCGCTTCTCTAGCCACCAAGCGTCACGGTCCTTCTCTTTCCGTCTCGTAGACACGAGCTGAGAAATTGCAAACGTCGAGCAATTGCTCAGAGATGAAAAGTGCCAGCACTGAAAGCTCTTGCTAGCCAGCACCCTTCCTTGGAAGCGCTTTCACAGGCGCAGCAACACTGGGGCTTTGCGCTTCTATACGCACCAAGCGTCACGGTCCTTCTCTTTCCGTCGGTAGACACGAGCTGAGAAATTGCAAACGTCGAGCAATTGCTCAGAGATGAAAAGTGCCAGCACTGAAAGCTCTTGCTAGCCAGCACCCTTCCTTGGAAGCGCTTTTGTAGGCCTAAGAACACTGGGGCTCTGGGCTTCTCTAGCCACCTCATCTTCTGCTCATCCTCTCGCGCACTCTAAAGAGAGCTCAGGTGAGAAATTGCAAACGTCGAGCAATTGCTCAGAGATGAAAAGTGCCAGCACTGAAAGCTGTTGCTAGCCAGCTCCCTTCCTTGGAAGCGCTTTCACAGGCGCAGCAACACTGGGGCTTTGCGCTTCTCTAGCCACCAAACGTCACGGTCCTTCTCTTTCCGTCGGTAGACACGAGCTGAGAAATTGCAAACGTCGAGCAATTGCTCAGAGATGAAAAGTGCCAGCACTGAAAGCTCTTGCTAGCCAGCCCCCTTCCTTGGAAGCGCTTTTGTAGGCCTAAGAACACTGGGGCTCTGGGCTTCTCTAGCCACCTCATCTTCTGCTCATCCTCTCGCGCACTCTAAAGAGAGCTCAGGTGAGAAATTGCAAACGTCCAGCAATTGCTCAGAGATGAAAAGTGCCAGCACTGAAAGCTCTTGC